>CAWUFW010001618.1:1359022-2703045 GCA_963921515.1 Calotriton arnoldi
CTAGGTTGTCTAATCATTGGTAGCTTCGCTATAGTACGGAGTACGAATGAGACGCTAAAGCTAGTCGGATTGGGATTGTGGGTACTAAGGTGCATGGTTGGTTCACCACTATACACCGAGGTCCTATTATCCTGTGCATAGCACTGTATATGTGCAGAATCCCCGCAACATGGCGCCACCAATGTGGGGCTTCTTATCTGCGAGACGCTTGAGTAGTGCTTGTGCTTGTCCACAATAACCTTCGCTTACGCTTCCGGAAATGTATGTGAGGGAGATACCTCCTATATTGATGTTTTTATAGATTCTTTCAAGCTTGAAGTTATTAAAAGGTGTTAATGTTAACCCTATATTGCGCTGCCTCACACTAGGTTGTCGATCATTCCAGGTCTTAATGGTGGATATAAATATACCGGCACATAGCCGCGCTGCGCTCCGGGCTCATTTGCTGGCTTATGGAGTGCCTGACGCGGGTGTCGCTCTCATCTTTGTGGTGCAGGCTGACCCGGCTCACCACTTTGAGGTGTTTTACTCTTGGGTCACTTTTCCGGCGGTGGAAGGAGCTGACAATTTGTTTCATGTTTACGCTCCCACTGCCTTACCCAATGCTTATCGGCCTTATCAGGCTCTTGAAGTACCACTTACGGCATGGCAACACCGTATTTGGTTTAATGGTGCCCTCCCACATCCGGTCACCCCGGTTCGTTTAGGCCCCTTATCAATAGACGGGGCCACTTGGCCAGTCTTGGCCGGGTATACTCCACATCCGCATTATTTGACGCTTGCGGTTGATGAACTGCGCGCATTGCATACGTCTTTAATCCGCGTGCACAGAGCTTTGGTACAATATGTTACGGGCAACGTCCAGGGGGCCCCTCCTGGAGTTGTGGCGCATCCAGCTGGACCGGGCGGTGTAACCATAAGTCCCGTCATGGTTAATTCGGTGATGGGCAAGCGCCCACAAAATAAGGATGATTTGCCTTATTGGCTTGCAGAAAAATTTGACCAGCTGGAGGCTGTTTTTCTGAATACTTCTCCTGTGGACAAACACAGGATTTTGACGATTAGTTTGCCGAAAGACTTAATTCCCGAGTGGGCAGAATGTAACAACTGGGGCAGGGTATTCGCAGCAGTGTATGCGAAGTGTTTCGGCACTCCTTCCATGACGGTTCTCCCCTCTGTAATTAAACGAGTGCAGGATGAACATGGCCCTGAAGCGGCTGTGGAATTAGGGATGAGACTGGTGGGAGTGTTCGATGTAGTGGCTGATCTAATCCTTGCGAACGTCAAGGGCGATGCAGTTAACTTTCAAGTAGCTAATGCTTTGGCTTTAGTCCCAGAACCGGACAAGCCACTCGAATTACCGAAAATTATTGCACAGGCTTATAAAACAATTGGCCGCAATAGTTTGGGGGTTAAGCCTTTCGCGAAAACGCAAATTCAAACACAACCACAACAAAAATCTCAGCCTGAAAAAGATGAGAAACCGTTCTTTACTAAAAAAAGAACTTGATGTTGAAAAAACAGGGTAAGCAGCAATCAAAACCAAGGTCGCGTGGCGCTTCCCCGGTATCCATGTCTTCTGAACGTACTTATGATTTGCGCGAAAGAGCAAGAATTAAATCTCCCGAGAGATTTAAAGTCCCTGATCCACGTTCTCCTCGTTCTTCACAGGCACCATCGACCTCCCAGACTGGTGGAGAAGATCGCCAGGATAGAGGCAGGGGTCGTGAGGCTCACAGGGACGAGACCAACCTCGACAACCAGGCCGAGGAAAACCAGAAGAATTTCCACGTTCTCGCACACAGTTTCAGAAGAAAAATGTTGCGGCATTAACAGCAAGGTATGCCACAGACGGTGAGAACAAGACTCCTGAATTGGACGTGGGCAGTGACGCTGCTAGACAGCACCGCGGAAGTTACCATAGTGCGGGAGGCACTGCGTCCTCATGTGGAGGCGACAGCAACTGATACTTTCATTACTGTCGAGACAGCTGACACCCAAGTGGCACCCCCTGACAGACTATTTAATATTGTCATTCAAATTGAAGGTGACATTGAGCGTGTTATTAAAGGGATTTTTGGGGAAAATCTGACCTCTTCCTACAACATTTTGTTGGCGGAGGCGGATTGGCCGCCCCCATTCGTACTTGCTGCTCGTAAAGGGGAGGAGGTCATCCTTCCGAGCTTTTCTCATCATGTACCCAAGGACAAAGCTGAGGCTCTCGCAGCTGAATGGGCTGGGGCCCTGGCTCCGGCGCTATACCGTAACCACGTGGGCTGGGATGAGGATTCACCCTCCCATGATATACCATTGCGGTCTCTGCCACAGCCCCAACCCCAATATCCCATCCGGCGGGAAGCTAAAGGTCCTGTTTCAGACATTCTGACACAGTTAGAATATCAAGGAGTAATTGAGACATGCGTATCACCTATGAATAATCCCCTTTTCGCGGTTTCTAAACCCAATGGGTCGCACCGCCTAGTTTTGGATTACTGACATTTGGGTGCAAAATACCCACAGTTCTGCACTCGTAGACAGTCTTGTGCGCAAGAAATATAAAACAACACTTGACCTATCCAATGGATTTTACACACACAACTTGTCCCCGGAGTGTAGCCAATGGAGTGCTTTCACTTCCGGTGGAAAACAACTTAAATTTCGGCGTTTGCCCATGGGCTACAAAAACAGCCCGGGGGTCTTCGCCGCCCGTGTTGTCTCTTTGTTGGACAGCATAGACCCAGATGCATGTTCGTACGTCGACGATATCTATCTGACAGACGACGAATTATGGCTGCATCTTTCCCGTGTGGACCGCATTATTCTTGAATTTGCGGTCCTAGGATACAAATTTAATTTTGCTAAATCTCACATCGCAGAATTTACTGTTTTGTTTTTGGGCTATGAGCTCAACAATGAAGGCAGGGGCTTAGCTCCCCATTTCTTGGAGAAGTGCGCACTTTTGCGCCCTCCAACCACCCTGAAGAAGCTTCAGTCATTACTGGGTTTTTTAAACTTCGGGCATACTTACATTCCCGAATATGCCAAGCGTATCAAGCCTCTATATGCCTTGCTACAGCCTACCTTTTCGAAGTCATGCTGGCCTCCTGAGCATCCCTCTATACTGCACTCTTTGCAGTCTGATTTACTTGAATCTAAATTCTTGTTGACTCGTGATAACCACACAAACCTGGTCATTAGAATTGTGCCAGGGGCAGTGGGTTTCACGTACTTAACCTTTAACGAAGGTGACACAGTACCGATTGCACACAAGTCGCATCTTTACACTTCAGCGGAGATGCGCTTTTCCACTGTGGAGAAAGTTTTGACTGCAGTGCAGATGGCGATTCTTAAGGAACGCACACTGGCACAGGGAAAACGCATTTTGGTGGTAACACCATAGCCTGCCCTTGAGGCGGTGACAAAGGCAAGTGTACCGAACTCTAAGGCTTTGCACCCCCGTTGGATACAATGGGCTACATCTTTGACGTCCATGGATGTCACTTTTATCTTTGATTCCTCTCTTCAGATACAGGAGTTCTTACAGTATGAATTTGTTCATCCTCCTCCTCTGTCTTTGCTGCCGCTTGAGGAGTACGAATGTATCATTTACACCGATGGTTCGGCGTAACCGGCCACAGGTTCTAAGCATGCTTATTCCGCAGCATGTGCTATTGTTGCAGGTACTATGGTGAACGGTGAGTTCAAATCGACTGTAGTGCACACCCAGGCACTAGGAGACAGTACTGCACAATTGGCCGAACTGCGTGCTTTGGTGCTCGCACTTGAGTTCGCGAATCCAGATGTGACGACTCTTATTGTATGTGATTCTTACAACTGTGTTTAATCCTTCAATGACAACTTATTCTTTTGGTCTCAAAACGACTATAGAGATGCTAAAGGCAGCACAATTAAGCATAAAATGCTTTGGGTTCGAGTGGCAGATCTTAAACAACGTCTGCCTCTCACACAGGTGATTCACACTCTTGGCCACCAGCGTGTGGGCGCACACGCTGTCGGTAACAGTTTGGCAGACGAAGCTGCCAAATCTGCAGTAGCCACGTGCTCAGTAGCAGCAGTTACAAGATCCATGACAAAAATAGATAATGAGATTTTGGCAGCTATTGCTGCAACGAAGGAAGGTGCTAATTACCCACGGGGTTTCCCTTCCAAGTACTCTTATCACTTAAGTCCCGAATAGGATCCTTACGTAAAAATTCCAGACGTTGGTGATCGGCTGATTCCCAACGCGGACCACAGAACTTCCTTGATAAGGGCCGCCCACGAAGGCTTGGCTTCAGCCCATGCTGGCGTGTCTGCGACTGTTTCCATCTTGCAGCAGCGTTACTGGTGGCGTGGTTTATATAAACAGACCCGTACTTATGTGCTTTCTTGTGACGTTTGTCAGCAAATTAAGCCTTCGACGGTTACACGACCACCACAAACACAGCTCTGCATTTCAAACAAACCTTTTGGGTGTGTTTACCTGGATCACTGCGGTCCATTTTCTTCTGACACTGCATACAAATACATCTTAGTTGCGGTGGACTCGTGCACACGTTTCATCTGGGTTTGGCCACAACGGAGTGCTGACGCTCGAAATGTCATAAGGGATTTGCGTGTCTTTGTGGGAATTTTTGCCTGTGGCACCTTCCATTCCGACCAAGTCCAGCGTTCGCCTCTAAGGCGTACAAGGACGCGATGAGGTCTCTGGGGGTGCTGGTGCAATTTTCGTCTACATATAGACCTGAGGGTAATTCAATTGTGGAGCGAATGAACCGTGACTTAAAGCAATCCTTGACAGCTAGAGTCTTAGGTACTGGCAGAAACTGGCTGGCCCACTTGTATGGCGTACAATGTGCACTTAATAATCTCCCTAGAAGATCTCTGGGTGGGCGGACCCCATACGCAATGCTCTTTGGCATACAAATGTTTGTGCCAGAGCTTGATGGTCTAGACATGGCGGCGAATGCCGCAAACTTTCACTTAGATAATCATTCTACTATGTTGCAGGACTTACAAGAGACCCGTGACAAACTTGCAAACGAACACTTGCCTTCAGCCACTGACGCTGCGCTGCAGATTCCGGTTGCCAGCTGGCTTCCAAAAGTTGGAGATCTGGTCCGAGAGAAGGTGGAGAACAAAAAAGAATTTGGCCCCTCTTATCGTGCACCAGTTCCAGTCCTTGGCTTGAAGGGAACTCGTACTGTCATCTTACCGCCGCTTCCTGGTCGCAAAGACAACAGATATATCTCAGTGGACAATGTCAAGCTACAACATCTGGCCGATCCTGAATAGCGTGACCCCTGCGGTATCATGTCCAGCCATTTCCAGGACTCCTGTTTGTGGCCCTCCACCTTGCACAGACACTGATGTTGCCATTGAGATGGTGGATTTGCCTGATCGCCTGCTCGACTTCCCGGCTTCCTCCTGCAATAAGGAGACCGAGTATGCATACCCCGCAAACGAGTCGGTGGCTCATTTACCTACAACACCGCTGAACCCAACTAGTTTTTCCTTTGATTCAACTTCCACCTCATCACTTCT
Source organism: Calotriton arnoldi (assembly GCA_963921515.1). NCBI lineage: Eukaryota > Metazoa > Chordata > Amphibia > Caudata > Salamandridae > Calotriton > Calotriton arnoldi. The sequence goes on from CAWUFW010001618.1 coordinate 1,364,567, forward strand.
CCCGTCCAACTTCAGTATTTTTATATCTTGGTTCAGAGACAATTTTTTGGTCCCACCCTGGACATACATCTGGTTGCTGCTCTTCCTGATTTTCCTGTTCATGTCCATGAGCTTTGTGACAGTTTTTTTCTTACTCATAAATGGTCGCTATTTACAAGAATGCTCTGCAGTGAACTGTGTCGCTGGAACTTTGGCTCCGCATTCTTCCTCTCACATCATGAAGCGTGACCACACATTTGTGAACATTTCAGCTTACCCAGTTGCTGATGGCATCGTATGGGATGCAGTAAATTTCCAAATTCATGGACCCACCGAGATTATTAATGTACCAAATGTCCTCCGTGTTTCCATGGGTGATGTGGTAAAAAGCAATATTCATTCTGACGATTGGGATGTGCAAGCCGTTGAATCGTTATTCTCTGATTTGAAATATTATGCTGCTTTTAATGCTGAAGATTTGTACTTAAACTATGCAAGTTATGCTGATTTATATTGTTACCAGCATTGGGGCAACCATTTTCTCCATAAACCAAGTACACTTCGGGGTCCTTTTAATTACACACAATGGGAACATTGTCCGACCCCTTTGCCAGGTAGCTCTCAGACACATAGACGTAAATTTACTTACTTTACAGATTTTGATAGATCAAACCCTGGGTCCTATTATTTTAAATTGAACACGTCGTCCGTTCAGAAAATCATGCTCACTCACACCAAATTGCTCTATTCGGGTTCCTTTTTGTCCGCATTAGCAGTGGGTGGTTATGAATACTGGCAGGACAACATTGACTTAAAATCTATTTGGGGCACCAAAACATGGCAGGTACGCGGCACGGAAGCTTTACACCATGCTTGCCTAATCCCGGCCCAGATTTTATTTTTTAAATAGTACCTATCAAACTACCTGTTGGGGTTTGGCCACCTCAAAACAGTTGAATGAACCCTCCATTCCCATATTGTCTTCCGCTCCCAACGAAAGCTTGCATTTCAATATTTCCCTTGCCGGTTTGCAAGCTTTGTTTCAAAACAATTCGTTTAATATCTCTACGATTGTTCAGTCACCCTGGTTGGCTTGGCCCATGGCATCAAAAGCCTGCCAACTGCGTTTTCATGACTCAGCTCCTGGTTACAAACAGGATAGGCCAGATCCGAGGTTTTCTGACTCTCGTACTGTTACAACATATTCTGTTGGTAAATTGTGTAAACAGTGGTTGCAGCACTCGTCATTAGATTCTGTGAAACAACATTTATCCCTCCTATCAGGCAACATTGATCTGTCCGATTTTGTTCTAGGGCCACGTGGTCCTCGGCCTAAGAGGTTCATTTATGAAACTTACAATGAACTCTGGAAGCTTTCGCAGATAGAAGCTGCTTCCCGTTTAAGGGAAATTGATCAAGCTAATCTAGAAAAAGTGCTTGCTGTTGTTGACAATAGTATTAACACCCTGTCTTCCCGCATTTACACATTAGAGAATATTGTTTCCTCTGTCGTTGATATTGTACAGGATGATGTGTCTGTGTTATATCATGGTCAGAATCAGTTGCGTTCAGTAATGCAATTTGCGTGGACATTGCAAACCTTGAAAATGGGCAAGGTGCCATGGCATTTTTTAAACACGTCTTCCTTTTTCTTGACATTTAATTTGACTGAAAAGCAGCAGTTCATGTCCATGAAAGATGCCACATACACTCACTTACACATCGAAAAGATAGAGCCGTTACCTTACTCTGTGGCGGAGTTGGACTCTGCAGTGTGGCTAGTGCACGGGGTTATTGCTTTGCCTTTTTCTTTATTTGAGTTCAGTTCATGCATGAAACATTATCCTGTTGGCTGTTTTCAGCCTTTAGGCAGTGCCTTCTTACATGAGCTTTGGTCTCTGCCTTTTATGTACAGATGCCTTAGGGACGGAAAGGAGGTTTTTCTCACAGGAGAGTCTTGCGATTCTGCTGTGGGTCATTCCCTGATTTGTAAAAACATTAAATTGCACGGGGCTTGTAATGTTTCGGCTCCGAATTCTGCATGTGTTCTGAAGGGCATTCCGGCTCCTGTTATATCACCTACTTTCACTGTGCTTTCAAATGGCAGTTATCTGCTTCTGAATAATCAATATTGTTGTGGAATGCAGGCAGGCGTCCCTTATATTGTAACGGTTTCCCACCGTGTAGTGTGCTGCAAAAATGTGCTTTTTCCGCCCCCGTGAGACGTACTAGATAGTTCCATTTGGCCTTCCATACCGACGTTGATGGCAGATTTCAATAAATTGAGCTGAATAAAGGCGCTATTATTAAACCAGGAGGTTATGCTCACTTCTGCACGGGAGACATTCGTCCTCCAGCTGGCTAGTACCCATAGTGAGATACAGGCTCTTTTGAACACTAACCTCCCACAGCATTTCGGTGAACTGATTCACCGCGTATTCAATGCTTCCTCTACCGAAGGTCTTGTGCACTTTTTTAAAGTTGTGGGCTCTGGCCTTGTTTCCTCCTTTCAAACTATATTTGGAGTAATCCCGGCTTTTATTCATTCTATTTTTTCCAGCGTCTTTGGCGGCTTCCCATTGCTCCTCGCCTTAGCTGCTGGAATATTACTTTTAATTTGTTTGCTGCGAAATAGCTGCACTTCATGGGGTCCTGCTCGACCAAGGTCGACTCCAGATGCTCCGTGAACGCATACTCATCAGCTTCGGCATCCTACCATTGGCGACACTTGGGGTGTCCTATAGACTTTCTTTTTGCTTTGCGTATTTCACTTGCGTGCAACCTGTGATGTCTTGCTTACGATGTCCTTTCTCTTGGTCCTTGGATGTTTGCCTCTCCAATACGTCTCTGTCGGACCTGGATTTTGGCCAGTTGATGGGCCCCTTAGTGGCCCATGAACGGGACTGTTCTGGCGATGGATTGATGGCGTGTGCGGCTGCACTTGGAGTTTTGGCGCAATGGGATATCTGGGCGGCTGCTCAGGATCTCCTACAACAAAGTTATATTGAGTATCACGCAAGTTGTCCCGCAATGCTAATCAATGCACCCTATTATGAGGAACATGAATGCAGTTTTGACTTGTTGAACTGGATGGCATCTCTTTTTTCAGACGATACCAATGATGTACTCTTGGAGGGTGTGGCAGTTTTTTGCACATACACTGTATTGGATTAGAGGCATTCGCTTTCAACACACTGCATTTCTGGATTTTTTCCTTTTTTACATTGTGTGCCCAGCTTTCGGATCCTATCTGCACAAAAAAAAAATTGTTTTGACCGGGTTTTTTTTTTTTTCTCATTCATTGTCCTTCATGGGACTTTTCATAAATAGACGTTTACATTCTGCTCCATCTATTTGAACTCTGTTTTCGTCCTATGTCTTGGCCTATGGACTGACCAGGGGAGGGTGTAGTGTGGTTTGTGGCCTCATTGTCTACATTGCTAAGTTAGCTTAGGCCTGGCTGCCATGATGCCTTTTTTGCACACGTTACTCTGTGACTTTGTTTTTCCAGACTCTGCTTGTGCCCGGCTATATTAGAACTGTCTGCCTTTTTGCCTTTCACCTTTTCTCATGTTCCTTGTGGGTTTCGTCTGCACACCATGTACAAGGTCAAAAAAACAACGTCCCTTGTTTTTGCTGATCTGGTCAGCCCCTCGCACTTAGACATAACACGAAATGCAGCTGCACTGGAGAAATTCATGTGCTTTTAATATTGTGCTCTCCCTGTTGGTGGCACTTGGAGAACAACCTTTCCAGGGAGAAGAGCTGTGTTTGTCTGATGATGTAAACCTTGCATCTAGATATTGAGGTATGGGGGTCTGCCGGACAAAGCCCAGCGGTCTTCTATTTTTATAATAAACTAGTTAATAGCACGGGGAGGGTGGTAAGGCCATTTAGCCCTATAACCACTGTCTTTATAAAATGCTGTCCCCGTTTGTATTATATGAAATTGTAACCATTCTTATTATTTTATCGTTATGCATTATGCTGATAGTACTGGCACGTGTACTTTATCTTAGAGCACGATAGTTGAAATAAACATTTTAAACTATACAGTGTCTCTTATTACGCACGTTGTGGACAAGTATGAGTGAGTTATGAAAGAGTGTTCTTGCTCCCGCGATTCCTGAGAGAGACCGTGTTCTGGGTTGTCTAATCATTGGTAGCTTCGCTGTAGTACGGAGTACGGATGAGACGCTAAAGCTAGTCGGATTGGGATTGTGGGTACTAAGGTGCATGGTTGGTTCACCACTATACACCAAGGTCCTATTATCCTGTGCATAGCTCTGTATATGTGCAGAATCCCCGCAACACCGTCTGCTGTGGTGTTATGACACCTTTAAATACCTTGGGGTACAGATATATCACACAGAGAAGGACCTCAAGGAGGGAAACATTGACAAGGAGATCTGATCCATTTGTCGATCTCTGCACTTCTGGTGTTCGCTGCCCTGGTCCCCACTGGGCCGTGTGGCGAGCTCTAAAATGCTGGTTTTACCCCAGCTACTGTATTTCTTTGCTGCCCTTCCCATTGTGCCCCCTAGAAGTTTCTCTCGCAAACTTCATGGCTTGCTGTTGGAGCGAATTTTGAGCTCGGGCCGACGACATATTGCGCAGATGACGTTCCAGCGACCGCTATCCAAAGGCGGCCTTGGAGCAACGAAGTATGAGCGCTACAGTGGCTGATAGCGTGGATCTGCACACCGCATTGCCCTGAGTCATTGCTTGTGCGAGCCGTGCTGCAGGATGTAAGCATCTAAACAAGGCTTTCAGATGTAAGCATCCACCCACGGAACAAAACCAGACAGATGGCAGTAGCTCGCTCCTGCTGGTGCAGGTATGTGCATACCAGGGGCCCCCATTTCCCATACTCCCCTTGATCGCCATATGGGAACTACTGCGTCTTGTAGCACAACGCACTGATTTGTCCCCGTGGAATGACGTGGAGGCTACACAAGTAGGTGACCTCTACAACAAGGACACTGCTATGGTGTTCCAGGAAGTAGTGCACACTTACAGGTTGAGTGCAGGGCAGTTCTTAACTTTTCATGTTGTTCAGCATGCACTACGTGAGACATGGAATAACGGGGATGAAGAGCCCTCCACCTCAACGATCCTGAACACGCTGTTGACAGCCACTGGCACGTGTCATGCCGTAACAACACTTTACATATCCCTCAATATTCCACCTCCTGCCCATGCAACAAAGGCACATGCTAAGTGGGATGGGGTGTTATAGCAGCCATTATCTGATGCGCATGGGCCTGCGCTTTACAAATAATGAAGGGGATTTCTCGTAACCCTAGTTTCTGCTATACGCAGTTCAGTTACATAAACCATACTTATCTTTCCCAACAGCGCATCCAGCGCATGTTCCCAGCACTCTCCCCGGAATGCCCTAGATGTAAGCTACGGACTGCCGACTTTTTTCACATGGTATGTTCCTGTGAGGTGTTGCAACCAGTTTGGTTGACTGTTACCTCTACAGTAGCTGAGATGTCCGAACATACTCTAATGCCCACCCCTGAATCCTGCTTGCTAGGTCTGCATCCCCTTGCGAAGGGAGATAAACATATTCACTGTTTCATCGATTTGGCCTTCGTTTTGTTCAAACGCAGCATAGCCATGGTGCAGAAGGCCCCTGTCTCCCCGGAGCTCCGACCCTGTGTCTTACTGACATGGACCAGAGCGGAAGCTCACACCCTCAAGTTGCTCCATATGAGTGGAGCGTCTCACATAGCGTGAGTGCTGGGAGACATTCCTACTTAATGTGGAAGCCAAAACAGATGAACGCCCGCTGTGAACTGGCCCTATGTGAGTCATATTTCACTGCCTATACATACACCTGTGGCATAGCTGATATATCACTACCACCACATGTGGTACATAGGTCTAGTTTCCTCAGTGCCCACACACAATGTCAATCATGTGGCACACACAGTGGCTCCATCTTGCCCCCACACCCTATAAAAATTCCTATTTGTAAAGAGCGAACCTATCACCCCTTAAGGGTTTCAAGGTGCTAGGGGCCGTCAGGGAGATTAAATGAGCTATTGCTCAGAGTCACATGATGCTGAGCTGCTGTCAGCGCCGGGGATTAAACCGTGACCCCGCGCTCCGGAGTCAGCCACTCTGGCCGCTGTGCCACACCTCTACACCCTGTCACTTTAACGGGACCCTCCCACTCTCCCTCCTTCCCTACTCAGTTCGGATGACTAGCATTACTCCCACGCCCTCCCCATCAGACATCCCGCCTGACCGATCCCGTACACACAGTAGGACGCACCACGCTTCAGTTGGCCTTGGATAATAGCTTTCCATCATGCACTCTTTGTTACCTAATTTGGTCTACAGAGCTCTTGTGTTGAAGGTTTTTTTTCTACTCCTTCTTTTGTTTTTGTAATTTTATTCCTTCTTTTCCTTATTACTAAGTTCCAACTCAGCGTAGACTGTTGGTGTTTCCCCCATTGAGCAACTTGGTGTTGGTAACTATTACGCCTTGATGTCTTTTGCTCTATTTCAATACATGTACATGAATTAACAAAACTGGAGTTCCACCTGTGTATGCCGTTTTGTACTGAGTAAAACCTTAATAAAAACATTTTTAAAAAACACACACAGATTCAATTGAGATAGTAGAACACAGGATTAATATTTCAAGTTTGAGGCAACTTCAGCTACAAAGACACAGGATTCATCTGATGAATTATCACAAGTGAACCAAACAAATCACAGTCGAAACTTGACTGGTAAATTATGGAGGGACAAAAAAATTAGAAGACAGCCCACCCTTCTCTCCAACAGAAGAAGGAGATGTTGATCTTCATTTATCAGCATTTTCTTTCATCTTGACCTTTAAACAACTCAGTCGCACTCCTCGAATGCCTCTATAGCCTTGTACACACCCAGCATGTCTCAGGCCCCCGTCTTTACCTCATTCAACATCATCACAATCAACACACCCACGTCTGTCACCTTGACCGACTACGCCATCATCAGTTTCTCATTCAACATTGCTCACAACAGAAGATCCACCACAACAAGACCTGACTACCAAGATCAGAGGTAGATTGGGCATTCGCTCACCACAAAAGCCAACCAGAGCACACTGGCCACCTAGCCAGTGGAATCAACAACATTAATGACTGGATCTTTGCCTGCGCCAATACCCTGGCCCTCAGAAAAGAAGCCATGTAGCAAGAACTTGAACGCAGGCTAGCTGGTACACAGAGGAACTCTGATGACCATACGACACTGCAAACAACTAGAACAGAGATGAAGGGTGAGCCAGGAAGAACTGGACAAGGATGTATTCAAATCTAGAGAGAGGGTCTACTGCCAGCAAATCCGTGAAACCAAGCGAAAGGCTCCAGCCGACTGTATCAACAACTGCTCGAACAGCAGCAAAGAAATGTCTGCATTCATCAAGGACTTCCCATTCCAGAAGCAACCTCCAGCAGTGTCACTCCATCCCAAGAACTGTGCAACAACCGCTCAGATGTTTTCAGCAGCAGAATCACAGCCATCTACAACAACTTGTCCCTTGCAATAAGTCTCCTGGTATTGGACAAAGACAATACATTGACCACATGGACCACCATCACCACTGAGGAAACCACAGCAATCATGAAGACCATCCATTCTTGTGCCCCATCAGACCCTTGCCCCCACCATGCCTTCGACCAAGGTTCAGCCCCCATCAGCAAAGCTCTCACTCCATCCTCAACACCTTCATCAACACTGTAACTTTCCCAGGCCTGGAAGCACACAGCAGTCAACGCCCTTATGAAAAAGTCTCAGCCGATGCAACCAAGCTTGCAAACTACTGATCGATTTCCCTCCTACTACACCCAGCTAAGGTCTTAGAAAAAGCCATCAGCATACACCTCACAGACCACTTGGAACACCTCGACACCACGCAATCAGGATTTAGTAGAGAGACCGCCCTTCTCACAGTTACAGACAACATCCTGGTGATCTTCAACAGAGGGGAAACCGCAGCACTCATCCCTCAGGCTCTCTTTAGCCTTCGACACCGCCCCCCACCCTGATCGGAAGACTCCATGAGAATGGCATCTAAGGACTCGCCCTCCAATGGATCTGCACCTTTATCACTGGGAGAACCCGAACAGTTAACGTGCCACCATACTCCTCAGAAGCACGGGAACTCATTTGTGGAGTTCCACAGGGTTCCTCACTAAGCCTGACCCTCTTCAACATCTACATGACCCTGCTGACAGATGCCATCTGGGAACACAGCATTGACATAGTCAACTATGCAGCTGACATGCAACTGACTTTGTCCCTCTCAGACAAAAACACTCAGCACCAAGATCAACTTCAACTCGTGCATGACCAAAGTGGCCACCTGGATGTAGTCCTACTACCTCAAGCTTAACACAGACAAGATCAAAGTGGTGATCTTCAGAGGGATGCCTTGCCGTGGGACTCCACCTGGTGGCCTACAGATCTCAGACCCACTCCCATTGCAGCACACAAGCAAGTAACTTCAGAATCATTATCGACAACAAGTTGCATAAGTCAATGCAGTCGCCCCATCCTTCTTTCACACCTTGAGGATGCTGAAAAAGATAGAGACTAACCAATAACTCTAGAAAAACTGTCATGCAAGCCCTCATTACCAGCAGACTGGACTTCCCCAATAGACATACAAAAGAGCTGGCTCTTCAACTGATTCCGGAGCCGCCGCCGCACCCCCCACCCCCCCCAGCGCCTTGAGACCCTCACGGATGAGTGGCGCGCTATACAAGCCCCCTGATTGATTGATTGATTATGCAGTTCCACCAACCCACCAGGCACCTCCGCTCAGCCACACTCTCATTAGTATGCAAAAGCAGGTTAGGAGGTTCTGCATTTTCATTCACTGCTCCTAAAGCATGCAACATAACATGTGCTATGTTAATTGATACCAAACTCAATGGTACTCATTTTATCAACCTCAGAAGGATGAAAGGCTGGGTGGACCCACCAGGATTTGAACCTGTGACCATGAGGTCAAACACAGGCCCCTAGAGTGGGCGCATTAGTCCACTGAGCCACCATACCAGACTTAAACTGAGGGTGAAACAAACTCCCACTCCACATTAGAGCCGCCACCTCTCTTCTTAAGAAGCTCTAGACCCGGCTCTTTGAGAAGCCCCCCGAAGGCCAGCCTCATACACCGGCCAAAGCACCGGGATACCCTCACGGGTGAAAGTATGCTATAGAAATACACATAACATAACAGCACAGACATTCAGAAACAACCTGTCTGTGCTTCTGTCCTTATGATCAGCTGCTGCCCGAACCAACAGAGTAATACAAGGAGAGGAGGAGAGAGGAAAAACACTTGGATAAAATCCTTGCATGTGAATCTTTAACAGCACTGTAGAAGACTAATTGTTCCAAATGTTGATGTGTTCACTCTGTGTGCACATTGGACTGAGAAAGGTGACTAAACGATCGAGCTGGTTTAACACCCATTCCTTCAACTGTTGTAAATTTAGACAGGGAATAAAATGGGGCATCTTTGAAAAAGTATCTACAATAACCTTTATCCCATAATATCTTTAAGAGGATGGAAGGTCCATTATAAAGTCAATACAGATGGTATGCTAAGGTTCTGGAGTCACAGGTAATGGTTGTAAATATCAAAATGGTTTCAAATATAGCAGCTTATGCTGAACACAAATTGGATAAGGAAGGACATATTCCTGAACATTAGAATAAACTGTTGGTCAACAAAAAGATCGCAGAACTAATTCCAGAATGATCTTAGCTACTCTTTTGTAAGCCGCCTTTATTTTGACAAACATTTTTATTCATAGACACTAACTGTATCTGTACTGAGTTTATGTTTTTACATTGCAGGCGCTGCACAGAAAACATTGATGCCTCCAAACCACCAAAAATAGTAGTATTGGCAATGTCATCTGATGCTCTACGTACGCCTAAATCTTGACTTGTGTAAGCATTAAAGAGGCTGACTCATTTATCTGCCTCTGGTACCAGAATAACTTGCAGACCTGTTTGATGTTTGGTTTGCACGTTCTCCTGGAAATTCAGGCAATGGAGAGACTGCTGCTCTGTGTCTGGGAGGCATAGGTGTGGTAGGTGTTAGTGTTGTAATGTTATCATTCTCCATTTCTAATGGGTTGTCCTGTGTGCTGTGTTTCCTCAACTGTTGCTGATGCTATATCTGTAAGATATATGAAAAGTATTTTAGTTTACTGAATATCTAAGTAATTTTAGTAACATTATTGCTAAATAAAAAAGGTTTTTCCTCTGGAAATGTCCTATCTAGTTATTTAATGTAAATCATTTATTTAGAGAAATTCATTTTAGCAAAAAAAAGCTCAAAATATGCACACAATGCATTAGTGAGGTAATAGTATGGATTGTTATAGAGTGGTTTTTAGTTTAGAAGTGAGTCAAAAGTTACAAAAGCATAACTAATAAACAAAACAGAACTATGTTTAAAAAAAATGATGTAGTGGGTGGGGCTGAGGTAGCCATGTCTGACAGCCCAACAATGCTTTCAGGTTGAAAGGTACTCTCTATAAAGTCCTCTGTAGCTGATGGAGGTGGCTGGGTAGAGGGTCCCCACCTGTTCCTCAGGCCGCTGCAAGTCTGCCTGTCACCTCTTCTTTGGTATGTGACCACAGATCGTACCAGCAGTTTGTAATTTCTTCAATAGTACACTGTGTCACTCCAACAGCTCTAATCTTGTCCTTGATGTCCTTCCAGATTTTTCTTTTGGGACTGTCAGGTAGTTGAAAGGTACTTTTTACAAAAAGTATCGGCACATCAAGCTCCTTTTTGCTGAACATCAGCTTCCTTTTGTGGGCTTCTGCATCCTTCTCATTCTCCTCTCTGGACATGCTAACCAAAAATCACAGAAAATGGCTCCAAACACTGAGAAAGTTTGCCAGCTCACAAAGCCTGCCTTCCTCTGTGAAGCTCACTTCCTTATTATGAGGTCATCATGCTGTTCCCAAAAGCGACTTTGATAATCGCAAATTAGCGAATGTGAATCCTAATTGAACAACAGCGACTATGATACGGTCGGTTGTAATGTGAGCTTATGTTATGCTGAGTTCAACTCTTTTATGTACACAGCCCTGTGATGTCTCCATGGAATGTTAAACATGTAAGCCCTTGTGACTTCATAAGGTTCCAGGGCGTTTGAACCAGGAGAACTGAAGCTGTTGGTGTCTGGCTTGTCAGGCACAGGATTTTTATCTGCCAATAAACTTATGACAATCAACTGCACAGCCTGTTTTGTTTCTGCAGTGGCGAAACACAACACATTTTGGCGACAAGGATGGGATGGCCAGACCTGTCAACAGTAGCGATTTCAGCTGCAGCGGAATCCTGTGTCAACGCTCCCCAGCACTATTACGGTAGGCCACAGTCTTTAGGCAGTCTTGCCTGGTCTACCGCTGTTCCCAGCGAGGATTGCCTATGCCTATATAAGTGATCCAACCCTCGGACGCCCTGAGGTTCCCCAGCACTAAGACGGTTACTTCGGCGCGAGCGCAGCCTTGCGAGCAGGCCCGCACTTCCAAGGGACCATTTGAAAATTACCTAGTGGCACTTGAGGGCACAAATCTTTCTCCGCTCAGAAAGAAAGCATTATCGATAGGTTTTTTGGGTATGGAAGTTCAAAGTGTTCCAGTATCAACCACAAGTTTATGATGATGACGAAGATGAAATCATGGATGTATACAAAGAAGCCAAATTGTGATTGCAAAACCATTGTGCCAAAACTGTGAACTTTGTGATGCAGTGTAACAATGTTTCACACGTAACTGCAAAAACAGTAACAGTAAAATAATGCAGGAGAGATACTGGGCTTACAGATGCCATAAAAATTGCCAAGGTGGTGGAGGAGTCGAAGAAAAGCAGGAAAGAGATGCAAAAAAATGGAAAGTAAAATCACTTCTGATGTAGCAGAGGTGGACAGTAAATTAGATCTAGTGAATTCCGTTAATAAAAAACTGAATGTGTCAAATAGTACCCATAGCAAAGAGAGCAATGCAAAAGTTCGGAGAACATCTGGTTATCCAAGCAGGCTTTGCACTCGCTCATGCTACAGATGCGGCAGAAATTTCCATTTGGGTGACTCAAAGAACGGTTTTGCCATAGGCAAGGAATGTCAAATGTGTAGTAAGAAAGGACATTTTGCACGTGTGGATGAAGCAAAGGAAGCAGTTGAGCAGAGAGTACTGATGGTCAACGACAATGTGAGTGTAACTAAGAGGGAACGATGACGTGAAGAGGAGAATATCTCCCAAAGCGGATTTTAAGGTGGATGGGAAGGTTATTGCATTGATAGTGGATCAGGCTCATTGTACACCATCATACCCAAGCAATTGTTCAACGTCACCTGGCCTAAGGGAAACTGAAGTCAACCGATGTGATATTGAAAGGATACCAGGGAGCTGATATTGGTGTGATGGGCTACATTTCGACAAAGATTTCGTTCATGGGCCAAGAGACCCATGAAAAGTGTTTGTGGCTGTTGAGGGTCCACCAATTTTGAGTTGGTTGCACCAATATGATTTACACATAGTAGTCAATCCTCGAGATACCAACCAATTGATGGTTGTGGACGATAGGGAGCTAAATACTGTCCTTGAACAGTTCAAGTCAATATTTGAGAACAGATTGGGAGAAGCGATGTATTACCAACATAAAATAGTGTTAAAATGATGTCTTGCAGACAGAATGCTGTGAGACATGTGGCAAGGAAGGTGCTGGTAGCAATAAGATAAGAGGTGAAAAGTGTACTTGATTAGATGATCCAGAATAAGTTCATTGAGCCTGTTGAAGCCATGCAATGGCTATCTCCCATGGTAATAACAAAAAAATCAGATGGATTATTAAGATTTTGTGTTGATTTGTGCAGCCTAAATCAGAATGTGGTAAGGGATTATTTCCCTCTACTAAATATTAATGAACTGATTTTTTTTGTTGTGTGGGGGAATATACATTCCCAAGCTAGACCTGAAAACTGCCTATCATCAAGTGAGATTGCATCCAGATTCCAGTCATTATACTGCCTTTATTACAACTGAGGGTATTTTTCAATTTAACAGGTTGTTGTTTGGCTTTCATTGCGGTTAGCATCTTCCAGAGACTAATTTCTAATGTGCTGTCTGGGGTCCACAACGTTGTGTTTTTCCAGGATGACATACTGATCTTTGGAGGGAGCATTGCCGCCATAATGATACTTTGCGAGAAATCCTGACTTGCATCTCCAAGGCGGAAAGAAACATTTAACTTTTTGGTGCAGGAGGTCGAATACTTGGGGTATCTCATCACGGGAGAGGGAGTCTAATCCAAAATGAACTTGGTCAGTGCCATAGTCAATGCAGAAGTGCCGGATGATAAAGACAAGCTGAGTTCCTTTATGGGACTAGTTGAATACTATTCTAAGTTTGTGAAGGAATTTGCTTTTAAACCAGATCCTCTGAGAGCGTTGTTGAGAAAGCGTAAGAAATTCATGTGGGATGAGGTCCAAAAAATAGCCTTTGAGTCAATTAAGGACAACATTACCAATTCTGGCTTTTTAGTTCCATTCCATTTTGATCTAAAGGCAATTCTCACTGTGGATGCCAGTGCGGTTGGAATTAATGCGGTGTTTTCACAAATGCATGGAAAACAGAGAAGATGGTAGCCTTTCCATCTTGTTCTTTCACAAATGTGGAGAGAAATTACTCTGTCATTGAACGGAAGGCATTGGCTGCTGGGTGGGCAACAAATTATTTTCATGCTTGCATTCGGGGCACCAGGGTAATTCTCAGGATGGACCATAAGCCCTTACTCAAACTTTTGGGGCCAAATGGCACTAGAAATTGTTTCGGGCAGTTGGCAAGGTTAACAGTTAAATTGAAGGATTAGAACTGTTGTGTGGAATATGTACATGGCTGGAAATCAAGGTGGCAGCTTGCTTGTCGAGATTACCGAACAAGGTGGCAGATGAGTGTGATTTTGATACAGAGGAGGTGGTAGCAGGTGTGGAGGATATCACAGAAGCTTTGCAGGGATGTGTGTCCATGGAAGATTGGATGGGTGCTCTAGAAGATGATTTTCTACTTAAAGCGGTGGTGGATATGATCAAGGGCAGTGTGAGAAGAGGGAGTACGTTTCCGAATACAGTGAAACCTTTTCACAAGGTGGCAGAAGAGTTGTTGTTGCTTGGAAACAAGTTCCTGAGGGGTGAAAGGTTTGTGCCATCTAGTGCGGTAAGGATTAAACTCATACGTTTGGCTCATGAAGGTCATTTGGTTCAGAAGCTCACGCTCAAAAGACGCAAGGAAATATTTTGGTGGCCCGTGATGAATGTGCAGGTGAAGAAATGGGTGGAGGGGTGTGAGGAGTGCAAGAATTCAGAAAAAAGGTTGAGAGTGGGTTTGGGTGTTTTGGAAGGTGATCAGCATGTGTCTGAAGTAAGCTATGTATGGGGGAAGGTATGCTTAGATTTCATAGGACTATGTGTTTTTGTTAGGTTGAGTAAATAACAAACGCTGCACAATCCGGATGAAGTAATTTGAAGTTTATTCCAAGAATAGGAAGTCAGCACAGCGGTCCCTTAAACAGCATCTCAGATCATCAGCAGCCAGGAGCCAACTTCAAGCCTGGAGCTTCTCTGAACAATAACATTCTAATCTCCTAGACAACTATAGACTATTCACTACATAGCATGCACCTAAGCATAGTTACTATTAGACACAAATGCAATATGACTTTAAGCATGAACATAACACATCTCCCCCTTTAAATCAACCCTTCCAGAAACAGGTAACGGAAAACAAAGATAAAAATCCTTTTCTTTTATTATACAGTTAATTAAAACCGTAACATACAAACATCATAATAGTACTTGATAAAATGTAAGGATTAAAATATAAGGAATAATAAAAGATTGTATACACATTTATAAGTCTGGCAATACAAAATAAATATCAAATCTAAAGAGCAGCATTTCAAATTAATAGCAATGTATCGCAATTGGCCATTTGGTCCAAAAGAGAAGTGTATAGTATAAAAGACAATAGAAAAAGTGTCACAGTGCTTATTACTGAAGATGTAACTTTCATCGACGTTCATTTATGCAATAAGAATAAAGCTTATCAGTTTCTTAATGCTGGGCATTATGCAGTGCAGTTAAAATAATGTTAACAAACTTCCCAGCTCTTGCTAGAACTTGGGCTGAGTTATTACTGAAGCACAAATCAGATGCTTCCCTGCAATGTCTCAAAAACTTTTCCCGATAAACTGAGACCAGTAGGCGTCGGCGATCATTAGCAAGATGAGGGCAACAACATAGCAGATGTAACCAAGACTCATGTGGATAATTGCAGAGCCTACATGTTAGCTGACCATTCCTCCGAGCCCACAGCGGGTTAAAGTCATGAATTGGAAGGGCTAACAGCCTCATATAAATGATTTTATTGCGCGTCTGCGATTGAAGAGAATAGTTAAAATATGGTTGAGATTTCCCCTTAATATACGAGTCATTCAAAGCTGCAAGGAGTGGTTTTTTGGGAAGCCGAGCAACATCTCTCTCGAATGACACTAGAGTAATTTGGCTTTTTATCGTTTTTTTCCACATTGACAGCGAAATAATTGGATTAGAAAAGTTGATGGTTTCAATCTTCAATGTGGAAATGGCTAAATGTAGCTGTCTGTACCAAGGAGAGAGTTCATCCGTGAACACTGATTGCAATTGTTCTTTCATGAATTGAGCTGGTGCACGTAGAGTGTAGATGTAGAATTTAATAAAGTCTCCCAGACAATAAAGATCTGCACTTGCCAGGCCCAGCTCAAGTCTCAGCCTCGCCCTCCTTGCATGCCGAGGAGCCGAAAATATTTTCTTGTAGGCCATTATTTGATAATTCACTAAAAATGAATCCATTTTGCCAGGGAAAGCCAGGTGACCATAAGACACTGCTGGGAGTAGTTTGGCGCGAAGAACCCTTAAGATTGACTCGGCTGTGGGGCTGTGCAAATGCCGATTCAAGCGCCTCAGACTATGTATAACCCCTGCTCCCTTGGGCCGAAGATGTTTGAGATGGGATACTTGGTTTGCCTTTTCGTTAAACCAAACTCCTAAGTAATTATAGCTAGTGCAGGTCGCTATATGTAGACCACCTGCTCGCCAAGACAGATTTTTCTTTTTTTTTTGTTTCCCAAAAATCATGACTTTGGTTTTTGATTCATTCATCAGAAGATTGTTTTTTATATTATATGTGTTAAGGGCAGTGAGCGCTCTTTGTAGACCTGTTTTTGTGTGGTCCATGATAATAATGTCATCAGCGTATTGCATAATCTGTAGACGTATGCCACCCAATTTTGGGGCGACCAAAGTTGCACCTGCCAGTTCTTTAGGCAAATCGGCAGTATAAAGATTAAATAATAGTGGGGCTAATACGCAGCCTTACTTTAGACCATTTTCTGTTGCGATCTTTGCAGATACTGTTGTGGCACTTGTTTTAATCCTCACCCAGGTTTTCTGATGCAGAGATATCAGTGCAGAGAGAAGTGCAGATGGTATCCCCCAGGAATTTAATTTGTTCCATAGCATCCCTCGATTGACTCTATCGAACGCTGCACTGAAGTCCACAAAGCAGCAGAATAAAGGTAGATGACTGGCCAAAGTGGCTCTCCACGATAGGTAGGACAGCGCTATTATATTATCTGTCGTGGAGCAGCCTGATCTAAAGCCTGACTGTGTACGGGGAAGGATGCTATTTTCTGTAACCCAATTTTCGAGTTCTATCAACAGGACACGAGCATAGGCCTTAGCTTCGATATCCAATAAAGCTATTAGCCTGTAATTGGCCGGATTTGAGCGGTTACCCTTTTTATGAAGTGGATGTAATATTGAGCCCTGCCAAGTGGATGGAATTGTGGCTGTAAGAAAAGCTTGTTAAAAGAGAGGTGTAAGGAGCTCTGCCCAGAACGATCGATTTGATTTAAAAACTGTAGCGGGTATTCCATTTGGCCCTGGCGCGCCATCATGCGACTAATGATCTTGATTACTTCGACTTCAGAGATGCCTGGACCCTGTGTGTTTTCATAATTTGGTGCTTGAGGCAGGGAGAGGGCTAACGGCTCCCCTGTCCCACTGCTGTAGAGCTGATTGATGTAATTCACCCAGACATTCTCGGGTACCCCGTTCTCCTTAGACTGGCCACTATTACTGACTTGGTTGATGTATCTCCAAAATGGAGCTGGATTTTTTTCTTTGAGAAGAGAGAAAATTTTAAGCCAGGCTTCCTCTATTCGTTTAGTACGTTGCTCCCATGCGCGTTTCTTGTAGGCAGCTCGAAGTGATCCATTTATGGCACCCTGCAATGCTTTTTCCCCTTTATATCTTGCATTTGGGGGGTATTGACGCTTCCATTTGCTTTCCGGCATTTCCTTATTTGGGTGCTGATTTAAATCGTTTGGCACCTGTTTTTGTTGAGCGTCCAATGTTCCCCCCAGTGCCCGATGCAGGTCTATCAGGAGAATGGGCCAGTAGTTTAAGAGGGCTTGCGAACCAAAAGCAGTTTTTAATTGTTCATTTTTAATTATCCATGCAGACAGTTTTGTACCAAGATTAGTGGTCCATTTTATCCTGCACGGGACTTTATCACGTTCTTCGCCCGTAGATTCGCCTACAGATATAAATTTACAAGATGCAACAGTAGAAAGAATAAAAGATGCTCTGAGGGGCCTGTGGTCACTCTCTACTCGATTGTCGATGTCGAAGTCGTACAGATGCAGAGCTAGTGTGCTACCAATGAATAGATAATCGATTGTAGAGATATTCCTGTATGTTGGAAGCGGGGCCCATGTTTGATCCTTTGCTTTCTTGAAGTTATGAGCGGATGATATAGAACAGTCATCAAATAAGGCTTGTAGTACTGCAACCTCTTTAGGATGTTTATTTTCAATTCCTGTTTTGTCCAGAAATCTGTTATTAAAGTCCCCGACTATAAGTGGATTATGATAAGGATATTTGATGAGAAAATCTCCAATGATGGCTGCCTGATCATCAAGTGCTTGGTTTCTCTGGTGCAAAACTGGATTGACATAGCAGTTGAATAATAGCAATCTAAGCGGATTATAATGATTTTTATTCCATTGATAAGTAATACTTGGATTCCAGGTGAAGGAGGTGCAAGTGTAATTACTTCCAACCTTCGGGAATGCTTGATGTAGACAGAGAGGCCGTCCATTGGCCGCCCAAAAATATTGCGTCTTAAAGCCGGGACATGGATTTCAAAGTACCCGGAAGGAGCTGTAGTAGATGTTGCCCATGTCTCCTGGAGACAGATTATATCACTGCTTTGAAGGTAATCTAGGGCCGAGTCATTTTTAATCAGTTTCTGAAGGCCAGCCACATTCCAAGAAATGCAAAGATAAAAATCACATCACATAGTCTTAGAGATATTTGGGCTTAGTTCTTAGCCTTTCAGGTCACTGATTAGACTCACCGATAGGCTGAGAAACAACAGATCCCTCAGTCTGCACTGACTGAGAAACCACAGATCCCTCAGTCTGCACTACATCCTCATGCAAATAAGAGCATGGAGTGGACCCATTGGAAACCCAATTCCCACTACATTGAGCACTAGATGCCCGCACCACTTCCTCCGCACGACCACCATCATCAATTAACTCTGTACTGCTAGTGCTAGCACCAGACTCAAAGGAAGGCTCCATGACCCCTAGCAAATCACTCACACAACTACTGGAACTCCTCCCCACTAGAATATCTTCATTACTATGCACTATTTTATCCATCATTTTGGTCTCTAAATAACTACCTTTTACCACCAAACCTTCTCCTTTAACCCTAGCAACTCTCCTCTTACTCCACCATTAACCACCCAAAACTCTTACTGCATGTTTGTCATTTTTAGTTTCTGGATAGACCTTTGAGCCAGATTTCTTGAATGGTCTCCTGATTCTGACACATTCACTCACCACAAAATCTCTATCCTTGACCCGTTTGAAATTATAATACCTTAGATTTGACCTAACTTTTCTCTACACAATGTCTCACTTGATAACTCTTTGGAATGTAATCATCAATTCTGGACCCTTTCACCACCCATTCAGGAGACAATTCATTAAAAGAATGTCTCCCCCTCAATAAATCAAATGGGGTCACTCCTGTGTTGGAATGAGGCGTGTTGTGATACAACCAAACCCTCTCATCCACTGCATCCTGTACATGCAATCCTGAAGAAATGGCTATCTGCACCGCATCTTTCAGTATGCGGTTCACCCTCTCCACCATACCATTTCCCTGGGCACTATAAAGAGCAGTGGTAAGAAGCTTAACCCCAAAGTTCGCTAGGAACACTCTCATACTATCTGATACAAATTGAACTCCAATATCTGTAACCAAAAATGCTGGAATACCCTCTGACCGAAACACATCTTTCAGGAAATCAATGACATTAACAGTGTTGGGTTCTCTCATAAATTTAAAAGAAATCCATTTAGAGTAATAGAGTACCACAGCCAGAACGAATCTCTTCCCACCATTCAAACCTCCGATATGTCCAAAAACATCCATGCCAAGTTTCTCCCAAGGACGTTGCGGAAAGGTAACTGGACATAAAGGAGTATTGTAGGTGCAAAGAGACTTCTCTGCTTGAGAACACTCCTTACAATTACCCACCATAGTCTCTACAGCACTGTCCATACCTGGCCACCAGTAGTACAAGCTCAGCTTCTTCCTTGTACCCGTCACTCCTACATGCCCCTTGTGCACTAAAGCAATCAACTTGTTCCTTAAATTTGCAGGAGGAATCAACATAGAAACTCTCTTAAGAAAAATACCTTCCACAATCATCTCCTCTTTCACCTTCAAATAGGATTTTAACTCCTCACCAACTTGACCTTCTCTAGGCTAATCACGAGTAATATACCTCTTAAGAACTTCCTGACAATGATCATTAACAGACATTTGTTCCCAATCATCTCGTGAAATGACATCTTTAGCCACCATAAAGCCATCCACCAATCCAATGACAATTTCCTTATCCTCCTCACGTATTTCATCGCCCACACGATTGACATCTGGACAAGAAGTCAGCCCTGTAGTTCTTCCCACCAGGAATATGTTTCATTGTGAAATTAAATTCATACAACTTTGAAAGGAGGCGAAGAAGCCTAGGACTGGCATTACCCAACCTTTGTCGTTCCACATAAAAACCAATGGTTTGTGATCAGTGACAATTACAAATTCTCTCCCCCACAAATATGTAGAGATATGATGGGCACCCCATACATAAGCTAGCGCTTCCTTTTCAGTGGTGCTATAATTCTTTTCGGCTATAGACAATCTCCGAGAAGCAAATGCCACCGTATTCTCTACCGCATGAACCATTTGACTGATCACAGCACCAATTACTGCATCAACTGTAAAAAAGATAGATTATCATCTTTGATAGAACATCATCTTTGAAAGGTTGTAGAGTGGGAGCTTTAATGATCATAGCCTTTAAATTGTTAAATGTTACTGTTTGTTCATCTTCCCAAACAAATTTGGCATTGCTCCTAATTAGTTTTCTTAATGGTTCACTCTCCAATGCAAAATTGTGTACAAAGCGTGAATAATATTCACATAACCCTTGAAAAGATTTCAGTTGGTCTTTGTCTGTAGGTTGGGCACATCATCTATAGCCTTTAAAAGGTCTTCTTTAGGTTTTATACTTGCGGAGGAAACAACATGACCTAAATATTCAACCTCTTTCACTAGAAATTTGCACTTCTGCTTCTTAACCGTTATCCCATGGTCTTCCAGAATGCCTAATACTCTATCTAATTTAACCAAATCTGACTGAACAGAAACAGAACAAATTAATATATCATCTTGATAGGTCAAAACATCCTTCTCTTCCCCTAATAATTGAAACATCAGCTTTTGAAAAACTGAAGCTGCCGAAGCAAGTCTAAATGGCATTCTTAGAAAACGAAATGCTCCAAAGGGGGTATTAAAAGCTGTCAAATCTTGTGAATCTTTGTTCAGTTCAATTTGATGATATGCAGCTCTGAGATAAATCGTGGAAAAAATCTTTGTACCACTAAGCTGGGCCAACATTTCCTGAATTCTTGGCAGAGGGAAACAATCAATTTGTATGTTCTTATTCAATGATCTCATATCAATGCAGAGCCTAAGTTCAACTGATTTCTTTTTTAATGCTACAACCCACAAAGAGGAGTCTATTGGCTCTATAACACCGTCCACACACAGTTTATGAAGGTGTTCTTTCAACCTGCTTCTGATACTCAATGGGACATGCCTGACTTTGAGGACAACTGGAATAGCATTAGGCTTCAGAATAATTTTATGCTCGTACTCTTTAACCATGCCTAATCTATCCTCAAAATAGACTTTTGTTTATTGAGCACATCCTCTAACGAACTCACTTTCTCTTGAACAGTCTCTACTCAAGAAATGGGATGTTCCGTCCCAGGTCTGAGGATCATCCCAAACTTGCCTTGATCCCTCCACCCCAGAATGTTATATCCCTTCTTAGCTACATACACCTTTGAGTGAATGACTCTGTCTTTGAATCACATATTTTCCAAAACATAACCAATCATTGATCTTTTGACCACCAAACTTTACTGTGCGAATGTCTGGAGGCAACAGATTGGTTCTCCTCCACTCCTTTAAGAGAAGATTTTCCGAAATGATAGTGATAGGTGAACCAGAGTCCACCGTGACCTTAGTATCCACACCTCCAATTTTAATATCACACACTGGATCTCCACCTTCCCTGTCTGATTTCTCCGTGTTGTCTATCATGTCAACTGATAGCACTACCCTGTTACCAACATTCACATCATTAAGAGCTCCTAATGAATTTTGTGTTCCTTGAGCATCTACTCCCATCACTCTAGAAACATTTCTGCACACTCTGGCAAAATGCTCCTTTTTTACACTTTGAACAAGTTTTCCCAACCGCTGGACAATTGTTAGCACTGGCAACATGAGTTTTAGAACCACACCTAAAGCACATGAAATTCTTATCAGATTTTTTTTAATCTGACTTGTTACTCTGTATAGCTTTGGGTTTCTGCACAATATTATTGACATCTTCAGTAGACATAGATTTAGTTGTTGTTAGTTCTTTAGCTGCAGAAAGAGAGCGAATTCCTCTGGCAATTTCTAATGTTCCTTCTAACGTGGGGTTCCTACAGCATAAGATCCTCTCTTGTGCCCTTGTATCATAACAATTTACTAAAATTTTGTCTCTTAAATATTGTTCAATAGGTTCAACAAACTCACATAACGATGCTAAAACTCTTAGTTCTGCTAAGAAATTATTAATACTTTCATGTTGTTGTTGCTTATGTGTGAAAAACCTTTGCCTTTCTACAATCACACTAGGTTCATCCTTAAAATGCCTTTCTACCCTTGCTACTGCCTCAATAAATTCATTCCAATACTCAGAAAAAGGGGTAATTGGAGGTTGATGATCAAAAATTCTTTGCCCTTCCAACCCTAGACAATTGTATAAAATTGCATTTTTTTATCGTATAAGTACCAATAAAAAGAGTTTTTCCTAACCTGTGAGAACTTTTCTCCATCTATAGATATTAGATAACTTTTAATTGATTTATACCATTGCTCCATTTAATTCTAGACATTCCTGGTTCCGACAGAAATGAAGCCGGTAAATTAGCTGCTTGCATGGCCATACTCAGTGTTAAAGCAAATATTCACACTTACACAAGTACCTCACAAGAATACATTTTCTTACACATCAAAACAAAATTTCCATTAAATTACCCCAAAACAGAGTTTTGACCAAAACACTCCACTTGCAGAGCACTTACACAAATACCTTACAAAATTAGATTTTCTTACACATCAAAATAAAATTACCCAAAAACAGCGTGTTTGAGTAAAACACTCCAGTCATAGAGCATGTGAGTGATATTCCTGATGAGTGTGCACGTCACCACGCTACTCAGACTGCTCCTTCCGCCAAGAAATCCTTTGTGTTAATAAAATGAGGTGTGCGCGTCACCGTGCCTTTAAAGAAATGTTTGTGAAAATCCCTTTAAGGTGAGCGTATCACCGTGCTCAAGACGAAGGATATGCGTATCCCCGCGCCTTTAATGCAAAACAGAAAAAATACCTTTAAGGTGAGCGCTTCACCGCGATCGACATGCATCGTGGCCAATGTAGAAAATGGCAGAATCGTGTTGCCCTTCAATGAGTTCTAGCGTCTGGAGCTCAAAGTGAAGCAGTATTCCAGCAATGACAACACAACATCCAGGTAAGGCTCGTGACAGGAAATTTTGAGAGATGCTCAGCGTGTGAAATCAATTTTGAAATGAGCTCGCAAGAGATTGGAATAAGTTGAAAGTGAGACCAACTCAATTAGCTACACATCTAGCAGCAGATTCCTTAACGTCAGTTTCTTCTTTTCTGCTCTACAAGAAAAGATGCCAGTCGAAGTTGTCTCTCCTCCTCCGATCGACGTCGTGTCGTCGCCGTGGCGGCGTCGGATGCGGAGTCAACTATTCAAACTGAGCGGACTATGCAAGATTTGGTTCCTTCTCAGGAAAAGATTTTCGAAAGTCGACCTATTTTGTCTGAGGCAGGGCTTTTTCAGCCCATTTCTGATGTGTCTCGGGTGGAGGAGAGATGGTTGTAGGCTCTTGGTGAGGCTAGTGGGCTGGATTCTTCACCAGCCTCGGGGCTGCTTTCCCCCCCTGGTCTTGCCACGGAGGGGAGTTCCTCTTTTGCTGACATGCTAAGGAAAGTGGCTACAGTCTTGGACTTGTCACTACCTATGGTGCAGAGGTCTACAGACCCTTTGATTGAGGTCCTTTACCAGGGTCAGGTAGGGGAAGAGCCTGTTCTTCCATATAGTGAGGCCTTGTTTGATATTTTGTTAGGTGCTTGGGCCAAGCCTGAGTCGGGGGTCTCAGTGGATTGTGATATCGCTCGCAGACACCTGCCTGCACCTGGGGACCCAGTTTGTCTACATAGACATCCTTCCACTCGTAGCCTGGTGACTCAGGCTGCAACATCTTCACAGGATGTAGATTCTACCCCTAAGACTCCAGTTGGTAAGGACTATAGGGGTCGTTATGCATGTGGTAAGCACATATTTGCTTCTGCCAGCTCAGCATTGAGAGCCACCAACACGTCTTGTATGCTGAGGCATTTTTCCCACACCGTATGGGATTCTTTACAGAATATGTTACCATCTCTTCCGAAAAACCTCCGTACCGAGGTTGGTAAGTTAGAGATGGTCAACAGGCTGCTAAACTTATCATAAGATTTGGCATGGACTCTACGGATTCCATGGGACGGACCATGGCATCGGCAGTGGCACTAAGGCGTGGTGCTTGGTTGGCAACTTCGTGTTTTCAGAGGCCGTCCAGTTGACTTTGATCGACATGCCATTTGATGGTGCCCATCTTTTTGGGAGGCATGCCGATGCAGCGTTAAGACGCTTTCATCGTAGGCAGAGGACTACAGACTTGTAGTTCCTCGTTTTCTGTTGCTGTGTTGTTTCTACTTGTCCCTAAGCTGGGGTACATGTTTTCTTAGTTAAGGCGTAAGCCTTGTTGAGGCTTTGCATATGTCCAGTTTCAGTTCCGCCTCATGCGGTTCCTGCGAGGAGCAGTGATTGTATCGCAATAATTGATTTTGTTGACTGAGGGAGGTTTCCCTTTGTTTCTTTGCCTCTGAGGATGAGCTTCCTCGAAGCAGTTCAGTATGCAGTGATGTATAGAGACATATTATTGTGCCAGTTGTAGGTCTGGTGTATAGGACCTATCTGGTTTAGAATCATTTGAGTCAGTATGTTTTCACTACTTTTCCGGTAGTGCAAACTCTTTATGGGTGCTTCACCAAATTGGGGCATGGCGCTGGTAGGCTCACAGTATATGCTTTGCATTCTTTTGAATACATGTTCTTGTGGTTCTTCCCTTCTTGCAGGGAGGCAGTGTATACTAATGGCCTTCAGGCTGCATTTGGCCATGCGTTGCATGATAGGAGGTTTTTGGCTTTATAGAAGCTTTTCTTGTTTTTGTTCCTATGATGTTTTTGGCATGGTTCTGTCTGAACGACATTCCCTTCTTCTAGAAGGATGTATCTATTATTCTCTGAATTTTTCAGTCCTTGAGGATTCATGGCTGTTGTTTCTTGCAGAGTATATATATATATATATATATATATAAATATATATATATTCACTGGAAAAACCATAGGTTTCAGGGACGTTATAGTTAGAAATTAGCATCTGAAAAACCTTTCAAATTCACTGAAAAAACCACAGGGTTCAGGGACATTATAGTTAGTTGGACATTTCACTCATACAAAACCAGAGAAATTCAGCAGTTATAGTTAGTTGAGCTAACTATAACTCGTGCCCCCGCAATGCACTGCTGATGACATCACATATTACATCATTCATGACATGGTCAGTGACATTACTGATGACAACTCAAATGACATCACTGATGACATCACTGATGACATCATCCAGTGACTGTGTGTTTTTGTAAAGTTTAAATATGTTTTATATATATATATGCCAAGGTGTTTTGAAGAATGAGTGGTTGTATAAGTGTCTGAATGGATGATTTAGTAGGTGTGTGATTGGCTGTATAAGTGAGTGATTAAACGTGTCTTACTGAATGCATGGGTTAGTGACTAAACTGTGTGAATATCTGTATCAGTCTGTCAGTTGGTATGTAAGCGGCTGAATGGGTTGGTGAGTAGCTACATGAGTGTCTATATGGGTTATTGATTGGTTGTCTGAGTATCTGTATGGGTGCCTGAGTGTCTGTGTGGGTGGGTGGGGGGTGTGTGACTCTGTGCATAGATGTGTGAGTGAGTGATTCACTGGGTGTATAGGTTCAAGAGTGCATCTGTGAAGGGCTGTATGGGTGGGTGAGTGTGTGTATGGGTGTGTTGGTGAGTTAATGGATGTCTCAGTGGTACATGTGTGAGTAACTACATATGTGAACGGCAGTATATTTGAGTGTTGGAGTATATAAATAATTATATGTGAGAGTGAGTTATTGTGAGAGTGGCTGTATGGATGAGTGTGCTTGTGTCAGTGATTGTAGAAGAGAGTAAGTGTGTGTTAGTATCTAACCGTGGGTGGAGAACTCCGCCCATGGAGTGTGCGGAGATTTGCCTACTCCGCATTCCGCGGAGTAGGCAAATCTCTGCACACTCCGCAGTGGAGCGAAGTTGACCAGCCCCCGCCTCCACCCCCCCATTAAGAATTAATTAAAATGACATTAAAGGTTAAAGAAAAAAGACTTACCTTCACTGCAGCGTCCCTGGGCTGCCATCCTCCTCTTCCTCGCCGTCTCAGGGTGATCTGCGCATGCGCACGTGCCCGCGCATTCCTTGCAAGAAATGCACATGCGTGGGCGCGCCCGCATGCGCAGATCATCCTGAGGCGTTTTTCACCTTTAATGTCCTTTTAATTAATTCTTAATAGGGGGGTGGAGGCGGGTGGCGGAGCGGAGTTCCACGAAGTTTGTCCCCAGCTCTGTGGACCTCCGCGTAGTCCCGCTCTGCCAACTCTACCCAGGATTATTAGTATCTGTATGAATAAGTGAGGTGGTGTGTGTATAACTGTATAGGTGAGTAAATGGGAGTGTGATTGATTCTTTGCATGACTGACTAGGTGTGTGAGTAACTCTATGGATGAGTGGCGGTGTGTGAGTGTCTATATAGGTGATGAGTGCATATGATAGTGCTGTATTGATGAGTGACTGCATGTATGACTGACTGTATGGGTGAATGAGTTGATGTGTGTGTAGACCTAGGAATCAGTGAGGAATCAGTGAGTGGGTATGTAGTAACTGGTATTGGTATGTCTAATGGTAGTCTGTATTTTAGAGATGTGTATCAAAGGTTATATTAGGGTGTGAGGAGGTGCATCAGATTATCAAGTGGATGATGTCATCAGTGATGTCACTGACCATGTCATGAATGATGTAATATGTGACGTCATCAGCAGTGCATTGCGGGGGCGCAAGTTATAGTTAGCTCAACTAACTATAACGGCCACATTTCTCTGTTTTGTACGAGTGAAATGCCCAACTAACTATAACGTCCC
Organism: Calotriton arnoldi; assembly: GCA_963921515.1. NCBI lineage: Eukaryota > Metazoa > Chordata > Amphibia > Caudata > Salamandridae > Calotriton > Calotriton arnoldi. The sequence continues at coordinate 1,391,668 of CAWUFW010001618.1, forward strand.
TGAACCCTGTAGTTTTTTCAGTGAATTTTAAAGGTTTTTTAAATGCTAATTTCTAACTATAACGTCCCTGAAACCTATGGTTTTTTCAGTGAATTTCTAAGGTTTTTTAAATGCAAATTTCTAACTATGCCTACAGAGGTAGGACATGTGCAGAAAGAGGAAGAAAGGCGCAGAAAGAAGCAAGAGAAATGCAGAAAGAGGCATAGGAAGTCCAGACAGAGGAAAAAAGGTTGCAGAAAGAAGGAAGAGATATGCAGAAAGAACCAACAGAGGTGCAGAAAGAGGCCTTGTTGCAAAGTCATCCTGTGCCCCCAACTTTTTGCTGACTGGTACAGGTGGTAACTGACTCTGACTAACCAGGCCCAGAGCCAGTGCTATGCTGCAAGACACTTAGAATACAGTGAAATCACCTACATACACTAGGGTACACTATGGGTTGGGGTACCCCTGTGATTGGCATGAACGCCCCTGTAAGGCCCTAGTACATAATAGGGCAGGGGGATTAAAACTACCTCTAAGTCAGAGGTGCAGAAAAAGGCAAGAGAAGTGTAGAAAGAAGCAACAGAGGTGCCGAAAGAGGCAAAAGAGGTGCAGAAAAAGGCAAGAAAGGTGACGAAAGAGGGAACAGGGGTGCAGAAAGAGGTAAGAGGGATACAGGAATTTGCAAGAGAGGTACATAAAGAAGCAAGAGAAGTGCAGAAAGAACTAACAGGTGCAAAAAGAGGCAAGAGGGGTGCACAAAGAGGTAGGAGAGGTGTACAAAGAAGCAAGATAGGTACAAAAAGAGGCAGGAGGGGTGCAGAAAGAAGGAAGAGAAGTGCAGAAAGAACCAACAGAGGTGCAGAAAGAGGCAAGAGAATTGTTGAAAGAAGCAACAGAGGTGTAGAAAGAAGCAGAAGTACAGAAAGAGGCAAGTGAGGTGCAGAAAGAAGCAAGAGCAGTGCAGAAAGAAGCAACAGAGGTGCTGAAAGAGGCTCAAAGGGTGCAGAAAGAGGCAGGAGAAGTGCAGAAAGAAGCAGGAAAGGTGCAGAAAGAGGGAACAGGGGTGCAAAGAGAGGCAAGAGAGGTGCAGAAAGAGGCAAGCGGAGTACAGAAAGAGGCAAGAGGGGTGTGGCAAGAAGTAAGTGAGGTGCAGAAAGAGGCAACAGAGGTGCAGAAAGACACAAGAGAGGTGCAGAAACAAGCAAGAGAAGTGCATAAAGAGGCAAGAGAATTGCTGGGAGAAGCAACAGAGGTGTAGAAAGAAGCAGGAGAAGTGCAGAAAGAGGCAAGTGAGGTGCAGAAAGAAGCAAGAGCAGTGCAGAAAGAACCAACAGAGGTGCAAAAAGAGGCAAGAGGGGTGCAGAAAGAGGACGGAGAGGTGCACAAAGTCAAGAGAGGTACAGAAAGAGGCAGGAGGGGTGCATAAAGAAGGAAGAGAAGTGCAGAAAGAGGCAAGAGAATTGCTGAAAGAAGCAACAGAGGTGTAGAAAGAAGCAAGAGAAGTGCAGAAAAAGGAAAGTGAGGTGCAGAAAGAAGCAAGAGCAGTGCAGAAAGAACCAACAGAGGTGCAGAAAGAGGCAAGAGAATTGTTGAAAGAAGCAACAGAGGTGTAGAAAGAAGCAAGAGAAGTACAGAAAGAGGCAAGTGAGGTGCAGAAAGAAGCAAGAGCAGTGCAGAAAGAAGCAACAGAGGTGCTGAAAGAGGCTCGAAGGGTGCAGAAAGAGGCAGGAGAAGTGCAGAAAGAAGCAGGAAAGGTACAGAAAGAAGCAAGAGCAGTGTAGAAAGAACCAACAGAGGTGCAAAAAGAGGCAAGAGGGGTGCAGAAAGAGGATGGAGAGGTGCACAAAGAGTCAAGAGCAGTACAGAAAGAGGCAGGAGGGGTGCATAAAGAAGGATGAGAAGTGCAGAAAGAGGTAAGAGAATTGCTGAAAGAAGCAACAGAGGTGTAGAAAGAAGCAAGAGAAGTGCAGAAAGAACCAACAGAGGTGCAAAAAGAGGCAAGAGGGGTGCAGAAAAAGGTAGGAGAGGTGCACAAAGAAGCAAGAGAGGTAATGAAAGAGGCGCGAAGGGTACACAAAGAGCAAGAGAAGGGCAGAAACAGGCAGGAAAGGTGCAGAAAGAGGGAACAGGGGTGCAGAAAGAGGCAAGAGAGGTGCAGAACGAGAAAAGAGAGGTGCACAAAGAGTCAAGAGAGGTGCAGAAAGACGCAAGAGAGGTGCAGAAACATGCAAGAGAAGTGCAGCAAGAGGCAAGAGAATTGCAGAAACAGGCAAGAGAGGTCCAGAAAAAGGAAACGGGGGTGCAAAAAGAGGCAAGAGACGTGCAAATAGAGGGATGAAGGGTGCAGAAAGAGGCAAGAGGAGTGCAGAAAGAAGCAACAGAAGTTCAGAAAGAAGCCAGGGAAGTGCAGAAAGAAGCAACAGAGGTGCAGAAAGAGGCAAGAGGGGTGCAGAAAGAGGCAAGATAAGTGCAGAAAGAAGCAACAGAGGTGCAGAAAGAGGCAAGAGGAGTGCAGAAAGAGGGAAGAAGGATGCAGAAAGAGGCATGAGGGATGCAAAAAGAAGCAAGAGAGGTGCAGAAAGAAACAACAGAGGTGCAGAAAGAGGGAAGAGGGGTGCAGAAAGAGGCAAGAGAAGTGCAGAAAGAAGCAACAGAGATGCAGAAAGGGGGAATAGGGTTGGAGAAAGAGGCAAGAGGGAAGCAGAAAGAGGCACACGGGGTGCAGAAAGAAGCTCGAGAGGTGCAGAAAGAATAAAGATAAGTGCAGAAAGAAGGAACAGAAGTGCAGAAAGAAGGAAGAGGGGTAGAGAAAGAGGCAAGAGAAGTGCAGAAATAAGCAACAGATATGCAGAAAGAAGGAACAGAGGTGCAGAAAGAGGCAAAAGGGATGCAGAATGAGGCAAGAGAGGTGCAGAAAGAGGGAAGAAGGGTGCAGAAAGAGGCAAGAGGGGTATAGAAAGAAGCAAGTGAGGTGCAGAAAGAGGCAACAGATTTGCAGAAAGAGGCAAGAGAAGTGCAGAAAGAGAAAGAAATGTGCAGAAAGAAGCAACAGAAATGCAGAAAGAGGCAAGAGAGGCGCAGAAAGAAGCAAGAGTGGTGCAGAAAGAAGCAAGAGTGGTTTGCACACAATTATTACCAGTTTAACACCCACATTTAGCAATAAGTAACAGGTGACCATTCTAGGTTTGCAAAGGGCCTTCCACCACGCTGAAACACTTGTCGCTGCATTTTTGGTAACGTTTGACCCATTTGAGCTAGAAACAAGGCTTTTTTTGTTCAAATCTGCAGATTAGGGAGCAGATGATGGATTATGTGGCTAATGCGGAAAATGTATAATTGTGCGAAAGTCGGTGCAGCCAAACAGTCGCATAATTCCAGTGGCCCTGCTCATACCTCTGACTAGGTCCAGAAGTGCTCCTCAGTGGTTCCTTCTTTTTTTGTCTAATTGAGTTTATAGTTTAGCTTCTATGGAAACGAGGAAGACTAAACCTGAGGTTACCACTCCACAACACAGACTACCATACCACATAATTACTCTCCATAACACGTAATCCCACTCTGCATAATTCCTATACACTAAATACCACATACTTTTTATCCACATAATTTCACTGCAGAACATACCACATAATTCCACTACACACAACGTACATCGACTCCACTCCAAAAACATTAGTAAAAAACTTTTACATTTACAACGCCAATAGCTCTAACTCTCGCAAATGCGAAACCTATTACATTGCAAATGCTTCTTTAACTAGTAGTCGCGTTTCAAGAATGGTGGAGAAAGGGTGCTGAGCCTCCGACCAGCGCTCAGGAATGCCCCTGCGTAGGACTTACAGGAGGTACCAGGAGGGCTTCTTGGCCCCCAAAGTCCCTCAGGAGTAAAGTGGACTTCATCCCCCATCCCGTAGTCTGTGAGGCAAGTTGCAGAGTGGTGAAGAAAGGGGGGGCATGGCCTTCGAAGATGTATTAGCATTCCCACTGTGTGGGACTTACTGGAGGTAACAAGAGGGGTAGTTGGCCCCCAAGGACATCCTTGGGGCCAACTACCCCTCCTATTACCTCCAGTAAGTCCCACACAGCAGGATTGCTATGTTCTCATAGCAGGCCACGCCCCCTTTGCCCCCCACTCTGCAAACGCACTCAATGGCACGCTCTTGGATGGGGATTGAAGTCCCCTTCGCTACTGGGGGTCCTTAGGGGCCAACTAGCCTACCTCTTACCTCCAGTAAGCCCCACACAGTGGGATTGCTGAGAGGTGGATACAGGCGACACCCCCTTTCTCCACCACTTTGCAAACGCACCTCCTGGCACGCTCTTGGTTGGGGATGAAGTCCCCTTTCCTCCTGAGGGTCCCTGGGGGCCAACTAGCCCTCCTGTTATCTCCAGTAAGCTCCATACAGCTGGTTTGCTGAGAGTGCTCAAAGGCCACGACCCCTATTTACACCACTCTGCAAACGCGGCTCCTGGCGCACTGCTGCTCGGGGGATGAAGTCCACTTTAGTCCTGAGGTCCTCAGAACACAAGAGGACCTCATCGCCCCACAAGCAATGCGCCAAGAGGCGCGTTTGCAGAGTGGTGTAAAAAGGGGTGTGGCCTCGGACCACCTCTCAGCAATCCCACTGTGTGGGGCTTACTCGAGGTACCTGGTGGGCTAGTTTGCCCCTAAGGACCCATAAGACTCTAGGGGATTTCATCCCCCAACCCAAAACGTGCCAGGAGGCGCATTTGCAGAGTGGTGCAGGGAGGGTGCGGGGCCTCCGGCGAGATGCCGGCTTCTGTTTTCTTTTTCTTTTTTAGAAGGGAGGCTGTGTGGCCCCCCTTCTCCTAATATTTTTTGGGCCCTGAGGACCCCATCCCCCAGGGCTTGAGCCATATATATATTCACTGAAAAAACCATAGGTTTTAGGGACAGTTATAGTTAGTTGGACATTGCACTCGTACAAAACCCGTGAAATTCCCCCGTTATAGTTAGTTCAGGTAACTATAACTCGCGCCCCCGCAATGCACTGCTGATGACGTCACATATTACATCACTCATGACATGGTCAGTGACATCACTGATGACATCACTGATGACATCTCAAATGACATCACTGATGACATCATCCAGTGACTGTGTGTTTCTGTAAAGTTTAAATATGTTTAATATATATAGGGAAAGGCGTATTGACGAATGAGTGGGTGTATAAGTGTCTGAATGGATGATTTAGTAGGTGCGTGACTAACTCTATAAGTGAGTGATTAAACGTATCTTACTGAATGCATGGGTTAGTGACTAAACTGGGTGAATGTCTGTATCCGTCTGTCTGTTGCTGTGTAAGTGGCTGCATGGGTTTGTGAATAGCTACATGAGTGTCTATATGAGTTATTGATTGGTTGTCTGAGTATCTGTGTGGGTGCGTGAGTGTTTGTGTGGGTGGGGTGTGTGCGACTCTGTTCATAAATGTGTGAGTGGGTGATTCACTGGGTGGATGATTTCAAGAGTGCATCTGTGATAGACTGTATGGGTGGGTAAGTGTGTGTAAGAGTGTGTTAGTGAGTGAATGTATGTCCCAGTGGTACATGTGTGAGTAACTACATATGTGAAAGGCAGTATATATGTGTGTTGGAGTATATAAATAGCTATAAGCGTAGAGTGTGTGATTGTGAGAGTGACTGTATGGATTAGTGTGTGCTTGTATCAGAGATTGTATAAGAGCGTAAGAATGTGCTAGTATTTGTATGAGTAAGTGAGCTGGTGTGTGTATAACTGTATAGGTGAGTAAATGGGTGTGTGCTTAATTTTTGCATGACTGACTAGGTGTGTGAGTACCTCTCTGGATGAGTGGCGGTGTGTGAGTGTTTATATAGGTGTATGAGTGCATATAATAGTCCTGTACTGAGTGACTATAAGTATGAGTGACTGTACGGGTGAGTGAGTAGATGTGTGTGTGTAGACCTAAGAATCAGTGAGTGTGTATATAGTAATTGGTGTTGGAGTGTCTATGGTTTTGACAATGGCAGTCTGTAATTTACAGTGGGTGTATCAAAAGTTATATTAGGGTTTGAGAAGATGCATCAAATTATCACATTGATGATGTCATCAGTGATGTCATCAGTGATGTCACTGACCATGTAATGAGTGATGTAATATGTGACATCATCAGCAGTGCATTGCGGGGCGCGAGTTATAGTTACCTGAACTAACTATAACGGGGAATTTCACGGGTTTTGTACGAGTGCAATGTCCAACTAACTATAACGTGCCTGAAACCTATGGTTTTTTCAGTGAATTTCAAAGGTTTTTTAAATGCTAATTCCTAACTATAACATGTCTGAAACCTATGGTTTTTTCAGTGAATTTCAAAGGTTTTGTAAATGACAATTTTTAAATGTATTAATTGTTATATTTATTTTTTTGATACTGATTTACTACATTTTTTAAAACTATTTATTTTTAGATATTTTATTTTTAAATTACATTGTAATTACATTATACATTACATTACAAAATATACTTTCTCAGAATGAATTACTTTAGATTAAATACTTTGCAAATAGGCAATAGACTTTTAAGTACAGTAGTTACAGTTGTTGCAATGGGCAACACAATTTCAAACACAATGCAACATTGAGCTCAATGTGAATTTCTAGTTAAATGCAATTAGTTACTTTATGGATTACTTTTCTAACCACAGGACTGGATCCTAGATTCAGTCCTGCGACATCTCCTGTAAACAGTTGAGTAAAAGCGTTTTGGTTACAGTAGTGATTTTTAAGGAATATTATTGTATTTTAAAAGTTGACACTTAGAAACTTTTTCACATAGAATCACCAATGTTATCCTATGGAAGGAAATTCACTTAGCAGGTAAGTAGTGTTATCGTTACTTTTTCTTACTCAGTGGTGGATCCTGGATCCAGCACTGGTGCATCTCCTGTAAACAGTTGAAAGAATGCGTTTAAGTCATACAGGCGATTTTTAAGGAATATTTGTAGTTTGTGAAAATCGACACTTTGAAACTTTTCTGCTGAAAACCAGACAATGGATTCCTATGGAAGGAAATACAAGTTACTGGTAAATACGGTTAGAATTACTTTTCAGGGTCAGTGCTGGGCTAAAAGATGCAGCACTGGGTTCTCTCCTGATAACAGGTGAGTAAATCGGAATTCGTAGTTCGGCTGATTTTAGAGGAATATTATAAAGTTCCAAAACTCCACACTTAGAAGAATTTCCAAGTGAAACCAGCCAATGTTAGCCTATGGAAGGAAATTCAAGTTACTGGTAAGTATGGTTAGAATTACTTTTCAAGGTCAGTGCTGGGCTAAAAGATGCAGCACTGGGTTCTCTCCTGATAACAGGTGAGTAAATCGGAATTCGTATTTCGGCTGATTTTAGAGGAATATTATAAAGTTCCAAAACTCCACACTTAGAAGAATTTCCAAGTGAAACCAGTCAATGTTAGCCTATGGAAGGAAATTCAAGTTACTGGTAAGTACGGTTAGAATTACTTTTCAAGGTCAGTGCTGGGCTAAAAGATGCAGCACTGGGTTCTCTCCTGACAACAGGTGAGTAAATCGGAATTCGTAGTTCGGCTGATTTTAGAGGAATATTATAAAGTTCCAAAACTCCACACTTAGAAGAATTTCCAAGTGAAACCAGTCAATGTTAGCCTATGGAAGGAAATTCAAGTTACTGGTAAGTACGGTTAGAATTACTTTTCAGGATCAGTACTGGGCTCAAAGATGCAGCACTGAGGTCTCTCCTGATAACAGGTGAGTAAATCGGAATTCGTAGTTCCGCTGATTTTAGAGGAATATTTGTATGTTTCAAAAATCGACACTTAGAAACTTTTTCAGCAAAAAGCAGGCAATGATATCCTATGGAAGGAAATTCAAGTTACTGGTAAGTACGGTTAAAATTACTTTTCAGGATCAGTACTGGGCTCAAAGATGCAGCACTGAGGTCTCTTCTGATAACAGGTGAGTAAATCGGAATTCGTAGTTCGGCTGATTTTAGAGGAATATTTGCACAGTGTTGAAGGGAGGGGGCGGGGCTTCAGGTGACATGTCTGCAAACAGGCCCCGTGGCGCGTTTTAAGATGGGGAATTAAATCCTCCTCAATCCCGAGGGTCCCTAGGGGCCAAGTAGCCCACCAGATACCTCCAGTATGCGCCAGAGAGCTGCGTTGCAGAGAGGTGTTCAGAGGCCACGCCCCTTTGCACCTCTCTGCAACGCAGCTCTGTGGCGCTTTCTGGACGTACCTGGTGGGCTAGTTGGCCCCCAGGGACCCTCAGGATTGAAGGGATTTAATTCCCCATCTTAAAACGCGCAATGGGGCCTGTTTGCACACATGTCACCTGAAGCCCCGCCCCTCCCTTCACCACTGTGCAAACGCGCCCGTGGCGCGTTTTAAGTTGGGGAATTAAGTCCCCTTGAATCCTGAGGGTCCCTGGAGTCCAACTAGCCCACCATGTACCTCCAAAAGCGCCACAGAGCTGCGTTGCAGAGAGGTGTAAAAGGGGCGTGGCCTTCTGTACACCTCTCTGCAACGCAGCCCCTGGCGCATACTGGAAGTTCCTGGTGGGCTAATTGGCCCCAGGGACCCCCAGTATTCAAGGGGCGGGCCTGCTGCAGATCGTTTAAAAAAAAAAAAAATTTTAAATGCTTTTTTCTGCCCAGGGGGTCCTTGTGGGACCCCCTGAGCAGACCTAGGGGGTCAGGGTGTTTCTACCCTGCCCCCTTTGTGCGTTTATGCGCACTTGTTTCTGTGCCTCGGTTCTACCGAGGGACAAAATGGCTGCCAACACTTCCTGATTTGGAGTGTTGACAGCCAATTAGCATGCAGCTCGTGATCGGGAGGGTACGCGGACCCTACTCGGCCCTAGATATATATGTGACTTTACTTTTGATTTTCTCAGGAACTACTGAACGGATTTACACCATTTAACAAAAAAGGGTTCTTTCTGAACCAAGAACTACCTCTTTGCCAAATTTGGTGTAATTCCGTTCAGCAGTTCGGGCTGTAGCCGTGGCTAAAGTTTCCTATGGGAAAATGAATGGGGAAAACACGTTTTGGGACCCCCCTTTTTTCTCAGCCCCCGCTTGACGAATCACCCCGAAACTTTCAGGGTAGGAGCGGGCCATAAAGTTTGAAAATTTTGCGAAGATTCGTCAACCGACGCAAGAGTTATTTCAAATAGAATGTTGCGGATTTCCTATGGAAAATAGGTCCTAACTATAACTATCTACTGGCAACCGCCAGTAGATAATATATTTTTTTATTGAAAAAACAAGAAGGGGGCCACGTGACCCCCCTCCCAAGGCCGATTACGGCCCGAGAACCCGATCCCTCTGGGCTTTGCCTCTTTTTCCCCAAGTTTTTTTTTTAATGGGAGGGGGGCCACGTGGCCCCCCTCCTGAGACCAATTATGGCCCCGGGGACCCCATCCCTCGGGGCCCTGCCCTATTCATTTTTGTATATTTTTTTAAATTACAAAAGGGAGGGGACCGAGTGCCCCCCCGGGCCACTTCTGGCCACGTGGCACCCCTCCCGGGCCACTTTTGGCCCTGGGGACCCCATCCCCCGGGGCTTGGCCAATCCTTTTTATTTTCCCAGGAGGGGGGCCATGTGACCCCCCTCCTGAGGCCAATTGTGCCCCCAGGGACCTTATTTATTTTTATATATTTTTTTAAATTACAAAAGGGGGGCCACGGAGGCTGATGCCCCCCCGGGCCACTTCTGGCCCCTGGGACCCCATCCCCTGAGGCCTGGATATACGTTGGGGACCGTGGGGGGAGGCCCAATGCCCCCACTGTTCCCGGCCGGCTCCCCGCCTCCTTCGGGAGCCGGCATTGCTTTTGGGTAAAGGGAGCTGCTAACATGCAGCTCCCCTTGCCCAAAAGCAATTCTGCTTTGCTTCGTGGACGCGAGAGCAGGTTTCCTGCTCTTGCTTCTAAGAAGCAAAGCAGTGTTTGCTATGGCAGGGCGGGAGCTGTGCTCCCGCCCTGCCATAGCAAACGGCAATTTCCCGGGGGTGGGCACCCCGGGACATTGCTGGAGCCGGCCCTGGGGGGTGGCGGTCCCCAGGGCCATCGAGGGATCCAGGAGGGGGGATGCGTGGCCCCCTCCCAATTTAAACATAGCCCCGGGGAGGTAGGGGTCCCGGGGCCAGGGTGCCGCTATGGACCCCCGTATTTAATTTACTGAATGCCCTGGGGAGGTGGTGCAGGAGCCCCTCCCCACGCCTTTAATTTAAAAAAAAAGCCCCGGGGAGGTGGCGGTCCCCGGGCTGCGTGGGGGGGCAAAAGCCCCCCCATGCTTTTTATTTAATTTTTAATATTAAAGCCCTGGGGAGGTGGCGGTCCCCGGGGCTGCAGGAGCCCCCATGGGCCCCCGCACCATTATTACATATTGCCCCCGGGACCTTGCCTACCCGGGGGCTTTAAGAAAACAAAGTGAGGGCGAGCGCACTTCGTTTTTTAAAAATGTTCTCCGGATTCGCACACCCAGCGTGACTCCGGACGAATTTCTTTTAAAAATAATCTTTTTGTGGGCCTGGGGGTCCCTGTGGCACCCCCTGAGCAGGCCTAGGGGGTCAGGGTGTTTCTACCTTGCCCCCTTTTCTTCATTTTTAACTTTTGTTTCCTTTTTCTTGTGACTCGGTTCTACTGAGTCACAAGATGGCTGCCAACACTTCCTGGTTTGGAGTGTTGGCAGCCAATCAAAATGAAGCTCGTGATCGGGAGGGTTCCCGGATCCACCGCGGTCACCAGATATCGATATTTTTTATTTTTAAATTTCTCAGGAACTACTGAACGGATTTACACCATTTAAAGCAAAGAGTGCACTCTGGACCAAGAGCTACCTCTCTGCCAAATTTGGTATAATTCCGTTCAGCAGTTCAAGCTGTAGCCGCAACAAAAGTTCCTATGGAAATTAACATGGAGAAAATGAGTTTTGGGACCCCCCGTTTTTTCTCGGCCCCCGCTTAACGAATCACCCCGAAACTTTCAAGACAGGAGCAGACTGGAGCGCCCCATTAGTTTTGCAAATTTGCGAAGATTCATCAAACGGCGCCAAAGATATTGGCAAATCAAAAACTCTTTTCCTATGGAAATTAGGTCCTAACTATAACTACCTACTGACAACCGCTAGTAGGTCATATATATACATATATATATATATATATCTATATATATATATATATATATAGTTAGGACCTAATTTCCTATGGAAAATGCTTTTCCATAGGAAAAGCATTTTTTGTTTTCCCAATAACTTTGGCGCCGGTTGACGAATCCCGAAATTTTCAAAATTAGTAATCAGCTCCGGTCAGCTCCTGTCTTGAAAGTTTCGGGGTGATTCGCCAAGCGGGGGAGAAAAAAGGGGGGTCCCAAAACGTGTTTTCCCCATGTTATTTTCCATAGGAAACTTTAGACAAAGCTACAGCCCGAACTGCTGAATGGAATTACACCAAATTTGTCAAAAAGGTAGCCCTTGGTTCAGAAAGAGTCCTTTTTGTTAAATGGTGTAAATCCGTTCAGTAGGTCCTGAGAAATTCAAAAAATAAAATGTTTCGATACCTGGGCGGAGCCTAACCCCTGAGCACGAGCTTGGCTCTAAATGGCTGCCAACACTTCAAACCATGAAGTGTTGGCAGCCATCTTGTGCTCGGACCAAGAGAGAAAGAAAAGGTGAGAAAAAAGATAAAAAAACAATAAAAGGGGGCAGGGTAAAAACACCCTGACCCCCCAGGCGGGTGCGCAAATCCGTCAGAAAATTTAAAAAAAACGAAACGCGGTCTCCCGCGCTTTGTTTTCAAAGCCCCCGGGTGGGCTAAGTCCTGGGGGCATTTATTTATGTAGCGGGGACCGCCACCTCCCCGGGGCTATGTAAATGATGATATGCGGGAGGTCATGCGGCCCTCCCGCAGCCCCGGGGACCACCACCTCCCGGGGCTATGTAAATGATGATATGTGGGAGGGCACGCAGCCCCAAGGACCGCCACCCCCAGGGTTTGTTTTTTAATGTGTGGGGGGCCTCCAAGGCCCCCCCAAGCCCCGGGGACCAAAACCCCCTGGGGATTTTCTAAAATATTCACGGGGGCACATGGCCCACCCGCAGCCCTGGGGACCGCCACCCCCCGGGGATTTTTTTTTTTTAAATAAACCTGTGTGGGGGGCTCGAGCCCCCCCACACGCCCCGGGGTCCGCCACCTCCCCGGGGCACTAAAATGCATGTGAGGGGGTCCGTTACGGACCCTTGAGCCCCGGGGACCACCACCTCCCCGGGGCTTCACTCACGTTGGGAGGGGGGCTGCGCGGCCCCCCTCCTGGAGCCCTTGATGGCCCTGGGGACCGCCACCCCCCAGGGCCGGCTCCTGCAGTGTCCCGGGGTGCCCACCCCCGGGACACTGCTGTTTGCTATGGCAGGGCGGAAGCAGTGTGGCTCCCGCCCTGTCATAGCAAACTGTGCTTTGGATTTTGGAAGTGAGAGCAGGTTTCCGGTTCTCGCTTCCATGCACATGCACTGCTACAATACCCTGAGCACTACTGATGCAGTCCAGCCATCTCCTTGTCACTAGCCATGCACTCCTCCAATCACCCAGCCAGTTCCATGTACTTATCTAATCAATGCGGCAAAACACAAGCACTTATAAATTTACCATGCACTCTCCTTGCAGTACTCTAATCATCCAGTCAGTACCCATGTACTCATGCAATGGCCCAGGCACTAACACATGCACTGCTACAATCCACCGAGCACTGCTGATGCAGTCCAGCCATCTCCTTGTCACTACCCATGCACTCCTCCAATCACCCAGCCAGCACCATGTACTTATCCAATCACTCCACCAAAACTCAAGCACTTATAAATTCACCATGCACTCTCCTTGCAGTACTTTAATCATCCAGTCAGTACCCATGTACTCATGCAATGACCCAGGCACTAACACATGCACTGCTACAATCCCCTGAGCTCTACTGATGCAGTCCAGCCATCTCCTTGTCACTACCCATGCACTCCTCTATTCACCCAGCCAGTTCCATGTCCTTATCTAATCACTGCGTCAAAACACAAGCACTTATAAATTCACCATGCACTCTCCTTGCAGTACTTTAATCATCCAGTCACTACCCATGTACTCATGCAGTGACCCAGGCACTAACACATGCACTGCTACAATACCCTGAGCACTACTGATGCAGTCCAGCCATCTCCTTGTCACTACCCATTCACTCCTCCAATCACCTAGCCAATTCCATGTCCTTATCTAATCACTGCGCCAAAACACAAGCATTTATAAATTCACCATGCACTCTCCTCGCAGTACTCTAATCATCCAGTCACTACCCATGTACTCATGCAGTGACCCAGGCACTAACACATGCACTGCTACAATACCCTGAGCACTACTGATGCAGTCCAGCCATCTCCTTGTCACTACCCATGCACTCCTCCAATCACCCGGCCAGTTCCATGTCCTTATCCAATCACTGCGCCAAAACACAAGCACTTATAAATTCACCATTTACTCTCCTTGCAGTACTCTAATCATCTAGTCTGTACCCATGTACTCATGCAATGACCCAGGCACTAACACATGCACTGCTACAATCCCCTGAGCACTACTGATGCAGTCCAGCCATCTCCTTGTCACTACCCATGCACTCCTCCAATCACCCAGCCAGTTCCATGTACTTATCCAATCACTCTGCCAAAACCCAAGCACTTATAAATCCATGCACTCTCCTTGCAGTACTCTAATCATCCAGTCAGTACCCATGTACTTATGCAGTGACCCAGGCACTAACACATGCACTGCTACAATCCCCTGAGCACTACTGATGCAGTCCAGCCATCTCCTTGTCACTACCCATGCACTCCTCCAATCACCCAGCCAGTTCCATGTCCTTATCTAGTCACTGCGCCAAAAGACAAGCACTTATAAATTCACCATGCACTCTCCTTGCAGTACTCTAATCATCCAGTCACTACCCATGTACTCATGCAGTGACCCAGGCACTAACACATGCACTGCTACAATACCCTGAGCACTACTGATGCAGTTCAGCCATCTCCTTGTCACTACCCATGCACTCCTCCAATCACCCAGCCAGTTCCATGTCCTTATCTAATCACTGCGCCAAAACACAAGCACTTATAAATTCACCATGCACTCTCCTTGCAGTACTCTAATCATCCAGTCACTACCAATGTACTAATGCAATGACCCAGGCACTAACACATGCACTGCTACAATCCCCTGAGCACTATTGATGCAGTCCAGCCATCTCCTTGTCACTACCTATGCACTCCTCCAATCACCCAGCCAGTTCCATGTCCTTATCTAATCACTGCACCAAAACACAAGCACTTATAAATTCACCATGCCCTCTCCTTGCAGTACTCTAATCATCCAGGCACTAACACATGCACTGCTACAATCCCCTGAGCACTACCCATGCAGTCCAGCCATTTCCCTGTCACTGCGTATGCACTCTTCCAATCACCCAGTCAGCACCATGTACTTATCCAATCACTCTGCCAAAATCCAAGCACTTATAAATTCACCATGCTCTCTCCTTGCAGTACTCTCATCATCGAGTCAGTACCCATGTAGTTATCCAATCACTCCGCCAAAACCCAAGCACTTATAAATTCACCATACACTCTCTTTGCAGCACTCTAATCATCCTCTCACTACCCATGCACTCATGCAATGACCCAGGCACTAACTCATGCACTGCTACAATCCCCTGAGCACTACCCATGCAGTCCAGCTATCGCCCTGTCACTACCCATGCACTCCTCTAATCACCCAGCCAGCACCATGTACTTATGCAATGGTCCAGGCACTAACACATGCACTGCTACAATCCCCTGAGTACTTCCCATGCAGACCTCTAACCACCTACACACTACTGATTCACTCCTCCAAATACCCAGATAGTACCCATGCACTCCAGAAATCCCTCTGTCACTACCCATGCACTCCTCCAATCACCCATCCAGCATCATGTACTTATCCAATCACTCCGCCAAAACCCAAGCAGTTATAAAATCACCATGCACTGTCCTTGCAGCACTCTAATCATCCAGTCAGTACCCATGTACTCATGCAATGACCCAGACACTAACACATGCACTGCTACAATCCCCTGAGCACTACTGATGCAGTCCAGCCATCTCCTTGTCACTACCCATGCACTCCTCCAATCACCCAGCCAGCACCATGTACTTATCCAATCACTCCGCCAAAACCCAAGCACTTATAAATTCACCATGCACTCTCCTTGCAGTACTCTAATCATCCAGTCAGTATCCATGTACTCATGCAATGACCCAGGCACTAACTCATGGCAAATACAGAGGAGGTCATGCTAATCAAAATGGTACCCCAACGCATAGTGTTCCCTAGTATATGTAGGTGTTTTCACTGTATTCTAAGTGTCTTTTAGCATAGAACTGGCTCTAGGCCTGGTTAGTCAGAGTCAGTTACCACCAGTACCCGTCAGCAAAAAGTTGGGGCCACAGGAGGACTTTCTGCTCCTCTGTTGGTTCTTTCTGCACATCTCTTGCTTCTTCCTCGTCTTTCTGGACTTCTGTTGCCTCCTTCTGCATTTGTCTTGCTTCTTTCTGCGCTTTTCTTCCTCTTTCTGCACATGTCCTACCTTTGTATGCATAGTTAGAAATTAGCATTTAAAAAACCTTTGAAATTCACTGAAAAAACCATAGGTTTCAGGGATGTTATAGTTAGAAATTAGCATTTAAAAAACCTTTGATATTCACTGAAAAAACCATAGGTTTCAGGGACGTTATAGTTAGAAATTAGCATTTAAAAAACCTTAGAAATTCACTGAAAAAACCACAGGTTTCAGGGATGTTATAGTTAGTTGGACATTTCACTTGTACAAAACCAGAGAAATTTGGCCGTTATAGTTAGTTCAGCTAACCATAACTCGCGCCCCCGCAATGCACTGCTGATGACGTCACATATTACATCATTCATGACATGGTCAGTGACATCACTGATGATATCACTGATGACATCTCAAATGACATCACTGATGACATCACTGATGACATCATCCAGTGACTGTGTGTTTCTATAAAGTTTAAATATGTTTTATATATATGCCAAGGTGTATTGAAGAATGAGTAGGTGTATAAGTGTCTGGATGGATGATTTAGTAGGTGCGTGACTGACTGTATCACTTGTACGAGTGAAATGTCCAACTAACTATAACGTCCCTGAAACCTGTTTTTTTCAGTGAATATATATATATATATATATATATATATATATATATATATATATATATATATATATATATATATATATACATATACATATACATATACATATATACATATTGAAGGGCAAAGGAACTACGAGTCCCAGAATGCTGGTTAAATCACGCCGACTGGAGGGCTGGCCATGAGAGGATGATAAAATGAGTGATGACCTTCACCTTTGTTCAAATTTGCCTCAAAACAATGCCACTTGCCCGTGAACAAGGAACAAGAAGTTCAGAAACGTGTAGGGCTTTAATTGGACAGGATGCCGCCTGCCGGTTGCTGCAAATAAAGAATGCTACTTGAAAGGAGTGGGATTCGGCTGTTTCCCTGAGTGCGCTTTCAAGTTGGGGCATTCCTTGCGTGTGAGATAAACGGGCCGGTCCCGGTCGGGAGAGCTGCACCGCCATTACTGTTTATGGTATGCTGCGTGGAGATCTGAACTTCAACGTAATTAGCAGAGGAAATAGCTTGCATTTGAAAATCAACCGGAGGTTACATCCTATAGATCACTGGAGAGCTGTGAAAAAATGCACGAACTATTGTTATTGCGGCAAAACCCACTGAAGGGTATAATTGAAGGGCAAAGGAACTACGAGTCCCAGAATGCTGGTTAAATCATGCCCACTGGAGGGCTGGCCACTAGAGGATGATAAAATGAGTGATGACCCTCACCTTTGTTTAAATTTGCCTCAAAACAATGCCACTTGCCCGTGAACAAGGAACAAGAAGTTCCGAAACGTGTAGGGCTTTAATTGGACAGGATGCCGCCTGCCGGTTGCTGCAAATAAAGAATGCTACTTGAAAGGAGTGGGATTCGGCTGTTTTCCTGAGTGCCCTTTCAAGTTGGGGCGTTCCTTGTGTGTGATATATATATATATATATATATATATATACACATATATATATATATATATATATATATATATATATATACATATATATACACATATATATATTATCTACTGGCGGTCGCCAGTTAGGACCTATTTTCCATAGGAAATTCGCAACATTCTATTTCCAATAACTTTGGCGACGGTTGATGAATCTTCGCGAAATTTTCAAAGCTCGTGGGGCGCTCCGACCTACTCCTATCCTGAAAGTTTCGGGGTGATTCGGCAAGCAGGGGCCGAGAAAAAAGGGGGGTCCCAAAACGTGTTTTCTCCATGTTAATTCCCATAGGAAATTTTAGACACGGCTACAGCCCGAACTGCTGAACGGAATTGCACCAAATTTGGCAAAAAGGTTGCGCTTGGTTCAGAAAGCGACCTTTTTTAAATGGTGTAAATCCGTTCAGTAGTTGCTGGAGAAATTCAAAAAATAAGAGTCAAAAATCAATTTCCCATAGGAAACTTTATGCAAGGCTACAGCCCGAACTGCTGACCGGAATTACACCAAATTTGGCAAAGAGGTAGTTCTTGGTTCAGAAAGAACCCTTTTGTTAAATGGTGTAAATCCGTTCAGTAGTTCCTGAGAAAATCAAAAGTAAAAACACATATATATCTGGGCGGAGCCTAACCACACATGTCATCCTGAGATCTGATTGGCTGTCAGCACTTCATCCTGGAATTGCTGGCAGCCATCTTGGGACCAATATGAATGATAGTACCCAATTGAAATGCATTGTAGTGAATCGAAGATTTTGAGGGTTACCAAAAGGAGAACTATAAAGGGTGATAACAGACTTTAGTTACATTAGAATTCATTTGTTGATGGTACCATACTAATTTCAGGAATTGTGGTGTGTTCTAAGGTGATTTTACCCTGTGAAAAACCTTCTGCTGGGATATCATGAATCATGTTTGAGAGAAAACTATTTTCACATGCTTGTCCCATACAGTTTTGGAAGGTGCTCCAGAAGCTAAAATGAGAGCATATTTTCTGTAAATTCACATTATCTTTCTCAGTCATGTGAGAATGAAGTCTGACATTCTCAGTAAAACATGTACATCCAACAAGGGCAGAGACTGTCAGTTGATTCCTTTGTGTTCTACTGCAGCTTCCCAGAGTGTTCTAAAGCACAACTAGAGCGCTAACAGTCTTACTTATGACAAAATGATGGCACACCTGAAGCCATCTTGATTGGAATAAACTGGTAACTCTTAAAACATTTAATTTAAAAAGGAACAAAATGAGGGGGTTCATTTTGCCATAGAAATTATGGTTAGTGCTGTAGAAAGAAAAATTAGGACATGTTTTAAGTGAAATCTCAAATATCTTCCTGTTATATTTCAACAGGAGCAGCCTGTCAGTTGATGCCTATGTGTTCTACTGCAGCTTCCCAGAGTGTTCTAAAGAACAACTAGAGTGCTAACAGCCTTACTTATGACAAACGTATGGCACACCTGAAGCCATCTTGATTGGAATAAACTGGTAACACTTAAAACATTTAATTTAAAAAGGAACAAAATGAGGGGGTTCCTTTTGCCATAGAAATTATGGTTAGTGCTGCAGATAGAAAATTTAGGGCATGTTTTAAGTGAGATCTCAAATCCTCTTCTATTTCATTACAAAATTCTGACATGCAGACTGAAACAATCACTTTCAATACCAGCAGTAGACTTCCATTTAACTCCCTGGTGAGCAGTCGCTTTACTACAGTGATCTAATGAACAACTAGAGTGCTAACATTCTGAATTTATGGCAAATGTGTGACACATCTGAATGCCTTCTTGATGGAATCAAAGTAAAAACTGAAAGCATTTCCTACTGAGGAGACTGCAGTAAATGACGAAATTAGGAAACTTCATAACAAATAAGTCTCCCAAGATGGCCACCAGAGAAAAAAGAGCCCAAATGTAGCACAAATATCACCCAGATGTAGCCCACATATAGCCCAATGACAGAAGTGTGCAAAACACTTTTTATTTTTAGTTTTTCTGCCGTTTTATATAGTGCAAACTGGTCAGGTATTGGAGCGTTACATCTTACTTGGACCCCTTATTGCGTATTTTGCACAAAGTACATGAGATTGATCTTGCGAAACATTGACCTTTACGATTCTGTTAAACTGAAGTTGCTCTGAACCGGGCTTTGTAACACCCGTTTTTACCTACTGGTTTTAATTAATTCTCACTGTATTGTATTAGGAAAGAGGATTTACTGTTTTTATGTACACTTTTATGATCTATGTTTCTAAATCAGATCAAATAAAGTTTAATGAATTCTATGGCAGGACGGAGGCGAGAATTATGCATATCTTTTCTCACTTTATTTGCGTAGCAGTTCAAAGAAAACGTAACACAACAATCATTAAACAAAAGACTACACAACCCATGAACCATTAGGGGGGTAGTCTCCAAGCCAACTATAGTCCAATCATATCACAGTCCATCGTATATAATATCGTGACGTCCCTTCCACTTCCTCTTTCTTCACTGCTCGTCAGTTAAGTGCATTCCTTACATTCTTGGCTTAATCTGACGTTGTTGCTGTTTGTATAGCGGTTTCTTGTGCACGTTATTAGCATTATTGCCTTGGTATTGTTTCATATTCCCTGCGCAGCAGGCTCTTGCCCGAGCGCGTTCTCCCCCTCACAGTTTCTCCCGCTGTGTGCTCTGCGCGCGGTGAGATCCTGTCAGGCGCGTCTGGTCCGAGCGAGGCAGCTCCGTCGAGCGCTCCTGCTGGTCTTTACGCGCGTTTGGGAATCCGGTCACTCCTTTAGTGTCCGCTGATTCCCGACCAACCTCGCCTAATTTTGACACCGCTACGCGGTGATTTCCCCACACGGCCACGTTAGTGACCAGCGCCACCTGGTGGTGGTAATTGGTATTGCGCCTCAGTCTATTCTTATAACAGCTTCGGGGATAGCCCAGCTGTTGGAGCACCGGCGAGGGGGCTGCCTTAAGGATTTTAAAGGCATTTGTTCTGTGCTCACTCCCTCTGCTATCATGTCTTCTCCAGAAGACCATTTTTACTCCTCCTACCAGGAAGTGGAGGAGGAATGGCCCCCAACTTCTCCCTCCAGCAGTGGACCAAGCCCTCTCTCTGGCTATTTCTAGGGCGCTGGCTCCTCTTAGGGATCAGGTTGATAAGCTGGCGAAAAGCATCCCTGGGGTGTTCAGTGACCCAGATCTGGTGGTGGCGGGTCCCAGTAGCTCCCAGATGGGGAATAAAAGGGCCGTTAAGCATAACGCGTGGCACTTGGAAGGATTTGATAAACTTACGGAGACATTCCTCAAGAGTGCGCGAACGCTAAAACATGCACCCTGCCAGGAGGAGGAGGAGCCCGGAGAAAATTGCGACACTGTCACCACTATTGTAGACCCCGACGGCGGGTTTCCCTTAGAGGGAGAGGGTGTATCGGAGGAAGATTTCTCCTCCGATGAGGATAAGGACTCGGGGCGTCCCTGGCGTCCAGAGTCCCACTCCTCTTAGTCCCCGGTTGGGGACGGGGTCCACTCGGACATGTTCGAGCCTACCCAAATTTACCATCCTAGGTCAGCGGAGTGGACACCTGACGCCAAAGTGGCAGAGTATATGGTGGGGAAAATCCATCAACCCCTTGAAAGGGAGGTCAGGAATAGGATGAGTGGAGAATGCCCCAGGCCCTCACTGAAGGGGAAGGTGGCACACACGCCTGAAATTGATGAGAAACTATGTACCTTTTTCTCCAAGTATATGAGGGATCCCAAGAAAGGAATTGATAGGTCTTGGACGTGGTAGGGCCCTTGACCCAAATTATTCAATTGACGGAGCGTTCCAAAGAGTTAGGATCCCCTTTGTCCACGGATATTGTGGCTGGTTGGGCGCACTACCCTAAACCCTAAAACAATACCCCCTCCACTACCCAAACACCACTGTACTACCCTAAACCCTAAAACACTACCCCCAGCA
This sequence comes from Calotriton arnoldi, assembly GCA_963921515.1. Lineage (NCBI taxonomy): Eukaryota > Metazoa > Chordata > Amphibia > Caudata > Salamandridae > Calotriton > Calotriton arnoldi. The sequence continues at coordinate 1,412,774 of CAWUFW010001618.1, forward strand.
CGACACCCTACACTACCCAAACACCACTGCACTACCCTAAACCCTAAATCTACCCACAGCACAACCCCTACACTACACAAACACCACTGCACTACCCTAAACCCTAAAACACTACCCCCACCACGACCCCTTCACTACACAAACACCACTGCACTGCCTTAAACCCTAAAACACTACCCCCAGCACGACCCCCTACACTACACAAACACCACTGCACTCCCTAAACCCTAAATCTACCCCCAGCATGACCCCTACACTACACAAACACCACTGCACTACCCTAAACCCTAAAACACTACCCCCAGCACGACCCCCTTCACTACCTAAACACAACTGCACTACCCTAAACCCTAAAACACTACCCCCAGCACTACCCCCTTCACTACCCAAACACAACTGCACTACCCTAAACTCAAAAACACTACCCCCTACACTACACAAACACCACTGCACTACCCTAAACCCTAAAACACTACCCCCAGCACGACCCCCTACACTACACAATCACCACTGCACTACCGTAAACCCAAAACAATACCCCAGCACTACCCCCTACACTACCCAAACACCATTGCACTACCCTAAAACACTACCCCCAGCATGACCCCCTACACTACACAAACACCACTGCACTACCCTAAACCCTAAAACACTACCCCCAGCACGACCCCCTACACTACCCAAACACCACTGCACTACCCTAAACCCTAAAGCACTACCCCCAGCACGACTCCCTACACTACCCAAACACCACTGCACTACACTAAACCCTAAATCTACCCCCAGTATGACCTCCCACACTACACAAACACCACTGCACTACCTTAAACCCTAAAACACTACCCCCAGCACGACCCCCTACACTACCCAAACACCACTGTACTACCCTAAACCCTAAAACACTAACCCCAGCATGACCCCCTACACTACCCAAACACGACTGCACTACCCTATACCCTAAAACACGACCCCTACACTACACAAACACAACTGCACTACCCTAAACCCTAAAACACTACCCACAGCATGACCCCTAAACTACACAAACACCACTGCACTACCCTAAACCCTAAAACACTACCCCCTACACTACACAAACACCACTGCACTACCCTAAACCCTAAAACACTACCCCCAGCATGACCCCCTACACTACACAAACTCCACTAAACCCCCTACACTATACAAACACCACTGCATTACTCTAAACCCTAAAACACTACCCCCAGCATGACCCCCTCACAACACAAACACCACTGCACTACCCTAAACCCTAAATCGACCCCCAGTACGACCCCCTACACTACCCAAACACCACTGCTAAACCCTAAAACACAACCCCAGCATGAACCCCTACACTACTCAAACACCACTGCACTACCCTAAACCCTAAAACACTACCCCCAGCACTACCCCTACACAACACAAACACCACTGCACTACCCTAAACCCTAAAACACTACCCCAGCACTACCCCCTACACTACCCAAACATCACTGCACTAACATAAACCCTAAAACACTACCCACAGCACAACCCCCTACACTACACAAACACCACTGCACTACCCTAAACCCTAAAACACTACCCCCAGCACGACTCCCTACACTACCCAAACACACCTCACTACCCTAAATCTACCCCAGCACGACCCCTACACTACCCAAACACCACTGCACTACCCTAAACCATAAAACACTACCCCCAGCATGACCCCCTACACTACACAAACACCACTGCACTACCCTAAAACACTACCACCAGCATGACCCCCTACACTACTGAAACACCAGTGCACTACCCTAAACCCTAAAACACTAACCCAGCACGACCCCTACACTACCCATACACCACTGCACTACCCTAAACCCTAAAACACTACCCCCAGCACGACCCCTACACTACTGCACTACCCTAAACCCTAAAACACTACCCCCAGCACGACCCCCTACACTACCCAAACACCACTGCACTACCCTAAACCCTAAAACACTACCCCCAGCACGACCCCCTACACCACCCAAACACCACTGCACTATCCTAAACCCTAGAAAAGAAACCCCCACCCCATGCCCAATCCCCCTTACCTCTCACTACTCGTGGTTCCTCTCTCCTAGTGGTTCCTGCTTCACGTCGTCTCTGAGGGGCGGTGCACGTCTTTGTGAGGAAACGGAACAGCCTCTGTTTCCTTACAATGACATGGATCGTCTACATGTTTTTTAGAACGCATGGTCATTTACCATACATACCTTTACAACAAAATTCGTTGTAAAGGCATGCGTGGTAAATGACCATGCGTTCTAAAAATGCGTAGTAATGACTTTGTGATGTACAACGCATGCGTGGTAATGCATGCATTGTAATGGTATCGCAAAGTAAAAAGTCGTTGTAACGGCTGTTTACCGATCAAAGCTGGCCCCTGTTCTTCAGTGAGACGTTTATTTGATTAATTAGGAGGAAGGAATGTGGTTTTTTACCGAAAAGTGCATTCCCGGCTGTTGTATTGTGAAAGTGTCCGCGTGGCCTGGTTTCACTTCCGGTGAGAGAGTGGAAGAGTCTGTTTGGATCTAAAGGAGTTCTGTTGTTGGACGGGGCCGGCGCGACATGTCATCAGAAAACATAGCTAATGGAAAGCGTCCTCCCTGAAGTGTGGAGCAGTGCCATGAGAGGTCAACGAGTGTGCGTCCCACCGCAGTATGACTGTACCGCGTGACCCATGTGCCACCTCCAGGATACGGGAGGCAGAAGCGGCATCGCAGGTCCTCTTGAAGACCGTTGTAGCACTAATTCTACATTTTGGTACTAGGGCATTTTAACTTAGTTGTTCCTGCCAGATACAAAGAGAAGATCCTGTGTTATTCAGTGCCCTCGATACCTTTTTTGTGGGTTGTGGTGCTTGTCACTTCGCTGCCCCGCCGGTGCACACGACTGGGCACCCCACCTCGTGTGCCATCTGCAGGGCCTCTGCCCTCGGATCACTGGTTTCGGTTTCTGGAGTGGCAACATAAACAGTTGCTCCCAAAGGACTAGCCTGAACACTTAGGTGAATATCCCCTGCATCAGCATTCCACGGAAATTCTTTCCTAGCTCTCCCACGTCAACGAGGACGTCATAATAGCACGGCTCCGCTCGCGACACCGTATGACGTCATCGGAGCCATAAGAGGACCTCGTCGGCGTGCTGACGTCACTTCCACCCATTTTTTCCGTGCCACCGAGGCAAACAGGGGACCGAGACATTTTCACATGTATACATAGTATAATAAATATATATATATTCACTGAAAAAACCATAGGTTTCAGGCACGTTATAGTTAGAAATTAGCATTTAAAAACCTTAGAAATTCACTGAAAAAACCATAGGTTTCAGGCACGTTATAGTTAGAAATTAGCATTTAAAAACCTTAGAAATTCACTGAAAAAACCATAGGTTTCAAGGGCGTTATAGTTAGTTGGACATTTCACTGGTACAAAACCATAGAAATTCCCCCGTTATAGTTAGTTCAGCTAACTATAACTCGCGCGCCCGCAATGCACTGCTGATGACGTCACATATTACATCACTCATGACATGGTCAGTGACATCACTCATGACATCACTGATGACATCTCAAATGACATCACTGATGACATCACTGATGACATCATCCTTGTGATAGAGTGGCAGACCTCCTCTCACCCTAATATAACCTTTGATACACACACTCAAAAATACAAACTAACATTTTCAAAACAATGGACATACCAATACCAGTTACAACACACCTATTCAGTAATTCCAAGATCTACACACACATCCACTCATTCACCAACAGTCCCTATACAGTCACTCATACATGTACTCACTCATATGTACTCATACACCTATACATCCTGTTACACACCGCCACTCATCCATAGAGTTACTCACACACATAGTCACACATGCAAACAAAGTATCAAACATCCATTTACTTGCATATACAGTTATACACACACTCCCACACTTACTTCTACAGAAACTTACACATACTTACTCTCTTAAACAATCACTTATAGAAACACCTACTTATTTGTACAGGAACTCTTCCAATCTCTCACTCTCACATATACTCACTTACATCTGCCAATACTCACATATACTAGTTTAAAACATATGTAGTTACTCATAAAGACACTATTGAGACAGTCATTCACTCACTAACACACCCATACACATACTCATCCACCTATACAGTCCTGCACACATGCTGTCTTCAACACATACAAACAGTGAGTCACTCATTCATGCATCTATGCACTAAGTAATACCCCCACCGAACCATACAGACACTCAGACACTCATACTGACACTCAAAAAACCAACTAATAACCCATATAGACACTCATGTAGCTACTCACCAACCCATGCAGCCACTTATACACAAAGTGAGAGACTGATACAGATATTTTCATATTTAAACATTACTCACTAACCCATGTATTCACTAAGATACACTTAGTCAGTTATACAATCAATTTTACAAAAAAAATCATCCATTTAGACACTTATATACCCATTTATTCTTCCATCAACCTTGAGATATACATATATAAAACATATTTAATTTTCAGAAAAACACACATTCACTGGATGATGTCATCAGTGATGTCATTTGAGATGTCATCAGTGATGTCATGAGTGATGTCACTGACCATGTCATGAGTGATGTAATATGTGACGTCATCAGTAGTGCATTGTGGGGGCGCGAGTTATAGTTAGATGAACTAACTATAACGGGGAATTTCTATGGTTTTGTACGAGCGAAATGTCCAACTAACTATAACGCCCCTGAAACCTATGGTTTTTTCAGTGAGTATATATATATATATATATATATATATATATATATGAGTGCTTGTCTATCTTTCGATACGGCAAGGTACCTTTGGACAGAGAGCATTTTCTCCTGACAAGGCCACCTATGGTGTTGTATTGGTGGCGTAGTAACTCTTTTTCACTGGTTTTCTGTATACAGAGTATACATAGCTGTGTGCGTGTGGGTTTCACATGCCTAGTTATGGAAAGAGTTATTTCTCGATGGTAAGTCTTGTGCCTCGGGTGGCGCAGGTTCTCAAACGCAGGAGTTCAAATCTCTCCAATGGTGTTTAAGTATTCTGACTTGGTCTTTATTATGGATGTATATATTTTTATTCAAACACATTTACCGCCCAAAGGATGCCGCTCTCAACACGGCGGGTGTCGCAGCTCACGGGAGCGGGCCCGTGCATAAAATAGCACCAGCAGTCCAAAGAACAAAGCTGCGCACTCAGGCTCCTTGAAGTTTCCAAATTTTATTTCTCCATGCCACTCGAAAAAGAAAAAAGTACTGTCAAACGCGTTTCAGCCACCTGGCCTTCGTCTGTGTCAGTGGCAGCTCGTGGCATCGAACCTTTTTACCAATAATTGATTTCATTGGATTGCACTTAGCCATCATATATATTTTTATATTTATATGTATATATATTAGGTTTTACTGTGAGGTGCGGTTGCTCTCTTTTTTATCGCTTGCCTTGGTGTATCGAGCGTGTCTACGACTCGAATTTGTGCTTGGATGCTGAAGTCTCGACGTTGAAGACCTTGTGAGGCCGCGCCTTAAAGCACCTTGAGGCCTGGCAGTCGACACCAGCATGCGAAATTACATGAAGTTTAGGCCCACTCAAAGTCTCTGAAGTGTGATACCGGATACATTTACATATATCTCCTTACATACATAGTGTGTGTATGGGTATGTTTCATTGTTTGGGATCCATATGTGAGTTCATATGGATCTGGCTTGGGGTATCATTGGTTATGACCAGATTCAAATCTGTATTGGCTTTGTTCTAACATCTTTCTGCGCCAGTTAGGCACCGATCCGAGAAGAACTACCCCCTATGTCGTTTGATGACAGGCCTTTTTCAACTTTGTCGACTTAGTCTTTTTTTTCCCTTCATGTGCGAGGTGGACCAGCAACATTCTGTGAGTTGTTGGGCCACTTGGAGTTTTTGGTGGAATACCTAACACATATATTTACATGTGCATTCATATTTCTCTCAGGGGAGATTCTCTATATTTGGTATATTGATGAATACATATACCGAGTTCCTACCCATTGGGTGTCAATTTTAACATATTTGTAATGCATTATGTAACCTTTGGGTGATCATATTTTGTTCAAGCAATGTCTTTATACCAAAGAGGTATTATTGTTCATCTTTCTTGTGTACGAATTATGTCCTCGATTTTTCATTGAAGTTCATTCATCATATTTATGACTCAAATAATTTCTGTGATTCTTTCTTATGGACTTCATCAGGACAGTCCTTTCTCTAATAATCTTCATTGGAGTAAAGATTGACTCTTCTTTCCCTTTGAAGGTTACATGATGGTATCTGATAACTATCAGATAATTCTTTAACGGTTGCCCCCTTTTCTCTCTCTAGGCTCAATTCATTCGACCTGTGGGTTGTTGCCGTTTTCAATTTCTGTGATAATGATCACGAATTCTGTTTAGAGCCAAGCTCTCATTCTTTTTTCTTCAATATTTATATATTGTTGCAGAGAAATAGCGGGTTACGTGACATTCGTTTTGATCTTGGCCCTTTGGTTCAAGGGTTCCCTTCCCCTGTGGGAATTCAATAATATTGCCTGACTGTTGTCAGATGTTGTTTGGGATTTTATCTATGTCCCTTACGGCTCGATTCCTCTGTGCCTACAGAGTTGGTATATATTCATGCGGTAGGAGGTCCACGGTTTTATGAAGAGCCAGGCTCTTTTTACTCTATTCCTACAGATATCTGGTAGGTAGCTAGTTATCACCGGCTAGTTCTCTTTGATAACTGTAGTAGGATTCATTCACAGACCCTCCTCCAGATGAGTATAGCTATTGGAATTTAATTCAAAGTTAAGGAATCTGCGGCTAGATGTCTCTATCAGATCGAATAGTTTCTTACCTGTCGGTGTAGTTTTGCAGCTTGAAGACTTTCTGGATTCACTATGCTGTGCATTATTCCGCCATCTCGTGGTTGGGTCCGGATTCGTAGTCTTTTCGTTGTTTTTTTTTTTTGTTTTTGTTTTTTTTGTTGTTGGCCCAGGTGGGCGGCGACGCCCCACCATTTGGTGTCTTCGGTGACGTCGTCGCGCTTCCGGCGGAAGCTCCCACCCTTGGTAGCCATCTTCGGATTCTTTTTTCTTTTCCTCTTACAGTTTTTGTTGTCTATGTCTTTCACTTTTTATCCTTCAATTTTTCTTTGATCCCTCTAAACTCTGTATGTAGTCTAGTTGTACCCTTAACCTCCTATGTTATCTTCCTGGCGGAGGCGGGTGGGATCGCTAGTGAATCCAGAAAGTCTTCAAGCTGCAAAACTACACCGACAGGTAAGAAACTATTCGTTTTGCAGCGTGAATCTTTCTGGATTCACTATGCTGTGCATAGACTTAGTAGCGGTTTTGTTATTGCGGTGGTTGGGTGGAAGATGAGCATTGGTTGCTGAAAATGTGCTGTAAGACCTTCTGTCCTACTTGTGCTTCTTTGTTCATCTGGATATCAACACAGTAGTGTTTAGTGAACGTGTGCACGGAAGACCATGTTGCCGCTTGGCAAATGTCTTGTATAGGTGTGTTCGCTAGGAACGCAACCGTTGCTCCCTTCTTCCTTGTTGAGTGAGCCTGGGCGGCTCCTTGTAATTGTTGCCCTGCTTGCTTGTGGCAGAGTTGTATTGCTTGTGCAATCCATCGTGCTATGGTATTTTTTGTTACTGGTCGTCCCAAGAAACTGCTTGCGAAGGAAAGGAAGAGTTGTTTTGTTTTCCTGCATTCTTTAGTCCTTTCTATGTAGTGCATTACTGCCCTTCTGGCGTCCAGCGTGTGTAGCGCCTTTTCTGAGGGCGTTGAAGGCTTCTGGAAGAAACTTGGTATCTGTATAGTTTGATTGATATGGAACCGCGACACTACCTTTGGTAGGAAGTGCGGGTCCGTCCTCATGACAATCCTGTCGTTGTGTATTTGCAAGTAGGGCTCTTGTAGTGTCAGAGCCTGTAGTTCACTGACTCTCCGCAGTGACGTGATAGCCACTAAGAAAGCCGTTTTTAGTGTGAGCATGTGCAGTGTGCTCTTGTGTATGGGTTCAAAAGGTGCTTTCATCAACTGTGTTAGTACAGTGTTGAGGTTCCAGCTAGGGGCTGGCATCCTTTTAGGGGGCTATTCTTTTGGCCCCTTCCAGGAATCTTTTGACTACTTGGGAGGTGAAGAAGCTCTTCCCCGCTTCTCCCCTTGTGTAAGCCACAATTGCTGCTAAGTGAACCCTTAGTGATGAGTAGCTCAGCCCGCTTTGTAGTAGGTGCGTTAAGTATCTTAGTACCGTTGATTCTTTCGTGACTTTTCGTTGTCGACCCTCTGTAATGCACCATTGCGAGAACCTTTTCCACTTCGCAATGTAGCATTTTCTTGTAGTGGGTCTCCTTGCTTCTCTGAGTACCGCCATGGTGCTTGGGGGTAGTTTGAGGTGTGCGAATTCTAGGTCCTCAGGAGCCATGCTGCTAGGCTGAGGCTGTCTGGTTCTGGGTGGAGCACTTTTCCGTCTTGCATTGTGAGGAGGTCTTTCCTTCTGCTGAACCTGTGTGCTGGTTCCTGCGCCATTTCCATTATCTGTGAGAACCATGTTTGTCTGGCCCACTGAGGTGCCACCAGTATGAGTGTCATGCTGCTGCTCCTGCATTTGCTGAGTACTTTGTGTAACAGTGGTATCAGGGGAAAAGCGTAAGCAAATTCGTTCGACCAACTTATCCATAGGGCATTCCCTAGGGACCTTTGGTCCGCCTGTCTGGATGCGTAATGTTGGCATTTTGCATTCTGGGGTGTTGCAAAGAGGTCTATCCGTGGTGTTCCCCACTTTTGGAACAGTTGCTGCACCTCCTGTTGGTTCAGTTCCCATTCGTGGGATGCAGACGTCTGCCTGCTGAGTCGGTCTGCTTCTACATTGTCTATTCCTGGGAGGTGTATTGCTAGCAGGTCTATCCTTAGAGGGATGGCCCATCTCCAGATCTGTTGTGCCAGACTTGACAGCGGTGCTGATTGTGTCCCACCTTGCTTGTTGATGTAGAACATTGCAGTTGTGTTGTCTGTTTGTATCAGCACTCGCTGGCCGTAAAGCTGCTTTTGAAAGGCTTTTAAGGCTAGGAATACAGTTTTGAGTTCTAGGTAGTTGATGTGTTTCACTGCATCTTGTTGTGACCAGAGCCCCCTGACGCGGAGTCTGGTCATGTGCGCGCCCCAGCCCTGCTGTGAGGCGTCTGTTGTGATGGTCACTGTTGGAGTTGGCTGTGTGAATGGCTTCCCTTGTAATATGTTCTCTTCTTTCCACCACGCTATTTCTTTCTGCACTGCGTGTGTGACAACCACTAGATCTTCCCAACTCCCTGTGGCTTGTGACCATTGCTGTTGTATCCATTCCTGGAACGGTCTCATGTGCAGTCTGATATGCGGGACAAGGTGGATGCATGATGCCATCATTCCCATTAGCCTGCTCATCGTCCTCACTGTCAGAACTTGCCCCTTGCGGTAATGACGTGTTTCCCTCAGGAGCGCTATAGTTCTCTTGTCGCTGGGGAACACCTTGGACTGTGTGCTGTCTATTTGTGCCCCCAAGAATATCTTGATTTGTTGGGGTTCTGTTGACGATTTTTCCCAATGTATTGAGAAACCTAATGTGGACAGTGTTTCTATGACTTGTTTGATGTGATCCTTGCAGAGTCTGTATGATCCTGCTTTTACCAGCCAGTCGTCGAGGTAGGGGTATACATGTATGCTCCTTCTCCGAAGGTGCGCTGCAGCTGCTGCTAGGCATTTCGTGAACACTCTTGGTGCGGACTTTAGTCCGAAGGCTAGCACTGTGAACTGGTAGTGATCGTGGCCTATCACGAATCTTAATAGCCGTTTGTGTTTGCGGTTGACGGGTATGTGCAGGTATGCATCTTTTAGGTCTAAGGTCGCCATGTAATCCCCTTCTTGGATTTTGGGTATTACTTCCTGAAGTGAAGTCATCTTGAATTTTTGAGTTTTTACTAACTTGTTCAGGAATCTGAGGTCCAGTATTGGTCTTAGTGTATCGTCTACCTTTGGCACTAGGAAGTACGTTGAGTATATTCCCTTGTTCCTTTCGTTGTTTGGAACTGGCTCTATTGCTCTTTTTGTAGCAGTTCCTCTGCTTCTAGGCGGAGGAGGGCTAGTTCTCTTGCGGGTATTGACCGATGTCTTGGTCTTCTCCCTGGCGGGTGTTTTTGGAGGTCTATGCAGTACCCGTGCTGTATGGTGTTTAGTATCCATTTGTCCGTGGTAATTTTCCTCCATTGTGTGAGAAATTTTCCTATTCTTCCTCCCACTGGTGTTGTATGCTCGGTGGTTATTTGCTGTGTGCTTCTGCTCTTTATCTTTTCCTTTGCGGACTTCCCCTCAACCTTGGTGTTAACGGTGGGGGGCTTGTTCTGTGTGTGGAGTCACTTTGAGGCGGGCTGCTGGCCCCTCTTCGGGCCTGTCCCCGTCCGTACCCGCGCCCTCGAAAGGACCGTCCTCTGGGTTGGTACTGCCAATTCTGCTGCTGTTGTCCCTGCAGGTTTTGGCCCTGGTTGTTCCCTTGGTACCCTTGTTGTTGTGATTGGTGTGAAGTGGTAGGTGCATTGCCTCCTCTACCACTGGCTCGCCTTGAGGGGTTCCCTCTTCTCATTCCCCTGAACTGCAGCGCTCCCATGGACCTTGCAGTTTCGTTGTCCGTCTTTAGTTGGGTTAATTTGTTGTCAACTGTTGCTCCAAACAGTTTCTCACCGTCGAACGGTGTGTTGATGATGTTGCTCTGTACTTCTGGTTTGAAGCCGGAGATCCTGAGCCATGCGTGTCTCCTCTCAGTCATCCCTATCATCATTTGCCTGCTGGAGTTCTCTGCTGCGTCCAAGGCTGACTTTAGGCAAGTGTTCGCGATGGCCTTGCCTTCTTCCGCTAGGTAATTGGCCCTTTGTTGGTGTTCTTCTGGCAGGTGCTTAATGAGCTGGCTCATTTCTGCCCAATGCTGGTATGCATGCCTGCTGATGAGGGCGTTGGAGTTGGCGATACGCCAGTGTATGGCTGCGTTCCTCTCCACCTTACGTCCTGTGAGGTCTATTCTTTTGCTCTCCTTGTCTGGAGGTGGGCCTGTGTTGGTGGGCACACCGGCCCTCTTCCTGGCTGTTGCAGCGATAATGGAGTCTGCTGGTACAGACCCCTGTATGTATGCAGGATCTTTTGTGGAGTGCTTATACTTCTTTTCGCTCCTCGGGGTAACCGCCTTGCAGATTGCTGGTTCCCTGAAGGCCTCCCTTCCCTGGTCGAGAACGCCAGGTAACATGGGTAGAAATTGGCTCCTTGTCTGTTGGGGGAGCAGGGTTTCGAAGAGGAAACCTGCTTTTGTTTTTTCCTCCTGCATTTCGACCCCATAAGTCTTTGCAGCCTTCTGCACGACCTCATTGTAGACTCCGATGTCGTCTGGCGGCGAAGGTCTCGAGGGGTAAGTGTCTACCCCTTCTTCTGGTGACTCTGCGTCGAGGTCTTGCCAGTCTAGGTCTTGTACTACAGAGGACGCCGAGTCCCTGTAAGACAGCATCTCTTCTTCGCCTTCGGCCTCGAAGTAGTAGTATTCCTCGTCCTGGTCTTCGAGCTGTTCGGGTGTCCCCGGGGCCTCGATGACTTCGGCCTCGAACTCCTCGACTGCCTCGTGGGCTTGCTTCGACGGAATAGCGTATTGTTTCATCTTCTGGTCGAAGTCTTTTTTGCGTTGCAGGATGCTCGCCATCTCTGCCTCGAGCCTCCTCTTCTTTTTCGCCATCTCGTGGGCCTTTTCGGCGTCGAGTGGTGCAGTGCCTCTCTTCGCGGTCGCGGTCGTCGAAACAGACGCCGGGCCTTCCTTTCTCGGTGTCGAGGCTTCCTTTCGGGGACGACCTTCGACGCCTTCGTTTTCGGAGGCTTTCGCCGATTGAGAGTCCTTGTCCAAGGATCCGCTCGGCTGTTTGTCCCTTGGTGCTGTTGCTTTCGCCGAGTGTTTCGGCGGCATCGCTCCCTTCGAGGACTTTGCTACACTTCTCGGAGTGTCGCTAGGGATTCTGGCTTCACTCTTTCGAGCGTCGCTTTGGTGTTTTGGGGTCGACGACTCCTTACCTCCTTCGACGTTTTCTTTTCGATTTCGACGACAGCGCAGTCCTCTGGTCCCTCTGCGATGTTGTCCTCCTCCTCCGCTCGAGAGACCCAGGTCTCGGAGAGATGGTGCTGGTCCCTGGCCCTGCATGCTGTAGTTCGCCCTTCTCTGTCTGTCTCTCACCCGGAGGGTCTCCGGGTGAACGCCGAGCACGCGTTGCAGTCTTCGCTGGCGTGGTCGAGCGGCAAGCAGAGGTTGCAGACTGGGTGCTGGTCTTTTGGGCGTATTTGTGGTGGCAATTTCTGCAGAACTTGAACGGAGTCTTGTCCATAACCGCGCTTAGGGAGCCCCCTGTGAGCGCATTCTCTGTAGGCGTCGAGATTTCGGTCGTGGACCTTCTACCTCGTCGTCCTTCTTCTCCGGTACTAGTGTCGTCGTCCGGTGTCTCAGGAGTACATCTTCTGTGATGAAATTTCGACTTTTCGAGATTCTTCGTCCAAACTTTCTGGAACTTCTCGGCAACGATCCAGACCCCACGGCGGAAAAAAGAATCTGAAGATGGCTACCAAGGGTGGGAGCTTCCGCCGGAAGCGCGACGACGTCACCGAAGACACCAAATGGTGGGCGTCGCCGCCCACCTGGGCCAACAAAAAAAAAAAAAAAAACAAAGAAAAGACTACGAATCCGGACCCAACCACGAGATGGCGGAATAATGCACAGCATAGTGAATCCAGAAAGATTCACGCTGCAAAAGTACAAGTTACTTACCTTTGGTAACGTAATATCTGGCAGAGATACAGTCTAGTCTCAGATTCCTTAACGCCCTGCCCATCCTCCTCGCTCTGCGAAAGACTCATGAGATAAGGGTTTTACCCTTTTTCAAAACTGGTTTATACACCAGTGATCACTGACTCACGTAGTGATGGAACTCAACAAACAATTTGCGATTGTTTCATGGGTCTTGTCTTGGTATTTTCATACCTTTCACTTCCGTTAGTGTTGTTTGCTTTACAAAGCTGGTTATGCAATAGGATGCAGGGTTCACGTAGCCTATGCTTCGTGGTTTTTATCTTAAACTATTTGGCTGGTATTGGCTTACCATTTGGTGTTTATGCATGAGAAATGTTCAAGGATTTTGATCTTTTTTGGACACACTGTTTCCACATCCAGTTTCTAAAGTGGCTCCTCGTTCTGGCGCAGTAGTTTTCACAGAAGAAACTGATGTCTGCATGCCAGAGGGGAAGTATATGGCTCCACTGACGTCATATCCGGAGATGACATCATTGCACAGCCATACAATGCCATCCCCCGGCGTGCAGAGGTGCTCCTGAAAAATTTCCGAATCCAGACCGACGCCTGGGGAGAATTCAAAGTTAAGGAATCTGCGGCTAGACTGTGTCTCTACCAGATATTACGTTACAGAAGGTAAGTAACTTGTACATTAAGGTTCAAGGAAGCAAGCAAAGTGTAATAAAATCCAAAGGTCTCCTCCATCAATCTTCCCAGGAATTAATAATCCTCGCCAAAGTCACCAATGAGGAGGTATCCAGGGTCACTATGATTCCATGAATAGTAACCAAGGTGTGACCAGAAGTGGAAACACTCCAAAGAAAAAAACTGCACCAATCCTGGAAATATGAGCAAAAAACTTTAAAGCACAGAAGTGGGTTCTTAAATGCTGACTTCAGTCGCTCGTCGCCAATTCATGTTAGGTTGAGTAAATAACAAAGCTGCACAATCAGGATGAAGTTGTAATTTGAAGTTTACTCCAAGAATAGGAAATCAGCTGGGGGTCCCTTAAACAGCATCTCAGATCATCTGCAGCCAGTAGCCAACTGCAAGCCTGGAGCTTCCCTGAACAATAACATTCTAATCTCCTAGACAACCATAGACTATTCACTACAAAGCATGCACCTAAGCATAGTTACTATTAGACACAAAGGAAAAATGTCTTTAAGCATGAACATATCAGTTTTCTTGTCAGAACATGAGATGGATGCTGCAGTCCTAGTTGATGCCAAATCTAAGTGGTTTGAGGTGGCTTTCATGAGGTGTATCAACACAAAGGATACCATCGCCGTGTTAGTAGACATTTTCAGGAGGGAAGACATACCTTCAAAGTTGATAACTCACAGTGGCAAACAACTTACCTCCAGTGAAATGCAACAGTTTCTGAGCGACATTGGAGTTAAGCATGTTTGTACTTCCCTGTATAATCCCCAAGGGAATGGTCAGGTTGCGAAAATAAACCGGATGGTTAAGGGAACCATGGAGTTGGCTAGCAGGGCAGGTTTAAGTGTTCAGAGTGCTGTGAAAGACATGTTGAGGGCGCACTGCACCACAGTAAATACCAGTATGGGTAAAACTCCCTTTGAAATGATGCGAGGTAGGCAGCCTGGGACCAAGTTGGTTCCTTCGTGGATGCGGGAGCAAGGTTTCAAATTGTTGGAAAAGACCTCGAGGGATGATTGTAGTGAGCGCGTGATTGATGTGGGTGATTAGGTAAAAGTTAAACCTGGTGGAAGTGGGCAGAGGTTTGTCAAAGTTCCGGGGCCCCTACAGAGTAAATATGGTGGGGGGAAATTGGGTAATGTTGGAGAATTATCAGACCTGGAATTTGAGGAGAATCGCTTTGTTCCAGAAGGATGGGAGAGGTGAGGTGAAACCAGAAAAGACAGTCGAGGTATGTTCTGGGTGGATGTAGATGGAGGATGGTGATTTCAAATGAGCTCTGCATGTGACAGAGAATATGTCATAGGAACTCGTGTTACCAGGGATGATCGTTTGGTGGTGCAAGCAGTGAGGTCTCGCAGACCACCAGGTTGGTTGGGTGAATTTGTGTGGGGTGCGGTGTTTCCTTTTCTTGTCCTGGGAGCACCGTTCCAGTTTGTGTTTGTGTCCAGTCCTGTTATTGCTTGTTTGTAAGGCTAGTGTGGGGGTAAGTTTGTCTTCCTGTCAGCGTTTTGTATGGGTGTTGTGTTTTTTTTCTTGTCCTGGGAGCACCGTTCCAGTTTACGTTTTGTGTCAAGTTCTGTTGTGGGTTGGTTGTAAGGTTAGGTTAGTGTGGGGATAGTTTGTCTTCCTGTCAGTGTTTTGGGTGGGTGTTGTGTTTGTTGTTTGGGAAGGAGAGGGGATGTGTTATAATGTGAGCTTATAATATGCTCAGTTCAACTCGTTTATGTACACAGCCCTGTGATGTCTCCATGGAATGTTAAACATAATTTCATAAGTTTCCAGGGCGGTTGAATTAGGAGAACTGAAGCTGTTGGTGTCTGGCTTGTCAGGCACAGGATTTTGTCTCTTCATCAAAAGGAGTATTAAGAGGAAAATAAGGCAAAAAAAGGGCACCCTCTACTCAACAGTACCCTATACAAAAAAGCCCTTATTGCACACCACACATCATATCAATCTTTCTGGGGCCCTACTTCTTCTATTTTAGTGGGGAAGGGTCTAGTTTCTTATTTACAGTCTCTCACATGTGTATATGTCAAAATAAATTCAGGTCCTATGCTCGAAGGTGTTTTTCACATGTGTTAAAAATGTGTGCTTCAGAAGTGCCTCACGTAAGCAACCACCAAGGAGCGGTTGCAGGTTCTCACCAACTCACTCTCTTATCAGCACTTTCCTGAAAAGGAAAGGAAACCAACGTCATAACTTGAGATAAAAAGATTTGTGTGTGAGTACCAAAATAATATCAAGTGCACATCTAAATGTTCCCTAGTCCCTAGAGAGAAGAAATTTCTTCCTTGTGAACACTTTCTTTATAGTGCACGTACTCATAATTAAAAATCATACCATGTTTAGACTATTTTAAGTTGAACATGTTTCATAGCCACTTCTCTGCTTGGCAATTTCATCAGGGCATGGGGACCCCTTTCCACCTGTAAGATCAATCAATCAATCAATCAATCAATCAGGGTTCTTATAGAGTGTGACTATTCACCCGTAAGGGTCTCAAGGTGCTTGGGGGGAATCTGCAGTTCAGTCGCAAAGCCAGGTCTTGAGCCTTCCTAAATTGAGGCAGTGACGGTGATTGCCTGAGGTGCAGAGGTAGGGAGTTCCGGGTATTCGCCGTGAGGTAGGAGAAGGATCTTCCTCTAGCCAATGTTTTTAGGATCCATGGAATAGTGGGCAGGGCCAGATGGCAGAGCGGGGGTGTCTGGTCAGTGTGTAGAAGGCGAGGAGGTGGTTGAGGTATTTGGGTCCAGTGTTGTGCAGTGCTTTGTAGGTGTGCGTGAGGAGCTTGAAGGAGATTCTTTTGTTGACCGGAAGCCAGTGAAGGTCTCTTAGGTGACCAGAGATGTGGTTTTGACGGGGGATGTCCAGGGTGAGTCTGCTGGAGGCTTCTGAATGCGCTGCAATTTCTTTTGAAGGTTTTGGGTCGTGCCGGCGTAGAGTGTGTTGCTGTAGTCGAGCTTGCTGGTGATGAGTGCCTGGGTGACCGTTCTCCTGGACTCGGTGGGGATCCATTTGAAGATCTGTCAGAGCAGCCAGAGCGTGTGGAAGCAGCAGGACGATACAGCATTGATTTGGAAGTTCATAGAGGGCGAGGATTCGAGGATGATACCAAGGTTGGGTGCGTGGTGGTGGGTGTGGGGGTCCGAGTACTTCTGGTCACCAGGAGTAGTCCCAAGCGGAGGGAGTGGAGCCCAGGATGAGGACTTCGATTTTATTGGAGTTGAATTAGAGGCAGCTCTCCATCATCCAGGAGGCTACTGCCTTCATCACGTCATGGAAGTTGCTCTTACCGGCTGTAGGTTTGTCGGTGAGGGAGAGGATCAGCGGTGTGTTGTCGGCATAGGAGATGATGTTGAGTCTGTGATTTCTGATGATGGCTACGAGCTGGGCCATGTAGATGTTGAAGAGGAGGGGGCTCAGGGAGGAGCCCTGGGGGATTCCACAGTTGATCTCTGTAGGATTTGGTGGGAGCCTGACTCTCTGGGTTCGGCAGGTGAGGAAGGAGCGGATCCACTCTATTACTTTGCCGCGGATGCCAGCGTCCTGGAGTCTTGTTCAGAGGGTGTGGTGGTAGACAGTGTCGAAGGGGGCAGAGACGTCCAGGAGGATAAGGGCTGCGGTTTCGCCTCGGTCGAGGAGAGTGCGGATGTCGTTAGTTGTGGCAAGGAATGCAGTGGGATAATAAACAAAAGAACAAAGACCAGACGAGATCACGGGGTGGGTCTCCTCAACAGGAAGCCACTGAAAAGAAATATCATCTTAGAAACCGTGATAACATTAAACAGCCTGACAGGTATCAGGATACTGATACATGTTCCTCTCGTTCCTTTCAGGAGTCATCCAATAAACATTCGGAGAGAGGTAGACGGTCAGAGCGCAGATTGGAAGAGCACATGAAGCTGAATAAGGAGTCACAACGATCGTCTGACTACATCATTAAACGGGAAGATAAAAAACCTCCCAAACAAAAATTCCAAAAGAAGAGGGAAGCTGAATTAAGATCAGGCATGCCTAGAATACGGAGGACTCTCCTTCTGAGTGGGAAATGGGCAGTGACGATGCAGGACAGCGTGGCAGAAGTCACAATAGTTTGCCAGAACCTGATATATTGTCTGGCGGGAGTAGCGCTGAGTGAATATATCACTGTGGAAACACCTGATACTAGGGTAAGTGTCCCCCATTGTTTACACAAAATAACACTCCAATTGGAAGTGGACATACCCAGAAACATTAATGCTCTCTTTTGGGAACATTTAACACAAGGTTACAATATTCTTTTGGCTGAAAAGGATTAGCCACCTGATTTCGTAATGGAATGCCCAAATGGAGAAACAGTAATTATACCTGCTTTCTCTGACCTCGTTCCAGAAACAGTAAAACAGTCATTCGCCCAGGAGTGGGCCTTAGTGCTAGCTCCTGCGGTATACAGCAATCATGTGGGGTGGATGATTATTCCGATTATCACGAAATACCGCTGAGGACAAACCCACAACCACAAAGACAATACCCAATTAAGCATGAAGCACAAAAACAAGTTCGGGAAATTCCAGAACAACTTGAATATCAGGGTGTGATAGAATCTTGCACCTCTCCTATGAATAATCATTTGTTTCCTGTCATGAGACCGGACAATTCATATTGTCTAGTATTGGAATATGACGGATGATGAACTTATGGAACACTTGAGTGGAGTAGACTTCATAATATTGGGGTTTACTCACATGGGGTACAAATGTAATTTTAAGAAATCAAAAATTGCCCACCTCAATGTCCTGTTCCTGGGATATGAGTTGGCAAGTGAAGGCAAGAGCCTGGCAACCCATTTTTTTAGAAAAATGTACGTTGCTCCAACCTCCGACAACAACGAAAAGATTGCAGTCCATATTGGGATTTATGAATTTTGGCAGAATTTACATTCCAAATTATGCAGAACAGGTAAACCATTCAACAACTTGAAAAGACCAGACTTTTCAAGTGCACATTGGACACAGGAACATACAAACATTGTATGTTCAGTATAAGCTGACAAGATAGCTTCCAAACATTTACACACACGTGTAAACACAACGAACCTGGTTATCTGCGTAGTCGCTGGACCATCAGGGTATACTTATGTCACATTCAACGAAGGTGACTCAGTACCAATTGCTTACAAATCACATTTGTACACAAACGATGAAATGCGTTTTGCACCTACTGAAAAAATACTCACAGCAGTATAGACTGCTGTAGTGATAGAGAGAGCACTGGCTCAAAGTAACACATAATTGTCGTAACCCCGGTGCCAACCTTATAGGCTGCTACAAAAGCCAGCATTCCTAACACTAAAGCTTTACATCCAAGATGGATACAATGGGCTAACTCACTCACTGCAACAGAAGTAGACTACAAATTTGATTCAACATTACAAACACAGGCTTTTCCGCAGTACGAACAAGAATATCCTCTGCCTAATGAAATAATGCCTCTGGACAAATATGATTACATTATTTATACTGATGGGTCTGCTCAGCCTGCAGTAGGGACAAAACACCATTATTCTGCGCTGTGCGCTATTGTAAAAGGGCGCATGCATGAGGGAAAATTCCTCTCAGAAAAGACCTACACGTAGGCACAGCTGGCAGATCTCAGGGCCCTAATACTGGCACTCAAGAATACGGATCCTAGATTCCCCACACTTATAGTGTGCGATTCGTATTGTTGTGTCCAGTCCTATAGTGAATACCTTCATTATTGGGGCCAGAATGGATTTAGAGACTCAAAGGTTTGCATAGTCAAGCACAAGATGCTCTGAGAGCATGTGGTAAAGCTGAAAGAATGCTTGCCACGGACTTGTGTAATACACACATTGAGTCATCAACGTGTTGGCGTTCACATTGAAGGGAATTGCATGGCTGATGAAGCTGCTAAGGCAACAGTCCGTACCGCTGCCGCTACTGCAATCACTCGTTCTAGTACGAGGATAGACAGAGACATCATGGTGGCCGTCAATGCTGCACGCAACGACACACACCTGCCAAAAGGTTTTCCACTCAAGTACTCCTACAAATTAGATGCGCAGAACATTCCATAGGCTCACATTCCTGGAGTGGGGGATAGAGTAATACCAAACACTGACCGCAGACTGGGGTTGATACAGGCTCCACACGAGGGTCTACTTTCTGCTCACGCAGGGGTGACTGCTACAATTTAATTATTGCAGCAACGCTATTGGTGGCCCGGTATAACAAAACAGGCCAAGACATTTGTTCTTGGTTGTGACATCTGTCAGCAGATGAAGGGCTCCACCATAGGACGTCCACCACAGACACCTCTACTGATTTCAGACAAGTCTCTCGCTTGTGTCTATTTGGACTACTGCAGCCCCCTACTATCTGACAGGGGTATATCTTGGTGGCAGTGTATTCCTGCTCTCGATTCCTGTGGGTATAGCCACAGCGATCGGCTGACGCCCGAACTGTTATAAAGGATCTGCAAGTCTTCATCGGGACATACGCAATTGGCACACATCATTCCGACCAGGGTCCAGCATTTGGCACTCGGGCCTATAAAGAGGCAATGGGACGTTTGGGTGTGACCTTGCGTTACTCCTCACCCTATCATCCTGAGGGCAATTCGGTAGCAGAGAGGAAAATCCGTGACTTAAAGCATTCTTTAACAGCAAGGGTCCTAGGCCCAGGTCGCAGTTGGGTACATCACCTATATGGGGGCCAGAGGGCACTAAATGACATCCCAAGAGTATCCTTGAGTGGTTGGACTCCATATGAAATCCTGTTCGGGGTAAGAATGTGGGTTCCGGCCCTTGACAATGCCAGCACAGTGGCGGCTGAAACACCATTTGATGTCAATGAACATTTGGCTGTTTTACAGGAACTAAATGAATTCCAGGCCATACAAAGCAATGTCCAAGTAAAACGCACAGCCACTGGAGAAGTGAAGGTAGTACCGGCAAGACCCAGCTGGGTCCCAAAGATCAGGGATCTGGTTAGGGAGAAAATTGTGAACAAAAAATAATTTGGGCCATCGTACAGAGCACCTGTCCCCGTCCTGGCTGTTGAAGGTAATAGAACTGTACTGCATTTGCCTCTTGCCAGGAGAAAAGACAAACAATTTGTCTCCATTCATCTGATCAAACCACATTATGTTGTCGATTCTCAACAGTAAGCCACATGGGCTCCTGGGTAGCTACCTTCCTCCTCTCGCTACCACACAAGAAATTCAGATGGAAGGAACGAAACATCCCCGCTCCAAAACGAGACAGTAATAAACAACAATGAAGTTTTTCTTCTGCTGGTTGCAACTATGACAACTGTACAATCAACTAGTACAGAAACACAAATTTCAATTTGGAAACATGACAAGAAAAAGATCTACACTAATGTATCACAGATCGAGTCATCTCCCAGTAACACACAGCCTGCTAAGCTGTCAAAACTAGACCAGACGGCGCCTGGTTACTATGTCGACTTCGACGACTTCTCGTCTGATGCGACGGACCAACCGCTACTACCATCTCCACCTCCATCTCTTCCCTTCTATCTTTGGCTGAAAAAGACATACTTTGTTGTTCCTTGGATACATCCTTGGATTTTACAATTGGGTTACTTTTCCTGACACTTTGGATTGGTTTGGTGACTGTCTTTTTCCTGATTCTGAATGGACACTATCTCCCGGAACTCTCTGCAGTAGCACTGGTGAACTTGGTTCAGAAACCACATGCATCATCACACCGTGAACAAAGAGACCTGTCCCTGGTGAACATTGCAGCAGCTCCAATTCCCAAAGGGATCGTATGGGACAGGGTATTGTATGATGTATATGGTCTCACTGAACTGTTACAAATTCCATATTTGTTCAAAACTTCTTTAAATAATATCATTACCCCTAGTACTGTTTCTGATGATTGAGACATTGAGACAGTTCATAATTTGCTAGAAGATCTAGAACATTCGACTGTATTTTCTCAAGATGAATTGCATGATGGTACATCTAATTATGACAACATGTTCTGTTATCAACATTATGGTCATCATTTTTTGCACAAAAGAAGTATCCCACGAGCTGTTTACAATTTCACTCAACAGGAGCATTGCCCTACACCATTGAGGGGTAGTTCAAAAACATTTGCACAAAAGTTTGCTTATTTTTCTGGATTTGACACATCAGACCCAGCCTCATATTTTTATAGGCTCGTACCTACACCTCCTAAGAAAAAAATGCTAACAGACACCAAGCTGATATATACTGCTTCTTTTCTTTCCCAGATGTCTCTACAGGGTTTCGACTACTGGAGGGACACTATGGATGTGAAATCTGTTTGGGTGACAAAAGATTGGCAGGTTCAGGGAACAAAGGCCTTGTTTAGAGCATGCCTCATACCACTACAAATTATTTTTCTGGAAAAAACTGTGCAACAAACAACATGCCTTGGATTAGCCAAGATAAAATATTTGAACACTCCATGCATTCCCACATTTGCACGTTTTGACAATTGGCAACACTTTACATAACATAGTGAGGATACTGTGGATGCCATGCTACAAATCGGCACATATAATTCATCTGACCCCAATTGGAAGGGATGGTTAGTTTGGCCATTAGGCACTGACGGAGGTAAGTCGTGATTACTGAGTAAAACTGAGGGTTTTAAGATCAATAGGCCTGACGATATGTTCAGTCTTAATACTCGGTGTTAGTGACATGATATATTGTTGGGAAGTTGTGCCTTGATTGGCTAAAGACCTCAACACTATCTCAGGTGAAACAACACTTGTCCCTTTTATCTGATGACCTGGATCTCAGGGATTTTTATTAGGTCCCTGGAACCCACATCAAAAGCGATTCTTGTATGCTATATACAATGAATTATGGAAGGTTTCTCAACAGGATGCTTCTTAGATGCTGCGCAAGATTGATAGGGTTAATCTAGAAAAAGCTTTGGCAGTGGTTGACAATGGTATTACCAGCCTATCCTCTAGGATATACTCTCTGGGCAACATAGTGTCATCTGCAATTGACATAATACAGCAGAACATGTGCATATTACAACATGGGCAGTCACAGCTTCAGTCTATTGTACTCTTAAGCTGGACTCTTCAAATTTTGCATTCTGGTCACGTGCCATTGCGCTATATTAACACTTCTACTCTGTTAGCCTCATATGATCTGACTGAACAACAGATCTTAATGGCACATAAAGATACAAAGTACACAATGTTTCACATTGAGAAACTAGACAAATTACATTTCACCGTTGCGGAAACGCCCTCCGGGGATTGGATAATCCATGGGTATATTACCCTGCCAGTCTCGACATTCCAATTCCAATTTTGTCTACAACACTATCAGGTAGGCAGGTATGAAGTGCTAGGGGAAGGGTTTGTGCATGAGTATTGGGAACTACCTTTCTGGTTCCAATGTAGGAATGGGGATACTGAAGTTTTTCTCAGTGGTTCCGACTGTGAGACTACTTTAAGTGGGTCCTTAGTCTGCAAGGACATCTGAGGTACTACTTGAGGTTACACCCACAGCATTTTTCCTCGGACGACCTTTGTAACCAAAGGTTGCCCCACTGTGACCTCTTCTCCACACTCCAGGCTCCCGTCAGGTTGATATTTGTATTAACATACCCCTTGGACACCTGACAATTGATCAGATCTCGACTTATAGCATCCACCATTTCACGCTACCTTTCTGCCATATCCTCACCATCCACCGCACCTTATTAGTGTACACACTGTTCGGATTTTTTTCCCTGATCATTGCATTACTTAATCCTTAGCACATCTAGCAC
Source organism: Calotriton arnoldi (assembly GCA_963921515.1). Lineage (NCBI taxonomy): Eukaryota > Metazoa > Chordata > Amphibia > Caudata > Salamandridae > Calotriton > Calotriton arnoldi. The sequence goes on from CAWUFW010001618.1 coordinate 1,436,182, forward strand.
ATATTTATGGCTAATAATGTGAGCCCACACCATTATAAGATGGCGCTTGGCCTGGACTATGACCCCCTGACCCGGAACCAGAAGCACCGCGATACGCGTCTCTTCTTAAGCGCAATGTTCTCTGGGCACCGTGCCCATGCCGACAGATCGCAAGTGATAGCTGAAGATTTTTCGCCACACAACAAGTAAGTGGCAGTATGTGCCATTAAGACTAGGTCAGGGCTCGACTCGTACGGAGCATAGCACGAATCTTGTGCTCTTACATGATGCGAGACCAGTCCCAGTCAAACTTTGACCGCCTTGTTTTTTCCATTTTTCCCCCACCCTCTAGTACTGCTGTTCTCGGCTCTCTTGGAAAGGACCGAATTGTTCTCCTAACCCAGTTTCTATTCCCTACGGTAAGCGCTGTTTGGGCACGCCAGACAAGTTTTACTCCTTCTCACGCAGTATTGATTTTTTCCCCCTTTCACCCGGTTTTTCGTAAACCCTTACACCCACCCTTACCAACTATATGAGGCCTTTCCACAGCACGTTACATGTGAGCACCTACACAGGCCACAGAGAATTTTCTCATCAGGGGAGTTCGACAATCCCTACAACCCCGGGCCAGACACACCTAAGCTATGCCACAATAGGACTAAAAATCCGGCCCATGTTAATACTGTTTTGTTTTACCTTCTCTCATGCATACTAACATGTCGCTGTATTTTTTCTGACCAGCGCATCCATCTTCAGAACTCTGACCTTTGTGTACTGGACCCCGTATGTATTATGTCATTCAGCATATCATCGATGCCACATGATAACTGTTTTTATGTATGCTCATGACTATTTGACCTGGCTTATGACTAATTTCTCATGCTATGATTTGTCAATATACTCACCCACAATCCATGTCAATTAATGTTGCAATTTGCGTGCCATCCCTTCTCTCCCAACTTCCCCATTCTCCCTTGTTCTCCATTGTATATGATCTATTGCCGTATTTGTTTCTGTCATGCCGGAGCATGCCACATCCATTGCATATCATCACTATGCTATATAATTTAATACCGATTTTTTAAATGCTGTATATCCGGTCCTCTCCGATACTCTTCTCCCCATCCTCAGACTCCTTTCTCCCTTGGCATTTTTACTCCGCCTCTTCTCCCCTCCACGGTGTACTTCCCACCCTGTTTCCTCTTCCCTTTCGCTTTCTATCTCTCTTCCTATTCTCTCTTACCGCTCTGCAAACCCTTCTTACACTACCCAATCCGGGTTGGACCCAATCACCTCTCACCTTTGCACTCCTTCTATTGTTTAATTCTCATGTTGTGTTTAATCACTATGCACGTGCTACCTTGTATAGCCCTGAGGAAGCCCCAGGCCAGATGGCCGATGTAAGGGGGCAAAACACGTGTTGGCTATACATGTTCTTCCTCTGTTTCAAAGCACCACAAAATAAATTGGAATGGATTCCAGGGAACAAGTGACTTGCCTTAATCGTTCTGACACATCGACAAGTTCTATAATAGTAATGGGGAAAGTGTTTCCCATTGTCATGAAAGAGTAAACTCCACCAGATCAGCTCTATTATTATAGGATCGCTGAGGCTCCGGACCCATTACCCCCCACTCTTTGAACATATCAGATACCTGGTACCATTTGACGATTAATATTTAGAAGCTTTCTGGGTATTGAAGAAAAATTGTATAATGCATCCCGCCCTTGGAATGCATGATTACAGAATTAAGATATTCTTTTACTGCCATGACAGAGACAGAGGCAGATGTGCTACTTCAGTTCTCACTCAGAAACATAGTAGAGCCGTGAGGCCAGTGGCCTACTTGTCGGCTGTGTTTGATCCAGTAGCTGTAAGCTTCCTGGCTGCCTGAAAGAGGCTGCAGCTGTTTGAATTGCAATTGAGCAAAGTGAAGGAATTGTGATGGGACATACATTGATTATGTTTATTCCACATTCTGTTGGATTCAGCACATTACAAACAGTCGTCTCACCAGCTATGAAAAGTAATACTGCCAGCTGAGAATATCTAATTTTGATTTGGGGTTTTATAGAGCAGGAACGAATACCCTTAACTGTCTCGGCGCTAAGTAACAAGGAAACAGATAGACCAAAATAATTTTTGGGAAAAAAGCCAGGTATTTAAAAGCTTGCGAAAACTCAGGGGGAGCAGATTTTATTTCCAACGGAAGCAAATTCCAGTTTCGAGCGGTGCAAACCACAAAACTCCTACCTCCCCAGGAGGAGAGTTTGTAAGATGGCACCACCAGATTCCTAGCTGTGCTAGATCTAAGATTCCTGTCGGGGACATACCTTCTATGTTTTTCTCTTAGAAAAGCGGGACCACACCCCTGAAGCGCTCCATAGGTAATACAAAGAGCCTTAAACAGTATTCTCCGCTGCATAGGAAGCCAATGTAGACTCACCAAGGCTTGGGAGGCAGATTGGAATCTCTGGATTTTCATCAACATCCTGGCAGCTGAATTCTGGAGATTCTGCAGTTTTTTTCAGAGGAGCTTTTGGCAAATTTACATAAACTCCATTGCAGTGGACATTACAAGGGCCAGAACAACCGTTTTCAACAAATTCGGAGGAATAAAGTAGAGATGACCTTATTTACTTGATATTTATAGGTGAGCTTGTCATCTATCACTATTCCCAGATTTCTCACCTTCTTCGCTGGCACCGGAAGTGAACCCAATTCATCTGGCCACCACGAGGGATACCAAAAAGAAGTGTTGTTTCCAAATAAAATGACCTCTGTTTTTGATGAATTCAACTAAGACAATTATCATCCATCCATAAACCTACCTCCCTCATACAGTTACAGAATGTCCTGTTTGGGACAGGACCTTTCCTGGACAGGGAGACGACAATTTGTGTGTCGTCAGCGTATGGAACAAGCGACAACCCAAAGGGCAGCTAACGATGTTACATAGAGGTTGAAAAGGGTAGGGCTTACCAATGAGCCCTGAGGGACCCCACATGGTAAAGAGAATGATTTGGATGTAAATTCACCCAGGGATACCGTCTGAACTATCTCAGGCAAAAGGGATCCAAATAGATCTAGAGCCACACCCTCAATACCCAAGTCTTCCAACCGGTCAATCAGAAGGTCATGATTGACCGTGTCGAAGGCCACAGTCAAGTCGAGTAGTATTCCCATCTAATCCATTCTTAATCCTGCCAAATGGTGGTCATCGGACACCCTAAGCACCGCCCTGATTCCGTCTGAGCCGAGACACAGCGACAGAGGCATTTTTTGCGAAGGGGTATTGCCTTGCGGATCGAGACACTGCTGAACTTCATGGACAGAGGGTGGGGACTGCCCGGGCTCCGCGGAGCCATAGGCGATCTGCGAACCGACACAATCCAGCAGCTGTGGCTGTGAATTGCGGCCACCTTGCCGACGTCCTGACATGCGGAAGCGGTGAGGGGGTGAGCGGAGTTGCCCTCTGCCTTCCGCAGCTTGGCCTGGCCAGTAGTGATTGGGGCCAACCGGGAGGCGCTGTCAGGAGGCGGCCATTGCTTTGTCTATTGGGCCTGGCAGGCGCTCCCCCCCATGAGCCCCTGTTGTCCATCAGGGACCACATAGGAGGTTGAGGCTGGAAGCGCGTTGGTCGAAGCCAGCGGCCGTGCATGCTGAGTGCGGCCGCCCTGAAGATGCACCTGGCTACCGGAGGTGGGGTGAGCAGGGAGGCCATTGCGGCCGGCGGCTAGGCCTCTTGAATTCTGGGTCTGCTGGCAAGTGGCAGCCTTCGGCCTATTGCCTCTCACTGGCACACCCCTTCCCCCCTTCCTGAAGCCTGCTGCTTCCTGAAAAATCCTTCCCACCCTCCCGGGTCTGATCTCGTACAGCTGTGCCGGCCGGGGGGGGCATTGACTACTGCTGTACTGCGGGGGAGGGGTGCAGAGGAGGTCCGCTTGAGGAATCCCTCGACCTGGTGTTTAGGCCCTGGAGGGCCTGGACCATACTTCGCCATGTGCATCACCTGTGCAGCCCATCCATGGAGATGCTGTAGCTGGGGACCCCTTGGGTGGAGCTGTCTGCCTACTGCGGTGCCTGGACCAGGCTTTGGGGGCTAGGTGGGGATCTCTCGGGCCCCCCTTCTCCTGCTGTTGTGCGGGGCCCCCCACCCCATAATTTTTAACTGTCCCTGCATCCCTTGCTGCCCAGGGGTGGAGGTGCTGTGTGCCCCCCTGGGTGGAGTCCGTGGGGTCGTCCCACCCTTTCATCTATCACCTAGGACACACCGTGGAGCTGGGACTTTCTTGGTGAATATTCCCTGGCACTAGGACTGGTGCTTCAGTTGGGGGTCCCCTGGACTGGAGGTGAGGGCGGTCCTCCTCTTCGCCTCCCCTCCTCGATGCGCAGTGGTAAATTGGAAATGAGGACTTTCAATGAGATAAGGCAGTTGTTCTGGGGCACTCGCTGCATCACTCCGTGAGCCTTAACAAATTCCTCCACTCAGTGAGACTGCCAGTGCTGCTGCGTAGCTGTGGCGTGAAGTTCATATCTCTGCTGCCAGAAGTGCCCTGCAGTGACTCAACATGTGCAGAGAAAAGCACCTCGACCTCCCAGACCCGCATAGACCGATTTACCACTGGACCTGTGGGTGGCCCCTCCAGGGGGTGCCGGGGGGAGTAACAGGCTCTCCTCCAACCACTGACTTGGACACGATCCTTCAGGCCATCCAAACCTCGCAAACAGCTGTGGAAACCAAAATTGGCGAACTGCATATGGACGTGGCGTTGCTCCGCCAGGACCTCAGAAACGCCACGGCCCGGATTAGAGAAGCTGTGACGCAAATTTTAAGAGTTGAAGACAAGGTCCCAACCCTTAAGGCTCAGGTCACTGGCCTTCTCGCCCGCACGTCAGAGCTGCACCGTCGTGCCAAAGACGCTGAAAATCGATCCCAGCGCAATAATGTCCGCATGAGTGGCATCCCTGAGGGGTCTGAGCCTCAACAAGAGGTGGACTTTCTGGAGACATGGTTCAAATCCTGGATGCCATCAGACCAACTGTCCTCCTGGTTCACAACTGAGAGAGCCCACCGAGCTCTGACTCTGAGGCCTCCTCCTGGCGCCTCTCCAAGACCGATGATTGCACGGATTCTAAACTTTAGGGACAGAGACACGATCTTAAGGGTGGCCTGCTCTTGCCCGGACCTTAGGTGCAGAGATGCAGAAGTCCTCATCTTTCCTGACTATACTAAGGAGGTGCAACAGCAACGCAGTTCATACTCCAAGGTCAAGCAAAAACTCAGAGCAATGGGTCTTCAATACCTTCTTATGTTCCCGGCCAAGCTCCACGTGATTCATTCTAACAAGTCATATTTTTTCAAAGCCCCAAGGGTCAGCTTGGCTGTGGCTCACAGAGGAACGACCCCTTCGTACCCATAATGGGGTCATACCTCGGGAGACGGGAAAGAGGAAGTGCCGCAGCACATGATACCAACTACACAGCAAGGATATCGCACACGCTCCCACAGAGGGCACCCCCGTAACTGCTCAGCATCGGATTTTGAGTCTCCTCCGGTGCAGGGGCCCTCTCCCTCCTTGTTGCATCGATCTCTGACCTCCAGAGCACAGGAACTGGTAATGACTGACGATCCTCCCCGAGCTTTGACACCGATGTTGCCTGTTGAGAGCCTGCCTGGATCAGACCTTTCCCAAAGCCCAATGTTGTGATGGCTTCACTGTGTTTGAAGCCCTCGAGCTCTTGGCACTGTGTTCTGCTGGGTGCTTTGATGTTTACCCCAATGGCTACCATTCACCCGTCTGTCCCTGATAGAGGGGACCAGCATGCATGAGTCCCTTCCGTTACTTTCACCTCAGTTTTTCTTTTTCAGGGCAACAGATGCTTCCGGGGTAGAAGTATGGGGTGGGATGGGCTTTGGAGGTGGGGTTTTGATACAACACTGTTGTTTTTAATTAGACTGTTGCAATTAATTTGCTCTAACATTGCTCTTCTATTTTCAGGTGCAAACAACAACACATTAACAGCATGCACACTACGAACCACAGTAGGGACTGGTTTCCCCCTGTTTCTACGCAAAGTATCAATGCACTTGCCCTTAAGCCAAAGGGGAGGTCCTCTCTTGCCTCCTCACTTTGCTCTTTACCACAATCTGCCTCCATGACGCCACCTCTACACATCCTGTCCTGGAATGTTAATGGCCTACTGGACCGGATTAATCGTAATGCAGTTTTGACTTTTGCTCAACGTTATCTCCCTGCGGTTCTCATGCTGCAAAAGACACATCTTCCGGCGAATCGCTGCCCCTTCTTGGCTTGTAAGAGGTTCAACAGGGTTTTTCATGCAGGGTTCTCCAGCGGATCCCGAGGAGTTGCCATCCTACATCGGCGGTCCTTCCCCCTCACGGTTTCCCGGGAATTCCGTGACCCGCAGGGGCGTTTCCTGGCCCTCATGGGGATGCTTGAGGGCCAACCTCTCAACTTGGTGAGTGTTTATGCCCCACCCGCAGCTCACACTATCTTCTTCTGTAATCTATCGAGGGTACTTTTGGACCTCCCGCAGGGTCTGACACTAGTGGGTGGGGACTTCAATACGGTTCCTGTTCCAGAAGCGGATGGTACCGGACCTCCCTCAGTGTCCGCTGCCTGGGTGACTGGGCACCGACCCTGGGACTCTGCGATGCGTGGGGAATCTGGCAGCTGAGATGATGCCAATACACACACACATCGGCGGCTCATCACTATCACTCCCATGTCGACCTTGTTTTTCTGCCAGCCCTTGACTGCCGCGCAATCTCCCAAATTGAGATCCTTGCCAGAGCCATTTCGGATCATGTTCCACTTCTTCTTCACCTTGGTTCCCCTAGGGAGGGCCCCGACATGAATATACCACGTTACATTGCGGTGTTTACACCGCGATACCTTTACAACGCAGGCATTACAACGCAAGTCGTTACAACGACTTGCGCTGGAGAGCGCTGGACTTAGGAATAGTATGATTTACTATTCCAACTCCAGTCTACATACAGTAGGGAAGGTGTTGGAATAGTAAATCATACTATTCCTTAGGTTAGAGCGCCATCCAGCGCAAGTCATTGTAATGACTTGCGTTGTAATACCCGCGTTGTAAAGGTATTGCGGTGTAAACACCGCGATGTAAACGATGTTTCCCCCCCCCCCGACATATGTGGTGGCTTAATGCCTGGTACCTACAAGATAGAAACAATGTGCAAGCCCTAAGTGAGGAGCAGCAGGCGTACTTCCACAATAATGAAGGCTCGTGGCCACCATTGGTACTCTCTGTGCAGCCAGCAAAGCCACGATATGTGGAATCGCCAAAGGACGCATCCATGCGCAGGAGTGGGCCCGTTCTCTGCGAGTTACCCAACTTGAGGGCTACCCTCCCCTTGAAGCCAAGCTTGTGACTGACCCTGAGGGAGATACCACCCGACATCTGACCCTTCTTCGCTAAGAAATTCGCCTCCAATCCTAAGAGGCCGCCAAGCATCTATGGCGTGCCACGATGGACAGAGTGTATGGATGGGGGGACAAAATTGGGAATCTTTTATACTGGCTGGCCTCCCACCACCAGGTAAACAGAATAGTGCCTGAGATTACCGACGAACACAGGACCTCCCTTTATTCCCTCCCTGAAATAACAAAGGTGTTCGCCTGTTATTATCACCAATTATACACTGCCCCATCTGAAAAGGGGTTGGTGCTGGCACGAGCCGGGATTGGACCCCGCTTTTGTGCCATGGTCCAAACTCTATATTCCAATCCTATGGCGTGGGTCCAAATTAATGAAGTGCTTTCACACACTTTATCCATAAGCAGAGGGACCAGACAGGGCTGTCCCCTATACCCGCTTCTATTCGAGCTTGCGATTGAACCTCTAGCCCAGCTCATCCGGGTGAATGCCCAGATCCCAGGGTGTAGGTGGAGTGACGGTCATGAGGATCGCAAAGCCTTGTACACTGATGATGCTCTTCTCTATCTAGCGAACCCAGCGCAGAGCAGGCCCCCCTGCCTTCACCTTTTGTGATGCTTGGAAGTGTCCTCGGGTCTTAGAGTAAATCCCGTTAAGTCGGTGTTCGTGCCATTGGCCCCCTCCCACGACTGTTTCGATTAGCAAGACAACATATCCATCCGTTGTCTCTCCTTTAAATACCAAGGCATCTGGGTCGCCTTGCTCACCGAGCTGGCATGGTCTCTTAATATAGAGCCTTTGTTTGCGGAAGGCTCGAGCGGATCTTGCCAAGTGGCAGTCCCTTCCGCTAAATGTAATGGGACGTATCGCCCTATATAAGATGATGGTGCTGCCTGGATTCCTCTCTCTCTGTCAAAACTGGCCGCTCCTCCTCCCACGGAGCTGGTTCGAACCTAAGACAGGATTGCAGCTTCCTTTCTATGGTGTGGCTCCCGGACCCGAGTCGCTTTTACATATTGTCAACGGGGTCCCTACGATGGCAGGTTGAGGATGGCTAATCTCTCACTATAATCATGAAGAGTGCTGTGTAGACTGTAAACAGCATCCCCACTATGCACTCCTGGGGGTCAGGTGACCAAGATAATTCAAAGATGTATCCAATCTTTCCAATAACGTGTACGAAGTTATAGCTGCAGAAAAGTCTTCTTTTTATTTACCACAATGTTACAGCACACTTGTGGACTGGTACAATCATGCGATTTGTTTCATGTGCGACAGCTTTTCTTTATAAAACAAACTCATTTCATTAGGTTTGGAATATTCCCATAATCCCGATGCATTTTGGGTCAAAACCCTTCGTCAGGGGAATCATTCTGCAAAAATTAACATGAGAATCATTGATTCAAGAGATAAACAACTCTCCTTCACTCTTCTAACGAAATAGCTACAAAAGTGTTTTTTTTTTTTAAAACGTGAACAGATGCCATGCTTCAGCTATGTGGAAACCGTGCTCAAACTGGTAGAGAAAAAAGGTATCAAACGTGACTGGTGCATCGCTTACCTAGTTAAAAAACAGTGACATGAAACGTGCAGCAAGCCTAAACGGGAAAAGTGAAGACCGACTAGTGAACGAACGTGTAACAGTGGAACGGTAGTTGTGTCGCTGGAGGCAAAGGTCCTAATGGGTGACTTGAGCTGGGGGGGCATCTCCCAAATATACCGAACCCTGATAATTAATGCACCTGGTATCTTGGACCCCCTTAGAGCCCGATGGGAGGCAAGGATAGGCCCACTGGAAGATGACGACTGGCACGATGCCCTGATGGCGCCAAGAACTACCACGATCTCTTCTAAGTTACGCCTGGTTCAGACCTACTATTTATATGGAGCCTATCTCTCCCCAGTCCGGATGTACCAGGCGAGATTACTCCCCGACCCCTCCTGCCATCGCTGTGGGAACGCCCTTTGCTGACTTCTATCATGTGGTCTGGCAATGCTCCATAATCCAAAAATATTGGTCTAAGGTGGTGAGAGAAAAGTCTGAAGTGCTGGGATGGGAGGTCCCTCTTTCCCCATTAAAGCTCCTGCTGGGTGTCCTTGAGGGTTCTGGAGGCACGAGGGTGGATCGCTCATTTTTGGGGACAATCCTGGCAGTGGCTAAACGTAGCATCACTGCCCGATGGAGATCACCGTCTCTTTATATGATATGACTTTCCTTGCTATGTACACTGTGTGTTGCACTGTTCACCTATGCATAAACTGAATGAAATCTGTTTATCAAAAAAAAGAAATTCCTCTTGAAATGGCTGATCTGATTCTGTTTGTATATAGTTCTTGTTTAAGAGACCGTTATGGAGCACTGAAGGCTGCCTATGCATTATGTTCCATTTCTGCAATTCTTAAAGCATCATACCTGCCGAATGTAACTTCAGCACAAGTGGCAAAGTCGATTGTACTGACAAGAGCTTGTTGCCTTGCAGAAGATTTGAATGTGACGATGTATACAGACAGTCAATATAGTTTTGGAGTAGTCCATGACTTTGGAGAGCTGAGGTCACAAAAGGGTTTTATGATAATCATCTGGTACTCCCATCAGGAACAGTTCCTACGCACTCAAGCAGATGACGCTTGAATCAAGACGTGATTTTCCACGCCCCATGTCCATGACCACCCTCAGGGGCAACACTGGCAAGCTCTCTCCATCCCCGGACAGCCCCACTCGGTACAGCCTGAACCTTAACTCCACTACCCCCTCCTCTTCGAGTATGACCCAGAGACTGGCGATTCTGGAAAACCAACTAGAGATTGTTATGCAGGGCATCAACAATATCCTATCGAACCTCTCCTCACCACTGGAGCCTACCCAACGCCCTCACCCCTCACAACTCCCCTCCTGAACGATCCTCTGAGACCCAAAAGAACAAGTGCAGAAATGTCCATGAGAGAGGCGAGTGACAATAAAATGTCCATGAGAGAGACGAGTGACAATAAAACGCTATTCTGCCATCTCCTCTACCATCCTCCAGGCAACACTCCTTCATTCAGAGAACACCTTTCCGACCTAATAACCCACTGCTCTCTTTTAGACTCCAACAACATAATACTAGGTGACCTCAACCTACACTGGAATGATGAAAACAACTCTCTGATCTCATCCCTGAATGAACTTTTACGCAACAACAATCTTACCCAATACTGCACCGAGCAAACACATAACAGGGGCTCAATTCCAGATGCCATAATAGCTCACGAAGATACAATCACTATTGACCACATCCTTCCTTTTGACTGGTCAGACCACCATATCATTCTATTCCACATCAACCAGACGATCCACCGCCTACCCCGTACACAGGAACCCCCCCATTGGATGAGAAATCTCAGACAGATTCCCCTTGCTGACCTAGAAGAAAGGGTAAGTTCACTCCTTCCCACCACCGCATGCAACCTTTCGACAACTGAACTTACTGCGCACTACAATGCAACAATTACCTCCATTCTTGACCAAATAGCCCCCTTGAAACAAAAAAAAGTCAGGACCATTCCCTCGAGATCTTGGTTCAACACAGACCTTAACTCGGAAAGAAGACAATTAAGAGCTGCAGAAAGACTCTGGCGGAACAACCCGACCACAATCCACCTCGACCAACTCAAATTTGAACGCAGGGAATATAAAAAACACATCAAGAAGGAAAAAACCTCATTCTTCTGTGATGCACTAAACAACGCCAAAAATCAGCCCAAAGAACTTTTCAATCTCATTAGACAACAAACTTCCAAATCCCCCTCTTCCTCAGTAAAGGCCTCCAAAGACCTATGTGACAACTTTTCCAATTTCTTTAATGAGAAAATCACCAAGATTGAGCTCTCCTTGGACAACAACCGTCGGTCGCCCAACGCAAGCCCGCCCCCCTGCAAAGATGATAACAACCCACCCAGGCACCCCCACCCCCCCCAACAACTGGAAATCTTTCGATCTCATCTCTGAAACAGAGATTATTAAATTGATTACCAGTTCCAAACCCTCGTCCCATTTCTCGGACCCTATTCCTGCTCAACTGGCTAAGGAGCTCAAACTCACCCTAGCCCCAAGATTATAAATAGCTCCCTGAGTACCAGAGTCATGCCAGACTATCTCAAAATTGGCCAAGTCACGCCTCCACTAAAAAAAACGTCTCTGACCCCAACAATGTCAATAACTTTAGACCTGTCTCCAATCTCCCATTCTTAGCCAAAATCCTAGAAAGATGTGTTCTCCTGCAACTCACCCAACACATTGACAGCAACAACATCCTAGACATCCTCCAATCGGGCTTCAGAAAAGGTTGTAGCACTGAGACAGCGATCTTAAATGTCATAGATGATGTTCACAATGTAGAAGAGTAGGATCTGCTTCTTATAGTTACCCCCACTTTTTGCTGATGTATCACTGTTTTCGACTTAGACTGGCTGGGATCCTGCTATCCAGGACCCCTGCCTAACTGCTTTCTCCTCTAAATTGATTGCATGTACTTTAGGAACACTCCAGATTGGATACTTGGGTACCCTTATAAGTCCCTAGTATATGGAACACCATGTACCCAGGGCATAGGTACCCCAGAGGCCTCCCATGGGCTGCAGCATGTATTATGCCACCCCTGAGAGACCATTCAAAATGACACCACAGGTCTGCTACTGCAGCCTGTGTAAGTGGTGCATGCACCCCTTACTTAGATATAGGTTCACTATATCTATTCTAAATCAATGCACATACAAACCTATCAGTCACCCCTATGGCAGGCCTTATCAATTCTGAAGGCAGGGTGCTGGGTTTTATGTGAGAGGGTGCCCCTGCATGAGCAGAGACCCTCTGCAGCCTTTGGAACCTATTTTCCGGGGTTGTCTGTGACGCAGCCAACCGTATATACTTAAGTGCATTATAACCTTGCGGTAAATGCTAACTTTAAAACGGCTGCTTAGAAACATGTTGTGTTTGGTGTCAAACACCTTGGAATCATACCTCCCCGCCAGCAACTGGCGGGGAGGTATGATTCTACCCTCCTAGAGGGACTTATGTGAAACACCGGTACACCTGGTACCAGCTTTCTCGACCTGGGCATCACAAAATGGATGCTGCCAGCCACAGACACGAGTCTGCCCTCCTGCTGCTGAGCTGAGCTTGAGCAGGGGAAGACTTGACAATAGGTTTCCTGTCACAGGGAGGTGTGACCACCTCCCAGACAGGATTTAGTGTATTGGGGCTGGGTGGGTGCACTCTGAGAGTGTTTGAAAGTCTGCACTGGGGGCACATTTGGTGTCCCTGTGCATATTCCAGTTCAAATCGGTTGCAGGAGCCATTTGCTCCTGCTCTTGCGTGAAACTGGACAAAGGACATGGGTGTAGCCACCCCTCTATCCTGACCCTCCCATAGGTGGGTCCCCAGAGTTTGTCCCACCCTTTCCTTGGGTATAAAGTAGGAACCCTGACTACAGGACTTTAGATTTTACCTGGACTAAACTCTGCAAGAAGAAACCAAGTACTTCGATGGTCTACACTTCGCTGGACGGCAGAAGAATCTCCCTTGGAGTAAAGGAGTTACTCCCCTGCAAGGCAGGCACCTTTAACGCATTTGACCGGTTTACATCTCCCGAGCTCCTGAGGACTCCGAAGATTTCTGCAACACAGGAGGTGGGTTCCCGAGCGTCCCTGAGGTTGATCTGACCTCTCAGCAATCCTGAGACCAGTATCCCTCGTGTGGACCGTGCAACCCGAACCCCTGTGCACCGTGTACTTTTGCAGAAGCATATGCTTTTTGGCGATCCCTGAGGCTGTGCTTTGGGCTACGTGTAGTCCTGACCTGAGCAGTATTCCCACCGAAGATTTCCGGCCTACACTCCACGAGTGTTCCGTGGGCTGGTATTTCGTGATTCAGCTCGAGGTCCCTTTGCGATCCCTGGTCCGTTGGCCTGTGGGTCCCTGTGAAGGTAAGTTTGACTTTCTTTGGGCTTCCCTGGTTGCTCCAGACATGCCCTGACTCTCCATAGCTTGGAGAGTCCCCAGGACCTTGTTGGTCCTCACCGTGGCTTGTTTCCTCTGCCCGCGTGGGTTGCAGTTGCCAAGGCTTGTTAGTGTTCGATCCGGACCCTGACCCCCCAGCACTCTAATTCTTTCGTGGGACAGCTAACCTCTGGACTTTGGTCGTCGTCGACGTCTCCTGGTCCCCGTGGCTGCAGAGTCAAGCATCCAATCTTCTCACCTGAAGCACCCGACATCGGTGGGCATTCGTCTACCGAACCCCTGGTCACCCTGAAGTGACCCAGACTCTGTCCCCTCTGCTTTCAGGTTCTTCTCACCTCATTCCTTGCCCTTGTGATAATATAGCACAACAAAGTACTTTGCACGTTACTCTATTCTGTGCTCTGTATAAGGAACCTAGGGTCCGGTTCCTTATTCCTTTTTTAAGAAAAACTCACCCTAGTAATTACCAGGAAGGTTTTAATACATTATTATCTCTGTCTACTGAGGCAATCTGTACAGTAGTACTAAATTTGATCAGGATTGCTTTTTTAATAAGAAAACGGTATGAAATGTAATTAAAATTGGCGTCTCCCTTTTAGAATTTTAGAATTTTAGATTCTAAGAATCTTAGAATTTTAGAATTTAAGAATTACATATTTTTAATTTCTGAGATAAATCACGGAGTATTTGAGTCATGTAACATTTTATCGTATTTGATTCGATATGACATGTAATTTTGTATATTCTGTATGAATGTTATACTTTTATGGTTATTCAAACCGAATAAAGTTATTCTTGACTTGGCTTGTAGGGCTTACTGTGTTGATATGGGTTTATATAATTCTGTTTGCCATTCTGGGGGACAGTTGGAAGTGGGACCCTATCCAAAAACCTGTGTATCTCACTCATTTGTTCATGCCTATATGAGCACAGGGATTGATAGAAATCTAAGAACAGGTTTCTTGTCTTTCCTCGCTGAATATCTCACTCCTTTTGGTGACCTCAACACTGCTATATGTTATTCTAAAGTCATGTGAACTATTGATGGGTCACCATTAAGATCTGGCCCAATACAAGAAGCTTCTTTTCCACTGAAAGTTTCTTCTGGAGATCATAATGAAGTGACATTGTTGCCTCTTCTAATTATGCCTCTTTAGGAAAGGAATACATTTTGTTATTCCTTTCCTAAAGAGACACAATTCAAATGAAAATTGGTCTATTTCAACCGTTTCCTTCACATTACGGTTTTGCCATGTTTTTGTTTATGCTTTGTGAAGTTATTTGTCACTGAGTGATGAATTAAAGCATTCCACATCTATTCCGACAATGCCAAAATTATCTTCATTGCCACTGCAGCATCATGCTATTTCATCAGTTTTGCCAAGCTTAAGATCTTCTCTCTTGCTCTTCATGGGGAGTATGAATTCACTATACAAAATGAACGAGGAGCTGCAGTTTCTTTTTATCTAATCTATTCCTTGACTGAGGAAGTGAAAGAGATACTGAAGGCCTATTTTCAAGAATATTTAAAGTTGATTGTTCCACCTTCATCACCTGCTGTGGTGCCTTTGTTTGTTTGTAACCAAGAAGAACAACTATCTTCGCTCTTGCATGGATTATGAAGAAGGGTCTCATAAACATTTTCTAAGGAGACAGAGAGTATAGTCTATGGTCTGCCGGATGACTGTATTGATGCTGTTGATCTCTGTGGGGGTATGGCAGTAGTTGAGGGAGGAGGTGCACAGCTGGTGAAATATTGAGAATGTGAGTGATTGAGACACTCTGAATATCAGCACCCCTTCCACAAACCTTGGTAATGTTTCAGAGGTCAGATCAGAGGCTATTTCTTCTTGCTGCCACTTGTGACAGTGTAACAGCTCTTCACTCTGACCTTTTGATTTGAAACTAATCACTGCTACTGGTGCCTTCACAAGGATCTTCACTCTCATAAGCAGCATCTTCTTTAACTTCACCATTTCAAAACTTTTCTTCATCCCCTCTGGATCCACGCTGCGAACTTGAGCTTGACCTGTGAATTAGTCACCACTTCTTCATCCGCTGCCTTCACTCTTCTTGTGTGTGTGGAGAGGATCCCCTGTGGGACTCCGGCACACTTCACAGCAGCACTTGAAATGGACCTCTCCAGTAGTCTTCTAAACAGTTTTTCTGGATGTATTTTTTAATAGGAACTCAATCTCCTGGGTTCAGGGGAGGGGAATTTCTTTTGTCGGTGATGTTTGAGACACAGATTTCACCATACCAGCCAGATCTTTGCAGAAATCTAGAATGATGTCATCAGTCATTGAAACAAGTGTAGCAAAAGGAATGCAGGCCAAGTTCATTGCTCTGCTCATTAGCAGTTCATGGAATGGAAGACCAGTCTTTTTATCGGAGGTACTCATAATGTTCATTAGAACAAGTGTAAGAGTGTCTGGCAATTTCAGACTAGTATATGCATATACTTTGGCTAGCTTATTATTAATGGTCCCATTCATCCTCTCAACTATGCCAGATGATTGAAGATGATAGCCACAATGGATCCTTTGATCAATTTGTGGAGCTGTACAAATTTATTTCAAAATCTCATTTTTAAAATGGAAACCACAATCCATCTCAATAGAGCCTGGCAGGCCGAAACGGGGCATTAATTCCCTTAACAAAAGCTTGGCAACTATTATTCTGTCTATTCTCTGGGTGAGGTAAGCCTCAACACATTTAAAGAATAAGCAAACACGAGAATGTACTTAAGGCCATTGTAAACTGGCATCTCAATGAAATCTGCTTTAAGTCTTGTAAATGGCCCCTCTGATTTGGCAGCATGATTCATGAGGACAGTAGTCCCTTTTTCCTGATTATTTCTTTTGACAAATTAAACGTATTTGGCACAAATCCTCAGCAACATTTCTGAATTCGGAATTTGACCACTACGTATTGAATGTTTGTGTCATGGAATCTGTCCCTACAAGTGACTGAGTATGCAAATACCTAGCTATGGAATTCAACTAGTCTGGTAATACATATTTATACTCAGGAGTGATACATATGTCTTGATAATTCTTTTTTTAGCCTAACATTTCCCACCTTCTTTACTCATCCTTTGGGGCTTCCTCCTGGAGTCATCCAGTTCACTGAAGGAAGTCTGAATTGGATTTAATAAGAAACAATTTATATTTTTAACAAAAGTCTCACTTGTTTTATTTTGTTCTGTCTCTTGAATCTCAATTTGTTTATTTGATCTCATAGTTTCATTCTCAAGTTCACAATATCTTGCCACCTGGTCTGCACATTTATTTCCAAGAGTGATTATATCTTTTCCAGGCTTATGGGCAGAACACTTGACTACTGCATTCTCTTTTGGGTGCTGTATTGCTTCCAATAAATCAAGTTTTTAAAATTTATTTTAAGAGTTTTATATAGCGCTAGCCAGACCCGAGGGTATCAAAGCACTTTACAGCATGTATCATAGTGCAATTAATTTCCAAAAATAACAGTAATAAACACTTTGATTTGTGATGAATTCAGTTGAAACACAAAAAGTGACAATAATACACACATTGATTTGTGACGAATCCAGTTCAGGGAGGGGGCCAAAGGAGTGAGTCCAGAGGTAGGTGAAGTAGAGGCCTTCTTGTCAAAGTGATTGTGTGCTGCAATGGACAATACCAGGGATTGAGTAGCTTGTTTGAGGTCATTGGGCGGGATGAAGGGTTTTATTTTGTGTAGCAGTTTTATGTTGAGAAAAGCGCTCTTGGCGTTGTTCTTGATGTGTTTAACCATGTCTAAGTTTGGGTCCAGAGTGATTCCCAGTGATTTAACTGAGTCTGCTGGGGTGAGACTGCAGTTGAGAGCATTAATGGTTTTTAGCCATTCTGTGATTTGGGGCGTTTGCTCTTTGTTGGAGATGATAAGGATTTCCGTCTTGTCTTGGTTGAGTTTCAGGTGGTCGCAGGATAGACAGTGTTGGACTTCTTTTAGGGTGGTGTTTAGTCTTTGAATGTCACCAATGGAGGCAGTTTCTAGGTAGATCTGGGTGTCGTCCGCATATAGGTGGAAGGGGATGTTGGCTATTTGAGTATATTGGTGAGGGGCTCCATGTAGATGTTGAACAGTGATGGGGAGAGAACTGATCCTTGCGGAACACCCCTGCTTACGGGGAGTAGGTCGGACGTGCAGTTTTTAATTTTTATTCTTTGGGTGTGGTTCTGCAGAAAGGAGGTAAACCACTATAGGACCACCTCATCTGCTCCGACCCTTTCTCGCAGTACATTGACGAGCAGTTTGTGGTCTACCGTGTTGAGCGCTGCCGATAGGTCCAGTAGTATGAGTAGACAGCATTGGTCGGTGTCTAGTGAATTGTGTGTGAGAAGTTGGCCTGGTATATGCTGTCCACTAATTAAAGTGGGCACCTTGCACCAGTCCAAACGACCCTTATTGATGATTAGGTTAAAGACAACCTTTATTGAAAGCTATCCTAGTAGTAGCTGTGGAGAGCAGCCTTGAGGCTAAGTCTCGAAGGAATGTAAAGCAGCTATTTTTACCAGATCAGAACCTCCTGAATGACCAAATGAAAGGAGAACCACACAAGAGATATATAAAATATATATTTATTACTAAACACTCTCTACTAACCTCTTTATGAGATTAGAGCACAAGGTACACAATATTAAATCAATAGAACGACAGTAAATAGCACAATACACAGCGGGCTCCAGGGGGAGACCGAACCATATACTAAGAAAGTGGTATAACAACAACGACTTCACTAGACACAGTGCCTAGAGCACGTAGAATCACTGGGACCCCAAGGAACCACCCAAAGTAGTGACACAGGGGACCCACGGAGGACGTGTGCAGTGTGAGAACACAGACGCAAGCTCCGTACAACTCTATGGGGAAGTCGCGGTTGGAAAATTAGAGTTTAAGGACACTTCGGAGAGGACTTCAAGCAAACCCTTTGGAACATAAAAGGTTCTAAGGCCAGCACCCTTGTGAGTACCGAGGTACCCGTGTTACCTATCCCAGAAGAGCCGGGTGCATAGGGGTCAAGTGGTGTCGGAAACGCTTGTTGATTTCAATGGCGTGTTGCAAAGAAGTGCTGCTGCCGGGAAGATGAAAAGTGTCCGGTGGAATTGTCCAGCGTCATACAATCCTTAAGAATTTCTCGTTAGCTTTAGATCCTCTGACAACCAGACTTTGGCCCAGAGGATCAATGGGGCAATATTAATCCGATCAGTAATAAAGTCCACCCCTACCTCGGAGTGACAGAATGCTGTGGGAGCGCTATTTGGGATCATTAGCAATCTTTTTAAAAACTTATTTTCTAATGTTTGTAGTTGCGTGCTTTTATAATATCCCCATACTCCCGCCCCATAAGTGGCAATAGATAAACATTTTGATCTGAATAGGATTAACAATTCCGCTACTGGCTTATGGCCCAATTTGCACGCAAAGCGGAAGAGACCTTCCACAGCACGACTAGTATTCTGAACTCTGGATGTGATAAGATTTTCCCAGTTTAATTTATTATTAAAAACATTCCCCAGATAGTTAAAATTTGAGACCTTGTCGATTGTCTTGGCATTTACCGTAAACTTTCTTGATTTGGTATTATTAGGTCCGCATACCATGATATAAGATTTGGTGAAATTGACCTTTAGATCCAGGCCTAACATAAAATTAGTAAAGACATTTAAAGACTTCTGTAAGCTGTTAGCGGTTAAAGCCATTAAAACCGTGTCGTCCGCATATGACAACAACGGGATCGGCTTTCCCCCAATTCTTGGAAAATCCAGCTCCTGATCTTTCAAAGCGGATTCAAGGCCATTTGTATACAAGAGGAAGAGAAAGGGGGCCAATATGCAGCCCTGACGGACTCCTTCTGTTGACACAATGGGCCTCGTCCTTTCTCCACCTGGGCCAAAGCGTATGGCTACCGTGGTGGATGCGTGCAACCGCCGCAATAAAGTGACAAGAGGTTCCTCGAAGCCCATTTCCCCCATCATTGCCCACAATTTGCCTCTATTAACCGTATCGAAAGCACTGGACAAGTCCATAAAGGCAAGGTGTAACGACCCCTTCCTTGCCTTCATGTACTTGCCCATAATCAATGCCAGGTTTAGGCACTGTTCATTTGTCCCCATGCCTTTCGAAAGCCGCATTGGGTTTGGGATATCAGCTTTTTAGAGTCTGCCCAGGTATCCAGGCGGGCTAAAATCACCCTCCCCAGAACCTTGACCGTCGCGTCAATTAGGGAAATGGGCCTATAACAGGCCGGATCTTCCTTCTTTCCCTTTTTATACACAGGGACCACTATGGCCTCTTTCCATGATGTTGGTATAGGGCCGATTATTGCTGCTCTGAAAACATTTGTCAGAAGGGGTGCCCAAAGTTGGAGGTTACTTTTAGATAGGTCAAGAGGGAACCCATCCGGCCCTGCAGCTTTTAGATGTATCCCTTTTATAAGGGCAACTTCCACCTCACTCACTGAGAGGGAGTTGCTCAAGTGAAGTGCGGATGTTAAATTTAGTGGGACCCCCTGGCTTGTTTCCTGGGTAGTGATGCCATTTGGGTTGAATATCTTGGTGTAGTGGGATTCCCACACATCCCCTGGTAATAATGAATCCATACCCCTTGAATCCTTTGAGAACAATGGGCGGTTTATTACCTGCCAGAAGCTTTTAGAATCTTTGAGTGCACTTGCTCTCTCAAGATCCTCCCAGGCCAGCTTTCTCAGATCCTGTTTCCTCTCCGCAACTATGGTTTTATAGCGCTGCCTTGCGCTCTTAATTAAGGCTTTATCTCGTGGGTTCGTGTGTACTGCCTTCTTTAGATCCTTTTGAGCCCTTGTACACTCAGCGCTAAACCATTTAGTACCCCTAGATTCCCTTAGTGCAGATGTGTTCGTTAGATTTCTAGATACGTCTCTACAAATTATCTGAAATCCTTGTATAACTGTTTCAGGGAGAGAGTCATATTCAAGGCATTTCAAGATATCACTTAAGTTCGCCTTGACTGTACTCTCCTCAAATTGTGGGGGATTGATCTTATTCCATTTCATTCTCACCCCTTGGTTTATATTATACTGCAGGGGGCGACCATCACCTTCAATCTCTTGGGCGACTGCATGTAAAGACACAGTAAGGGGGTTATGGTCGCTGGCGTTATTTAGCTCCACCGCGGAGCTATCTACCAAAAAGGCAAAATTTCTAGTTATTAGCATAAAATCAATGATACTTTCCCTACCTCTACCCATATAGATGGGATATTGGTGATCTGGGTTACTGACCTGGTTGTCAACAATAAGCAAGTCATTCACAACAATTATATCATTTATGGCGTCTCCCTGGGGAGTATGTATAAAATGTACTAGGGGTTGACCCTCAGTATCTGTTATCCCGCAAACTTTATCTGTGCTATACCTACATAAAGTGCAATTAAAATCCCCAACCCAGTAGATACACAGGGGCTGCCACTTCCCGGCGATCTTATCAATTTCCTCCTTAAGGTTTACAATAATGTCACTTCTGCTTGAATCAAAAACATTATAGTACCAATTAATTAAAAGGGTCTTAACCGGGAACAAATTAGAAATCAAGACCAATTGATACCAAGGTGAATTACAAACAGACTTAACATTTATAGACCCATATTTAAGAGAGATCAGGGTCAACAGTCCTCCTTTCGCTCTTCCTGCAGGGGAGGCGATAGCATGCACATTAAAAGAACAATAACCATCTAAATCAATATTCTCCCTTGACCATGTCTCCTGGGTACAAATAATATCAAAGGCCTTTACGTAGTTTAGCCACATTTCATCCTCTAGTTTAGAACGGATACCTGCGATATTCCAGGAGACCAGTTTAAGGGGTCTAGTTGTGCGTAGCCTTCTAACTAGATCCTCCCTACTACTAGCAATCGCGAAATCTGAGCTGGGTCCCCCCCCCTCCCTGGGTCAAGTGATGTAGAGGGGCCGGGAGGGTCATTCCCACTCAACCGCTTCTCAGTTATGCTAGGGGTATCAGCTGATATGTGTATATTATGGTCTAAGTGGTTTGGCCCCAGCCTAATCCCTTCTATTCTATTCGCTGGGCAATAGTTTTCCCTGAATAACCCTCCTGTCCTCATTTGCTCACATGAACTATGTGGGCCCTGTGGTAGTTAATCAATATCTGTTAATCCCGACAATACTTCAAATCGGTTAGGGTGAAGCCATGTGGGGGGATGAGGAGAGGAGATTCTGTTCAGGGGTCACGTGCGGGGCATAATGCCCCTTTGATGTGGCGGGTAGAAAAAGCCCAATGGACGGGCCTGTATGTACTCCACAGGGGAGTCTCTAAGATGGCATAAGGCAAATTCCACCCATCTTTTGTTATTAAAATTCAAGACCACACAATCACCTTCAATATTTTTTTCCGTTTTCCCTAACCAGCTCACCCGTCTAGCCATTATAATATGCTTACTCCAGTTCACCTGGGAATCTATTCTACTGGCGCACCAAAAAGCAGATTTATTGATAAGGCTCTGACAACTTTCATGGTGACCTGGGTGAGGATGTGGGACCCCTGTCAGGATCAACGTGTAAGGGGTACATTCTGGCGGGAGGTCTAAAACCATATTTTTGTCTTTCTGGATTTGTTCCAGACATTTTTGGGGCCCTTTCACAAACCCATTGCTCTTACTATGATCCCTTTCAGGATTCGGTGAATTAAATTCTCTATAAATGTTGTTGGCCCTCCTATCATGACCTCCTGCCTGTATTTGCAGCCCTGGTGGTAGGGAGACTATCTGATTTTCACTGCCCTGTTGGGGACGTAATATATTAACTTCTGCACTTGTGTCTATTTGCCTATCTATAGCTAACCTTCTCCTTTCAGTTACATTGGAGATGGCATTATCTCCCCTATCTATCTGGCATTTACCCAGAGGGCCGCTTACATTAGGCCCAGTTTGATTCACGAAACACCCTAAAGAGGGCAAAAGTTGGCCAAGCTGCTCTTCTATGCGGCACAGTCGCAATAGTATCGGCTCTAATAAGTCTGCCACTACTTTCCCAAATCCAGCTGCCATTATGTCCAATTCGGGCAAAGTTTTATGCTTTCCATCCCCTCCTCCCTCTCCCCCCCTCGAGGTTTTCCTGCGGAAGCCACAGGATTTTGCTTGGGCCTCTTAACCCGGGGCAATTGACCCCGTGACCGCTGTTCAGTTCCCGTCGGGTCAGTGCGCTTTCTTTTCCCCCAGCTGAGTTTGGATCCCCGTGCTTGACGATGTTGCAGTATCCACATCTTTTGCTCTCCACCCTGGTGACCCTGGCTCAAGACGATGACAGTTGGTGAAAGTACAATTGATGCAATTGATGGATCCTCTTGACTAATGGGGGGGATTGCAAATGTTGTTTGTTGATGAGTCTCTGCTGTTGTTAAGGGGGCAGTCTGTGCAGGGTGTATATCCAAGTTTTCAGCTACGGGTGAGGGAGCCAATGATAGTCTACGCTCTGCCTGTGCGATTTCTTTATTGAGTGCCCCCACAGCTTTTTGCAAATAGCCATCTAATGTTGTATCTGTACATTTTGAGGTGGGCACAGGTTTCTTTCTCCCCATTTCTCCACACTAGTACCGAAAAAAGTAATATAAGGACTTTTTGTGTTTTTCCATGAGGCCTTTCAACCCCCTTTCAACCCCCACTCCTTACTTCTGTATCTCCTCAGGTGTAACCAAGAGATGTGGCCCGGCCCGGCCTCCTCCGGTCGCTAACGGGCGCAGACGGGCGCGTCCCGCGGGAGCCCGCGCCCAGCTTTTGAAGTGCCTCCTGGCGCTCTGATAGGCGGGATACGGAGTGCGGTGTCAGCGGCTCCAGCCGCGAGAGAAACCGAGCAGCAAGTAGGTTACTCTCTAGACACCCTGTCCCATTCTCCTCACACACAATCCAGCGGTTCTTCCGACATCCGCAGCAGACCGCACCACCAGGAGGGGGCAGCAAACGATGGTCCCTGGGCAGCAGAGAGTGGACCAACTATCCGGCGGCAGATGGCAGCCTGGGCTCCCGCGCCGTGACGGCCCCAAGGGCAGAGAGACACCCCCGGGGCGGGAGCATTGACACCTCTCGGGCGGGAGTGTCCGTCGGTTCCTCACCTCACACCCGTGAGGAGTCGCGGCTTCGGCGTGCCCTCCTGGGACAGGCTTATAGTGTGAGCGTGTTCCTCAGAGACAGGCAGCTCTCCAGAGACACCCCGTGGGCGGCAGTAAGTCCTTCGGAGACACGCTAATCCCGGTGCTGTCCTTAAGAGACAGGAGCGTGTCCTCCAGTGTACAGCTGTCCAGAGACGCGTGTTCACCAGTGGTTGCACAGGAAGTCTGTCCTGATAGAAATCCCATGCAAGTAAAGCGTGTCCTACACAGACTGCACAGGAAACGTGTCCTCCGGGAGAGGCTATAAGGTGGTGTGCCCTCTAGTAGCAGACTCGATGCATGTAGCGTGTCCTCCGGCGCAGAGTGCCCGTAGCGTGCCCCCAGCTCGCGGTCCCCAGCGCCTCTGCACCATCTCAAGGAACTGCCGAGTCCCGGGCCTGCAGCCAAGCCTGAGCCGTCAGTCAGTGGAGGGAGGGCCTGCGTTCGCACAAGCCTCCAGGGTAGGCGCCTCTCCAACCGGCAGCAGGATGTCCCTCCGGATCGCCAGGCACCGCAGCACAGGAATCGCCGATCCGACGGCGCGCTCCCTCGGAGCCCAGCGCCTCGGCTCCAAGCCTCTTTCGGGTCCGCCGTCAGCGACACAGCATGCAGCCTCAGCAGCAGAACGGACCAGCACGCACAGGAGCCGCACTCCGATCCACCAGGTCGTGCGATGCAACCCGCACAGTGCCTCCGTCCCCGGCGCTCGAGCTCCGCTTTCCTTTTGGCTCCACCTCCTTTGTTTGAAACCCAGCACCAAACGTGGGAAATCTGTCATACAAGCCATTAAAGCAGTGCAGCCTATTAAAGCCCTGGGACCAGATGGGCTAACACGGTTTTTGCCTCTCTCCTAGTGGGTTCCCTCACTGCACTGCTCAACTTGTTCCAGGAAGCTCCCGCTATAAGGCAAACCATGCGGGAGGCTGAAGTAATTGTGATCTCCAAACCAAGTAAACCACTAGATAATTGCAAATCATACAGACTGATTGTACTCTTTAACACAGATATTAACATCTTCACTAAGATCATGTCTGTGAGATTAAACGGGTCCTCCTGATTTTGCTGGAATTGGATCAAGTTGGCTTTTTAAGGGCAACGCAAATGATGTGCATAGGGTGGCATACATAGTGGAAAAATGCAAACAGATGTGTATCTTGGTTCTTCTGGTGTAGCCAGACACAGAAAAAGCATTTGACAGGGTGATCCTGCACTTCCTTAAAATACCTCAGTTGTTTATAGTAACTTGACAAATATTTATTTTATAGCTGTGGTTGTTATATTGTCTGGGAGGTTGAAGCTATTAGAGAAGATAGTAAAATATCTGGTAAAGAGTAGAGTGAACAGGTTGGACTTCTCAGAGGAGGAGACAGGACCCATGTGAGTGAGTACCAGTCTGGTCTGCGGAGAGTGGAAACTGGGAGGAAGGGAGTACAAAGGAGCTGTTTGATGGTTATTGCACAAGTAAGCAGGTCTAAGTAGATCTTTGGTAACAGTGTTGTCACCACCTGCTCTACTGGGTTAGTCTTGTGCTGGATGCTGTAGTCAGGTAGAACCACAACACTGGTTGTGGAGGTGGGGAAGAGTCAGATATTTCAGTTATGAAACTGGACTCAAGGTAATGAGCAGTGATGAGGTCAGGTAAGTCTGTGTACAGGAAGGACTACAGAATGTTTGTTGATCATCATAATGTTCAATGTGCACTGTTGTGGGTTGTTGTGAGAGGAATGCGGAAAATGTTATTTGACTTTTGTGCTGCTTGCCTCAGGAGTGATTGTGGAGAATGAGCGAGCCTAAGATGTAGAGGGAAGAAAACAGGGCAGTCCTGCGTGTGACACAATTAGCAATGGGTTGCTGTTTAGTCCAGCCCATTCTCTTACCATCACCCAAAGGACAATCTACGATGTGAGTAGAAAGAACCCCTGCTTTCAATATTGTCTATAGACAGGTGCTGATTGGGAAAACTTTCTTAGATATTGTTATGTAATATAATTTTATAATGCGCACAGCTACTCTGAGGAGTGTCCCGGCGCGAGCCAGAAAAGGAGAGAAGTGGTGAGTTAGACAACTCTATTGTCTGTAGAGAGAAACTGTGGGGTAGAATCTTTCAGTAGAGATATTCTAGGATCTATGGTGTCAGTAGAGACATGCATTAGTTTACATACTGTCTATTGACAAGTACTAATTGTGGGATAATTTACCCTGGGTTAGATATTGTCTGTAAAGAGATTCTAGGGTATGCAATGTGTGTAGCGAGATGCCCTTGGTTAGATGTTGTCCATATGCAGGTACTGTTGGTGGATACTTTCTGTACCTCAATGGTCTTCAAACTTTTTAATGCTGTACCACCCCCTAGCAATATCTCCACTAAAATACATATTGGAGTCCCCAAAATAATAAACTTATTTTCTAAAAGTATTCTATAGAATTGGCAGTTCTGAACATATTTAGCACTTTGAACATTGCAATTATGTTTAGTTATCCCTTTTATAAATAAAATACAATAACAAAAATATGGGGCCCTTGTATCTTCTTCTAGGACTTTAGAGAACTCTTGTGCCTTAGATATCTGATAGTACTCCGGATCATTCAAAATCAGTACTCAGATGACTTGGACATGAAATAAGCTCACAGTACTTGTGAAAGGTGGCAAAATAACCCAGGGTGACTTTGACCGAAATTTACTAGGCGTGGGCAATACAGTGACATGCATGGATATATCCCGTGGATGGGATAAGATCAGGGAGGGGACGCTATTTCTTGATCTTTGAATGTTGTTTGTTCCTTTTTTTCTTTTATTTCTCTTCTGCTCTTCTACTTTTCTGTTCGCCTCTCCACTAGCCGCAGGTTGGAGGTGGGCATATGTGTTAAAATGACCAATGAAAAAGAGTGAAACTATGAAAATGCAATCATACATATGATTGCCAACATGCTGACGCAGCCTGTACCTAAAAGGGAACATTTTTAACAGTGTGATATTTTATCAGAAAAGGGCTGGGACTTGAAGGATACTTGGAACCTTCCATCGGGCCACCCCACTGCCCAATGTTACACCTCCCAGCAAGACACTACTGATGACCCAGTACAGAGTGGCTTATTGCCTTTCTGTTTATTTTCACTAAAAACACAGATCTTTTTAGGTCTCGCCTAGCGTTGCAGCGCGCATGCGCTGCTCACTTTGCGAGGCATGCAGCATACACTATAGCGGGGAAGCTGCGTGGAAGCTCCGCCCACTCTGCGCCCATTGTCTTGTGTCTTTGTCCTCCGCAAATGCTGTCTTCTGATTTACTTTGAGGCCTGTTAGTCCCTCCTTATGACGACTATGTCGTCATTTGTCACCTCCCATGGCTATTGGCCCCTTTACTGCGAGTGTCACACCGTACTGGACTGTGAGCACTCCTTTGTGCCCCCTTCTCTCCCCACCCACAGCAGCTCTCGAACGAGCGAATCCCGAAAGTGACTTGGCCTCACCCTCCTGTGGCTGGTTTTGGGAGGGGCACAATGCTCTTTCCGTGACACGTTACACGGGCACCAAAGGCTTCATTCACCCGGTGACCCTTGCCGCCTGGTTTTCAGTTGCCATGTGGGGAAGGACAGACGGCGGCACATTTGCTCTTTCAGGTGGTGTTTGTCACTGTGTCTGTTCTGACAACCTCTTGCACAGGGGCTGCTGGTTGGTAAAGGGAGCTGCCTGTCTCCTGCCATCTTGCTCCGAGACTGGTGCTCAACGGCGCTGTCTTTTCTCCTCTCTGACAGCAGGGCTGTAGCGGCGGCAGCTAGGAGGTAAGTAAAGCACCGTTTTGCCACTGCTGCCTTAGGGACAGGAGGAGCCCGTTATTTCTGTGGCTCCGACGTGGAGTGGGTAAAGCACGTTGGTGCAGCTGAAGCTGCTGCTCCAGAGGGAGGCTGGCTGGCGCTGATGGGGAGCGGAGCTCGGTGCGCGTCAGCCCAGCTCGGAGCTTTGTGCACCACAGGCTCTCCACTCCCCGGAATCCGCCCCCACAAAAGGGACACAATGAGGGAAGCCCTGTGAGCGGAGGACAGGTGCCAACTCGGGGGACACCGGGGGCACAACGCCCCCTCGCCGAGGTTGAAGCCGACCTCTTCCACTCCTCACCCGGGTCGGCTGGCCTGCCCGGAGAATGCTGCGACTGCGTCTCAAAGGTGCGAGGGGGCAGCGACGGCTTCTCATCTCCTGCTCAGGGGCCTGCAGCAGGAAGCAGCACTCGGACTGGATCCCTCACAGGTGAGAGATGTGCGTCGGCCCTTCCCCATACTGGCCCAGTCTCTGCCTCTCCACATGCACCTTTATGGATCCGCTATACTCATTCATCACCCTGTTTCCCGCACGTTCGCCACGAAGGCACAGAGGCAGGAGGTGCACTCAACTCCACCTGGGACACGCAAGGCCCCATTTTTATCCCATGTAAAGAATCACGTCGGGATTACACGCCTGGTCTGGGCAGCGGGTGTGGGGGGGATGAGTAAGGGGGAGATGAGCTCCACACAGCTCCTTCTGGGGCATGTCCCCGTGGAGTATTTCTGGGGAGTACCCACAAGCACAGAGAAGGAGGGTAAACAACGCTCACTCAGCCCTTGTGGGCGTCAGGCCACGGATTGCTCCCCACAGACACTCGCTCAGCCCCTCTGGGCAAATGTTAAGATTCAGCTTCAGCCTATGTGGGAATACACACTGGAATGGAAGGCTAAGACAAGCAGCGCCCACACAAACCCTCCAGGCAGTCAGGCTCCAGATTTCCCCTACGCATAGCTGCCAAGGTTTCAGATTGCCATGCGTGACATTTTCAAAATTTCAGTGTAATTATGAGTGACATTTCAACAACTATGAGTGACATCAAGAAATGAAGACCAGGGAAACAAATATAAGAAATAACAGACATGCCGAGCGGCTCCCCCCACACACAGATGTAGCCTGTGGTTAACTTTAAAGGTATTGGTAAGGTTTTCTGAACTCAACGTTATAAGCAACGGCTTTTACCTTTAATTGACTGTAGGATGTGACCAGCTAAATGGAAGAACTGTGCTTTTCAATTCAACTTTAAACTCAAAATTATGAAGTCGCAAGCGTGACTGCAAAATCAATAAATATTTTCGCACCAGACACAAAAGCTAATATAAGCTGCTCCCTCAGTTGAGCCAGTTGCGCAGCACATAAACAAGCTCGAACCTGGAAAATCACTGCCTACACATTAGCAATAGATATCTCGGTAGTCAGTATTTCAGCTGCTCTATCGTTGCCCGCCGTTACACTCTCAAAGCCAACACCACGCTTTTCCAACAGGGCTCCTTAAGCAGTGTAATTAAATCAATAGATGCCCACTGCCCCCTGGGTCTGGTGTGCAGCCGCCCGCTATTTTTAACGATTTGCATGGACCTCTACACACCCAGCAACTACCACGCAGTAAAAAAAAAACGGATCCTCCAGAGAAACTGGTAACTTTAATTTCAAGCGACTCCATCTGAAGAGCAGGACGTCACCACAGGAAAGGAGAAGGCCAGGGGGCAGCAGCACAGCGGGATGCAGATGCTGCAAAGGAAGGGAGACCGGCACAAGCACCCCCTGCGGCTCTTGTTAACTACTACCACCGCCAAATTGCCAGGCAAACTTTACAGCAATGAAATAACAGCACGGCAGGTGTTAACTATTGAAAACAAATACTGCCGCTCACTCCGACAGCACTTACTGAAGATTCAGGCGCCACGGTCCAGTGGGCTGGGGTCAGTTGCATGGCCAGGGTGGGATCCAATCCACGACGTTCCAACCACCGGCCGCGGCGACGACGGTGAGCACTTGGCTCTCAACCTAATCTCCTTTTCCCGCCCCCGCCGCGTTTGACTCTCACCCCCCACTGACCTTAGCCTAATTAACTCTGACAAGCCGTGATTGGCCAGGCACTGATTTTGACGTCAGTTATGCTGGGTATTGGGGCCGGGGGTGTCTAGCTTGGAAACATTGTTGTAGTGAGAGAGAACTCGCAGAGCTGCGAGCTGCCAGATCCTTAACCTGCCGGGAACAGTGCGCACCGCGCTACTGCTGCTTACACAGTTATGACGTTATAGTGGGTTATAGCAGCGCTCTGCATTGACGGCTGAGCAGCGCTATAATGCGTGACTAATGCATTTCAGTGCGGTAATGCGGATCACCATACTGAAATGCGTTAGACTCACGGCTGATGCGTGATACTTGAGAGGACTGCCTACGAGTTGCTGTTACAGTCATCGGGGCAATCATTTTCACATTTATTTGTACACTATTGTTAGAGAAAGCTTGAAGGAATGCTTTTTTTACGTTTTACAAGTTCAACTCTGCTTTGCAAAAATTCAAAATTTTCATTGTGTTCTACCACATCGTTTGAACATTTTTGTACTTGTGGCTTTGGTGTAGCATGCTTCCATTCTGCATTTGCATGGAGGGTCTTTTAAGTATATAAAGCATAGATGTATATATGTTTATTATTTCTACATATTTTAAAATAAAACATAGCTTCAAAGGTCGTTTGCTTTTCATAAACAAAAAGCTTTTTAAAACTTCTTTCTAGTAAAAATCGTTTTTACAAACGTCTGCAGACAGTAAAAAATGGCCGACAGAGGTAACACTCGCACTCAGAAGGATCCTGAAATTCCCCGGTGCATCTCCGTCCGTCCATTCTCTGTTTCCACTGCTGTCACTCGGTGCTCGCCACATGACCCGGAGGTGTTCCCGGCTGGTGAGCTAGTGTTTTCGCTGTTTAAAGGGTGGTGGCAGCAGTTGGAGGAGAGCGTGACCAGCGGAGAGGTGAGCAGGCTGCGGGCGGACAGGTCAGGCGCTTTGAGTGCTGGTAGCGAGAAGGGTGGGTGGCACGTTGTAATAAAGGGGGCAGTTATTTCAAAGTAAAGAGAGCGGGTACTAAACATGGGAATTGCTGGTTCTGTTTACTTTAACACACATTCTCTAATGTCGCCCTCCCTCTTCGTCCTGCGCCACTAAGGGGTAGATGAGGCTGTCTAAAGCATGCACATTAATCCTTAGTGTAAGAGAGTGAGGACGAAGTGAAATGTAAATATGCTATATTGACAGAAGAGCTAGCAGTCTCCTATTCTGTCTATTCTCCAACCTCATATAATAGTGTTCTCTTTGTATTATTTGTCTAGTTATGAGGAACTGCCTGTTTATTTAACAGTTCCCTCTAGTTCCTTCTATTTTCCTTTTATATACTAGCTGCCTTGATAAGTACGGAACATGAACATTTGTCATACTGGTTAATGCTGTGACCTCATCCATCCCCTCCCCCCTCTAATGCTTTTGGGAAGTGCCTGGTCAACCTGAGCAGATGCGTTAGCCAATAGCTCTGGCTAAACACTTCTAAGGTCCCAAAGGCGAGACCGATTGGCATTGCCAATGCCTGTTTAAGCATGCTATGTATTCCCTCCGAGATGCTGAGAGCAGGTCTTCTAGGTGATGACGTGGTGTCCTCTGGTTGTAGAGATGGGGCTTGCTGCTCCTAGAGGTGACTGCAGACTCAAGATTATCAAGTCTAGATAACCCCTGAGAGCAGACTAAGGGCCTGATTTAGATCTTGGTAGTAATGGTCCCACCTTCGCTTTTCCATCAGACTCCCGTCAGCCTACTTGGCAGTCCTCCTGCTGTATTCAGACGTTGGCGGTTTTATGGACGAAAGACCGTCCGAGTCCCGCTAAATTCGCCAGGATTGTTTGCCATCAAAATACGGCGGGCAGGATTCTGACAGCTCGATGGAGTACTTGAAACCGCCACCACAGAGGGACGGCGGGAGTCCCACCAAGATCTAAATCCCGCCCTATAACTTGGAAGGGAAAAAAACTTGAAATACTGAGGAAAAAGTCTTCCAAGCTGCAGGCCAAGGACGTGGATGAATCACGAGGACCCAAGCTCATCTCAGGATACCCAACAGCGGACTGCAGTGTCCTGAACACCATCATGGAGCATCGGAATGTGGAGACTGCACACACACCCAAGAGAACACTCGCTAGAATAATTGCAACGCATCTGTTCAGACTCCTTTAGAGAATGAAACGTACAGGAAATAGAACCTAGTACCCCGGAAGAGGAAAACCTCCATGATGCCTTGGGAAACAAGGAACAAGAACAACTTTTGAAAATACTTGCCCTACCTTGAACTTCAGAACTGGAATAAAGAATCTGAACTCAGCTGCATTTCACGTTGCAGATACCCAGCACTCTCTAGCCCCGCTCACCCCAGCATGCACTGCAGCAGATCGCCGTTTCCTGAACGCCATCAGGGAGCAAGGGAACACAGACCGCACATACATTGAGGAGATGCCGCCTTTTAAGTAGGCAGACATGCTTGGCTCCCTGAGAGATCCTAGCAAGAGAATAATACATTTTCCTATGGGCTGGAGTCTGCTGCCAATCCTGGATTCCCTAGAAGCCCCTCAGTTTGAAGACCTCTGCTGTAGATAGTTATTCTAGGGCATGCAATGTGTGCAGACACATAGCCTGGTGTAAATACTAGCCATGTGCAGGTACTGATTGCTGGAAACCTCGTTTAAAGAGATGAAGGGTACACAATATCTGCAGAGAGATACTGTTTGGTAGATACCTTCTTTAGATGGATATTGTGGGGTAGGCAGTATCTGTAGAGATATACCCTGCCTGTAGAGAGTTAGTTAAAGATTAGGATGTAGCTATTCTTCAGTATAACTGTGGCTGAGGCTGTACAGATCTTACAAAATGTGCAATAGGTATGTCATAATCAGCTTTTCATTAACAAAATGTTTACAGAAATAGATTACCTCTTTCTTTCTAGAGCTCGGCTGGATTTGTTGGTGACTGTGACAGCCACACATCTTCCACTGTTCGCACCTTTCCTGAGAATTATTTTCTCGGGACAGTCATTCCTGAAAGAGACCGCAAAGGGTAAATTCTCCAGATCAGTGAAACTTATTGATGGCCACAGTTAGAATTCATAGACAACCATTGGTTACACAGCTCACTTCCACCCACATTCAGACAACACAAACACCCTCACTTAAAATGCAGCATTGATGTGAAAACTAGTGGGCATTCTTAAAGAAACTCGTGTCTCACTCCTGGACTCTATTTTATGTCGTGTCAAGCACAGCAGCACACAGTCAAGCACCTCAAGCCCTAGATCGTCGGCCCTGCACCTTGTTTATACCTGTAAGCAAGTTTCTGCTATTAGAGAGGACACATTGTGT
The DNA here is from genome assembly GCA_963921515.1 of Calotriton arnoldi. NCBI lineage: Eukaryota > Metazoa > Chordata > Amphibia > Caudata > Salamandridae > Calotriton > Calotriton arnoldi. The sequence continues at coordinate 1,468,966 of CAWUFW010001618.1, forward strand.
GAGCAGAAAATGTCTCCTTCCCACATGTGGGCACCCTTTCTCAAACATACTGATTCCTTATCCTCTCCCCCGTGATCCAGCGCGATATTAGCAAACAGCATTCATACACAAAACACTCACTTGGGCCCATACATTCATACTACGCTAATACTTACGCTGGGGTGTCAGTTATACTCTTTTATCAAAAATCCCTGCTACCAATTACCTTCTGATTGAAGAGTAATGACTTACCAATGAATCCTTTGCTAATTGGGAAATTTAAAATGAGTGACATTCATTATAGTACATAATCCTGAATTAACCACTGAGTCAAGAAGTTTTAAAATATTTATCTAAAGTTTTAGCAGAGTAAAATACAGAACTACACGGTACTTAATCGCATACCCAAGATGAAGCCTAGAATGATTATTGATTATCAATGACGGTCCCTCAGAAAAGGAGAGGATAGAGACAGCAGCGCAACTAAAGGTTGCATTATATTTACCTAAGTGCGAGAACCAAACCCCTTTACCAAGGCGTTGGAAAGAATAGGACCCAGGAAGGATGAAGGGCAAAGACCTCCTCCCGGTTTCAGGACAGGACCGGTGACCTCTCTACAACGACGCCTGCGCCGTTCCCCTCTCTGATACTCGGCTTCTCCTCGATTCTCCTGTGTCTCCCTTCTAATGGACTCTGCCGCCCCCTCCTCAGGACCTCTTCTGGACAGGGATTCAGTCTGCAACCGATCAGCTTGGCAGTCTGGAGCTAGAATCTTGTCAGCATAAACGCCTGTTCTCTTGCAGCATCTCCTTCCTCAGACTTCAGAACTTCCGACTAAACTAATGAGCTAATTCTATATCTGTTATACCCTTCTACGCCCATGTACCTCCCCTTAATGTTGCTAAAATATGGGACCACTACTTCTGATTGGACAGGGACAGGGGGTGGATTCTCACACCATACTGCTTTTGATTTAATTTCTGAAGCCCATTGTTTTAAACTACCGCCCATTCAAATTAATACATTTGCTTTATTTCCCACCCGTCTCACGACAAATGTTATACATTCTTCATATACAAAGTTTCCATTTTCAACAGGAAAGGCAAGAGTACAGCAGCTTCGGCCATCAGGTCATGGCCTTGGACGATGTCCAGGTTGACTTCATTCATATTTCTGTGGCAGCCAAACAGGACACATGCGCAGAACCATTGTCTCTCGAGTTTCAGATCACCAACCCCAGGCCCAAGTTTACGAACTAAATAAAGTATAAGAAGAAAATATTAAAATCACAAATAAAATATTTCACTGTATGCCCACTCTTTCTACTCTATTCCCATATAATTATAAATTCTGTCCCGCATTAGTAGCATTAAAGAAACGACAGTTTAATAATGACATGAGAGCAAGCTGAAGCATGTGAAAACATCAAGCAGCCATTTTAGTGCACACTGCGCAGAAGCAGAGTTTTCCCACCAAGCAAGAAAAGACATCACAACACGTGATATGGTTAGGACATGCGCAGAAAGTTTCCTGCGCTTTAGCGGCCATTTTGGATTACGGACAAGCGTTATTCATTAGTAAAACACATAGGCAAGCATCCTCACTATTCGTGTAGTGTATGCAATGGTTAATATAGACAGTACAAGTTTTTAATAGATTAATACTATGAGGAGGTTGCTTTCGAGCAAGTCTCATTTGTGAGTCCTTGCTCCATCAATCCCCTCTCTGATGGCGTTTAAGAGCCATCAAATACTACCCACAATCAGATGCCAACTTCTAGCAAATTACTTCATTCTCATTTTTACACTTTCTATTTTTACCATCCCCTTTCAATTTCTTGTATAATTCACTTCTCCATTCTTCAAGTTCTATTTCATCAATTTTTCTCTTTTTCCCTCTTCCTGTCACATTATATGTTCCATTCTTTCTACAACATTTGCACCATATTGTTATTGACAGTATTATTATTGCTATCCCTGCTAAGGGTACTAATATTTGACCTATAAGTCCTTTCCCTACGTTAGCAAACCAGGTTCCAATTGACGAGATACTATTTGTCAAACTTTCCCATACATTCTCCAATTCTAGTGGTTTAAGTTCCTTTTCAAGTTTAGTTACGTTCTGTATATACGTTCCAATTTCTGCACTCTTATCAGGAATATAAGTGCAACAGTGTTTCGTCTTCAATAATTTACAGACTCCGCCCTCTTTTGCCAATATAATATCAAGAGCAAGTCGATTTTGCATCACCATAGATCTAATAGCAACCATTTCCGCATTAATCATTAAAAACCCTCCAGCAGTATCCGTTGATAAACGATCAACCACTGTAGACAATTTACATATTTTCCTTGAGTTCAGAATTATTCCCACTGAAGGTATCAATGCACCAAATATATCACCTACAATTTCTGAAAAACTAGCTCTTTTACTACGTATTAATTCACTATTGTTTTCATTGCTTCCAGTGTTTCTTTTTACGTGGTATATCTTTGGAAAAACTATTCCAAAATAACAACTTCCATACCACCATGCAGGAAGCCTAAAGTAAGCTTTATACCCACACACATAATAGATTCCAGGAAAAACTGAATCTGTTCCTCCTTTGATTCCCCAACCTCCAAGAATTAAGAAATTATGTTCACATTCACTGGTACCGATGAAAACATTGTTATAGTCAGTTTTTAACGTATGTAGACAAATTTTCCCTGTCTTTACGAAATCCAGAGCCATAGCAGCTTGAGCCCTGCCAGGTGTGTAACTCCCTTCTTTCTCAGCCCAAGGTGGCAAATGAGCCTTATGCTCAGAAGCTTTCTTTTGAAAATCTTGTCTTCTATCTTCTACTAAATTCAAAAATATCTATTCTTCTTCATGTAAAGAACATGTAAGATTGTGTCTCTGTGCATGTGTTATATCTATCGATTTCATTGTTAGGAAAAATTCTCCCATAAACTGTGCGTCTTGACTACTAAGCACTGGGTTCATACTCTTTCGAATCGGAACCTCAGAAAATATCACATCTAGGTTTGAATAATAATACTGAAGTCTCCCTGTTCTATAAAATAGACTAGACAAAACACTACATGATATGCCATATGTCAGTGGTAAGTGATGGTATGTTAATCCTTCTGCTACTGATTCAGGTAACTTCATACAGACATAACAATTACTAACTTCCATGGTGTCTACGTATTGAAACAATAACTTTGTGAAAACGTTTAAACTAGTGTCGTTATCAGCTATTTCATGATGAATTTCTGATTCATCTTCTGCCATTAGTTCTACTCTGTTGCCCTTCATGTTTGCTGTCCTCTCTTTAGTTTCATTATTAATCCTTTTATCCATTATCATAAGGTAAGGAACTGCTACAATCAGGACTAACCATACTATAAGCACCATTACTAGACTACATATGCATATTGCACAGCATCTCCTACAACATTTTTGTTTTGGTCTCCCAGCAACTCTATCGTCAGGCATTTTCGACAAGGAAGATTGCTCTTCTTATCTATTTCCTCTTCTTCTTTATATGACTCTTTTGCTTAGTCAAGGTGGTCTTGTTTCTTTTTCGTACGTCAGTTCTGCACTTGTTCCTTCGTCACCACTTTCACTGGAATTTGAGCTATCGAAATCTTCAAGAATGATGTAAGTCCAGTCAGGACCCTTGAATTTGTTATTTACAAGTTTTAGTCTTTTACTTCTTCTTTTCTCAGTTTTATTCTCTTGTTCAGTTTGACTTGTTACTTCATTTACTTGATCTGGGTCTTCACTTCTGGTTGTTATGTGGTATTTTACTCTTTTAATGACACTCGGCCAATGATCTCCTTTTCTTGCTTTCTTTGTTTGCACTGTTCCTTTATCTTCGTCTTCAGAAATCTTTTTAATTTCACTATTCAGTACTGTTTCGTTTTCTGCAATCACTGTTTTTCTTACTTGGTCTTTTTCAGGTCTGATTGGTTTTTCTTCAGCAGCTCCTCTGTGATTTTCCAATAACTGACCTTGTTCTTTGTTTATTTCTTCATGTTCATGTTTCTCGAGATCTTTTTCTTCTGTGTATTTTTCTTGATCTAACTGGTTCTGATCAGGGCTTATTGCACTTTGTACTTCTGCAGCCTGACCGGATTCTTCTAAACCTGTCTGTCCCTGCTCAAAACTTGTTTGTTCATTGTTGATTTGAGCCCAGTTTTCTTTCCCTATCTGACCTTGCTCAGGTTCTCTGATTGTCTCTTCTTCCTTTCCCTGAGCTGCTTCTTCTTCACCTATCTGATCTTCTTCGATTTCTTCCAATCTTATTTGACATCTTGTTCTGTGGTAAACTTCAGGGATTTCTACCACCGGTATCCAGTCCTGACTTGTGCTCGGTTGTTCTTCTTCAGCTTCTCTTGAATCTCGAGCCTGAGATTCCTCAGCTGGGCAACCTTCAGCTTCCTCAGTGATTGATGCTGACTGAGGATTTTCTTCTTCAGGGTCTGGTACTCTTTTGGTGTGGCTTACGTGAATCCAATTAGGAAATCCTGCACACTTCACTGCTGCATTTGTAGTCAGTATGACTTGACACGGTCTGCCCCATCTAGGTGATAGACACGTCTCTCTGGTGTGATTCTTCACTACCACCCAGCCACCAGGATTCAGATCATGTTCTTGTTCAGGCTGCCTGGAAACTGCGTCTTCTCCAACCTGGTGAGAGACAGAACGCACTAGGTCAGCCAGTCCTTTGCAATAGTCCAGTACCGTATCATCAGATATATTCAGCAGTTTGTTTGTGGGAACATGTGTTTGCCTCATTGCTCTTCCCATCATTATTTCGTGTGGGCTCAATCCTGTGCTTCTGTCAGGTATGCTTCTGAGTCCCATTAAAACAAGTGGCAATGCATCTGGCCATTCTAATGATGTTGATGCACACATTTTTCCCAGTCTTGACTTTATAGTGCCATTCAATTGTTCAACCACTCCAGAAGCCTCTGGATGATATGCACAGTGCAGTTTCTGTTTTATTTGGAACGCTTCACAGATTATCTGGATCACTTCACTGTTAAAATGTTTTCCTCTATCTGATTCCAAAGTTACTGGGAAACCAAACCTAGGAATGAGCTCTCGTAGCAACAGTTTTGCGACTGTAATGCTGTCATTTCTCCTAGTAGGGTAAGCCTCCACCCACTTTGAAAACAGACACACTATGACTAGTACATATTTCAGCCCTCTGCATGATGGTAACTGTATGAAATCGAACTGGAGTCTTATAAATGGACCCTCTACCTTTCCAATCTTTCCAAACCCAATTATTGTCTTCCTCCCTGGATTGTGCATTTGGCAAGTTAAACACCTTTGGCAAAGACTCTCTGCAACAGCCCTGAATTTGGGATTGTACCAGTTTTGTCTGAAGAGCCTAATCATTGCATCTCTCCCTATGTGTGTGTCTCCATGATACATTCTGGCCATCTGTGAGAGTAGACAGTCTGGCATGACTGGTCTGCCATCAGCACTAATCCATACTTCATCATCTCCTCTTTGAGAACAACCCACTTTGATCCACAAATTCTTTTCATTTTCATCAACCTCATCTTGCAATCTTTTGACATCATTACAAGTTTCAGGTGGCATATACAGGATAAGTTGGCAGCTGATTCCCATTCTTTCCACCCTCTTATTGACTGACATTCTATTTTTGGCACAATGTTGAGCCACCAGATCTGCATATCTGTTACCGACTACCACCCAGTCATCTCCTGACTGGTGTGCGGCACATTTCACCACAGCCAATTCTTTTGGTGATTGTATTGCTTCTAGCAATTCCTTTACAAACTGTCCATTTTTAATGGCGGATCCTGAAGAAGTCATGAAATCCCTCTGCATCCATAGTTGGCCAAAATCATGCACAACCCCGTAACCATATTGACTATCTGTAAATATAGTTACTTTTTGATTCCTCCCAATTTTGCAAGCTTTTATTAATGCAATCAATTCAGCTACTTGTGCAGATTTGACTCCTGGTAAATAGGATGCTTCGACTATTCCAGTTAATTCACATACCGCATAGGCAGCAGTTAATTTACCGTCTTCATGTCTTTGACATGAACCATCAACAAATAGCTCCCTGTCTGGCTTTCTGAGGGGCTGTTCCTCTATATCTGGGCGTGGTTTCGTGCATAACTCTGTAATCTGTAAACAATCATGTTCATCTTCTTCGTCATCTTTAATTCTCTCATGGTATGGGTCTGGTAGTAAGGTTGCTGGATTTATTATAGTACACCTCACCATGGTCACATTTTCAGCACCCATTATTATTCTTTCATATTTAGTCAGCCGACTAGGAGTAAGATGTTGCGTTCGGGTTCTTGTCAACAGAATCACAACCGCATGTGGAACAAACACTTTTACAGGATGTCCCATCACAATTGACTCACTTTGTTCAATGCTCAAACAAGTAGCCGCCACTGCTTTTAAGCATCCTGGCAACGCGGCTGCTACTGGGTCTAATGTAGCAGAAAAATATGCTATAGGACGTCTGTCTAATCCGTGTCTCTGGGTTAAGACTGAAAGTGCACAATTTTCTCTCTCGTGACAGAATAATGCAAATTCTCTTTTATAATCAGGCATGCCTAAGGCAGGTGCTGAACAAAGGGCATTCCTCAATTTTACAAAGGCTTCTACACTTTCATCATCCCACTCAACAGGATCCTTTGCTTTCTTTTTCGTCATGTTAATTAGAGACTTAGCTAGTAGGGAAAATCCTGGTATCCATTGTCGACAGTAACCTACTATTCCTAGGAACATTCTTACTTGTCTTTGGGTTACAGGCATTTGCATTTTCTTTATTAATTTTACTCTTTCAGAGGTTACTCTTCTTTTTCCTCTCTCAATTTGGTGTCCCAGATATTTAACAGCTGTTGTACAGAATTGCAACTTTTCAGGTGAGACTTTATGCCCTTCCTCGGCCAAAAGATTTAATAGTGCTATGGAATCAACAACACAGTCCTCTCTGGTGTTCGATGCCACCAATAAGTCGTCGATATATTGCACTAGGACTGAGCTTCCTGGCATCACTAGTTTTTCAAGGCACTTTTTCAATATCTGATTGAAAATAGAAGGACTTTCCGTGTACCCCTGAGGAACACGATTCCACACATAAACCTTGTTTTCAAATTTAAATGAGAATAGATATTGGCTATCCGGATGCAATGGTATTGAAAAGAACGCTTGACATAAATCAATTACTGTGAACTATCCTGCACTCCAAGGGATCTGGTATAGAATTACTGCAGGATTTGGCACTATAGGACAACATGATTCCACAATTTTATTTATTTTCCGCAGGTCCTGGACAATCCTATATTTTCCGCTAGGTTTCTTTAGTCCCATTATTGGTGAATTACATGGGCTACTCATTACTTCTTTCAGTATATTTTGTTCTACCATTCGATTGATTTCTTCAATAACTCCTGCCTTTACTTCTGCACTCATTTTGTACTGTCTGGTATTTGGGAAAATCGCACCTTCTTTTACAGTAATTTTAACTGGGTCTATTTTAGCCATAAGTCCTACTTCTTTTCCTGTGAAATCCCATACTATGGGGTTTACTGTACCTTTTAATTCTTCTGGTAATTCATCTTTTGTTAATACTGAAAACATCTCATCTACTTCTGTACCTTGTTTTGCAATCATAATTTTATATACATGGTCTTCATCTGGTGTCTGAACTGCCACACCATCCGGTGTGCAAAAAATTGTACAGTTCATTTTGCACAGCAAATCCCTACCTAATAAGTTTACTGGGCTAGAGTCACATACTACAAATTGATGCATTTCTCTGAAGTTTCCAATTTTAACTTCCATTGGTTCAGTAAGAGGTGTTCTAATCCTTTGATTAGCTACCCCTACTACTTGGATATCTTCACCAGAGAGAGGAAGGTCTGGAATGTCTGCTGTTCTTACAGTAGACCGGGTAGCACCAGTGTCCAAAAGAAAAGTAATATCATTACCTTTCACATTTCCTTCAACATATGGACCTGACTGATCTACCTGTAAGGATGCGCCAAGTACGCACTCCTTCTCCCCCTCTCCTAGGCACCGTCATGAACTGAATTGACAAAAATCGTCCTGTAAAAGAAACTGTGATGTTATATAATCATTCTTACCACTTCCTCCTTGATATCCGATGTCTGTACCGTGCTTTGCTCTGCTTACATTACCCTGAATAGGTGCGGGTGGCAACTGACTCTGAGGATTTACACCCTGCGGTGAGTCATTCTGCGTCTGTGGATTTAAATTTTGATTTGGGCCATTATTATTCTGAATCTTTTTACATTCGTCCTTCCAATGCCCCAACTTTCCGCATCCATGACAAGGAAATTTCTTTTTAGCTTCTTCTCTACTCATTCGTCCTCTTACTCTTCCACCATTCCCAGTATCACCACTCGTTCCAGAATCCTTTCCTTGATTTTCATTCGGATTATCCAAATGAATACCTGGTTCTCTGCCATTTTTACCTGTGCCCACATTACCTTTTCCTGCAATTTCTTGTGCCTATCCTCAATATCATCTCCACAATATTTTGCATATTTCAAAATTTCATCAATCGGCTTCCCTTGCCAACAAAGCATATGCTGTTTAATCATCTGACAAATTTCGGGCTTTAAACCGTAAACAAATCGATAAACAAACTGACTCATGTTCTTGTCTCCAATGTCCTCAAATCCACTATACTGTTTAAATACCTGCAATAAACGCTCATAGTAAGAATGTACTGATTCATTAGCTTCTTGTGTTGTTCGATCTATTTTCACCCAGTCTGTTTCTTTCGGTGGTATTTTCCCTTTCAGGTAAGTTATCACCTGCTGATACTTTTTCATCACATCATTTGACGGGGCACCTGTCTTTGGGTCTCTAGGATATTCTTCGCTTGGCCAGTCCACTGTGATTTTACAATCTGTCCATAAATCGGCAGGTACCACTATGTCAAACAAACCATCCAAGTCCTTCAACAATACTTTTGACACCTTCACAAACCTCTCAACCTGCTTGTACCATTCAATGGGTTTTTCTCTCAACTTTGGAAAATCATTCGTAAATGATAAAATATCCTGTCTACTCCATGGGACGTGTACATATCCTCCTCCCGCAACTTCTCGCATTGGGTACATTTGGTCAGCTTTCTCTGTCTCTTTCATCACATATTCAGATGCTGTTCTACTTGTTCGTGCTTCTTCCTTTTTCTTGGCCCACCTAGTTCTCCATTTATCTAGGTCTCCCCATTTTTGTAAGACTATCATTAATTCCCTCACTTGTAATTTTCTTCCAGAGGCATTCATGTTTTCTAAATCTTTTTCTGAGAAATCTGCTCTATAGGGTTTCTGCAATACTTTTGATCTCCCTATTTCTATTCCCATCTGTAGTGCTAAATTAGATAATTTTTCATGGAATAATCGTACATTTCTTGTGATACTCCTGCACATGAACAATAATTCTTCATCATCATAGGTATTTAAGCGATCTAGTCCTACATTTCCTGCTATTATTTTTTCTAATTCAACTTTCAATTTATGAATGTCCATTATTTTGGGAGGTGTGCACTGCTTATGTGACCCTTGTACCCACTTTTCTAAATCTTCAGGTGTTACTATGGTGGCACTTTTTGCTCCTGATGAAGTTATTAAACTTACATCTTTCGAACATTCAGGTACATCTTTTCAGGGAGTGCCACTTTAGAGAACCTCGAATAGGCAAATCCATGAGTGATATTGTGGATTCACAGTCACTAAATTGATCCTCAACTATTACTGCAGCTTCAGGTTTAGGAATATTCACAGGAGTAGGTGCAAGTATTGGTGGCGGACAGTTTCCCTGATTACCATATAATGGGACTACTGTACCAATTGTTACAGGTATGGTCAATGAGTCAGGATGTACTTTTATCTGGGTTATTTTCTGTATTAAGTCTGTTCTGGTTTTCTCTAAGGCTTCTTTTTCTTTGTCATGAAGTATTCTACTAGGGGTGAACTCATGCATTACCTGTGGTACTAATGGAGTTTTTAACGGTGGTGCACTTGGGGTGCATCCACTTGTCCCTTCCTGATATGGTGGGGGATTCCTTAACATTTCTTCCATAAATTCATCTTCAGAATCGTCACTTCTCATTAAATGTTTTGTCTTTTCTGTGCATTTGCTTCCTAATTTCTCTTCTGCTGTGAATAATGGATACAGTCCTTCTGTAATCATTGCCCTCCTCCATTGTTTCATCTGACTGTCCCTAGACTCATGTTGGTTCCGGGGAAAGAATCCTCGATAACCCCTGTTACTCCTGAATCGGTCACGCTCAAATGCTTTGGTTTCCCATTCCTCTAAAGCTTCATATTGAGTTAATCTAGGTCTGGGTTCTAAATCATTCATCCTTAATCTCAAATTTTGAAGAATTCGCCCATTGAAAGTGCCATTCTCGGGAAATGCTAATATTCCATCATTCTTGGTATATTCTATCCAATTTTCTATCCATACACAAGTATGATAACCTCTCTCCATCATCATGAATGAAGCGGGCGTTTTGGCAGGTGGAATGATAATTCCTTCCCTAGTTTTGATTGGTTTGTCCTTTTTAAAATAATTCTTAATCTTTTGTAAAAATGACATTTTTCTCTTTTCTCCGTACATCTTGGGTAAGTATTGATGTATAAAATTATATTCTGCAAAGCCTAAATATCTTCTATCCGGACGAGTTCCTGTCAAAGTTGGATCGCGTTTTAACATGCAATCCCTTATCCACTAAGAATTTAGCTTCTATAATATAGACCAATCAAGTGTCTGCTAACTTTTATTTCCGAACCAATCCTTGCGCGGCCTTTTGGTGACGTTTGTCTGTCAACCCCTCCTTTACAAATCTGCGCTTTTCTGTCCCTCACTGATTCAACCAATCCCAGCGCGGCACCTGTGACGTCAGTACTACTCCTGACTACTGACCCCTCCTTTACAAGAGTTCTTCCACACCCGCTGATTCAACCAATCCCAGCGCGGCGTTTTGTGACGTCAGTTCCCTCTCCGGCAACTGACCCTCCCTTTACAAAATCTTACGCAAACCTTATTTCTCTACAATTCTTAATTAATATTTCAGTAACAACATAAAACATTCGCTATCGTGCCAGTTTCTCTAAGTTCGAAAAGATAGTTTCTCTCACACTTAGTAAAACCTTTCCGTTTACTAACATACACTACGAGTAAAACCCTTCCGTTTACTCTTCAGACAAGCTTCCGAAATACCTGTTACTTCTTCAATGTTACCCTTTCTAGGTGATATAACATTACATTTTCACCAGCGTACTCCTTTGCTATTACTCACACGCATAGAGTCCCTAACGAGTACTGATAGCCCTGCCTAACTTTTCAGTACTATTTCTGCCTGGCAGATAACCTCACTGCAGTATGGCTTCCACTTACCATCCGCTATTCTTTTTACCCCGGGGTATTCTGGACAACATAAAACAACTTAAAACACACGAATGTTAATTCATAAAAATAAAACTCTCATTACCCAATTAACAAAGAGTAACCATCCTCTGATTACCAGAAAACTGATCCAGCGCGATATTAGCAAACAGCATTCATACACAAAACACTCACTTGGGCCCATACATTCATACTACGCTAATACTTACGCTGGGGTGTCAGTTATACTCTTTATCAAAAATCCCTGCTACCAATTACCTTCTGATTGAAGAGTAATGACTTACCAATGAATCCTTTGCTAATTGGGAAATTTAAAATGAGTGACATTCATTACAGTACATAATCCTGAAATAACCACTGAGTCAAGAAGTTTTAAAATATTTATCTAAAGTTTTAGCAGAGTAAAATACAGAACTACACGGTACTTAATCGCATACCCAAGATGAAGCCTAGAATGATTATTGATAATCAATGACGGTCCCTCAGAAAAGGAGAGGATAGAGACAGCAGCGCAACTAAAGGTTGCATTATATTTACCCAAGTGCGAGAACCAAACCCCTTTACCAAGGAGTTGGAAAGAATAGGACCCAGGAAGGATGAAGAGCAAAGACCTCCTCCCGGTTTCAGGACAGGACTGGTGACCTCTCTACAACGACGCCTGCGCCGTTCCCCTCTCTGATACTCTGCTTCTCCTCGATTCTCCCGTGTCTCCCTTCTAATGGACTCTGCCGCCCCCTCCTCAGGACCTCTTCTGGACAGGGATTCAGTCTGCAACCGATCAGCTTGGCAGTCTGGAGCTAGAATCTTGTCAGCATAAACGCCTGTTCTCTTGCAGCATCTCCTTCCTCAGACTTCAGAACTTCCGACTAAACTAATTAGCTAATTCTATATCTGTTATATCCTTCTACGCCCATGTACCTCCCCTTAATGTTGCTAAAATATGGGACCACTACTTCTGATTGGACAGGGACAGTGGGTGGATTCTCACACCATACTGCTTTTGATTTAATTTCTGAAGCCCATTGTTTTAAACTACCGCCCATTCAAATTAATACATTTGCTTTATTTCCCACCCGTCTCACGACAAATGTTATACATTCTTCATATACAAAGTTTCAATTTTCAACAGGAAAGGCAAGAGTACAGCAGCTTCGGCAATCAGGTCATGGCCTTGGACGATGTCCAGGTTGACTTCATTCGCATTTCTTTGGCAGCCAAACAGGACACATGCGCAGAACCATTGTCTCTCGAGTTTCAGATCACCAACCCCAGGCCCAAGTTTACGAACTAAATAAAGTATAAGAAGAAAATATTAAAATCACGAATAAAATATTTCACTGTATGCCCACTCTTTCTACTCTATTCCCATATAATTATAAATTCTGTCCCGCATTAGTAGCATTAAAGAAACGACAGTTTAATAATGACATGAGAGCAAGCTGAAGCATGTGAAAACATCAAGCAGCCATTTTAGTGCACACTGCGCAGAAGCAGAGTTTTCCCACCAAGCAAGAAAAGACATCACAACACGTGATATGGTTAGGACATGCGCAGAAAGTTTCCCGCGCTTTAGCGGCCATTTTGGATTACGGACAAGCGTTATTCATTAGTAAAACACATAGGCAAGCATCCTCACTATTCGTGTAGTGTATGCAATGGTTAATATAGACAGTACAAGTTTTTAATAGATTAATACTATGAGGAGGTTGCTTTCGAGCAAGTCTCATTTGTGAGTCCTTGCTCCATCACCCGCGTGCCAGCAAAACCCAGAGGCCACTTTAAAAAGTCTTTTAAAAACTAATTCCCTTCTTGTTGCAAGATTTCATTACTTCCTATAGGCCTGGCTCTTCGACTCATCTGGCTCAGATCACTCTGCTGCCACTACGCTGGTCTTTAAAGTAGTTAATCAGGAATGCCCTCAAAAGCTCATTGGTGGGGGTCGCTGTTATTCTTTGCCTCTATTCCTGTTTTCATAATTGCAAATAATACCACTATCTTCCCTGAGACTCTCATGTTTAGGATCAATTTAAGCCACGCAGTCTCTTACACTGGTATGTTGGCCTACCATGCCATTTGTAAATTGTTGACTGATTAGTTAGATAATTGATTTTGTTAATTATATAATTTTTTTTTTTTTTTTTTTAACATATTTTATTGAGTTTTAATAGTACCACTTGGGCAATTGCCCGACATAAACCATTTTGAGACAAGATAATGACAAGCTACCAAGCATGGAAATATCATTGGGCACCAGTTTACATATATAACAAAATTGAAAACCAAAACTTTGCGCAGACTTTCCCACCCCACCTACATTGGCGAGCATGTTTAGATACAAATGTGTGCCCAAAGAAAGAAAACAATATATCATACATCATGGCCCAGAACATCCGATGGAAACTGCTTTTCAAGGGGATTGCAAAGGAAGAGGAGGAAGGTCTATGCCTCGATATGTAGCCCATCGAGACCAGATTTTCCTATGCTTCTGAGGGCAACCCAGCGCCTGGAAGACTACTATCTCCGCACCCATGCATTTGTCTAGTTCCTTTCGCCATTTCCCTATTGTTGGGGGGGAAGTTCCCTTCCATAACTGGGCGATATCACCTTTGGCAACTGTGAGAGCAAGGAAGAGTAAGTGTTGTTTGTATCGATTCCCCCCCTATATCATCTGTGCTATGGAGTAGGAACTGTCTAGGGTCGTGTGGCAGATCCCAGGATAGCACCTCTTTCAGGCAGGTCGAGACTCTGCGCCAAAAGGGCTGAATTGCAGTGCAGCTCCATATTGTGTGAAAAAATGTCCCCTCTTCCCTGTCACAGCGTAAGCACTGAGGGGATGTAATGACTCCCATCCTCCAGAGATGGAGAAGCATGTAATACACGCGATGAACATACTTAAATTGAATAAGACGGTATCTAGAAGACACTGCAGCACCCTGGGGGCTAGCTATTGCCTCTGCCCAATCATCATCAGTCAAGTCTGGGACATCGTCTTGCCACGCCTTCCTAGTCTTATGAAGAGTCGTGGTGGAATGTGTTGTCAATGTCTGATATATCTGCCGAATTTTGTGGGCGCCTAAATCACCCATAAGGAGGCGGCCCTCTAATGGGTGAAACTCAGGGAGGTCATCTAAGTTTGGAAGCAATGGGGTAAGAGCATGGCGTAATTGGAGGTACTTGTAGAACTGGGTTTTATGAAGATGGAACTCCTCCTGTATTTTCTGGAAGGATTTTAGGGTAGTGCCCCGCATGACGTCCCCTAATGTGGAGATGCCAATCTGGTCCCACTGGTGGAACCCCTTCAATGCTGCCACCTGGGGTAAGTAAGTACCATGCCACAGGGGTGTTGTCTGAGTCAAATGCCCATGCCACCCCATTCGCCATGTCGACTCTTCACCTTTCACTGCACCAAAACATGCAGCCTGCAGTGGCCATGTGTGTGTGTGTTAAGGTGCAGGGCCTCAAAGGGTGGCACAATGGGTGCTGCAGCCCTTAGAGGCCTTCCCCGGTCACAGTGCCCATAGTACCCATGGTACCTTTTACATGGGGCTTACCTGTAGCCAGGGATGTGCCAAGTGTTGATACAAAGGTACAGTCTTGGGAAAGGACACTGGCCCTGGGAATCTGATTGGCAGGGACCCAGGGCACATCAAGTCAGGTTGCATCAGAGGTCAGGTAAAAAAGTGTGGGGTAACCATGCAAAAATGGTCACTTTCCTACACAAACTCCCCCCCAAACAAAAGAGGATGAGACTAACCTTTCCCAAGAGAGTCTTCATTGTCTAAGTGGAAAAATCTGGAAAGGCCATCTGCATTGGCTTGGGCAGTCCCAGGTCTATGTTCCACTGTAAAGTCCATTCCCTGTAGGGATATGGACCACATCAAAGATTTGGGGTTTACTCCTTTCATCTGCATTAGCCATCGGAGAGGTCTGTGGTCAGTTTGAACTCGGAAGTTAGTACCAAACAGGTTTGGTCTCATCTTCTTCCGGGAGAAAACAATTGCAAAGGCCTCCCTCTCAATGGCACTCTAACGCTGCTCCCTGGGGAGTAGCATTCTCCTTATCAAAGCAACAGGTTGGTCCTGTCCATCATCATTGGTTTGAAATAGGAACGCTCCTATCCCTAGCTCAGAGCCATCAGTCTGCACTACGAACCGCTTGGAGTAATCCGGAGCATTAAGAATAGGTGCTAAGCACATTGCCTCCTTTTAGGGTGTCAAAAGCCTTTTAGTAGTCACTTTCTTGGCCATCTTGTTGGAGGTGAGTTCTGTAAGGGGAGTCACAATGGACCCATATCCCTTCACAAACCTCCTATAGTACCCAGTCAAGCCAAGGAATGCCCTGACTTGGGTCTGGGTTGTTGGAGCTTCCCAGTCCAGAATGGTCTGGATTTTGGGTTGAAGGGGTTGGACTCCACCTACAAGCTGTGCTGGCCCAAGTACACAACAGTTCCCTGCCCTAGCTGGCACTTGGATGCCTTGATAGTTAGGCCTGCAGCTTGCAGGGTCTGTAAAACCTTCTCCAGGTAGACCAGGTGATCCTGCCAGGAAGAGCTAAACACAGCAATATCATCAAGATACACTGCACTAAAGTCTTCCAACCCAGTACGGACTTGATTCACCAACCTTTGGAAGGTGGCAGGGGCATTCTTTAGAAAAAAGGGCATCACAGTCAACTGGAAGTGCCCATCAGGTGTGGAGAATGCTGTATTTTCTTTTGCTCCAGGGGCCATGCCAATCTGCCAGTACCCTGCAGCTAAGTCAAAGGTACTTAGGTATTTGGCAGCCCCTAACTTGTCTATCAGTTCATCAGCCCAGGGGATGTGGTGTGCATCTGTCTTGGTGACAGCATTGAGGCCTCTGTAGTCCACACAAAACCTAATTTCTCTCTTTCCACCCTGTGGATGAGGTTTGGGGACTAGGAAGACTGGGCTGGCCACGGGACTCTCAGAAGGCCCAATGACCCCCAACTCCAACATTTTGCTGACTTCAGCCTTGATGCTTTCCTTGACTTGGTCAGACTGGCGATAGATTTTGGTTTTAACAGGCAGGCTGTCCCCAGTGTCCACATCATGTATACACCAGGGTGTCTGTCCAGTGGTCAAGGAAAAGAGCTGTGCATACTGTTGCAGAACCTGTCTGCAATCGGCTTGCTGTTGGGCTTAGAGGGTGTCTGAGTAGACAACTCCATCCACTGACCCATCTTGGGGGCTGTAAGAGAGGAGGTCAGGGAAAGGTTCACTCTCTGTTTCCTGATCCTCATCAGTAACCATCAGCATGGTTACATCAGCCCTGTCACAATAGAGTTTGAGGCGGTTCACATGTATCACCCTTTTAGGGGACCTGCTAGTGCCCAGGTCTACCAAGTAGGTGACCTCACTCTTTTTCTCCAGGATAGGGTAATGGCCACTTCATTTGTCCTGGAGGGCCCTTGGTGCCACTGGCTCCAACACCCACACCTGTTGCCCTAGTTGGAATACTACCAGTGCAGCCTTTTGGTCATACCAGAGCTTCTGGAGCTCCTGGCTGGCCTCAAGGTGTTTGGATGCTTTCTGCATGTACTCTGCCTTCCTGGAACAAAGGCCTAGTACATAGTCCACCACATCTTGCTTTGGTACATGATGGGGTCTCTCCCATCCTTCCCTCGCAAGTGAGAGTGGTCCACTTATAGGGTGGCCAAACAGAAGTTCAAACGGTGAAAACCCTACTCCCTTCTGAGGCATCTCTCTGTAGGCTAAAAGCAGACAGGGCAACAGAACATCCCATCTCCTTTTGAGATTATCAGGGAGTCCCATTATCATGCCTTTCAATGTCTTGTTAAATCTCTCAACAAGGCCATTGGTTTGTGGGTGGTAAGGTGTTGTGAACTTGTAGATCACTCCACACTCATCCCACATGTTTTAAGTATGCAGATATGAAGTTGGTACCTCGGTCTGATATTATCTCCTTAGGGAACCCTACCCTGGTGAAGACACCAATGAGGGCCTTGGCTACCACAGGGCTGTAGTAGTCCTAAGGGGAATGCCTTCAGGAAACCTAGTAGCATGATCTACTACTACTAGTATAAATGTGTTTCCTTAGGCTGTGGGAGGTTCAAGTGGACCCACTATATCCACTCCTATCCCGTCAAAGGGTACCCCAACCACTAGTAGTGGAATTAAGGGAACCTTTGGGTGTTCTCCTGTATTGCCACTGGCTTGACATGTGACACAGGAGCTTACAAACTCCTTCACATTTTGGGACATCTGGGGCCAACAAAAGTGGGTGACCAATATTTCCCAAGATTTTGGTCTGGCCCAGATGCCCCGCTAGGGGGATGTCATGGGCTAAAGTGAGTAGAAGCTCCCTATACAACTGAGGCACTACCACTCTCCTAGTGGCACCAGGTTTGGGGTCTCTGGCTCCAGTGTACAGGAGTCCCTCCTCCCAATAGACCTTGTGTGAGCCACTGACATCTCCCTGCTCCTGTGCAGCAGCTTGCTGCCTCAGGCCTTCAAGAGTGGGGCAGACCTGCTGCCAAGGCACAGCTGTTTCCTAGAGGGGCTTCCTGGTCCCAAAAGCTCTACCTCATAAGGTTCAAGCTCCATGGGCTCAGTCCCCTCTGGGGTTGACACGTCCTCTCCCTGAGGAGAGGGGTCCTGATCTTTTTGCCGTGTGTAAGCTGTTTCACCAGTCTTCCTACCTTTCCACTTAGTAGGTTGGGCCACCATTTCAGGCTCCAATCCTCCTTTTTCACCCTGTGCTAGGCACTGTGCTCTTGTTTTCACACACACTATCTAGGAATTTGCAGCATGGCTGCATGTGTCTTTCTTTCTACCTCAGCCCATGCTGATGTTTAAAGATCATTTCCAAGCAGACAGGCAGCTGTGAGCTTTGGAGAGACCACTACCTGTTTCAGGCCAGCAACAACCCCTGTCCCCCAATCGAATATCACCATAGCCATGGCATAGTTAGTGGTGACACTGTCAGCATTGGTAACTGGATAGGTTTTTCCAGTTAGTTATTGCTCTGGGGAAAGCAGTGTATCTCTCACCATAGTGACACTGGCACCTGCATCCCTCAGGGCTTCTATCTTAGTCACATTCACTAAGGGGTACTGCAGGTATTTCTTTAAATTAGGGGGACAGACAGCCAAAGTGGCTAACCCTCCCTCCCCTTCAGGATATGTCAGCCGTTAGACCAGCTAGCTCTACCGTGCCACTATAAACCCCCCAAGCTCTCCCAAAGAGTAAATAGTTTCTGGCATCCACTGAACATGACAACCCTGACCCCTCAGGTATCGTGGAAAACAGTACAGTACTTTTCGCTCAGTCACTCGTGCTTGCTTAGTTTCAGAAAATACACAGAATGAACGATTGGGGACATTTTCAATAAGTATTTATTGACCAAGCGTCAGTCTAGTGTAAAACAAATGTGCTGCAACAATCAGGAGACAGAAGCATACGACAGAAATTGCAAGCACCAACAAAGTGACTAGTAGATACATTTCTACCATGGTGCTAAAAAGATGAACAAAAGTAGTTCAGATAAAACAGTAGCATTTGCGTACTCCTACAATGCGCACCCTATCTAATATGCCTAAATGTACCCAGCCTATATGTAGGTGAAGCATCCATGTGTATGTGCAAGTCTATAGCCAAGGATCCCCCAGGGAAGAACCAACCCCCTCACCTGATGGGAGAGAACGAAGGACCCTGTCTCTGCTTTGAGAAGGACACCCGCAAGGGATGTCAGACTGCTGCGGGTCGAAGATTCAGTATGCCGGACCCCGTATCAGCGTGGAAGGAATTCTCCTCTAAATTCAGTGGGGAGTAGGGGTATTATATACTAAGGGGTCACTCCAGGGGTTCCTTTAGAATCAATATGTTTTGAAAGCGACTTTGAGTGTTTTCAAAACAGCACGATTGTGCACAGCGGGCCTGTTGTCCAAAGATGATGAAACAGAAGTGTATGTGGTGACCCTTATATAGAATAATTATGCAGTGTATGAAGGCCTGTTTATATACGTCAGGCACAGAGGATTGAGATAGAATCCTAAGAAGCCTCATGCATAATGTATGAGCCTGGTCTCAGAGAAACCGAGCAACCTTCAGTGTGGTACACTACTAGGTAAAAGGTCACCATTCAGAGCCGTCATTGTCGTGTGGATGGGACAATGCATGTAAAAAGTGAGCATACATGACAGGCCTAGCCTAAAGGACATGATACCCACTCCTCATCAAAAGGTCAACAGGGTCAGCTAGGTGCTAACAAAGCTAAAGGCATCATTAAAAAAGGCATTAAAAACCACTATATTTAAAATTCTAATTGCACTTTAAAAACATGTTAAAAAATTGCTCTAAAATTGATATGAAATGCATAAAAACCCTACTTTCGAAAAGCGTTCCAAAAGTCCTCTAATCTTGTCTATATAGTTATTATTGCACTGAGCACCTTGAAAGCCATCGCGCTCAGTTAGACTAGAGGAAAAAGGAAAAATAAAACAAAGTCATGTTCGACCTTCAAATTTGGATGATGTTTAAAAACTCGTCGATAGTACCCAGCATATGGAAGGCCAGATTGTTTCTGAATCCTGTGTGGGAGACACAACATCACTGTTGCTTGCTTGTGCAGATGACGGTCCCTCCAGCACCTCGTGTATCAGGTCAAGCGAGCAAAGGTGGTCATCTCCGGTTCCCACACCAGCCGCCGGGGAAGAGTTAGATTCCTGTGTGCCTGGAACAGATGCCTGGATCTGTGGAGTAGAGCCGATCTCCCTTCCAACAGGAGCTGAAGCGTCCCGTGGAGGCTCTAGGAATGCCGTCATCAGCATGGGAATATGCTGTGGACATCTGTATGGGGTCCAGTAGCACGGCTATGTCCGACGGCGCAACCAATGGAATTGCCAGACACAGGTCCAACACACAGCCAAATCTGCAGAAGAGGCAGCGGAACGCAGGCAGGACACAGTCAAGCCAGACTGGCCTGAAAGACAGGAACAAATGCTCGCTCAGCTCTCGAAGCTGAGGCGTACCCAGATGAGCACCGTACACTCACGACAGCGTCGTACCAGCAGTGCTCTCTCCATGTCTCGATTAATGGGGACGTCCATTGTGAAGCAATAGGATTAAAAACAGGATGCCGCTACAGATAACAGGACCAGAGGAAGCCCTCTAAAAACGATTCCAAGTACGGAGTGTATGAAAGCTGGAATAACTCCGAAGATGGTCTGAAAGGTGTTTAACAGACCCGATCCAATCTGTTTAAATAAGTGTACGATCCCCCTTGTATCAGACATGTTAAAGATCCGATGTACCATTTACCCGAAATGGAGCGGGAAGTTCGTACGGACCTGGGCCTGTATCTCTACTGAAGACCTTGCAACCAGTCGATCAAAAGTCCTTCGGGCTGAAATTAAGGCCACATTTTGTTGAAACAGTATGGCTTTCAGGCTGCTCAGAGAATCAAACTGTATAATGGAAACATTCAATGAAGGCCACAGTGGTGCCTCCCTAACTGTGCGAGCTGGGGGAAACAATAATTGCCTACAACATGTAACCCTGGAGTTTACTGTGACTAGATATGCGATGCCTGGCGCCATCCCGCAACAGCCTTGATCATTCAGCATCAAATAACTCCCATTCGAGAGTAACTCGAAAACCGGATGAATCAAGGCAGCTAGCAAGCCCTTCAAGTAGCAAGATAAATTTGCTATTAAAGCATTACACACTCTGTGAAGCGAGACCTCCTTGCATACTAAAGACCCACTTAAAGCCTTCTCACAGTCTGTACCGCGAAGAAAAACTTCAGTGTCCCTATTCCTGCACCTAAATCTGTACGGTAACTCCCAGATTTCATGTATGTACCCTTCGCCTAATGCTTCATACCTGCGTACCTGATGGTATCTAAGGCAGTATTGGAACTGGAATGTCGTGATTGGCAGTGTAATATAGACATGAATTAACCATTCCGTAGATGGTGACTGCTACTGTAAAAGGTAACTTCTCTTATTTTTCATTGAGCAGCATGGTGTACTTCGCATCTCTGCATGCCATGGTCATTTGTTTGTCGGGAAGATTGTAGGCCGAAAAAAGACTTGTGCCATTGATGTACCGCCATGGCACGTGGCCAGAACGCAATGATTGTAACGTCCAGCTCAATAGCATGATGGAGCGCAATTGAGATTGCCAATGTTGTAAAATAGACAAATCTTGTTCCATTATGTCAATTACTGAGGACACCATGTTGCCCAGTGAATAAATACGTGAAGAAAGTGTGGTCATACCATTGTCTACCACAGCTAAGGCCTTTTCCAGGTTAACTCTATCAATTTCACGCAATCTCTCAGCAGCTTCCTGTTGGGAGACTTTCCACAGTTCGTTGTAGATGGCATATAAGAAGTGTTTCCAACGTGGTTTCTTGGGACCTAACAAAAAATCCCTAAGATCCATGTTGTCTGATAGGACAAGTGTTGTTTCACCTGTGACAGTGTTGAGGTTTTTAGCCACTCTAGGCATAACTTCCCAACACTTTAAGAAGTCAGTACCCCTGGGTCGTCTGTATGTACATAGCGTGGGTCAGGCCTATGGATACTAAACCCTCCGGTGGTACCCTTGAATCTTGATTGACACCTATTTGTGCCGATAGGCCAAACCAACCAACCCGTCCAATTGGGAGCTGAAGAATTGTATGTACCATTCTGTATCATTGTTCCCAGTGTCTCCTCACTTGTCAATGTATCATTCGATATACCTTCAATGGGTGTAGGTTAGGGGATGCGTTGTGTTTTCAGGTCTTTTACTTTTGCACACCCGTAGCAGGTAGTCTGTTGCACTGTTCTGTTCAGGAAGATTATGTGTAATGGTATGAGGCAAGCTCTAAATAAAGCCTCAGTTCCCTGAACCTGCCATTCTTTTGTCCCCCAGATGGATTTTGTGTCTATCGTGCCTCTCCAACAGTCGAAACCCTGTATAGACAGTTGGGAGATAAAAGGTGCTGAATATATCACGTTGGTGTTTGTCAGCATAATTTTCTTTGCAGTTGCATTAGTTTGTGCAAGTTTGTAGTAGTATGATGCTGGGTCTGACATATTAAACCCTGAAAAGTATGCAAATTTCCGTGTGAATGTGGCAGAACTACCTTTTGGTGGTGTCGGGCAATGTTCCCAATGATGGTAGGTGTTAATAGTGCGTGGGACGCTTGCTTTGTGCAAAAAGTGATGACCATAATGCTGGTTACAATACATGGTGTCAAAATCAGATGTATCATCATACAATTCCCTGTAAGAAAATGCAGCAGATTGTTCTAAATATGAGCATAGTATTGTCATGTAGTTCCAATAAAACCTATATAGGATCTGCGCGTTTGTACAACATACACTGTAGGATGGGTATCAAACTGATTCTAAACACCCCCACCGGGTATGTTGGCCTTTGTACCAGCTAGATCACAGTGTCACTAGAAACTCCTCTTACCAAGGAGTGAATAGTTCTTGGCAACCATCGAACATGACAACCCTGATCCCTCAGGACCGTGAAAACATTGTACTACTTTTCACTCAGTCACTCGTGCTCACTTAGTCTCAGAGAGATACACAGAATAAGCTGTATGGACGTTTTTCAATAAGTATTTATTGAACAGTCGTTATTCTAGTGTAAAACAGGTGTGCTGAAACATCCAATAGACAGTAACAGATATAAATGATTAGAAGCACTAAGAAAGTAAAAGGATGGTAGATTTCTACCATTTTGCCATAACCATGAATACAGGCAAGTTTATAAAATACATGACAATAAAAGTGTGTACTCCTACGATGCTACCCTAAATAGATGTACCTAAGTGTACCTAGCATGTATGTAGGTGTTAAGCCAAGAATCTCTCTAGGATAAAGTCAACCCCATTACCTGAAGTGAGAGACTGTGGGACCCCGTCTTGGTCTCGAGTTGGACACCCCGCAAGGGATGTTAGACCACTGTGAGCTGGAGTATCTGCATGCAGGAACCTCAGCGTCTCGCGTCAGTGTGTCGGCAGGGAAGTCCTGATCTCCTTTCTCTTGTCTCAGCAAGATGTGATGTTTATATACCCAAAGGTCTCCCTGGGGGTTCTACCTTGCTGTGCCACTTGTCGGACTTAGGATGACGTCGGGAATGAACTTTATACATAGTTTTTAGGTCAAGCCTAGCGTTGCAGCGCGTATGCGCTATTCGCTCTGCGAGGCATGCAGTAGTTGAGTATGTGTGTGTAAGCCTCGCCTACTCTCCGCCCATATTTTTGATTGGCTGGTGTCATTGTCCTTGGTAAATGCGGGCTTCCCATTGATAATGAGGCTTGTTAGTCCCGCCTTGTTACCGCCTTGTCTCCTTTTGTTACAGCCCATGGCGACTGGCCCTTTTACTTCGGATGTTACATGGTCCCTCTTCTTTAGTCTCTGAGCACTATTTACTTTAATGAGTTTCTCCTGTAGGCAGGACGTGCTCTGCTTACATTGAGCGCGCCATGCGCGGACAATACCGGCATAGGTCTCGCATTTAAATGCGAGACCTGTCCTGTTTACTGTCTGCGTTTCTTCTCCCCGACCCACCCGCGAACAGAAAATGGGAAGCTCTTCCAGGCCCAATCCTATGATGTCATCAGTGGTGAAAGTGTTTTTGATGCCGCTCTCGCCACCCTTGGCGTCTTGGATGAACAGACTGCACGGACCTCTTGCAGAGGGAGCGAATCTCTGAGGAGGTGCAGTGGCGAGCTCTTAATGAAAGCACGGGGTCTCGAGCTGCACGTAGGGATGGAATGTTCTAGGCATCGGATCACCCCTATGTGGGGTGCAAGCACTTCCTGCTAGTCCCAGTGCCTGGCTCAGCCTTTCTGCCCTCTCTTGGGGTGCCTTCTCTCTGAGGGGGGAAGGATGGCGCCTTTGTTACATGGACCTCAGTGCTAACATGGGAACGGGTCTAGGCACCCTCATCACAGAGGATGTGTGGCTCTTACTCAGGCCTCCACCCACCTGCTGGCTCACCCTCCATACTGAGAACAGGTGCAGCTGCTGAGTCCCACACAGCCTCCCTCCCCGCCCCACAACATGACTGGGCTCTTTACTGTGCTCTTTGTTTGCACTGTCACGCATGTTCCCTCTTATACCTTTTTTTCCCTTCAGTCCCAGCTTCACACTTGGCCCAGAAGTGAGCCTCTGTAGCGAGGCCAAAGCTTGAATGGGCATGTCATCTGAAGTCCTGCTCATGCTTGAAGCATGAGGCCAGTGGGGGCTCTGTTATCCCTGACTTCCCGTGTGCCTTCCCTGGGTGAGTCCTACTGGAAGTCCGTGAACAGAAGAAGTGTGTCCATGCGTTACCCCCATTACTACATTGAGGGATGTGCAGAGTGTGGATATTGTCCTGAGGGATGCTGTGTTATAGGACCATGCTGGCTGTGACCGGCTCTTACTCTGTCTCCGGGCATTGTCCGCATTATAGAAACCCCTGTAAAACGTAAATAGAAGTGTGGGCCTCACAGTGCCGGGTGTTGTGCAGGTCCCGCCTGGTCCCGTCTTGCGCTGAACTACGTCCCATAAAGCAGCCCGTACCTGCTGTGCCTTGGCACCTGTGCCTGCCAAGAGGGCGGGTAGTTTATTTAGCACACACCTTGTTGCAGACTCCGGTCCCGCGTGGGACGGGTGGTGTCATGATCCACACCCGGGGCGCTGGGAATAGATCTTTTGTTCTGCCAGTTGCACCAGGCCCTTAGAAATGACTAATCGGGGTATCGGAAATAAGAGCTGAGAGCCTAGAATGGCTGTGCTCTACTGGAGTTCACTGCACAAAAAGGGCCTGGTATGGGTTTTCATGCTTGTATGGAACTTTTAGGCTCTTGAATAACTTAGTCTCCTTTTGGTTTGAAGTAATGGTTTTGGTACTATTGTCCATTTATGTAGCACACAATCCAAACTGCATATACTCTGGGTTCTCTAATAACATTATATCAGCCTCGAGAGGATGAACGCCTGACTTGGCCCTGCGGGTTTTTGGATCTGTAAAAAAAACAGCTTTCTGCAGTGGGCAGTCATCTCACTAAACTATACAAGGGTTCTATGTGTGACCTGCACCTTAAGCCGTAGTGCACAGAAGTGCCTTGGACATAAATTTGTCATTACGAATCGCAGTAGATATCCTTATGAGTCGCAAGGAAAAGGGACGTGTTAAAGGGCCTTTCCTTCTCACTCGCAGCTTGCTATGGCACACGCAGATACTTTGTGCCCGCTTGTAGGGTTGCAAAGCTTGCCGGGGTTCCCGGCTGCAGAGGGTCCGGCAGTACCCGTTCTCACAGTGAAAGCAGGAGCGCCCCCTGTGCTGGCGCCCTTCAAATGTGAGTGCTGGCATGTGTCTCAGCATTTCCTACTGTTCACTCTCCGCTGTAAAACGGGGTCACGTCCCATTAATATTAAGGAGGCGAGAGGTTCGGGCCTAACTGCGAACTGTGCTGTGAAGGATTAGAGAACCCCTCGTAGCACCAAGGGCGAGGATGCGCGAATCCAGAAAGCGAGCATTGTGCTGCGAACAACCTCTTTGGGCATCAGGCCTGTGCATGTGTAGTGGGAATCGGGGCGTGTGGTTTTTGCGTATTATTTATTTCTATGATAAAAACTTCTTAAGTTTGCAAACGTTTTCTCTTTGCCTCATCTGTGTCAAAATTATGAATTAAACGCTAACAAAATGGTGTTGCCTTACTTATACTTTGCAGAGAACACTTCGCGCTCTTTTCCTGTGCATGGAAAAACTGCTCAAGGCAGTCTCGCGCAGACCAAAAATGTTCACAGTTTCTGGCTTAGCTGGTTTCGATTAGAGTGGAAAATGATCTCACTGTGCCTTGAAATTATCTTGTTACATAAAAAAACCTTCACATGGCGTATAACTGGGAACGCGTTGCAAGTTTCACAAAGAGCAAGAAAAATGAACTTCCCCAGCAGCTAAAAAACAAGCATTTGCAATGCAATAGGTATCGCATTTACGCGAGTTTAAGCTATTGGCATTGTAAATGACAATGCCTTTTATTTACATTTTAAAAACCAAAACATAAATAAAAGTCATTGTCATTTACAATGCCAATAGCTAAAACTCACATAAACGCGAGACCTATGGCATTGCAAATGCTTGTTATATAGGAGATGGTAGTCCTGCTGTGCTTCCAAGAATCCTCATGCATAATGTATGAGGCTTTTACCAGGGAAAATCCTGCGTTCTGTGTGCAGTGTCGTATCTAGGTTAAAGGTCAGTCCCTAAGAACCGTTATGTATGTAATGTAGGGAAGAATATAGGTGAAAGGTTATGATGTTACCTGAGCCTATATTGGGGTACCTCTATGGAATATAACACCCACTCCTCATCCGACTGGACGACATAATTAAATTCTAACGTACTACTAGGCTGTCTAGGCACTGGTACGCAAACAACTACAGTAAAACAACAGTTCCGCTAAAAAATGTTAAAAAAATAGCTAAAAATCTTTGAAAAATGGAAAGAATTGTCACTCAAGCAATAACTCTAATGTGTCTGTTGATATAGTTCAAACCACTACAAGCATCGGGAAGCCATGCCTGTTCATAAAAAGTGTCAATTTGTTTTGGAGTTCCAATCTCAATTTGTTTAAAAAGGGCAGAATTTTCTCCCAGCACATGATAAACCAAATGTTTATGTGTCCTGGCTGGTAGACGCATCATTGCTGATGCCTGCCTTCACAGACTACGATCCCTGTAACACCTCGCAGATTACGTCAATTGAGCACAGATGATCTTCCGTACTGCCTGCAGCCGATGCCGGGGCAGCCTGTGCGCCATCCAAGGCCTGGGTGTCAGTGGAGGGGCCGGTATCCATTCCAACAGGAGCCGAGACTTCCTGTGGAGGCTCTAAGAATGCCGCCATCTACATAGGAATATGCTGGGGACATTGCAGAACACGGGCCGTTATCGGGTCCAGTAAAGCATCAATGTCCGGTTGCGCAACTGATGGAAGTGTCAGACAGAGATCCAACACGCATTCTTCTCCGCAGAACAGGCATCGGAGAACAGGTAGGATGCAGTCCATCCAGACTGCTCTAAGTGACAAGAACCAAGAGGCGCTCAGTTCTCGTAGGCGAGGTGTGCCCAGATGTTGTACCATGCGATCACGGTATTTACGCTCCAGGAGTGCTTTTTCCATCTCCTTGGTGACTGGGACGTCCATTGTGTAGCAGAAAAATGAAAATCAGGATACCTGCTTTAAGAAACAGGATTAGCGGAAGTCCTCCAAAAATGCTTCCGAATACGGCGTGTATGAAGTTTGGTATAACTCCAAGGACTGTCTGAAAGGTGCTTAACAGTCCGAACCTATGGTCTTAAATAGGTGGACTATACCCGTCGTATCAGACATGTTAAAGATACGATTTACCATTTCTGTGAAATGGAAGGGGCAGTTGGTACGTATGAGTGCCTGTATCTCAGCCGAGGACCTTGCGATCTGGAGATCAAAAGTTTCCCGAGCGGAGGTTAAGGGCACCGTTTTCTGTAGAAGCATGGCTTTCATTCTGCTTAGAGTATCAAACCGTATTAAAGAAACATTCAATGAAGGCCATAACGGCGCCTCCCTGACTGTGTGTGTGTCGGTGGAAACAATACTTGCATACAGCAAGTAACCCTGGAACTCACGGTGACGAGATATGCGATCCCGGAAGCATTCCACAACAACCTTGATCGTTCAGCATCAAGTAACTCCCATTTGAAAGTAGCCTGAATACTGGAGTAATCACGGCTGCCGGAGTACCCCTCAAGTGACAGGATAAGTTCGCTACTGAACCATTGCAGGCCCTGTGCAGCATAATATCCTGGCATATGAGTGATCCACTTAAAGCGTTCTCACAGTTTGTACCGCTTAGAAACACTTCTAGATCCCCACTCCTGCATCGAAATCTGTATGGTAATTCCCAAGATTCCTTTTGAAAACCCTACCCATTTCTTCATATCTGCCTGCCTGTTGTTGTTCTATGCAATACTGAAACTGGAAAGTTGTGACCGGTAATGTTATATGGCCATGGATCAACCATTCTGTGGACGGTGATTCTGCCACAGTAAAAGGTAATCTATCCAGTTTTTCAATATGCAACATTGTATATTTTGCTCCCCTTCGTGCCATTTTCATCTGTTTTTCCATTAGATTGTATGCAGAAAACAGTGGCGTACTGTTGATAAAACGCCAAGGCACATAACCTGTGCGCAATGATTGCAGCGTCCAGCTTAATAACATAATAGAACGTAATTGTGATTGCCCGTGCTGTAGTATGGTCAAATCCTGTTCTAGTACATCAATAGCAGAAGATACAATGTTGCCCAGTGAATAAATCCTGGATGTTAACGTAGTCATACCACTGTCAACCACGGCTAACGCCTTTTCTAAATTAATCAGATCTATTTCTCGTAGTCTCTCCGCTGCTTCTTGTTGGGAGATTTTCCAAATTTCATTATAGACAGCATAATAGAAACGTTTTTGACGTTGCTTTCTGGGACCCAATAAAAAATCCTGTAGATCTACATCCTCTGGGAGTAAGGATAAGTGTTGTTTCACCTGTGTTAGTGTTGAGGTTTTTAGCCAATCGAGGCATAACTTCCCAACACTATATGATGTCACCAACCCTGGATGTTCTCTTTGTACATAGTGTAGGTCTGGCCTATGGATACTAAACCCTTTGGTTGTACCCCTGAATCTATCCTGACATCTATTAGTGGCTGTGGGCCAAACTAACCATTCCTTCCAATCGGGGTCTGATCTATTGTATTGTATAATGTCATCTAAAGTAATCCCTTCTCGTGATGTAAAGTTACCCTCGTATGTGATGATGTTGGAATCCGACGTGTGTTCAAATCCTTGTTCTTGGCTATTCCAAGACAGGTAGTCTGTTGCACAGTATCGTTTAGAAATATCATCTGCTGAGGAATGAGGCATGCTCTAAATAGCCCTTCTGTTCCCTGGACTTGACAGTCCCTAGAACCCCAGATGGATTTTAAGTCTATAGTGTCCTTCCATAAGTCGAAACCCTGTTCAGACAGTTGGGCAATGAAAGAAGCAGAGTAAATCTGTTTAGTGTTGGTCAGCATATTTGTCTGTGCTGATGTTGGTACAACCTTATAGTAGTATGAAGCTGGGTCAGAAGTATTGAACCCTGAAACATATGAACATTTCTGTGCAAAAGTTTTCAAACTACTTTTCGGTGGTGTAGGGCAATGTTCCAATTGGGGATATGTGAAAACACTCCTAGGGTTTCTGGATTTGTGTAGAAAATGATGACTATAATGTTGATAACAATATATGGTGTTAAAATTTGATGTGTCTTCCAACATTTCATTATTAGAAAATGCAGCAGTTTGTTGTAAATCAGACAACATATTATTTACAGTTACATAATCCCAATCATCGGAAAATGTACTGGAGGTAATTATATAATTTAAGGAAATTTTAAATAAATGTGGTATTTTTAAAAGTTTGGTTGGACCAAATATATCATAATCAACCTTGTCCCATCAGGTATAGGAATTGCTGTACTATTTACTGATGACAAGTCTCTCTGTTCACGATGCGATGAAAAATGAGGTTTCAGAATCAGATTCACTTTTGATGGCGCAGAGCTTTGTCGAAGGTAAGTACCATTAATAAGTAAGCTGAAAATAGTTACTAAGCCTATCTAGAAAAGAAAGAACAGTATACCTGTGATTATCCAAAGTTCTAGCCAAGGTGACACCAGGTATGTATTTTTAAGAAAAATTAAGAAGTCTTTGATTTGTTGTTGACAAGATATTGGGGCTGGCATTGTTTTAGGTTCACTTGGATCCAATGAAAAGGTATCAAAGTTGATGAAGTAGCCAGATGCAGTTCGATCTATTTTTGGTAGTTCCGAAGGTTTTGTTGAACTTGTAGATGGCTCTTGTTGAGGCATGTTTATGTAGACATCAGTGTTAGGTCGAATAAAAAATTTTCTTTCATTTAGATTTTGAATTTCAGTTTCAAGAGGAACGAGTTCCATGGCATTGTTGCACAGTCCATCATTCCGTATGGGTGACTCTTCAAACGTGATGAGTCTTTCTGTTTGAACTTCCTGTATAGTAGCGAGAGGAGGACGTCGGCTATTCAGGAGTCCACGAGGCCTACTATTCAGTATGGGCCACATAGTGTGGTTTTATCAGATCAATGGAGACAAACCTTTTCTCCTTTTTCCCGGCAAGAGGCAGCAGAAGAACAGTTCTTGTTCCTTCAATGGCCAGGACAGGTACAGGCTTTCTGTATGATGGCCCAAATTCTTTTTTGTCCACTATCTTTTCTCTGACCAGATCCCCGACTGTAGGGACCCAGACAGGTCTTGCCGTGCCTGACTTGACTTCCCCAGTGGCGGTCTGCTTTACCTGCATATTGCTTTGTAGTGCCCTGGATTCATTCAGATCCTGTAAAACAGCCAAACGTTTATTGATGTCAAAAGGTTTTTCATCCGCCACTGTGCCATCACAATCGAGATCAGGTACCCACATTCTCTTCCCAAATAGGACCTCGTAAGGAGAGACACCCTAGAGAACTTCATGGCATGTTATTCAAGGCCCGCTGTACCCCATATAAATGATTGACCCAACTACCACCCGAACCTAATACTCTAGCTGTTAAAGATTGTTTTAAGTCCCGGTTTTTTGTCTCCACAACCG
This sequence comes from Calotriton arnoldi, assembly GCA_963921515.1. Taxonomy (NCBI): domain Eukaryota; kingdom Metazoa; phylum Chordata; class Amphibia; order Caudata; family Salamandridae; genus Calotriton; species Calotriton arnoldi. Next base: position 1,500,055 of record CAWUFW010001618.1, read on the forward strand.
AATTTCCCTCTGGATGGTACGGAGAGGAGTACCGCAATGCTACACCCAAACCTCCCATGGCTTCCTTGTAAGCCTGAGAGCTAAACGCAGGGCCACGGTCAGAATGTAATGTGTCAATTGCGTATGTCCCTATAAAGACTCGCAAATCTTTGATAACAGTTCGAGCGTCAGCCGAGCGCTGAACCATACCCATAGGAATCTTGAGCAGGAATCCACTGCAACCATGATGCACCTGTAAGCCTCATCTGATTGTAAGGGGCCGCAGTGGTCCAAATAAACACACACGAGTGGTCTGTCTGATATTAGTAATTATGTCTGCGCTGGACGTGTTATGGTGGAGCCCTTCATCTGTTGAAAGATGTCGCATTTTAAGACATAATCTTTGGTCTGCTTTGTTAGCCCTGGCCACCAATAGCTTTATCTCAGTAAAGAAACAGCCGCCTTAACCCCTGCGTGTGCAGAACCCAGACCCTCATGTGCAGCTAATATTAAGCCTAATTTGCAATCCATGTTTGGTATTACTCTATCCCCCACTCCAGGAATCTGAGCAAATGGAACGTTGTTTGCATCTAACTTGTAGGAGTACTTGAGTGGAAAACCTTTCTGCAATGCCGTATTGTCTTTGCGTGAAGCAATGACAGCTACCATTATCTGTCTGTCTATTCTTGTTTTTGAACGAGTGATTGCAGGTACGGAAGCCATACGTACAGCTCCTTTCGCGGCTTCATCAGCCAATGAATTCCCTTCAACGTGAATGCCATCACGTTGATGACTCAGTGTGTGTATCACGTGAGCTCTTGGTAGTTCGTTTTTCAACTCCACTACCTGTTCCCATTGCATTTTATGCTTAATTGTGCCACCTTTTGCGTCTTTAAACCCATTTTGTCCCCAATGGTGAAGATATGCATTGTATGACTGTACACAGTAAAAAGAATTGCACACGATTAGTGTGGGGAATTCTCGATCCGTATTTATCAGTGCCAGTAGCAGTGCTTTTAATTCTGCCAGCTGTGCCATGCAGTCTCCTAGTGACTGTGTTTTAGTACAGCTTGGATGGAAACTTCCGTCCTGCATACGACCTTTTACAATCGCACATGCGGCGCTGTATTGATGTTTACTTCCAATGGCCGGCTGAGCAGATCTGTCAGTGTAAATAATATATTCATACTGATCTAGAGGCATTATTTCATTCAGGAGAGTACGTTCCTATTCATACTGCAAAAATGCTTGTATTTTTAGACTTGGGTCATATCTATATTCTACATCTGATGCAGTGAGAGAATTTTCCCATTGTATCCATCTCGGATGTAAGGCTTTAGCATTCGGACGCTAGCCTTTGTAGCAGCCTCTAAGGCCGGTACTGGAGTCATGACAATTATTCGCTTTCCTTGAGCCAGTGCTCTTACTCTCACGACAGCAGTTTGTACTGCCATCATAATTTTTTCTGTCGATGCAAAACGCATCGCAGCGTTTGTATATAAGTGTGATTTGTATGCTATGGGTACTAATTTGCCTTCATTGTATGTTAGCTAGGTGTACCCTGATTTACCCGCAACTATATGGATCACTAGGTTGTGGACATTTACGCATGTTTGTAAGTGTTTAGACGCTATCACGTCAGCTTGTAGGGAACAAAGAATATCTGTGTGTCCCTGTGTCCATTGCCTAACTGAAAAACAGGTCTTATGAGGTTGTAGAAAGGTTTAACCCTTTCTGTGTAATCCAAAATGTATGTTCTACCAAAATTCAGGATCCCAGTATGGATTGTAAATTTTTCAATGATTTTGGAGGTTGGATCAGCGCAAATTTTTCCAAAAAGTTAGCTGTCAAGCTTTTTCCTTCACTTGAGAGCTCATATCCCAAAAATAGGACACTGAGGTGGGCTATTCTTGATTTTTAAAGTTGAATTTGTAGCCCTCAAAAGCGAATCCCAAAATTATGGTGCTCACCTTCGTCAAGTGTTCCTTTAAATCATCATCCATCAGATAAATATCTACATAGGACAATGCCTCCTCATCCAGGTTCTGGAGTAACTCAGTTACTCTGGCTGAGAACAACCCCGGGCTGTTCTTATACCCTTGTGGGAGTCGACAAAATTGACGGTGGGAGCCTAACGTGGAAAATGCGCTCAAATACCTGCTTTCAGGCGCTATATTTTGGCAGAAGAATCCATTTGAGATATCTAGCGTTGTTTTATATTTTTTCCGCACAATGTTATTCATTAATGCAGCACTATGTGCATTTTGTACTGCAAATGTTTTTGTGCATGAGTTAAGACGTCTGTAATCTAAAACTAGACGATATGAATTATCGGGTTTTGATACAGGAAAAAAAGGATTATTCATAGATGATGTGCAACTTTCTATCACACCCTGCTTTCAAGTTGATCTAAGATCTCCCTGACTTGTTTTTTTGCTTCCTGTTTTATTGGATACTGTCTTTGTGGGACTCGAGTAGTTTTTACTGGGATTACGTGGTCAGGTGAGTCACCATCCCACCCAACATGGTTGCGATAAAGTGCTGGAGCCAGGGCTACAGCCCACTCCCGTGCATATGTGTGTTTTAAATAGATCTATAACAAATGCTGGCGGCCAATCTTGTTCAGCTAAAAGGATGTCATAGCCGTAAGTCAGGTTGTCCCAAAAGAGACCTTTTATTTTTCTCTCTATGCCCCCCTCCATTTGTAGTGTTATTTCATATAACCTATGTGGGACGCTTACCCTGGTATCAGGTGTTTCCACCGTGATATACTCATTCAAGTCTGCTGTCACCAGAAAGCCCATCAGGGTCCGGCGAGCTATTGTTACTTCTGCTGCGCTGTCTAGCATCGTCAGAGCCCATTCCCCGTTCAGTAGTTGAGTCCTCAGAATTCAGGACATGTCTGATCTTTAGACCTGCAACTTTCTTCTTTTTGAATTGAGGTTTTGATTTTTGTTTATCTTCTTTTTTGGAAGTGTGGTCTGGAGCGTGTTGCTTGTCTCTGGACTTTGGACGCTGTTCTTGTCTGTGTTCTGACTGTCCTTCCCTCTCGGAGTATTTCAATGAACCCTGAAAGGAATGAGAGGAACCTGTATCAGTGTCCTGATACCTGCCAGGTTTTCTAATGTTATTCCTAGTCCTAAGGTTATACCTCAGTTTGGAGGGCTCCTGTTGAGGAGACCTACCTCTGGATTGAGATCTATTGTCTTTATTCTTTTGTTGTTTGTTATTATCCCATTTCTTCTTTGAAGAAGCAGGTGCTTGCTTAAAGGTGTCCTTTTCGGGACTACCCATCAGTTGAGGTTTCACTGCTCTACCCCCAAACTGTCTCTTCCTAATTCTTCATAAGCAGTTTCAATTATTTTAGGTAATTCATGTTCCTGTTGTAAAGGAGTGAACTCCCTCAGGCGTTGGCGTATTGCCACTGATGCTGCTTCCCCTTTAATATTCACTAATATTATAGCTGATACCTGGGAAAAATTACCTAGTAATTTCATCCCTAAGTTCAGAGCAGGTTCTGCTCCACACTCGTTCTGTATTTGCCTTAATACTTCTGGTATTACTGCTAATGATGGGATACCATGAGTTCTGGTATATATTGCAGCAAAAACTGTACCCCAAGAGGGTTATCTGAGGTGTTATCCCCATGGGCAAGCAAATTGTTAACATTCTGTGTTTTTCAAGTGGGCTGGTGTTTGGAAATACCGCTTCTAGCTGTGTTACTTTCTGAGCTATCCAGAATGGCATTTGTTCACGTTTTGTGGGCATCTTGCCCATGACTGCGTGTAACGTTTGTGGTGTAATTTTAGTTATTAATGTTTGAGTCTGACCTGTTGGTGTAGCCATTGCTGGCTGGACTGTGAGTGTCCTCATCACGAACTGTGCAAAAGAAACAATTGATGGACGGAATGCTGGACAATGCAAACATTCATCCCCAGTCACACAGATCTGGGTTAAATCCATCATTCTTTTGCTCACCACACCACCCCAGTTTGGACCCAGTCATATGCAAATCAGTCTTGACCCTGTTCCTTGTGGGAACAGTCCAGCCCGAACTGCCAAGCCAGGTCCTCCCTGGACCGGAAACAAGCATCATGGGACCGGTTTTAGGGCAATACCCTTCATCAGCCAGGCTAGCTTGAATCCTGTGGTGTAGTGAGCACGGGACCCATGTCTGGGCATACCCTTCCCACTTAGGGCGACATATGCAAAAAAAAAAAATTGATGGACGGAATGCTGGACAATGCAAACATTCACCCCCAGTCACAAGGATCTCGGTTAAATCCATCATTCTTTTGCTCACCACACCACCCCAGTGTGGACCCAGCCATATGCAAATCAGTCTTGACACTGTTCCTTGTGGGAACAGTCCAGCCCGAACTGCCAAGCCAGGTGCTCCCTGGACCGGAAACAAGCATCCTGGGACCGGTTTCAGGGCATCACCCTTCATCAGTCAGGCTAGCTTGAATCCAGTGGTGTAGTGAGCACGGGACCCACCAATTGATGGACGGAATGCTGGACAATGCAAACATTCACCCCCAGTCACAAGGATCTGGGTTAAATCCATCATTCTTTTGATCACCACACCACCCCAGTTTGGACCCAGCCATATGCAAATCAGTCTTGACCCTGTTCCTTGTGGGAACAGTCCAGCCCGAACTGCCAAGCCAGGTCCTCCCTGGACCGGAAACAAGCATCCTGGGACCGGTTTCAGGGCATCACCCTTCATCAGTCTGGCTAGCTTGAATCTAGTGGTGTAGTGAGCACGGGACCCACCAATTGATGGACGGAATGCTGGACAATGCAAACATTCACCCCCAGTCACAAGGATCTGGGTTAAATCCATCATTCTTTTCATCACCACACCACCCCAGTTTGGACCCAACCATATGCAAATCAGTCTTGACCCTTTTCCTTGTGGGAACAGTCCAGCCCGAACTGCCAAGGCAGGACCTCCCTGGACCGGAAACAAGCATCCTGGGACCGGTTTCAGGGCATCACCCTTCATCAGCCAGGCTAGCTTGAATCCAGTGGTGCAGTGAGCACGGGACCGACGTCTGGGCATACCCTTCCCACTTAGGGCGACATATGCAAAAAAAACAATTGATGGACGGAATGCTGGACAATGCAAACATTCACCCCCAGTCACAAGGATCTGGGTTAAATCCATAATTCTTTTGCTCACCACACCAACCCAGTTTGGACCCAGCAATAGGCAAATCAGTCTTGACCCTGTTCCTTGTGGGTATAGTCCAGCCCGAACTGCCAAGACAGGTACTCCCTGGACCGGAAACAAGCATCCTGGGACCGGTTTCAGGGCATCACCCTTCATCAGCCAAGCTAGCTTGAATCCAGTGATGTATTGAGCACGGGACCCACGTCTGGGCATACCCTTCCCACTTAGGGCGATATATGCAAAAGAAACAATTGATGGACGGAATGCTGGACAATACAATCATTCACCCCCAGTCACAAGGATCTGGGTTAAATCCATCATTCTTTTTCTCATCACACCACCCGTTTGGACCCAGCCATATGCAAATCAGTCTTGACCCTGTTCCTTGTGGGAACAGTCCAGCCCGAACTGCCAGGGCCGGACTGGGAACCAAAACCGGCCTTGGCAAACTGCTCGGCTGGCCCCCCTTGGGTTGAGGGGGTGTGCAGCGGAGCAGTTTGCGAGGGCCGGTTTCGCCCGATTTTGTTACAGGGGGCCAATATTGCTGACCCCCGGTAACAAAACCGCCCCCCACCCAAGCGGCCCACCGGGGAAATGCCCGGTGCCCGCTATGGCCAGTCCGGCCCTGCGAACTGCCAAGCCAGGTCCTCCCTGGACCAGAAACAAGCATCCTGGGACCGGTTTCAGGGCATCACCCTTCATCAGCCAGGCTAGCTTGAATCCAGTGGTGTAATGAGCACGGGACCCACGTCTGGGCATACCCTTCCCACTTAGGGCGACATATGCAAAAGAAACAATTGATGGACGGAGTGCTGGACAATACAAACATTCACCCCCAGTCACAAGGATCTGGGTTAAATCCATCATTCTTTTGCACACCACACCACCCCAGTTTGGACCCAGCCATATGCAAATCAGTCTTGATCCTGTTCCTTGTAGGAACAGTCCAGCCCGAACTGCCAAGCCAGGTCCTCCCTGGACCGGAAACAAGCATCCTGGCACTAGTTTCAGGGCATCACCCTTCCTCAGCCAGGCTAGCTTCAATCAAGTGGTGTACTGAGCACGGGACCCATGTCTGGACATACCCTTCCCACTTAGGGCGACATATGTGTCATATTTATGTAAAGTTTTATTAGTTCTTTATGAAGTGTAAGTAAGTCTCCTGCTGGCATTGTTTCAATGTCAGGATGTGGTGTGTAGGCCGCTGGTACTGGCCATGTTGCTCCGTCTCTTCCGAGCGGACCGAGTCTTACTCTATTTCTTCTATGGGGGAGTGCGCCTTTAAACCAGTATAAGTTCTCCTGGTAAGTGAGCGGAACTTCACTGACAATATTTGTTCGGTATTTCATCTTCTGTGTAGTAATTAAATGTCTTTGTTCGTGCATTTGCCTCTGGGAATGTAACCCATGAATAGAATACCTCTGTTCTAAATTATTCGTGTGCCTCAATCACGAATGTTACTGACACACCCCTAGCTGTTAAACCATATGCAGCTAGTTTTATGGTGATGGCATTTCTAACATTTTCTGTAATATGTATTGCATCTGTATCTTCTTCGTCTGAGAGATTTAGGTTGTGCACAGCGTTATCCGCTGGCTCAGTCATTGTTTTAGTAAGAAGAGCTTTCCAAGGGGACTAAGATAAGGTGTTATGCTCAATTTAGGAACAATGTGTCCTTCAAGTTTGATTAACCAACAGCCAATAAATAGGATTGTGCCTACTCAGCTGCGGCGGATTTTGTATCCTCCCACTCCAGACGTCTCTGGGAAAATGTGAGTAGGGGTCTCTGAGAATAGCACAACTGACCTACTCAGATTTGACCGTTAAATAAGTACCCAACCAACGTTGGCAGCGCCATGTCGTGTAGTTCCTATAAATCCTATTTAGATCTTCGTGTTTGGACAACACACACTGTAGGATTGGTGTCGGACTGATTCTAAACACCCCCACCGGGTATGTTGGGCTTTGTACCAGCTAGCCCACAATGCCACTAGAAACTCCTCTTACCAAGGAGAGAATAGTTCTTGACTACCATCGAACATGACAACCCTGATCCCCCTCATGACCGTAGAAACAGTGTACTCGTGCTCACTTAGTCTCAGAGAGATACACAGAATAAGTGGTATGGACGTTTTCTATAAGTTTTTATTGAACAGTCGTTATTCTAGTGTAAAACAGGTGTGCTGAAACAACCAATAGACAGTAACAGATATAAATGATTAGAAGCACTAAGAACGTAAAAGGATGGTAGATTTCTACCATTTTGCCATAAGCACGAATACAGGCAAGTATATAAAATACATGACAATAAGTGTGTACTCCTACGTTGCTACCCTAACTAGATATACCTAAGTGTACCTAGCATGTATGTAGGTGTTAAGCCAAGAATCCCTCTAGGATAAAGTCAACCCCATTACCTGAAGTGAGAGACTGTGGGACCCCGTCTTGGTCTCGAGTTGGACAACCCGCAAGGGATGTTAGACCACTGCGAGCTGGAGTATCTGCATACCGGAACCTCAGCGTCTCGCGTCAGTGTGTTGGCAGGGAAGTCCTGATCTCCTCTCTCTTGTCTCAGCAAGATGTGATGTTTATATACCCAAAGGTCGCCAGGGGGTTCTACCTTGCTGTGCCACGTGTCGGACTTAGGATGACGTTGGGAATGAACTTTATACATAGTTTTTATACAGGAGATGGTAGTCCTGCTGTGCTTCCAAGAATCCTCATGCATAATGTATGAGGCTTTTACCAGGGAAATTCCCGCATTCTGTGTGCAGTGTCGTATCTAGGTAAAAGGTCAGTCCCTAAGAACCGTTATGTATGTAATGTAGGGAAGAATATAGGTGAAAGGTTATGATGCTACCTGAGCCTATATTGGGGTACCTCTATGGAATATAACAGTATTTACAGTGTCAATGTCTCAATTATCAGAGAGTACACTCAGGGTAATGAAATCATTCAAAGAAATTTTGAATACATGTGGTATTTTCAAATGTTCAGTGGGACCAAATACATCATATGAAACCATATCCCAGACTATACCATCGGGTACTGGAACTGCTGTAATGTTCACTAGGGACAGGTCTCTCTGTTCACGGTGTGATGACGTATGAGGTTTCAGGACCAAGTTCACTGGTTGTACTGCAGAGCGATGTGGGAGGTAATGTCCATTTAGAAGTAGGAAAAAGACAGTCACTATTCTGATCCAAATTAACAGGAACAGGATCCCTAATGCAAACCAGAGATGCAACCAAGGGCACACAAAGTAAGTCTTTTTCAGCCAGAGATAGAATTGTCGAAATCTTTCTTTCTTTGAAAAGGGCGGCGTTTGGTCAGGTTCACTTGGATCTAATGAAAATTCATCGAAGTCGATGAATTAGCCAGACGCAGTTCGATCTATCTTTGGTAGCTCTGCAGGTTTTGTAGAACTGGCAGGTTTCTTTTGTGGAGGCACATCAATGTAAATTTCATTGTTGGGCCGAATTGCAATTATGCGTTACAGTTATATTTTGATATTGTTCAATTTCAACTGGTGTGATTTGTACTCCCTTATTTGATACTCCTGCACTTTGCGCAGAGGAGTCTTGAAAGGTTATTAGTCTTTCCATCTGAACTTCCTGTATAGTAGCAAGAGGAGATCTGAGGCTACTCAGGATTCCCGCGGCCTACTGTTGAGAATCGGCCACATAGTGTGGTTTGATCAGGTCAATGGAGACAAATCTTTTAATCTTTTTGCCGGCAAGAGGCAGAAGTAGTACTGTTCTTGTTCCTTCGACTGCCAGGACAGGTACAGGTGCACTGTAAGATGGCCCAAATTCTTTCTTGTCCACGATCTTTTCTCTGACCAGGTCCCCAACCTTTGGAACCCAGGCAGGTATTGCCGGAACCGGTTTCACTTCCCCAGTGGCGGTACGTTTTACTTGGACGTTGCTTTGAATGCCCGGAATTCATTGAGTTCCTGTAAAACAGCCAAACGATCATTGATGTCAAATGGTTTTGCATCTGCCACTGTGCTGGCCCAATCAAGATCAGGTACCCACATTCTTGTTAACCACAAAAAGCTGCTCCTAACTTAATGACTACTGTGAGATGTGGGTTACATTACGAGTGAAGACATCTCATAAAATGTAACGGACTGGTCTCACACACCACCTGGTGTCATGCTTCATCATTGACCAGTCCTCGCCCTCTAAAACCCTGGTTTGATAGAGGGCGGGCATTCACCTGACGACAGGGATGCACTTCTAAACTAAGTGGGGGCATTCTGTGTGCAGTGTCGTATCTAGGTAAAAGGTCAGTCCCTAAGAACCGTTATGTATGTAATGTAGGGAAGAATATAGGTGAAAGGTTATGATGCTACCTGAGCCTATATTGGGGTACCTCTATGGAATATAACAGTATTTACAGTGTCAATGTCTCAATTATCAGAGAGTACACTCAGGGTAATGAAATCATTCAAAGAAATTTTGAATACATGTGGTATTTTCAAATGTTCAGTGGGACCAAATACATCATATGAAACCATATCCCAGACTATACCATCGGGTACTGGAACTGCTGTAATGTTCACTAGGGACAGGTCTCTCTGTTCACGGTGTGATGACGTATGAGGTTTCAGGACCAAGTTCACTGGTTGTACTGCAGAGCGATGTGGGAGGTAATGTCCATTTAGAAGTAGGAAAAAGACAGTCACTATTCTGATCCAAATTAACAGGAACAGGATCCCTAATGCAAACCAGAGATGCAACCAAGGGCACACAAAGTAAGTCTTTTTCAGCCAGAGATAGAATTGTCGAAATCTTTCTTTCTTTGAAAAGGGCGGCGTTTGGTCAGGTTCACTTGGATCTAATGAAAATTCATCGAAGTCGATGAATTAGCCAGACGCAGTTCGATCTATCTTTGGTAGCTCTGCAGGTTTTGTAGAACTGGCAGGTTTCTTTTGTGGAGGCACATCAATGTAAATTTCATTGTTGGGCCGAATTGCAATTTGCGTTACAGTTATATTTTGATGTTGTTCAATTTCAACTGGTGTGATTTGTACTCCCTTATTTGATACTCCTGCACTTTGCGCAGAGGAGTCTTGAAAGGTTATTAGTCTTTCCATCTGAACTTCCTGTATAGTAGCAAGAGGAGATCTGAGGCTACTCAGGATTCCCGCGGCCTACTGTTGAGAATCGGCCACATAGTGTGGTTTGATCAGGTCAATGGAGACAAATCTTTTAATCTTTTTGCCGGCAAGAGGCAGAAGTAGTACTGTTCTTGTTCCTTCGACTGCCAGGACAGGTACAGGTGCACTGTAAGATGGCCCAAATTCTTTCTTGTCCACGATCTTTTCTCTGACCAGGTCCCCAACCTTTGGAACCCAGGCAGGTATTGCCGGAACCGGTTTCACTTCCCCAGTGGCGGTACGTTTTACTTGGACGTTGCTTTGAATGCCCGGAATTCATTGAGTTCCTGTAAAACAGCCAAACGATCATTGATGTCAAATGGTTTTGCATCTGCCACTGTGCTGGCCCAATCAAGATCAGGTACCCACATTCTTGTTAACCACAAAAAGCTGCTCCTAACTTAATGACTACTGTGAGATGTGGGTTACATTACGAGTGAAGACATCTCATAAAATGTAACGGACTGGTCTCACACACCACCTGGTGTCATGCTTCATCATTGACCAGTCCTCGCCCTCTAAAACCCTGGTTTGATAGAGGGCGGGCATTCACCTGACGACAGGGATGCACTTCTAAACTAAGTGGGGGCCCATAAAAAAGTGAGTGTAGTTAAAAATCATTATAGTTAACCTTATTGTGTTTTTAATGTGAAGGGTAACTATATGATATTAAAATCAAAAGACGGTGTATGGGGGAATTAATGTCCCCTAACCGTTGCGTGTGAGGTCAACATGTTTCTGCCGTGTTGGCCCAGTTGGGTCCAGGGCATTCATCAGGACCTAATTAGAACATAAAGGGCTCCGTTCTTACCAGCTAGTAGTAAGAGAAAACCACTGTGTGGGCGTGATCATTTTCACTCTCCACAACTTGATGGCTTCTAAGTTCAAGCCTGAAAAGAGAAATATTAAAAAACATATGAACCCACAAACCTTCGTTGTGGTAAAGAACCGAACACAATACATGCACTGTTTCAGTGGAAACGTGAGTGACTACTCGTGTGACATGTGACACTCTACTTGTGTACATGAATCCAGAAGAAAGTAAAGTTAGAACGCGAGTCCCACTCTTCTTACCCTAAATACCAGAACTACTTGCCCCATGGAAGGAGGGGAGGGGAAACCCCTGTTGTTAAACCCTGTTGAAAGAAACACAAATCACAAATCACAATAGGCGTGAAAATCGTGGTCTGTGACAGAAGAAAGTCCGAATCAACCTGTTTGAGTAACATTATCAACTGTGATCTTTAGTTCATATGTTAAAGCACTTCATCTTGCTTTTATTATAATTTTTTTCTCTTTCAGTGTCTTTAGTAGGGCTTCTATACAAATATATATATTTTTTTAAGGCGTGGCCGCCAACACGGTGGCACCACTCACGCAAGTACAGATCGTAACTAGCTTAGTGGGCACTTGCACAGCTATGCCCCTCTGGATTGGCGGTCACGGATCTTTATCCAAGACCCCCTGCTTGAGGGTTCTGCCCTTTATCAGCCTATTTGTCAAAGGCATTTTTCCATTCACGCGCTACACTTTGCTTTGTTGCGCATGCGCGGACACCTGCCACTATCTCTTTTCCGCGCTATACTCGGTTACATTGAGCATGCGCGGATAACTGGCACTATTTCGATCCCGCTCACCACCAGTGATACATCTCTGTCCTTCGCGCTTCAATCCGCCACATTGGACAAGCACGTACACCGGCTACGCCCGAATCGGACACTTGCAAGCATTAATTTAGGCAAGTGTGTATCTGATAACACCACTTGTCACTTTGCCATTAACGCGCTGCACTTTACATTATGAGCATGCGCTAACATCGGCCACCTTTGAACCAGGCGAATGCATGCGGGACACAGGAAGTCACGCACCTGATTCGGGTTTCCCATAGCTTAGTCACAACTCACACTGAGCATGTGCACCCGGCCGCCATGATGGAACCAGGCTCCTATTTTAGTGACACAGGAAATCACACACCTGTTAATACTTTCATCAGCTGCGAATCTCTTGACACCAATTAACTCGAATTGAGGTACTATATATAGCTTGATCTCTTCCTCCTCACTTCTACATCGGGGAGGAACGGGAGCAGTCGCCTAGGAACCATATGGGAAACTTTCCTTGAAGCAGTAAGGGTTTGAATGAGGGCTGAGTGAATGTATGGTTGTTTTACCACTTCAAGTGTGAATGTGGTTGAATGTGATGCAGACTTTCTTCTGTCACAGACCACGATTTTCACGCCTATTGTGATTTGTGTTTCTTTCAACAGGGTTTGACAACAGGGGTTTCCCCTCCCCTCCTTCCATGGGGCAAGTAGTTCTGGTATTTAGGGTAAGAAGAGTGGGACTCGCGTTCTCACTTTACTTTCTTCTGGATTCATGTACACAAGTAGAGTGTCACATGTCACACGAGTAGTCACTCACGTTTCCACTGAAACAGTGCATGTATTGTGTTCGGTTCTTTACCACAACGAAGGTTTGTGGGTTCATATGTTTTTTAATATTTCTCTTTTCAGGCTTGAACTTAGAAGCCATCAAGTTGTGGAGAGTGAAAATGATCACGCCCACACAGTGGTTTTCTCTTACTACTAGCTGGTAAGAACGGAGCCCTTTATGTTCTAATTAGGTCCTGATGAATGCCCTGGACCCAACTGGGCCAACACGGCAGAAACATGTTGACCTCACACGCAACGGTTAGGGGACATTAATTCCCCCATACACCGTCTTTTGATTTTAATATCATATAGTTACCCTTCACATTAAAAACACAATAAGGTTAACTATAATGATTTTTAACTACACTCACTTTTTTATGGGCCCCCACTTAGTTTAGAAGTGCATCCCTGTCGTCAGGTGAATGCCTGCCCTCTATCAAACCAGGGTTTTAGAGGGCGAGGACTGGTCAATGATGAAGCATGACACCAGGTGGTGTGTGAGACCAGTCCGTTACATTTTATGAGATGTCTTCACTCGTAATGTAACCCACATCTCACAGTAGTCATTAAGTTAGGAGCAGCTTTTTGTGGTTAACATTTATTGTTGGAGGCTGCTAGCTCCTAAAAAAAACCCGCGCCTCTTGTTCCCTTCTCCACACAGTGTGGAGCTTATGTGGTTTTCTACCCACATTCTTGTCCCAAACAGGATCTCATTGGGGGTACGGCCTCCCAAGGATTTTCTTGGCATTTTGTTTAGTGCCCTCTGGAACCCGTACAGGTGATTGACCCAACTGCCACCTGTGCCTAATACCCTTGCTGTTAAGGATTGCTTTAAATCCCGGTTTTTCCTCTCCACCACCGAATTTCCCTCTGGTTGGTAGGGGGGGAGTACCGCAAGGCCACGCCCAGACTTCCCATGGCTTCCTTGTAAGCTTGTGAGCTAAACGCAGGGCCACGGTCGGAGTGTAACGTGCCAATTGCGTATGTCCCAGTGAAGACTCGCAAATCCTTTATAACAGTTCGGGCGTCAGCCGAGCACTGAGGCAAAACCCATAGGAATCTAGAGCATGAATCCACTGCCACCAAGATGTACTTGTAGGCCCGTCAGATTGTAGGGGGCTGCAGTGGTCCAAATAGACACATGCGAGAGGTCTGTCTGAAATGAGTAGTGGTGTTTGTGGTGGCCGTGCTATGGTGGAACCTTTCATCTGCTGGCTGATGTCGCACTTTAGGACATAACCCTTGGTTTGTTTAGACAAACCTGGTCACCAGTAATGCTGCTTCAATAATGAAATTGTTGCAGTGACTCCTGCGTGTGCTGAGCCTAGACCCTCGTGTGCAGCTAGATTTAAACATAATCTGCGATCCATGTTTGGTATAACTCTATCCCCCACTCCTGTAATTTTAGCCTACGGTGTGTTTTGCGCATCTGAATTGTAGGAGGAGTACTTGAGTGGAAAGCCTTTTGGCAAGACAGAGCCATGTTTTGAGGCATTGGCATCTATCATTATCTCTCAGTCCATTCTCGTGCTAGAACGAGTGATTGCAGCAACGGCAGCAGTTCGCACTGTCGCCTTAGCGGCTTCATCAGCCAATTAATTCCCTTCAACGTGCACACCAACATGCTGATGACTCAAAGTGTGAATAACCTGAGACCGTGACAGGCATTCTTTCAGCTTCGCCACTTGTTCCCATAAAAATGTATGCTTTATTGTGCAACCCTTGGAGTCTCTAAACCCATTCAGGCCCCAGTAGTGAAGATATTCATTGTAGGACTGGACACAGTAAAACGAATCGCACACTATCAGTGTGGGGAATTCCCGATCCGTGTTCTGTAACGCCAGTATCAGGGCTTTTAGTTCTGCTAGCTGCGCTGTGCAATCTCCTAGAGATTGTGTCATCGTATTGCTGGGATGGAACTTGCCGTCCCCCATACGTCCCTTTGCTATAGCACATGCTGCCCTATGCTGCTGTTTACTTCCTATGGCAGGCTGAGCAGAACCGTCAGTGTAAATGATGTATTCATATTTTTCAAGAGGCAAGATTTCATTCGGGAGAGGATATTCTTGTTCGTACTGAAGGAATGCTTTTGTTTTCAGTGTAGCATCGTATCTGTAGTCTACATGTGTAGCAGTAAGAGAATTAGCCTATTGTATCCATCGTGTATGCAGTGCTTTTGCATTTGGAATACTGGCTTTGGTAACAGCTTCTAAAGTTGGTTCCGGGGTTACAACAATAATGCGTTTCCCCTGCGCTTGAGCTCTTTCTGTGGCCGCAAATCGCATTTTCGCATTTGTGTATAAATGTGATTTGTATGCAATTAGTACTGTCTCTCCTTCATTGAAAGTGACGTTAAGTATCTCCTTATTGACCTGCGACCACATGGATAACCAGGTTTGTTGTGTTTACACGTGTGTGTAAGTGCTTTGCAGCTATCATGTCAGCCTGAACGGAACAGAGAATTTCTGTGTGTTCTTGTGTTCACTGGTGAGCTGTGAAATCAGGTCTGATTAAGTCCTAGAAAGGTTTAACCCTTTCTGCGTAATCAAGAATGTATGTTCTGCCAAAATTTAAGAATCCTAAAATGGATTGTAAACCCTCCAAAGTCTTCGGAGGCTGGGGCAGCGCACATTTTTCTAAAAATTGGCTGCCAGGCTCTTGCCTTCACTTGATAGCTCATATCCCAAAAATAGGACATTGAGATGGGCAATTTTTGATTTCTTGAAATTAAATTTGCAGCCCAAGTAGGCGAAACCCACAATAATGTTGTTCACCCTGCTCAAGTAATTCGTCGTCCTTCAGATAAATGTCATCTACATAGGACACTGCCTCCTCTTCACATGATTGTAAAATTTCTGACACTCTTGCCGAGAAAAGGCCTGGGCTGTTCTTATACCCTTGGGCCAACTAACGGAATTGGCACTGAGTGCCTAGGGTAGAAAATGCTGTCAAATATCTGCTTTCTGGTGCTGTATTTTGGCAGAAAAATCTATTAGAGATATCTAAAGTAGTTTTGTATTTCTTCCGCACAATGTTATTCATTAATGCAGCACTGTGTGCATTCTGTACTGCAAATGTTCGAGTGCATTTGTTTAGACGTCGGTAATCCAGAACTAGACAGTATGAATTGTCAGGTTTCATTACGGGAAACACAGCATTGTTCATCGGGGAGGTGCAAGGCTCAAATACACCTTGGTATTCGAGTTGGTCTAAGATTTCCTTGACCTGTCTTTTTGCGTCATTTTTAATAGGGTACTGTCTTTGTGGATTTGGAGTAGATTTTAATGGGATTTCGTGTTGTGGAGACTCCACGTCCCACCCTACATGATTGCAGTATAATGCGGGAGCTAGCGCTGGCGCCCACTCCTTCGCGTATGAGTGTTTTACAAAACCAGGAACGAGGTCGGAGAAAGCAGGCAAAATGACGCTTTCCCCTTTTGGGCAATCCATCACATATTCTGGCATACAATCTTTTCCTGCTAACAGGGTATTGTATCCGAATGTCAGGTTCTCCCAAAAGAGACATTTCACTTTTCTTTGTATGTCCCCCTCCATTTGGAGCGTTATTTCCTATAACTGATGTGGGACACTAACTCTTGATAGAGCGCATGTTGCTCTTTAATTTGTAGGGGTGCATTATAATCGTGAATAGTTTGCACTCACATGTACTCTGTTGATTTCATTAGAAACAAAATCATTAGAATGAAGACTGTAGCATTATATAAGGGAAATGATCAAGATTTCCGCATGTGCTTAAAGGAAATAATGTATTAATGCGTGTGTTTAAGGAACACTATATGTGTAAAATTTATTTGTGTTTAAATAAGCGTTTCATATAAAGGTTCATGTAACGTGTGTAATTCAATGGCTGTTCTTAGGTTAGCCAGACATTGGTAGGCCTACCTTTCGTTTCTCCCTGTACGTTCACGTGTTAGAAGTTTTCATTAGAATTTATGTGCTTGGTACATGTTTTTCTTTTTTCGTCCCTGCTGCAGGTGCAAGAATTCATCCTCGTTAGTTAAGAATAATGTCTTTGTCTAAGATTTAAGTGAGACATAGGGAGGAGAGGAATGTCTTTGAAGAGTCTGAAATAATAAAGTACGAGGATGTCTTTTGTGTCTGGAGAAACCTGGGAACCAAGGTCATCGGACAAGAGCCTGGATGCGCTATTACTTCATGGAAAGTTACCTATAAGGAGGTGTTCTCGGAATAAGGTGATCATGTGGTGCATTAGGGGTGTAACTTTGCCTTTTTGTATTAGGATCAGGGACAGAGTCGGGGGAACATCTGCTTTTTCCTGAGGAAGGGGAGCATCTTAGAATGAGCTCTGTAGCTTTACGCTACTCAACTCATTTAACGTGAGTGTGTTTCTTAGGAAGTCTTCACGTGCTGACACCTTTCAGAGGGAATTGCCTGGGAAGAGGATGCTAACTAGGGATGCTACGTTAGAAGTAGTGTAGGGGCAGATTAATCTTTTATTTAAGAAATATAAATCAAGAAGGCTCTGGATGTAGCTTCTATACTCATTTGAGTCCTGATTCTGGAATGTATTATTCTGTGTTTGTTGTATCGAGTGAATTATATCCGTAGACTTGGTTTTGTATTAGTGTTCATGTATATTTACACTCTTATATTGAGGTGTATATATATATATTCTACTTTTCTTGGCCTTAAAATAAATCTGTAAAATCTGGATCAGGAGTCTGTGCTCCTTTAGCGCCATGAGAAAGGGTAATGTATAATTATCGAATTGTTTTTTTCCCTTCCACACTTACATAGCAGGCAACAAAGACCATCAGTCAAGGGTTCCTGAGTAAATCTAGAACGTGGAACCCGGCTTCTTCAGTTGGTAGTAGAGTAAGATAATCCAGAGCGGAGAATGACAGGCGTTGACGGAGATTGGCGGAGACTGACGGTGCGGCGAAGACAGCGATGAACGGTGGCGTGAGTATAAACAGTGATGTGTTTTAGATTGCGGTGATTTAATTGTATGATGTCTTGCGGAGTTGGGATGATAGTCGAGTGAATGTGGGTTATTGGGCCGAACGCGTGCAGTCCGTTTGGTTTTGGTTATTTTGGTTATCGGGCTCAAGAGTAGCCTAAGATCCCGGGATAGGTTCATGGTGTTAAAGACACCACTTGGTTGTAATTGTCTGACCATTGGTTGTTGGGAAGTCGTGGAGCGCTATCGACGACCCACTTGGGATAGGGAACTTTGTGTGAGTGGACTTATTAGAATTGTGTGTGGAAAGCCTCGTGCACAGGGGCAGACTATAGCAATTCGAGTGGCCAACGCAGGTCGTGGGTCACAGGGTGTGAATGTTCTTGAGAGAGTGAATCCTATCGATATTTTAGAAGGCAGACACATACTTGGTTTATTGTAACTGTACGGTAGACAGTTACTTGGTTCTATGAGTGCGAGAGCGAATGTGTATGGTGAGATTGTGAAGGAGGGTGAATCGCTGCGAGGAGGAACAGGTGACGTCAGGGTGTGTCGCGCTGTGATTGGCCGGTTGGTGTAATGCCATGTTGGGATTGGTAGGTTGACAGCAAGAAGTCAGAGTAAGGAAAAGTTGTGGTCTTAAATAATTTGGTTCAAAATCAGATGTTTTAAGGTATTACGAGACTTATGCAGAGGAGACTCGGGTGTGGTTACTCGGGTGGGGGACGAAGCCCCGCCAGAGCATACTCTGGCACACCATATGGCAACAAACGTGGGGCTCCATACTATAGTGTGGCTCCAGAATTGGCAAAAGATTACTGAGAAAGAGGGAGAATTGGCTTTTCCATGCTATGGGTCATTTCGATTGGAGGTGTTGTATCAGTTGAGGGAAGTGATGTCTTCATTGCGCCATCCACCTAGACCGACACAATTTGAGGCATTAGATGCGTGGATGCAAGCGGCACAAGCGAGGAAAAGAGAAAAGTCTCAGGGAAGGATAAAAAAGGCAATCAAAGCATATCAAGATGCACGGTGGGACGCTCAGTTGAAAAGATGAAGGGTGGACAGCATTGAGGGGGAAAGGCTGTACCCTAATTGGTGCAGGAAGCAGGCACTCAAATCAGGAATACAGATGATGGAAGTGACACTGATGACAGTCTGCTAGATAGACTATTGGCAGAGCATACCCCACCCTATAATCCACAGTCAGAAGAGGCAAGATGAGGACTGCCAAGAGAAGGGAGCCCGGAAAGATCTGGGACGGCTCCGGTAGGCCCTAGTGCAAGAGTAGTGGGTAGGATTTTAGCGGGACCAGAAGGGGCAGGGAGGCCAGTGATTGGAAATACTGAGACGAGTGGAGTTGGCAATGCCATATGGTTACCGGAAGCCCTTAGGTACCGGTTACCATTGGGCCTGTGGTCTCAGAATATGACCCGAACATCGGGGAAAGTGGTGGTCAGCAGCAGACCGGAATGGGAGAAGAAACTATCTCTGGAGGAAGCATTGCGATGGGGGGAACGGGTACATCTTTAGTGCCTGTGGAAACTAGTACTCTATTGCCAGCGACGGCGTATCCTTCAAGGGTGCGCGTCAGGTTTGATACAGGACGGTCAGGTTCCTAGGCAAATTCTCGGTCAGAGATAAGAATGTGGGTCCCTCCAGTTAAGGGATCCATGGGAAGGATTCCAGAGGTGGGATCGAGGCAGGAGGTTCTTGGAACTCAACCCGTCCTCCAGAATACAGGGTTGGAAAGTCCATGGAGGAGTCAGAGTTGTGAAAGGGAAGCTCAACCCGTCCTCCAGAATACAGGGTTGAAAAATCAATGGAGGAGTCAGAGTTGTGAAAGGGAAGGGCAATGTAATGTGACGGGTCAGGGAATGCTTAAGGTTGCAATGAAGGCAAATTTGCTTGATGTGCTGAAATTGAAGTCGGAGCTAGATGAGATAATTGCCTTTGGAAAGAATAGAATTCTATGATCAAGATGAGCTGTTATTTGTGGCAAAGGATGTCACTCGTAAGGCAAAGCGAGCTCACAAGATGTTGGTTCAATTGGCACAGAAGTACGATGTGCACCTGACCTACTATGAGAGACTCCTGTAAGTCTTCAAACAGTATAGTGGGCTGGATACTTTAGATCATAAGGATATGTGACAGTTTGTTTCCAAATTTGTGCTAGGATTGAGACCAGAGATTAGTTTTATGATCCAACAGCATTTGATTTGTTAGCAAAATAAGTCTGTGGATGAAATTCTACGTTATGCTAGGTTCTGTAGTGACAAAGTGGAGTACAAGCATAAGAAAATGAAGGATAAGTTAATGTTGGTACAGTTGAGAAATGCTGAGAGGCCAGAGCTGACACAGATGAATGGAGGAACTATGGGCTGGAGAAGGGGGGAATTGTCAAGGAGTGAACCAAAATGTGTCGGCCCCTATGGGAAAGGGGAGAGGGAGAGGAACGTATCCCAAGGCAGGGGTGGACTGGGTTAATTTAAGGAGAAACACTGCCTGGCATTATTGTCACAAGATCGGACGTTGGAAGCACGACTGTCGCACGAACCCAGCAAACCAAATACAGAACGAGGAGAGTATACAAGCGCTTGATGCCTGAATACGGTGACGAGACCTAGATCCATGTATGGAGGGGGCCTGGATCAGCCGGTACAGGTACCCCATCCTCCGAGAATTATTCAGGGGAATTGTGTGTACCAACAAATGCCTTTCATTTAAACTTTAGACGATTTTGAACTGGACCCGTCACAATGACGGTGCCCGAGGGGGGAGGAAAGCTGTACTCTTGGGGCAGCCTTAGCGGTAGACCAGAGTGGACCATTTGTGGAGGCAGATGTTGATGGTCATCGGCGTAGTTCGCGGAGTTTTGCTACGCGGAACTCTGCGAAGTTACAAAAAAACTCCGCGAAGTTCCGCGAGTAGCGTAGTGCAATGCTGGCATTCCTGCCGCTCGGGTAGAGATTCTACCCGAGCGGCAGCCCGCGCTCGCAAACTTACCGTTCGCGAGCAGGGAAAGAACTCCGCTGCACATCGCGAAGCGGAGTTTTCTGCACTCCGCGAGCTCAGCAGAGTGCGGAGTGCAGAAAACTCCGCAAACGGAGAGAAGTTCATCGCCCAGGCCTACCTATTATATTCTTGATTGATACTGGTGCTACCCGCTCTACTGTGAGATCAGCAGTGGTTCCCAACCTACCCCTCTCGGGACAATCGATCCAAGTTGTAGGAGTTGAAAATGACCAATCCCCTGACAGATGAACTATCTGTAAAAATAGGAACATTCCAGGATCGACACCAGTTCATGGTGTGCGATTCAAGTCCAGTCTGTTTGTTAGGACGTGATCTTTTGTGTAAGCTAAATTGTATCATCTATTGTACTCTGAAGGGGGTACAAATACAGACAAACGATGATTACATTGCCTTTAAATTGGCAAGTCAGAACTTATGCGTAGAGATGTTTCCTGTATTAACTGCAGATGAGCTGCCAATTGACTTGAGAGATTCGGTCTCTCCTGTGGTATGGGATTTTACTGGAGAAGAAATAGGACTGATTCGAGTAGTCGAACCAGTAAAGATACAGATTAAGCCAAATGCTGAATTTCCAAGGACGCCACAGTACAATCTGACCCCGGAAACAGTGGCAGGAATAAGACCTTTAATTGAGTTTATGATTGCGCACGGCATTCTGAAAGAGATAAGAGGAAGTCCCTGCAATTCACCCATCATGGGATTGAAGAAGCCCAGTGGCATTTATAGGACTGTCCAGGACCTGAGGAAAATTAATGAGATCGTGATTCCATGTTGTCCTGTGGTACCGAATCCAGCTGTGATCTTATTCCAAATACCTTGTGAAGAGGGATGGTTTACGATCATTGGCCTATGTCAAGCATTCATTTTGATACCCCTCCTTGAGGAAAGCCAATTTTTGTTTGCTTTCCGGCTGGAGTGTGAACGTGGTGTCGTATCCCACAAGGGTATATAGAGAGTCTGTCCATCTTTAAACAGATCTTGAAAAAGAATCTTGAGAGTCTGGTGTTAAAGCAAAATTAATTTCTTGTTCAGTATATAGATGACCTCCTGATTGCTTCGGAGACGGAAGATGCTTGTAGGATAGATGGATGCAAGGGGAGGGTTTGGATTTGTGCGGTATACGATGGCGCCTACTCGTGTGCCCTTCTGTGTATATATGATATTAGTGTTGTACGGTGCTACAGGCGAAGGGATGACCCTGAACCCCTCGACCAGACACAAGGCCCACAAATATATGTTACAAATGCCTGTGCACACGTTATTGTAAATTGCAAAAACAGTACTGCATCACATTCATGAAAGTTCCCATGGTACCAGATCACTTACATCCTTACGAGTCAATCTCAACAAGGGTTTCACCTTCAGTGAGAAATTGGGAATCCACTGTCGACAGTAGCCGACTATTCCCAAAAACATTCAGACTTCCTTTTGTGTCGTAGGCAGACTCATTTGAAAGATCGCCTCAATGCGATCTAGTGACAGCTTTCTTTTGCCTTTCTCAATACGATGACCCAAGTAATGAACCTCAGGTAAACAGTACTGAAGCTTGCTCGGGGACACCTTGTGCCCATTTTCTGCCAGATGGTTCAGCAGAGAGACAATATCTATCCTACAAGTATATGTTACAAATGCCTGTGCACACGTTATTGTAAATTGCAGAAACAGTACTGCATCACATTCATGAAAGTTCAGAAAACACTCTACTATTCACACGTCAAATGAGTAAGATGACAGCAGACACTCCGGGTGTCTCGTGTTCTTATTGTTTAATGAGGATCGATTGCCCAGCCAACACGTGTTTCGTCAGGGTATGAACCCACGACTTCTTCAGGGCTAGAAGATGTACAATAACAAGGTCTCAGAGACTATAACACAAACATGAGTTAGGCTCGGCGACAAGTGACTTTAGTGTCATTACACCCTGGGTGATAACCCATAGTCCTGTGAATCAAAACACTCCGGCTATAATGAGCGCACTCGGCTGCTGGTAACTTTACGCTATTCGTCCGCCACGCCCTGCTGCTTGTATTTTCAGAGTCACTGAGAAGGACTCTGTTTGGCACAAATTTACATTCTGTAATTGGAGGGTACACCCACCGAACGCTGCTCTGATCCTCTTTACAGCAACAGTGGGCGTACAATTTCAAGATACCTCAGACACCCCAAAACTCTCCTTTTATTCATGTCCATTTATTTAATGTAATTTGTGGACATGCCATAGGGGTCACCTCACCGCCTGAATCCTGCCTTAATCATGTCCACTGACACTCTTGTCATCGGGGACTCTTCCACCCAGTGGCCCTTGTGTAGTAGCACTTTCTGGTTTTATGATTGGAACTTTGGTTTGAGGGTGAATGATGTATACACCAGGTGCTATTCCAATCTCACACATTTATTTTCCTTTTGTCCACAGTGACATTGGACCGTTCGATTTGATAAGTCCCTATTTACTTGATTTTACTCTGGGAATTTATTCCACACCCTTATACTCCTTGTCTTGCAGATCGATCCATTTCAGTTCATTTGCCACAGAGGTACGAGTTTTATCCCTCACTGGTAGTTTAATTGACTTTCTACTCAGTGGACTTACTCTGGACTGACTCTGTTTCTTTCCTCGTTCCCTCTCCCCTACGTTTCTTTGTTCCCTTTTGTCTTTTCTCCATCCCGAACATAACTTATCACTTTTTCGTGGAACATGTCAGAAATTCCTTTTGATCAGTGCACTATGTTTGTATATTAGATTTAACGATGTAAAAGATTGGTTGTTTCATGATTAGATCGATTGATATGTATAAAAATCTAAGTCACAATGTGCATGTTGATATTAGACCAGTCACCGAACTGTATCACGATACACTGCTACAATGATACTTTGGCACTCAAGAATAATGTGAGTCAAATTAGGATGTCACTTGATACCCTTTCACCTCACTGGTCTACTCATCACCTTTAGGACCTATCCATCAGAAGTGTTGGTGTACAGGACTATGGATTATCACCCAGGGTGTAATGACACTAAAGTCACTTGTCGCCGACCCTAACTCATGTTTGTGTTATAGTCTCTGAGACCTTGTTATTGTACATCTTCTAGCCCTGAAGAAGTCGTGGGTTCATACCCTGACGAAACACATGTTGGCTGGGCAATCGATCCTCATTAAACAATAAGAACACGAGACACCCGGAGTGTTCTGCTGTCATCTTACTCATTTGACGTGTGAATAGTAGAGTGTTTTCTGAACTTTCATGAATGTGATGCAGTACTGTTTCTGCAATTTACAATAACGTGTGCACAGGCATTTGTAACATATACTTGTAGGATAGATACTGTCTCTCTGCTGAACCATCTGGCAGAAAATGGGCACAAGGTGTCCCCGAGCAAGCTTCAGTACTGTTTACCTGAGGTTCATTACTTGGGTCATCGTATTGAGAAAGGCAAAAGAAAGCTGTCACCAGATCGCATTGAGGCGATCTTTCAAATGAGTCTGCCTACGACACAAAAGGAAGTCTGAATGTTTTTGGGAATAGTCGGCTACTGTCGACAGTGGATTCCCAATTTCTCACTGAAGGTGAAACCCTTGTTGAGATTGACTCGTAAGGATGTAAGTGATCTGGTACCATGGGACAATGACTGTCTGTGTGCCTTCCTGGAGCTGAGAGAGAGCTTATGTCGCGCTCTGGCTTTAGGAATGCCTGATTACAATAAAGCCTTTTTGCTCTTTTGCTGTGAGAGGGAGGGTTGTGCACTAGCGGTACACACTCAGACACATTGGGGTGTCCGTAGACCAGTGGCCTATTTCTCAGCTATGTTAGACCCGGTAGCTTCTGCGTTGCCCGGATGTCTCAGATTGGTTGCTGCAACGGGTGTCAGCATTGAGAGATGCAAAAGTATTGTGATGGGTCACCCGCTTACTGTTTATGTTCCACACTCAGTAGAGCACCTGATAACGAGAACAAAAACACAGCACTTAACCAATAATAGGCTCACAAGGTATGAGCAGGTTATTTTGGCATCTGAAAATGTTACTTTGAAAAGATGTGCCATGTTGAATCCTGCTACCCTGATGCCTATCCCAAACATTGAAGAGGAAGAGTGTGAGGACCATGACTGTCTGGATGTGACTGAACTTTCTACCAAACCAAGACCCGACATTGTTGATGAACCTCTACCTGAATCAGACCTAGTCCTCTTTGTTGATGGTTCATGTTTAAGAAACAGTGAGGGTAGTTTGAGAGCAGTGTTTGCTGTCTGCACTATTTCTGGAGTTGTGGAAGCTGCTTGCTTACAAGGAGTATACTCCGCGCAGGTAGCTGAAATCATTGCCTTGACATGTGCATGCCTTGTTTCTGATCAAATCCGAGTAACTATCTATACCAACAGCCAGTACTTTTGGAGTGGTTCATGACTTTGGACAGCTATGGTTGCAGAGGGGGTTCTTAATGTCATCAGGATCTACTATCAGGAATGGGGAATATGTGAGACAATTGCTGGAAGCCTTGCAGAGGCCGAAAGAAGTGGCCGTGGTGAAATGCATAGCTCATAGAAAAGGGGAAGATTTTGTGACTCAAGGAAATCTTTATGCTGATGAGGTTGCGCGCTTTTGTGCCATACATGCTTGCATTTTCAATGAGGAATATATAGGAGAGATCACAGAAAAGACCGAGCTCAGCATGATGTCAGCCATAGCTGACACTTGGGATGAGGTCAAGCGTCTACAAGGAGAAGTTTCAGAACAAGAGGAAGCTGCTTGGATTAGGGCAGGTTGTGAGAGAAGAGATGATGGCATTTGGGTTTCAACTGATGACAGTGCAGTGTTACCAGACTGCTTGTTGAGCCCTATGGCGAGACAAATCCATGGAGCAGTTCATCTTGGGAGAGATGCTATGGTGCGGGTGTTCAGACAGACATGGTTTAATCCAAAGTTTTGGGTGTATGCTGAAGCCGTGTATCATAGGTATGTTACATGTCAGCAAATGAATGCTGGAAAGAAAACTGTGGTTGCTTTAAGTCACATTGGGAGATCGGGAGGTCCTTTTAACAGAATCCAGATGTACTTCATTGAGATGCCCAGGTGCAATGGATTGAGGTATGTTTTGGTGGAGGTGTGTGTCTTTTCATGTTGGATTGAGGCATATCCAACTAGGTGTGACAGTCTTACAGTAGCAAAGTTGTTGCTTAGAGAGCTTATACCGCGGTTTGTATTTCCAACTTCATTGGAATCGGATAGAGGGACCTACTTCCACAGCAAGATCATGAAACTGTTCTGCGCTGCTTTGCAAGTTGACCAGAGACTGCATTGTAGTTATAGGCCAGAGACAACTGGCCTGGTGGATCAGATAAATGGTACTCTTAAGATGAAGATGGCAAAAGTGTGTTCCTCGACATCTTTGAATTGGCCTAATGCGCTGCCCTTGGTGCTGATGAGTTTGCGTAGCACTCCAGAAAGGAGGTCAGGACTCTCGCCCCATTAAATACTGATGGGGAGGGTGATGCGCTTGCCTGCGGTGCCAGCTACAGCATTGATAAACATCACTGATGATTTGGTCCTTGATTATTGCAAAGGATTGGCTGATGTGATTAATTCTGTATCTCACCAGGTCGAAGCTGCAACAGCACCAACATTGAAGGACCTCTTGCACGACTTATGCCCGGGTGACTGGGTGTTGGTTCGTAAGCATGTGAGGAAGAATTGCCTAAGTCCGAATCAAGTGATCCTGGTAACAAACACTGCTGTGAAGTGCGGAAGCTTGCCGAACTGGATTCACGCTTCGCACACCTGCAAGGTTCCAGAACCCTTGGAAGAAACAGTTCCTCTCCCTGAAGAAAATCCAACTGGGGTCACAAGTTGGAGAGGACAAGTAAAGCTGTGAGAGTTCCTGTCGAGCCAGAATGCTCACCGTTCGAGCTGAGGGGGGTCGAGCTACACAAGACCCGGGTACAGACTCTGAGGGAGACGGAAATGTTGCGAGTGGTATAGAGTCAGACTCAGCTGAACAGACTGGTGTGGAGCAGGGCCGGGTGTTGCGGAGAAGAACAAAGGCTGAAAGAGAATTGTGGCTGGTGAGACAAGGAAGACAGAATTTGAGGCTTGCCTCTGAAAGAGATCTCGTCCCAATCTCTGAGACGTCTGAATCGGAGCAAAGTGACACAGAGCCAAATCAAGAAAGTTTGAGGAGATCAAGGAGAGTGAGAGTACCGTGCCAGAGGTACGCTGCCCCGGAGTGGACATATCTGATCACAGATGCAGGAACCAGTGAGGTCCGGGAGACTGAGATCCAGACGAGTGAGATGCGGAGTTTCAACACTGATCATTGTAAATCGAATTGTTGGTTCCTCGAGTAGAAACTCTCGGGGTTTTGACACTGACCATACCAGATCCTCCAAGGCTGAATGGCTTGCGAATTCTGATCCTGAACAAACTCTCATTTCCAACATTTGGGCGACAGCCTTCAGCTCAGGAGATGGCAGCTTTCTGTATGGAGATCCTACAGCTTGTTGTTGAGGAACTCGGCACTGATCTCATTCATGATGTAAACTGAACTATATAAAGAGAAAAGAAGAGAAGTACTGTTCTAAAAGAAGATAACCTAGGTCTGAGTGGAAGAAGAATAAACGTAGGGACTTTTCAGTAGAAGAAGAAAGAGGGCTAGGGAAGTCTGAACTGTGTAAATAATTGTTGATAGACTGAGTACAGAAGAATTCCAGGGTTTCGAGACATCCTGTATGAAATTTGTGCGCAGGATCACTACGAGATAAAGAAAAGACTTTGGTTGATCCTCTCGCAGGACACAGTCTGGGAACCGATTCAAGATGGAGTCTGGAAATTCGAACCATAGAAAGAAGTGTATGATAGGCACACTCATAGTAGGAGTGATTATAGTCATAACTATATTAATTGTCACATCCATTGTTGAGTCAAACACCAAGGAAGAAGAGGGGGTATGAGGGACGTCCACACCTCCTACTCCAAATACAAAGAAGGGTACCTCAGAATCCGATAGACGTATGATAGAGGAAACCAGTTGCTTATTGCATGTAGATCTGTCTAAGGGTGATTATACATTGAATGTGTATGCGAGGTTATTGTATGAATACGTAGATATGATGGATGTGAGAGACTGTTACGTGTGCATGCAGTTGCCAGCATCCGTAGAGGAGAGGATAAGGTATCATCACTTGCCCCTGAGATATGGTATTACTTGTAGTGTATTGCTTAGTATGTTCTATGGTAAGGGACACTGAATATTATTTTTCCAATTACGATGTAGAGCTTCCAGAGGTTCCGGTTCATAAACACCTAAAAAAAGTATGATTATTACAAACAAGAAGCGAGAATGGCAAAGTATTTTGTACCTATAGTCAATTTAGATACAGCGTATGCACATTGACACAATTTGATGTGTATGCTAACTGACATAGAAAAGAAGTTTGTAGATCGGATAGAAGATAAGAATAGGCAGACATTGTTTAGACCAAACCCTAATGGACCCAGGAAGAGTTGGCTCGCAGGGCTAAGGGAAGTTATGGTCCGTTAGCTTTAGATTTGCAACAATGAGGGAAGCTTTGCATCAGACAGACACCGACATATTATGATAAAATATTTGTGGGAGAGAGCGTGTGTGATCACATTTTTCTGATTGAGGACTCAGTAAAGAAGGCTTTGCTAGACAAGCTACACGTGGTGCTGAATGTGTATTTTGTGTGTGGAAGGAATGCGTATGTTCGATTGACACAGAATTGGTATGGAACGTGTTATATGGCTGTTGTGTTTCCTAAAATTTACCATGTGGAGGACTTGTGGCCATCAGAAGGGAGACAACCTCATTGAGAGAAACATGGTACGAGTGCAGGAGAGATTGTTGGGGATGTGTTTGGAGCAATGATATCGAGTTTGGGTGTGGTTTTCAATGATGTAAAGATTAGAAGGTTGTCAACCTTAGTAGATAAGTTGTCAGTGAATACAGCACAAGCCTTATT
The DNA here is from genome assembly GCA_963921515.1 of Calotriton arnoldi. Lineage (NCBI taxonomy): Eukaryota > Metazoa > Chordata > Amphibia > Caudata > Salamandridae > Calotriton > Calotriton arnoldi. The sequence goes on from CAWUFW010001618.1 coordinate 1,528,758, forward strand.
GCTTGCAGATGGGGAGATGGTCTCGATAAGAGCTATGGTGATGCAAAATCGTCTTGCTTTAGACGTATTGTTGGCAAAGGCAGGCGGAGTCTGTAAATTGTTGAGGGTTCAACAGTGCTGCACTTATATCCCAGACCATAGTAAGGATCTGAGGAAATATATAAGTAACATCACGGAGATACATCAGGAGATACATGATTTAGCCACAGAAGAAATTTGGGATAAAATTGGTCAAGGTTTCGGAAAAGTTGGAAGTTGGTTTGCAAACCTTGGGAAGGGAATTGTTGGATATATCTTGAAGCCCATTATAAAAGTTGTGATTTGTGTCATAATTTTGCTGGGTGCCATCAGAGCTTATAAGTGGCATAGAGCAAGACAGACTGAGAGTTCTCTTAGGAGTCAGGAGAGGAGGATGGAAAGACTGCAGGACTGTCACTATGAGAACCATAAGAATCTGGAGAAGTTTAGGCAGGGAAAGCAGGCTACAACTTCTGTTTAGGTCGGTCTTTTCTGCAGGGAGTTTAAGGGTAAAAGAATGTTGGTTTTGATGACACTAGTCATCAGAGGGGGGCTTATAGAGGGCACGTTGCTCTTTAATTTGTAGGGGTGCAGTATAATAGTGAAAAGTTCGCACTCACATGTACTCTGTTGATTTCATTAGAAACAAAATCATTAGAACGAAGAATGTAACATTACATAAGGAAAATGATCAAGATTTCTGCATGTGCTTAAAAGAAATAATGTAGTAATGTGTGTTTAAAGAACACTATACGTGTAAAATGTATTTGTGTTTAAATAAGCGTTTCATATAACGGTTCATGTAAAATGTGTATATCAATGGCTGTTCTTAGGTTAGCCAGACATTGGTAGGGCTAACTTTCGTTTCTCCCTGTTTGTTCTCGTGTTAGAAGTTTTAATTAGAATTTATGTGTTTGTGGAATGTTTTTCTTTTCTCGTCCCTGCTGCAGGTGCAAGAATTCGTTCTCGTTAGTTAAGAATAATGTCTTTGTCTAAGATGTAAGAGAGACATAGAGAGGAGAGGAATGTCTTTGAACAGTCTGAACTGATAAAGTAGGAGGATGTCTTTCGTGTCTGGAGAAACCTGGGAACCAAGGTCACCGGACAAGAGCCTGGATGCACTATTATTTCATGGAAAGTTACCTACAAGGAGGTGTTCTCGGAATAAAGTGATCACGTGATGCATTGGGGTGTAACTTTGCCTTTTTGTATTAAGATCAGGGACAGAGTCGGGAAACATCTGCTTTTTCCTGAGGAAGGGGAGCATCTTAGAACGAGCTCAGTAGCTTTATGCTACTCGACTCATTTAACGTGAGTGTGCTTCTTAGGAAGTCTTCACGTGCTGACACCTTTCAGGGGAATTGCCTGGGAAGAGGATGCTAAGTAGGAATGTCACGTTAGAAGTAGTGTAGGGACAGATTAATCTTTAATTTACGAATTAGAAATGAAGAAGGCTCTGGATGCAGCTTCTATACTCATTTGTGTCCTGATTCTGGAATTTATTATTTTGTGTTTGTTGTATAGAGTGAATTATATCCGTAGACTTGGTTTTGTATTAGTGTTCATGTATCTTTACACTCTTATATTGAGGTGTATATATATTCTATTTTTCTTGGCCTTCTAATAAATCTGTAAAATCTGGATTAGGAGTCTGTGTTCCATTAGCGTCATGAGAAAGGGTAATGTATAATTATCAAATTGTTTTTCTCCCTTCCGCACTTAAATAGCAGGCAACAAAGACCATTGGCTTCCAGGGTAAATCTAGAACGTGGAACCCGGCTTCTTCCATCTTGTATCTGGTGTTTCCATCGTGATATGTTCATTCAATACTGCTGTCGCCAGAAAGTCCTTCAGGTTCTGGCGAGCTATTGTTACTTCTGCCATGCTGTCTAGTATCGTCAGAGCCCAATCTCCGTTCAGAAGCAGAGTCCTCAGCAACCTGGGCATTTCAAATTTTTAAGCCAGCTATTTTCTTCTTTTTGAATTGAGGCTTTGCTTTAGGTTGTTCTTCCTGCTTGATAATGTAATCTGCAGTGCGATGGGTTTCCCTTTTTGTCTTTGCTCGATCTTCTGCTTTTTGTTCTGACCGTCCTTCCCTCTCCAAGTTTTTTGACGAACCCTGAAAGGAATGAAAGGAACGTGTATCAGTGTCCTGATACCTGTCAGGTTTCTTAATAGTATCCCTATTCCTAAGGTTGAATCTACGTTCAGAGGGCTCCCTTTGAGGAGACCCACCCCTGGAACGGGAATTGTTCTTTTTATTATTATTTTTGTATTGTTTATTATCCCATTTCTTGCCTGCTTTGAGTTATCCTTTTCAGGACTACCCGTCACTTGTGGCTTCCCAGGTCTGGCCCCCAAATTATCCCTACCTAATATAGCATAGGTTTCTTCGATAATTTTTGATAGTTCTCGTTCCTGATTAATAGGAGCGATTTCCCTTAAGCGTTGGCGTATGGCCACCACTGCTGCCTCCCCTTTTATGTTGCTCAGCATGATTGCAGAGACTTGGGCAAAATTACCCATCAGTTTCATCTCCAAGTCCAGGGCAGGTTCTACCCCGTACTCATTCTGTATCTGTTTCAATACATCTGGAATAACTGCTATTGAAATGGTACCGTGTATTCTAATGTCAACTGCAGCGAAGATTGTTCCCCAAGTGGTACAATCCTCTATCGAGGGAACCATCCCCATTGGAAAGCAAATTGTTAACATTCTGTGTTTCTCCTGTGGGCCCGTATGGGGAAAAACAGCTTCCAGCTGTGCTACTTGTTGTGCTATCCAGAACTAAATCTGCTCCCGTTTGGAGGGGATTGTCCCCATGACTGCTTTTAGTGTCTGTGGGCTAATTTTAGGTGTGGTCTGATTTGAACCGGCTAGAGCATTTCTCGCCAGTTGGACTGTTAGTGTTCACATAACGAACTGGACGATGTTTCTGTATAGCTGGACTACGTCTTTGTATAGTGTACAGACTTCGTCTGCTGGTAGTGTGTCAATGTCAGGATGTGGAGGGTATGTAGCTAAGACCGGCCAGGTCGCTCCTTCTATGCTGAGAGGACCGAGTCTTCGATCAGCTGTTGTGTGTGGGAGGGCGCCTTTAAACCAGTTTCTGTGTTGCTGGTAAGTTAACAGGACTTTAATATCCTCGTATGGAATGTATTCTTCCGGTGGTTTATCTATGATGTATTTGTGAAACAATTGTGTCTGTGAATCTGCAGGTGGAAATTTAACCCAAGAATATAATACCTCTGATCCGAACACCTCGTGTGCCTCAATCATGAAGGTAACACAACCACCCCTTGCAGGGACGCCGTGTTCTAATAATTTCAGAGTGACTGCATGTCTGCAATTCTCCGCGATGTTAAGTGCATTTGCAAACTCGTCATCCCCAAACCAGAACCACCACTCCTGCAAGTAGTCATTCTCAAAGAGGAGAAGAACAAGAAGTTTAAGAGCTAGGGTTTTGCACAATGTGGGAATCCTACAAGCTTGTTTTAAAACCTTCAGCCAATACACAGGTTGTACCTGCTCAGCTGATGCGGATCTTCCTTCCCACTCCAGAATTCTCTGAAACAATTTGAGTAGGGCTCTCTGAGAAAGCACAACTGAACTACTCAGATTTTGACTGTTAATATAAGAACAAAACCAACGTTGGCGGCGCCATATCGTTCAGTTCCTAGGAATCCCCAGGACCTGCGCGTTTTGAATGACCTAAACTGAGGGCCTGGTGTCCAGGCTGATTCCAGACACCCCCACAGGATATGTCAGCCGTTATACCAGCTAGCTCTACCGTGCCACTATAAACCCCCAAGCTCTCCCAAAGAGCAAATAGTTTCTGGCAACCACTGAACATGACAACCCTGACCCCTCAGGGATAGTGGAAAACAGTACAGTACTTTTCGCTCAGTCACTTGTGCTTGCTTATTCTCAGAAAATACACAAAATGAACGATTGGGGACGTTTTCAATAAGTATTTGTTGATCAAGCATCAGTCTAGTGTAAAACATATGTGCTGCAACAATCAGGAGACAGAAGCATACGAAAGGGATTGCAAGCAACAACAAAGTGAACAGTAGATACATATACTACCATGGTGCTAAAAAGATGAACATATGTAGTTCAGATAAAACAGTAGCATTTGCGTACTCCTACAATGCGCACCCTATCTAATATGCCTAAATGTACCTAGCCTATATGTAGGTGAAGCATGTATGTGTATGTGCAAGTCTACAGCCAAGAATTCCCCAGGGAGGAACCTGCCCCCTCACCTTATGGGAGAGAATGAAGGACCCTGTCTCTGCTTTGAGAAGGACACCCGCAAGGGATGTCAGAATGCTGCGTGTCGAAGATTCAGCATGCAGGACCCTGTGTCAGCGTGGAAGGAATTCTCCTCTAAATTCAGAGGGGAGTAGGGGTATTATATACTAAGGGGTCACTCCAGGGTTTCCTTTAGAATCGATATGTTTTGAAAGCAACTGAGTGTTTCAAAACAGCATGATTGTGCACAGCGGGCCTGTTGTCCAAGGATGATGAAACAGAAGTGTATGTGGTGAACCTTATACAGAATAATTATGCAGTGTATGTTTATGTACATCATGCACAGAGTATTAAGGTAGAATCCTAAGAAGCCTCATGCATAATGTATGAGCCTGGTCTCAGAGAAACCGAGCAATCTTCGGTGTGGTACACTACTAGGTAAAAGGTCACCATTCAGAGCCGTCATTGTCGTGTGGATGGGACAATGTATGTAAAAAGTGAGCATACATGACAGGCCTAGCCTAAAGGACATGACAGTTTGTGATGACCAACTCGCAGACCATATACACTTTATGGCTTCACTACACATACAATGTCTAAGAATTGACTTAGACACTGTAGGGGTGCAGAGCTCATGCCACTGTACCCTCACCTTAAGGCTAGTGCACACTGCTAGAGGGGTAACTTACCTAGGCATCAGGCAGTGGAGTACAGGCATGGCACACAGGGATGTATGCCATGTCGACTCTTCACTTTTCTCTGCACCAAATCACACAGCCTGCAGTGGCAGTGTTTGTGTGTTAAGGTGCAGGGCCTTTAAGGATGGCACAATAGGTGCTGCAGCCCTTAGAGGCCTTCCCTGGTCACAGTGCCCTTGGTACTCATGGTACCTTTTACAAGGGGCTTACCTGTGGCCAGGGATTTGCCAATTGTGGATACAAAGGTACAGTTTTGGGGAAAGAACACAGGCCCTGGGTACCTGATTGGCAGAGACCCAGGGCACATCAAGTCAGGTTGCATCAGATGTCAGGCAAAAAGTGGGGGGTAACCATGAAAAAAGGGGCACTTTCCTACATGCAGGAACCTATGTGCATGCACACAGGGGGGCACATGTTATGCCCCCGTGTGCCTCCACATGCGGTTGAGGCACAGGGGGGCCCTGTAGAGCCCCCTCTGTTTCCTCTCCTCCAAGGTTTACTTGGAGGAAGAACCTCCATGTAAACTTTTTCCTCCACAGCATTTTAATCAATCACACTCCAGTGATGCTCGGCGTTCCCCAAGGTTCTACTCTCTCCCAGACACTTTTTAACCTCTACATGGAGCCCCTAACTGAAATCATCAAACTCGCGCACATCTCCTATCACATGTATGCGGATGATACTCAACTCTACATGGAAATTGCCTCTCCCAATGACAACAATCAATAACACCTTGACAAAACACAACATTGGCTGACCCGCAACCACCTCAAACTTAATGCCCTCAAAACTGAATTCTTACTGATCTCTCCCCCCCAGTATCAAAGACTGGCTCCCACATCTTACTGCCTTCAACTATACCCCACACATCATTGACTCAGTAAAATCCCTAGGAATAATCTTGGATCATGCCCTCTCCATGCAAAATCACATTAGCGCTGCAACTAAAGGAGCTAACCACCAATTACATGCATTAAGGAAACTAAAACCTTTCTTTCCCACGACAGATCTCAAAATAGCGGTTCAAGCACTAGTATTATCAAATTTAGACTATAGCAGTGCTACCCATGTGGGCCTTCCGAAAATCAACTTGCACCGCTGAAGGCTACCCAGAACTCGGAAGCAAGGCACAACACGTGCTCAAAAAATCATATCACCCCGGACCTCCATTCATTAAAAATGGCTATCCTATGAGGCCAAGATCCATCTCAAAATTGCCTGCTTGACCCACAAAGCACTGCACCACAACACCTCTACTTACCTGACCCAGAAATTGACCCTATCTGGCAGAAACAGATCTTCCAGAAGCACTAGCTCCCTACTATTCAAACTACAAAAATTCAATAAGAAGAAATCCTACAATTGATCCTTTTGCGGAATTGCCTCTAAAACCTGGAACTCTCTCCCTCCGGAGCCTAGATGCAACCCGTCAACATCCATCTTCAGGAAGGAAGTAAAACTACTACTATCCAACAGATTCCTCTCACATTAAGGCCACACCTCCTTCTCAATCGTGACTGCATCTGCTTCTTTGCTGCTCCATACCTTCATGCCTCCGTCTATACCACTGAGATTCGCACTGACTCTTCCGCTCCCCAACCCTCTACACTTTGCCCATACACCATTCGGGTTCTGTCCATGCCATTATCTATGATTGACTATGATGTTCCTGTTCTTTTGTCTCACTTCTACCTTTGCAACTTTTGTCTACATGCCTTAAACCAGGTTTATGTATACCGCTTACCATTTATATCATAATTTACCCTTGTTATTCATGTAAAGCACTCTGTCACCCGAAAGGGTCTTGTTCACGCTATATAAAACTCTAAAATAAATAAATATAGATCTAAACTCCACTCACAGAGTGCAGGAGCTTTTTTTAAGCTCCCGCCCACTGCGAGCGGACTTGGTTTGCTCGCGCTTGGTGGGAGTTTTGAGAATGCTCCTGCCAAGCGGGAGCAACCACAGGTTTCCCTGCCTGCGCCGGTGCGGGCAGGGAAACCTCTACGTTCCGGACATAGCTTGTGAGCTGGCCCCTAGGGATGGCATCCCCGGGGTCATTAATGGCTCAGGAAGGGGGGGTGTTTGCCACCCAGTGACGGCCGGAGCAGGAAAGAGCGGGGCGGGAGGGGGTGTTGGCGACAGACGACGAGCGGGGGGGCTGCAATGGCATAGCCCCCCTAGCTGCGCCACTGCAGCCTAGGGTTAACCTTGAAATTCGAGCCTGCGCTTGCTACAAAGCTCATAGGCCAACAAGGAACTTAAGATAACAAGTCTCTAAAAAAGAAACCTTGGCAATGCCAATAGATCTCGTATTTACGAGAGTTAGAGCTATTGGCTTTGTAAATGACAATGTCTTTTACATATGTGTTTTGGTTTGGAGTGGAGCGGATGTATGTGGTTTGGAGTACAATTATGTTGGTTGGATTGAAATTGTTAGATAGGGAATTGCAAGGGGTGTAGCAAATTTCAGCAGCTTGGAGATTGTGGAGTCCACTGTGGGAAAACAGAACCAGTTTGACAAAAGGTAACCGGGCAGAGCGACACTCCTTTACAAAGCCATCCACAGGACTTCTGCACACAGCAGGGAGACCCTGCAGAGATGTAGCTGTATTATTAGTAGGGTTTGGTCAAGGTGCAGGGAGACATGTAACCTGAATGGAATCCCGGAAGTGTGCAGTAGTAAAGCTGGTAAGTCGGGCTGCATCTTTCTGAGAAATAAATCCCTGCCATGTGTTTACTTTTTCCTATATTGGAAGGGTCAACGCCTGGTAGGTGAAAATGAAATTTGTGTAAAATTCACAGTATTCTTTTGTACCACGCAAATTGTCCCTCTGTTTTAATATTGATTTTGATATGATTTAGACAGTTAAAAAATGTTTTAAGTGATTTCTTCACAATTGCTTTTATTTGGTTTAGGTTTCATAAGATTAAAAAAATCCAAGATGTCACCTTTTTTTAAAACATTTTTACTTACTCGGACATAAAACTATATGGCAGGTTGATAATAAACAGGTAAAGAAATGCAGTAGTTTTATTAATCCTGGATATAAAATTGTCCCATGTATGCCGTCGCATACCTTTTGGAGAAACATGAATATAGTGTAAAAAGCATGTGGCGCTGCTCCATTAACACAAATCGGCCACCGTGTATGTACTCACACCACTGTAAACCATGACCCTTGCTGATTGTAATTGCATTTATATAGCGCTTACTACGTATGACCCTTACTAATGTAATCACCAGCACGCTCATGTGTTCACGTGACTGTTTCGCCAATCGCCCATTCACAGCAGGTCACCTAGGACCCTCTAGGCATGCACTCATTCACATTTTCAGGTAGGAAGGGAGGGAGTGATAAAGTAAAGGACAGGATAACAAAATGAAAACTAGAAGTGAACAGCAGCTAGGTGTGCAGTGGTTACCAGCAGCCCTTCAAGAGGCAATTAAAACCATACTGGTAGTCTACTGTAGGTCAAGGGGCTTTGAAATGCTTGAAGTTGTCACAGACTGAAGCAGACTCCGGTCACCACTGCAGACAAATGTCGCTCAATGGTGCACTGGCTGAGAGAAGTGATTACGCCCCCCCCCACCCCCCAGAGCCTCGCAAAGTTCAGAGGCAAAAAGTAAACCTGGGCTATACCATGGGTGGCTCCTCCGCTGTGGCGGAGGAGCGTCGCCACACTACTTTTAAGCCGTGGGAAGCAGAAACATAAAATTATAATAACTTTGACTTATTATCATTTTATGCTTCCTGCTGCTTTGCGGCGGGCGGGTGGGCTGCTCTGCTCTTGGAGCAGGGCAGGGGAGGAGTGGTTTGCCCACTCGTAAGTGCGCAATGACTGTTTGGTCGGCCCTCTCGGGTTGCCCAAACCAGTCATGCGCCCTTTCCCCGTTCTCCATGCAGGCTGCATTACAGCCTGCATGGAGAACAAGCCCAGGCTCCCATTCCCTGGTTGAGCGTCAAACCAGGATGCTCAAAACCAATCACTACGCTGCATTGCAGCGTTGTGATTGGTGAGTGGGGCTTGCTTCCTGTTCCTCGATGTGCAAGAGGAGAGCAGGAGCAGAGATGCAGGACTCGGTAAGTTTATTTTTTAATGTATTTTTGTTATTATTGCACCAAGCGTGAAGTGCGATCCCCCTGCGCCCGCCCCGTCACCCGCGAGCTATGCCGGGCGCCACTGGGCTACACACAGGAGGCACAGATGGCAAGGACATACACCCCCCCTTGTGCTACTGCGAGAGCCCCCGTCCCACAAGGAAATCAGTTATCGGGTTTATTCTATACAAATTAAACGCACAGCAAACCTGTTACCTGTTTCTGCTTTTAATAGAGTGTACGGACAATATTATTACACCTTTATTAAGACATAACTATCGGATAGTATACTGAAGTATGCTGGATGAGTGCTGGAAATAATCACTTAAAGTACATCTCTATTAAAGACTGCAACGTTACAATACTTTTTAAAAGATGGTGTTCAGCAGCGATCAGCTTTAACTTGTGTAAGTCCGGGCTTTTAAAGATGCTGGCGTGTTATAACCTGATGTGCCTTCAATAAAAACGGAACATTGTTTCCTGGCAATCTTTTCTATGCAGAAACTCTTCACAGAAAGCCAGCACTGAACTACACTGTCCAGTAAGCTGCCTGTGGCACAGTGATAAGACACCGGACAGCCACGCAGCCCACAAAGACGCCATCCGTAACCACCACCACCTCATCAAGTCCGCCAAGAGAATCTCCTTCAAAGACCGCCTCGACAACAACGCACACAACAGCAAGGAGCTTTTCAACATCGTGAAGGAACTCTCCAACCCCAGCTCCAACACCAACGACATCCCACCGTCGCAACCCCTGTGCGATTCCCTCGCCACCTTCTTCCACCGCAAGATCGCCGACATCCACGACAGCTTCAACACCCAGACAGCCCCAACTAAGACCGATGCACCAGACCCGCCGCACACCATCGACCACGATCCCCTGCCAGCCTGGGCCAGCGTGAACATCGAGACACCATCAAGACCATGAGCACAATACACTCCGGCTCCCCGTCAGACCCTTTCCCCGCACCACATCTTCAACAAAGCCAGCAGCTCCATCGCACCCCACCTGTGCAACATCATCAATCTCTCCTTCGAGACCGCGACCTTCCCAGAGAGCTGGAAACACGCAGAGATCAACGCCCTACTCAAACAACCCAAGGCGGACCCGAGAGACCTCAAGAACTTCCGGCCCATCTCCCTGCTTCCGTTCCCTGCCAAGGTCATCGAGAAGATCGTCAACAAACAGCTAACCCGATACCTCGAAGAAAACAGCATCCTGGACCCATCCCAATCGGGGTTCCGCAGCAACCACAGCACTGAGACTGCCCTCATCGCCGCCACCGACGACATCAGGATCCTGCTGGACAACAGTGAGACCGCAGCCCTCATCCTGCTGGACCTCTCCGCCGCCTTTGACACTGTCTGCCACCGCACTCTACGCGCACTCTACGCGCACGCCTCCACGACGCAGGGATCCGAGACAAGGCCCTGGAATGGGCCACCTCCTTCCTCGCCGGCAGAACCCAGAGAGTCCGCCTCCCACCATTCCGATCCGAAGCCTCCGAGATCATCTGCGGCGTACCCCAGGGATCGTCCCTCAGCCCAACACTGTTCAACATCTACATGGCCCGCTCGCACGCATCGTCAGACAGCACGACCTCAACATAATCTCCTACGCCGACGACACTCAGCTGATCCTCTCCCTCACCAAGGACCCCCTCGCCGCCAAATCCAACCTCCATGAAGGGATGAAGGCCGTCGCCGATTGGATGAAGATCAGCCGACTAAAACTGAACACGGAGAAGACAGAGGTCCTCATCCTCGGCTCCAACCCCTCAGCCTGGGACGACTCCTGGTGGCCAACGGCGCTGGGAGCAGCCCCGACACCCACCGACCACGCACGCAACCTGGGAGTCATCCTCGGCGCTAACGCTCTCCATGGCCAAGCAAGTCAACGCAGTCTCATCCTCCTGCTTCAACACCCTCCGCATGCTTCGCAAGATCTACAGGTGGATCCCGACAGACACAAGAAGAACAGTCACCCAGGCCCTCGTCAGCAGCAGACTCGACTATGGGAACGCCCTCTGCGGGAGCCCGGCCAAGCTCATCAAGCGACTGCAACGCGCCTACAAACGCCTCCGCACGCCTGATCCTCGATGTACCACGCCACAGCCACATCTCCCCCACCTGAGGAACCTGCACTGGCTCCCCGTCGACAGGAGAATCTCCTTCAAACTCCTCATCCACGCACACAAGGCACTCCACAAGACTGGCCCAGCCTACCTCAACAGACGACTCCTCTTCTACGTCCCCAACCGCCAACTCCGCTCCGCCGACCTCTCCCTCGCCACCGTCCTTCGCATTCGAAGAACCACCACCGGCGGCAGATCCTTCTCCCACCTCGCCGCCAAGACCTGGAACACCCTTCCACTAAGCTTCTGACAGACCCAAGACCTGCTGACCTTCAGGAGGCTACTCAAGACCTGGTTGTTCGACCAGTAGCAGCACCCCCCCCCCCCTTTTTTCTCCCCCAGCGCCTTGAGACCCTCGCGGGTAAGTAGTGCGCTTTACAAATTCTGTGATTGATTGATTGATTGTGTACGACCAATAAAAGGATGAACCCTCTTAATGTGGATCCGGGTTTGTGCAGCAGACTCGGCCTCCCCGGGTCCCCATCCCTAAGGCCGGCTGTGCTTAGAAACCTGAAATTCATGGCTTTAATGCCTCTTAAGGAATATTAGCCCACTTGTGCCGTGGTGCAGTAGTGCTGAGGGCAAATCGCAACTAATTCAAAGGAATATCATATAAATTCCTGTGTTTCCGTAGTCTCCATGAGTTAGGACTCATGTGTGTTCTTTTAAAATGCCACACTTCGCTCCTTCCCTGACACTCAGTGACTGCTGCTTGATGTTTGTAAATGAAATTGGCCACTAAGCACTGCATGTCCCTAAACAAGGTTTGTGCACAGTTCCTGTACAACATCTCTTAGCAAATAACTGGAAACAAACACACAATTACAGAAGTATTTTTTGAGAAATAGAAATGGTCAGGACTGAGTGACTGTCCGGAATCATAATTTATACGTAATAAAAACAGACGCTGGCATCCTGTTCTGTGCATGGGGCCGCGGGCAGTCGTGGGAAGAGGGGTGGGTGGAAGTGAGGCTTAGGCAGGGCTGGACTGGCCATAGCGGGCACTGGGCGTTTCCCGGTGGGCTGAAAGGGTGGGGGCTCGTTTTAGACCAGTGGGGGCCGTTTTTAGGTCTTTGCATTAGGCAGCGCATGCGCTGCCTCTACGAGGCATCAAGTAATCTGTATGTGTTGGCAAGCGGCCGGTAGTTTCTCCTGCCGCTTGCCATTTGGTGAATGTTGGCACAGCTCCTGTTAGCTGGCTTTTTACTGGCTGTTGATGTCAAACTGACTTCCGTGTAGTCCGGAAGCAGCGGTCACTAACTACAGTCTCCTTACACTCTACGTCCTTATCTGTTTCTTTAAGGACTACTTATTTATCGCCCTGGTGCCCGCCTAACTTGCAGCCACATACATGTACACGGGCACCGTGCTTACTTTCAGCACGGCACCCGCTTTCAGGACGCAACAACACCAGCCATGTTTTATTTATAAATGTGACCATGCTTCCGTTTTATGTACACTGACACCGTGCTTTTTTTTCAGCATGGTGCCCGCTTTAAGGATAGAACAACACCAGCCATGTTTCATTTATGAACATGGCCTGCGTCCGAGCAGGGGCTCCCTGCGGCGCACAAGAGAAAGACAGAATACTTAACCTGCACTTTATTTTTAAAGTTTCACTTTAATCTTTTGCTTGCAGCTTCAAAGCTGCATTTCCCTGTAGAGTGCCCTCCCACCAACAAAAACAGGCTGCCTATCATATGCTCCTCCCACGCCAGCTGCTGGGTTGAGGAAACAGTGCCTTCGTCATTGCCTCTTTATCGGCCGGTGTCAGCCTCTCCTGGGATCAGCTCTGCAGCCGTAGATGCCACGGTAATCGGCTGCTGAGCTGGACTCAGACATGCCCACTTCCCCTTTTTTCACAGTTTTTACGATAAGAAAACATTGCTTTTTTGTGTATGTGAGAGCCCCCCCCCCTTCCTTCAATACCTCGTGCTCAGCAGTAAATGAAGTGTGTTAAAAGTAATTACGCGTGTGAACTTGTTTTATATAATAAATACCCCTTGAATAATAACAGTACACAGTTAACCTCATCGGAGAGGCATTAATTGAAGCATAGAAGTAGTGCACCCGAGTGATAATCAGCTCCTTGCACTGATGTATTGTTTCTTGTAATGAAGGGACCGAAAGTCCATGAAGCATCCCCTACTAGAACACATTGCTCCCCACTAGGATGCGCAGGCCACCAGCACTGCATTCGGAGCCATGGCTAGGTGGCACGCGCTCCACCAATGCCAACACAAAGGGCGTCAGGGCACACTGGCACGTCAATAAACACAGCTCTTTGGGCTCTACAGTGCCAACGCTATTCAGTTCGCATTTAAACAACTGTTGGGCTTGCCCACTGTAGAGTTCAAAAACACTTTTTTTAGTTCATGTTATAGCATTTCTGTGTAACCATAAACACAATGCTTCCATTCTGGCTGTCTCAATTCGGAAGTTTGAGTTCCCTTTAACATTCTCGGCGAACAACTGAAGCAAATTCAGGAAGCACACAGTAGCTTTTTGTGAGAGGTTGGCCTGGCATATGCTGTCCACTAGTTCTAGTGGGCACCTTGCACCAGTCCAAACAACCCCTTATGGAGATAGGTTAAAGACAACCTTTATTGAAAGCTATCCTAGTGGTAGCTATGGAGAGCAGCCTTCAGGCTAAGTCTTGAAGGAATGTAAAGCAGCTTGTTTTACCAGTCTATAATCTCTTGAGTGACCAAATGAAAGAGGACCACACCAGGTATATATATAAAATATATGTAATTAGTCTTAAACACACCCCTCTAGTCTCTTTATGAGGCTAGAGTTTGAAGTACATAAGTTACAATTCAAATATCAGCAGTATTTAGCACAATACACGTTTGAGCCCTAGGGGCGTACCAAACCATATACTAAAATAGTGGTATAAGAACCACGACTGAACTAGACACAAGGCCTAGAGCCTGTAGAAGTGCTTGGACCCCAAGGAACCACCCAAGGTAGTGACACAGGGGACCCACGGGGGACGCGTGCAGTGTGAGAACACAGCCGCGAGCCACCGTTGACTTCTATGGGGAAAGTCGCGGTTGGATTTTTAAAGAAAAGGGATGCTTCGGAAAGGACTTCCAGTTAACCCCTTAAAACTTAAGAGTTTCTAGGGCCCACACCCACGTGAGTACCGAAATACTCGAGTTACCTCACCCAGGGAGGCCGGGTGCATACGTGTTAAAATGTGTCGGGAATGGTTGTCGTTTTCAATGGCGACCGCTGGAAAAGTGCTGCTGCCGTGGAGAAGAAGAGTGTCCGGAGCGATCCAAGCCTGGATCGAGGAAAAGGAAGACCTGAAAGCAGAGGGGACAGTGTCTGGGTCACTAGCCAGTGACCAGGGGCACGATAGTCGAATGCCCTCAGATGTCGGGTGCTTCAGGTGAGTTGACAGGCACCTTGACTCTTCAGCCACGAGGTCCAGGAGGTGTCGACGATGACCAGGAGCTGGATTCGAGCTGTCCCTTGAAGTCTGTCAAGTGCTGCAGTGTCGGCGACCGGATTAGACCCAACAAGCTTTGGCAACGGCAAGTCACGGGGAAGTGAAGAAAAGGCTGCGGTGCAGACCAGCAAGGTCTGAGGGACTCACCCAGCGAGGGTAAGTCAGGGCAAGTCTGGAGCAATCAGAAAAGCACAAGCAGTTGAAGAGTTGCCTTCGTGGGGATCCACTAGCCAACGGACTAGAGATCGCGAAGGAGCCTCGAGCGGTCGCACTTGGAGCTGGCCCACGGGACACTTGTGGAGTGTAGGCCAGTGATCTTCGCTGCAGGTGGTGCTCGGGGCTAGGGCTACTCGGAACCCAAAGCACAGCTTCGAGAGATGTCAGGAAGTTGATGCACTTGCAAATGTGCTCGGTGTCCAGGGGTCACGGTTCCACGTTACCCACGACAGCTCCGGGCCTCAGCTTTGCTAGGGGCTCAGGGCAGCCTCGGGGAAGTCTGGAAATCCACCTCTGGTGATGCAAAGACTTCGGCGTCCGGCGGGAGCTTCAGCGATGCAGACCGGACAGATGCTTTGTTGGTGCCTGCCAAGCAGGGGAGTCACTCCTTGACCCCAAGGGAGATTCTTCAGTCCTCTAATCTTGATGTAGAGCGTCGAAGGTCCAGGATTCAGCTTCAGAGTTTTGTCCAGGGATATCTAAAGTCCTAAGGACTGGGGTCCCATACTTATACTAAGTTAGGGGGTTGGACATACTCTGGGGACCCACCTATTGGAGGGTCAGGGAAGAGGGTGGTTACACCCATTCCCTTTGTCCAGTTTCACGCCAGAGCAGGGGCAGGTAGCCCCTGCAACCGGTTTGAACTGGACTATGCACAGGGACACCAAATGTGCCCCCAGTGCAGGACTTCAAAGCACCAGAGAGTGCTCCCGCCCAGCCCCAATACACACTATCTTGTCTGGGAGGTGGTTACACCTCCCTTCGACAGGAAACCTATTGTCCAGGCCTCCCCTGCCGGAGTTTCGGTCAGCAGCAGGAGGCCAGACCCGTGTCTG
Organism: Calotriton arnoldi; assembly: GCA_963921515.1. Lineage (NCBI taxonomy): Eukaryota > Metazoa > Chordata > Amphibia > Caudata > Salamandridae > Calotriton > Calotriton arnoldi. The sequence continues at coordinate 1,544,481 of CAWUFW010001618.1, forward strand.
TGGCAGCGGCATCCATTTTGTGATGCCAGGGCTCTGAAAAGTTAATACCGGGTATGCCGGTGTGTACATGTCTCTCCCTCTAGAAGGGTGGAATGCTACCCCCGCCGCCAGAACTGGCGGGGGGTAGTATTCCAAGATGTTTGACACCAAACACGATATGTTTCCGTGCAGCCATCCCAAAGTTAGCATATAACGCGAGGTTATAATGCACTTAAGAGTATATGGTCAGGCTGCACCACAAACAGCACCAGAGGATGGACTCCGAACACTGCAGAGGGGCTCTGCTCATGCAGGGGCACCCTCTGACATAAAAACCAAGCACTCTGCCTTCAGGATTGTTAAGGCCTGCCATAGGAGTGACTTATAGGTTTATATGTGTGTGCAATGGTAGTGATATAGGTAGCCTATACCACAGTAAGGGGTGCATGCACCACCTTACCCAGGCTGCAGTAGCAGACCTGTGGTGTCATTTTGGAGGGCCTTCCAGGGGTGGCACAATACATGCTTCAGCCCCTGGTAGGCCTCTGGGGTGTCTATGCCCTTGGTACATAGTATACCATATACTAGGGACTTATAAGGGCACCCCAGAATCCAATCTGGGATGTACCTAAAGTACATGGAATCAATTTAGAGAGGAAGCAGCTAGGCTGGGGTCCTGAATAGCAGGGCCCCAGCCAGACTAAAGTCGAAAAACAGTGATACACCAGCAAAACGTGGGGGTAACCATAAGAGGCAGATCCTACTCTCCTACACAATCCCCCCCCCCCAACACGCAGGGACATTAAACTAACCATGACCAGTTAAGTCTTCATGTTCTAAGTGGAAATATCTGGAGAGTCCATCTGCATTGGCATGGTTACTCCCAGGTCTATGTTCCACTGTATAGTCCATCCCCTGTAGGGAAATGGACCACCTCAAAAGTTTGGGGTTTTCACCCTTCATCTGTTTTAGCCATAAGAGGGTCTTGTGGTCTGTTTGAACAAGGAAGTGAGTGCCAAACAAGTATGGCCTCAGCTTCTTCAGAGCCCAAACCACAGCAAAGGCCTCCCTCTCTATGGCTGACCAACGTTTCTCTCTGGGGGTCAGCCTTCTGCTAATAAAAGCTACTGGCTGATCCTGACCTTCATCATTCAACTGTGACAGTACAGCCCCTACCCTCAACTCAGATGCATCTGTTTGCACAATGAACTTTTTGGAGTAGTCAGGACTTTGGAGAATGGGAGCAGTGCACATGGCCTACTTCAGGTCATCAAATGCCTTTTGACAGCTAACTGTCCACTGAACCTTTTTGGGCATTTTCTTAGAGGTTAAGTCATTCAGGGGTGGCACTATTGATCCATACCCCTTGACAAATCTTCTGTAGTACCCAGTCAGGCCTAAAAAGGCTCTCACCTGAGTCTGGGTAGTTGGAGCAGCCCAGTCCATGATGGTCTGGATCTTGCTCTGCAATGGTTGAACCTGGCCTCCACCCACAAGGTGGCCCAGGTACACAACCTGACTCTGCCCTATCTGGCACTTAGTGGACTTGATAGTTAGGCCTGCCTTCTGCAGGGCCTCCAAAACATTTCTGAGGTGGACCAGGTGATCCTCCCAGGTGGAGCTAAAGACAGCAATATCATCTAGATATGCTGCACTATAGGCTTCCAGACCTGTAAGGACTGTGTTCACCAACCTCTGAAAAGTGGCAGGTGCATTTTTCAAACCAAAGGGCATCACCACAAATTGGTAAAGCCCACCAGGGGTAGAAAATGCAGTTTTTGGCTTTGCATCATCAGCTAGTCTGATCTGCCAGTATCCAGCTGTTAGGTCAAACATGCTTAGATACTTGGCTGAGGCCAAAGTGTCTATTAGCTCATCTGCCCTGGGCATTGGATGGGCATCAGTCCTAGTGACTGCATTGAGGCCTCTGTAGTCTACACAAAACCTCATCTCTCTTTTACCATCTTTTGTGTGAGGTTTTGGCACCAGGACCATTGGACTAGCCCAAGGGCTATCTGAAGGTTCAATGACACCCAGTTCCAACATTTTCTGGACTTCTGTCCTGATACAGTCCCTGACCTGGTCAGGTTGCCTGTAAATCTTACTTTTAACAGGCAGACTGTCCCCAGTGTCCACTTCATGAGTGCACCAGGTGGTCTGACTTGGAGTCAGAGAGAACATGTGTCTGAACTGATTGAGCACCTGTCTACAATCAGTTTGCTGCTGGGCAGTGAGGCTGCCTGCCAAGGCTACACCATCCACTGACCCATCATCAGGGTTCTGAGAGAGCAGTTCAGGGAGAGGGTCACTCTCCTCTTCCTGGCCCTCATCAGTTGCCATGAGCAAGCCCATGTCAGCCCTGTCCACATATGGCTTCAGCCTGTTGACATGGAGCACCCTGTGGGGGCTCCTGTGAGTTCCCAGGTCTACCAGATAGGTAACCTCTCCCTTCTGTTCAACAATTGTATGGGGGCTACTCCACTTGTCTTGGAGGGCTGCTGGGGCCACTGGCTCCAGCACCCACACCTTCTGTCCTGGCTGGTAAACAGTCAGCACAGCCTTTTGGTCATGCCAGGCTTTCTGTAATTCCTGGCTAGCCTCAAGGTTTTTGGTTGCCTTTTTCATATACTCAGCCATCCGGGAGCGGAGACCAAGTACAAAGTCCACTATGTCCCGTTTGGGGGGGTTTGAGAGGTAACTCCCAACCTTCCTTCACCAGACACAATGGACCCCTAACAGGATGGCCAAACAAAAGTTCAAAAGGGCTGTAGCCAACCCCCTTCTGAGGCACCTCCCTGTATGCAAATAAAAGGCAGGGCAAGAGTATGTCCCATCTTCGCCTAAGCTTTTCTGGGAGCCCTTTAATCATGCCCTTCAAGGTTGTGTTGAATCTCTCAACTAAACCATTGCATTTTGGGTGATAGGGTGTGGTGAACTTATAAGTCACTCCACACTCCTTCCACATTGCAGTCAAGTAACTGGACATAAAGTTTGCACCTCTGTCAGATACTACCTCCTTAGGAAAGCCCACTCTTGAGAAAATTCCCAGGAGGGCCCTTGCCACCACAGGAGCTGTAGTGGTCCTAAGGGGAATGGCTTCTGGGTACCTGGTGGCATGGTCCACCACCACCAGGCTAAACCTGTGCCCAGATGCTGTTTGGGGATCCATGGGACCAACTATGTCAATCCCCACCCTCTCAAAGGGAACCCCCACCACAGGTAGTGGTATCAGGGGGGCCTTTGTGGTGCCACCTGCCTTCCCACTGGCTTGGCAGGTTACACAGGAGCGACAAAACTCCTTGGTGTCTTCAGACATGTGGGGCAGGTGAAAGTGAGGGACAATTCTGTCCCAAGTCTTGTTCTGGCCCAGATGACCTGCTAAGGGAATATCATGGGTTAGTGTCAATAGGAAGCCCCTGAACTTCAGAGGTATAACCAACCTCCTGGCTGCTCCAGGCTTGGGGTCTCTACTCTCTGAGTACAGTAGTCCATCATCCCAATATATCTTATGGGTGCCACTAGCATTCCCAGCAGCCTCAGCAGCAGCCTGCTGTCTGAGGGGTTCAAGAGAGGGGCAGTTCAGCTGCTCCTGGCTCAGATCTGCCCTGGAAGGGCCCCCTGTCCCCAAGAACTCAACCTGATCAGGTTCAAGCTCCTCTGGGACAGTTCCTTCTTCAGGTCTGAGATCAGCTTCCTCAAAAGCCTGATCTTCCTCCTGAGCCAAGGGGGAAGGCACTGCCTTAACCCTACTGCTCCTTCTCTTGAGAGGCACCTGGTCCATTATTCCAGAATCCAGGGCCTGTTCAGCTTTTGACATTTTTGTCTGTGACCTAGTCACAGCAAAGATATGTGCAGGGATCCCTAGCATTTCTGCATGTTTCCTGAGCTCCACCTCTGCCTAAGCTGAGGTTTCAAGATCATTGCCAAGCAAGCATTCTACTGGTAGGTCTGCACTCACCACAACCTTCTTAAGGCCAGTTACCCCTCCCCAGGAGAAGTTAACAACTGCCAGAGAATGGTCTGTTCTGACATTGCTAGCATTGGTCACTTGGTACATTTCACCAAGTATAATCTGCCCAGGATCCACAAGATCTTGTGTCACCATGGTGACACTTGCTCCTGTGTCCCTGAATGCCAAAGCCTCTCTTCCATTAATTAAAGGCTGCTGTCTGTATTTGCCCAAATTAGTGGGACTCACAAAGGGGGACATATCCATGCCCCCATCACAGACTAGGACAGCCTGAGTTGACACTCTGACTAGGCCAGAGTCCATCTCAGTACCCAGGGTCAACCCTACTAAACCCTTATTCTGAGTGTTTCCACCACCTCTTGTAGCTGGACTAGGGGGAACAGTTGCCTTAGGGGCAATGGTGGCTGGAGTGGAGTCTTTGGACTTGGTGCAATCACTAGTCCAGTGAGTCTTTTGCTTACAGACTTTGCACCATGGTTTCTTTTGGCCTTTTCCTTTATTAGATTGGGAATCCCCACCTGAAGAAGATTTTTGGGGGCCTTGTGAAGACTTCTGGTCTTTACCCTTCTCCCCACCCTTATCAGAGTTTTTGGAATCTTGCTTCTTCTGGTCACCACCTTGGTTCTGTACTTTCTGCTTCACCCTGGTTCTGACCCATTTGTCTGCCTTCTTTCCCAATTCTTGGGGAGAGGTCAGATCAGAGTCAACCAGGTACTGATGTAGCAACTGATTTTGACAGTTATTAAGAATCTGCTCCCTCATGATTAAATTATAAAATCCTTTGAAGTCACACACCTTACTGCCCAGTAACCAGCCTTCCAGAGCCTTGGTAGCACATTCTACAAAATCTACCCAGTCCTGTGTCTGTGCCTTTTGGGTATCTCTGAAGTTTAACCTGTATTGCTCAGTGGTTAGGCCAAACCCATCTATTAGGGCACTCTTCAGGACTTGATAATCATCAGCATCCTCTTCTCTTACAGTGAGGAGCTTGTCTCTACCTTTGTCTGCAAAGGAGAGCCACAAGATTGCTGCCCACTGCTCCTGAGAGACCCTCTGTACTTTACAGGCCCTCTCCCGTGCAGTAATCCATTTGTGGATGTCATCCCCACTCTGGTAGGGAGGGACAATCTTGCTCAGGTTTCTATGGTCATAAGATTCCCTACCACTAGGGAAGTTGCTGCCACCATGGGCCTCTAGTCCCAACTTTCTTCTTTGTCTATGAAGCTCTAGGGACTCCCTGTCTATAGCCAACTGCTCTTTTCTGATTCTCAACTGAGCTTCCTCATACTTGGGCAGTCTCGCTTTCCTTTCATGAGAGGATTCCCTCCTATGAGAAGAAACAGAGGTCCCTACTGAGGTGTCAGAATGGTTAGACTCCTGGGAAGGAGATCTGGACCTTCTAGGCACACTCACAACTCTTCCTGGTGGGACAAAGGGGAGGTCATTCTGATCCTCCTCCTCATCTGCAGGAGGAGCTGCATTTTCCAGGGCAAGGTCATTGTCACCTTCCTGGCCAGTTTCAGAGGTCAGGTCCTGGGTATTTTCACCCCTGGCCCCTTCCTCATCTTCTGCCCCACCCTCTCTGCCTACCCTTGCAGACCCTATAGATCTTCTGAGGTCATCTAGCAGAAGCATCTCCATGAGACGTTGGGTGTTGGCACTTTTGCTTGTCTTCAGCTTCCTAATCTTGCGCAACTCTCTCAATTCCAAGAATGGGAGGTTGTCATATTAGGATGGCAGGAGCCCACTGGTTCCTGGCAGTGAAGACATTACTAGTGAGGTGTGGTGTATGCACTACCTACTCTAGTGTGGCCTACTAAACTCTCTTGAGTTGTAGAAAGGGTGTGCTATCCCTTAACACACAACTCTAAGTTCAGTAGAACTTACTGTATTTCTAAGCTTGAATTTATATATACCTTAGGTACCCTTAGTGGTTTTCAGTTGATCGATTCAATTGAGATTATCTGGTAAAACAATAGCAAGCTGGAATCCCACACGCTGCACACCAATGTGAGAAGTTGGCCTGGCATATGCTGTCCACTAGTTCTAGTGGGCACCTTGCACCAGTCCAAACAACCCCTTATGGAGATAGGTTAAAGACAACCTTTAATGAAAGCTATCCTAGTGGTAGCTATGGAGAGCAGCCTTCAGGCTAAGTCTTGAAGGGGCGTACCAAACCATATACTAAAATAGTGGTATAAGAACCACGACTGAACTAGACACAAGGCCTAGAGCCTGTAGAAGTGCTTGGACCCCAAGGAACCACCCAAGGTAGTGACACAGGGGACCCACGGGGGACGCGTGCAGTGTGAGAACACAGCCGCGAGCCACCGTTGACTTCTATGGGGAAAGTCGCGGTTGGATTTTTAAAGAAAAGGGACACTTCGGAGAGGACTTCCAGTTAACCTCTTAAAACTTAAGAGTTTCTAGGGCCCACACCCACATGAGTACCAGAATACTCGAGTTACCTCACCGAGGGAAGCCGGGTGCATACGTGTTAAAAGGTGTCGGGAATCGTCGTCGTTTTCAATGGCGACCACTGGAAAAGTGCTGCTGCCGTGGAGAAGAAGAGTGTCCGGAGCGATCCAAGCCTGGATCGAGGAAAAGGAAGACCTGAAAGCAGAGGGGACAGAGTCTGGGTCACTAGCCAGTGACCAGGGGCACGATAGTCGAATGCCCTCAGATGTCGGGTGCTTCAGGTGAGTTGACGGGCGCCTTGACTCTTCAGCCTCGAGGTCCAGGAGGTGTCGACGATGACCAGGAGCTGGATTCGAGCTGTCCCACGAAGTCTGTCGAGTGCTGCGGTGTCGCCGACCGGATTGGACCCAACAAGCCTTGGCAATGGCAAGTCACGGGGAAGTGAAGAAAAGGCTGCGGTGCAGACCAGCAAGGTCTGAGGGACTCACCCAGTGAGGGTAAGTCAGGGCAAGTCTGGAGCAACCAGAAAAGCCCAAGCAGTTGAAGAGTTGCCTTCATGGGGACCCACTAACCAACGGACTAGAGATCGCGAAGGAGCCTCAAGCGGTCGCACTTGGAGCTGGCCCACGGGACACTCGTGGAGTGTAGGCCAGTGATCGTTGCTGCAGGAATGCTCGGGGCTAGGGATACTCGGAACCCAAAGCACAGCTTCGAGAGATGTCAGGAAGTTGATGCACTTGCAAATGTGCTCGGTGTCCAGGGGTCACGGTTCCACGTTACCCACAACAGCTACGGGCCTCAGCTTTGCTGGGGACTCAGGGCAGCCTCGGGGAAGTCTGGAAATCCACCTCTGGTGATGCAAACACTTCGGCGTCCGGCGGGAGCTGCAGCGATGCAGACCGGACAGATGCTTTGTTGGTGCCTGCCAAGCAGGGGAGTCACTCCTTGACCCCAAGGGAGATTCTTCAGTCCTCTAATCTTGATGTAGAGCGTCGAAGGTCCAGGATTCAGCTTCAGAGTTTCGTCCAGGGATATCTAAAGTCCTAAGGACTGGGGTCACATACTTATACCAAGTTAGGGGCTTGGACATACTCTGGGGACCCACTTATGGGAGGGTCAGGGAAGAGGGGTGGTTACACCCATTCCCTTTGTCCAGTTTCGCACCAGAGCAGGGGCAGGTAGCCCCTGCAACCGGTTTGAACTGGACTATGCACAGGGACACCAAATGTGCCCCCAGTGCAGGACTTCAAAGCCCCAGAGAGTGCCCCCGCCCAGCCCCAATACACACTATCCTGTCTGGGGAGGTGGTTACACCTCCCTTCAACAGGAAACCTATTGTCCAGTCCTCCCCTGCCGGAGTTTCGGTCAGCAGCAGGAGGCCAGACCCGTGTCTGTGGCAGCGGCATCCATTTTGTGATGCCAGGGCTCTGAAAAGTTAATACCGGGTATGCCGGTGTGTACATGTCTCTCCCTCTAGAAGGGTGGAATGCTACCCCCGCCGCCAGAGCTGGCGGGGGGGGTAGTATTCCAAGATGTTTGACACCAAACACGACATGTTTCCGTACAGCCATCCCAAAGTTAGCATTTAACGCGAGGTTATAATGCACTTAAGAGTATATGGTCAGGCTGCACCACAAGCACCAGAGGACGGACTCCGAACGCTGCAGAGGGGCTCTGCTCATGCAGGGGCACCCTCTCACATAAAAACCAAGCACTCTGCCTTCAGGATTGTTAAGGCCTGCCATAGGAGTGACTTATAGGTTTATATGTGTGTGCAATGGTAGTGATATAGGTAGCCTATACCACAGTAAGGGGTGCATGCACCACCTTACCCAGGCTGCAGTAGCAGACCTGTGGTGTCATTTTGGAGGGCCTTCCAGGGGTGGCACAATACATGCTTCAGCCCCTGGTAGGCCTCTGGGGTGTCTATGCCCTTGGTACATAGTATACCATATACAAGGGACTTATAAGCGCACCCCAGAATCCAATCTGGGATGTACCTAAAGTACATGGAATCAATTTAGAGAGGAAGCAGCTAGGCTGGGGTCCTGAATAGCAGGGCCCCAGCCAGACTAAAGTCGAAAAACAGTGATACACCATCAAAAAGTGGGGGTAACCATAAGAGGCAGATCCTACTCTCCTACACTTTTCACACGCAGAATACCACTTAAAGCTGAATTTGTTAATGTAGTAATACTGTATATCGTGGGGACAATTGTTATTTAATTTGATGTCGCTCATGTCGTGGGAATGATGAACAGCGAGACAGCCCTGTCAGGGAACAAACACTTCAACATAACGTTTACTGGCACCTTACTGTGTCTAGAAATATTGCTGCATTTTGCACGTGTTAGTTATTTACCTCGACGGCAATTGTGTATGTGAGATGAGAGCTGAATAGGCCCTGCGACAATTCCAAGATGTAATTTGAAGGTTGCACAAAGGCATCTCTAGAAGGGCAGCTAAGCACTGATTTTTTAACCTACTAGAAACAAATGGGAAATCGTATTTCTTCGTTTTCTCGGTGCTTCGGTCCACTCACTGCATCTGTGAGGGTCTTGCTCGCCCCCCCACTAACCCTCACCAGTCGACCCCATTTGCAAGAACCCCCCTAGCCACAGCTGCAGTCATAACAGGAGGTGACTGCTCGGAGTCTCTTGTTGCAAGATGGACAGGAACTTAATATCAGGACAGGAGCTCTTAAAATACGTGCTCCGCTTTGATAGGTAGCTAGTTTAACGCCTTCTCCTAATTCCACTTTAATTGGAAAAGGCGATCCCGGAGTGCCAGGGCGGGATTAGGATGGCGGCAAGGCTGCGGCAGGAGCCGGTGTGCACGAGGGGCGGGCAGCGCATGCTGCTTGTTTTAGCTTCGGCGCCCGTCTCGGTTACGACTCCCCCCCCACCACCACCACCACCCGCGGTTGCTGCGCTTCCTCTACTTTTCTCCCCTTCCTCATCAAAGAGTCTGCGAGCCTTCTTTTAAAAACCATGTTTCTTTTATTTTTATAGGGTTAGAAAGTATGTGTGTGTGTGTGTGTGTGTGTGTGTGCTTACAGTGGGCAGTGCAGGAGCCCGGCGGGTGAGCACGGCGCCCGCTTTTATATTTTAAAAAAAAACAATACTTTTAAGTTGTTTCACTTTCTGCTATCGCTTTTCATGGGCGGGAGGTTTACCCGCCCCTAGCACATCAGTGCCACCCCCGTGCCCCACCCTCCCCTGGGATTTCACTTTCCATCTCTGTGGCTTACTATTCACATCGCAAAACAAAAAGTCACTTGTGAGTCACTTCACGGGCGCCAAGTGCTTAACTTTTATGTGCACGGTGCCTGCTTTCATATTTAAAATAAAAGAAACCTTTGAAGTTGTTTCACTTTCCGCTTTCGCTTTTCGTGGGGGAAGGTTTACCCCCCTTGCCTTTTGCCCGCCCCTACCACATCAGTGCCCCCGTGCCCCTCCCCCTCAAAGCTTTCACTTTCCATCTCTGTGGCTTGCTGTGCCCGAGCTCTGGCCTCCACGGTGCTGGGGAGGCGGTGGCCCGTGCTGCACAGAGAGTAAACTCCTTTCTGGGTGCTATGCTCCGGTGTTGTGCCCCACCTTCGCGTTGCTGCAAAACGAGGTCATGTTAAACGTAAACGCAAGTACCACAGCAGCTCTTAGGATGCCACAGCATCATTGGCGATATTTATAGCAGAAATGAAATACATTTATTGTGCTCAGCCTTCTAAACACAGGCACCACGGCTGCAGACTGCATTAACGCCTGCTAAATTTGACTGGTTTTAAGCACTTACATTAAATTAGAAAAATAATATACACCGCTTCGAGCACCTTAAGGAGGTAGAATACATGCCAATACGATAACAAGCATTTCCAATGCAATAGGTCTTGTGTAGACTGCTTGCCATGTGCCCTTTAGAGAAATTATTATTCAGAGCCAGCTAAAACTGTCAAACCAGTAGTTCTTGCAAGAATTTTTTTTTTGCCCAAAGAAACTTGGCGAGAAGATGTAGCCTTACAGCTACAGCATTCAACCTCGAAGCTAGGAACCAGGTTCGAGTCTCGGCAACGACGCTCAACATCCTGTGATTCTGGGCAAATCACTTAATCTCCCAGTGCCTAACAAAAAATGAATGTGTTCATCTGTAATGAAACTGGTGCTCGTCTAAAGGACTCTGATACCTGATATCTTCGGGTCTAGTGCGCTCTTTATAAAACTCAAAACAAACAAAAAAACTCACTTAAAACAGCCATAACTTTATCTTTTCCCTGAATTCATTCTTTTGCTGTATTTCTCCTAAATCTTTTCTTTCACTACCATTTCAAACCTTTATTACCTCATCCTTTTGCATCTCTTTTTTGGATTGTCACCTCACCCTTAATTATCTTCTGTTCGATTACTTTTTCCTCACTTATTTCTTAATTACCAGTTCTCCCTTCTAATTGTCACCTCATCCCTACACGGTCTCTTTTTTTCCTTCCTTTACAATGCCAATAGCTTAAACTCTCCCAAATGCGAGAACTATTGCATTGAAAATGCTTGTTGTTACTGTGGGCAGTTTTTGCAGCAATGCTGCAGAATCGGCCCCTGTAACAGAAGCGCAGCAGCTAGCTATGTTTTGCAGCTAGCTATGTTTACCCCCCCCCCCCCTCCCCGGGGGCCGGTCCAACGTAATTGCCAAGGCTGATTTGCGTTTCCAGTCCATCCCTGGGCTTATGACCTGAAGCAGAGAGGAGACGACGCAAAGAAGATGCGCTGCCGCCTGTGTCTGGAAGCGAAGACAATCGCAGGGTACAGCCCTAGAGCTCCAGCTGCCTTGGTACTCTCCCTTGGTTGCCACATTATACAGGATGCGCAGCCTTGGTTATCGGCGTGCTGACATTAATAGCGCCAACCTAGGGCATTGCACACTACTACATGTATCACAGCAGTCGAGGCGAGTATCTCACATGATCTTTCAAGTTTGAATGGGCTTTTATGTTTCACATCCCGGCGAGATCCAAATCAATGATGACAATTTAAGCACCAACACATGCTCATCAAGCTTCAGGAGTCTGCACGGCAGCCCTCTGCTCCTACCTTGCTCACAGATGCCATCTTGAGGCTGACGAGGTCCTTGGCCTGTCACCTTTCAAGAAAGGAGCATCTTGGCCGTACATGTGGATAGAACCAACAGGGATAGTTCCGGCACCTCTGTGCAGGAAGTGCAGAGAGAGACCGGAGCAGCTTCTTGCAGATCAGGAGGCACTTCTGAAACAGCATTGGCGACCAATCGACAAAAAGAAGGGACTTGTAACGGGAGGGCCTGATCGTCATCTTGGACGAGCGCATACAATAAGCTACCTGGAACAAAATAATCTAGACACAGACACTATATAGTCAGACCGTCAAGAAAGACTTACCAACTTCCATATTGTACAGCTAAAATTTAAATAATAACACATTACTGAAGCTTCTTCAAAGCTCATGCCACTCATGGATGATTTGCTTTGGAAGAGCCAGGTGTAGGGAAGCTGATGGGCTCATGAAAGTAGGGATGTTTATTGCCCTGGTGCAGGTGCGGCATGGAGTATTGTTGTAGGGTGCTGCACCAAGGAGCGTTGTCAGGTAAACGTGATATCAATATTTGTTTCCCCGCAACATCTGCATCATCAGGTGGCACCAGCGCTGCTGCACTGCAATCTAGGAACAAGCTTTCTGCCGCATAGTTCGTGCCACTCAAGGATGATTTTCTTTGGAAGAGCAAGGTGTAGGGAAGCCGATCGGCCCATGAAGGTAGGGGTGTTTATTGCCCTGGTGCGGGTGTGGCACGCAGTATTGTTGTAGGGTGCTGCACCGAGGAGCATTGAAATGTACAACCTATTCCAGGGCTCGCAAGGGCAGGATCTTTGTGCCACTTAACACTCAGGTCAGGAATTCATTGGCATTGGGGCTGGAGTGCCTTTTTCAGGTCTCCGCGCCGAGTCAACATCCTGTGATTCTGAGCAAATCACCGAATCTCCCTGTGCCTAACAAAACAAGGAACGTGGCAGGAGGGGAAAGGGACAGGGACGAGAGTACCAGGCACAAGGGGGAGTGGGAGGTGCATGCACCGACATGGGAGGAGGTGGGAGGGACAAATGCAAGCAGATATAGTCCTGACCCCTTGATATACCTCTGTAAAAAAATTGTTGTCCAGAGATTTTCATTTTTGATTTGTGTTTTTTGTATCGTTAGAGAATTAATTTAGCTTGGGTAGACATTGCTAATCTGGGCCGAATTTTTCTAGACAACATTTTTAAAAATGGTGGATGTGTTGCAGTGATGATGTAATATTTTAGGAACCATGAGACCTATATACATCATTTTGGTGTCAAAACATAGGTTTTGGGGGTCAAGTAGTCTTATTGAGACAGAAAATAACTCCTCAGACCAACCCTTCTGCCATTTTCCAAAATGGCGGCTCTATAATGATTTGTTTTAACCATCATATTAGTAATTTATTTTAATAGTGTTTTTGTTTCAGGTTTTCCGTTGATTCAAATTCGTAAACATGAGCGATTCAGGTGGTAGAAGAGGATCCTTACCTCCTGACAGAGTATTGCTAACTACAAAATCTGAGGACTCCTTCAACAAATAAAAATGTGTCATATGCCAAACTAATCTGAAAGAAAAGCTAACATTAACTGCGGTTGGACAGAAGAGAGTTCGAGATGCTGCAAGACGAAGTTCACAAAAGATTGAAACTGATGGGTGAAGAGGATCAAATATTTTATCATTGTAACAAGTGCTACAAGTCACATACAATGGAAAAAAGCCTGGAACATATTTGTCAAAAAATAGCAGAAACCAGTGAACCACAACAAGATTCCGAGTCTTCTGAGAAAGCGACGACAACCAAACCCAGTGCCCATCCATTTAGATCGATGGCTACTCCTCGTCCACCTCCAACAACTGATCAGAAAGCAGAGGATCTTCAATGTGTTATCTGTGGTTTAGCCAGAACAAGTGCCAAAGGGTTTGACGAAAGAACAAAGTACAGAATATGTGAGTCTCAAAGGGCGAGCATGTTTTATCTGCAGCTAGTTTCTTCCAAGATGATTTCAGCTGAGTAGGCCGATCTAAACAGCGAGGTGAATGAATGTACTTGCAGAGGATTTGTATGTCCACCCGAACTGCATGCTTGCATACATTCGAAAGTATGAATGTAAAATGAGCTCCCAGCAGCAACGTAACCGCCAGCCTTCAGTTAAGTTTGCACTCTTTGAAAAAGCAAATTAAGTTTCAAAACCACTCTTGATTGCTGGCTATGGATTCACGATCAGTGAGATCAGTGAAATAATGGTCAACATTGATGAAACTGTATTGATCCATAATAATAAAATTAAGATTTTTTTGGAGAGAATGTACAATGACAGAATTTGTTTTTGTCAGTCTAACAAAAAGAATGAGTCACTTATGGTGTTTTCAGCTGATTTAACTTGAAATTCTTGATGCCAAAATAAGATCACAGGATGCAGTAAAATCAGCAGGAACTATTTTAAGAAACGTCCTGAAAGATTTCGATTTTGGACTTAATGACAAATTTTGTGATGCCCCAGAGCTCCACAAATCACGGGATTCAACAAGAATCCCTGATATTGTCTCAACATTGTTTACCTCATTGTTTAATATCAGCAAAGTAAAACTGTTACAAACTAAAGTTCTTGAGTTCAGAACAGAAGCCGACAACATTGATGATGGCTTTGAAGATATAAGCGAAGAAGTGGAAGACAATCCCATGAACCGACAGGCTTATGCTGGGCAAATGTACTGTCTTTTTCGAAATCATGTTTTATGAATTACATCACAGCAAAAAAGAAAACTCAGCTCGCCACACATGTTGACTGCCCACGCAATCTATGACAAGTGCAAAAGTAGAGAGCTAATCACTTCAATGAATAGGACTGGTGTATCAACAAGTTATAATGACATAGTACGGAGCAGGAACTAGTTAGCAGCTCATGCTGTAAAATCTTGTGAATCCGACAGCACACCACTTCCAAGTCACTTTACCAGGAAAGGATTTACAATTGTTGCACTTGATAATTTTGATTTTGAAGACAGGTCTTCTTTGTCTGGAACATACAGCCCACGTGATACTGCCATGGTGCTTGTTCAAGAGTTTACCAATGAAGTAGCTGCTGGAAAACAAGCTGTGCCACCTGTGGGCATAAACAAATGAAGCTGCAAACTTGTTACTCAATTGCCTTGCCAACATGTGCAAAAACACTACAAGCCATCAACACGTCCCAGTCTACCAGAAAGTTTCAAAGTGGCTGAGGACATGGTTCTTCTTCTACCTGATGCTGCTGTCCACAAAGCTGATTTAACTGAATTTATCATATTGCTTATTCGGTGCGGACTGAAGGAAGAAGAAAATCCAGTTCCTCCGTGGGTTGGAATTCATGCTCTGATCTCCTAGAATATCTTCCCACTGAAGAAGATTGGGTTTTTACTAAGTGTGAGCAAAACACTCCGCTCCGCCGGCGGAGTTCACGGAGTTTTGCCAACTCCGCGCTCCGCTTGGAAGGCGGAATTTGAGAAAAACTCTGTCAACCACCGCGTAGCGGAGTTTGCCAGCGCCCATAGCGTTTTTTCACACAATTTCCATGGTCAATATTGTATAAAGGACTTAAACAATGTGGACGAACCCACTATGTGTATGTAATTTAATCACTGTATCTGGTATGAACATGGACCCATTAGGTGTATTTAAAAGACCCCTCACACACCAACCTAGTTGGTGTCATGCTTCATCATTGGGGTCCCAACCGGGCGGCCGAGTGCTGCCCGGTTGTGCTACGACGCCTGATTACAGCGGAGCTGGTGTTGTGCAGATATGTGATGTGAGGTGAATTACTACAGTTAAAAATATCTTTGAGAATCCTTGCCCCTAGTTTTAATCTTGGCGGCTCAGGATATGGTTAAAAACAATATGTGTAGTACAACTATTTGGGACTTATTTCCGTAAGTTGACTATGTGTGGCGGTTTACATGTTTCAGCCCGAAAAACAAGTGAGAGGGCTTTCTTCAGGACCAGGTGAGTGAATAGTGAGTGGCAAAGGTGAAAGATGCCACGTGAAACCTGTGTAATACCTACACACGCGCTAAGGTGTGTGGTGTAAGTGTCGGTGTACTCACTGACACTTGGAAAAAATACAATATTTAGGGAAATTAGGCAGATTATCGAGGCTCGGGAGGGTAGGGTACTCATCCAAAGTGCCAATTTGGTCTTGGAGAGTCATCCGCTGCAAACCTGAATCGGTCCCCCGTAGTCCCGGCTGGTCAATATTGTATAAAGACATGTTTCAAGATGGCCACCTTACTATCTCCAGAGACCAAGGCGTCATCGTATATGCTCATGCTGCTGGCACCCTCTGACTGCGTCACAGTTGCGCGCTGCCTGGAATTGTTGTTTGTTTTTGGCGTGCATATTATTTACTGATTTAACTGACGGCGGAAACGTCTAGAGCTCCTGAAGTGGTGCTGCCGCAGGCACTGCAGAACACAGCAGGCTTGGGGTCTGCAGGGACCGACTAAGCTAAGGTGAGCAACTGCTGGTGACGGGGGTGAGGGCAGGGGTGTTCGTACAGGTAGCCTTTAGGAAAAGAAAGATAAACATGAACGGTGCAACTGCTTAGAGTGCAGTCCGATAGAATGGGTCCAGGGGAGTTCTGTGGTGTACAATCAGTAGAACATCAGTGTGAATAATAAAATTAAATTACGATGAAAAGCTTGCTGCTGTTAAAATAAGGCCAGGTCTAAACTGGGGTGGCATGGTGAGCAAAAGAATGATGGATTTAACCCAGATCTCTTGACTGGGGGTGAATGTTTTGATTTGTTCTGCATTCCGTCCATCAATTGTGTGTCTTTTGCTTTCTCGCGTTAAAATAAGAAGCAGTAACTCTCTCAGCTTTGCGCAGATGCCTTTTATGTACGGGTGAAAAGCTCGCTGCCTGTTCTGTCCTTCCTTGCCTTGAGCAGACAGCCCCAGATTGCCTGATTCCACACACCATCAATTATGGAAATGTTCAATAAGTGATTCATTTGTCACTTAGTTTATATGTGCATCGGCAGAGCTCGTTGATAATTATTAGTAAGGCATGTAACACATCACTGAAAGTCCGCGCTGACAGATACGAATGCTGATAAATCTATTAAATTAGTTAATGTTGCATGCCTAGAAAAAGCCAGTGGCTGAATTCTTTGCTTTTAAAGGGGTGTTTTATAACTTTTATTCTGCTTCAGTTGGTCAAGCTTTCCCCCTTGCTGCCCTCCGCTTGGCAGTTTGTATTCAGAGCCAAGCTGAAGTAAATTAATTCTGGCGTCCTACACCTGAACTACAAAGGCAGGAGTCTGCCATGAGCAGAGACACAGCAGTAGGGATGGGCAGAGCTCCGCGTAATTTCAGAGTTTTTTTGTAACTCCGTGAAAATCCGCAAAGTACAACTCCGCGAGCCCTGCCCAGGGTTAGTTTTTACCAGTGCTACTAGTGTTTAGAGACAGAAGCGGGCCTTGACAGAGCTTTAACTGGCACAAAACAAAAATATTGTTTGTCTTTTTTACCAGTAATACCATCTCCAGTCACAAACTACAGTATACACAGCTCTAAAAAATTTCCAAAATGTGCATGCTCAGCTTGAAGACCAGCCTATCCTGCCAATTTTCTGTGATGAAGGTTTTTCCGTATTGTAGCTGACATTTTTATGAGCAATCCAGTAGAATTTAATGATCTTTATCCAATGATGGGCGTTTTCCACATCACAAAATGTGCGCTCCGGTGTGCAGGAAGTTATCTCAGTGGATGTGGCATAGACCGTGCACTTATTGAGGCAGAAATCTTTGGAAGCAAAACTGTCCAGTCAATACTGAGCGGAACTCATTGTGTTAGTTCATTACAAGGTATGCTCATCATATCTGAGGCTATAGAAACATTGCGTTGGAATGCTTTCTGGAACAAGAATGACAAATTAGGTTTTGCATATCTTATCTCAGAAGTGAACAAGGCACAGGGTGCACTTCATTCAAAAGACATCATGCAAAGCCTGGCAATGTTCAATACACTCAGTTCAAAAACCTGAAAACCAAGATTGTAGAGTTTGTCAAAGAATGTGAAGAAAAATCAGAACTTAGGGAATAGTAGTACACACCCTAGCTCTAGCAAAAAAGTTGGTACATGCTGATCGGGAAGGTGATTGGGAGCTGCACATGAAGACTGCGGAGTCGCTGATTACTGTGATTCGCGAATTTGATTGCATAAACTACCAGAGATATGTGTCCTGGTATTTGGAAAGAGTGAAGAAGCTAGAGGTAGAAAAACCATACCTCTACAGAAAATTCATCCAAAGACATTTTGTGGTGAAAGACAGAGAGGGAAGGTTCAATGCTGTGGCTCCAGATATGAAACTGGAACAGATGATCCAGAGATCACAGAAAAGCTCCAAGGGAATTGTTGGTCAGACACGTAAAAGTGAATATGTTGCTCAATGGCAGCTACTTAACTATGAAGTCCTTTCTATTTGCAGTGTTTTCAGAGAGATGACAAATTCAAACTTAATAGACTATCTTGAAACTGTTCCTCACCACGAACTTTTGGGAAGGAGAGAGAACACGTTTTAATAAGCATGTTGACAGCCTTCTTTATTTCATGGAGCAGCAAGGAAACCCCTTTTAAATGACTGAGCCTGTGTGACTACACAACTTTGTGACCAAACAATATGTGGATAACGATATAAAGACACATCTACTAGATGTCCTGGAACATGGATCGAAACTATACGCAGAACTGAAGCAGGAGAGATTTGTATTGAAAGAGAAAAAGCTGTTTGACATAATCACTAAAGCTAAACTTCCACACTTTAATTGCAATAGTAAGAGTTTCGTCCTACCAGCCACTATAAAACAGGTTACAAAAAAACAACTTTCACAAGCACATAGAGAGATGGATGTAGCAAAAGAAAGGTGTACATTTATCAAGGACATTCTGTTGCATGATCTTCTTCCAACAAACTCATTCTTTGATGGGGATGCTGCAACCAAACCAGTGAAGCACAAACTCGTACAAGAGCTCGAAAAAAACTTTCACCTGAAGAATTTCAATTCGAAAGGGTGTCCTCATTGAAAACTGCTGTTGTTGTGGACTATATGTCACGATTGCGAATGGGCAAAATTTCATCCATGCAAAACTTCAGAGAGGTTGTTCAGACTGTTCTACAGATATCGAAGTCAGTGCACACCTTTCAAGAACTGCACATTGTCTTTGACAGTTATCTTGAACTATCTGTCAAAGAATGGGAGCGAATCAGACGAATGTTTACAAGTAGAACAATTGACCTTGCCTGCATCAAAAATTCAACACCTATACCTGTGCAACCTGATAAATTCTGGTCATCAACATTGAACAAGATGAACTTGGAGATGCTAACTCACCAACACATTGCTGATGCCTCAGTGAACACTGAATCTCCAATTATTGCAAGTGGAATGATTGTCAATGAGAAGTTGGTGCCTGAAGAGATATATTCAAAAGGTACAGGTCATATTGTTCAAGATCTTAACAGCATATTGGAGGAAGCTGACCTTTGTACCACATGTTGAGTGAGCTGTTTACAATGGTTCCAATCGAGTCATTGAACTGTCAAATAACACAGATGTTATTATTGTGCTACTTAGATTTGTTGCAATGTTCATAAGTCAAGGATTGTCAGAGTTATGGATATGTTATGGAACAGGCGAGAAAAGACACTTAATCGAGCTTCATATTCTGTACAAGAATCTTGACCCAGAGATGCCCGGTGTTCTTATCGAGGCACATATTCTTATGGGCGATGACACTATGAGCAAAATTTGAACAAAGCTTGGAGCTTTAACTGCTGAACCTGTGAAGTTTCTAAAAGGATTTGCTGAGACAGAAGAAGGTGATTTTAAAGACGTAGAAAAATATCTTGTGCGTGTGTGGAAAACGAGTTATGACTGTCAAACATTTGACTATCTCCTGTACAGTGCGTTCAAGAGATCAGTCCCGCTAAGTGACCTTCCACAAACGTCATATTCTGTCTGTGGACACATTAAAAGAGCATTCTACTTGATCAGAAGTTGTGTAAATGTTTTGGATCATGCATATGTAGAGAAAGATCCATGTGAATTTGGTTGGGAAGATATTGATGAGGTGCTAAAACCTACAAAATTTCTAAAGCCTCTACCCACATAACTTACACGTAAATGTACTTGCAAAACCTGTGCTACAAAAAGATGTCCCTGTTGATATGCTCTTCTCAAATTTTTCAACATTCTGCAAATGTGCCACGAGCGATTGCTGAAACAAATAAATAAAGTGAACTATGAAAATGTGTCTATAACAGGAATGATAAACATTTTTTTTTCTTATTCAGATCATCAACATTGGTGTATACATGAAAGGATTAAAAACATTATTATTTGTTTCATTTCTATATATGCCTCTTCTTCCTCTATTATAGCTGCCATTTTGGAAAATGGCGGAAGGGTTGCTCTTAGGGGTTATTTTCTGTCTCTAGAAGACTACTTCACCCCGAAAACGAATGTTTTGCCACCAAAATGAAGTATATAGGTCTCATGGTTCCTGAAATATTACATCATCACTACATCACATCCACCATTTTTAAAAATGTCGACCAGAAAAATTCGACCAGGATCAGCAATGTGTACCCAAGCTAAATTACTTCTCTAATGATCTAAAAACACAAATCAAAAATGAAAATCTCTGGACAACAATTTTTTTACGGAGGTATATCAGGGGGCCAGGATTACTACTGGCGTCGAGCTGAAAACAAGCAAACAGTAACAGAGCAGGAAACCAAAAAAAAATAGTCCCCCAAAGCACAGATAAACAACCATAGCATAATGATACAGGGGCAGATTTACATGCCCCCTGCGCCACCAGTACGTCACTTTTTGTGGCGTACTGGTGGCGCATTTTGCTGCTCCATATTTACAAGGACAGGAAAAGCCATCCTGCGTGACTTTTCCTGTCCTTGTCATTATGGCCCCTTTACACGCGGCGTTCCATGTTGCTGTGGGTGTTCCCACGCAACACCCATGGAACCAGAAACATTTCCAGATTTACGAGGAATCGTAAATCTGGAAATGCGTGTGAATGCTACGCCTCCCCAGGGGAGGCATAGGGAGGCGCAACGAGGAGACATTTTTCATTTCTCCTCATTTTTTCCTCTTTCAATGCGTGCTGCATTCTACAGCACACATTGAAAGAGGAAAATGCCTGTAGTGATTGTTTTTGTGCAGGAAGGTGCCCCTTCCTGCACAAAAACAATCTCCTCACGACGCAGGCATCCTTGCACCATGGTGCAAGGGTGCCTGCGCCGGCGCATGGCTGCAGTTTGTGCGCCAGCGCAGGGGGAAGCACAGAGATGCAACATGTTGTTGTAAATATGTTGCATCCCTGTGCTTTGCACTGGCGTAGCAAGGGGGGGGGGGCGGTGCGCCCTAGGCGGCATGAGTTTTAGTGGCGGCGGCCGCCGCAAAAATCATCACCAGCACCCCCCACCCTTCCCCCCATCAGCGCGGCGGCAAAAGACAGGGACCGCCACGGGCGGCAGAGTGCCTAGCTACGCCACTGGTGCTTTGAAAGTGACTCAGTGCAGCGCAGCCAATTGGCTTGCGGAATGCACTGAGTCACTTTCATTGTAATCTGCCCCACAGTTTTTAGTCCCTGTTCCGTGGGAGGAACAAAAGAGAAAGAAAGGAGGGACAAAGAGGCAGAACTGACCACTAGCAAGCAAGGATTTTTAAACGACACTGAAACAAACAAATGAAAAGCAGTAGGCGGAGTTTAAACCCACACAGAAGTATATACTAAATTATATATAAGAGGTCGAAAGCTCAACCTAAAAAAGAGACTTAAACTGGAGGACAGCATATGTATATATGTTTGCTGTGTAAAAAATCTGTGTGTGTTATAGACACCCAATCAGACGAAAGGATCAAAGATTAAGTAGCTGGTCAATTGTGAATGGAATGTGTTGCGGAGCAACCCAGGTAAACAGTCTTGATATCCAAGCCGGAGAGTAGACACTGTAAAATTACAGAATTTACAAAAGTAAGGGCTTAAAAACTCACCCGCCTTCACGATCACTATTCATATCTGTAAAAAGATCAGAAAACACATCCATTAATATTGCGGAGTACTAAGCGGGGACAATTGTGCATCAAGTGGGCTCTGCAGTTATCATGTGTGCTGGAGCTCTCAGCCACCTGAGAGCTCCAGCACATATGAGTATGTGCAGAGCCCTCTTACACAAGGGTTACCTCGGAGGAAGCTTTAAGCCTAGGCTCCCTTGGCAGACAAATGTGTAGGCATACAGTAATAAATTACTGCTCCCACCATTAATGCCTTGATCAGCCAGTGGCGTAGCTAGACCTTTTGCTGCCGGTGGTGGCCCTTGCATTTGCCGCCCTGTGGCAGCCGCATGTAGGTCGCCACCCCAAAAACTTGTGCCACCGCCCCCAAAACCCGTGCCCCGCCCCTCCTAGCTACACCACTGTGGTCAGCTAGATGCGTCCTTAGCGCTGGGATGCCTAAGGGCAGCCATGCGCTCTATAAGGGCCTCTAAGATAAGAAATGAACAGTTATTTAATTACTGTAAATTATCATCTACACTAGATACATGAAGTAGGTGCTCTCCCAAAAAATCGGTGCAGACAAGGATGTTTGTGACAGAAGTGAACAAAGGTGCACTAGTATTTAAAACAGTAAACAGACAAAGTCAACCGGGTAGTATTCAATTTGAAAAACACTGACTCAAAATATAAGTTCAGGTCTAAGAACAAATATCAGTCAACATTAAACTACATTGACGTTTCGACCCCCCCACCCCGAACTGTGAATTCCAACAGGTTCTTAATAAGGACAAATGAAGGTAACAACCTACAAAAACCAAGGGAGCATAGCCTTAAAGCTTCCTCTGAGGGAACACTTCTTATTTTTGATTATTGTACGAATAGGTTCCCAGGAATACCTGCTTGCCATGTATTATTATTTCAGATTACTGGGTTTAGACAGCAGCATATATTCTTTTTTATACTTGGATTGTTTTAATTTATCTTGTGTATGTTGTTGAGTTTTATTGTGGTTCTGTCAGAGGGTGAATGTAAGAAGTGGATTGATGAAAGGATGCATGAGTGCAAAGATGAGTGACAGAGTGCATATATATTGACTTACTGAGTGCCTGAAATAATCAAGGAGAAAAAAGGCAATTTCATTTATAACCCAGACCTATAGGCATTCCCAATGCTTGTTTAAACATAATTGAAGAACTCCATTGGAATGCATGTTTCCTTGCTCTCTTCCATCTCACTCCCCATCTTTTAATTTTTTAAATATTTTCTCTCTTGGGCGAATCCCCATTGAAGTCGTAAGCATTTAAATAGTTACGCCGACGTGCGGGAATCGCTGAGCACTTCTTTATAGAATATCTTCTTAAGTGTAGATGTTCGCCTTTCTTCAGGAATGCCTGCAGAAACACATTAGAAAGAGCATAATATGCAACCTAGAAAACAGGCTACAGTGGTGAAATTCTTCAGATTGTCCTTAGAATAGGGTCAAAGTACCCATATAAAGGTATAATTTGAAGTAAATGCTTTACAAAACAGCTCAACTCTCTTTCACAAACCCTTTTCTGTAAAAGTAAGCGATGAAGGATCGTAGGACAGTGTAGCCCCATAGGCTGCTATTATATGAGTTTAAAACAGTGACTGTTACTTTAAGGACACAGAGATCCCTAGTATCCCATCATGCTCAGCAGGTGGCAGTTGCCTCAGTTCTTTTTTCCGGCACCTGGTGACAGGACCCTGGAGCAATGAGCTCGGCATTTTAGGCTTTTTTTCTTCAAAATTCACCTGTGAATTTTGGTTTAAACTGATTCACTCAACGTTTTTCATCTGTCCCTCAACTTTTAAGGCTTTTTTGGACAGAATATTGGGTGTTTTATCTTTTATTATGCCTTCTCTGTTTGACAAATGCCCTGCCTGTTGGAGAAAGAAGGCTAATTCAGACCTTCTCAATGGCTGTATTCTCTGCCTTCCCTCTAGTCATCTTCCAGAGCAGTGTCAGCACTGCAAGTTTTCACGCCGCACCCTGAGAGAGAGGGAGAACATTTGCCTTCATGGCATGAAATAACGGCGCAGACAGCAAGTCCAGTCTCAAGGTCAGACCTCAGAGTGAGGAGTGGGTCATTCCTCTACCAGGGCTCTTACATCTGCCTCTGAGGGCCGTGGATGGTCCAAAACGAGGGTGCCAGCTCAAAAACGTCATCTTTCCCAGTCGACATCATGGGGGTCGACGTCGAGACCAGCTATGGCACCGACTTGCTTGCCTTTGAGGGCTGGTTCGCCTTGGAAGAAAAGATACAGATCGATGTCGAGGCAAGTTACAACCTATACGCCGTCGACAGGCACTGTAAGATCAACATTGAGGACCATATTGACGTCAAGGCGGGCCGACGCCGAGGAGCAGTTTGACGTAGAGACGTTGGAGGAGATCACCGTAGTGGAGCAGATCGACGTTGAGTCATCGACGGAGGTCAATGTCGAAATCCATTTCAACATCGAAGATAGAAAACAAGAGGAAAAGGAGCCTCATCTATTCAACACCGGATTCAGAGTACTCAAGGACCAACTCCCCCTCTTTGCCGATAGTACCACCAGACTCACCACCTCCTCCTCCTCTGCTTCTTACTCCACCTTCTCCACCACCACCGCCTCCTCCGCCACCAGCGCCAACGCCACCACCAAGATCTAGATCGCACTCCAGAACATGCCATCGGTCACACCATCACAGGTGTCATTCCAGACATTCATCATCTTCCAGGTGCTCTTGTTATCAAAGCCACCGATCTCGAGCCCGTACCACCTCAAGACATCCATATCATTATCAACAGAACGATGCTCGCTGACACTGACGGATTCTCCACCTCCTCGTATTCCTCCGGTGGATGACATCACCACCTTCCAGGAGGTTCTTGTGAGAGGTGCGGCAAAACTTAATATACAGATGTTGGTCCCACACCTACCACATCTGTTATATTTGTGACGCTTCACCAGCGGTCAGCATCAAGACCTCTACTTCCATTGGTGCCAGGACTTTTAGAACCCGCAATGGAACTCTTTGTGGCCCCAGCCTCAACCAAAATGGCCCCTTCGAGGCCACAGAAAAAATATAGGCCACTGGAGCAAGAACCTCTGTTCCTCAGAGCAGATCCACCTCCTGACTCGGTAGTCCTTCTTGCGGCCAAGAAACATCACACTACCACTCCTGCTTCTTCTGTTCCCCCTGATAAGGAGAGTAATTAACTAGACTTAGTGGTTCGCGAGGTTTGCAACACGGCCGCAACCACCATGAAAGCAGCCAGTGCTACTGCCCTCATGGGTAGATACGATAGAGCACTCTGGGACTCTATCCAACAATTTGCTGATGATCTTCCCAGGAACAGGAGGGAGGACTTCCTAGAAATCATTAACGAAGGCCTCATGGTGTCCAACTAAGTCATCAGCGCCGCAGCAGACTTCTTCCTGTTAGCAGCACATGAATATTGTCATGGATTTGCCTAAGGTGGTATTCTTGGCTCCGCCTCACTTCTCTTAAATCAGAGTCGCAGCAAAGGATTTTAAATCTTCCTTTTTTGGGGTGTTCCCTCTTCGGCAGCCACACAGACGACAAGATGGCTCGCATGAAGTCTGAAATGGAGACTCTTAAGGCTGCTGGCATAGACGACCAAAAGAGCAAAGGCGTTCCTTCAGGCCTTCCCAGCGCCGGTTTTACCCTGAGAGGCTTCGAATCCCTCATTGGTACCAGAGTCGCCAGCAGCCACAACAGCAGAGACCTTACCAGCAGCAGTGAAGGCAATTTCGAGGGTGATCTTCCCAACAGCCCGCCCAAAGGGGAAAATCCACGACAGGCGCCAAGCCTTGAATCTTCCCTTCCCCCTCTTCCCTTACTCACTCCGGTAGGAGGAAGCATCTCACACTTTCTGGCAGAGTGGCAAAAAAATCACAAAAGAAGCCTGGGTTCTGAATACTGTTCAAAATGGGTATTGTCTCAGATGCACGAGTTCTCCCCCGATCATATCACCAAAACCATCAAGCTATCATTTACACATGCTTTGGGAATAAGCCAACATCTTGCTACAGAAGCATGCGGTGGAGGTCATTCCCCACAAACAATAGGGTTCAGGCATCTACTCCAGATACTTTCTCATGACGAAAAAAGACAAGAACAAATTCAGACCCACTCTCAACTTAAAAATAGCCAACAAATGGATTCGGGGAGAAATCTTTTGGATGCTGGCATTGCATCAGATCTATCCTCAACCACACCAGGGTAATTGGCTCTGTTCCATAGACCTCCAAGACGTGTACTTTCATGTACCCATCATCGAGAAATACAGCACGTTCTTAAGGTTTGTAGTGGGGCAGGGTCACTATCAATTCCAGGTCCTTTCATTTGGCCTCAAGTCAGCTCCCAGAACTTTCTCGAAGTGCATGGCAGTAGTTGCTGCTCGTCTCAGGAGGCACCAAATCTTTGTCTATCCCTATCTAGAGGATTGGTTAATCAAGGCTTCAACTTCACAAGAAGCCCAGCTGCATTACAACTGGACTTGCAATGTCCTTCAACTGTTGGGTCTTCATATCAACTACAGCAATTCAATCTCCACTCCGGTTGAGACTCTACAGTATTTAGGGGCTACTATCGACACCATGCAGGCAAGAGTGTGTCCTTCGGAGGAGAGACTTTTATCGATCCTTCGGAAATGTCACTCTCTAATGAAAGCCTCTTATCCCACGGTGAGGTCAGTGTCATCCCTTCTCAGTATCTTCCTCCCTCCGAATGCATGCCTCCACATGTGTCCCCTTCAGTAGTTTCTCAGAGTAGAGAGGACACGTTTGCCATTGGCAGGGATGTTGGCAATATGAAATTTAAATGCTGGAATGTGCCACATGGCAAGCAGTAGGACTCTTAATGTTGTGGTGTTTGTGAGAAAATGTGGTGTAGGTGTATCTCTGATGTACTTTTGTGGAACTATTTCTTACCGTGCCAGTCATTCTTATTCTTTGGTTGTGTCTGGATTGTTGAGCAGCTAATAGGTATATATATATATATATATATATATATATATATATATAATAGGTATATATATATATATATATATATATATATATATATATATATATATATATATATATTATCTACTGGCGGTCGCCAGTAGATAGTTATAGTTACAACCTATTATCCATAGAAAATCCGCGACATTCTATTTGAAATAACTCTCTTGCCGGTTGACGTATCTTCGCGAAATTTTCAAACTTCGTGGGCGCTCCGGTCCGCTCCTACCCTGAAAGTCTCGGGGTGATACGTCAAGCGGGGGCCGAGAAAAAGGGGGGTCCCAAAACGCGTTTTCCCCATGCATTTTCCCATAGGAAACTTTAGACACGGCTACAGCCCGAACTGCTGAACGGAATTACACCAAATTTGGCAAAGAGGTAGTTCTTGGTTCAGAAAGAACCCTTTTGTTAAATGGTGTAAATCCGTTCAGTAGTTGCTGAGAAAATGAAAAGTAAAAAGTTAGTGATATCTAGGGACGAGTAGGGTCCGCGTACCCTCCCGATCACGAGCTGCATGTTAATTGGCTGTCAGCTGGCTGTCAACATTCCGATTCAGGAAATGTTGGCAGCCATTTTGTCCCTCGGTAGAACCGAGGGACAGAAACAAGTGCGCAAAGCGCACAAAGGGAGCAGGGTAGAAACACCCTGACCCCTAGGTTTGCTCAGGGGTCCCACAAGGACCCCCTGGGCAAAAAAAAAAAATTTTTTTTAAAAATCGGCAGGATGCGCTCAGGGTGCGCGAATCCTGCTAAAAAAAAAAAAAATCGAAGCGCGGTCTCCCACGCTTTGATGTTAATTGGCTCCCGGGTGGCCCAAGTCCCGGGGGCATGGTGGGGGATAATTTAATGTGTGGGGGCCTCAAAGGGCCCCCAAGCCCCGGGACCGCCACCCCCCGGGGCTTTTTAAAAAATGGTGCGGGAGGGCTCTGAGCCCTCCCGCAGCACCGGGGACCACCACCTCCCCGGGGCTTTTTAAAATACATTATTAAACCTGTGTGGGGGGCTCCAGCCCCCACACGCCCCGAGACCACCACCTCCCCGGGGCACTAAACATTTTAATATGGGGGTCCGTTACGGACTCCCAGAGCCCCGGGACCACCACCTCCCCGGGGCTGTGTACTGAATGGGAGGGGGCCGCGCGGCCCCCTCCTGGAGCCCTTGATGGCCCTGGGGACCACCACCCCCAGGGCCGGCTCCTGCAGTGTCCCGGGTGCCTACCCCGGGACACTGTAGCTTGCTATGGCAGGACGGGAGCCTCGCGGCTCCCGTCCTGCCATAGCAAACTGCTTTGGATATTGGAAGAGAGAGCAGGGAAACCTGCTCTCTCTTCCAATATCCAAAGCGATTGCTTTTCCACATGGGGAGCAGCATGTCAGCTGCTCCCCATGTGGAATAGCAATGCCGGCTCCCAAGGGACGTGGGGAGCCGGCGGGACTGTGGGGGATTGGGGACCCCCACAGTCCCCAACGGAGAGGGCCAGCCCCGGGGGATGGGGTCCCGGGGCAAGTAGTGGCTCGGGAGGGGGCCACGCGGCCCCCTCCCCAAAAAAGAGGAAAAATTTAAAAAAAAAAAAATGGAAAGGCCGGCCCCGGGAGATGGGGTCCCCGGGGCCTTAAAATGGCCAGAGGAGGGGGCCACGCTGCCCCCTCAAAAAATAAATATAGAGGCCATGCCCCGGGGATGGGGTCCCCGGGGCCAATACAGGCCCAGGGAAGGGGGCCACGCGGCCCCCTTCCCGTTTTTTTTAAAAGGTAATTTAAAAAAGGTGTAAGGCCCTGGGGGATGGGGTCCCCAGGGCCCAAAAAGAGAAAAGGAAGGGGGCCACACAGCCCCCCTTCAGGGGAGAAAAAAACAAAAAACGATCGGGCCCGCAGGCCCCGCCCCTTCCTTCACCACTCTGCAAACGCGCCCCTGGCGCGTTTGCAGAAGGGGAACGAATTCCCCTTGAATACTGGGGGTCCCTGGGAGCCAACTAGCCCACCAGGTACCTCCAGTATGCGCCAGGGGCTGCCTTGCAGAGAGGTGTACAGAGGCCACGCCCCTTTTACACCTCTCTGCAACGCAGCTCTGTGGCGCTTTTGGAGGTATATGGTGGGCTAGTTGGACTCCGGGGACCCTCAGGATTCAAGGGGACTTAATCCCCCAACTTAAAACGCGCCACGGGCGCGTTTGCGACAGTGGTGAAGGGAGGGGCGGGGCTTCAGGTGACATGTGTGCAAACAGGCCCCGTGGCGCGTTTAAGATGGGGAATTAAATCCCTTCAATCCTGAGGGTCTCTGGGGCCAACTAGCCCAACAGGTACATCCAGAATGCGCCACAGAGCTGCGTTGCAGTGAGGTGTAAAAGGGGTGTGGCCTCTCTACACGTCTCTGCAACGCAGCCCCTGGCGCATATTGGAGGTTCCTGGTGGTCTAGTTGGCCCCTAGGGACCCTCAGGATTCAAGGGACTTATTCCCCCAACTTAAAACGCGCCACGGGGCGCGTTTGCAAAGATGTCACCTCAGGCCCCGCCCCTCCCTTCACCATTGTGCAAATATTCCTCTAAAATCAGCCGAAATAGGAATTCCGATTTACTCACCTGTTATCAGGAGAGACCTCAGTGCTGCATCTTTCAGCCCAGTACTGATCCTGAAAAGTAATTTTAACCGTACTTACCGGTAACTTGAATTTCCTTCATAGGCTAACATTGACTGGTTTCACTTGGAAATTCTTCTAAGTGTGGAGTTTTGGAACTTTAAAATATTCCTCTAAAATCAGCCGAAATACGAATTCCGATTTACTCACCTGTTATCAGGAGAGACCTCAGTGCTGCATCTTTCAGCCCAGTACTGATCCTGAAAAGTAATTTTAACCGTACTTACCGGTAACTTGAATTTCCTTCATAGGCTAACATTGACTGGTTTCACTTGGAAATTCTTCTAAGTGTTGATTTTGAAACATACAAATATTCCTCTAAAATCAGCCGAAATCCGAATTCTGATTTACTCACCTGTTATCAGGAGAGACCTCAGTGCTGCATCTTTCAGCCCAGTACTGGTCCTGAAAAGTAATTTTAACCGTACTTACCAGTAACTTGAATTTCCTTCCATAGGCTAACATTGACTGGTTTCACTTGGAAATTCTTCTAAGTGTGGAGTTTTGGAACTTTAAAATATTCCTCTAAAATCAGCCGAAATACGAATTCCGATTTACTCACCTGTTATCAGGAGAGACCTCAGTGCTGCATGTTTCAGCCCAGTACTGATCCTCAAAAGTAATTTTAACCGTACTTACCGGTAACTTGAATTTCCTTCATAGGCTAACATTGACTGGTTTTCAGCAAAAAAGTTTCAAAGTGTTGATTTTCACAAACTACAAATATTCCTTAAAAATCGACAGTATGA
Source organism: Calotriton arnoldi (assembly GCA_963921515.1). Lineage (NCBI taxonomy): Eukaryota > Metazoa > Chordata > Amphibia > Caudata > Salamandridae > Calotriton > Calotriton arnoldi. Next base: position 1,574,404 of record CAWUFW010001618.1, read on the forward strand.
CTTAAACGCATTCTTTCAACTGTTTACAGGAGATGCACCAGTGCTGGATCCAGGATCCAACACTGAGTAAGAAAAAGTAACGATAACAGTTTTTACCTGCTAAGTGAATTTCCTTCCATAGGATAACATTGGTGATTCTATGAGAAAAAGTTTCAAAGTGTCAACTTTTAAAATACAATAATATTCCTTAAAAATCACGACTGTAACCAAAACGCTTTTACTCAACTGTTTACAGGAGATGTACCAGGACTGAATCTAGGATCCAGTCCTGTGGTTACAAAAGTAATCCATAAAGTAACTAATTGCATTTAACTAGAAATTCACACTGAGCTGAATGTTGCATTGTGTTTGAAAATGTGTTGCCCATTGCAACAACTGTAACTACTGTACTTAAAAGTCTATTGCCTATCTGCAAAGTATTTAAACTAAAGTAATTCATTCTGATAAAGTATTTTTGTAATGTAATGTATAATGTAATTACAATGTAATTTAAAAAATAAAATATGTAAAAAAATTGTTTCTAAAAATGTAGTAAATCAGTATGAAAAAATTAATATAACAATTAATACATTTAAAAATTGTCATTTACAAAACCTTTGAAATTCACTGAAAAACCGTAGGTTTCAGGCACGTTATAGTTAGAAATTAACATTTAAAAAACCTTTGAAATTCACTGAAAAAACCATAGGTTTCAGACACGTTATAGTTACAAATTAGCATTTAAAAAACCTTTGAAATTCACTGAAAAAACCATAGGTTTCAGACACGTTATAGTTACAAATTAGCATTTAAAAAACCTTTGAAATTCACTGAAAAAACCATAGGTTTTAGGGACAGTTATAGTTACTTGGACATTGCACTCGTACAAAACCCGTGAAATTCCCCGTTATAGTTAGTTCAGCTAACTATAACTCGCGCCCCCGCAATGCACTGCTGATGACGTCACATATTACATCACTCATGACATGGTCAGTGACATCACTGATGACATCACTGATGACATCTCAAATGACATCACTGATGACATCATCCACGTGATAATCTGATGCACCTCCTCACACCCTAATATAACCTTTGATACACCCACTCTAAATTACAGACTGCCATTCGCAAAACCATAGAGACTCCAACACCAATAACTACATACCCACTCACTGATTCTTAGGTCTACACACACACATCCACTCACTCACCCGTACAGTCACTCATACTTACGGTCACTCAGTACAGGACTATCATATGCACTCTTACTCCTATATAGACACTCAAACAACGCCACTCATCCATAGAGATACTCACACACCTAGTCAGTCATGCAAATAATTAAACACACTACCATTTACTCACCTATACAGTTATACACACACCAGCTCACTTACTCATACAAATACTAGCACATTCTTACGCTCTTATACAATCACTGATACAAGCACACACTCATCCATACAGCCACTATCACAATCAGTCACTCTCGCTTATAGCTATTTATATACTCCAACACACATATATATACTGCCTTTCACATATGTAGTTACTCACACATGTACCACTGGGACATACATTCACTCACTAACACACTCTTACACACACTTACCCACCCATAAAGTCTATCACAGATGCACTCTTGAAACCATCCACCCAGTGAATCACCCACTCACACATCTATGCACAGAGTCGCACACACCCCTCCCACACAAACACTCAGGCACCCATACAGATACTCACACAAGCATTCAATAACTCAAATAGACACTCATGTAGCTATTCACAAACACATGCAGCCACTTACACAGCAACAGACAGACGGATACAGACATTCACCCAGTTTAGTCACTAACCCATGCATTCAGTAAGATACGTTAAATCACTCACTTATACAGTCAGTCACGCACCTACTAAATCATCCATACAGACACTTACACACCCACTCATTCTTCAATACGTCTTTTCCTATATATATTAAAAATATTTAAACTTTAGAGAAACACACAGTTACTGGATGATGTCATCAGTGATGTCATTTGAGATGTCATCAGTGATGTCATCAGTGATGTCACTGACCATGTCATGAGTGATGTAATATGTGACGTCATCAGCAGTGCATTGCGGGGCGCGAGTTATAGTTAGCTGAACTAACTATAACGGGGGAATTTCACGGGTTTTGTACGAGTGCAATGTCCAAGTAACTATAACTGTCCCTAAAACCTATGGTTTTTTCAGTGAATATATATATATATATATATATATATATACCTATTAGCTGCTCAACAATCCAGACACAACCAAAGAATAAGAATGACTGGCACGGTAAGAAATAGTTCCACAAAAGTACATCAGAGATACACCTACACCACATTTTCTCACAAACACCACAACATTAAGAGTCCTACTGCTTGCCATGTGGCACATTCCAGCATTTAAATTTCATATTGCCAACATCCCTGCCAATATATATATATATATAGCAAATACATAGCCAAAGAGAAAATAAAGAGTTTTTTATTTACACCAAAAAAAGTGTCAAAACAATAGACACAGCAATCAACAAGCAAAACCTATACACACTTTCAAAACAAAAATAAACCAACTGTCACTTCTCATGTGGTAGGAGAAGGGCAACTCCTTAATTGGTCATTATTCTACACAATGGGGGATATTCTCAAGAACGTGTGATAATTATCACAAAATTAGCTTAACGCAACTTTGCACATCACCGTCTATCGAGGGAAAATAACACCGTTTTAACGTTGTATTCTCAACCCGGCGGCACCATGCGATAGTCTCTCGATAACGCGCCAAATGACCGCGTTAAAATTAACGCGACGCCGAAAAAATGCATAACACGAACGCGAAAAAAGTTGCGATGCCCCAAATCGTGATACAAAAATCAGCGATAACCAGCGACAGGCCTGCAATTCCCACGCGTCATGCGGGAAAATGCACTATAAAAGCAGAAAAAAAAAAAGACAAAAAAAATTAAACTGCGTAGCACCATGGATGCACCTGGACCGAGTCCAGAGGACAACGCAAACCCCACAAGCCCCACAGATGACCAGCAAGGAACCTCGGGGTCGGGGAAGGCCAAGGAGAAGAGGAAGACGCGGTTCAGTCCGCAGGAAAACAGGATCATCTTTACGGAGGTGATAGAACACTACCAACAACTGTTTGTCACCTCCAACGTGTCAATGGCAACAAAGACGCAAATATGGCAGACTATCTTGGACCATGTGAATGCAGTTGCAGCATTGAGGAGGACAATGGAAGAGGCCAAGAGGCGCTGGAATGATGTGAAGGGCAAAACCAAGAAGAAACTCGATGCCAACATGAAAGCAGCAACGCATACTGGAGGTGGGGGTCCAGTGGCACACCAGGAGCTGGATGACATGGAGAAAATGGTGGCCACAGTCATCTGTCGGAATACGGTGCCAGGAGTCGTGGATCCGGACACTGCTCAACATGACCTGACACAACATCAACAGGGTGAGTACCTACCAGGGACTGGGGGGACGGGGGGAGATGGGCACAATGGCACATATGCACAATTAAGCAGAGCACACTGCACACCCACAATGACTCTGGATCATGTCCCTGATCCCTGTGGCACACTGCAGCACACATACACACACCAAGTAGGCCCTCGTCCACCATGTGCCCAAAGGGATCCCACCCCACACATCACCAATCTCACAACCAACACATGCACACGTGCGAAACCCAGCAAAGATGCGTATTTGTGAGCCACACTGACAATGCAAGTGACACTACACGACGATTAGCATGGCTGCAGTCCAATCATCATGACATTGTGCACGCCACAACACTGAGGTGGCTGAGTGTGGACCACATCCGGAAAGGAGCAGGTCCCACTCTGACACATCCACGTGCACAAACTACCCCTGACGTCAACAACACATCTGCTGTAGAAGCACAGAAGTCAAGAGCACACCGCCTAAAAGGGATAAGGGGCAGCCAAATCTGAGCTGCAGGGGCGACTCACCCACAATGCAGCACACACACATAGCAATAACAGCACATCAACATTGACGACAATGTGGTACAAAGTGCAACACTTTCACTACAGAACAGAGGACACAACTGGTTCCGCTTGTGCGTAGAAACTGGCCAATCACATCTGGCATAGCAGGAAACTGTGAGATGAAAATGTACGTGTACAACCTCACATCCGTGATGTAGTTTAAATGTCCACTGTCCCGCATCAAATAGTCAGCTCCTCCTAAACAGTCACAATGTACATTGTCATGCAGTATGTATGTAAACTTGAACAATGCGTCAACATACATGTCAACACAATGTTAAAATGCATCTCCCCTTCACATTGCAGAGGGACAATCAATACCTCCTGCAGAGCAGACCAGACAATTCATCAGTGATGATGAAGAGGACCACCACACCTTCGACACTGACGCCCTACAACAGCTCATGGACATCTTAGGCAACCCACCTCCAGGACCAGGGCAGCCCAGCTGCATCAAGGAGATCCCACCCCCTGCACAGACCACACAGCAGGAAGCACCCACCACCACAGCTGGCTTCCAGCACCTCACCGAAGCACACATCGCATTCCAAGGCCTGGTGTTAGACTGCCAGAAGGAGGTGGTTGAACAGATGCGGGTGGGGTTCGACCTCATGGCAGCCGAACTAGATTACATACGTGGGTGTCTAATTCCATTCAGGGACCACTTACACTCCCCAACGGACACCCACACTGCGACAGAGACACACGCATTTGCACATTTCCAGTACTGAACCACGCCCAGAGCCCCGGGATAATCATTCACACCCCAACAATGGACTTGCGTACGCCGGCCCAGTCCACTCCTCTTACGTATAAAGGGGGGGGGACAAAGCTACATGTCCAAGGTCTTACCCACTGCCTGAGGTGACATGGTTGCGTTCGCTGTACACAGCACAATGTAATGTGGTAGGGCCCGGGGCCATCATGCATACGTAATGAGCACACGGACACACTTTGATAGTTAGTTGAACTGGCTACGGGCACGTGCGCCCGGCCACTTTTTATTACCAGGGTCACCTGACCAGTGACGCCTTTGCTGGATGGGTGTGGGGTGAGTGTGAGCCAGCCCTCAGGGAGTGGTTGGTGCTGGCAACAACTTGAACAGTGATCACTATTAAAGCGGAAACAGAAAACACCAACATAACACAAACAGCTGCGAAGCATCATGGTGGTAGCCGGAGCAAGTACAGAGGTCACCCAATATTCAATGGGAAGGGTCCGTGAGTTGCAGTGCACTGAGGTAGGGGCACCAGAGCTGAGCGTGCTCATGTGAAGAAATTGTCTAGGATTGTGTCCCTTCGGGATATTCCTGCTGCAGCTGCAGTGGGTTGTGTTACACCTGCCTCATCTTCCTCATCATCGTCCCAGGTCTTCCCCACTGCCTGAGGTGACATTGTTGCGTGAGCTGTCCACAGCACAAAACTCAATCAGAAAGGGTCAATGAGTTGTGGTGCACTGAGTTAGTGGTACCTGAAGAGCTGAGCAGGGTATCAAGCTGATGATGGCATCCAAGACAGATGTGAGGAACTTGGATAGGGCTGGCTGTGAAACTCCTCCGACTCTGGCAGTTGTTGGTTGGAAGGTACCAGAGGCCAACAGGTGCAGAACAGCCAGCAGCTTTGTCTGCGGAGGGATGTTGGTTATCCGCTGTGTTGGTACCGTCAGCCTGTGGGCAATGATGGTCAGGATGCGGAGGATGGTTGTCCTTTTGAGCCTGTAGTGGGCAGTGACATCCTCTGGTGTTAAGTCTGTGAGGCAGGTGTGTTTTCTAAAGGTCCGCTGTCTTTGTCTGCGCTGCCTCTGTGGTAGTCCGGGGGAAGGTTCGGGGGGGGGTGGCGGGCCTGGGTGTGGTGGCGGTGGGTGTTGCGGCCCTCTTGGGGCTCCGAGCTGCATGATCAGTAGCTCCATGGCATCTGTTGTTCTTCAGGTGTGGCTCTGGGCGGGGCTCCCTTTTATGGTGCAGGTTGTCGTCCGACTTAACACCAGGTAAGAGCAGGTGTTAAATCCCTGCTGCTAATGCGCCTTATCGCCTGTTTTGGGATCTTATCGCCGATCTGGCTGGTCGTTGAGAATATTGCGTAGTGGTGTTATCGCAGCTTTTTGCACAGGAACGCATACTCTGCATCTCATTAGCGTTAGTTGCCCTTGTCATCCGTGGCGATGTTTTTTGCGGCTGCTATCGCAGGAAAACTGGCGATATCGGCTGTTAGCACCAGCTTGTGAATAGGGCGATAAATCTATCTTCACTTTGGGAGTGATAAAGTGCCGCTAACTCGGCGATAAGTCCTTGAGAATATGCCCCAATGTATTAAATTCCATTAGCCTCTATGATTTCCTCTTACACTTATGACATTCATCTCTATGCTAAGGACTGTCAGGTCTATTTCTCTTTTTCTACTTTCTCTGACTCTCACCATGATTATATGACTCACTGCTTATCTGCTCTAGAAAATCAAATAGTTCTGCACTTTTTAAAAACGTATTCCAAAGAAAAGTGAGATCCTCTTTTACCTGCTTTATTCACTATAACTTCTACTCCTTCTCTACCACTATCCCATTTTCCTGTTCTACTAGAACCTTGGTGATTTTATGACTCACCCTTGACTATTTCAGAGCAGCTTTCTTCTGTTCTCAAGTCCTCTCATTCGCACATTCAATGTGTCCAGAAAATTCAACCTTTTTAGGTCAAGTCTAAACATGCCCCACCTTTTCTAAGAAGTTCACTCCATTGGAGTATTGCCGCAGGTACGAGCAGCTACGCGTCCATTGGAGTATTGCCGCAGGTACGAGCAGCTACGCGTCCATTGGAGTATTGCCGCAGGTGCGAGCAGCTACGCGCACGCATTCCCTACGTGCAATGCTGACCTGGGAGTGCAGCCGATGAGGGCTTGCTTATTTAAGCTGAAACAATCATCTGCAGTCACTCATGGGTTTGTGTGGTCACAAATGTGGTTTGAAAAATACATAGGACATGTTGGAAGTAAAGATAGTATTACTGGAAATCACATCACGCATTAGTCAATTTTCTGGAAGATTCTCGATTGTATTAACAACCAGCAGGGTACACGCTGTTTTTGACTGAACTTCAATTTTTGGCCGCATTCATAAGTGACGAAATTTGTAGTTGTGGCCTTGGGCGTATTATCTAGCTTTGCAAGCGAAAAATTAAAACTGGCCCCAAACAACAAATATTCACACGGTCATAATCACAAGGCGATAATGATCTGAGAAAACATAGCAGGGCTGGAGAAAAAAAAGCAATGGCAGAATGGATAGAAGCGAAAATGGAATCCTCAATGCCCACACTCTCCCCGTCACTGCCCACACCGCTTGACATGCCAGTGCCTCTGAAAAAAGTTGGGTTTAGGCTGAGAGTTTCATGTCAAGCACGGCATGACACGTGACTGACTCTGTTCCAGCCCCAACGTCCTGTGAGGTCCGAAGCGTTTGGAATCTCAACTTCCACCGTGTTTACACCAAGGGTCTCTATTTCACTCTAGTGACCCACTTCAGTTAGCCACATGTTCTTACCAATGTGTTACACATACAGTTTTGTAAATCACCGAAATATCGCCCTGGTCACTTCAGAGCACTAAGATCTGACATTCATGTATTCGTCTAAGCTGGCTTTGTTTTGAAATTACTCATATGAAAGGTGTTTGGCTAATGTGACATGGCAAGATGGTAAACAGGAAAAATCAGAAACCAGCTAAACACTGCCATCTCCATGCGGAGCCCAGACTTTTCCGGATTCTACCTCAGCCCATTATCTTACCACACTGGGTGTATATATGGTCACCTTACCATGCATGCATATATACACCAGGCCATTTTGGTGTGTGCGCACCGAGTTTAATTGCTCTGGGTGTGTGTGCACACACAAGGAATTCCTAATTTGTGTATCTGTGCAGTCATTGCTGTACTCTCACCCTGTGCGCGCACACAATGGGTTCCACTTTGAGTTTCGCAAATGGCCCTCTCGGCGCTCACATGTCCACACAGGTCTGCCTTGCTGTGCATAAAATCATTTTAATGTGTTCATACATGCACATATGTGGCTTACTGCAACTGCTTTTTCTCTTATCTGTCTTGTATCAAGACCCTGCTGGACTATGGGGTGAAAGAAAGCTTGAATAAGCAGCTACCTATGTTATATGACATCTCTTTATTAATGTAATAACTGCACTTTCACAATTGCTTTATTAACCTTCCTGCTTTCTCAAATTTGCTTGAAAATGCACATCCATGCATGTCCTTGGCCACAACCTTCGAGCGTGTTTACAACTCTATGGGCAACTCCCAAGAACTATACACCTAACCCACACTGGCAGCAGCAATGACCGAAGACTGTTTTTAAGAGTATGTGTGGTACCCAAGTGGTCGCGAGACATTTATGTTTCCAACTGCGCAATGCTGCAGTAATAGTGGAAAGGAAGAAGAAATTTACCAATGACCTGAGGCGAATATGCAGTACTAAAATGCGTTTGAGTACATACTAGTACACTCCTCTTTATTTGACCGGTTAATCTTTTATGTTTTTCAACTTTCTTCCCTATAGAAGCTCGGTATCTAAAGCACACGTCACTTGGCCTCTCGCTTGATGTTCCCTCCAAAAAGTTCCCCTGATGTTGGCAGGAACAGGACACAACCTGCAGGTGGATCGTGTTGCACAATAAGCCTCCCAACTCTTGAAATAAACACAAGCGTTTCCTCCTACAATACATGCCAACGCAGCTCACGAGCCATTGCCCCCATCTCTGCCACCCATCCCTAACTCCCAGCACAGCTTTCTGGTAAATTCTGATCTTGTTGTTCATGTTGCCACTTTATTTCTTTAGTCGGAACGCTCCCCTGCATACAGTATACTTGGCGCAGGTATAATGTGGTGCAGGGGTTTACAAAGTGATGCATCTACCTAGATGCGTCACTTTGTAAATATGGCGCAACATGGCGCATTTTTTACACTGCTGGTGCGTCACAAAAAGTGACGCACCGGCAGCGCAAAAGTGACGCAAGGGCTCATAAATAAGCCCCTCATTTTGTACGTATAGTCCTTGCTTACGAGAAGCAAGGCTGGCAGTAAAAGAGACGCATTTACTGTCAGCCTTGCTTCTCGTAAGCAACGACTATAAGTACAAAGTGCATGTTTACGCACCGCTTGCAGGTTTTCAAAACACATAAATAAAAGGCATTGTCATTTACAATGCCAATAGCTCAAACTCTCCCAAATGTGAGATCTATTGCATTGCAAATGCCTGTTTTGACAGTCAATGCTTGGGTTGTATTGCATTTGCAGTATGAAGTCTGAAAACAAGGAATGCTCGTCATGTTGTCAATTTCTTACAAGAAGTCAGTTAGTTTGTAAACGGGCGCTCTTAAAATGACATTCTCCGCACATTACGTGTAGTAAGTGTTTACAAGAAGCATGGGAGTAACAAATCACTTATTTTGTTGTCTGGTGTGCCCACATTTCAGACGTTTATAGGGGTGACAACCTTCTTCGGGTTCTGGACTAGAATTTACAAGCTCTCCACCACAGGAATTTGCAGTGAAATGCATTGCCCAGAATTTTCTGTTGTTTCTCTGAATTTCTGGACTTGCCAAGTCCCACACGCTCTGTAATCCTTAGGCTCTGCAATGCAACGTTCACCAGAAACAATGTAGAACGGTAAGCCATTACTTGTCAGCACATGAATGCCATACTTGTAAGATTTAGTCACCAGTGAGTTCTCATGAATACACTAAACAGCAGTACTATTATATTACATGTATTCAGAGATTTGAAAGGCAGGCAAGCGTAACAATCTTGAACTCATAACCTTTTCTACTTTTCAAAAGCAAAGATCGGTAAAGTGAACATGTTTGGCCTAGAACTGCAGAAGGATGTGGGCTTTTATTTGAGCACAAGCAATCAACCTGCAGTTCCAGCTGTTAGTGGGAGGGAATGAGAAAGTGATTGATGGTGTACTGCTAGGCATTAAAACTGTTGGAGGAGGCACAGGATGAAGAGAGGTAGGTAGGAATGAAGGGAAGAAGGGAGAATCTGGTGCTGAAGAGAGGGATGACAGCGGATAAGAAGGAGAGATGAAGAGTCGAAGACTGCGGGCTAGTGACAGCAGTGTACATAGGGGACCAGAGAAACCCTCAAACACTTTGCTCCCACCTCGGCACTCCTTCTCCAGGGCATTGCTGGTCAGTGTTTGCCTCACCAAATATTTAGGGTACCAGCCGCCACTGGTACACTCATGGCACAACCCCAGCGACTCCCACAAGTGAAAATGTAGTCATGTGTAGGTCTCTCAAACACAAGCGCACAAGTAAATCACCTTTTTTTTTTACTTACACAAGTTCTTGGACATTTGCAGATGTACCATAGCTCATGCAAGCACACTTTTGTATGAATAGAATACAGCCATGAGCAGGGAGTTCCCCTTTGTAAATCAGGCCTTAACTTTCCAAAGTCACCCACCTCCTGCTCGCTTCCTGGTAGCTGGGCCTAGTTCAAGGCTTCTCTTCAGAAAAGCAAAGAGATCAGCCTTAAACTAGTCAAAATACAAGAGAGTTAAGAAGCAAGAGAACCCAGTTGTCTGCAATCTCAAAATATACATGTAGGATACTGGAATATTATGTGGTAATGGGGTTAGCCTTCACCATGTAATATTATCACAATACCCCAAATATGGTCCTTGGATTCACACTAAAAAATCCTTAGCTCAGTCCTGGTCGAGTGGCAAGAGCAGTCAGGCTTTACTAGAGGAACTTGTGTTAAGCATTTCAGAGTACCAACATGGACGATAAGTAATTTACAGGACTCGAAAGAAATCCGACATCATTTTATTTAAATAATGTGTATTTCAATCTTATGTGAGACACCAAGACGAATTGAATAGCATACATATAACCAGAGTTACAGAATTTAGAAGCGATATTAAATCAGTGCAAAACAATACATGAAAAACATAGCATTGCGGTCAATGGGAAACCCACTAGCGACAACCGGCCACATTGAGGTCGAGTTACGTGGAACCCTTGCAGGGTTAAGGTTGTGAGGGTCCTAGGATCAGGCCACGGCAGTCAGAACAATATTACCTAGCCCAGAGAGTCTGGGTGCAGAGGTGCTCTGGCGGTCCGTGGTGCTGAACGGGAGCCGCGGTTGGTGCTGATTTTACCTCTCACACAGTATTGCAAGAAACACGATGGAAAAATAAACTGGAGATACAGTTGCTGATGTCGGATGCTGGTTGCATGGTGTTTCCTCTAGATTCAGCGTCGAGTGTGGGCTCAGTTGCCGAATTGGCGACCAACAACCCTTGGCAGCGGAAATCCCAGCTAAAAGGTATGGCAAATTCACGGGGTCCGGGAGAGTGAAGTAGCAGCCTGAAACTTTGAGACAGGCAGGACTACAACTCCCACAATGCACTGGACCATCTGGTTTTCGTCGATCCCTTGGCGGACCCGATGGCCGGTGAGTCTTAAGATCCATGAAGTATTTTTACCTGCAGTGTGCAGGGGATGAGGGCCACTAGTCCAGGGGAGTTTGAGGGTGCTTCTGGCTTCCACAGGGGTCCCTCAGTCAGGGGATGCCGAGTTGGAGCCAAGGAAGATAATGGTGCCATAATGGTGCTAGCAACCCAGAGAGTATCTGGGTGCAAGCCCATGTTATCCTATGGACCACCTTTCACTTATAGTGTACTTTATTGGTAAAGGCCACAATAGGGACATATAAGCTTGCACTTACATGTCCTCATCTTTAATATTCTGCACCCTGCCTGCTGGGCTCAGGAGGCCTTCCTTAGGGGTGACTGACACATACTAAAAGCAGTGCATTGACTTTAACACACATGGGGAGGTTAAAGTTGACATGGAGCAGTTTGCACTGTTCCTGCTGTCTGAAACGGGCCTGCTGTCAGTAGTTTTCTTGGGTCACTCAAGGTGGCCCAAAATCAGGCTGCACCCTGGGGACCTCTTTACCACCTATGCCCTGGGTTCCCCTGGTACCATATACTAGGGACTTATAAGGGGGATGTTAGAAATGGGGGTCTCTAGTTGGCAATGGTTTGCACCTTTGTCCAAGTAGGGACCCTTCTTCCTAGTCAGGGTAAGGGGGATACACTTCTAAAATAACCCCTGCTCCCCCCCTTGGCACGAGCAGACAGGCTTATCTCAGAGGCAGTGTGTAAAGCATTTGTTCACACACACAGTAATACAGTGAAATCACTACAAATGGACACCACACCAGTTTAGAAAAATAAGTAATCTTTACTAGACTTAACACAACATTCTATTTCAATTAACTTTGGTGCCGGTTGACGAATCTTCGCAAAATTTTCAAAACTCGTGGGGCGCTCCGGTCCGCTCCTATCCTGAAAGTCTCGGGGTGATTCGTCAAGTGGGGGCCGAGAAAAAAAGGGGGTCCCAAAACGTGTTTTCCCCATGCAATTTTCCATAGGAACCTTTCATCGCAGCTACAGCCCGAACTGCTGAACGGAATTACACAAACAAGACCAAAACAACAAAAATCCAACATACGGTTATCAAGATATTTACTTTTTTTTTTTTTTATTAAAAAAATTTTTTATTTGTCAACACAAGGTTACAAAACAGAAAAATAAATAGCAGATTAAGTACCTAAAAGTTTCCACAATGAGCCATAGGGATAAAAAATAAAAAAATAAAAGAAAGGGAAGAAAATCAAACGAATACCATAACATATCATAGATAGACCATATTTGCCTCCTTGTACAATCTCATTTAGAACACAGACTTCCATATTGCATTACATCTAGCTAAAGAACGAATTCCCTTGTTTTAGCCAGTGCTTGTTCCATATCATATGTTTGTCTGACTATTAGCCACCAATCAGTAACAGAAGGAGGTTTTGGATTATCCAGTCCCGAGCAATTGCTAATCTTGCAGAGACCATTAAGATACAAAATATACCATTTGGTTTATAGCTCGAACTCCTACTACCCAGCATTATTTGCCTTGTTGTGAGAGGTAATTCAATCCCCAACTTCTGCGATACTACTTGTACGAGATAATATACTAATTTGGCGGGCTATTTCGCTCAGGTGTAATATATCATTTTATCACGATAAATATCCTCTCTGGGGGAACCCAGGCTTGCCGGAAGTGTTTCATGATATTATAGGTAACCATTGGGCTAGGTGTGGTGTCACATGCTTAGCGGATTTATACGATGGTATTGGTTTTGCTTCTTTTGGCGTACTTCAGATACAATATAAGCTTTCTGAAAATATGCTGTTTAAATACCTTCAAATTAGAGACTATTTTACCCGTCATCTGAAGTTAACGAATATTTCTCCTTCAGATATATGGGATTGTCTATATGCCGCAAATACCAAGTCTTTAATCAGTAGGGCATATAAATGCTTGAATATTTACAGGTCAGATGACTCAGAAAGACTAGCAGATCGTTGGAGTAAGATCCTGGGGGAGTCGGTGGCGGCTAATTCGATATCGCTAGCTCTTAGCATGATAAATAAATCAGTGAGTTCTACTAATTTAAGGTTGCAACAACATCGTGCGATCTGCTTATTATACTATACGCCTGAAAGAATTGCTAAATGGTCATCTAATAACCTAAATACTGATCGGACAAAATGCCCAAGATGTGATTTATATGCGGCGAATATATTGCATATGTTTATAACGTGCCCAGCATTGTCGATATTCTGGCAAAGGGTTGGTCAAGTAGTATCGCAGAAGTTGGGGTATCAAGATATTTACAATGCATTGTATTATTTTTATTTTATTTTCGCATACACTGCACCCTGCCCACAGGGGTACCTTGGGCCTACCTGAGGGGTGCCTTACATATAAGAAAAGGGAAGGTTATGGCCTGGCAGGTGGACATGGCAGTTACAAACTGCATGCGCAGACACTGCAGCGGCAGGTCTGAGTTACATTTGCAGGGCCACTCATGTGCGTGGCACAACCAGTGCTGCCGGCCCACTAGCAGCATTTGATTGCCAGGCCCTGGGCACACACAGTGCACTCTACTAGGGACTTAGTAGTAAATGAAATAAGTCAATCATGGAAACACCAATCCATAAACACAATTTACCCAGGGAGCACTTGCACTTTGGCACTGGTTAGCAGTGTCAAAGTGCCCAAAGCATCTAGACCAGCAAAAACGGAATCCAGCACACAGCAAAAATACAGGAGGCAGAGACAAAAAGGACATGGGAAACCACGCCAAGGGTGCCATGTACAACTGGGGGTAAAGTCCTTAATTGGGGTTGCCAATTCACACACATCAGTTTTAAGGAAAGAGCACAGGCACTGGGGCCTGGTTAGCAGGCTTCAATGCACTGTCAGAGTTGAAGACCAGCAGCTAGTAGTAGAGGCATATCTAGTAGTCCAAACGGGGGGGATACCTGTGAAAAGGCCTGTTTTCTTACAATACAAAAATGTGGTCAACTAGAAATACATTGAAAAAGGTGAACACAACTTAATTAGATAGCTTGATTGGCGTCGAAAGAAAGGTGAAATACGCGCAAGATGAAAGGAAAAGTTAAAAAGCAACAAAACCATAATTTCAGAAAAAAGGGGGAGCAGCAGTCAGCGATGGTGTCTCAAGAGGGACACATTTATTTCTCGTCGGTTGACTCTATGGGCAGGGATGTAAAACAAGGCCCTGCTTAACCGGCGATGCCGAGGGGTCCCAGGTGCCCCTATTCTGGAGGGGCCCCTCACTTATTACTGCAGCATATATGCAAAGGGATGCACAACAAATCAGAGCACCTTGCCTGGCTAAAACCTGATGCACAGTACATCCCAGGCAGTATCTTGTCTGGCTACAGCCTGCTGCACAGTACATCCCAGGCAGTATCTTGCCTGGCTACAGTCTGCTGCACAGTACATCCCAGGCAGTATCTTGCCTGGCTACAGCCTGCTGCACAGCACATCCCAGGCAGTATCTTGCCTGGCTACAGCCTGCTGCACAGCACATCCCAGGCAGTATCTTGCCTGGCTACAGCCTGCTGCACAGCACATCCCAGGCAGTATCTTGCCTGGCTACAGCCTGCTGCACAGTACACACCAGGCAGTATCTTGCCTGGCTACAACCTGCTGCACAGCACATCCCAGGCAGTATCTTGCCTGGCTACAGCCTGCTGCACAGCATATCCCAGGCAGTATCTTGCCTGGCTACAGCCTGCTGCACAGTACACACCAGGCAGTATCTTGCCTGGCTACAGCCTGCTGCACAGTACATCCCAGGCAGTATCTTGCCTGGCTACAGCCTGCTGCACAGTACATCCCAGGCAGTATCTTGCCTGGCTACAGCCTGCTGCACAGTACATCCCAGGCAGTATCTTGCCTGGCTACAGCCTGCTGCCCAGTACATCCCAGGCAGTATCTTGTCTGGCTACAACCTGCTGCACAGTACATCCCAGGCAGTATCTTGCCTGGCTACAACCCGCTGCACAGTACATCCCAGGCAGTATCTTGCCTGGCTACAACCTGCTGCACAGTACATCCCAGGCAGTATCTTGCCTGGCTACAGCCTGCTGCACAGCACATCCCAGGCAGTATCTTGCCTGGCTACAGCCTGCTGCACAGCACATCCCAGGCAGTATCTTGCCTGGCTACAGCCTGCTGCACAGTACACACCAGGCAGTATCTTGCCTGGCTACAACCTGCTGCACAGCACATCCCAGGCAGTATCTTGCCTGGCTACAGCCTGCTGCACAGCATATCCCAGGCAGTATCTTGCCTGGCTACAGCCTGCTGCACAGTACACACCAGGCAGTATCTTGCCTGGCTACAGCCTGCTGCACAGTACATCCCAGGCAGTATCTTGCCTGGCTACAGCCTGCTGCACAGTACATCCCAGGCAGTATCTTGCCTGGCTACAGCCTGCTGCACAGTACATCCCAGGCAGTATCTTGCCTGGCTACAGCCTGCTGCCCAGTACATCCCAGGCAGTATCTTGTCTGGCTACAACCTGCTGCACAGTACATCCCAGGCAGTATCTTGCCTGGCTTGCCTGGCTACAACCCGCTGCACAGTACATCCCAGGCAGTATCTTGCCTGGCTACAACCTGCTGCACAGTACATCCCAGGCAGTATCTTGGCTGGCTACAACCTGCTGCACAGTACATCCCAGGCAGCACCATGCCTGGCTACAGCCTGCTGCACAGTACATCCCAGGCAGTATCTTGCCTGGCTACAACCTGCTGCACAGTACATCCCAGGCAGTATCGTGCCTGGCTACAGCCTGCTGCACAGTACATCCCAGGCAGTATCTTGCCTGGCTACAGCCTGCTGCCCAGTACATCCCAGGCAGTATCTTGCCTGGCTACAACCTGCTGCACAGTACATCCCAGGCAGTATCGTGCCTGGCTACAGCCTGCTGCGAAGTATATTCCAGGCAGCACCTTCTCTTTCTCGGGAAAGTGCTGACGAATAAAAAAGATCCAATATATTGAAGTGTTGCTAGGAAAGAAAGGCCCCCACAGCAGAAAGGTGCCTCCGAGTCTCTGGAGGTCACTGACTTGTGAGCAGAAAGAACAAGCATTTGCAATGCAATTGGTCTCGCATCTGTGAGAGTTAGAGCTATTGGAGTTGTATATGACAATGTCTTTTACCCATGTGCTTTGGTTTGGAGTGGAGAGGATGTATGTGGTTTGGAGTGGAATTATGTGGGTTGAATTGGGATAGATGTGGAATTGTGTGGTGTGTAGTGTATTTGTGTAGTGGAATCATGTGGCATGGTGAATAGATAGAAATGAGGGCTACACAGAATAGATAGAGCGGATGGTAGAGAGGGGTAGGTAGTTTGAGCAGGAAGTGGTGAATGAACTCCATACAGAGGAGCAGAAAGAGCGTGTAAGAAAGAGAGAAAGAAGGAGAGAGCAGACCATAGACGCATAAAGAGGGAGCGCCTGAGTACCCAGAAGACAACCCAAGAAGAGGAGGAGAGAGAGCGTGGGTTTGCGGGACAGAAATCTGGAAGAGACACGGGAAAGAAAGTGTGCTTGAAGACCTGAAGGGTTCCAATATGAGAGAGGCGGGAAGAGTTTGTGAGAGAGAGGCGTGAGAGAATACGAGAGAGAGAGAGAGGGGCCAGAATTGAAAGAAATGAAAAATATTTTTGGCAAGAGTAACCATTCATGATGACCTACATGCAGGGAAGCTGCCTATTCGGTACTGACTCCAAGTGAAACAAGTAAAACCTAATTAAATACTTGATTACTGAATCAAATTGATTTAATTCTTAAAGAAATATTAGATGAAACTCAAGGCCACAAAGTCATGCAGCAAGTGCTAATCCGTTACAGATAATTGTTTTGCTTGGGTACAATAGTCATGCCCTTTTAGTTTTAGCGTTATATAGTTATGAAAATTGCTCATATATAGTCAATTAACAGAGCTAGAGTCAATCCTCCTGACTTTTGGTAATTTCATTACCAGCATACAAGTATGATTTTGCATTGTTGGTGAATTAAGAAACAATGTTTTTTAATGCTCTCAGGTCTACAAATGCAGCACTGAGAGAAAGATGAATTGAGATTTAAAAAATAATAATAATTTAGGAACACCCAACGCTTTTAAAGAAGGTGTGTAACATCTTTGAAGCATACATGCACAAAACAGACAGATTAGAAAAAAGGGAATCAAGTGAAGGAATGCAACTAGATGATGGCTTAAAAGTACGGAGAGGCTCGATTTGCCACACTTGACATCGGTGTGATTTGGTAATTATGGCGCTGTATGTAAAACCAACATAGCGCGCATATTGCGGGGCAAATATGGAAACAGGGTGGTGGTTATGAATGGGAATGCATGTGGGAGGGAGATGAGATAGATATTTAATAAGGCGGATGCTTAATGAAAGGGGTGAGCCGAAGTGCAGATAATACATCAAACGAAATAGAGGTACGTATGGAGACAATATGGATACCAATATGGAAAGAGAGGTGCCTGTAGTGTTAACCAGATCTATGTTTGCAGATGCCTATAAAAAGAGGAAGTAAATAACTATGGTGGGATGTTCGAACAGTGATCGTGCTGGCCGCAGGTCGTGCTGGTCGGGTTTTTGCTGGAGGGAGCAGAGATTAGTGGCGTGTCTCCCTCTGGGTCCCACCCTAAGAGGTCATTGTCCATGGGGTTGTCCCTTCCCAGCAAACCCAGACATTCCCCTTCCCGGCCTCATTCGGCTGTCCACCCTAGGCCCGATGGGGACTGTGCTAACTGGGCGGCACCATGGCACGGGATGAGGTTGGGGCGATTTCTCTGGGGCCTGCAGTAGTGTACTAGATCCCGGGGAGAGATGCTCCCCCACGCAGGCACAGGTCAAAGAACCCTGCAGGCCCCTTGGGCGCCATCTTACATGCACTCCGCACCTCACAGGGCATTCGGTGCTAGCTAGAGTGTCCCAGCTGTATCTCACCCACCATGAGTCACATGGACCCAAGCCTCTAAGCTAGGCCCATAGCTTCTTTAGATTGCCGGAGGCTCCATGCAAATTCAGTGGCCGGCAGACGTCCCGATAGGCGTCGGCCCCCTCCCGCAGTGCAAGGTCAAGTGCACTGCCTGTGCAAGGCCAGTAGTTTGGCCCAGCCATTGCGGCACTCACCTGGCAGTAATGTCGCCACTCCTATCACGGCACCCTGGGCCACCTCTCCCCTCCTTCTAGGATCTTGCTGCTCAGGGGACCGCCCAGCAAAGTAGACGCGGGGAGGTAGCGCGGTGGGAGAGAGCATGCCTCGCATGTACGAGGCCCCGGGTTCAATCCTTGGCATCCCCAGGCTCCTCTGCTGCTTGCCACTACGCTGGGGCGGCAAGATATAAGTCGTTGGTTGCAGGGTGCACATTCCCAGCTCCGCCACAGACACTTCTTCCTCTGCCGCACATACTCCAAGCTCAGCCACATACACTTCTAGCTGTGTGCAGACACCGCGGTTGTCGTTGGCTGACACTCTCAGCTCAGCCACAGACTTTTTGAGGGCAGAGTCACTCAGCTCTCTCTGCTGTCGATATTCCTTGCTCCACGGCAGATAGACCTAGGGGATAGCACCACCATTGGCAAAACTCCCCACCCCTCCCCACATAGCATGCGTGCGAAATAAATAAATACACCACACAGTTTTTTGTTTGGGTAAATATTGCTGCAGGTTTATTACATACAACGGTATGCAATATGGTGGGTTATCTTACGGGCGATCCAAGGGCAGGCAGTCATCTGGGCCGCCTGCCCGCGTGATGAGCCAAGCAGCACTGGGGCGAACCCCATCTGTGCTGCCCCTTCTGGTGATCCTCTTCCCGGATCACGTGACACCTTGGTCCTATATTACTCACGCCCTTTTCAGGGCGGAGCGTAGCAAGGCAAGCCCCCGGTTGTTCAGGCCCACAACCGCCCGAAGGACTAACGGGGCGCCGACACGGTTTTCCCGGAACCTCCCATGAGGCTCCTGGGATTTGGCTCTGGCACCCCTATTGTGCCCTGCAGAGGTACCCTTTTGTACCCATTTGCTTCCAGATCGCCCTGTAACTCCGCCTGCAACGAAAAAAGACAACATTACAACATTCTATGCCTCCTGCCTGCCACCTCTACGCCGGGTAAGCGGTAGGGTGGGAGACGGCGTGCCCGGCACGCAAAAGAGGAAGTCCAGATGGTGGGGGAGGCCTCTATACCCCTCCCCCGTTCCTCGCGCACCGGACGTTACGCGCGCCTTGCGCGCCGCAGACCAGGTTGGGGGGGGGGGGGGGACTCCTCCCCGAGTCCCCGCACCAATAAGGGGTGGGATGGTGCCCCGATGGCACTAGAGGGCCGCCCTCTTTAGTGGCCCCCTGCGGGGGCCTCGGGCAGCCGCATAGCACCACCATTGGCAACACTCCCCACCCCTCCCCACATAGCATGCGTGTGAAATAAATAAATACACCACACAGTTTTTTGTTTGGGTAAATATTGCTGCTGGTTTATTACATACAACGGTATGCAATATGGTGGGTTATCTTACGGGCGATCCAAAGCAGGCAGCCATCTGGGCAGCCTGATGAGCCAAGCAGCACTGGGGCGAACCCCATCTGTGCTGCCCCTTCTGGTGATCCTCTTCCCGGATCACGTGACACCTTGGTCCCATATTACTCACGCCCCTTTCAGGGCGGAGCGTAGCAAGGCAAACCCCAGGTTGTTCAGGCCCACAACCGCCCGAAGGACTAATGGGGCGGCAACACGGTTTTCCCGGAACCTCCCATGAGGCTCCTGGGATTTGGCTCTGGCACCCCTATTGTGCCCTGCAGAGGTACCCTTTTGTATCCATTTGCTTCCAGATCGCCCTGTAACTCCGCCACAGCTCTGGAGGTGGCCTCCGTCGCCGCCAGAGCCCCCACCAAAACAGCTATGGTCTTACCTGCAACCTATCCTCTCTAGAGCCTCCTGCAAATCCAGAAGAAAGAGATCCATCCCTACGGTTGATAAATGAACCCCATCATTATCAAAGTATCCTTTAACCTTAGCTCGAATCATCTCATGTCTGATGAAACCCAGACCCCTCTGCTCTGTGAACTTATGCATTGAACTATTAACCCTCTTCCGGGAATGTTCAACGGCCTCCTGAGACTTAGCCCCGTGCCACACTCTGCGGGGAATACCTCAGACCCCAGAGCTCACATTGACCCATGTATTTGCTGATCTCCCCTAAGTCAGCTTTCATGGCTTGTAAGAATGACCTCCTCCCCATGGCAATGAGGTCGTTGCCCCTTAGGTGTATAACTAAGAAATTGGGGGGAACCCCCCCTTGGGCCAATCTCTGAGCAAGGGTGTCCCCCTGCACTTGCCATGCATCCCTTATTCCTCATGGGAATTACGCCTGCTCAGCTCCCTCTGTGGTGAAACCCCCTAGGCATACCAGCTTAGCTAACCTGTCTGCTTTAACACAGTGCGCACTGTCTGCAATATGGTGCCTAACCTTCAGGATTGACGAAGTCCTGCCTTCCCCCCATACTAGATTATTCCCCGATAGAGGGGGGGGAGGGCACACTGCCCACCCTGTGCAGCCCAAGCAGCGGAAAAATTTCCTGCCCTGTTAAATTTAATTTTTGTTGAATACTGGACGTGCCAAATGTTCGTTTTACATAGTAGCCTTTTGTGCTTGACACCCTGTTTTCCCCTTTATTGGGACAGCAGCACACTATGTTGGCTGACAGCGTCCACACCCCGCGTGGTTAATATAGCTGGCCGAGCGGGGCTTTTGAGCTTAACTGCAGCAATAGGTCACCTACCCTTGGTTCTGGGGTGCACTTACTTCGCCCCGGTGACCAGACAATTGCACAGACCCCTATGATTGCTAGACCCTTATGAACACCTTATTGGTGTCAAATCTGGTTTGAACCATATATGTATTGTGCCCACTATTGGCGACACCTCACCCTTTCGTGTAGTGACAACTTACGCAGCGCACCCCGCTTGCTTAACTACCGTCGGATCACAGATGCCAGTACCTGCTAACCATCTCTGACCCTGGATGCTTAAACTCGCAAAAGTGTCGGAATCCCAAATTCCCAGTTTTCTGTTTAGCTGCAGTACACCTTCAATGGATCCGCTGGGAGATACCACAAACCGCATTGGTCATGAGAACCTTAAGAAGCACACAATTTTCACCTGGGCGTACCTCTAAATGAGACCGGCTCCACACAGCTGTAAGGCCAGAGACACACATATTAAACCTATTTTCTGGTTTTTGCCTCTTGGCACCCTTCTGGTTGCAGCTCTGTTTTTGTGAAGCGCGCGTGCTCCCGGGGCATGATGTCGCTGAATAACCGGTGTATGTTACCCACTCGCTGATACTTATGTAGCGCTAACTGCCCTTACTTGGATTGAAGGAATGCTGGATGATTCCTAAGGACTATGGACTTAATACTCCAACAGAGTTTGACCCCAAAATTTTGGGCCAACCCAAGAAGTAATCATGCCCTTCAAGGTACATCTACGACTATCAACGTATTTGGGACACAGGTCGCAGAAGATGCCCCTTCCAGTCTCTGGTTCTAGCCCATAGAAGGATAACCAAGGGGGCAGACAAGTCTGTGGGAACCAGAGGGGAACATTATGTGCAAATACCTGCCCTTTCCTGAATATTGGGAATGCCACATGGTCTATAATACCCTGTCGCCATTTGGCTCTAACGCAGTGTTTACCAAACTTTTTTGCACCGCAGCACACTTGTTAGATGACAACTACCACAACCCGCATGCTGCCCTGGCTAAAGCGCGGTGAATAAGTCTTAACTGAAGCGACTTGTAACCTGCCCTTGTTTGCAGAGGGCACATTTTAGCTGCATCGACCAGACATAGCAAGACTAGACGAGCTTGCGAGCCCCACTCCCACACAACTAAAATTAAACATAGTCCATCAGAGGCCGAGGCATTGCCTTCGCAGCACCTCTCTTTGTGTTGTAATTGCCCAGAGTAAGTGTAAAATTGTACTTTCCCACCATTGGGCTGGTAACCGACGGCAAAGAAAGAACCTGGGCATAAGATCCCCGTTTCCTAGAGTAAAACAATAATTACCCAGCACCATTATCAAATGTGCCACAAGCACCCAATGCGCTATCCACCTGTTGCTATGCAGATGTCATCCAGTTCAATGACATATGTGACATATGCCTTTGTGGTCAACGAAATACCATCTGCCGGGATTTCTCCACTAATCCTATGATGCTGAACCTGGATTTGTAAGGCGCACGTGAGGTTCAGCGATCGTCCCAATACTAGATGCCATGTATCCAACTTATCAATATCGTCCCACTTAGTGAGGGCACTAGGAGGACTTGTGGGACGGAATCGAGGTCTAAAGCAGTGCCAATTAAGAACCGCCAGGAAACCTCCGCATCATGCAGGAACTAGCCAATGGGGCCACTTCCCCGAAAATCGGCCACAAACCAGTAACCCCATAATACCGCAATCCAGACATACACCCGGGGGGCAAACAGGCCACTCTGGTAAAGCTGAAAGAACGTGCGAATTCCATCCTTGCAACCCGGGCATAATACTAAGTTAGAACCGCACATCCATCTAAGCAAACAAAAGGACAGCAGGACACAGCCGTGCCACATCCAAGGAGAACCCTCTACGGTTTAAAGCCCACTGAGGGGAGAAGTACAGTTCCCGCCGACTTCGAAACCAACAAAACTAAAGAGAAGGTGGACCTCTCTGGAGTGCCCCACCTTGGCCCCCTGACATGCACGAGTGCTAATGGGGGGGGGGGGCAGAGAAACAATGACCAACTGAGTGGTCACTCGCGACACCGATTGGGTCGATTGCCCAGACAGAACTGATATTGAAGCAATTGAAACCTACATGTTCCACAATTTAACTTGGGCGCCATGAGACAGAGTCTTGAACAAGAACCGGTGGACAGCCGGCCCACTGGAGGCAGTGGTCAGTCCAGTTCTCCTCCGAATTCTCAGCTATAGGGGCTCCAGATAATCTCAGGTGTGAGAAAAGTCTTTCTAACATAGCCAACCGACGGTTTATACGTAAGTGACTGGCCCCCATTATGGTACGACCAAACCAAGGCTGAAGCAATAGGAGCATGAGGCCTTAAGCAACGGGTGTCTTTGTGTATGGAAACATTAATTAGTCACACAAAGAACCATGGACATCCCCTTAAATGCGAGTCACCAGATCGTCAATGAAATATTGATGGATTTGAGACATAGGCGCCATCCAAACTACTGAATTAAAAATTGGCGAGAATAGTTCTATGAAAGAAAAGCATTGAATGAATCGCTCATCAAAGTCAAAGGACATCAAACCGCTTTGGTCTAAGTTGCTGAGAAGGATGGAGCAATGCCCATTATCGGTATTAGTGAATGAAGACATTATTCATTCATGTTCAGCCAAAGTGAGAAACAGTGCCCCCAAGTGGCCTTCCCACTTTATGGCACCCTGGCAGTACAAATTGGTTTAACGCACCAATAATCAACCCCAAACTGATATACTGTTTTGCCCCACCCAGGGCACCCTGTCCGGTTACCGCCAAGGCAGACGCACCGCAACGCCAACTGAAGGCAGAGTAAAACACAAGTTCTGACCTAGAGCTGTTCACGGCGACACATACATAGAGACGCCCAATATTGTGAGAAACTACAATCAGCATACGCCTGCGCTACATACAGCAAGGCAGTTCTACAGAAAACCTGACACTTGTGCCACTATATGCCAGGACTCACGTCAGGCGGACACTTCCTTTTGCACCACACCTTGCTCCTGCCGTGCTGCCAATCATAGTAACACCACAACTACTAACCCTGACACTGGTGCAAGCGTGACAATTCCGTCTATTCCAAGCCCTCAAAGCTATAAGAATGGCTTGGGCAGCAGGCAATAGTGATTTTAATGTAAATTGAATTAATCGATGACTGTTGTGGTCATCTCTAAAATCGACAGACAGCGCCAACTCGTGGCAGACTGTCACAAGCGCCGGTGTGACAATTAAGTGACGTACAGCGCACCAGAAACCACCCGGTCAAATTACACAGGTAAACTTGATGCTGTAATTTAGCATTAGTGGCCCATTGCCACACTTTCTCACCCGTAACATTACCCCTACAGCAAGCCGGAACTATTGACATTTTCAATGGTTGTTGGTTACATGCGTAAATAAGAACTCTGGTTTAGTTGGGGGGATATTGAAAATGCTTCCAAGATTTCAAGCCCAAACCAGTGGCACACACCAGGAGGTGTGTGCCAACCGCCTCAACGAGCCCGAGCTCGCCTCGCAAACCAAAGCTGCCTCCGACACCGGAGCATAACGCGAAACAGGCTGTTAGGAAAAGCAAAACAAAACCTGTTCGAGCCAGGCACCCGCGAACACGCAAGCAGCACGCTGCCCAGTGGCTGTTTTATGGCAGCAGGCACAGTTCCTCCAGTGCCCATGCCCAGGAGCATGCTTCCGCCTTAAAGTTGAGCATCTTACCCTATTTTAACAGCAGCGTCCCCCCCCCCTTCTCCAAAGCCAGAAGCCCTTCAACGAAAGGTAAGTATGTCATTCTTTGGGTATTTTGTCAAACGCAGACAGATGCCAATATCTAAAATATCAGCCCCATCAAATACTTTGTTGATTTTGGCCAATGCCCACTCATCTTCATGGCCCACCCATGCTTGTTTACGGCCCAGCCGGGCTCCATAATACCTACTGGCCTTGTGACTTGCTAAGACAGCCGCTCTCTACCAGCAGCCTGGACTCTCACACAGAGTGCCTCGAATACACTCAAAAGGCATCCTTCACTCTCTAATAGAGACCGCCTCTGGCTTGTTATTGCAATCTGCCTCTTAGTCCCTAATAGGAGGCGTATAATACCTCAGAAGAGCAACATCTGATTCCTTAACAAGGAAGCCACGGTTTAGTAGTCCACGCAAAAACGGAACACTCAGAGAGGTCTGCTCAGAGAGTCTGTGAGTCCTTCATACGGGCAGTTATTGCTTCCGGTCCTGCCCGCAGCATTTGACCTCCCAATACTGACACCTCTGAATCCTGCCCCAAGACTCTTCCACGCACGACCAGGTTCTGGAACAAAATTCAGGCCCTTGTCCCCATCTCTACCAGCGCCTCTATTATTGCCGCTGCACTTGAGGCCTATCAGAGCACGCATGACTCTGTAGGCTTGCAGAAGAGGGACTTAACCACTACCGCAAACCGTGTACACTAACCTGTGACCCTAATGCCGAGCCGCCATGTCTGGTGCTCAAAAACCCCCAAACAGGACGAGCCACGTCCACTCCGCCTCAGTTGCCAATGGGCAAAACATTGCACTACGGCGCCAAAACCGGTTCCAGTCACCCGCTGCGCCACGAAATACCCAATCGACCTCCCCACAATGAGGCACTGCAACACCATGAGTCGGGGCTGCACATGCACTGGTCCCGCGGGAGCCGCCTTGGCTGCATCCAACTCACAAAAGGTTCCCTTCGATGACCGCAGCCCTGCTATTTATATAATCTTATATAGATATATACTATACAAGATTAATGAACCCCGCAAAGAATCACTGTCGACCCCCAAAAGTAGCCTATATATTTATACCCTGGCCTCTTTCTTTTGAACAGGGCCGAAACCTGCCTCTTAGTACAAAAGACGCGAGTGCAAAACAAATTTGTTTGCAATGGTGAACCAAAACCAGAAAGCCTCACTCCGTACCGCGTTTTGGCTCCGATAGACAGTCCTATTGGTTGATCCCGATCCTGGGCAATCAGGACCACCAAGTCCGGGGTGCCACAGTCCTACGAATGGTTCTAAGAGCGAGGCCCGAGGTACGCCTTTTCATGAATTTCAGGAGAAAACCCATTAAATGGTCCACTTCCAAAACTCTAGCGAGAAAGGAGAAACAACAAAACCAGCGGGACAGTGCCAACCGATGGCGTAAACACCTCATTGCACTCTGGAATATACATGGACAAACAATAGGTGTATTAGTATGTGAGCCCCAATGCGATGCAGTGCGCGCAATGAAATTCATTTTATTTATTTAAATGTTCACTTACCTGTATTCGGCCTTAATCCGTAGTTTACTACCCCCCATCCTGCCCCTCCCCCGCCCCACGTCACCGCCCGACCGGCACTCCTACCACGGGCCACGCCTGGTTACTTGAGGTTGGGGAACTATGTAGCATTGGGTTTATTGGTGCCTGCCGATTCAGGGTGGGATTCCCAGCGGGCTACCGTAGCTGGGCAATAAAACAGGGCTCGCCGCGTGCGCAGGGAAGGAAAGTCTGACTGGCGGCGCAAGGCGGGCAGGGTCCAAGCTGCCTGGGGTTTTCCCTCACGCACCCGTCGAGCCTCTTGGACTCCCTCAACACCACTGTAAACAAGCATTGGCATAGCCAATAGGTCTCGCCTTTGGGACCTTATAAGTATTTAGTTATGCAGCACAATATCCTTGGTGCAACAACATCAACTGTTGCATGGCTAAACACTTATAAGGTCCCAAAGGCGAGACCTATTGGCTATGCCAATGCTTGTTTTGTTAGTGGAAGTGTCTGGTCTATACATATATTATTACAGTATGAAAGCATGTTGGCACCGAACAAATGATACAAGTTTGCTATATAAATAATGATAACATTCCTAGCAAAAGGTATCCATTTATTCTGCCTATTCCACGTTTCCCAACTGCAGGTGGGGGCCAATGTTTGGTATTTTTTTTTTTAATTGTGCAGCTAGTCCTAATTTCTTTCATAAACACTATTTAGTGGAGTATATATAATTATATTATGTTTCGCCAGATGACAGGAAATAAGAAAGGCCTCTGTCCTTAAAAGGTGCATAATATTTGGGGATTTTCAAAATACACATTGCACTGTTAAGAAAACAGTTGTGATGTAAACATGAGTTTCCAGGTAGAACAATGGAATTTAACATTAGTCGGATATTCTGTGGGCTCAGATCACACCGACTTTTGAGCTTGTAAAAGCAACATTCACATGCAAATGGCTTGATTTCCGGGTGCCTGGTATTTTCAAAAGGTAACCTTGCACTCTTACATCATATTGCTCGTGCCAGTGACAATATTATGCAGGGGTTAAGCTTACTCCAAGGGTTCATGGAGGCACTCCAGTGAGGAAATACCGTGGAAAGTTTGGGAGCACCCAAGAACTTTTGTGCTTGTGCAACACATTCTATCCCAGAAGAGATTCACTCCTTTTAATTACCAGATTAAGTCCATTCAAGGGTTGGAATACGACGGCAACACTCCTAAATAGTGGGTTTTGGGGGCTGAAGGGGGTTTTTCCACGAGAAACAATATTTAAATAAAGACTGTACAGGTACCAGGGCTTTAAGTGGGAAAAAAACTGGGGTGCTCTAAAAGGGGTGTGGCCTATCCGAGTAAGAGCGTGGTCTAAATCAAGATAACTAGCATTGTGTGCTTAAGAAAATCATGAAGTCGCATCCAGCAAAGGATAATAAAATAGGCAAAAGGTATATTAAGTATAAGCCATAAAATACCAAACACTTTAAAAAACATGTAAAAATTATTTACATTACTTAGAAATCTATTGCAGGATTTCCCAAAACCCTTGAAGATATTCACTGTGTCTATTTTGCTGGGGTTTCTCACAACAATTTTCTTCAGCAGACCTTCTACCTTTTGCCAGCCAACTCTTTACATACAGCTTTGCGTCAAATGTTTCAAATGGAGGACCATTGAGTTTTACCCATAAGCATGAAGAAATGGTCTCTACAAGAAGAGAGGCCCTTGTTGGACTAGCAATTAAGTTCATTGCGCTGAAACCTCTCTCGCAATCCACATTACTTGCTGGCAAACTTGCTGGCAAACTACTAACT
Organism: Calotriton arnoldi; assembly: GCA_963921515.1. Lineage (NCBI taxonomy): Eukaryota > Metazoa > Chordata > Amphibia > Caudata > Salamandridae > Calotriton > Calotriton arnoldi. The sequence continues at coordinate 1,602,756 of CAWUFW010001618.1, forward strand.
ACTAACTACTAACTTTTTTAATGCTTCAAGGCAGAGCAGGGTCACACTGGTTGCTGGAGAAATCTTGCTGCAGGCCGTAAAAGCTGGGTCGTGCCGGTTCTAACCAGCTGTTGTTGTGCCGATGGCTGGCACTTTGACGTAGGTGGCGCTGCGTGTTCAAAGAGAAGGGAAATCCCGAGAGAAAGTGTCTCTCTTCAAAGGATTTCCCTTCCTGCTACAATGACGTCACGCCTTAAGCCGTGCGCACGCATGCTCACCCGAAACACCAAACAAAAACCGGGACATCTGGTCACCCTACCTTTGACCTTTGAGGCCCAAAAATAGAGCCCCCTAGAGACCCCTTTCGAGGCCCCCCAAAAAAACTGGGGGTGCTCAGACCCCCACAGACCCCCCCCCACTTAAAGCCCTGACAGGTACAGAACAGCAGAGCCTGCAAGTTTCCCAGGTCGCGGCATAAGCATCCAGTCCAGGTTTTTCCCTCACATTCTGGTAGTTGTATTCACGATTTTATAACTGGATTTCCAAAAATACGTAACATTGCAAAGAAAATGGCTGGGCAGGATGCGCTTCTCACCTGAGTCTAGGAACCGGAGATCTCTGAATTAAGTCGCAGCGATGCAAGCTTTCCTCGCGAAGAACAAGAACCACACACACAAGAATGCAAGTTTCCATCAGTGAGGCTATGCCCATGGCAAGCAGATGTGAAAGCTTCCGTCACTCAGAACTGGTTCAGGGAATGCGGAAGTGCAAGTCTACCTTATCGGTAACTGGCTGAGAAATGCGGAAGCGGAAGTTTCCCTCAGAAATCTTAGAGAGAGCAGTGAAGCACACATTAAACAGAAATCTTTGCAGCGGATGTCCTAATGACTAATCTATCCCAGCACTATGCGTGGAAACTCGATAATTTACCTCAACCGACTGCACAGCAGCCCATTAAGTGGACACTGTGCCGTGATGAGACTGCATTCAAATGTGCAACTCCACTCAGTCCTCAAGGAGAAGCGCACGCACCATTTAAACATGTAGCAGTGTGGTTTTGCTCTTGTGTAATCAGAGCAAGGGCTAAAAGTTTGTGGAGGAGAACGCGAGAGGTTTGCAAAGAGTAGCAATGGAAGGCAAAATTAATATGGCAAAGTTAGCAGGTTGACATTAGGGCATCTCGACACAGTACTCTCCGAGCCTGCATTCCCATTCATCAAGTCATGTGTTCCTGGCTCGCCTGAGTGCCACGGTCTAGAAACAGTAAAAACAAGGATAACAGAAATACAGCACTTTGCTAGTAAAGGGAATTTACAAATACTTTACAGGAACACTGCTGGAAAACTGTCTAAGTAATTCTGAATTCCCAAAAAATCTCTGATTTACTCCAAGTGTAAGAGGAAACCTATAGGAATACATTTTCATTCTTTATTGGTAAATTAGGTCCTGAGTCTCAAAGAGTGTGTTTTGGTGCAACTTTTTCTCTACCCCAGCGGTATTTCACTGAGCCTGGTTGGAAGCAGCCGGAATTGGAAAAGAACCGACCATGTTATAACAAGAGGAACGGGGAAGAGAGGAGCGGGGGCGAGCGAGCGCGGCAGTCTGCTGAGCTGACCAGACGCTCGTGCACCATGGCCTTTTGCTTGCGGTTACCCGCACGGCCGCCATGTGTTTTCAATTATCGCGCCCGCGTCTGGGCACGATAATTGGAAACAGATGGCGGCCGTGCGGGTAACCGCAAGGAAAAGGCCATGACGCACAAACGTCTGGTCAGCTTTTTGAAGCCCCTACATAGTCTTCGCCAGAGCAGCGCTTGCCCGCTACTCTAGGCTCGACCTAAAAAACCTTCGGCAGCAGCGCCGCGTAGTGCGCCATGCTCCTTCAAGCTGCAAGTCAGGGGGGGTGAACCACAAGGATGGATACTACCCATTGTGACTGCTCGGTTTAAAGTGGTAACCAGGGCAGTACAGGGATGTCTACTGACGACTCTACTACTTGGTCGCCGCTCTATGATCCCCCATACAACGCCGGGCCGGGCGTGCCCCAAGGCCGGACCAGTAGGCTCCCAACTCACCCCTTTATTGACCCGCGAAAATGTGACTCACAAGTCCCTCACAATCACGATGTCCGCAAATGCTCTAAGGAACATCACAGATGTACAATCGTCCGGCGACCGTAACCACCGGCACGGCCCCAACGCCGCGTCGTAAATGACATCAAAACATGAGGTTTTCGGCATAGACTAAGTGGGATGTTGTGCTTGACACCTGGCTAGCCACGCGCTTGCTGTGAGCTCCCAATTATGCCAGCCCCCAGTGCAGTCCTCCCTATCTCATGCATCACTGTAGCCCTCAACACCAGGAGGTCGGAGCCACAGAGTCCCATAAGGGGGAAAACAGGGGGGAGGATGTTTAAACTCGGCAATGGCCCCTACTGGCCTGCACTCACCGCAAACAGAACTGAAGCTGAACCCGACGATGACAATACCGGCGGGACTGGACAGCGTGTCCAGCGTGGTACAGAGACGGCGTGTCCGGCGCGCAAAAGAGGAAGTCCAGATGGTGGGGTAGGCCTATATACCCCTCCCCCGTTCCTCGCGCAACGGAAGTTACGCGCGCCTTGTGCGCCGCAGACCAGGCTGGGGGGGGACTCCTTCCCGAGTCCCTGCACCAATAAGGGGTGGGATGGTGCCCCGATGGCACTAGAGGGCTGCCCTCTTTAGTGGCCCCCTGCGGGGGCCTTGGGCAGCCGCAAAGTCAGACATGCCAGTTATGCTACACGTGCTCCTAGCTCAGCAACAGACACGCCCTGCTCTGCTGCAGACACTCCTAGCATTGAGGCAGACACTTTAGCTCAGCTGCACATGTTCCCAGCTCAGCTGCGGACCCCCGAGGGTAGTTCAGTGCAGGTGAAAGTGGGAGGTTGTATAAGAGGACAGACACTCTCCCTTCACAAACTGCGGGAAACGAAACTTAACTTAGTGTCCGTCTAGCTCAGTCCGTAGAGCATGAGACTCGTAATCTCAGGGTCGTGGGTTCTGGCCCCACGTTGAGCGCACCAATCTTTGCCTCGTCCACTCTGAAGCAGGAGTACAGGGGCAACTCAACAGGGCCGCAGAGGCTGCAGCTCCCGCCCCAGCAAATCGCATGCTGGGGCGGCATTTCAGGTGCAATCAGTGCATAGAAAAGGCACACAAGGCATGGCCATCGCAGGGGGAGGGCTGCGAGACCAGCGGGCCCTCACGCCAGCTCCTGGTTTCTGCCGCCCGCTCTAGCAAAACACCAAAGGAGCAATTGCTGCATTGGTGGCTACAGGTATGGTCTCTGCAAGTAGCCGTATAGCTGCGGTGAGATGGGAGGCTGCCTATCGGCCGCTACTGGCCTCGACTTGGGCGCGGTGTGTTGCCATCTGGGGTTCGAGGTGTGTCGTCCCCGTCGATGCACTTTGCGGCCGCCAGCTGAGATTCGAATGGGTACAGAGGGTGTTTCCTATTGTCGCGTCTGTGTCTTTCCCTAGCATTGTTGAGACGTGGAGGTAGACTCATGAGAGCGGGGCGGGGCCGTGCACGGAGTGAGTGGTGCGTCCGGGCATTTCCGGGGCACGCGGGGCTGTTGGAGGTCGCAGTGTGGTTCGCTGCATGCGTGTTGTGGCGGATTGGGTGCGGGATGCCGGTGCAGACACACATCGTTTGTTTTGGTGGTGGTTGTGGGGCGTGGCGGACTGCATTGGCCTCCGGTTGTTGTTGACTCTGCTCCTGCTGGTGTCCCGTGCTGGCCCTTGAGCAGCGTTCCCTCCATTCTTGACTGATTTATGTTCCCCATTGACTTGATTGAAACTGAGACCATTTAGCCATCTGTGACTTTGACCCATTCCCGTAAGTCTAAGCAATGACTATTGGAGTGTCTCTCTCCCTCGCCTTCCTGGTTTGGAGCGGAGTCACAGAGAGCCAGGTCCGTGATCTGGCCAGTTTTTGCCTTTCCACCGCATGGTTTGTTTTAAGGAACACAAGCGATTTAAAAAAGAAAAAAAAAAGTTGGGAGAGCAAATACTGGATGGTGGTTAACTGGTCTTTGTAGGCAACCATCCATCTGCCGGTAGCCAGTAATGGAGGGTCACTAATAGTGCACTGCCCAAATAATATTCATTAGGCATCATCTTGCGAAACCCTGAGTCAGGACATTTTGATAGATTTTGAGTTAGGACATCTTACAACGAAGCCATAGTTGTTGCTTATTTACTTGATACAACCATCACCCATTGACGGTGTCAATAGTTCTGGCTTGTTGTAGGTGTAATCTTATTTGTAGTATATAGCTGGGGGCAATGACAGAAGCTGCGAAATAGCAGTCAGCGGCACGCTAAGCACAAACCTTCAACTTATGTGTTTTATGACACGCCCATAAAGCATCGACCACGCCTCTTGGAGAGTCTGCCTCGTGTGCACTGAGCTGCATGAGGACCAAAACCGAAGTGATCAACGCCTTTGTGTGAGGCAACTGTTGCCCATGTAGAGTGCTCCAACACCTGCTGGGCGTGCCCTCACAATATAGAACTGTGATATAGATATATAATCAAGCAAAAAAGAACGCAACACGGGGTGGCGGTTTGCGTGGTAAATTACCTGGCAGTGGCCCACGTGCAGCATGCGTGCACGTGAGTAGCACTGCGATAAAGTTGTAGTTGGTGGAGTTTTGTGACTGTGATGTAACTTCTAAGATACTCGTTATAGATCTTGCACAGTCTCATCATTTCAGAACTGTAGCATTTTCACTAGTCTTACAAGAAAGTCAGAGATGTTGCTTATTTACCATATGCAACTATCACCAAAGACAAAGTCAATAGTCCTGGCTGGCGATAAGTCCAATGTTACAGGTTGATTAAATAGATGGTTACAATGACAGAAGAGGCAGCACTATGCGGCACACACTATGCCAAGCAAAGATGTCAGCTTAAATGTTTTAATGCAATGCCAGAGAGCCTCGAGGTCAGGCCAGAATCAGCAAGCCACCCGGTGGCTCGACCAAGTACTTCAAGCATACAGATGGCACATTTGATAATGGTGCAGGATAATTGTTCCTTTAAGGTCCACCTTGGGACAGTCAAAAGTGGACGACTTGTATAATAGACGAACATGTGTTTTAATCGATACTTTGTTTCAGTTAGGAGGGATGACTGGCCCTGGACTATTATTCTTTTACTTGAACTGGGTCATGTCCAGCTGGTCTAAGCAGGGTGGGGCGAGTTGTACAGAGATGAACATGTTGTTTTAATCAATACTTTGATTTAGTAGAAGGGGTGATTTGTCTAATTCAGATATGCCCCCCCTTACAATTATCCTTCGACTTGTAACTGTTTCAGGTCCTGCTTGACTAAGTTGGGTGGGGGCGAGTTACCCAATAGCTGTTATGTAGCATTGACAGTTCGGATGGCTCGTGGAGCACGGGGTGCTGGGCCTGCTTGCAGGGGCGGGTGATTTCTTTGCGGGCTTAGCCTTGTATGATACCCTGCGTTTGGTTTAACTGACTAGGGTTTTTGATACTATGGAACACCATAAACTTAACCGGGTTGAGTATCAGGCCAAGGAGTGGCTGCGTGCCGCTCGGGTGCTGGAGATGGTCAATTTGTTGTCATGCCTTTCTAAATGTTTGTTGCAAGCTTGCACTTGAAAGGGAGGCCATCCAAATTTTAGAGAACGAGGGGACCCCTAATGTAGATAACAGAGCACCTTCGCGGTGGCCAGGAGGCACAGCATGATGGGGAAATCTTTGCTCACAGTTTGGGTTATGAGTTGAGATCAGGATATGTGGAAAGACTGGTTCCAGACCTTTATTTTAAGCTCAAGTAACATCATTGTTGAATGATATTATAGAGCACCGAATTGAATAACTCCTTTTCTCGTACAGATGAAAGGACGGCAGAGTTTTATGGTAAAAGTGGAGCTGAACCTAGTGGTCGATGTGCAATTGGTGAAAGCCGAGGGGTTATTACGAGGTGTGGGAAGCCGGGGCTTCGACACCCAGATGGAGCATGTGTAGATTGCGGGCAGTTGACCCACAGCACCCCACCAGTTCGCTCCCAGCACTGGAATTAGATTTACCCCAATTCTATTGTTAAGATATTTACATTTCAGATTGTCATTTCCCTGTGGGGAAAACTAAATCACATCGCCAAGTCTTTGTAGACAGTGTAGTAGGGGGCACTATTGTCCTCCATTGGCTGCTCTTTCCAGGTTCCCAGGATGGCACCTGGTGAGGGCATTACTGGCCTCTCTCGAGGGAATCAAGCAGGAACCCTCTGGGTTGTTATGATGGTTTAACAATATAGCTCAAGAATGCAAACAGAGGAGAAAGCTTCATTCGGTGTATACCATGACCACATGTAGTGCAAGGTGCCCTTATGTCAAAGGAAGGTACAAGTAAGAAGTTCAGACAATGACCTAGGATTACTCAAGGTAGTCTAGCATGGCACAGTGGCTTCCATTACTTAGGGCCATCCAATCAGAAGTTGTGCAGTCATGGATGAGATTCAGCCAGTAGCAGCACGCCCGGTTGGGGGCTAGTTTGACTTGAGTCACATGCATGTGCGTCAAGTGAACAGGACCATGTACCCAGGCCACGCACATTAGGCAGTGGTATCGTTTCAAGTGGAAGAGATCTAAGTTAGGTACCAAATCGCTTACAACGTAGCGCATTAAGGTGGGCGGTGAAAAATGTCAAGTTGTAACCGGGAGATTCCCTCATTAATGTCAACAACTGCTCACATTGTAGCAGTTAAGCATCCTGGGAAGTCTGGGGGCAAGTACCACAGATTAAACTGAACAGGCAAAATTCCTGTAAGAAAGGAGGGATACATGACAAGTACATGAGGACCTCCTTGCTTGATGTCAAATTTTCTAAGCATCGGATAGTTGAGCCTTTTTCACATCATAGTAGGTTAGTCACCAATGTGTCAGACTATAGGGTATGCCTTGCCAGGACATGGACACACACTTCATACGAACTGGAGCCGCTTAAAAGATAAATGCTGAGAACGCGGCATGGGGCACGTTTGGCTCAAAAATCCTTCTTCTCCAAGCAGCAGTGCATCATTTTGTGCCAGGTGTCTTTTAGTGACAGGCAAGTGCATTAAGGGAGCTGTATTAAGTAAAGAGGTTACTTGCAGCGAGGCAGAGGGGTCCCAGCGGACCCACAATAGGTGGGCTGCGGCAAAACATGTAACTGGGGATCTTAGATTCGACATTATCATTGGATAATAAATACGCAAGACTCTCTGATTACATGATGGTAAGCCGTGCCTGGCTCTGCTGCTGTGGAGGGCAATCATTTTTGGGGATAACAAATTGAACTAGGCACCACAGGTCACAGCTGGTGAGCAGGTAGTGTGGACCTGTGATCAGACTGCAGTTAATCAAGCCGGGTGGGCTGCGTAAGTTGTCACTACAAAAAGGGTGCGGTGACTGCAATAGTGGGTACAATACAAACATCCCCTCAAACTAGATTTGACACCATTATGTTTCGCCATGGTTTAGCAATCAGAAAGTTCGGTGCAATTGTCTGGTCAAATTCAGCAAGGCATGTGCACTCTGGAACCGAGGGCACTTTCAGGTTGCTTCAGTTAAGCAATAAATTCCCCGCCCTGATAGCCTTAGTACCAAGGCTGGCTGTGGTAACTGTCATCCAACAAGTGTGCTGCTGTCCAAAATGTGGGTGACACAAGGTGTTAAAGCAAAAAAGGCTGCAAAATATTCTGAATATTTGCCACGCCCATTATACAAGAAAAGGCAGGTATCTGTACTTATTGTTTCCCCCCTGTCACCTCCCATTTGTCTGCCCCATGGTACGCATTAGCAGAAGTTGGGAAGGCAAGACTTGCGCTGGGAGGGGACATCAGCATGGCGCCACAGCAGCTAAATAGCGCAGTCTGAAGGTGTGGGGGGTTACAGGGCGATCCGGAGGCTGAATAGTACATAAGGGTACCCTCTTCAGGAGCACAAGAAGGGTGCAAATGCCAAACTACCCCAGGAAGTCCTTACGGCAGGACCCTGGAGGAACGATGGCACCCCGTTAGTCCTTCGGGCGGTTGTAAACCTGAGCAACCGGGGGCTTGCCTGGATACGCTCTGCACCTCAAGGGGCGTGAGTAAAAGGGTAGACTGGTGGTCCACGGTATGTAAGGGGGAAGAGTCCCCCAAAATGGTTAGCACCGATTGTTCATGCCATGGTGCAGTTGGCTCATCAGGTGGGCAGGGCAGCATAGGGGCTGCCTGCCCTTGGATCGCCCGTAAGTTGACCCACCATGTTGGTATATTTCTTGTAAGAAATAAACCTGCAGCAATGTTTTCTCCAACAATTACTGTGTCTCGTGTGTTTATTTATGAGATTGCTATGTTTTGCGGGTTGGGTAAGTTGCCGATATTGGCACTAAGTGTCTATCCTTGGGAGGAGAGTGGAGTAAGGGGTGAATGATTGAAAAAGGCGCGGAGGTGCTGGGGCTGTCAATCATCTGTACACATAAATTGAATGTTTCCCTTACCCACAGAGCTCCCGGTGGCTCCAGCCCTGGGCCACCTTCTCCTCAGGCAGCAACAAAAGGAAAGGGGCTCCGGCTCCCATCGTGCTGTCTTTGCCAGCTGCTTCTGCTCGTTATATAGTGAGAACTTGACTCCTAGTTCGAAGGTACTGGAGAGCTTTATATGAGAACCAGTTAAATTACACAAGGTCAGTTTCATTTTATAGACAAAGGAAGTTGATCCGACTCCGAGATTGAAACCTAGGTCCCAACTTCTAAAGCTCTGGCGGTAACGTCACATCCTCTCTTTCTGCTAACAGTGCCCCTGCCCCTCCTGCTTTCCGACACCATGAGGCTTGAAAAAACAATGGTGTGAGAATAACAATCTCTTCCCCGCACCTCACAAGTGAAAACCTCTTTCAAGTAATCGGTATACGCCAGATCCTTGGAAGAATCACATGATGATTGGGGAACCCAATTTGAGGAATGCAGGAGCAAGAAACAAAAAGAGGACGATGATAGCGAAGGAAGCCTTTCGGAGGTGGAAATCTTATAGGCCATTTTGAAAATGAACCGCTTACGTTTCGTATCAGTCTGGTTGCAGAAATTGTTATACCCCGTTAAAAGGATGTATGTATTGGAGTGCGGGGAGCCAGTTGGGCAACTGAGTGAAAGCTCAGATTTGGGATAAGATGAGAAAACGCAAATCCAGCTCTGGGGCAGACCAGATGTTATTAGAGGTCTCTAAATCTACACTTCTCTCTAGAGCTGCAACTGCTAAGGGATTAGCTGCTTCGATTGGTTTTCCTTTGAGAAACGTAAAAACACCCTGCAGTGGGCAAAGATATGTATCATTTGATTGCGCAAATAACGCATTGTGGTAAACGGCATATCCCGCACCAGCACTTACGTTTTTGTTTCACCCAAACCCCCAGGTCCCATCTTTATTATGCAGACTGAGCTGAGGTGGGCGATTGTGGCGCTGACGTGAGTGCTTGAGTTCGAGGCGGGTGAGGGATGGGGGGGGGGGGGGAGAATTTAGAAAGCGACACAGGTGGAGTGCTACAGAGTGAGTCAGTTCCACCCACGACTATTAGTTGCCAGGAACAGCAAAGTGTGCGTGTGTATTTAAACAGAGGTGTGCAGCAGCACCGTGCTAAACAAAAGAAAGGCACAGCCAGCATACTTAAAGATAAAGGCGGCGCGCTGCAAATAAAACAAGAAACTGTGTGGCACCATTCAATGTAAAAAAAAAAAAGTAGAGTGCACCAAACACACGATAAATAAAGCCACGAGCAAGGGGACTTGTAACAGAGGCAGTCTCCACAAAAGTTAAAACACACCCAAAGGCGGGACAACGAGCAGTGTTTCACAAATGAAAACAAAGCAATTTTGAAAGGCACAGAAAGGAACAAATTGAAAGCGGTGGGCGTGGTCTATGCCCTCCGACTGGATTAAAAAAAAAAAAGACCCTATCCGTGACGGTTTTCTCAATTTGGCAAAATCATAGCAAAGCAGTCCATTAACCGGCCCCGATACCAGGCCTGAGAACTTACCTATGTGGGTATCTCATAACTCGTTATACGCAAATCGTTACGAGTGCGGCATATACGAAATTGACTTGATGATATCGATCACCTTACAAGTCTAAATACCATCAGATTATATTCGTGCTATAATCCCGGGTCTTCAGTTCACAATATGAACATCTCATCCTAAAGATGGTCTAAGAGATGAGAACAAATAGACCGGAACGTCGACAAGCTCACCTAATTCAACATACAAATGAATTGCTAAACAATGTTCATGGTATCTTCTACAATGTCTTCCATGCTGTTAAAGATTTGGAATAGGTGTCAACAAAAGTGTTAATGAGAAACTAACCACTGTGTAAAGAATTTATCTCATGCACTTTTGTATTGTGATTTGCTTTTTTGTACCCTTAATGAATATTTCTATATAAATTTCTATTTTTCTTTGTAGATACATTTACGTTGAAAAAATAAGTTTGATTCTGAAGATTAGTTGTTTGAAGTCACTATCTAGGACTTGGTAAATATAAGAATGATGAAGATTTAGAGTAAAATAAATTCCCTTGTAGGCATACTTACCTGATTTTGAAATTCACCCAAGCCTTCAAGGGCATATTGGGTTGCCAATTCTTGTTGTAGTAGCTCTACTGGATAAAGCATGCCTCGCGGAGCAGCGCATGCACGCTAAGCTCGACCTAAAAATACAGCACAGTCACGAGTGGAATGGGGGAAAGTCCACCAGGGATGGACAGGAACATAGGAGCATAGGAGCATAATGAGGAATGTCAGAAGCACAGATAAGCGATTATATAGAGAAAGAGAGGGAGACAGACATGTGAGAACGAGAGGTAATTGTAGTGTGTAAGATCCACACAGCCAAATTAAAGCCAGAAGTTTATTGTGCAAATACGACCCAAGCCAACAGCGTACTACCAGCTCTCGCCGTTCTCTCCCTTCTCTGCCTGGGCATTCTATTATACATCATAGACACTTTACCAAGGTTCTACTACTAAGGAGGCAGAGAAGGGACAGCAGCCAAATAACATTCTAATTACACTCCATCCAACACAACACAACACATCTCCCCCTTAATAAAAACAATGCGAAATAACATTACGATATTTGACACATCCTAAATAACAGATGAAATCTGTGCAAAATCCTGCAAAAGAAAACTTGGAAAGCAGCTAACAAAATTAATCACAGATGAAATCTTGTAACCTTTTTGGCCTCCTTATTCTCCTTCCAATCCAACTTTCTTGGGGAACAGAAAAAGAAGAATTTCTCTTGGAAGTTTATGGCGTCTGACCATCCTCTACACAAACAGCGTGAAAATGGGGAAAGGAAACAACTCTCCGACCCTCCTCCAGGGAAGCGCCACGTAAAGATTGTAGTTGTTGCGTCCCATTATCAGGCCCATTTTCAGAGCAACCATCAAGCAACCAACTGGAGTTTAAAACATTGTCCGAGCTTGACCCACTTAGTTTAGCGTTACCAATCTTACCTTTATGTAAAGAAATCTGCCCCATGTGCTAAATTTTCCCATCACTCAACTTTACTGAGTTACACAAAACTTGTTCCACTTGCAAAGGTTTGGAGAATCTACCTCCAGTTCTCCCGCAGATTCCAGGTTTTTTCACTCTCACCCAATCTCCAATGTGAACACACACTTTCTTGCACTTATGCTTTTCATCATAATACAACTTACTTTTGCCTTTATCTTTAAGCAACCTCTCCTTAACTACTAAAGGAGTCCCCTCACTCTTCTTTGTACACTTCATCCAACCAATATTATCCTTAGTATAAGGAGTTCTGCCTCTCATGACCTCAAAGGGACTGAATCCAGTCACACATGGCGTGATTCTGTATGACCACACAGTTTTCCAAATCTCTTTTATCCAGCTAACACCAGCTTCTTTGGCTAACTGTATAGCGTTCTTGAGGACTTTATTAAAGCCCTCAACAGCGCCATTACCAGCTGAAAGGTAAATAGACGTAGATTTGTGAAAAACCCCATTCCTACTCAAACATTCCTTGAAAACCTCTGAACAGAATTGAGGACCGTTGTCTGTCAGAACTGTGCGCGGCAAACCCTCTCTCAGGAACAACTTGTCTAAACAAGCATTTGCAATGCAATCGGTCTCGCCTTTGGGACCTTATATGCATTTAGCTATGCAGCACATTAGCCTGTGTGCTGAAACATCTACTGTTCTTTAACATGGAGGGAAAATAAGCACCAAACTGCGTGATTTGAATGGAATTCCAAATCTTTCTCCACCCCCTGCTCGTACACGGACTCGGTTGAGCCTTACACAGAGCATCACACAAACAAGCAACACAGTAGCCAAACTACTAGCCTGAGTACACACACAGCCAGTAGCACTTCCCTTGCCACTCCTCCTCAACTAAACGCCTACACCAACGTAAAGAAAACACAATACGCCACCTGATACGTCCCTCAAGCCTTTTCGTACCAATCAAATGGCACACTTAGGAGGACCCACAAAGCTCACACTTGCTGCTCTCTTCTTGTTCCTCCAGCTCACCAAAGACCAGCATCCCTGTCCCTGTAGTGCCCTTTTTTTCACATAAGGAAACTTTCAACTAGCAGAGGTCCTCCACTCGCACTAATCCATCTCATGTTTCCTCTGCTTGTCACAATGAAGTTTCAAGTTTATTTTTTAATTGATTTTGACATACCCTGCAGTCTACAATCAGCATATTAAAAAGATTGGCAATCAAAATACATAAAATGTTCCTCATCATTCATAAGTCCAAATAATATTACATCCATTCAATAAACAGGTGAAAAACATTTTTTAAATGTGCACACTACAAAACACACAAATTTATTAGGTGGGTTTTGCAGCAAGTCCATCAAATCCTGAGGAGAGTCTAACGTAAATGTTTATATTAAAGGAAGCAAATATGTATTTCTAGCCTCTTTCAGTGCTGGGCAGTGGACACTATTAATAGACATTAATAGAAGTTATGCACGATAAACATTCACAAATAAGTCTATGGTGTATGTTCAAACTCTGCAATAGCCTATCACCACTCAGCTCCCCCATTCATCCTCCAATTAAAGAAAGTTGGAGATGCATTCGCTCTACTTTGCCATAAAGACCTCTGTTTTTTCCACTACATACTAAACCCATCTGCTAAATCACCATTACTGTACTGTCGGCTGAGCACTCCTTATTCTCTGAGGTTTGCTACACTGCAAGTACTGAGAAACGGAACTATTTTCCAAGGCAAAAGATGGCACTTTATTATTTTTTTACAATCACGATGATCGAATACATTATGGTGCCGAGAAAGTCTATATCCACCAGCAATAAAAAGAAAATAAATGAAGTACCCAAAAGCTAACCAAACGGTCAGGACAGTGCGTTTTCAAGTTATCGTTATTTGCATTCGACGTTTTTGTATGCATGCTTTTGTATCTCTCCATAAACCATTATTTGGAGTCTGTCCCTCTGTGTCATAGTTCAACCTCCAAACAGAAGAGAGGTTTGGGGCAGCAAAATGGTATGGGTGGCCGCCAGAGAGGAATAGGTGGGCAGCATAGAGAGATGGGTAGACTTGAAGAGAGGTTTAGGGCAGAAGAGTGGAATGGGTGGATGCCAGAGAGGAACTGGTGGATGTTTTAAAGATATGGGTGGAAAGTAGAGAGGTTTGAAGACAGCAGAGAGGAAAGGATGGACAGTAGAGCGAGGTGAATGGACTATAGGGTAGGATAGGTGGACAGTAGGAATGGATGAGCTGACTGTACAGGGGGTAGGTGGACAACAGAGAAGAATAGGTGGACAGCATAGAGAGATGGGTAGATGGAAGTGAAATCTGGGGAAAGCAAAGAGGGATGCGTGAACAGTAGGGAGAGGTAGATGGACTTTAGCAATGGGTGGGCTAGCTGTACAGAGGGACGGGTGGAAAATAGGAATAGAGAGGTGGGTATGCCGAGCAGAGGTTGGGGAAACGTAGAGTGTGATGGGTTGACAGTGCAGGTAGGTGAACAGTAGAGGGGGTGGGAGGGGGAGTAGAGTTGATGTGGCTTTCGAGATTAAAGGTGAGATAAACCGCTAGTCATGGATCGAGGGAATGACATCCGGGACCATGGGGAGATAAGCAAAGAGAGTGTGCCAGAGGCAGGCTAGGGGCAAGAGACAGCAGCAATTAGTATGTAAAGAGGAGTGAGGAAGGTCACTGAAAGGAGGGGTTGAGAACAAACCCCTACCCTCCCCTCCCCCCAACCCCGGTCCCCAATAAACGTAGAAGAAAGGCAGAGAACTGTAGCTCGGGTGAGATTGTGGATTGTGAGCAGCACGCAAGAACAGAAAATACTGTTGAAGAGACAAATAAGCGGTAGAGGCTGAGATAACTGCAGGGTATAAGGAGGAATGATGAAAAAAAGATAAAGGGCATCCCGGCGAACATAACAGCAGCATGGAAAAGAGAAACCAAGGAGGCGGGATGAGAAACAACAACAGGAAATTGAAGACAAAAACAGTCAGAGAACTCCTGGGTGAGGAAGGAGACGAAAACAATAATAGGAGCAATAAATAATAGGGCGAGTCATTAGGGCAGAGAGATATAAACAGAAGGGAAAGAGAAAAGTGTGGGGGGGGGGGGGAGCAGATGGAGGAAGAGTGACAAATATGGTGAACGATAAAGGGTACCAGCAGAGGAGACAGAGAGCAGATGACGGGCGCCAAAGGAAGAGCAACAGCAGGACAGGGGGCGAATTAACAGAGAGGATGGGTCAAGAAGCAGCAAAGGGAGGGTGCAAGAAACAGCAGAGCTAGACGGCGCGCAGGGATGGGAGGGAAACTACAGTAACAGGAAAGATATAGGAACAGCAGGGAAGACGAGGTGACGGAATTTTCAGAGGATAGGGAAACAGCAGACGGAGAGTTGGGAGGAAAAAGAAGAGAGAAGGTGAGCGAAGATGTAGCGTAATGGCAGAGCTGCTGCTTTTGGAACTGGGGAACCACCAGATTCGAGTCTTGGCGTCGGCTCAACATCCTATGATTCTGGGCAAATCACTTAATTCCCCCATGCCTGCCAAAAATGAACATGTCCTTGTGTAATGTAACTGGTGCTCATGTAAAGCGCTCCAATACCTTCGGGTTGACTTTGCGCTATATAAAAACGGAGAAAAAAAAATACGGTGGCGGATTAGAGGGAAAGACAGAGAAACAGCAGTGGGGGGAGCAAAAGGAGAGGCAAATGGGGAGGGGCAGAAACAGCTGGGGGGAGAGCAACGGAAAGGACAGAGAGAAAAACAAGAGTGACTGATGCAGTGAGGTAATAGCGGAGGAGAGCAACAGTATAGGACGAGATAAACCAGCAGTGAAAGAGACGTAATGTGAGAGGGTGAAGCTGCAGGTGAAGAGAAATGCGGGGAGTGGTAGGAAAGAGAATGCAAGAGCTGACGCAAAAGCCGGAGCTAAAGGCAGAACAGTGGGGGAAGAAACGTAAGAGAAGAGTTAAAAAAGGCAAGGTTAGGGTGAAAGGGGTGACAAAGGCATAATGAGAACATCGGGGAATGAAAGGAGGGATGGGTAAATGCTACTGGAAGGAGAGAGAAACAAGAGGACATAGAAACAACACACGTCGGTGAGCACCAAAGAGATAGAGAGCGGAAGCACCGAGAGTGTATAAGGTACTGTCCTACACATGAAAAATATAAATCAAGGCCAATGATAGTGGCAACAAAGCTCAAAGTGATGGGAAACTGAAGGATTACCCCTAAAAGGTCTAAGAAAGACAGGTCTACTGCGTGCCAACAAAAGTTAAGTGGGCTTGTTGGGGGGGTGTGGCAGGTTGGGGCAGGCACGCTAAAGTGCAGGTGCCCATTTGTCTCTTCCATTGCACAACAGCCTTTTTGTTTTCTCCCCCTTTGGTTAGCGGCTACCCGGACCTCCTTACCCCAACACTCACAGAGGGTTTCAGCATTCGGGCAGGCGCCGGTGAAGGAAGATGCGCTGGCTCAGGTAGGTGTTGATCTGGTGCTGATTCATGCTTGCCTCTTCCTTGGTGCACTCCTCGCCCTGCAAGTTCAACTTTATTGCCCGGCCCAGCTCCCCCAAAGCAGCCTCATTAAGCGGTGCTTCTCGTACACCGGTCGGTTTCCGTAAGCCGCCCGCGTTCTCCCACGGCACCGGGTGCATCGGAGATTGAGTCCCTGCCACCGCCCCTTTGTATGAGCACCAGTAGCCCCCACCCGAGCCCCAGCACTGCCAGGAGGAGCAACCAGCGCCTGTGTCCCCGCAGCCCGTGGCGTCGCCGGCCCAGGATGGCGATTAACGAGCGTGTTGAGTGTCCCGGCAGCATTGAAAGCGAAAGTGCCCTCAATATAAACAGTTATTAAAATTTTATATGTGCGCGATGCCGTACATAGTACGCATGCGCGCCAAAAGTCTGGAAAAACAGGAAGTGTTGTCCTACTTCGGGCAGGACAATGTGCTGTGTTTGCGCTTTCGCTTTCAATGCTGCCGGGCAGCTGCTGTAAAATGTATATTTAAAGGAAGGTGTGGGCTCCGGGGAGACTCGAGCGAGGCGGAAGTGACGCGCGCTGCCGCCCACAACCAGGCAACTGCTGCTGACATTTGGAGGACTACTTTAAAAACAAGCATTTGCAATGCAATAGAACTCGCATTTACGCGAGTCCTATTGCATTTAAAACGGGAGTGCGGGCGGGCAAAAAGGCATGAACGGGAGTGCGGGGGTGGCCCCAGAAGTCATGGACTGCGAAATGGAAGGGGGTGAGCCACGGCAACAAAATTGTTTTTAAAGTAAAGGGGCTGATAGCCATGGAAGGATACAAATCAGAACATGGCCTTCAGGAGGAGGGACTAACAAGCTAAAAACCAATCAGAAGGCAGCATTTACGATCTAAGCCAATCCAAAAGATGGGCAGGGAGTAGGCGGAGCTTAAACTGAGCTTCCCCCACTATAGTGTATACTGCATGCCTCGCAAAGTGATGGCAGAGCTTTCGCGCTGCAGCGCTAGGCGAGACCTAAAAACTTATCATGGCATTCGCATCCACCTTGTTGACCACCTCAATCTCAGGCCATTTAGCAAAATGATCCACTAACACGATTACATATTTTGGTTGGGATCCCACCTGAATAGACCCTAGTATGTCCAGACTTAACTTTTCCCACGGCATGGCGGAACACTTAAGTGGACAAAGGGGTGGTTTCAAAGTGATTAAGGTTTTCTCTGAATTAATGCATAAGGTACATTCTCTCGCCATCCTTTCTATCTGCAGATCCATTCCTGGCCACCAGTACAATAATTTCATCCTGGATTTGGTTTTAGTGATCCCTAAGTGGCCCTCATGGCAGATATCTAGCAACCTCCCTTTCAAACTTTCAGGGGTAATAATCCTCCCTGCTCATATCACCTTATTATTCTCAACAGTCAATTCTTGTCTCAACCCCCAATATGGCTGTAACTCTTCCTCAACTTCCTTCTTGTTGGGCCATCGTTCTAAGATGTAAACAACAAGTTTTTGCAAAATGCCATCTTCCTTGGTACCTTTCACCCACTCACATTCTTGTATACCATCGTTTGTAACCTCTGCAACACACCAGTCATCACATCCAGAATCTGGTTTGGTAACCAAAGGCAAGAGTGACCTGGTTAAGAAGTCAGCAATTCTGTTTTTGACTCTTGGTACATAACACACATCGTAATTGAAATCCAATAACCGTATTGATAAACATGCCAATCTGGGAGAAGCTCTCAGGAATCCTTGCGTGGTCAAAACCTTTGTAACAGGTTTATGGTCACTACGTAATGTGAACCTAGAACCCCACACAAATGCTCTAAAATGCTCCAAACCCCAAACGCAGGCAAGGGCCTCTTTTTCTAAAACTGAATACCTTTCCTCCTTTGGTGAGATAGCACGGGAAGCAAATGCAATAACTAGTTTGTTTCCTTTGGCATCTACCTGAGTGAGGACTGCTCCTAAACCTTTACAGCTGGCACCAGTTGTTACTATGCTCCTTAGGGTGTGATCAAAACCCTGAAGGGCAGGTGTGGTGCAAATACAATCAACTGAAATGCAGTTTTACACTCTTACGACCATAGACATTCAGACTTGATCTTAAGTAACTGTCTTAAGGGAAACGTTTTGCTTGAGAAATGCATGACATACTTGGCATAATACTCTGCCATTTCAAAAAAAACTCACCTCGTCTTTATTTGACAATTCAGGGGCCTTCTTGATCGCACCAACTAAAGCCGTTTTGGGTTCTATACCCCTTCCACTCACTCCGTGTCCCAAATAAGTGATGGATTTACAAGCAAACTTGCACTTAGTAAGCTGAGCTGTCAACCCATTCTCATGTAGTATACCCAGGACTTCCTTTAAAATCAGAATGTGTTCCTCCTTGGATTTCCCCACAATCAAGATGTCATCCTGGAAAAACACAACCTTCTTCTGGCCCCTAAAGATCTTAAACATCAGCCTCTGAAACATCAGCCTCTAATACATCGCAGCGGCGGACGCTAACCCAAACAATACCCTTACAAACTGGAAAGAACTGAAAGGAGTGGTAAAAGCAGTCAAATGTCTACTTTCAGGATGCAAGGGTACTTGGTGGTAGGCTCATGTAAGATCAATGGTGGAGAACCACTGAGCACCTTTGGTAGCAGCAACTATTTTGTTGATCCTTGGCAAAGGGAATTGGTCTACAAGGATATTTTTATTTAGGTCTCTCAAATCTACACAGAGCCTAAGCTTCCCATTGGCTCGTTTCGTGATAACCAAAGGTGAAATCCAGTCAGAGGATTCTATAGGCTCTATGATTCCAGCATCTAACAGCTTATCAATTTGTTTTGAAACATCCTCCCTGATGGAATTAGGAATACACCTAGCTTTGTGAATGCGTGGAATGGCATTATCCTTAAGGATAATACGATGTTGGAAACCCTTCAGTTCCCCCATCACATCAGAAAACACAGAAGGAAAATTCTTGAGAATTTCATCTACCCCTTCCTTGTCATTGTGTAACAAGAGTACAGGCTCAGGACTATTGGTATTCAAGATTATACCCAACTCCCCCTGGTCCCACCATCCCAAAACTGATGGACCAAATTTGGCAACGTACAATTTACATTCTGCTTTACGATCTTTGAACTGAAACAACAACTTCCTGTAACCAAGTAATGAGATAGGTTCACAAATGAAACTCTTAGGTGATATGTCAGGAGACTCCAGATTTCCACCTAAAACTGCTTTAAATGGTATCTGACCAGTTTAACTTGTTGAGGGGAACAAGGCAGGGCTGTCCCCTATCGCCGCTGCTATTTGCAGTGGCGATGGAGCCACTGGCGGCAACACTTAGGATAAATATGGGGGACTACGGAATCCCCCTGGGAGATACAATGCACATAGTATCCATGTATGCTGACGATATGCTGGTATACTTAAGGCGTCCGGGTCGGGCGGCCCCGGTCCTGTTAAAAGAGCGAAGGAAATTTGGGGAGTTTTCCGGACTCCGTGTTAACTAGGGTAAATCATCACTAGTCCCCATAGGGAAAATGCCGCAGGACGGCACTACGATACACCCTGAAGTGGGGATAAAGTGGAAATTAGAAGGTATGAGATATCTGGGTATTCAATTATGGCACACCCTGTCATCGTTTGTAGACCATAACATAGGAAAAGTAATAACTGGAATACGGGCCTCGGTGGGCTTCTGGAAGTCCCTGCCCTCTCCTTAATGGGTAAGGTGGTAATTATAAAAATGATTGTCTTGCCCCTCTGTCTTTATACTCTGCAACACTCTTTCCATGAAATCCCTAAATCCTACTTTCAAACATTAGATGGTTTACTGATAGATCTATTATGGGGGAACAAACGGAAATGAGTTAAATTGGAAACTCTCCAAAGGAAGTGGGTGGATGGGGGAGTGGAGCTGCCCCGTATACGACTATATTACATAGCTACCCAACTACAACACAAGGTCCATTGGCTGGAGGAGGGCAATAACTGGGAGAAGACCCTATTTGCAGGCACGTATGAGGGTGGCACCTTACCTGAGCTACTTATGATGGGGTCCACAATCCCAAGAGACTCCTCTTACCTGATTAGATGGGTAGCAAGGACCTGGGAAGATACGGTTAAAAAAGGGATCCGGAGAGCGCCTTACTCCCCCAACATGTCACTATGGGTTATAAGGCCATTCAAAAAAATAACAGAGTCTATGTTGATACAGAGATGAAGGGACAGGGGCTGCCTGACCATGGGAGATCTATATATTATTAGTAAGTTTATAACCCGAGAGGAAGCGATAAATACATTTGAGCTGGGATTAGGTCAATTCCTACAATATAATAAGATAGCGGCAGTGGCCAGAGAGCTCTGGATCTCTTTCCCGGAGGAACCTCCAGGCTCTGCAGTCCTTACAACCATATTATCAATGGCAGGAGGGCGGCATCTGATTTCCCATGTTTACAGAGCCCTTAGGGATGATAGCCCAATTGGTGCTCTCCCGGTTCAGGCGAGATGGGAGGAGGAGTCGGAGGAACCCATACTAGAGGGAGATTGGGTGAAAGTCCATGGAGGTGTGCGTGAGGTGAACTCTAACTCCCGATTTAAGTTAATTCGGTAAAATATAGTTAATCAAGTATATCTGACACCACATAGGCTGAGTAAAATGTACCCAGATAGACCGGGCACCTGTCCTAGGTGTGGAGCTACAGCAGCATGCTTTGTGCATATGATATGGGACTGTGGGAGGTTGGGAATTGATGGAGCAGGGTAAATAAAAATAAATTGTATACCCCTTTTAGAAAATTAATGAGCTTTAATGAATTAACGATACTAATTGTTTGATGAAATAATCAACAAATGCACCTTTAGTAAACACTACATAAAGGGTAACCGCAATTTGTGCAAAATCTAATTTATTTACAATTGTGAAGTTAATTAATACCAATATTGTGATTTGCGTACTAATTAGAGTAAAATCGCATGATTTATGCTATGTAGTAGAATTGTATTGTGGCAAAGAATGCGGATGGTAAGTAAAATGGCTTTAAATGTCGCTTCTGCTAGGTAACACCTAACATGTGTTTTTAGAATGACGGGTGGTAAACAGAAAGGCTTATTTTCTTTGTTTTAATTTTGATTGTGTTTGTTCTTATGATAGTTCGTTCGGGCCTGTTAGGCCATGCTGCGAAAATGGCTGTCGAAACAGATGAGGTCACGTGATACGTAAAAGATGGCCTCTAAACGGAAGAAATAAAGGAGCTGAACTACGTAGGTACGGCCCGAGCACGGAGTGAGAGATGTCAAGGTCTCGCTGACCTGTCATAAGGACAGCGGCGTCACTAGGGTTGGTGTCACCCAGTGCGGCGACTTACCCCATGACACCATCACATGGGGTGACACCTTTCCCAAATGAGACTATTTAGTAAATAGTCTCATTTGGGAAAGGTGTCACCCCATGTGATGGTGTCACCCGGTGCGGTCCGCACCCCCGCACCACCCTAGTGACGCCACTGCATAAGGAGGGTGCCAAGAAAGACTCAGCGTGTATTCGTGGGAATAAATGAGAAAAGTACATGAGCAACAATGGACTAACTAAATTGTGACCATCGGGTTCGCAACAAAATTAATGGACAAATTGGACTGCTTTTACCCAAAGGTCATGAGAATCATTGAACTCTTAACCATCCCCGAAACCAGTTTGAACAAGGAAGGCGATGAGGTGATTATCACCACCTCTCAAATGGACCAATTAGCGTGATTCCTGCCCCCAAGGATTGCAACTTTTTGTGTAGTAAGCTAGAAGTAGGGTATAAGAGGGACTGCTCTTATGTGGGAGGGGCTGCTTCTATAGGCTACTTCTTTGGGTTGCCTTTTTGCTGCTGCTGTAGCCGTTGATATTGATACTATTTCTGCCATTGACTTCGAACTTGACTGGGGAAGGAACGAGACCGTTGCGGGAAAATCTGTACGGGAGGTCCCGTCGAGGAGGCCATTTAGTGGGACAGTCAGCCAGTTTGGAAGTCTATTCTGTGATCTACGGTTTATCTTCTTTTGGTGAACCATTCCTATCTGCATCTAAATGGGTAATGCATAAGTTTAAATTTCTTTTTAGAATTTCTTATATAAATGTTATGAATGTATTAAAGTGATTAATAAACTAAGAATCTCACCTGTGCAAGAAAGAAATTAGATAAAATGTCATTCTAATTAACGATGAGTCTGTGGTTCTTTAGTTCATTAATAAGTTTAACGATTAACAGGGTTTTAAAGTGATTGAGCTGGTCTTAATCACCATCAACTTATTCTACTAGTTGGTCCATCGACCAAAGAGCGGAATACCTTGATGTTTGGAACCGACAGGATAAAAGCTAATTTATATGATGTCAGAGGTATTATTCTGTCAGATTTAACAAGGTATCCCGTTCCTCCAGCAACACATTTTTCTCCTTGGTGTGAAATCCAGTGAAAGAATGAGTGTATGATATGCGGTGTTATGGGCCCCACCGTCATATGGATTAGTAGATGTGAATGATTTACCTGGATTCATGTCCTTAGGAGAAATTCATATTAGCCGCGCTGGATCAGATTTCTTGGTAGCAGAGTTATGGTTACTATAGATTAGTTTGGTGACTATTGATTATTGATTATTCATGTCTAACACTTCGTGTCGAATTGTATTATGTTATGTGTAAGTCGAAATTTTGAAGCTTCCGGGAAGTAGGAAGTGGACACGTGTGGCAAGAGAAGTCACATGGAATTGTGCATTGTCTGATTTTTCAAAATTGGTGATAACACAGGATCGTGTTATTATAGGGACATTTCATGTATAAAACGCGTATGAGTGAAATAGCAACAGGTTTTCTTGTGAAACTCTGGCCTTAATTCTCAGGAGCAGTGTAGTCTCCGCATGTGTTTTATCCCCAGAGAAACGGGTTTACCCCTTGCTTGAGAGAAGGGTAAGGTAGAGAGAAGTGCTACACTTATCGAATGAAACAGTATTCTTGCAAGATAGAGAAAACTATTTCTTTTGTTTAGCGAAAACAGACAATGGTAATGTGTTTTACGTTGTAACTAATAAAATTCAGTCGAGGAAAGAAGGTAAGAAAAACTGCCGATAATTATTGTAAAGGAGGGGTCAGAAAAGACAGGAGTAGTACTGACGTCAACAAAGACTGCGCTGGTATTGGCCAGTTGTGGGAAACCGAAGAGCCTCCTGATTGGTGCATTGGTGTAGAGACGCACTGGGATAGGTGAGTTGAGAGTGACGTAGGGTTTTCGTATTGGTTCGTTGGTGTAAGACGCGCTGGGATAGGTCCGAATAGCCAAACAGTAGAAAGAACAGAGTCGTGAGTTTGTTGGAAAGAAAGAATCGTGCAATATGGCTTACTATGAGTATTGTAGAGAGAAACCGTCATGGATGGCGAAGATTAAAAACTTTTTCAAAAAGAACAAGAAGGTAGTGACTAGGGAAGGAGAAGTACTTCCTCCGCCGAAAACGCCAGCTTCTCATATGATGTTGAAATATGGCTATCATACTTGCATTTGGTTGGAAAATTGGACAAAATATACTCAGAACGATGGAGAATTGGCGTTTCCAGAAAATGGTTTGTTTAGCACAGCTGTACTTCGAAATTTGAGAGAGAAAATGATGAAACTTGAACCAAGACCCAGACCATCACAGTTTGAAGCTTTAGGTGAATGGGAAGATGAGATGTATGAGAGAGAAAGACACAGAGGTGCAAAGAATTATAGTTTAGTCCATGGAAGGGTATGGGGAGTGAATCATGAAGACAGGATGAGACGATGGAG
Organism: Calotriton arnoldi; assembly: GCA_963921515.1. NCBI lineage: Eukaryota > Metazoa > Chordata > Amphibia > Caudata > Salamandridae > Calotriton > Calotriton arnoldi. Next base: position 1,626,594 of record CAWUFW010001618.1, read on the forward strand.
GTATGCTAATATGACGGATGGTTTGTTTCCTGTCAGAACAGTTGAAGAAGTTACAGGGAGAAAATGTACGGAGAAAAAGAAACATGTAGTAACAGAGAGGTATGGGTATGGAGGTAGCGACACAGAGGATGAGTTGCTGGAAGACATTTTAAACAGAAAACTACCTCCATATCAACAGAATTCTGCGGTGGTGACACCAAATGCACCACCAATGGAAAATGTGAGGAATCAGAGCCCTGAACGAAATTATGAAATAAATAGGTCTTATGAGAAATCAGAAACTCCACAGAATGCGAAGCCCGATAGTGGTAATACAGCTGAGTTAGCAAGAACCACAAGAGAATTGACTGAAAAATAAGAGAATTAACTATGAACATGGAAGCTGTGACTGTGCCAGTGACAATAGGACTAGTAATACCAGTGTTTGAAAACCAAAGAATAGATGAGCATTCCTTGACAATTCCAATGAACTCGAATATACAAAGAATGAAAGAAGGGATAATTCCAGAAACTAGAGAGACAAGAGATCTGGTTGGCTCATATAGATCGAGTCCACCTACAAATTTGATGGTTAATGAGAGTCAGATAAATAGGATTCCTACGGGAACTGAATCAGGAACAGAGACCCCAGAGAGAAGTACAAATTGGATAGAAATATTTAGTACCCCTGTAGGTCCGACTCCAGAAGAATTAAATGAGTGGATGAGGAATTTACAGAAGAAAGATACAGAACCGCAACCGTTGGATGTAATCAGATTAAAGATAGACATGGAAGAGTTGATTTTAGGGACTATTGGTACAGATAGATTGAAATCGTATCAGGATGACGAACTTATGTTTATGTGTAAGAGTGTTACTTGGAGAGCTAGGAATTTACATGAAAAATTGGAAGAAACAGCGAATGAACTGGGAGTAGAGTTTGGAAAAATCAGAGGATTGCAGAAACCGTATAGGGTAGATTTTAGTGAAAAGGATATAGAAAATCTGAACACATCAGGACGATTAACCCAGATAAAGGAACTGATTGTGTTATTGAGAAAATGGGGAGATGTGGACAGATGGAGGAGCAGGTGGATAAGAAGAAAGGAGGGAACGACCGATAAAGCATCTTTGGCTTTTCCGGTGAAAGAAAAGGAACCAATAGTACTGGAATATCCAATGAGGGAAACTCCAGGAGGTAGCTATGTACATGTTCCATGGTCCAGACAAGATATATTGTCATTTACAAATGACTTCCCAAGATTGAGAGAAAAACCTGTAGAATGGTATAGACAAGTGGAAAGATTTGTCAAAGTTTCAAAGGTGTTGTGGGAAGATCTGGATGGATTGTTTGAAATTGTAGTGCCAGCAGATTTATGGATAGAATGTAAGATTAAAATTGACTGGCCAAAGGAAGAATATCCTAGAGATGCAAAGACTGGAGCGCCAGGTCCTGAAGTGATGAGAAAGTATGAACAAGCTGTCACGTTTTTGAAAAATAAGATTCCACCGAAAGAGACAGATTGGGTAAAGATTGATAGAACGACTCAGGAGAGTAAGGAATCTGTACACGCCTATTATGAAAGGTTGCTTTTGGTTTTTAAACAGTATAGCGGTTATGAGACTTTGAGTGAAAAGGACATGAGTCATTTCGTATATAGATTTGTATATGGATTGAAACCCGAAATAAGTGAAATGATTAAGCAGCATATGTTGTGTTGGCAGAATAGCACTGTAGATGAGGTACTAAGGTATACCAAATATTGTAGTGATGACATCGAATGTAGACAGCGTAAACTAAAAGAAAAAGCGATGTGGGCACAAGTAAAGGTTGCAGAAAACCAAGAGGCTCAAATGAATAATCAGTCTGGTGATGCAGGACAGACTAAATCCAAACCGAATATAGGTAAGGGAAAAGGTCAAATGAGTATAGAAGAGGCTAAAAAGAAATGGCCATGCCGTAATTGCGGAAAGTTAGGGCATTGGAGAAACGAGTGTAAATTTCCTCCCAAAGCTAATACGGAAAATCAAGCATTAAATCCACAGGTGCAGAATGAGGTGAGTTACCAACAGCTGCAACAACCGCAGGTAGTTACTCAACAAAGTCAGGTGCCACAACCACCTCTTCCCAAGAGTGTAAACCCCCAGAGATACAGTGCAGAGATAGGATTCTACGGAGGAGAGCAGGTAACAAAATTGCCGTGCGCAGCTGCAGTATCGAAGTATTGGTTACGGCAGGATGGAAATGAATCGGATGAAAGTTTATGACGGTGCCTAGGAGAGGAAGAAGAGTGCGTGCTTGGCGCAACTCTAGAGGTAGATCAGTCAGGTCCATTTGTGGATGGGGAAGTGAATGGTGTAAATGTTACATTCCTTGTGGACACTGGAGCTACCCGTTCTACTGTTAGATCAGTGGAAATTCCAAACCTTCCTCTCTCAGGAGAATATATCCAAGTTGTAGGTGTTTCAAACCAACAGATTAAAGCGCCTCTTACCAAACCAGTATAGGTGAAAGTTGGACCATTCAAAGAAATGCATCGGTTTGTGGTATGTGATTGCAGTCCTGTAAACGTGCTAGGACGCGATCTGCTTTGTAAAATGAAATGCACCATCTATTGTACCCCAGATGGTATTGCTTTCCAGACACCAGATGAAGATGTTCTGTATAAAATGACAATGGCAGAACTAGAACCAGGAGTAAATGACATGTTTCCTGTGTTTGACGCAGAGAAAATCCCAATTGAATTGAAAGAAACAGTCAGATCTGATGTATGGGATTTCACAGGCGAAGACATTGGGTTAATGAGAGGAGTAGACCCTGTAAAAATCACTGTAAGAGAAGGAACAAATTACCCAAATACTCCACAGTATAAATTAACGCCAGAAATTATAGAAGGAATAACACCTGTAGTTAATAAAATGATCGAACAAGGAATTTTGAAAGAATTAATGAGTAGCCCATGTAATTCACCTATAATGGGATTGAAAAAGCTGAATGGGACATGTAGGATAGTGCAGGATTTGAGGAAGGTAAATAAAATCGTTATTCCTTGTTGTCCAATTGTACCAAACCCCGCTGTAATACTATATCAGATTCCACATGATGCAGAATGGTACACAGTTATTGATTTGTGCCATGCATTCTTTTCTATTCCGTTGCACCCAGACAGCCAGCCATTATTTGCGTTCCGGTTCGGAGAGCGTATTTTGGCATGGTGCCGAATTCCTCAAGGGTATACAGAAAGTCCCTCAATCTTTAATCAGATCCTAAAGAAATTATTGGAAGATTTAAAAATGCCTGAAAAATCTGTGATGGTCCAATACATTGATGACCTATTAGTGGCATCAAAAACTAAAGAAGCATGTGTTGCCGACACAATTGCTTTATTGAATCATTTGGCAGAAGGAGGGCACAAAGTGTCTCCGTCAAAACTGCAATTTTGTCAACAGGAGGTACAATACCTAGGTCATAAGATTGAAAAAGGGATGCGAAAAGTGACGACAGAAAGAATAAGGATTATCCGAGGAATGAGAGCTCCGATGACACAGAGAGAGGTGAGAATGTTCCTTGGAATGGTTGGATATTGCCGACAGTGGATTTTCATTAATTGCAAAACCTTTACAGCGATTGACAAAGAGGGAGGTCAGAGATCCGATTGAGTTGAATGAAGAGGAAATGAAGGCTTTCAAAGAGCTGAAAACAAAGTTGTGTGAGGCACCGGCATTGGGCATGCCTGATTATGAGAAAGAATTTGAACTGTATTGTAGTGAGAGAGATGGATGTGCACTTTCAGTGTTAGTGCAAAGGCACGGAAAAATGAAAAGACCCATTGCTTATTTTTCAGCTGTTTTAGACCCAGTAGCAAAGGCATTGCCTGGATGTCGGAAAGCAGTAGCTGCTACTTGTGTGAGTCTGGAACAGAGTGAAGGCATTGTGATGGGATATCCACTGAGAGTATATGTTCCACACTCTGTTGAAATTCTTCTAACTAGAACCAAAACCCAATTCATGATGCATAGTCGGCTGACTAGGTACGAAAAGGTGATTTTGAGTGCAGACAATGTAACCATTGATAGATGCACAAGTGTGAATCCTTCAACTTCACTGCCAGATGAAGAAAATGTAGGAGTCAAGGATGAAGTTGATCATAAGTGTCTGGATGTGCTTGAATTTTGCACAAAGCCTCGCCCAGATATTAAAGATGAGCCGTTGAAAGAATCAGATTATGTGATGTTTGTGGACGGGTCATGTCTGAGAACGAGTGAAGGAGTTTTAAGTGCTGCATATGCTGTGTGTACAGTGGCAGCCATATTGGAAGCATCTTGTTTGAGAGGAATACGTTCAGCCCAAGTAGCTGAGCTGATTGCTCTGATTCAGGCGTGCAAACTGGGAAAGAATGTCCGAATTACGGTGATCACGGATAGCCAGTATGGCTTCGGAGTGGTCCACAACTTTGGACAGATCTGGTCCCAGAGAGGTTTCTTGATGTCTGCAGGAACTCCTATTAGGAACGGTGAGTTTGTAAAGAAATTGCTTGAGGCGATACAGCTGCCTAAACAGATTGCAGTGGTGAAGTGCGCTGCACACAAAAATGGAACTGACTATATTACAGTGGGAAATCAATATGCAGACGAAATAGCCCAATATTGTGCCAGAAATATGGTCTCACTGAATAGGAGAAGAGAAATAGAGAATGTTTCATGTCCCTTGCTGTTTACTAACCTGGTTGAAACCTGGGATGAGGTAAGGCAATTACAGGAAGAAGCAAATGAAGAGGAGAAAGATGGATGGATAAAAGCAGGTTGCAGACAGAGAGAGGAAGATGACGTTTGGGTTTATAGAGATGAAAGACCAGTTATGCCTGATAGCATGATTTCTAATATGGCACAGATGTACCATGGACAAGCTCACATTGGTAGGGATGCCATGATCAGACTTTTCAGACAGACTTGGTACAATCCAAAATTTAGAGCTATAGCTGAAAGTCTCTGTCAAAGATGTCTTACATGCCAACAGATAAATCCAGGAAGGAAAACAGTAGTGAGTCTAGGAACAAAAGGACGTGAAGGAGGTCCTTTTACCAGAATGCAACTAGATTTTATTGAAATGCCCCCGAGCAATAGATTGAAATATGTTCTTGTGGTAGTTTGTTTGTTTTCTCGTTGGGTGGAAGCCGATCCGACAAGAAGGAATGATGGAGTTACTGTGGCTAAGCTCCTACTGAGAGAATTCATTCCGAGATATGGTTTTCCAGTAACGATCAAAACAGATAGAGGAACACATTTCCAAAATGAACTGATCCAATTGATATGTGAAGCTCTTGACATTTAACAGAAATTGCACTACAGACCAGAGGCTTCTGGGGTGGTAGAACAAGTAAATGGAACAATAAAGAATAGGTTAGGGAAAATGTGTCAAGCCACAGGACTCAAATGGCCCTATGCCCTACCGTTGGTGCTGATGACTATCAGAAGCATACCTGACAGAAAAACAGGTCTAAGTCCCCATGAAATAATCATGGGACGAGCAATGAGACAAGCACATGTACCTGTCAACAAACTGCTGACTATAACTGATGATCTCGTATTGGACTATTGCAAAGGATTGGCTGATGTGGTACATTCTGTGTTTCATCAGGTTGGACCGGATGCGACCACTCTTGAAAGAAAACCAGCTCATGATTTGAGTCCAGGAGACTGGGTCCGCATAAAAGTCCACAGAAGAAGAAACTGTTTGGTTCCTCGCTGGGATAAGCCACGTCAAGTGATCCTGGTGACAATGACTGCTGTAAAATGTGCAGGAGTGAAAAACTGGGTTCATGCCAGTCACACCATCAGAGTCCCAGATCCTGAAGCTCGACCTGTAAGTCGACATCTGGAGATATCTGATACCAGCTCAGCATCCGAAGCAGAACCTGAGACAAGCAGAGTTCCAGATCCTGAAGCTCGACCTGAAAGTCGACATCTGGAAGAACCAGGTACAAGTTTGACAACTGAAGAAGAACCTGAAACAATCAAAGTTCCAGATCTTGAAGCTCGACCTGTAAGTCGACATCTGGAAATTTCAGATACCAGTTCAGCATCTGAAACAGACCAACCTGAATCTGATGAAAGACAAAAGAGAAAAACAAGAACTGACATTATAAACGAAGAAATTGAACCAAGAGACAGTGATAGCGAACAACCAAGTACAAGTTATGGAAGAATTCCTCCAGAGATAGTTGAGCTAACTGAGGGAGACTTAGATTCAGACAGAGAGATAGGGGAAGAAGCGGAAGAAACCCGAGGAGCAGTAGGGACAGACCAACAAATAGAAGAAACACAAGGAAATTTAGATTCAGATAGAAAGATTAATATAAATACGGAAGACAATCGAGGAGGGATAGAATCAAACGTCCCATCAGAAGAGACACAAGAAGGTTCAGATTCAGATAACGAAAACAGAAATCATAAGATTCAAGGTTAGAGGAAGTGAAGTAAGGTCTGAAACGGAATCAGAAGAAAGGGAAGAAGAAAGAAAGCAAAGATTAGGACCAAGAAAGAGAACTTGGAGAGCTGAACGAGAGGAAGAGGAAAGCGAACTAAAAAGGCCAAGAAAAGGAGACAATTGGCCCCACAAAGTTAAAAGACTGAGATATAAGATAATAAATTTGAACAGAGATGATGCGGAACAAGTAAATGAAATAACAAGTCAAAAGGAACAAGGAAAACAAAGTGGAAAACAATTACAGAAAACAAAAAGAGTGAAGAGACCTAATTTGAAATATAAGTCACCTGAGTGGCTATACATCGCATTGACCGACATTAAAGAAGAGGATAACAGTCACGAAAGCCCAGACGAAAGCTGTAAACAAATGGGTGAAAGTGAATTGCACCAAAACTGAAAAGACAAAGCATGAAAGCTGGACTGGACACAAAAACCGAACAAGACAAGAAAGGGTTCTGAAAAGAGCTGAAGAAAGCACCAAAACGAGACAAAGTAAAGGGTAGAGTGGCTGAAAGGTCATTCTGAGGTGTGGTGACACATTTTCTGTACATTATATATATATATATATATATATATATATATATATATATATATATATATGAGAACAAGAATAGAGGCCCAATGCTGGAAACAACTGCATTTATTCAAGGCTTGGCAGCACAGAAACAGCCTCCGTCTCCTTACGCGTTTCGGCGGTCAATGCCGCCTTGCTCACAGGTGGAGGCAATATCACAAGCAAGGTGCAAATGTGCATGCTTTAAACAATAAGTCACATGACCAGTCAGTTAGAACTACATATCCCATAATGCAGGTAAGTTCATTTTTCAAAAGTAAATAGGAAAATCCTAGTCTTATTTTACCAGCACTGTGTTGGAGTGAAAAATGTCCAAAATGCAACTGATCACGTCTATTTACAGTTCTTGCATGGTGCTCGATTGTTCAAGAGCCTCGAAAATTGCCTGTTTCCAGCACGATCAGAAAAGAGAGTTCTCCCCTCCGAATCCCTTCCAAGCGCTCTCTGTATTTGCTTTAGTAGCACAATCCTTAATAGGTTAAGAGAGGGCAAGTGGGTCATGCTCCTCATTCAACATCCAACAAACACCCTCCGAGTACCGGAGCCCCCGACCCTTCAGGGCGGCCTCTCAAAGCGATGGGCACGGAGCAGCCCACCCAAATCCAAAAGAACAAGAATAGAGGCCCAATGCTGGAAACAACTGCATTTATTCAAGGCTTGGCAGCACAGAAACAGCCTCCGTCTCCTTACGCGTTTCGGCGGTCAATGCCGCCTTGCTCACAGGTGGAGGCAATATCACAAGCAAGGTGCAAATGTGCATGCTTTAAACAATAAGTCACATGACCAGTCAGTTAGAACTACATATCCCATAATGCAGGTAAGTTCATTTTTCAAAAGTAAATAGGAAAATCCTAGTCTTATTTTACCCGCACTGTGTTGGAGTGGAAAATGTCCAAAATGCAACTGATCACGTCTATTTACAGTTCTTGCATGGTGCTCGATTGTTCAAGAGCCTCGAAAATTGCCTGTTTCCAGCACGATCAGAAAAGAGAGTTCTCCCCTCCGAATCCCTTCCAAGCGCTCTCTGTATTTGCTTTAGTAGCACAATCCTTAATAGGTTAAGAGAGGGCAAGTGGGTCATGCTCCTCATTCAACATCCAACAAACACCCTCCGAGTACCGGAGCCCCCGACCCTTCAGGGCGGCCTCTCAAAGCGATGGGCACGGAGCAGCCCACCCAAATCCAAAAGAACAAGAATAGAGGCCCAATGCTGGAAACAACTGCATTTATTCAAGGCTTGGCAGCACAGAAACAGCCTCCGTCTCCTTACGCGTTTCGGCGGTCAATGCCGCCTTGCTCACAGGTGGAGGCAATATCACAAGCAAGGTGCAAATGTGCATGCTTTAAACAATAAGTCACATGACCAGTCAGTTAGAACTACATATCCCATAATGCAGGTAAGTTCATTTTTCAAAAGTAAATAGGAAAATCCTAGTCTTATTTTACCCGCACTGTGTTGGAGTGGAAAATGTCCAAAATGCAACTGATCACGTCTATTTACAGTTCTTGCATGGTGCTCGATTGTTCAAGAGCCTCGAAAATTGCCTGTTTCCAGCACGATCAGAAAGAGAGTTCTCCCCTCCGAATCCCTTCCAAGCGCTCTCTGTATTTGCTTTAGTAGCACAATCCTTAATAGGTTAAGAGAGGGCAAGTGGGTCATGCTCCTCATTCAACATCCAACAAACACCCTCCGAGTACCGGAGCCCCCGACCCTTCAGGGCGGCCTCTCAAAGCGATGGGCACGGAGCAGCCCACCCAAATCCAAAAGAACAAGAATAGAGGCCCAATGCTGGAAACAACTGCATTTATTCAAGGCTTGGCAGCACAGAAACAGCCTCCGTCTCCTTACGCGTTTCGGCGGTCAATGCCGCCTTGCTCACAGGTGGAGGCAATATCACAAGCAAGGTGCAAATGTGCATGCTTTAAACAATAAGTCACATGACCAGTCAGTTAGAACTACATATCCCATAATGCAGGTAAGTTCATTTTTCAAAAGAAAATTGCCTGTTTCCAGCACGATCAGAAAAGAGCGCTTGGAAGGGATTCGGAGGGGAGAACTCTCTTTTCTGATCGTGCTGGAAACAGGCAATTTTCGAGGCTCTTGAACAATCGAGCACCATGCAAGAACTGTAAATAGACGTGATCAGTTGCATTTTGGACATTTTCCACTCCAACACAGTGCGGGTAAAATAAGACTAGGATTTTCCTATTTACTTTTGAAAAATGAACTTACCTGCATTATGGGATATGTAGTTCTAACTGACTGGTCATGTGACTTATTGTTTAAAGCATGCACATTTGCACCTTGCTTGTGATATTGCCTCCACCTGTGAGCAAGGCGGCATTGACCGCCGAAACGCATAAGGAGACGGAGGCTGTTTCTGTGCTGCCAAGCCTTGAATAAATGCAGTTGTTTCCAGCATTGGGCCTCTATTCTTGTTCTTTTGGATTTGGGTGGGCTGCTCCGTGCCCATCGCTTTGAGAGGCCGCCCTGAAGGGTCGGGGGCTCCGGTACTCGGAGGGTGTTTGTTGGATGTTGAATGAGGAGCATGACCCACTTGCCCTCTCTTAACCTATTAAGGATTGTGCTACTAAAGCAAATACAGAGAGCGCTTGGAAGGGATTCGGAGGGGAGAACTCTCTTTCTGATCGTGCTGGAAACAGGCAATTTTCGAGGCTCTTGAACAATCGAGCACCATGCAAGAACTGTAAATAGACGTGATCAGTTGCATTTTGGACATTTTCCACTCCAACACAGTGCGGGTAAAATAAGACTAGGATTTTCCTATTTACTTTTGAAAAATGAACTTACCTGCATTATGGGATATGTAGTTCTAACTGACTGGTCATGTGACTTATTGTTTAAAGCATGCACATTTGCACCTTGCTTGTGATATTGCCTCCACCTGTGAGCAAGGCGGCATTGACCGCCGAAACGCGTAAGGAGACGGAGGCTGTTTCTGTGCTGCCAAGCCTTGAATAAATGCAGTTGTTTCCAGCATTGGGCCTCTATTCTTGTTCTTTTGGATTTGGGTGGGCTGCTCCGTGCCCATCGCTTTGAGAGGCCGCCCTGAAGGGTCGGGGGCTCCGGTACTCGGAGGGTGTTTGTTGGATGTTGAATGAGGAGCATGACCCACTTGCCCTCTCTTAACCTATTAAGGATTGTGCTACTAAAGCAAATACAGAGAGCGCTTGGAAGGGATTCGGAGGGAGAACTCTCTTTTCTGATCGTGCTGGAAACAGGCAATTTGAGGCTCTTGAACAATCGAGCACCATGCAAGAACTGTAAATAGACGTGATCAGTTGCATTTTGGACATTTTCCACTCCAACACAGTGCGGGTAAAATAAGACTAGGATTTTCCTATTTACTTTTGAAAAATGAACTTACCTGCATTATGGGATATGTAGTTCTAACTGACTGGTCATGTGACTTATTGTTTAAAGCATGCACATTTGCACCTTGCTTGTGATATTGCCTCCACCTGTGAGCAAGGCGGCATTGACCGCCGAAACGCGTATGGAGACGGAGGCTGTTTCTGTGCTGCCAAGCCTTGAATAAATGCAGTTGTTTCCAGCATTGGGCCTCTATTCTTGTTCTTTTGGATTTGGGTGGGCTGCTCCGTGCCCATCGCTTTGAGAGGCCGCCCTGAAGGGTCGGGGGCTCCGGTACTCGGAGGGTGTTTGTTGGATATATATATATATATATATATATATATATATATATATATATATATATATCTAGATAATAGTACAATATGGTAGACACTGAGAATAGAAGATCTAGATGTGAGTTTTTACGTAGATGGTGTAGAATGTGTTTATTTTGTACAGGATTGATAATGTTTATTTGGCTTATTTTAGCAATAATAATTCCACTTAGGTTAGTTGTAGAAGAAACATCTGTAAAAGGAAATAACACGAAAAAGGATAAAGAAGCTATCACACAAAACACTGCAGCATTAATAGATAGTACTGATTTACATAAGGATAAGTCTATAACTGATTTCTCCAAGAATGTCTTCACAAAACTGCTGTATGAATATGTGGAGACAATGGATGTGAAGGATTGCTATGTTTGTATGCAGTTACCTGCGTCTGTCACAGAAGGTGTGACTTATCATCACCTTCCTTTGACATATGGGATAACTTGTAGTGTTCTAGCTAGTTTATTTTATAAAACGGGTAGATTAGAATATTATTTCACTGACATAGACACTGTTTTTGCGAAAGTTCCCGTAATCCCTGAACTAAATAAGGTGAAAAATGCAAAAATATTTGGAGAATTTTTCTTAGAAAATAAGGAGTTAACGTTAGAATATATTTTTAGACACAATCTTACCTGTGAATTAAAGAAAGAGGAAAAGATTTTCTTGGATATGGTAGAAAACAGAAGAGTTAAGTTTCAGAGAAAGGTAGTAGAAGAAAAGACAAAAACACCACTTTGGGCGTTTGTAGAGAAAAATCATGACAAAGGAGAAACAAATGCAGCTATGGTTTTGGATTGGCCCCAACAGGGAAAATTGTGTATTAGCAGAAATAAGACTATATATGATAACTATTTCGTAGGTTCCAGTGAATGCCGAGATACATATAAAATTTTAGGAGGATGGGGATTTAAAGGAGGAAAAGATCCAATATTTCCAGGGATCTATTATATTTGCGGAAATAGAGCTTATTATAGGTTGCCGGACCATTGGTCCGGAACGTGCTATTTAGGCCTGGTCTTTCCAAAGATTTTTCATGTGGCGAGAGGAACAAAAGGAATACACGAGATAGGTACAATATTATCACGTAGAAGGAGGGAAAGTTTTTCAGAAATAGTAGGTGACATTTTTGGAGCATTGATACCAGCAGTGGGTATATCTTTGAATGCATTCAAGATTCGGAAATTGTCCACGGTAGTAGATCGTTTATCAAGAATACTGCTGGAGGGTTCTTGATGGTAAATACCGAAATGGTTGCCATGAGAGCTATGGTAATGCAAAATCGACTTGCCCTTGACATTCTTTTGGCCAAAGAGGGCGGAGTCTGTGGAATGCTGAAAGTCCAACATTGTTGCACTTACATTCCAGATAAAAGTGAGAATATACAGAAGTATGTAAAGAATATTACTGATTTGCACAAAAGAAATTGCTCCACTGGAGGTTGAAGGTGTTTGGGAGAGACTTGGTAAGAGTTTTTCCTCAATGCAGAAATGGTTCACAGAGATGGGTGGTTCCCTTATTGGGAAAATACTAATATCAGTAACAGTGATAATATTAGTGATGTTGTCAGCAAAGTTAGCATATGTGTGTATTAAAAGGAGAAAAAGACAAAATAGAATAAAAAGAGAAAATGAGAAAAATAAAGAAAGAGAACGAGAAATGGGAGAAATAGAATTGGAAGAATTTAAAGAGAACATATACAAAAGATCTAAAAGACAAGATGAGAAAAACACCGTTGTATGAACTAACAAAAGCAAGTGGACAAGAAACATTTATCTGATAAATTGTAGTTTAGGTTTTTGTGGTGATATTAAAAATCACCAAAGGGGGAATTGATGGAGCAGGGTAAATAAAAATAAATTGTATACCCCTTTTAGAAAATTAATGAGCTTTAATGTATTAACGATACTAATTGTTTGATGAAATAATCAACAAATGCACCTTTAGTAAACACTACATAAAGGGTAACCGCAATTTGTGCAAAATCTAATTTATTTACAATTGTGAAGTTAATTAATACTAATATTGTGATTTGCGTACTAATTAGAGTAAAATCGCATGATTTATGCTATGTAGTAGAATTGTATTGTGGCAAAGAATGCGGATGGTAAGTAAAATGGCTTTAAATGTCGCTTCTGCTAGGTCACACCTAACATGGGTTTTGAGAAAGACGGGTGGTAAACAGAAAGGCTTATTTTCCATGTTTTAATTTTGATTGTGTTTGTTCTTATGATAGCTCGTTCTGGCCCGTTAGGTCATGCTGCGAAAATGGCTGTCGAAACAGATGAGGTCACGTGATACGTAAAAGATGGCCTCTAAACGGAAGAAATAAAGGAGCTGAACCACGTGGGTACGGCCCGTGCACAGAGTGAGAGATGTCAAGGTCTCGCTGATCTGTCATAAGGAGGGTGCCAAGAAAGACTCAGCGTGTATTTGTGGGAATAAATGAGAAAAGTACATGAGCAACAATGGACTAACTAAATTGTGACCATCGGGTTCGCAACAAAATGAATGGACAAATTGGACTGCTTTTACCCAAAGGTCATGAGAATCATTGAACTCTTAACCATCCCCGAAACCAGTTTGAACAAGGAAGGCGATGAGGTGATTATCACCACCCCTCAAATGGACCAATTAGCGTGATTCCTGCCCCCAAGGATTGCAACTTTTTGTGTAGTAAGCTAGAAGTAGGGTATAAGATGGACTGCTCTTATGTGGGAGGGGCTGCTTCTATAGGCTACTTCTTTGGGTTGCCTTTTTGCTGCTGCTGTGGCCGTTGATATTGATGCTATTGCTGCCATTGACTTCGAACTTGACTGGGGAAGGAACAAGACCGTTGCGGGAAAATCTGTACGGGAGGTCCCGTCGAGGTGGCCATTTAGTGTGTCAGTCAGCCAGTTTGGGAGTCTATTCTGTGATCTACGGTTTATCTTCTTTTGGTGAACCATTCCTATCAGTGATTAATAAACTAAGAATCTCACCTGTGCAAGAAAGAAATTAGATAAAATGTAATTCTAATTAACGATGAGTCTGTGGTTCTTTAGTTCATTAATAAGTTTAACGATTAACAGGGTTTTAAAGTGATTGAGCTGGTCTTAATCACCATCAACTTATTCTACTAGTTGGTCCATCGACCAAAGAGCGGAATACTTTGATGTTTGGAACCGACAGGATAAAAGCTAATGTATATGATGTCAGAGGTATTATTCTGTCAGATTTAACAAGGTATCCCGTTCCTCCAGCAACACATTTTTCTCCTTGGTGTGAAATCCAGTGAAAGAATGAGTGTATGATATGCAGTGTTATGGGCCCCACCGTCATATGGATTAGTAGATGTGAATGATTTACCTGGATTCATGTCCTTAGGAGAAATTCATATTAGCAGCGCTGGATCAGCATATTCTGGAAAGGAGTGTTGGAAACCATACAGGTAGCAACTGGATGGGTTATCCCTAGGACGATCCAGTCTGTTCTCTTGCATCTATTACATACCCCCAAAAAAAAAAAAAGTTGAGTAGAAAAGTTGTGCTCCTGGGTCTGGTGCTCGTAAAGAGGAGAATAGCAATCTCATGGCTTAGCCCAACCCCTCCTCTGATATCCAAGTGGATGCAAGACTTAAAAGAATGGGCAACAGCAGAACTGATCAGAATGAAGCACATTAGGAGAGATGATAGACTTGAAGAGGACACACGAGCATGTTCTGCAATGATCGCAGACGTAAGGCATACAGCGGGAACAGATGAGGAGGAGGGAGGATTTTGCAAGGCACCCCAGAACAGGAAATGTGATAGATAGATGAGGAAGATAACTAGCAATGTGACACTCGTGATGAATAGTACACGGATTCATAGACAAAAATGTAATTGCTGGACACTGAGACACGGGGCGATGGGTGGGAAGGGTGGGGTAACTGTTGATGAGAAAAGAACACTTATTTATTTATTTATAAAGTTTTATATAGCGCGAACATGATCCCGAAGGATATCAGAGCGCTTTACAATTTGAGGGAAAGGAAGGTAATAGTAGCAATACAATTGTCTGAAGGTGTACCAACCTAAACAAATCACATATGCATATCAAACAAAGGTTACAATCGAAAGGGACGATAAAGGGTAAGATAAAAACTGGAACATAGCGAACTGGGAGGGGAGCAAGTGACTAGTAAAGCAGAATAACACCAAACACAGGACTTAGGGTGTAGGTCCAAAGCATTAGAGCAGAGGATCCGAGACCCTTTTAAGGTAGGAACTTGTTCATGAGGAATCTTTTTACTTCCAATTTGAAGGCAACCTTGGAGGAGATACTGCGTATTTCCGGTGGGAGAGAGTTCCAGATCTTTGGCGCAGAGCCGGAGAAAGCTCGGTGACACGTTCTCTTTTTGCGAAAGATCTGAGGTTTGAGGAGGAGAGATTTAGCACTCCGAGAAGGTCTACCCCCTCCGGATAATTCTAGCTTTTGCGCTAGATAACTGGGGGTTTTGAAATGGAGGGCTTTGTGAGATAGACAGGCAATCTTTAGCTGAATTCTTGCTTCATAGGGCAACCAATTTAGGGATTTTAAGACTGGGGAGATGTGCTCATTTCTTTTGGTCCCCGTGACCAGTCTGGCCGCCGCATTAAGTGAAGCCCTTAGTGGGGCCAAGGTATATTTGGGGAGGCCACAGAGTGTAGCACTGCCATAGTCTAGCCTCGGCAAAACAAGCGCTTGGACCACTTGCTTGAAGTCAGCTTGTGGGAGGAAAGGTTTGAGATTCCTGAGTATCCTCATAAGGTGATTCACTCCCTTACACACATTGCTGATATGAGTTTTCATGTTCAGATGCTTGTCTAGGGTGAGTCCGAGAGATTTAGCTGAGTCAACAATGAGGGGGGAGCAGTTGAAGGCAGTGAGGTGGTTCATCCAAAGGTCTATCTTGGGGATGTGAGTCGGGGGAGAAATGAGAAGGAATTCTGTTTGAGGTGTTGAGCAAGAGGTGGTTCTCAGTCAACCAGTTTTGAGTATTTATTAGGGTAGAGTTGAGTGCTATAAGGTTATTCGGGGAGGAGATTTTCAGATAGAGTTGCGTATCATCCGCATACATATGGAAGAGAATGTCAGCGGAATTTAGAGCATTAGCTAAAGGTTCCAAGAATAAATTGAAGAGTATGGGGGATAGGGCGGACCCTTGGGGGACCCCCATGGATACTAGTGAAGGCTGGGAGAGAGAGTGGTTCGCCTTAACTCTTTGGGATCTGTGGTGAAGGAAGGATGAGAACCATTGCAGCACCGAACCAGAAAGGCCCATCCTGTGCTTCAAAATGGATAGGAGGTTGTCGTGATTCACAGTGTCAAACGCTGAGGAAAGATCCAGGAGGATGAGGAGGCAGGATTCATTTTGGTCGAGCATTTTCAAAATGTCATCCATAACGTGCGGGAGAGCCGATTCGGTGCTGTGCCCACTCCGGAAGCCAGATTGGTGTTGGTCCAGGAGATGGAAATTCTCGATGTGGGCACAGAGTTGAGATTGGACACATTTTTCTAGGAGTTTGGCAAGGGTGGGGATGTTAGAGATAGGACGGAAGTTGTTAAGGTCCGTACTATCTGCTGTAGGCTTTTTAGGATAGGTGTTACCTGAGCAGCTTTTAGACAATCCGGGATCGTACCTTGTGAGAGAGACGCATTGACAATCTTTGTCCAGATGGGGGTGACGACCTCCTTCAGATCTTTGAAGATGGACGGTGGTAACGGGTCGCTAAAATGATTAGATGGGTTGATACTCTGAAGAATCTTGTTGGTGTCTCTTTCGCTGAGGGGAGTGAAGGTGCTCCATGAGGCGTTGCTCTTTGTGCTCAGGCTGGTCGGTTCGAACTTCTCTGATAAGGTCGAGGGGCGCAGACCCCCAGCTAGCAAAGCGCCTTCCTGGAGTCAAGATCAAAATTGATGAGTCTGGATTTCTCAGTAAAGAAGGCGGCCAGATCATCGCATGAAGGTGGGTTGACCTCAGAGACAGTGCGGTTTGGTGTTTCCACCGATTGTTGTTTCACCAGCTCAAAAAGTTTCTTGGGGCGATTAGCTGCTTGATTAAGTTGGGATCTGAAGTAGTCGGCCTTAGCGATCTTGATTTGTTTGTTATAGGAGCTCCTTATCGTTCTAAGGATTATTAGTTGGTCCGAGGATGGATTCGATTTCCAGGAACGTTCAACTGCCCTAAGGTGGCGGCGCTCCGTGTTTAAGTTGTCGTTGAACCATGGTTTGGAAATTTTAGTTGAGGCGTTTTTGTTGGAGTGGAGCAATGGAATCCATGATGCTAGTAATAGTAGAGTTGTAGAAGTTGGTGAGTGCATGTACCTCAGTCATGTCAGCTTGTGGAGAGAGGGCAGATATACAGTGGGTTGCTAGATCGGCTGTATTGATATTTCTGAGGTCCCTTTTCCAAATCTTTGTTTTCGCTGGTTGAGCCTTCCTCAGAGAGACTTCCAAGTGGATAAAAAAGAAGATGCTGTGATGATCGGACCAATCGCACGGGGAAATGGTGTCCAGTGTGATGGTATGACCTTTGGAGATGATTAGGTCCAGAATTTCTCCTTTATTATGGGTTGCCTGTTCACAGTGTTGGATCAGTTCATGATCATTTAAGAATGATTTGAGGCATGTAACAGCTTGGTCATTGAGGTTGGACCAGTGCAGGTTGAAATCACCAAGGAAGATTTGGGCCATAGCGGAATCAACATTGCCAGAGATGATTTCCATTAATTGCTCGATGAAGGGGAGGTTGTCCCCTGGTGGGTGGTAAAATGTGTGTAGTTTGCAAACCGGAAGGTTGTGACTAAAGATATTGAGACAAAGGTATTCGCATGAGGATGGGGTAGATGACTCTGTGTGGGAGACCGATAGCGAGCTCCGATGTATACAAGCTAGGCCACCACCTGTCTTCAAAGCTCTGTCTAGACGGATTATGTCATGGGTAGGAGGCACTAAGAGGTCTAGGAAGGGAGTGGAAGCGGGATTGAGCCAAGTTTCAGTCAGGATGATGATGTCTATCTCATTGTGTTGGATGAGGTCGAATATGTCAGAGGCGTGTTTGCTAGCTGACCTGCAGTTGAGTAGTACGCATTTAAGTTGGACCGGTGTATGAGGGGAGGAGACCGTATGATGTTCACTCTCATAAGGTTGTCAATATTTAAGCCTCTAGGGTTGTGAGGGGTTCTCTGTACGGGTTGGCGTGAATAGTTTGAATTTGACCCTCCGTAATCTTGTTGGTGTCTAAGGTAAATGAGTAAGAAATGAGTAAGTCATTGATATCGTTGGACGCGAGATAGGCCCTCGCTCTTCTGGGGCGGGAGGGGCGTTAGGTAGGGGTATGGTTTTGGAGAAGGAGCCGGGGGAGGCTGACCAAAGCGAGTTCTGTCACTAGCAGGTGCTCTGGGCAACTTTGCACTGGAGAGGAGGGAACTGATCAGGGGGAGGTGTTCAATCGAGAAGGCTTTCAGATCATGAAGTTCGACGGTGAGAAGGTGCAACTGGAGAGATAAATCGTCCAGGCGCGCCACCAGGTCTGAATGCTGTGAGAGGGGTAAATGTTGAGTGGGGAGTTCTGGCCGAGAGGAAGGGTCTTGATGTGTACCAGAGGTCTAAGGTGGTATTGTGAGGTTCCAGAGGGAGGAGTTGGTCCGCGCGGACTTGCGGTGTTCCATTATGTAAGGATAGAGGGGTTGGTAAGAGTAGGAGGGTGGGAGGGCCATTCTCTGTGAGTCAGGGACAGACAAGTAAGGATTGAGTGGGTTTGGAGGAGCACGGTCCGTGCAGGGCAATTGCCAAGACTCCGACCTAGCAGGTGGCGTAAAAGGAGGGATGCGTGACGGGTGAACTTTTAATGAGTGCGATGGTGATATGGTGAGAGGGGGACTCAGCGCTCGAGAGTCAACCTGTATCGGACTGGAGAATGGTGAGAGGAGGGAACCAGTAGGCTCGCCCGGCCTATGAGTCTGAGGTCTAGTGTGTTGGGTCAGTCTGACATGGGGTAGAGAGGTTCCGAGATCATCTAAAGGCAGGGGATGATTCCGGGCGAGTGTGGACCTCCCGGATGTGGAGGGGGGAGGACTGGTTAGGTCCAGGGTGGTGATAGGTTGTGGATAGGGGTCATTGGATTTAACCGAGATCGCCTTCCTGAGTGTGGGGAAGATGTTGGCCATCATGGCTAGATTAGCATTAGAGGCTTGGATAAGGATGATACCATTGTTGTAGAGGGTAATAGTAGTATTACCGTTGAAGGTGAGCGAGGGCGATGTTGTTAATTTGAGACCATGAGGCGTTTTCCTAGTGCTTGATATACGAAGCATGGAATATATCGCATTCCGCCAGCATGCTCGTTTTCTGGTATATAAGATGAGGTCATTAACTATATTACCCTTGTTTGTACAGAAGTAGATGTCTGAGAATAATGTATCGGGTCTGTCTTTGAGTATGCGATGTTTGTGTTTTTTGGCTGCATTTTTGGAGAGGTTAGGCGGGTAGTTGATAGTGAGGGCATTGTATCCTGAGGGGTCCGGACTGATCATCATTCCGATAGTGTGTCCAGGCGACAAATGGGCCCCCGCGAATGAGTGCACGGAGGTGAGGGTATTTTTGTTTAACAGGTGGTTCTTGTATAGGCAAATAGTAATTCTGGTGGGTAGGGAGAAAAAGGTCGGGAAGGGGTAGTAATGGGGCCAGAAATTTTGGGCTTCGGGGACGGCTAATTGGTGGAGGGAGACTGTAGGGGAGCCTCTCTGGGATGTAGTCCTCTGCCCCTTTCTATGGAGTGGAGTGCAGTAGTTGGTCCTTCATTTCAGTTTTGAGATGTGCCTTGTAAGGAAGTCCTATGTCTCTTTCTCTGCATTGGTGTGAGGTTAGTAGTCCTTTCTCAATTTAATTGTTATGGCTGCCATTTTGAGGAAGTTGAACTGAGGATGCTTCCATAGCACACTCCCAAAATGGGGACCCTGCGTTGCCCACCAGGTCAAACAAGCATTTGCAATGCAATAGGTCTCGCATTATTAAAGTTTGAGCTATTGGCATTGCATAAATAATGCAACACCAATAGATCAAACTGTAATAAAGCGAGAGTTTGAGCTATTTTTATTGTAAATGACATTGCCTTTTATTTATGTTTTGGTTTTTGAAACATAAATAAAAGCCATTGTCATTTACAATGCCAATAACTCAAACTTGCGTAAATGCGAGACCTATTGCATTGCAAATGCTTGTTGTATATTTGTTGTGTTATGTTTTTATAGTGATATAGATAGGCTTTGGCAAACGCTCTTCTGTCAAGACCGGCCTAAACAGACATTTTAAGCCTTTAATGCGTTTGCTTAGTTGCTAGGGTATGGGCCTAAAATAGATAACTATGAATAAAAGGATCTGCAATGGAACATATTTAGTTGTTTCAATTATTTCTACAGATGAACTTTGGCCAATTAAAATATTATGTTTATGGATTGTTTGACTTTATTTAAGATCGCGGTTCTTGAAATTTACTGTGCACAAACATGGCAAGGGATGAATCAAGCCTTCGGCATTTGTTGATGTTAATTTGAGCATATTTCACTGAGTAGCGATTTCTAGATTAAAACAGCTTCGGAGGTCAGTCTAATCGGAGCCATTGTTGGGAACATGCAAAATGCAAAAACACGATTTATGGTTTCCTTAGGAATATAATTTTCTGTTTGCCCTGGCGAACTTTGTTTTCAGTGCACAAGGTGCGAGGCAACGTGCTGCAAGTAGTTCCCCATATTTTAAACTTAGCTAATAGAAAATCGTATTTATGTAAACGCATTAGTTTTGAATTATTACCTTAATAAACCACCGCCCACCATGTTTGTGGTTATGGGCTGAATCACAAAACATTGTAGACTGGCGATATTTAATGTCCTTGGCAGTAGGTAAGGTAGGTGGGGTTGGTGCAAACATCTTTAACCATCGTACTCTGAAAGCACAATTATGGCCGTAGTAATGTAAGAGTATTTATGCATATTTATTGTGATGCGTTTTGTTGTGATCTGTGCAATTGTTTTTGTATTACTGGATTTCTGTGCTGAGTTATTGTATTATTTGTTGTGCTGCACAATGGTTGTTGTTTCACATTCAGCTTTGCCTGTTTTGTTGTGCTGTTCCCTGTTATGTCTTTGTTGTGTTGTTATTCAATGTTGTGTCATGTTATTGTAGAGTGTTATGTTGTGCTCTGAATTTACTTAGGGATGTCAACTACTTAATGGCGGCCGCTGCGTGCACCAAAGGCAAGCCAGTCTGTGCCCATCCATGCCTGGACCGCGTCCAGCACTAGTGACCCGTGTTCTCGGACCTCCCACAGCTATGACGCAGCACCACCTCGCCCTCAACTCTAGGGTGGTCATGCTGGTGCATAATTCTCTGTAAAGTTATGGCTCTGAGTATTTTTACAAGTACACACTATATATGTCCAAAGGTTCAATTATTCTCTCATTCTCTACCTATCCTAACTAGAGGCCTTATTTCGAGTTTGGCGGACGCCATACTCCATGCCATAGGCTATAATGCACTTCTAATACAGTGGACAGGTCATCTACCACTTTTGTGACGAAGTATCCTGTCTGTCAAACTCCAAGTAAAGCCCTAGGTTGTTAACCATGGGAAAAGCACCTTTATTGTCGCTTCATGGGTCTAGAAAAAATGTACTACACTACACTGTGTCAAAACCTTGATCTAATTCAGACGCGAGTTTAAGTCTCAGCTCTTCTGGATTGCACACACAAGCATGTAATCCTCACTCATCTCTCTCTGAAGTAGTTGTGGACAATACACTTGAGGCCTGCTGGTTGTCATGCTGTAGAATCTCAAGAAAATATTGACCTGATGTGAAGAGGGCTGTACTGTTTCCAATCACAGAAGCGCGCCAGGGAGGCGCCATGCTGTCATGCCGCAGACGTAGCGACCGGCGCCCCTGCTGTTCTAACACAGACCCATCTATTTCTGCAAGTTCAGAAACTCTCAGACACAACAAAGCAAAGAAAGGATGACATGTTGTAAAGTATTTTAAATAAAATACGCCAATAAAGTATTATTGTGAAGATAAAATTGAAGTAATTCAACCTGGTGCCTAAAGCTGTGTACTGGACCCGAATTTCAGTGACATTCTAGTCATTCCTTGTGTGCACATCATGACTCTAGGGACATGGGCCACAGTACCTTGGATGGTACTTTGCTTGGCCAGAAGATAAAAGAGTGACTTAGCAAGAGGTTTAACTTCACCTTTCTTTTTTTTTTATTATTTGCACTCCAGTCTGTGGCATAGTGCAACCCCTAAAGGCTACAGTGTACAAACACGGGGTCCAGTCGTCATCTGTATGTTTAAACCCCCTCAATGTAAATGTGATCGAATCCATTATATAATAGTCACAGTTATATGAGGGCAACATTTTACATAATAAAAAATAACGATGAAGAAAAATAGCTAACGATTCAGACAACATAAAACAAACCAATGCATTGCGTGAATATTTTTACATCACTTTAAACATACCAAGATGCGATAGGTACAATGCATCATATTTTTTTACATTTATCTGATATATGTTAGCAATACATTTCCCATTTTGATAATTTGAGGCACGGGTAGAAATCGTTAATATGGTAGTAGGATCCCAGGGAAGGGCCGGAACCGGAATTTGTCCTGAGTGACCGGGTTCTAAGGCTTCAGCCACCAAACACAGCGGGTCCCCACGGTCAGTTTTATATTCTGGATTCAGAAACACAGCGATGTAGTGAGACGTGCAGTTGTTTTTTTATGCTTGTGTCCTACCAGTCCGAGTTTTGTGGTGCGTCTTGTGCTTTTTCTCGATCAAAAGGTGCTTTCTTTGCTGTATTTGGGGCGAGTAAAGAACGGAATGTCGAAGATCAACAACCCCTTACTGGCCGCTCAGGACAGATATTTCTTGTGTAATTGTCTAATTGTAGTAAAACTGGCATCCGAAATACAGACCGGGCTGCAGCAATTACACATATGTAATTGCATAACACCGTGCTGCTGAAGTCCTGGGAAAGGGTTTTCTCTCCTTGAACTTCGGGGGTGAGGTGCAGGGGGTGGCAATAAGGGGCTGGGGTGCTGCTGGATCAGGGCTGTGTTTACATCTGTATCTCCTCACACAGGCCAGCGAGGAGACGGTGCACTTCATTGTGTCACGGCAGAGCGCCGACCCCTGACATCTTGCAGGAGGCCGGGTGGAATAACAACGGAAGCCCCCCGCCATGCCCCAGTGAACGGAACCACCCAAACAAGGTGAGGCCTGCTTTTGTCAGACTTCCAAGACCTTCTTTTGATGCAAAAGAAATGAAAGCTACAGTGAGGGCCAGTGACCGAGAAGGGCAGATCAGCAAAGAGAGCTCATGTCTACCCAAGGGCAGTTTTTTGTGTTTGACCCGACGAGGAACAATGCAGGTTGTCTTTGCATCCGATGTCTGCTCTTGCTCGCTGCATACACTTCACATGGAGGGAAAGGCTGGGCATAGCACCAAGGTGCACGTTTTATTATGTACACACTGTTTGCAAACCTGTCTTCTGCACTGAGCCAACAAATGAAATATGTTATATGTAATAAAAATAAGGGGATTAACTGCACTTACCCTGTCTGGAACTGAGCCGGAAATAGAAAGCGCATGCGAGCTGGCTGGAGCTCTCCCCAGCACCTCGTGTGTACCCTATTCACGTTTTAGTAGCATAGCAGCCTTTCAGAACACAACTTAAACTAGAGCGCGAATTTACCCTCTTCTTTAAAAAATGTTTTTGTAGTGACCAGTGGTGCGCGCGCACCACACGACGGGAGGGAGCTCGGCCGCGACAACGAGGCGAACGCATGTTCGCTTCATTGTGTAAACGTAGCGCGCGCGCACCACATAGGAGCGGGGGCTAGAGAGCGCGGCAGCAAAGCGAGACGAACGCGCGCTGCTGCGCGTTCTGGCCACCGTCGGGAATGGGCGCGGCAAAGGCGGGACATGCGCCCGCCTTTGCCCAATAGCGTGCCGTTTTCCCAAAACAACGCACGCTACAGCCAATGAGGGCTTCTGAAAACAAAACCACACGCACGAGCGTGTGGGTCGTTTTCAGAAGCCCTTTCTAGACGTCTCGCGCTGCGCGAGCAGCGCTGCGCACTGCAACGCTAGGCGCGAGACCTAAAAAGGAGACAGAAGCTGAGCAAGTGTAAATGAGCAATGAGTGAACAAATGTCCGCAAATATGAGCAAAAAAAAATGAGGGGGGCCGCCCAGTCAACCAATGTCTAGCTCCTCAACGGTTCGTGACTCATGGAGCTCAGGTGCTGGACACATACACCATCTCTCAGGAAGGGATTCATAGGAGACAGTAGGAACGAAAACCACTGTAAGATGGCCGCCAAAGGTTATGCTGACTGTACTGTTTAGTCCTCCTTTACTGTCTACCATTCAGAGAGACCTTTGTCTGTTTTACAAATTAGAGGAATGCAGAGTCCTTCTATCAGTACAGTGTAACCCGGAGTTAGCAATTTAGTCCTTCTTTCATGAGTGTGTAGTAATTGAGGCCTTCTTTCATTGCAGTGTAGCCCATAGTTAACAGATAGGTCCTTCTTTAATGACCGAATCAGCAAATTTATTAATTGTTGCTAATTTAGTGTTGAAAGCCAGCCGCCATCTTGTGGTTGGCGTGGGCCGACCGAGAATGAAGTGCTGGCTCACCGGGACATGATCCTTTCCAGCAATGCTATACGAGTGGCGGCAATAAGCTGCCACGTCCCTCCGTCTCAACCGGTGCAGAGGCAGTCAAAGTCAGCCAAAAGGGACAGGGCGCACTGGCGAGGGAGAGGAGCTCCCAGACAGGCAGAACACACGACCTCGGGCCGCGAGAGATCGGGACGTCCAAGGCAGTAGAGGCGGGCCAGAGGCACACTCGCGCAACGTGTCCAAGGTGGGACACACAACCGAGGCGGATCCCACAGGGGAGTCGCGACACTCCAGCCAAAGCGAGAATACCTTGTAATCCGGGCCAAAAAGCGAGGGGCTCTCCCGTGCCAATCTGCAGCCCGAGGGCAAATCGACCCCGATGCCAGACGTGACGAGACGGCCCTCACGAGAGAGCCAGACTTTCCGGAATCAATGCGTGGGAAACCAAGCTTCGTCGGTAAGACTTGTAGCACAGGTAGATAGCGGTTCGTCGATGTCGTCGATGTCAGGGTATACGGTAGGATATTTTTACAGAGTAATTATCCCAACCCGGGAGCCTCTTTGACCAGCTCCAGATCGGCGGCCATGTTGCTTTGCTCAGATGTTGGTGGAACGCAATTACAGTAATCTATCTCTTGTAAAACTGTATAATGATGAATGAGTATCCTATATAATGTACCGGACAATATTATTGTGTGTGAAATGGCAATAAAAAGTGTTTTAGAAAAAAAAAAAAAAAAAAGAGACTGCTTTAAACTTCTCATCCCACACAGTTTGGTTGATAATTGTGTACGGGGAACCAGAGTCAGCGGTAATAGATAGTAAAATACCACCAATGTAAATCTCACACTTGGGTTTCTTCTTTGCACCTTGCAACACCAAAACTGTACAGTCCGAATCACACTCCACACTAAGAACACACTTGTTAGTTTCTTCGGTGTCTGTATCTTGTGAGTCAGATTCCGAAAGTTCTTCTAACATCTTAATAGACGTATACTTCCTAGACTGGTATCATGGCCAATGATACCACATGAAGAGCAACGCTGATTCCTTGCTGGACACTTTTTGTCATTCGCTAAATGTGTTCCCGATCCGCATCTGTAACACTTGAGATCATTAGCATTTTTTTCTTGTTCACGGAATATGCTTTCTTGGCACTAGGTGGAACGTACTTCTTGTTGTTCTTAATTTTATTTACAGTACCACTAGTAGATATTTTATCTTGTGGTTTGCTTTCATGCGCCAGAACAACCTTGGCACACCTTCCAGTAAGTTCTGCATATTTAACAAGCTCTACAACCTCTTGTAATGGAGCTTCACCTTTAGCCCACAAACTATCTTGGATTGAAGGATTAGTTGTGTGCATAATGATTTGGTCTCTTATGAACTCATTGTGTAGAGTAGCAAAACAGCAGTTTAATGCAAGGTTTTTAAGAGCAGAAACATATTCTTCCACAGTTTCCTCCTTAGATTGTTTTCTGTGGAAAAACTTGTAACGGTCAATACCTACACACACAGTAGGTGTATAATACTTATCCAGATCTTTAAGAGCATTAGAGAATACATCACTCTCAGTATAGAGCTTCTTCTATATACGACTGTAAACTTTTAACCCTATAGGTCCAAGAGAGCATTGCAATATTTTTTCGGGAGAAAAGTCGTGTTCCTCATCAAGAGCAGCCAAATAGTTTTAAAAATATTCTTTCCACTCCTGTCATTTGTGGACTACCTCTCCTTGTGCAGGTACAAATGGTTAAGGAGAGGTTAAATTTAAGGAAGAAGCCATGTTTACAGTATTACAGTTCAAATATGAAAGAAAAAAAACAATTAAAATACCACTTACTGCTAGGTCACTGTAGTGGTACTAACGTTTCTGTTACTTCGTGTAGTACTGGTGCTGAGCAGTAGGAGAAGAAAAAAAACGGCACGATCGGAAGACCGATTTGTGTGTACAAGTTAAAGCAATTTGCAGCAGCCCAATCACATAAAATGGCAGCCGAGCGTAAGCAACGTGCCTTCGATGGAAAATAGGCCGGAATGACATCAGTTCCAATTCGGAGAACGAAGACGAAGGATGCGCGCGTGGGAGCAGCACGTGTAGAAATGCAGGTAAGCGCAGCGCGAGTGTGGAACGCCAACAGCATTCAAATACAAACAGTCACCAGCAGCTTGCTAGAGTGCACTGTAGGCCCAAGCCATAAAACTAGCCTTGAAAGCTGGAAACTTGGTTAGATAGCTGGAAAGTAACCGCTCACGAGCCGGCAAACAGTTCGCAGCAGACAGGAATGGCATAAGTTTCATGTTGAAGTGCCACGGTAGTACGCAGACTGCAAGTGCTAACCGAGCACAAATCCAGAAGACAGACAGCAGGCTCGAATCGCGTAGGTTCGTGGCTGACGTCGCTCATCGCCAAAATTGTAGTGTATAAGATCCACACAGCTGAATTAAAGCCAGAAGTTTATTGTGGAAATACGACCCCAGCCATCAGCGTACTACCAGCTCTTGCAGTTCTCTCCCTTCTCTGCCTGGGCATTCTTTTATACATCATAGACACTTTACCAAGTTTCTACTACTAAGGAGGCAGAGAAGGGACAGCAGCCAAATAACATTCTAATTACATTCCAACACAACACAGGTAAGCGACACTTTAGAAACTACAGAGACACAGGTGAGAGATTATATAAAGAGAGGGGGAGAGATTAGGGTGAGAAGGAGAGGTGGTAAGGGATTGTTTAGAAACTACAGAGACACGAGTGAGAGATTATATAGAGAAAGAGAGGGAGAGAGACTATAGTGAGAACGAGAGGTTTTAAGGGAAAGTTTAAAAACTACACAGGCGACAAAGTATCTGTAGAAAGAGAAGTAGAGAGGCTAGAGTGAGAACGAGAGGTGGTGAGGGACATCTTAGAAACTACAGGTGCACAGGTGAGATATTATCTATAGAAAGAGAGGGAGAGAGTCACGAGTGAGACTGAGGTGGTAAGGGACAGTTTAAAAACTAAAGAGGCACCGGTGAGAGATTATATAGAGAAAGAGAGAGGAGAGAGACTAGAGTGAGAACGAGAGGTGGTAAGGGACACTGTAAACACTACAGAGGCACCGGTGACAAAATATATAGAGAAAGAGAGAGAGAGACTAGAGTGAGAACAAGAGATGGGAAGGGACAGTTCAGAAACTACAGAGGCATAGGCGAGAGATTATATAGAGAAAGAGCGGAGAGAGGCTACAGTGAGAACGAGAGGTGGTAAAGGACAGTTCAGAAACTACAGAGGCACAGGTGAGAGATTATATAGAGAAAGAGTGGGAGAGAGACTAGAGTGAGAACAAGAGGTGGTAAGGGACAGTTCAGAAACTACAGAGGCACAGGTGAGAGATTATATAGCGAAAGAGAGGGAGAGAGACTAGAGTGAGAATGAGAGGTGGTAAGGGACAGTTCAGAAACTACAGAGGCATAGGCGAGAGATTATGTAGAGAAAGAGCGGAGAGAGGCTACAGTGAGAATGAGAGGTGGTAAGGGACAGTTCAGAAACTACAGAGGCACAGGTGAGAGATTATATAGAGAAAGAGTGGGAGAGAGACTAGAGTGAAAATGAGAGGTGGTAAGGGATAGTTCAGAAACTACAGAGGCACAGGTGAGAGATTATATAGAGAAAGAGCGGAGAGAGAAGAGTGAGAACGAGAGGTGGTAAGGGACAGTTTAAAAACTACAGAGGCACAGATGAGTGATTATATAGAGAAAGATATGGGGAGAGTGACTAATGTGATACCAAGAGTTGGTAAGGGAAAGTTTAAAAACTACAGTGTCACAGGTGAATGATTATATAGATAAAGAGAGGGAGAGAGACTAGAGTGAGAACGAGAGGTGGTAAGGGACACTTTAAAAACTACAGAGGCACAGCTGAGAGATTATATAGAGAAAGAGAGGGAGAGAGATTAGAGTGAGAACGAGAGATGGTAAGGGACAGTTCAGAAACTACAGAGCCACAGGTGAGAGATTATATAGAGAAAACAGAGAGAGACTAGAGTGAGAACGAGAGGTGGTAATGGACAGTTTAAAAACTACAGAGGCACAGGTGAGATATTATATAGAGAAAGAGCGGAGAGAGACTAGAGAGAACGAGAGGTGGTAAGGTACAGTTTAACAACTATAGAGGCACAGGTGAGTGATTATATAGAGAAAAAGAGGGAGAGAGACTAGAGTGAGAACGGGAAGTGGTAAGGGACAGTTTAAAAACTACAGAGGCACAGCTGAGAGATTATATAGAGAAAGAGAGGGAGAGAGACTAGAGTGAGAATGAGAGGTAGTACGGGACAGTTTAAAAACTACAGAGGCACAGGTGAGTGATTATATAGAAAAAGAGAGGGAGAGAGACTAGAGTGAGAACGAGAGGTGGTAATGGACAGTTTAAAAACTACAGAGGCACAGGTGAGAGATTATATAAAGAAAGAGTGGAGAGAGACTAGAGTGAGAACGAGAGGTGGTAAGGTACAGTTTAACAACTATAGAGGCACAGGTGAGTGATTATATAGAGAAAAAGAGGGAGAGAGACTAGACTGAGAATGAGAGATGGTAATAGACAGTTTAAAAACTACAGAGGCATAGATGAGTGATTATATATAGAAAGAGAAGGGAGAGTGACTAATGTGGGAACAGGAGTTGGTAAGGGAAAGTTTAAGAAACTACAGAGGCACAGGTGAGAGATTATATAGTGAAAGAGAGGGAGAGAGACTAGTGTGAGAAAGAGGTGGTAATGAACAGTTTAAAAACTACAGAGGCACAGGTGAGTGATATATAGTGAAAGAGAGGGAGAGAGACTAGGGTGAGAATGAGAGGTTGTAAGGGACAGTTCAGAAACTACAGAGGCACAGGTGAGAGATTATATAGAGAAAGAGTGGGAGAGAGACTAGAGTGAAAATGAGAGGTGGTAAGGGACAGTTCAGAAACTACAGAGGCACAGGTGAGAGATTATATAGAGAAAGAGCGGAGAGAGACAAGAGTGAGAACGAGAGGTGGTAAGGGACAGTTTAAAAACTACAGAGGCACAGATGAGTGATTATATAGAGAAAGATATGGGGAGAGTGACTAATGTGATACCAAGAGTTGGTAAGGGAAAGTTTAAAAACTACAGTGTCACAGGTGAATGATTATATAGATAAAGAGAGGGAGAGAGACTAGAGTGAGAACGAGAGGTGGTAAGGGACAGTTTAAAAACGACTGAGGCGCAGGTGGGAGATTATCTATAGAAAGAGAGGGGAGAGAGACTAGAGTGAGAACGAGAGGTGGTAAGGGACACTTTAAAAACTACAGAGGCACAGCTGAGAGATTATATAGAGAAAGAGAGGGAGAGAGATTAGAGTGAGAACGAGAGATGGTAAGGGACAGTTCAGAAACTACAGAGGCACAGGTGAGAGATTATATAGAGAAAGAGCGGAGAGAGACTCGAGAGAACGAGAGGTGGTAAGGTACAGTTTAACAACTATAGAGGCACAGGTGAGTGATTATATAGTGAAAGAGAGGGAGAGAGACTAGAGTGAGAACGAGAGTGAGAACGAGAGGTGGTAAGGGACAGTTTAAAAACGACTGAGGCGCAGGTGGGAGATTATCTATAGAAAGAGAGGGGAGAGAGACTAGAGTGAGAACGAGAGGTGGTAAGGGACACTTTAAAAACTACAGAGGCACAGCTGAGAGATTATATAGAGAAAGAAAGGGAGAGAGATTAGAGTGAGAACGAGAGATGGTAAGGGACAGTTCAGAAACTACAGAGGCACAGGTGAGAGATTATATAGAGAAAGAGCAGAGAGAGACTAGAGTGAGAACGAGAGGTGGTAATGGGCAGTTTAAAAATAACAGAGGCACAGGTGAGTGATTATAGAGAAAGAGAGGGAGAGAGACTAGAGTGAGAACGAGAGGTGGTAATGGACAGTTTAAAAACTACAGAGGCACAGGTGAGATATTATATAGAGAAAGAGCGGAGAGAGACTAGAGAGAACGAGAGTTGGTAAGGTACAGTTTAACAACTATAGAGGCACAGGTGAGTGATTATATAGAGAAAAAGAGGGAGAGAGACTAGAGTGAGAACGGGAAGTGGTAAGGGACAGTTTAAAAACTACAGAGGCACAGGTGAGAGATTATATAGAGAAAGAGAGGGAGAGAGACTAGTGTGAGAAAGAGGTGGTAATGAATAGTTTAAAAACTACAGAGGCACAGGTGAGTGATATATAGTGAAAGAGAGGGAGAGAGACTAGAGTGAGAATGAGAGGTGGTAAGGGACACTTTAAAAACTACAGAGGCACAGCTGAGAGATTATATAGAGAGGGAGAGAGACTAGAGTGAGAACGAGAGGTGGTAATGGACAGTTGAGATATTATATAGAGAAAGAGCGGAGAGAGACTAGAGAGAACGAGAGGTGGTACGGTGCAGTTTAACAACTATAGAGGCACAGGTGAGTGATTATATAGAGAAAGAGAGGGAAAGAGACTAGAGTGAGAATGAGAGGTGGTAAGGGACAGTTCAGAAACTACAGAGGCACAGGTGAGAGATCATATAGAGAAAGAGAGGGAGAGAGACTAGAGTGAGAATGAGAGGTAGTATGGGACAGTTTAAAAACTACAGAGGCGCAGGTGAGTGATTATATAGAAAAAGAGAGGGAGAGAGACTAGAGTGAGAACGAGAGGTGGTAATGGACAGTTTAAAAACTACAGAGGCACAGGTGAGAGATTATATAAAGAAAGAGTGGAGAGAGACTAGAGTGAGAACGAGAGGTGGTAAGGTACAGTTTAACAACTATAGAGGCACAGGTGAGTGATTATATAGAGAAAAAGAGGGAGAGAGACTAGAGTGAGAACGAGAGATGGTAATAGACAGTTTAAAAACTACAGAGGCATAGATGAGTGATTATATATAGAAAGAGAAGGGGATAGTGACTAATGTGAGAACAGGAGTTGGTAAGGGAAAGTTTAAGAAACTACAGAGGCACAGGTGAGTGATTATAGAGAGGGAGAGGGACTAGAGTGAGAACAGTAGGTGGTAAGGGACAGTTTAAAAACTACAGAGGCACAGGTGAGAGATTATATAGTGAAAGAGAGGGAGAGAGACTAGAGTGAGAATGAGAGGTGGTAAGGGACACTTTAAAAACTACAGAGGCACAGCTGAGAGATTATATAGAGAGGGAGAGAGACTAGAGTGAGAACGAGAGGTGGTAATGGACAGTTTAAAAACTACAGAGGCACAGGTGAGATATTATATAGAGAAAGAGCGGAGAGAGACTAGAGAGAACGAGAGGTGGTACGGTGCAGTTTAACAACTATAGAGGCACAGGTGAGTGATTATATAGAGAAAAAGAGGGAGAGAGACTAGAGTGAGAACGGGAAGTGGTAAGGGACAGTTTAAAAACTACAGAGGCACAGGTGAGTGATATATAGTGAAAGAGAGGGAGAGAGACTAGAGTGAGAATGAGAGGTGGTAAGGGACAGTTCAGAAACTACAGAGGCACAGGTGAGAGATCATATAGAGAAAGAGAGGGAGAGAGACTAGAGTGAGAAAGAGGTGGTAAGGGACACTTTAAAAACTAGAGGCACAGCTGAGAGATTATATAGAGAAAGAGAGGGAGAGAGACTAGAGTGAGAATGAGAGGTAGTATGGGACAGTTTAAAAACTACAGAGGCGCAGGTGAGTGATTATATAGAAAAGAGAGGGAGAGAGACTAGAGTGAGAACGAGAGGTGGTAATGGACAGTTTAAAAACTACAGAGGCACAGGTGAGAGATTATATAAAGAAAGAGTGGAGAGAGACTAGAGTGAGAACGAGAGGTGGTAAGGTACAGTTTAACAACTATAGAGGCACAGGTGAGTGATTATATAGAGAAAAAGAGGGAGAGAGACTAGAGTGAGAACGAGAGATGGTAATAGACAGTTTAAAAACTACAGAGGCATAAATGAGTGATTATATATAGAAAGAGAAGGGGAGAGTGACTAATGTGAGAACAGGAGTTGGTAAGGGAAAGTTTAAGAAACTACAGGGGCACAGGTGAGTGATTATAGAGAGGGAGAGAGACTAGAGTGAGAACAGGAGGTGGTAAGGGACAGTTTAAAAACTACAGAGGCACAGGTGAGAGATTATATAGTGAAAGAGAGGAGAGAGACTAGTGTGAGAAAGAGGTGGTAATGAACAGTTTAAAAACTACAGAGGCACAGGTGAGTGATATATATTGAAAGAGAGGGAGAGAGACTAGGGTGAGAATGAGAGGTTGTAAGGGACAGTTCAGAAACTACAAAGGCACAGGTGAAAGATCATATAGAGAAAGAGAGGGAGAGAGACTAGAGTGAGAAAGAGGTGGTAAGGGACAGTTCCGAAACTAAAGAGGCATAGGTGAGAGATCATATAGAAAAAGAAAGGGAGAGAGACTAGAGTGAGAAAGAGGTGGTAAGGGACACTTTAAAAACTACAGAGGCACAGCTGAGAGATTATATAGAGAAAGAGAGGGAGAGAGACTAGTGTGAGAAAGAGGTGGTAATGAACAGTTTAAAAACTACAGAGGCACAGGTGAGTGATATATAGTGAAAGAGAGGGAGAGAGACTAGAGTGAGAATGAGAGGTGTTAGAAATGGGGTCTCTAGTTGGCCATGGCTGGCGCCCATGTCCAAATAGGGACCCTTCTTCCTAAGTCAGGGCAAGTGGGCTACCCCTTTGATAACCACTGCTCAACCCTGTGGTAGCGTAGCACGAGCAGTTAGGCCTATCTCAGAGGCAGTGTGTGAAGCATTTATGACCATGCACAATAAGGCAGTAACGACACCACAAAAGGACACAACTCAAGTAGGTATAGAAAAAATAGTATCTTTATCTAAGGTTTAGTACGAGACTCTCAAAAGCGTTTTAACCAGTCACAATGCACGTAAATCAGTAGGGACTTAAAAGGCAATAACGTGTTCACCAGAACGTGGCACTGACTGAGTTCAAGGCCTGGGTCTACGCGACCCGTTGCGCACCAGATACCTGCCGTTGGACGGGGACACAGCACGTAGCTTCTCGAGGAAGCGGAGACGGTGACAGGCGGACTCCCAGCGACCACAGTTCTCGATGGCAGTGGTCCGCAAAGTGCACTCACAATGATTCGGGCACTCGGGGACAGGCGGGCTCCCAGCGGCAGCAGCACGCGACTGCGGCAGCCTGGGCTGGTGGTGGCGATGACTCTCGTCGTGCAACTCTGTGGTGGGCTCGCGGCAGCAGCAGCGCTCTCCTAGCTGCGGCGGCCCACGGGACGATTCACGATGGTGCAAGGTTGACAAAGAAGCGGGCACTCAGCGGCAGCAGCTCTCTTAGCTGCGGCGGCCCACAGGACAAATCCCAATGATGCAAAGTTAGCAAAGGTGCGAGCACTCCGCGGCAGCAGCTCTCTCTTAGCTGCGGCGGCTCACAGGGCAAATCACGATGATGCAAAGTTAGCAAAGGTGCGAGCACTCAGCGGCGGCAGCCCTCTCTTGGCTGCGGCGGCTCACAGGACAAATCTCGGTGATGCAAAGTTAGCAAAGGTGCGAGCACTCCGCGGCAGCAGCTCTCTCTTAGCTGCGGTGGCTCACAGGACAAATCACGATGATGCAAAGTTAGCAAGGGTGCGAGCACTCAGCGGCGGCAGCTCTCTCTTAGCTGCGGCGGCTCACAGGACAAATCACGATGATGCAAAGTTAGCAAGGGTGCGAGCACTCAGCAGCGGCAGCTCTCTTAGCTGCAGCGGCTCACAGGACAAATCACGATGATGCAAAGTTAGCAAGGGCGCGAGCACTCAGCGGCGGCAGCTCTCTCTTAGCTGCGGCGGCTCAAAGGACAATCCACGATGTTGCACAACTAACACAAGTGCGGGCATCCTGCGGCGGCAGCTCTCTTAGCTGCGGCGGCCCACAGGGTTTCAGCGAAGGTTCTGAGGATTCAAAATAAGGCGGGTCCTCAACAGCGGCAGCTCTCTCTTAGCTGCGGCGGCCCACACAGTTTCAGCGAAAGTTCTGAGGATTCAAAATAAGGCGGGCACTCAGCGGCGGCAGCTCTCTCTTAGCTGCGGCGGCCCACACAGTTTCAGTGAAGGTTCTGAAGATTCAAATTAAGGCGGGCACTCAGCGGCGGCAGCTCTCTCTTAGCTGGGGCGGCCCACACAGTTTCAGCGAAGGTTCTGAAGATTCAAATTAAGGCGGGCACTCAGCGGCGGCAGCTCTCTCTTAGCTGCGTCGGCCCACACAGTTTCAGCGAAGGTTCTGAAGATTCAAATTAAGGCGGGCACTCAGTGGCGGCAGCTCTCTCTTAGCTGCAGCGGCCCACACACAGAGTTCACAAGGGTTACCAGTCCGCGTTCCTCACAGTAGGACTAGAGGTTCCGGATTACTCGACGGAGGCCTCACCTGCAAGTAGAATTCCTAGCAAAGGAATTCGGGCGGCTGACGGGGTGAAGTCTAATGTCCCTGAGACTTCAGCAGGAGGCGCTCTCAATTCAGGCCCTTGGGTAGTTTCTTCAGCAAGCTTGGGGAAAGTTTCAAAGTCCTTTCCTCTGTCCGCTCGGACAGAGTTTCGTCTTGACATCCAGAAGGAACACCCTTGAAACACGTTTCAGCGCAGCGTTTTATACCTAACAAGTCTTTGTTCTCTGCAGTCACAAATCACTGCATCCAGCCAGAACCAGTTCGGTGGGGTCGGGGAGCACTTGGTTTACGAGGCGACATCCTGCTCTTTGAGAATCTGGGGGTCTGCTATCAGACGCCCAGTGGGAGGTGGAGCCATCATTCACCTTGCCAGGCACGGCCCTGCTTAGATCAAAGAGTCACCCCTCTCCATACTCTAAATGCCGATCTCTCTCTCCAGCCAGGTCTGACCCAGCTGGCCCTGCTGCTCCAAAACCAGACGGCCAATACACCACGCTAGCAAAGCCTACAGGAAAGCTGAGGCCAGAAAATACCTCGTTTCTAGCAGAGGTATTTTCGAACACGAGCTATGCAAATAATCCTTACTAAAAGATGTATCTCAATGTCCTGAGCTTAAACATATCAAATTCGACGTTCCTATCAGGTTCCTGGGGGCAGGTAGGATTAGGGCATGTAATACTCAGCCTGCCCGTTCTGGCCTATGAGAACGGATAGCCTCACAATAGTAAACAGTGAAATGGAGGGTAACTCGCTATTAGAACATGCTACACAGACATACTTTAAAAGCTGCTTCGGTGGGTAGCGCAAATCAGCGCTGCCGGCCCACCAGCAGTATTTGGTCTACCAGCCCTGGGCACACACAGTGCACTGATACTAGGAACTGACAGGTAAACCAAACGAGCCAATTATGATTATCCCAATTCATACAGTTATCTTTACACAGGGAGCATTCGCGCTGTGTCACTGATTGGCAGTGGCACAGCGCCCAGAGCATCTAAATCCAGCCAACATAAAAGGTAAGAAGCGAAAAGAGGAAGGAAGACCCGCGCCAATGATGCCAGGTCTAACAAGAGGTTGTAAGGGACAGTTCAGAAACTACAGAGGCACAGGTGAGAGATTATATAGAGAAAGAGCGTAGAGACACTAGTGTGACAACAAGAGGTGTTAAGGGACAGTTCAAAAACTACAGAGGAACATGTGAGTAATTTTATAGAGAGAGGGAGAGAGACTATAGTGAGAACAAGAGGTGGTAAGGGACACTTTAAAAACTACAGAGGCACAGCTGAGAGATTATATAGAGAAAGAGAGGGAGAGAGATTAGAGTGAGAACGAGAGATGGTAAGGGACAGTTCCGAAACTAAAGAGGCATAGGCGAGAGATTATATAGAGAAAGAGCGGAGAGAGACTACAGTGGGAACGAGAGGTGGTAATGGGCAGTTTAAAAATAACAGAGGCACAGGTGAGTGATTATAGAGAAAGAGAGGGAGAGAGACTAGAGTGAGAATGAGAGGTGGTAAGGGACACTTTAAAAACTACAGAGGCACAGCTGAGAGATTATATAGAGAGGGAGAGAGACTAGAGTGAGAACGAGAGGTGGTAATGGACAGTTTAAAAACTACAGAGGCACAGGTGAGATATTATATAGAGAAAGAGCGGAGAGAGACTAGAGAGAACAAGAGTTGGTAAGGTACAGTTTAACAACTATAGAGGCACAGGTGAGTGATTATATAGAGAAAAAGAGGGAGAGAGACTAGAGTGAGAACGGGAAGTGGTAAGGGACAGTTTAAAAACTACAGAGGCACAGGTGAGAGATTATATAGAGAAAGAGAGGGAGAGAGACTAGTGTGAGAAAGAGGTGGTAATGAATAGTTTAAAAACTACAGAGGCACAGGTGAGTGATATATAGTGAAAGAGAGGGAGAGAGACTAGAGTGAGAATGAGAGGTGGTAAGGGACAGTTCAGAAACTACAGAGGCACAGGTGAGAGATCATATAGAGAAAGAGAGGGAGAGAGACTAGAGTGAGAAAGAGGTGGTAAGGGACACTTTAAAAACTAGAGGCACAGCTGAGAGATTATATAGAGAAAGAGAGGGAGAGAGACTAGAGTGAGAATGAGAGGTAGTATGGGACAGTTTAAAAACTACAGAGGCGCAGGTGAGTGATTATATAGAAAAAGAGAGGGAGAGAGACTAGAGTGAGAACGAGAGGTGGTAATGGACAGTTTAAAAACTACAGAGGCACAGGTGAGAGATTATATAAAGAAAGAGTGGAGAGAGACTAGAGTGAGAACGAGAGGTGGTAAGGTACAGTTTAACAACTATAGAGGCACAGGTGAGTGATTATATAGAGAAAAAGAGGGAGAGAGACTAGAGTGAGAACGAGAGATGGTAATAGACAGTTTAAAAACTACAGAGGCATAAATGAGTGATTATATATAGAAAGAGAAGGGGAGAGTGACTAATGTGAGAACAGGAGTTGGTAAGGGAAAGTTTAAGAAACTACAGAGGCACAGGTGAGTGATTATAGAGAGGGAGAGAGACTAGAGTGAGAACAGGAGGTGGTAAGGGACAGTTTAAAAACTACAGAGGCACAGGTGAGAGATTATATAGTGAAAGAGAGGGAGAGAGACTAGTGTGAGAAAGAGGTGGTAATGAACAGTTTAAAAACTACAGAGGCACAGGTGAGTGATATATATTGAAAGAGAGGGAGAGAGACTAGGGTGAGAATGAGAGGTTGTAAGGGACAGTTCAGAAACTACAAAGGCACAGGTGAAAGATCATATAGAGAAAGAGAGGGAGAGAGACTAGAGTGAGAAAGAGGTGGTAAGGGACAGTTCCGAAACTAAAGAGGCATAGGTGAGAGATCATATAGAAAAAGAAAGTGAGAGAGACTAGAGTGAGAAAGAGGTGGTAAGGGACACTTTAAAAACTACAGAGGCACAGCTGAGAGATTATATAGAGAAAGAGAGGGAGAGAGACTAGTGTGAGAAAGAGGTGGTAATGAACAGTTTAAAAACTACAGAGGCACAGGTGAGTGATATATAGTGAAAGAGAGGGAGAGAGACTAGAGTGAGAATGAGAGGTGTTAGAAATGGGGGTCTCTAGTTGGCCATGGCTGGCGCCCATGTCCAAATAGGGACCCTTCTTCCTAAGTCAGGGCAAGTGGGCTACCCCCTTTGATAACCACTGCTCAACCCTGTGGTAACGTAGCACGAGCAGTTAGGCCTATCTCAGAGGCAGTGTGTGAAGCATTTATGACCATGCACAATAAGGCAGTAACGACACCACAAAAGGACACAACTCAAGTAGGTATAGAAAAAATAGTATCTTTATCTAAGGTTTAGTACGAGACTCTCAAAAGCGTTTTAACCAGTCACAATGCACGTAAATCAGTAGGGACTTAAAAAGGCAATAACGTGTTCACCAGAACGTGGCACTGACTAAGTTCAAGGCCTGGGTCTACGCGACCCGTTGCGCACCAGATACCTGCCGTTGGACGGGGACACAGCACGTAGCTTCTCGAGGAAGCGGAGACGGTGACAGGCGGACTCCCAGCGACCACAGTTCTCGATGGCAGTGGTCCGCAAAGTGCACTCACAATGATTCGGGCACTCGGGGACAGGCGGGCTCCCAGCGGCAGCAGCACGCGACTGCGGCGGCCTGGGCTGGTGGTGGCGATGACTCTCGTCGTGCAGCTCTGTGGTGGGCTCGCGGCAGCAGCAGCGCTCTCCCAGCTGCGGCGGCCCGGGACGATTCACGATGGTGCAAGGTTGACAAAGAAGCGGGCACTCAGCGGCAGCAGCTCTCTTAGCTGCGACGGCCCACAGGACAAATCCCAATGATGCAAAGTTAGCAAAGGTGCGAGCACTCCGCGGCAGCAGCTCTCTCTTAGCTGCGGCGGCTCACAGGGCAAATCACGATGATGCAAAGTTAGCAAAGGTGCGAGCACTCAGCGGCGGCAGCCCTCTCTTGGCTGCGGCGGCTCACAGGACAAATCTCGGTGATGCAAAGTTAGCAAAGGTGCGAGCACTCCGCGGCAGCAGCTCTCTCTTAGCTGCGGTGGCTCACAGGACAAATCACGATGATGCAAAGTTAGCAAGGGTGCGAGCACTCAGCGGCGGCAGCTCTCTCTTAGCTGCGGCGGCTCACAGGACAAATCACGATGATGCAAAGTTAGCAAGGGTGCGAGCACTCAGCGGCGGCAGCTCTCTCTTAGCTGCAGCGGCTCACAGGACAAATCACGATGATGCAAAGTTAGCAAGGGCGCGAGCACTCAGCGGCGGCAGCTCTCTCTAGCTGCGGCGGCTCAAAGGACAATCCACGATGTTGCACAACTAACACAAGTGCGGGCATCCTGCGGCGGCAGCTCTTAGCTGCGGCGGCCCACAGGGTTTCAGCGAAGGTTCTGAGGATTCAAAATAAGGCGGGTCCTCAGCAGCGGCAGCTCTCTCTTAGCTGCGGCGGCCCACACAGTTTCAGCGAAAGTTCTGAGGATTCAAAATAAGGCGGGCACTCAGCGGCGGCAGCTCTCTCTTAGCTGCTGCGGCCCACACAGTTTCAGTGAAGGTTCTGAAGATTCAAATTAAGGCGGGCACTCAGCGGCGGCAGCTCTCTCTTAGCTGGGGCGGCCCACACAGTTTCAGCGAAGGTTCTGAAGATTCAAATTAAGGCGGGCACTCAGTGGCGGCAGCTCTGTCTTAGCTGCAGCGGCCCACACACAGAGTTCACAAGGGTTACCAGTCCGCGTTCCTCACAGTAGGACTAGAGGTTCCGGATTACTCGACGGAGGCCTCACCTGCAAGTAGAATTCCTAGCAAAGGAATTCGGGCGGCTGACGGGGTGAAGTCTAATGTCCCTGAGACTTCAGCAGGAGGCGCTCTCAATTCAGGCCCTTGGGTAGTTTCTTCAGCAAGCTTGGTGAAAGTTTCAAAGTCCTTTCCTCTGTCCGCTCGGACAGAGTTTCGTCTTGACATCCAGAAGGAACACCCTTGAAACACGTTTCAGCGCAGCGTTTTATACCTAACAAGTCTTTGTTCTCTGCAGTCACAAATCACTGCATCCAGCCAGAACCAGTTCGGTGGGGTCGGGGAGCACTTGGTTTACGAGGCGACATCCTGCCCTTTGAGAATCTGGGGGTCTGCTATCAGACGCCCAGTGGGAGGTGGAGCCATCATTCACTTTGCCAGGCACGGCCCTGCTCAGATCAAAGAGTCACCCCTCTCCATACTCTAAA
Organism: Calotriton arnoldi; assembly: GCA_963921515.1. NCBI lineage: Eukaryota > Metazoa > Chordata > Amphibia > Caudata > Salamandridae > Calotriton > Calotriton arnoldi. The sequence continues at coordinate 1,666,665 of CAWUFW010001618.1, forward strand.
TGCCGATCTCTCTCTCCAGCCAGGTCTGACCCAGCTGGCCCTGCTGCTCCAAAACCAGACGGCCAATACACACGCTAGCAAAGCCTACAGGAAAGCTGAGGCCAGAAAATACCTCGTTTCTAGCAGAGGTATTTTCGAACACGGGCTATGCAAATAATCCTTACTAAAAGATGTATCTCAATGTCCTGAGCTTAAACATATCAAATTCGACGTTCCTATCAGGTTCCTGGGGGCAGGTAGGATTAGGGCATGTAATACTCAGCCTGCCCGTTCTGGCCTATGAGAACGGATAGCCTCACAATAGTAAACAGTGAAATGGAGGGTAACTCGCTATTAGAACATGCTACACAGACATACTTTAAAAGCTGCTTCGGTGGGTAGCGCAAATCAGCGCTGCCGGCCCACCAGCAGTATTTGGTCTACCAGCCCTGGGCACACACAGTGCACTGATACTAGGAACTGACAGGTAAACCAAGCGAGCCAATTATGATTATCCCAATTCATACAGTTATCTTTACACAGGGAGCATTCGCGCTGTGTCACTGATTGGCAGTGGCACAGCACCCAGAGCATCTAAATCCAGCCAACATAAAAGGTAAGAAGCGAAAGAGGAAGGAAGACCCGCGCCAATGATGCCAGGTCTAACAAGAGGTTGTAAGGGACAGTTCAGAAACTACAGAGGCACAGGTGAGAGATTATATAGAGAAAGAGCGTAGAGACACTAGTGTGACAACAAGAGGTGTTAAGGGACAGTTCAAAAACTACAGAGGAACATGTGAGTAATTTTATAGAGAGAGGGAGAGAGACTATAGTGAGAACAAGAGGTGGTAATGGAGAGTTTAAAAACTACAGAGGCACAGATGAGAGATTATATAGAGAAAGAGAGGGGTAGAGACTATAGTGAGAACAAGAGGTTGTAAGGGACAGTTCAGAAACTACAGAGGCACAGGTGAGAGATTATATAGAGAAAGCGTGGAGAGAAACTAGAGTGAGAACGAGAGGTCGTAAGGGTCAGTTTAAAAACTACAGAGGCACAGGTGAGGGATTATATAGAGAAAGAGAGGGAGAGAGACTAGAGTGAGAACGAGAGGTGGTAAGGGACAGTCCAGAAACTACAGAGGCACAGGTGAGAGATTGTATAGAGAAAGAAAGGGGAGAGAGTAAAGTGAGAACGAGAGGTGGTAATGGACAGTTTAAAAACTACAGAGGCACAGGTGAGTGATTATATAGAGAAAGAGAGTGGGAAAGATAACTTGAGAATGAGAGGTAGTAAGGGACAGTTCAGAAACTACAAAGGCACAGGTGTGTGATTATACAGAGAAAGAGAGGGGAGAGAGAGACTAGAGTGAGAATGAGTGGTGGTAAGTGACAGTTTAGAGATTGAGAGAACTGTAAACGAGTGTATGGAAGTTGAGAAAAAGGCAGTTGAGAGACAAATATGAGTGCAGTTGTGAGAGATGGACGGGTAAAGAAGGGATAGAGAGGTGCGAAAGAAACAGTGGAGACCTTGTGAATGATTCTTGGCAGAAAGTATTACCTAGTTTCGGAGAGAAGACCAGAAGGTAGGAAATTAAGTTTACCTGTAAGTAACTGAGCCAGTCCCAGGAAAGAAACGAAGACCTGCAATGAGAGATGGTTCTTTTGTGAAAGCAGCCTTGCCACAGGTTTTAGATTAAACCAATTCCATTTCTATAGCATTAGATGGAAATACTTGTATGCTCTTTTGCTTTCTTCATTCACTGTTTCTGAAAGTTTAACATACAATTCACAGTTCGATGGCATCATGAGCGAGTGAATGAGCTGGAACTAGCTAATAAATGTAAAGTGATATTGAGTGGAGAGAAGTGGGGGTGGGGGAGGTGCCACATACGTCTAGCTAAAACTAAAAAACATGCCTGAGGTGGCCCTGGATGGGCAGTGAAAGTACAGTGGACGGAATATGACTAAAAGTCTAGTGACGCATTATAGCTTGCAACATAGTTTGTAAAATAGTGCCTGCATTCCAATGCATGCACCCCAGGCGGAATGATACACCCTACAGCCATCCTCCTGTAGTGATACAGCGGGGCGGTTGTCATGTTATGCCGCCGCCTCTCTCTCGCGCGCGCGTCCTGGGCGCTCCGGGTCCTTTGGGGGCTGGATGCTCTGCACCAGATGGTGCTTGGCGCTGCGGCGTTACATCCAGCAGCGAGCAGGCCCGTAAGCATAGTCTAGGACGGGTCTTTGCGGCCCTGTGTCCTACTGGGGGTTCCCTTGCACTCCTTGTTGGCGCTCCCGGGTGTCTCGCTGTTTGCTGGAGTGTGTGCCGGTTGGCCTCCATGCTTGGAGCCCGTCTTCCGGCGTTTCTGCTCGACTCTAGTCTTGGCGCGATCTGCCTGGGGGACGGGTGGGCAATTTTGTTCTGGCCAGCCGCCAGCGGCGGTGGGAAGCGCCGGGCAAGATTGGCCTGGGATACGCCCAGGGGGAAGGAGCTTTTCTACAGCCATTATTACCTGCGTTCGGCTAGGGCAGCATGCGTGCCTCTTTGGCCCCCCAACTCAATCCTGCCCCGTACCCACGGGGGGTACGCGTCCTGCGGTTCCCGGGCTGGCTTTTTGGGCAGCCACGTGGCCCGGCCGTTTGCCTGCTGGGTCTCCCGCTGGCTGGGGGGGGGTCATGGGCCGGCGCAGCTGCTCCGCCACGCCCGCCGAGCTTCCTCATTCGGAGCAGTGCCTACCCCCCCCTTTTTGATGGTGCCCCCTCCTGGTGTTGTTGCCCTGTGCTGGAGGCATGATGATGCACCCCAATTTAACAGCGCTTTAGATCGCGCGCGCCGCTGGAGACCCCTGAGCTCGCGCCGCCTCCCCCCCCCCTCCGCTGGGGCTGGAGAGCGCACGCGTTGCTTGCTCAGGCCCCGGGCTTTTCGCCCGGCATCCCCCCTTCGCGACGCCAGCAGCGCAGCGGTTTCAGGCTGGTGAGTGCAGTTCCCAGCTCGGATCATCCCCCGCCAGTGCTTAGGTGGATGGACCCACTGCTCGTGGCTCCTTGGGGGCGGGGGGGTTGGCGGCTCCCCCGATCGGGGCGGTGCTCCTTGCTGGAACGGGTACGCAGCTCCGTGTTGAGCGCATGCGTCGCATGCATGTGGCCCCGGGTTCAACCCCCTGACACCTCCAGGAGTCTCGGTTTTCCTCTCTCTGCATCCTGAGCCGGTTCCTTGCCGCCCACCCCCTCTTTGCGGCTTCCTCGGTGAGCTGCCGGCTCAGGTTTTTTCCCCGCGATCGGGAGGGGGGGGGAGGGAGGTTTTTCCCCAGGCGGCACTGGGCATGAGGCTGGAGGCAGTCTTTTGGCGGCTTGCCGAGCACTGGGTCTCGCCGCCCGCCGCATATGTCTATCGCCCAGCTCTGGGGACTTTGTCAGCGTGGCAAGTCAGGATGTTAGGACAGCCTCTTCTCCTGCTCTGCAGCGGGGGTCCTTGCAGCCTCTCTTTTCACTACGCTCCGGTGTGGCATTGTGGCTGGGTTATGCCCGTCGGCGTGGGCAGGCAGGGTTCGGGTCTCCCTGCCGATCTGGTGATTTAAAAAATTGCTATGAAGGAATTGTTTTAACCGGCGCATTATTTCAGGAGAGGATGTAGTCTGACCTACGCTGGGGGCAGAGCACCTAAATTCACAGCTCCGTGCCAACTGCTCTTCTTGCAGGATGTGGAGCTGGCGCCCAGTTGACAGGTTTTCCACGCAAGAGCAAGCCCCGGCGGACGCGGCGTAGGTAAACAAGAGCTTTGCATAGTGGCAGTATTGTAGCCAATGAGGTCTAACCGAGGCGCGATTATTGCTTATTGGAAACTTGCTGAAGAAGTAAGGACACCCAATTCCCCCGGTGTTCCTCGGCAATTTGTTTAATTGTCTGGGTACTTGCGTTGCTCAGGCTCGGGGTGGCGCAGAACAGGCAACGTCACATGATGTATGTTGGTGGGGGGGGTGTGCTAGGGCGGTCGACCTCTAATCTGGGGAACTGGGTTCCATTCTCGGCTTTGACGCTGAACATCCTGTGATTCTGGGCTAATCACCTAATCTCCCCATGCCTAACAAACAAGCATTTGCAATGCAATAGGTCTCGCATTTACGCGACTTTGAGCTATTACAGGCCGCGTCTCGAACTAGTGGCAGTACTTACAACAAGTGGGTCTCCAGCACAGAGCCCATGCCATGGTTTGTTGAGTCGCCTTCGTGTAGTTCGATCATTGGAGTCATTTCCAACTGTACGTTGGAGCTGTGCCTCGTGGACCATGATCCCAGCTGGCTGGTTCGTGTATGGGCATCGGCTTTCCCACATCCTTGTTGTTCCACGCCTCTTTTGTGTGCCTCTTTTGTGTGCGTGGCGTCCGCTTTCGGGCAGTCTAGCGGGGGCCAGTGGGGAGTACTGACCCCGCAGGTTCATTGGTCAAATTCGTGCGATTTCAGCCCGGGGAACAATTGAGCAGCGTGGTGAGTGCATGCAGCTAATTGTTGTACTGTAAGTATAGCTCTGTGTTCAGTAGAGCAGTGCTTAGCCTCTACCTGTTTACACGGCAGACGAGGTGGCCGAGTGTTTCAGGTGATGGACTGCTAATTCGTTGTGCTCTGCACGCGTGGGTTCGGATCCCACCTTCGTCGGAAAGCCATCAGACTTTCTTTTGGAAGTTAAGGAAATACGATCGCAATTGGATCATATTTTCTATTTGATTCGCATTTTGCAAATTGTTTGCTTTTACACGATTGTTGATGGAGGAGCCAACATACATAGAAATCCACCTGTATAATACGAGCACGTAGGATTGTTAGCAATCGCTAACTTCGCTGGTCGCTTTTGCTGTCAGTGTTGACAGATGACCTTTGGTGTGTTCTTGTTGATGGCCATTCCGCGCCTTTGAGTGGGCCGGGGATCTTGGCTCAATTTGGCCCATGGGCACGGTTGCCGCGTGCTCTCCCTGGCACAGGGGCGGTACGGTAGGAGAACGGCGGGATGTGGGTCCTTCCTTGTTTTGCATTGCTTGGGCAACAGGGGTGCGGTGGGCATTACATGGAAGTAAGTGTTCAGGGTAACGTGGTGGTTTTTCTCGTTTCATGTTTGCATCGTGATTTGTACTGACATTTTGGGCAAACCTGTGTGGGCATGTTGGTGGACTTAGGGTCACGCAACAACTGCAACAGGAAGTACGGTAACTAAGCCGAGGTGGCTGGTAGTGTTTGCTTGGCCAGGCGTTGGCTGGAGGTGTCGTGCGATTTCTTTGTGGGCTTAGCTGTGCAGGCTACCCTGCGGCCTCGAAATTTGTGGCAGGCAGGCGACAAGAGAGGGGTCTTCCGATACATTATACATGGTTTAGTATCCAGGCCACGGAGTGGCTGCGTGACACTCTGCTGTTGGAAGTGGTCAGCCGGTTGCCAGTCCGTCTAGATCTGGGTTCCTAGTTCAGGCCTGTCCAAGTTAGGGTTCAAGTGCCAGATGTCGGCCCTGGGATATGTCATCACAGGCCTGCAGAACAGCTTGTGGCTGGTTTCAACCTCTTGGCCACAGGTTCCGATCCTGGTAGGTCCACTCAGCATCTCTTCCTTCTGAGGTCAATAGAACAAGTACCATGGAGTGAAGTAACAATAAAATGTTATGCAGCGCCAAGATACCTTGGGGCGAACATGTTCCCATTACAGTCAGAAGTAGGAATTGTTAAGGAATCTGGTGAATACAGTGGGCTCACTCCGCAGGGTAGTAAGCGAGAGCTCAGCACTCTCCCTTAGGGCTGTAGGGTGGCGCAGGCAACTATGTTGTCACTGCCAAAACAACAAAGTTTTCATTAACGCCGCAAGTGCAGGGGCATGGGGGCCTTAGGAGAGTTACTAGCCCACTGCACCCTCACAATGTACTGTGTAACCCAACTTGAGGGGGGTACTTTACCTGTGCACTTTCAACCATGAAGCCAAGTTCACTTTGCGGGGCCCTGCTCACACTGATGTGGGCCAAGATCACACAAAGCATAGGATGAGTGAGGGTCAATCATATATGGCGATTTATGAGAATATGCCAGAGGTAGCGAATGTGACCTCTCAGACTAGATCAGTGATAATCTCATGGTTCATCTTTTGTCCCAATAGAGACTATAGTTGCGGACAGGCTCTGTGTTGCAAAGAATAGTACTTTGTCTCATTCGAGTGCCGCACTTGCCTCTTTCACAGTATAACGAGGTCAAGTTTTTCTCCTATGCGGGACTGTGCGCCGCCAGTCCGTTTGCAAAAGGGCTGCTGCTTTCTGGTTTCGGCACCTGGCATGCGCGCAGGTGGCCTGTCTGGCTGTTGCGGGAGTGCGGAGGGACTCTGGTGGTCTCTACAGTTCCCTGATAAACTGCTTCTAGTGGTTTCGTATGGCTACGGCTGGGTTTTACACACATGTCGACATGTTTATTGGCTGGCGCAGCACTTGGTCATCAGTCCGTACCCTCGTACTGGGGATCACCCTGGGAAAAGGGCACATTAGCGCTTAGTCACCCCAGATTGATAGGTGCAATCTGGCACGCGGTGCGTTGGAGTTTGTGCCACCCAGAGCTGGGGGCGTCTGTGGGCACACGCATTGCCCGTGCATTGTGCTATGGCCGGTTTGGTTAATCTTTTCATAGGGGAGAGATATGCGGGGTACCTAAATCTCTCAGCATGGCACATTTAGGGACGCAATCCGGGTTGTTACCCATTAAATGTTTTATAATATATGCTTTGGGGCACCTGCAGCAGTGAGGGATGCTTCCTGAGTGCCTAGGACTTGAGGTTTGGTAGCTCTCCCCTCCCCCAGGCCCACAGGGCTTTCAGCAGAATGGCCACAGGCTAGAGCAGGTCAAAGGGGGATTCCTGCGCGGTGCTGGTAGAATGTCACGTACCGTTAAGGGCATGTTACTACTAATGTCGTCCCAAAGTAGTGGGGTCAAACTGGGTGGAGCAGTAAGACTACAGGCACTGGGGAAGCTTTTAGCATTCCCTCATTCTAGTAAGGGCAGCTATCTGTACAGAATTATCAGCGAGTGGGGTAACATTGTCCGGTTATTCAGCGCCATCATGCCTCCGCCCCGTGACACAGCTCAATTCCTGCATGCCCACTGTGAGGGAGGTTACTGCCAGTGCCTTAATTGGCACCTATGCTTTCGACCTCCATTCCATCCCACGAGTCCTAGTAGTGCTCCCACCAAGTCGGATGCTATAGAGAAGTTGGTATCTTGGTGACTAGCATTGGCACGATCACCGTACCTCACATGCGCCTTACAATTCCAGTTTCAGCATAGGCACTTGTGGAGAAATCCTGGCATATGGGATTTGGTTGTCCACAAAGGAGAGAACTGGTTAATATGTTGGTTATGTCATTGAATTGGACGATATCTCACAGCAACAGGTGGATAGGGCATGGGTGCATGCTGGACATTTGTTATGGTGCAGGATAATCATTGTCTTTCTCTAGGTAACTGGGATCTCGTGCCCAGGTGCTGTCTCTTTTGGCCGTCGGTCACCAGCCAAAATGGTGGGAGAGTACAATTTTACATTTAACTGCTGTGTTACGCTAAGTGCAGTTCCTACCGGCAGCTACGGGGTTGTGCTAACTGAGCTGTAGGACGGTGGCCCGATTGACCTAGTGAGTTATGTAATCCCTGTGAGGTCATGATGAGGTTTGGTAGCACAGGGTAATAGTGGCAGATGAAACTGTTTCTCCCGTATGGTCGATACATAGGGTAATTAAAATAACCTGGTATGGAGTCTCTTCTGTAATGTGCCACTATGGGAGTGCGGTTGGCACATTAAATTTACACTGCCTCTGGGATAAGCCAAAGTCCCTGCCTGGCCACCTAAGGGGTGGGCAGGTGTCCGCTAAGTGTTTACTCCCTTCTCCTGACTAGAGAGGTGGGCTCGGACATGCTTAGGTGCATACCCTAGCCAACCAGAAACTCCATTTACTACATGGTAAGAGAATGCATAGGAGTTGTTTGCAGTCCATTCGCATCTGCCCCACAGGGCGAATGCTTTAGGGCACAAGGTTTGTGGAGGGCTCCTGTTTGGGAGCCTGGTAGAGCTAAGGTCAGGCTAGGATGGCTTGTGCTTTCGCTGCACGGCTGAGTCCCAGTCATGAGCGGATTGTATCAGGGTGAGCTGGCTGTGGGTCAGGAAGGCGCCAAGGCATCAGTAGCACTGAGAGGCTTTCAGACGTAGATGCTGGTCAGGAGAGGTTTGCAAAGGTATTACATTTATGCCTGGCATTCACAACCCATCCACACCAAGCCCATTGCCCAGGTCCTGGGCCGCATACACACAGCCCGGTACTAGGCACCTGCGGGTCAGTGCCATGAGTTTCTAAATTACGACTGTACAGTGGGCATACTTGCTGACCGGGCAGTATTGCTATGGCCTCCAAGGGCCAAATAGTCACTCACCAGCAGCAGTGAGTGTGGTTTGCCCACAGTGCAGTTGTTAGAAGAATTTATATTCCATGTACAGGTTATACTGAACTTGCTACCAGCGGGTCTAGTGTGTGAGCGGGTTAACTGCTTTGAAAAAGGCATAAAAGGAGTATGGCATAACGCATAGACCACCAGGAATTAAATCGGGGACCAGCTACTCTTACACTTGGATTTCGGTGGAGGGCAATTAAGTCCGGGGTAACCAAGTGTACCGGGTCGAGTGTTTTGCATCTTGGGTCAAAGCGGGTTGGCACACAGGGGGTGTCTAGGATCGTCCAGGCACACTCTGCAGTATAGAATGCAAAAGAACTGCACGTTGCCACTATTGTGAGTGTGACAGAGGCAACAATTTGTTCCCGGCCAAAGCAAACCAAGGTTCTTATGGTCAGATGCTCAACATCAACCGTTCACTCCAGCTTCACTGAAGGTAGTCTGTTAGCAGAGGTATAGAACAGTGACATCTTGCGCCAGGGTGCGGACATTGCACGGGCGACACAGCAGATAGGGTGCTGTCAGACGAGGGTGCTTGCGGGCTAGGAGGCCAGGCAATGTAGCAGAACCAATTCTAAGGATCCCTCTCCCCCTCCGGACTGCCCGAGAATCTGAGTGCAGTGGGATTTGCAATGTTACAGGTATTTTCCTGCCCATCAGGGGCAGAAGGGTACATTGCAGGTTTCTGCACAAATAGTGGGGGCAAGTACCTACAGACAGTGTGCACCGGTAACCCCAAGAGGGTGGTGTTAAGATCAATATCTCGCAGCGGCAAGTTAGCCAGGTGGCATTCGTCAGTTAGTTAGGCCAGAATGTGTGCCGTGGCTCCAAGAGCGGCTTTAAATGTGTTGGAGCAGCACCACTGACAATTCCAGAGCACACACTGCACCTCGGCCCAGTAGGTGAAGACCATATGCTCAGGTGCGGCTTGATCTTATGGAAGGCAATATTCCCTGGAATAACAATACTAGTTCACTACCTGGGTTGAGCATCAAGGGTCACAGCTGGTTGGCAGGTATGTGTGTAGCTTTAGTTGAGCAAGCCTGGTAGGTGGCATAAGTTGTCCCTCCATTTGGTTGCCGTGACTGCAATGGTGTTCGCTATGTGAACAATTTTGTTCGCCAGGGTTTATTAATCGCTAAGGTCTGGGCACATGCCTGGTCAACTTCAACAAATTAGGTGCACTCTGCTCCCAGGGCAGGTTACGGGTTGCTTCAGTGATGCAGGAAATGCCCGTCCGCATAGCCAGAGCATACAGGCTGGTTGTGGAAGCGGTCTTCTAAGCAAATGTGCTGCTGTTCCATAAATTAGGGAAACAGGTGTTAGGAAGCACGAAATACTAGAACGACTGCAACTAGGTTGCAGGAAGTGGGAGCCACATCAGCTTGAAGGGTAATATAGCGATGTTTAAGAGTAGAGCTCCCTCCTGGGAGGCCATCACATCCTTGCAGGTCATGCGAGGCACTCGTACATCCCCAGAGAAGGATAAACCGCTCCATGTGCAAGTTCGCAGGGCAAGAGGCTTTGGCTTCATAAGGCATGGGCTAAGCCGGGCGAACACCAAGGGAATGCTGACGAAGTTGGGGTGCACTTGGCACAGGTGGGCTTGGATCTGTTCCAACTGGACATGAATGAGGCCCGGGAAATTGCAGGTTGCAGTGAGAAAGGAGTTGTTTTGGTGGGGGGCTCTTTAGGCGACGGGGGCCGCCTCCAGAGCTGTGGAGGAGTTACAGGGCGATCTGGAAGCAAATGGGTACAGAAGGGTACCTCTGCAAGAGCACAATAGGGGTGCCAGAGCCAAATCCCAGGAGCCTCATGGGAGGGTCCTGGAACAATTACGTCGGCGCCCCGTTAGTCCTTCGGGCGGTTGTGGGCCTGAACAACCGGGGGCTTGCCTTGCTACGCTCCGCCCTGAAAGGGGCGTGAGTAATAGGGACCAATGTGTCACGTGATCCAGTAAGGGGATCACCCCCATAAGGGTAGCGCTGATTGGTTACTCCACAGTGCTTGGCTCATCAGGCGGGCAGGGCAGCATAGGTTGGTACAGCTGCCTGCCCTTGGATCGCCCGTAAGATAACCCACCATATTGCATACTTTTGTATGGAATAAACCTGCAGCACTATTTTCCCCAAACAAAAGTTGTGTTGTGTATTTATTTATGCATGCAGACTGTTGTGGTGTGGGTGGGGTGTGTTGCCAATAATGGGACTAAATCTGAATTGCCTCTGGTAATGGGGCAGTTTCCAGGTTCTGTCCGCCTAGCACCATTACTCGTTCATGCAGGCCCTCATCGACTGCTCTGCCGTCCTTTACCCTGTGATGTGGGTCTTTTCGTCTACACGCCCTCGCCCCACATCACACTGCTCCTATAATGCAGGCTCATTTTATCTCACATCACTTCCCCCACCGTCCAGGCGCTTTTTGATTCACCTTAGTGCCCTGAAGCCATGACAAACTGTGCGCTCAGCTATCAAAATGCTATTCTATCGATCAGTCATTTATGATACTTCATACGGACACTGAGAACAAAGAAAAATAAAAACGAAAAAGAAGAAATGCTACATGCCACGTGAATCCAGCGTGCCCACTGCATAGGGTTGGGGGTCTCACCTGGTTGAGTGCTTCAAGGCGCTGCGATACACACCGAAGTCTGCCGCACTCGACTCTGTGAAAGTGGCGTTTGGCGAAACCCAAGCTCCCAGCCAGGTAAATACACAAGTCACTGTTGGCAGAGACCTGTATTCTGCCTGTGACTCGTCTCAGATGGAAAGAGAAAGTAACTTTTCAAGAGGAGCCGCCTAGCAACCTCGAGCAGCGTTGTTAAAATACCGGCCATTTGTGCATGTTTGTGGGTTCCGGAAGGGCCAGGAGCTATTATTCCTGGAATAAGTTTTTCTTGAAAGCTATTTGCTTTAAAAGTCATTTCGGAATAGTCTAGAGAGCATTAATTCTTGTTTTCATTACTTCCAGTTTATATTTTCACAGGGTGAAAAACGTATTTTCATGATTTTCCAGATATTTCTCTCTGTCTTGGCATGGCAATACAAGCCAGACCCAGTGACACCAAGGCACCTCCTCCCGCAGCGCTGGGTAAAGGTCACTTACTGGTTGCTGGTCCGAGAATCAAAGCTTGTCGCCAGCTGTACTCATTTTTCCTCAAGTCTATTCTTGTGAAAAGCACGTCCTGCTTGTCCGAATTCTCCTTTGGTGGCGCTTGGACATTTGGACATTGAATATTTGGATATTTTCAATCAATCAGGGGTTTGTAAAGCGCGGCTACTCACCCGTGAGGGTATCAAGGCGCTGGGGGGTTGGGGGGTTGCTGAGCCATCTGGGTGTGGAAGTTCAGTCGAAGAGCCAGGTCTTGAGGTCTTTCCTGAATTGGGTCAGTGACGGGGGTTGCCTGAGGTGGAGGGGCAGGGTGTTCCAGGTCTTGGTGGCGAGGTAGGAGAAGGATTTCCCTTTGCTTCTGGTCTTGTGAATCCGTGGGACGGTGGCCAGGGCAAGTTGGGCGGAGCAGAGTTGTCTGGCGGGTGCGTGGAATGAGAGGCGGAGGTTCGGGTACGCTTGTCCTATGTTGTGGAGAGCATTGTAGGCGTGGGTGAAGAGCTTGAAGGTGATTCTCTTGTTGACTGGAAGCCAGTGGAGTTCTCGGAGGTGTTATGTGGCTGCGGCAGGGGGTGTCGAGTACCAGTCTGGCTGCGGTGATTTGAACGTTCTGTGTTTCCTGAACTGTTTCTGGGTGACGCCGGTGTAGAGTGCGTTGCCCTAGTCGAGTCTGCCGGTGATGAGTGCGTGTGTGACCATCTTTTTGGATTCTGATGGGATCCATCTGAATGCCTTTCAAAGCAGGTTGAGCGTTTGGAAGCAGGATGAGGATACGGCGTTGATCTGGCGGTTCATTGTGAGCGAGGAGTCCAGTATGATTCCGAGGTTGCGTGCGTGGTCTGTGTTTTCCCAGTGCAGCAAGCCACCAGAAGTCGTGCCAGGCTGAGGGGGTGGGTCCCATGATGAGTACTTCTGTCTTGTCCGAGTTGAGCTTGAGAAAGCTATCTTTGATCCAGGTGCCAATGGCCTTCATCCCGCTGTGAAAGTTGATTCTGGTGGCTGTAGGATCGTTGGTGAGGGAGAGGATCAGCTGGGTTTCTTTGGCGTAGGATACGATGTTAAGTGTCTGTGATTCCTGACGATGGCCGCGAGGGGGCCATGTAGACGTTGAAGAGGGTGGGGCTCAGGGATTGGATATCCCAATCAACCGAAGTATCTCAGTGCTCTTATCACTCATCAGACCGTTTGCGGAGATCAAGAGGCAGGGTGGCGGGGCTCGATTTCTCCATAGTTCGTTGTGTGCTGAAACATGTGTTCAATGGATCGGAGAGATTAAGTGATTCCTTTGCATCAGGGGAGTTCAGTCAGGTGGGTTACCAGCAGGGAGCCACCGTTATTAATGGTCCTGAGGGATTTGACACAGGGGAACCTCCAGTGGCAACCTGGGACGTAGCCAATCAGACAGGTGTGAATTCCTTTAATGTCCATGTGGATATTAATGTTTTACAGGACTCACCGGCGACTCCACCCCTAAGGCGGAGGAACGTCGCCCCACTGTTCTCCGAGCAGTTCAAGAAGAAAAAATAAAATGATAGTAACGCACCGTGATTATCATTTTATTTTTCCTACTTCAGTGGCTCAGTTTGTTATGTGTGGGCCGAGCTGGGCTCCGTGATGCCAGAGCAGTGCAGGTTAAGGAGGAGTGGTTGGCACACTCTGTAAGTGCGCATGACGCCTTGGCCGGCCGTCTCGGGCCGGCCAAAGCGTCATGTGCAATTTGCATGTTCTCCTCCCCGGCTGTATTACAGCCTGGGTGGAGAACATGCCCAGGCTCCCACTGCCTGTCTGAGCGCCGAACCACGGCACTCAGACCACACACAACGCTGCATTGCAGAATTGTGATTGGCTGTGGGGAGCCTGAGAGCCCGGGTGCATCCTGCTGCCGGACTCAAGATGAAGAGGACAGAGGAAAGGCGGTGGCCGGCTGGCGATGAAGAGGATGGAGGAGAGGCGGTGGCCCGCTGGCCAGTTAAGTGTGTGTGTTTTAAAAAAAATCTTTTTCATTTCCCCCCTCCCCGCCTCACCACTCCTATCCAGAAGCAGCCGCTACTGATGAAGATGCAGGCTGATACAATGGTATTTCAGCAGCCTAAGCAAGGGGAGGTCCTTTCCCTCCGTTCCTTCTAGTTGTAAGCAAGATACTGAGGAAGATATGGAGAGAACGGTGGAACCCCTACGGAAGTCCCTACTCAACTCGTCTAAAGTAGTTACTCCTGTGTCCGACTCCCTATGTATCAAGAGGAATCAAAAGCAGAAGTCAGTCAGGGCTGCCACTCGGCTGCCATCATCAGGGCCAGACTGGCCGTAGCGGGCACCGGGGTTTTCCCCGGTGGGCAGCCAGGGTGGGGGCTAGTTTTGAACGCCTGGGGGGCTGGTTTTGTTACCCGGGCCATTTTGCAATATCGGCCCCCAGTAACAGCAGCTGCAGTGTTTTTCCACGTGCGCATCAACGCCCCCCACCCACGGCGGAATCGACTAAATTGCCAGGGACGGTTTGCGTTCCCTGTCCGGCCCTGGCCATCATCCCTACGGGACTTTGTTACAAAACATTTTAGAGTGAGGAGCCCGGTGGCAATGAGGATTTGGGTATTGTTAATGCCATGGTGTTAGAAATTGATTTCTTCGTTGGCTGAGGTATGCACCCAGGCCAGGCAGGAATCACCACTGTAGTCAGGGTAAACTAGATGCACACTAAAAGATACACTGTGCTCACCCTCTGGTACCTTGGCACAGAACAGTCACGCTTATCTAAAGAGGCAATGTGTAAAGTATTTGTGCAACACACACACACACAGTAAGACAAGTTGCGAAAGAAACAGTGGAGACCTTGTGAATGATTCTTGGCAGAAAGTATTACCTAGTTTCAGAGAGAAGACCAGAAGGTAGGAAATTAAGTTTACCTGTAAGTAACTGAGCCAGTCCCAGGAAAGAAATGAAGACCTGCAATGAGTGATGGTTCTTTTGTGAAAGCAGCCTTGCCACAGGTTTTAGATTAAACCAATTCCATTTCTATAGCATTAGATGGAAATACTTGTATGCTCTTTTGCTTTCTTCATTCACTGTTTCTGAAAGTTTAACATACAATTCACAGTTCGATGGCATCATGAGCGAGTGAATGAGCTGGAACTAGCTAATAAATGTAAAGTGATATTGAGTGGAGAGAAGTGGGGGAGGTGCCACATACATCTAGCTAGAACTAAAAAACATGCCTGAGGTGGCCCTGGATGGGCAGTGAAAGTACAGTGGACGGAATATGACTAAAAGTTTAGTGACGCATTATAGCTTGCAACATAGTTTGTAAAATAGTGCCTGCATTCCAATGCATGCACCCCAGGCGGAATGATACACCCTACAGCCATCCTCCTGTAGTGATACAGTGGGAGTCCTCTGAAGCCCCCTTTTAGAAAATGAACGACAATGCATGTGGAATGCGGCCTACGCTGCCTTTAACTAGACCTAAGACATTTGAATAAAACTTACGGTGTTGAGGTGACTGAGCAATAATGAAAATAATACGTTATTTAGACAGTGCGCTTTTGGCTCAGTGGTGCGCATAAAACATGTTTATTATTACTCAATCTGAATTGCCTCTGGTAATGGGCAGGCCTGCCAAGTATCACGCATCAGGCGTGACTCTAACGCATTTCAGTGTGGTGTTCCGCATCACCGCACTGAAATGCATTTGTCACGCATTTTAATGCCACTGACTCGTGTACCAGCGCTGAAGTAATTGGCCATGCCAGGCTGCTAGAGCGCGCGCCTGTGACCTGCGCCGGCTTAGCTGCTCCCCGCAGACTTGCCTGCCTGGGCGCTGCCACCAGCACAGGCTGAGTCAGTAACATAATCTTGTGCACATAGCTGCTACAAATGTATCTTAATAGCCTGCCGCCAGTTGAAATTCCCGCCCGTGGCCTGGCTGAGTCACTCAGACTACAGCCCCGGCCGCCTGACCTCCCCGGGCCGAGGCAGTGCTGTACCCAATAACGAGACACCCGGGCGGGGCCTGCCCTCAATGGTTGCTTGATTAGTGGCTGTGGCGCCGCGGGGGTGTGACCTCACCTCACGTCCTGGAAGGAAGTGAGGTCAGATTGAGGAAGCGGGGACTCAGAGGCGTGCGGCGCGCCGGCGGGCAGTCACTGTGTCCTGTCCGGCATCCGTCCGCATAATGAGTCAGTGCGCTGCGCACTGTCATGCAGTCGTCAGCAGCATCAGCATGGTGCCTGAGGCTAGCACTGCCTCCCTGCACCGGCCTCCGCTCTCTGCCTCAGCTATATGCTGAAAATAAAATCCATGACCTCAAACACCCCCCCGCGCCGCGGCAAAACATTTGCCGAGGGAAACCGTCCTAACCACCGAGAGGCGAGCCATGCCGGTGATCTTTCTTCACTTAATCACCTGCACAAGTTGGGTGCATGCGTGCTCCCGATTCATGCCATATCTGTTCCAGTGACAACGAAAATGAAATGTGTCCTGAGGAACGACGCTAGGCTTCTCGTCAATGAGGTAACGTGGTGTGCCAATTATTTCAATGTGATAAGAATAATAAGAGTTGGTTTACGCTTCGCTTACAAGAAAAGTGCTAACATGGGCTGTGCGTGTCGTAAAAACGGAAGCTGCAGTGTCCTTTCTGAGCTGCATCCATAAAAAAGTTATTAGTAGAAAGACGAAAAGCGTGATCGGCGTCCACTGCTGAAGATATGGTCTTAAGAGGCGTGCTTTCCTAAATTAAGTTGGAACAAAATGCGTTCTGTGAATATTTAAAGAAATTTTTATTCAGGAAATACTGAAGCGGGGACGGGATTACATTGGCATTGAGGTGCTGTTTTCGCAGTTTGAAAAGTACTGGGAAATACAGCTGCATATTAATTTAAAGTAAGTGTGTGCCTGGGGTTATATAAAGCGCAATGATACCCATAGGGTCTTGTGACAGTGCGCTCTATAGAAAGCGGCAAAGATAAATGTGTAACTTAGGGACCACTTCAGAAGAATCCTAAACTTAAACACCACGAGGCCTGCTGCAGTAGATAGCCGGACAGGGCCGGCGCTCGGCATGGGCAGTGTGGGCAGCTGCCCAGGGCCTCACGCACAGCTTAAAAACAGGGGTCCGCTTCACTGTGAAATGCCACACTTTCACAGTTAGTCCACCTGCTCCTCCAGGGCTACCTGCCCCGCACAATCACCCTGCAAGTGCAGAAGTCTTGACCTTGCTGGTCAGGTGTGGTGGCATTCCTGGGGGTGCAGGGGTGGGGGGAAGGGACAAACAGAGTGGGGAAGGCACAGCAGCCAGGCCAGCAATTATGTTGGCTCACAGTGTCAGGGGCGAGGCAACACCTCTGTTAAGTACCGGCCATTCCCTTTCTGCATTTTGTTTCTAGGCAACAGAAGGCCCCTTTGTTTCCAGGACCAGCCAGGCACAGGTAAGGAGAGGTGGGTGAGGGGAGGAGAGAGCAGCCAGATCAACTGGCTTTTGTTAACTTTTGCATCACCCGTTTTTTTTTATGGGAAAGTGCATTTAAAATGTATGTAGAACTCCTGTGGTAGGGCAGTGTTTTACGAAATGGTTATTGCTTCGAGGCTCAGCAGGGGCCCCTTTCTCTGGGCTTTTAAGCACTAGAGCAAGCTGCAAGGTCCAGGTGTGGGGCCCCCTTCCCTGTGCCTTGTAGCCATTACTCCCTCTTTCCTTTATTTGTTCCCCAAAAAGAAAAACACTTTTGCTGGAAAGGTCGTCTTTTTCGGACATTTTTCACTTCCATTGTGCACCCTCGGGACGGAGAGAAATAAAAGGTTAAAAATGTGAAAAAAACTAAAGCAAGACAGAGTGGGTCGAAAAGGGGCAAGATTGATTTTATTCAAACCCAAAACACATTAGCGCCACTTTACAGAGTTTGCCAGTGAAGCGCCACTTTTGTTTTCTTGTCTTTCTCTGAACAGCACTGTTTTCCCCGGGTGGGGAAGTGCACCATTCCTGGATGTACTGCAATACCTGCTTGATGGGTGGATTGGAAAACAAAATGCATACCGCTGCTCTGTATTCACAAATGTGGTCTTGTCTATTTAAACCATACTGCTTACTTTTTGTAAGGATATAAGCAATGGACATTGAAACGGGTCCCTTCCGGCTCTGTAGTTATGTCCTTAACTTTTCATGCAAAAGTACTCATTGATTTCTGAATAATAAGTGCAGAAGCGTTAAGGTAACCAATTTGTTCCTTCTTACATTTCACATGCTTTACTTAATCTTGCATTCCCTATGAGTGTTTGCTTTTTCCAGGATGTTGTCACTTTTTTTCTTTTACGCAGCATATTACTCTAGTCTAGTGCGTAATTTGAATTGAGTCGCATCCAGGTGTTTGTAGCGGGGCGCAATTGGGTTGTAATTGAAGGCAGCGTGAGTTTCTCTCAGTGGGGCAGTATGGTGTTTAGTGGAGGGGAAGATGTGGCACTATGGCCAGAGCTGCCGACTTGGGAACTGGGGAACCAGGTTCAGCCTTCATGACTAGTCCCCTAGACCACTCTCCTGAGGGAGCACATTCCCGTGCTAGACCTTAGAAGGCCCCGCTAGACCTTAGAAGCCCTGGTGTCTTAGAAGCAGCAGGTGGACCCTAGCGGTGGCAAGTGTGGGTTAACCTTGAAGGCCTGTCCACCACAACCCCTTTTGAAGCTCACCTAAAGTCTTTTGGGCAGGCCTATGAAGCAGCACACCCTAGAGCAGCAGTCTTCAATCTGTGGGGCGCGACCCCCAGGGGGGCCGTGGAGTCCTGGGAAAGGGGTCGCGCCTTTCCAGGCCTAACTTCTGCTTGGAATGTAAAATGTGCTTTTCCTTTTGGACAAAGGCCGGGACCCTTCATTCCCATCGTTAAAATGCTTTATGAAGTTAATTGACTCATGTGCTGTAAAATGAAGAGGCCTGGTAAAACAATCCTTCAAGTAAGTGTTCATGCCAGGGTGCCTGCTTGCCTGAATGACATACAAATGTGCGCAGGAGTTAATCTGCAAATGTAAAGGGTGCATGGGAGCGGTTCTGGCTTTATTTGCTTGAATCACTCCAAGCATTGTGATGGGAAAGATGTGGTTTTTTTTTTTGCATGGTGGTGCAAAGAGTTAACAACTGGGCTGTGAAGTGTATGCTTTTAACCATAACTGCATTCACACAGTGCTTAGTACCCCTGGGGAGGTGTTGAAGGGACAGGTATGCAAAAAAAAACCCACAAACATTACTTATGGTTTTATATTACTCAAATCTACATTTTTGAAGCTCCATTTTATTTTAAAACTATTTGCACAGTTTGTAGCAGTCTATATTCTAATGTGTGTAATGCAAGTATAAAATAACGACTTACACATTCACTGTGCTTTCTGTCACAGGCTGTGACCTCATAGCACAAAAAATACACAAGTCACTATTCTCCACTGCGCCAACCACATTTAATTCTGTGTCTATCTGGTTACACACAGACCTCTGCAGTGCATTAAATAATAGACGTTTCATAATGTACTACAGTGCATTTCCCATTGAGTACATTTTTTTTTCATTTAAGCTACCCATTATTTTATATGTAGCTACCTGATGGTGAAAGACCTAAAAACTAACAAAATATTTTGGGGCTGATTTATGAGAGGCTTCGGCTGCCGGAGCGTCACTTTTTTTTAAGCTTTGGCGGCACAAGCGTCTCAATCATATCTATGAGGCGACGCAAAGTCACCCTGCGTGGCTTTGCATGGCCTCATAGATTTGGAGTAAGACAAAGCAGCGCAAGTCACTGCGCTGCCTTACACTATGTCAAGTAGGCGTTCCATAGGCATTGCAGTGGGTGTTCTCACGCAACACCCATGGGTTCTGACGCTGCCCCAGCTTTGTAAAACCATGTAAGCCTGGGGCAGCGCCAAAACCTTACGCCTCCCCACAGCAGACGTAACGAGGATAAATGTTGTCATTTCTCCTTGTTTTTCCACTTTATGTGTGTTCCTCTTTCTATGTGTGCTGCGTTCTGCAGCCTACACAGAAAGAGGAAAACCCCTCTCAGGATTCTTTTTTTGCAGGAAGGTGCCCCTTCCTGCACAAAAACAATCCTGCCTATGTTGGCGTTAGGCAGCAATTTGTGCGCCAATGCAGGGAAAGGACAGAAATGCACCATATTTCATAAATAAGGTGCATTCCTGCCCTTTCACATTGGCGTAGGGCAGCGCAGCAAGAAGACTTGCAGCGCTGCCCTACACCAATGCCTCATAAAGAAGGCTTTGTTTTAGCCACACCTTTGACCACGCCCCCAAGTTCTCTTACTGACCTTTGGTTTGCTAAACACTGTTTAATTTATTTCCCCGATGTAAAAATGATTTGCTGTGGGAATTGGGAGCGTTTATGGTTGTTGATAGTTGGCAATGATGAGGAGGACCAAGTTCTGGAAATTTTTGTCAGGAGGTGGTCCTTACGCTTAAAATGTTTTGACAGGGGGGTCTCGGCATCAAAAGGTTTGAAGACCTCTGCCCTAGAGCAACAGTGACTGTCATTGAGGTCACAGGACCCTTGAGCAGGGCCAGCTCTAGGGCGGTGCGACCTGTGAAATCGCACTGAGCGCTCACTTCGGGAGGGGGCATCATGTTTGCAAGTATATAATGTTTTTAAAAGCGTTTGCTGCCTCCTTCTTGGCCTACAGCAATTTTCGGCAACAGTAAAAATGTCATGATAACTCCAGTGATTAATGTTCTTCCTAGAGAGGAGTTTTGTTAAGTGGAAGTTTTGACTTGTGGAAAGGTAGCGCGAGAGAACATGTACCATGCAGATCACAATGTGCAAATAATGTAAATAGGTCAGTGGGTTCCTGCTTTTGTCATTGAGATCCTTTTGTTACTTGCAGTTTATAAGTCAAAATCCTAACATAGAACAATGAGCTATTAACTGCCATATAAGAGCTGCATGCAAATTGCAAGGTATAAATTAGAGCGTTATGGTTTTTTCCCCTGTCTTTGATTATCCTAATGTTGCAAAAAGGGTTCATTTGGATAGAAATCAATTCTGGTTATTAAAGAGAACCCCCAACCATGGTATTACCTTTTAAATTCAGAGTTTGTGTTTCTCCAGACCAATCACTATTAAACTATACTGCCCACTAGTATGGTTGTCATGTAACTTCTACACCTTGTAGTCCTTTGTCTTATGTAACATTTCCTATACAGTGATTTACACACGTATGATTGATTGTCTCTATGTAATGTGTGTGATATAAAGTTATCGGACACCCTACACTGGTATCAGTGACTCTGTAAATCAAATTAAATGCATCTGAGCGAGAATATGGTTATGGAGACTTGAGGGGCACTGTTAAAGGGTGGTAGTGAGGGAATCCGTGGCAGAGGGAGTCATTGGGGGCACCAACAAACATTGTCGCTCAGGGCTCCACCAGCGCTAAAGCCTTCCACTTCCTACAGTTCTAACACCAAATCAAAAAAGTTGATTTGAAAACCCCTTGAATCTGCAGCATACCTTCAAGTCAATGTATGATTTAGTAATGGTGTCGGTTGTTCTAAGTCTTTTTTTATTAATGTCAAATCTTTATTTGTTTGTAATGGTGTCTTGTATTATATGTGTTGTGTTTTTGCACTTAACATAATTCTGGCGAGTAAAGCGCCCACACACAAAAAAGATTGTCCTATGACTCTTAGCATGTGCTTGTGGAATACTGGTGAGAAGATTTACGTTAAAACAAATTTCTAAGTATTAATGCCATCCCTGGGTGACACAATAATGGCACAGAATGATAAGGGAGCCTTTTGAAATTTGCGATTATATCCATGGTGTGAGAGGTTTTCTCTTGTGTAATTTTATATTTTGAATGATCCCGCTCCTCATTACCTCAACAGGATCTCTCCCTTTATGAGACAGAACTGGAATTTTTATCATGCACTCATCTGGAAACAATCAGTTAACATGGAGTAAAAACATCCATCTTTTGAGACCTGCAACTAGCTTTTCCATCCATTGTGACAAATGTAATCCATTTAATACAGTTTTAAAATATATGGACTTATTTCATTTGTATATTTATCTTTTTGTCCTTGTTACTGATATCCACGTTAGGTCTCTTCACTAATGCCAAATAAGATCAATAGTCCTGAGATGTCACTTTGTGTGATGTCACTTCCTGTGATGTCACTTCTTGTGATGTTACATGCAAATTAGAGGGGCCTCACATCTTCCCTTTCGCCTGGGGCCTCAGAAGTTCTAGGACCGGCCCTGTAGCCGGAGGCCTGCTGAGCAGTGAAAGCCTAAAACTGGAGCTAACAGTCAGGCAGGAGTTTTGTGCACGCAGAGTCTGAGCCATGGGGTTGATGCCAAATCTGAGGTGGGCTGCACACAGAGTTTGAGGCCTGGGAGCGCTGAATGCAGACTGAAGCTTGCTACACACAGACGTCCAGCCGCATGTTGGCCGAGTCTGAGAGATGAGGCATGCTATTTAAGAAGGTCTGCTGCACACAGCTATACCATGCACACAGACGCAAGCCCCCTGCACCCATACAGCATAGCGCACAGCTACACTGTGCACACAGACACAAGCCTCTTGCACCCATGCAGCATAGCACACAGCTACACTGCACACAGACACAAGCCCCCTGCACCCATACAGCATAGCGCACAGCTACACTGTGCACACAGACAAGCCTCCTGCACCCATTCAGCATATCACACAGCTACACTGTGCACACAGACGCAAGCCTCCTGCACCCATACAGCATAGTTACACTGTGCACACAGACGCAAGCCTTCTGCATGCACATAGCATCACACACAGCTACATTGTGCACACAGACGCAAGCCTCCTGCATGCATACAGCATCGTGCACAGCTACAGTGTGCACACAGACGCAAGCCTACTGCACCCATTCAGCACCGTGCACAGCTACACTGTACACACTGATGCAAGCCTCCTGCAGCCATACAGCATTGCGCACAGCTACACTGTGCACACAGACGCAAGCCTCCTGCATACACACAGTACCACACGGCTGCAGACTCTGTGGTGCCCGCTGCCACACACAGAACGAACCTGCAGTCTATCATTCACAGACAGTAGGGCCTGCTGCCAAAAAGGCAGTGCAATAACTGATGGACAGTTTGAGGCCTTCTGCACACAGGGCAGAGACCTGATGCCTGCAGTGCTCCGAGTCAGGCAGAGATCAAGGGCACAGCAAGCTCAACGGTCACTAGTCTGTCTGCACAGCTGTGTCACTC
The DNA here is from genome assembly GCA_963921515.1 of Calotriton arnoldi. Classification (NCBI taxonomy): domain Eukaryota; kingdom Metazoa; phylum Chordata; class Amphibia; order Caudata; family Salamandridae; genus Calotriton; species Calotriton arnoldi. The sequence continues at coordinate 1,689,431 of CAWUFW010001618.1, forward strand.
AGAGGAGGGCGTTGGTGTAAGTTCTGATATTTATATGTTTCCCTTGCCTTTTATTGCTAGATTTTGCTCGCGAGAAAGTGTCACTCATAGTTGTTGAATGTCACTCATAATTACACTGAAATTATGAAAATGTCACACATAGCAATCTAAATCCTTGGCAGCTATGCATGGGGCAGTTTCCAGATTCTGTCCGCCTAGCACCAGGGCTTTAAGTGGGCCGGGTCTGTCCGGGTCTGAGCACCAGCAGTTATTTTTAGGGGGCCTCGAAACGGGTCTCTATCGGGCTCTGTTTTCGGGCCTCGCAGAGGTAGTCCGTTTTCTTTTTTTTTTTTCTTGGACTATTGTTACACACATACTTAAGGTATCAAGGTGCTTGCGGATCGGCAGGCCTGGGCACATCAAGGTTAACCACTTAGGAACAAATATGCTTTAAGTTACTCCTTAAATTGATTGACGACTATCAGGAGGAATTATACTTCATTATTTTGCACTAAAGCTAGCAAGACTCTCATTCTTTTCTTGGGCACAGCAACATCTTTTAACGTTGCTCCCGAGTGGGAGAAAAATGACCTGTGTATGAATCCTGAACCCTAGCCTAAATACCGTAGTGGGTGAGGCTGCAATCTCATAGCAGCAGCAACGTGTATCTAATCAGGGACTTTGCAACAACTGTTACTGATCATTTGTGCACTTTTCTTTTAAGCGATTACATTTTTGGGGGCTAATGATGACTCGGGAGAGTGGTTATTTCATTTTCTCCGTTCTCACTCTTTCACTTGCAGGTTTCATGGCCCCAGAAAATGACAGAACTTGGAATTCCCTCTCGGCCCTCCTACCTGACGTAGTCTCTCTGTCCCTCCCGCAACCACCATCTTTTGATGGTGCTTCAAAGCGGGAGAGAGATGACCTGGGATTGATTCTTGAACCACAGGCTGACCCCTTGATTGTGTGAGGCTCCACCCATTTACTGGCAGTCCCTTTCATGTGTGTAGGTACTTTGCAACAAATATGTATTGGCGCTCAGTGGTGCAGAATTATTTTTAAGGATTGAATTTGTAGTCTCTGGTTTCTGACACAGAAGCTCATTTGGTTTTACACTGCTCTTTTTAGGTCTCGCCTATGCAGCGCGCATGTGCTGCATAGGAGAGACCTTTAGAAATCGGCACAGCTTTCCCTGCAAAAACGTGCACGCGTTGCATTGCTTCCAATGGCAACGCGTGCACGTCTGGCGATTCACTTGCGGGAGCGAGCAGCTGGCGCCATATGTTAATTATCGCGCCTTGCCGCTCGCTCCCGCAAGGGAATCGCGCTGGCCCCCTCCTTTCGCCCCTCCCTCTGCTGACGCGCGAGGCTTGTGCTTGTTTTGATTTCGCCATTGTTCCTAGTTCCACGTGGTAGCTGAAAGGTATCTTGAATCTCCTTTGCATTTTTTTGTTATGTCATAATGTGAGCGTGTGTTTGCAAAGCGTTTTCAAAAAGCTTTGTTTCCTATCGACCTCTATCTCCGTGAAGCTGCCTTCACACCACCCTCCACCTACCCCCTCCACAATCCCTGTTTCATCTCCCACATTGTCCCTGTTCTACCTGCCCTTGTGTCTGTTTTTTTCTCCCCATCGGCTAAAAGCACTTTTCTTGCCCGAGAATATGCCCCCTACCTGGCAAGTGGCAGATATTTCAGGGCCAGCATATCTGCCTGGCTTTCTTCCCTTCCCCCAGCGGCGGCTCCCTCACAGGCAGGAAATGGCAGGGCTCGGTTTACATTTAATGGCCGGTGAATCCCAGAGAAATGCGGTCACACCTCAACCTCCTTCTGGCCCTGCATTCTGTGCTGCCTGCCCCCTGGCATCGGAGAATTGTGCGAAGGTGACAAACTTTGCCGCTGTGTGAATTCTCCAATCCTGCCTCTTTCACAAGCCGTCACCAGTGGAATTCTTATTAAGGGCCCCTACCGTGGGTTGTCAGAACAAAAGTAATCCTATAAACTCAGTCCCTTCACAGACCCTCACAGAAACACTGAATGTGCACAAAGACGACATAGCAGACATTGAGGTTTAAAAAGACGTTATTGGAATGTATTCGTCATGGCACAAACACGCCTCAGCGTTTTCAGGCGCGCCATTCGTTAGCGCTGCATGTCTAAGCCGAGGCATGGATACACGCATGAAGCAGCAGAGAATAGATGCCAACTCAGGACTTGTGTGTATTTTGTAAACCGGGTATCTTTATATAGCGCTTCACTGACATGTCGCCAAAAAGTCGCTTCGCAGTGCTAGATGTTCATGCTGGGAGTCGCGGGGCGATGCCGGGCGCATGCAGTATACATGCAGGTTTCTTTCCGCAATAGATCTATGCAGCATCCGTGGTGTAACGCCCGGATACTCTGCCCTGCTTTAGCTTGGTGTCTCCACGCATCGAACATATAAAGCACTTTCCTCAGAATAATCTATCACCCAAGATTGTTATCTGCCCCAATGCCTGCACCACACAAGCTACGTCGTGCTGCCACAAATTTCATGGAACCAAAAAGCAGTAAGTGGCCATAGTACCCCGCCGATTCCATGCTACCAACATCGGTTCCTTATCCTGTGCGACCCTAGTCACACAGGGTGTTGTGACTATGACCACAAAGCTGACAATGCCCCCACTTCGTCCGCCTCTGGCATTGTTTTATGGCACTGGATGCAGACACTGAAGACAGATTCAGCTCCCGCGCTCATACAGCCGGTCCATTGTAGTACCAACCAGGGGCGTAACACAGGCCCCCGCAGCCCCCGTGGTGCGGGGGTGGAGGGGCAAACTCCAGGGGGCCCCCTCAGCACAGCACTCTGGCTGCAAAGCTCCTCATTGAGCCCGGAGGGGGCCCCTCCACGTGCCTTGCAGGGCGGCCCCCTCAAGTTTCGTTACGCCAGTGGTGCCAACCTGCGCCCATCTTGGCATTTCAAGACACACGAACAAGAAGTGCTCCTCCCGGCTCCCCCATCTTTGCTCTCACAGACACAACTCACTACTTCCTCGTGTCACTTTAGCAATACACGCCCCCCCCTACTGAATATGTGTGTAAATTTTCATCAAATTTCAAACTGCGTCTTTCATTACATTCACATTTGCACTGAGCGGCTTGGCACTGACAAAGCCAATAGGCATCTGTAGGAAAGTAGGATCTGCTTTTAGGGTTACCCCCACTTTTTGCCTGGTGCTGTGCTGTTTCTGACTAGTCTGACTGGGATCCTGCTAATCAGGACCCCCGTTTCTGTGCTTTCTCCCCTCAATTGGTATGGTAAGTATTTAGGTACATCCCAGATTGTACACTGGTGTACCCTTATCAGTCCCTAGTTATATTTATTCGCGCAAAGCTATATTTAAGGTTACTTTTTCCGCGTCACTTCTTCACTCTATTTAAACTCCACACCCCCACTCTTATTGTCTCTCTCCTTTCTCTCTCTCCCCTCTCTAATTCTCTCTCTACTTAATTAACTCTCCCCTCTCTATCTTTTTAGCCTTTCATTCTCTCACCCCTTTATCTGTTTCTCTTTCAAACTCCTTCATTCACTCTCTCTCCCCTTCTTTCTCTCTCTCTCTATCCCGCTCCACTCTTTATTCTATGTACACCCTTTCTCTCTCTTTCTCTCTCACCACCCTCTCTAATTGGGCATTATATCTTCACTCTATCTCTCACTCGGCAACACCACAGCATCACAGCCAGCACAGCATCAATCACAGCCAGCACAGCATCACTCGGCACCAACACAACATCGCTCAGTGCAACCACAGCATCGCTCAGTGCAACCACAGCATCGCTCAGTGCAACCACAGCATCGCTCAGTGCAACCACAGCATCGCTCAGTGCAACCACAGCATCGCTCAGTGCAACCACAGCATCGCTCAGTGCAACCACAGCATCGCTCAGTGCAACCACAGCATCGCTCAGTGCAACCACAGCATCGCTCAGTGCAACCACAGCATCGCTCAGTGAAAGCACAGCATCGCTCAGTGAAACAACAGCATCGCTCAGTGAAACAACAGCATCGCTCAGTGAAACAACAGCATCGCTCAGTGAAACAACAGCATCGCTCAGCGCCGCCACAGCATCGCTCAGCGCCGCCACAGCATCGCTCAGCGCCGCCACAGCATCGCTCAGGGCCGCCACAGCATCGCTCAGGGCCGCCACTGCATCGCTCAGGGCCGCCACTGCATCGCTCAGGGCCGCCACTGCATCGCTCAGGGCCGCCACTGCATCGCTCAGGGCCGCCACTGCATCGCTCAGGGCCGCCACTGCATCGCTCTGGGCCGCCACTGCATCGCTCTGGGCCGCCACTGCATCGCTCTGGGCCGCCACTGCATCGCTCTGGGCCGCCACTGCATCGCTCTGGGCCGCCACTGCATCGCTCTGGGCCGCCACTGCATCGCTCTGGGCCGCCACTGCATCGCTCTGGGCCGCCACTGCATCGCTCTGGGCCGCCACTGCATCGCTCTGGGCCGCCACTGCATCGCTCTGGGCCGCCACTGCATCGCTCTGGGCCGCCACAGCATCGCTCTGGGCCGCCACAGCATCGCTCTGGGCCGCCACAGCATCACTCAGCATCACCTGAGTATCATTCAGCATCGTCTCCGCAACAGTCACTACCACTACCACCTCAGCATCACTCAGCACAACCTCAGCCTGCTCTCGGAATCTGGCATCTGTTGATTCTCCCCTAGCGTCTGGCCGCTGCTAGTGTTATAATACAGGTACTAGTTCCCAACCTTCACCCTCCGATTGTTTATGCCCCTCAAAAAAAAGCTTTAACAAACAACCATTGCAATAGGCAGAAACAAGTTGCCAGCATTGCAAGAACAAAAGAAAACTGAGGACATTTTTTATTGTAAATACTTTTTTAATATGGTCGTTCAGTTTTACATAATGCCTTCCTGGTCATATATAAAGTAACAAAAATGCTTCTGACACTTTTTTATTATAACTTTTCAGCATGCCGCACAGCAGCCACACTTCTCTACAGCACAGCTTGAAGACATTGGCAAAGTCAATAGCTCTGGCTAAACACTTATAAGGCCCCAAAGGCGAGACCTATTGGCTATGCCAATGCTTGTTTTCATTAGCAGTCTCTGCCCCTTCCGACCTCTAAATGCAGATCCTGGTGCTGAGCTGTGCAATTGCTCTAAGAAGGGGTGAAAAACGACAAAGAATCATTAACATGCAAATGGTCTTTTAAAGACCTGTGAAGTACTCGGGTGTGGCTGTGTGTGTGTGCCCGGGAAGCTGTCTCAGCCGGGCTGACACACGACGTGGGGGGGGTGGGGCGGGTTCTGAGGAGTCCTAGAGCTGACGGCTTGTCAGAGCAGGGGGTACTGCTACACTAGTTATCTTTATTTAGACCACGCACCTACTGAGAGGCCACACCCCTTTGAGGTTTGCCCCGCCCCTTTTAGAGCACCCCCCGTTTATTTTTCCCACTTAAAGCCCTGCCTAGCACCATTACTCGTTCATGCAGGCCCTCATCGACTGCTCTGCCGTCCTTTACCCTGTGATGTGGGGCTTTTCGTCTACACGCCCTCGCCCCACATCACACTGCTCCTATAATGCAGGCTCATTTTATCTCACATCACTTCCCCCACCGTCCAGGCGCTTTTTGATTCACCTTAGTGCCCTGAAGCCATGACAAACTGTGCGCTCAGCTATCAAAATGCTATTCTATCGATCAGTCATTTATGATACTTCATACTGACACTGAGAACAAAGAAAAATAAAAACGAAAAAGAAGAAATGCCACATGCCACGTGAATCCAGCGTGCCCACTGCATAGGGTTGGGGGTCTCACCTGGTTGAGTGCTTCAAGGCGCTGCGATACACACCGAAGTCTGCCGCACTCGACTCTGTGAAAGTGGCGTTTGGCGAAACCCAAGCTCCCAGCCAGGTAAATACACAAGTCACTGTTGGCAGAGACCTGTATTCTGCCTGTGACTCGTCTCAGATTGAAAGAGAAAGTAACTTTTCAAGAGGAGCCGCCTAGCAACCTCGAGCAGCGTTGTTAAAATACCGGCCATTTGTGCATGTGTGTGGGTTCCGGAAGGGCCAGGAGCTATTATTCCTGGAATAACAGTTTTTCTTGAAAGCTATTTGCTTTAAAAGTCATTTCGGAATAGTCTAGAGAGCATTAATTCTTGTTTTCATTACTTCCAGTTTATATTTTCACAGGGTGAAAAACGTATTTTCATGATTTTCCAGATATTTCTCTCTGTCTTGGCATGGCAATACAAGCCAGACCCAGTGACACCAAGGCACCTCCTCCCGCAGCGCTGGGTAAAGGTCACTTACTGGTTGCTGGTCCGAGAATCAAAGCTTGTCGCCAGCTGTACTCATTTTTCCTCAAGTCTATTCTTGTGAAAAGCACGTCCTGCTTGTCCGAATTCTCCTTTGGTGGCGCTTGGACATTTGGACATTGAATATTTGGATATTTTCAATCAATAAATCAGGGGTTTGTAAAGCGCGGCTACTCACCCGTGAGGGTATCAAGGCGCTGGGGGGTTGGGGGGGTTGTTGATCCGTCTGGGTGTGGAAGTTCAGTCGAAGAGCCAGGTCTTGAGGTCTTTCCTGAATTGGGTCAGTGACGGGGATTGCCTGAGGTGGAGGGACAGGGTGTTCCAGGTCTTGGCGGCGAGGTAGGAGAAGGACCTTCCTTTGCTTCTGGTCTTGTGAATCCATGGGACGGCGGCCAGGGCAAGTTCGGCGGAGCAGAGTTGTCTGGCGGGTGCATGGAATGAGAGGCGGTGGTTCGGGCACGCTTGTCCTATGTTGTGGAGAGCATTGTAGGCGTGGGTGAAGAGCTTGAAGGTTATTCTCTTGTTGACTGGAAGCCAGTGGAGTTCTCGGAGGTGTTATGTGGCTGCTGCGGGGGATGTCGAGGACCAGTCTGGCTACGGTGTTTTGAATGTTCTGTTTCCTGAGCTGTTTCTGGGTGACGCCGGCGTAGAGTGCGTTGCCGTAGTCGTCTACTGGTGATGAGTGCGTGTGTGACCATCTTTTTAGATTCTGTGGGGATCCATCTAAATGTCTTTCGAAGCAGGTGGCGCATGTGTAAGCAGGATGAGGATACATCGTTGATCTGGCGGTTCATTGTGAGCGAGGAGTCCAGTGTGATGCCGAGGTTGCGTGCGTGGTCCATGTGGGTGGGGGGGGTACCCAGTGCAGCAGGCCACCAGAAGTCGTCCCAGGCTGACGGGGTGGGTCCCAGGATGAGTATTTCGGTCTTGTCCGAGTTGAGCTTGAGGCAGCTATCTTTCATCCAGGTGACAACGGCCTTCATCCCGCTGTGAAAATTGATTCTGGTGGCTGTAGGATCGTTGGTGAGGGAGAGGATCAGCTGAGTGTCGTTGGCGTAGGATACGATGTTAAGTCTGTGATTCCTGACGATGGCCGCGAGGGGGGCCATGTAGACGTTGAAGAGGGTAGGGCTCAGGGATTGGATATCCCAATCAACCGAAGTATCTCAGTGCTCTTATCACTCATCAGACCGTTTGCTGAGATCAAGAGGCAGGGTGGTGGTGCTCGATTTCTCCATAGTTCGTTGTGTGCTGAAACATGTGTTCAATGGATCGGAGAGATTAAGTGATTCCTTTGGATCAGGGGAGTTCAGTCAGGTGGGTTACCAGCAGGGAGCCACCGTTATTAATGGTCCTGAGTGATTTGACACAGGGGAACCTCCAGTAGGCAATCAGACAGGTGTGAATTCCTTTAATATCCATGTGGATGTTAATGTTTTACAGGACTCAGCGGCAACTCCTCTGCTAAGACGGAGGAGCGTCGCCCCACTGCTCTCCGAGCAGTTCAAGAAGGAAAAATAAAATGATAGTAACGCACCGTGATTATCATTTTATTTTTCCTACTTCAGTGGCTCAGTTTGTTATGTGTTTGCCGAGCTGGGCTCCGTGATGCCAGAGCAGTGCAGGTTAAGGAGGAGTGGTTGGCACACTCTGTAAGTGCGCATGACGCCTTGGCCGGCCATCTCGGGCCGGCCAAAGTGTCATGTGCAATTTGCATGTTCTTCTCCCCGCCTGCATTACAGCCTGGGTGGAGAACATGCCCAGGCTCCCACTGCCTGTCTGAGCGCCGAACCACGGCACTCAGACCACACACAACGCTGCATTGCAGCATTGTGATTGGCTGTGGGGAGCCTGGGTGCTTCCTGCTGCCGGACTCGAGATGAAGAGAACAGAGGAGAGGTGGCGGCCGGCTGGAGATGAAGAGGATGGAGGCGAGGCGGTGTCCCGCTGGCTGGCCGTGGCTAGTTAAGTGTGTTTGTTTAAAAAAAAATCTTTTTCATTTCCCCCACTCCCCACCCACCACTCCCGTCCAGTAGCAGCCGCTACTGATGTAGATGCAGATGCAATGCTATTTCAGCAGCCTAAGCAAGGGGAGGTCCTTTCCCTCCGTTCCTTCTAATTGTAAGCAAGATACTGTGGAAGATATGGAGAGAACGGTGGAGCCCCTATGGAAGTCCCTACTCAACTCGTCTAAAGTAGTTACTCCTGATTCCGACTCCCTACGTATTAAGAGGAAGCAAAAGCAGAAGTCAGTCAGGGCTGCCGCTCGGCTGCCATCATCAGGGCTGGACTGGCTGTGGAGGGCACCAGGCGTTTCCCCGGTGGGCCGGAGGGGGGGACGGACGGTTTAGACCCCGGGGGGGGGGGGGTTTGTTACCTGGGGCAGGTTTTGCAATATCCACCCCCAGTAACAAAAGCAGCTGCAGTGTTTTTCCACGCACGCATCAACCACCCCCCCACGCACCCCTCCCCGCAGCCAGACCGATTAAATTGCCAGGGCCGGTTTGCGTTCCCAGTCCGGCACTGACCATCATCCCTACGGGACTTTGTTACGAAACATTTTAGAGTGAGGAGTCCAGTGGCAAGAGGATTTGGGTATTATTAATGCCATGGTGTTAGAAATTGAATTCTTCGTTGGCTGACGTATGCACCCAGGCCAGGCCAGCCCATCTGCGCCCGTCCGTGTCCGGCCGGGGCCAGATATTATGCCCAAATATTAAGCTACTCCCCTCTGGAGCTGAAAAGTTTGCATGCCAGCAAGTTGACGCTTGATACTGCTACTTGCTCCAAACTGGCCAACCTTGGTATTATGAAGCGCAGAGAGTTGTTCCCTGAGTTCACTCTCGGGCCACCCTGCCCGGACAACCTCAACAGGCATAACACCTATACAAACTTAGATCCCTCCATCCCTGACTGTCATGGGTGGATTGAACTCACAGTCACATACCTGAACACTCACTCCTTGGTTAAAAACCATTAGAAATATTTCAGCTTTTGGACTCTGACAAACCAGACATACTCTCTCACCGAAACTTGGCTCACTGAAGAGTCCACCCCAGACATACTAGCAGCACTCCCTAGTAATTATTATATCCTTCAAGCGAATAGGGCCCCTGGGAAAGTAGGGGGAGGGGTCACAGCCATAGTTCATCAGAAGTTCGAGTTCACTTCTCTCGCAGCACTGGACTGCCTAACTTTAAAACTTGATTCCCCACGCACCCCTTTGGTCTGCGTACTAATCTAAAGACCCCCTTCCCACATGCCATCATTCCCCCAACTACTGGGTTAAAAAAGCTCTCACCTAGTCATTAACTACACCAAATTCCTGATTGGGGACTTCAACTATTGGGCCAATGATACCTTGGGCGGCACTAGCTCTGTCGAACTGACTGACTTACTTACTGGGCTGAATTGTGTCCAGCATGTGACAGTTGCCACTCACATCAAAGGTCATACTCTTGACCAAGTCTGGACATCCAACTTGACAATTTTTAATCTAAGGATCTCCCCATGCACCTGGTCTGACCACTATTTTATAAAACTCTTCCTCACCAACATGTACTTAGCCAAGCCCCACACGAAAGCAAGCCGCATGGTAAGGAATTGGAGACGCTCCAATATTGGACACTTCTGCAGTCTACTTGCTACTACAGCCCCACCTGAACAGCATCAGATTAACAAACACGCAGAAAGCATAAAATCTTGGCTTGAGTCTGCCAGTGACAGATTTGCTCCCATCAAGAAAGTCAATATAGTCAGACCTCACGATGCCTAACGTTGGTTCTCCGAAGACCTAAAACTCAAGAAACCTGCCCTACGCCAAGCAGAACGCGACTGGAGACGAAATTACTCCTCAGACAAAAAAGATATATTTTTAACTCATCTTAAACAATATAAAAATGCCATTTTACTAACCAAGGCCGCCTATTTCTCCAACAAGATATTGAGCTCCACTAACAAATCGAAGGAAATCTTTGCTATTGTTGCCGAACTATCCAAGCCAGATAGAGTCACAGCGAAACCCGCTCCCACTCAAGCTCTGTGACTCACTCAATACCTATTTTATTGAAAAAATCATTACCATCAAGTCTAGCATACCTGCTAATGTCCCTCCTAAAGCTCCATTCCCAATGCTCAGGAACCCTCACACGCTGGAGCAGATTCCTCCCATCACCAGGGAAGCCTTCTCCAACCTTTTAAGGAAGGTGGGATCCGGCTCTCCTACAGATTGCTGCCCTCCGTACATCTCAAGGGAAGTCTTCCCCGCATGTCCGGATCCCCCTCTTCCACTGTTCAACAACTCCCTGATTCAGGGCACTGTTCCTAAGTATTTAAAAAAGCGGAAATTGTCCCCGTTTTGAAGAACTGGGGCAGACCCACTAGCCTTACGAACTACTGCCCCATTTCCCTGCTCCTCTTTCTAGCCAAGGTTCTGGAAGCCCATGTGGCAAGTTGTCTCAGCACCTTTATTGAACATTCCCACTATCTTAATCCTCACCAGGCGGGCTTCCGTCCTGCTCATTCCACAGAGGCTGTCATTTTGACGGTCCTAGATGAACTCAGGAGAGGGGCCGACAAGGGCACCACTCAAGCGCTGGTACTTCTTGATCTTTCTGCAGCATTCGACACGGTCTACCATGAACTTCTGGCCGACCGTGTCAGCAACGCCGGGATTCAGGGCTTGGCTCTTAAGTGGCTCTTATCCTTTCTGGCAGACCGCTCTCAAGCTGTACGCCACGCCCATCTTTCCTCCACCAAGGTTAAACTGACCTGTGGGGTGCTGCAGGGCTCTTCCCTCTTTTTGCCCCTTTTTAACCTGTACTTACTTCCCCTCATTCTCTCCCTTGGCGAAAGGAAGGTTTGCACCTTTAACTATGCCGACGATCTCCAATTGATCTTTGATATCGATCAGTCGGCAGCCTCTGTTTCCAACTTCCAATCTACCATGCGACACATAAGCGAATGGATGAACAGCAACCATCTGAAACTGAACCCGGATAAAACTGAGCTGATACTAGTCGGCGGGCCTATAAACCCATGGAATTCTAATTTTTGGCCAACCGAATTGGGAATCCCCCCTCTCTTCGAGATCAACCAAAAGCCTGGGCATCACTATTGATAGTGACTTATCCATGAAAGCCCAGATTGGGACAGTGGTCTCCTGTTTCTTTCAGCTTCCAAGGATCAGGAAGATTAGTAGATTTCTTACCACTGAAGCCCTGACCCAAGCATTACTGGCTTTAGTCATCTCTCATATTGACTATGCCAACTCACTTTACTTTGGTATTCCGGAATATCAATCAAAATGACTACAACTAGTGCAAAACCAGGCGGCCAGACTAATCTTCCATCAGCCTAAATGGCACCACGTTACTCCGTTAATGAAAGGATTACACTGGCTCCCGGTAGCTGAAAGCACCGCATTTAAGCTGGGCTGCATCACCTTTAAAGCGCTCCACGGCAACTGCCCGGTGTTTGTATCCTCTCGGATACAGCGTTATGCCCCCTGTCGGGACCTTAGGTCTTCCCATCTGAACCTCCTGGTCATTCCACCCTTTAAACGCAAGAAACTGGGGGGACTAAGATTTGCAGTCTTGGCCCCTCAATTTTGGAATTCTCTCCCTCTGGACATCAGATCTTTGACCTCCTACGTTCAGTTCAGGAGGCATCTTAAGACCTGGCTGTTCCGCCAGGTATATGACTAAATCACTTAAGCGGTAGTCCTCCTTAGACTCCAGCGCCATGAAACCGTCTGGTGTACGTGTGCTTTAGAAGTTCCTTTAACATAACAGGAATCACCACTCTAGTCAGGGTAAGCTAGATGCACACTAAAAGATAAACAGTGCTCACCTTCTAGTACCTTGGCACTGACAGTCACGCTTATCTAAAGAGGCAATGTGTAAAGTATTTGTGCAACACACACACACACACACAGTAACACAATGAATACACCGCAAAAAGACTCCACACTGGTTTAGACAAATAGGTTATTTCATTCTGAACAAAACAAGACCAAAACGCCAAGAATCCAATTAGAAGAAGCAGAGATATTGAATTTTAGAAGAATAAATACAGTTACGCGCTTAGAAGCAACAATCGCTATTGGGGTTACTTTAGGTCGCGCTGGCCCGGGACTAAGTTAAAGTTCAGGCTGACCGCGATGGAGCGCAGGCTGGCTACAGGACCCATGCAGGCCCCGGTGAACAAAGTACCTTTCCTGATCGCAAACAACGAGATTTGTCAATCTTCTACACGCAGTGAAGGCGATGCGTCAGTTCCGAAGATGTGTGCCGAAGTCGAGCGATGCGCTGAATTCTGCCATGCAGTCGAGGGGATGCATCGATCTCACCAAGCTGCAGCGGCGGCAATACGCTGTCCGATTAGACAATCTCTGGAGGCAAAGCGCTGGTTCTGATGCAATGCGCTAATTTTATTCCCGCAACTGGGCCTATGCACCGGTTCTGTTACACACAGACAGGAGATGCGTCAAAATCTGTGTTGCAAGTATCTGGGCCACTTCCAGTGAGCCAGGCACAGGAGCAGGGGTAGAGAATTTGATATCCCTGACTCTCTAGCCCTTGGAGATCACTTGGAGGAAGGTAGAGTCCAGCTCTCCTTCAGAAAGTCAGAGAGGCAGCACGCTTAAGGGCAACAAACAGAAAAGCTGGCCTTCCAGATCAGCAGTCCAATTGAGTCCTTTTAGCAGCACAGCAGTTCCTTTGGGCAGAGCTTAGTTACAAGTCCAGTAGTGTCTAATTTTAGGGAGTCAGAGACCCAGTATTTATACACAAAAGTGCCTTTGATGTGGGGGGTGACTTCAAAGCAGCACTCTGAAGTGCACAGACCCCCCCTTTCTTCCCAGACCTGTCTGCCAGGGTATCTGTGGGGGGTAAATCAGCCTTTGGTGTGGGGACATGACACTACCTATTCAAGTGAAGTGTTAACCTCTCCCCTATATCGTGCCCAGGCAAGGCCATCAGAATGCTGATAAATGCAGATGGGTTCTTTGATGTCACATGCTTTTGCGAGTCGCGATTTGGAGCCGGAGGAAGCCTTCCTGGCAGACTGCAAGGCTTTCTTCCTAAGCTGCTTGGGTGTGGGCTGCAAGCGAGGGCAGTGGCCGCAGCCAGCTGCTGCGAAGTGTGTGCCCCAGGGGCCCCGCGAAGGCGGCCTGGTCAGATCCGCTTGCGGCCTGCGGGTGAGCCTGGTGTGCCCCACTCGTAATGTCACAGTAACTTTACAGCGACCTTGCCACCTGTCCACAGCAGAGGTTGGAGGGGATCAAGTCTGGGAAGGGAGCCCGGAAAGGAAACGTAAAAGGGGAGAGGGTCGGAGCGAGTGGTGCGCACTAGCTGGCATTGTGTATGGTGTGCTGGAAACTCAGTGTGTCTGCCCGTTCCCTGGAAGGGAAGCCCAGGAGGGTGCCCAGGGGGAGTACGAGCAGAGGAGCCAGGTGCCACAGCTCAATGCAGCCTGTACCTTTTGCACCCCTTGCGCCCCTTTCACCCCTTGCACCCCTTCGCTCTGCTGTCTCCTGCTCTCTCTCTCTTGCTCTCTCTTACTGTCTCCTTGGCTTGGCTCTTGGCTCCCTGTCTTACTGCCTTGTTGCCTCGTTACATCCTGCCGCCATTCCTGGTCACCCTGAACACGATAGCTCTGCCAGTAAAAAGCAAGCAGGCAAACATCAAGAATTTGGAAATCTCAGCAGCTAACGCAGTAGCGCAGCAACCAGTAATAAGCAACCAGTAACCTGCAATTAGCATCTGCTGTATTAATTCCACCAGCATCAAACTGTGGACAAAATGGTGGGGAAGGCAAGTCTAAGACCTAGAAGGACCAGGGCCTATACTACGGACTGCATTGTCATTGAGCTTTGGAAAATTCAGAGTGATACAGATTTAGAACTACCCTTAGACCTATCATCGGGCCACAGCCTTCCAATGTCCTTGGCACCTTTGGCAGCTCCTAAGGTCAGAACAGCAGAAGACCCCCCAGCGGAAAACCCCCCACCTGCTCCTAGGAATTTGATTACTGAATTTTTTCAGAGGTCGGCAAACTCAGCACCTGCTGCTGGTACTGATGCTAACCTTATAGAAGTTGCTACACAGGGGGTAGTCGGAGCAGCAACTGCTGTACTGTCTTACACACCATCAGATACCACATTTAGTGCCTCTTAAGCTCGAACTCAAGTGTATGAGCGTAGACCGGAGCAGACGGCACAGTTGACGGCACCCCGAGCCCTGCTGCCCATCCACGAAAAGACTCCGCTGGTTACAGCTTTTACAGCTACTACAGCAGGAAGGAGTCAATTTCTGATCTCGCCCAGCTCGCCAAGTCTAATACCTCATCTGGAATTTTCAGATCCGTTTCACCCTGATCTTGACTTGGAAGTCCTAGAGTTCAGCACAAACTCAGTTAAAACAGCTCAACCAGTTCAACCAACTCTGAATCCAGACAATCTGGCTCAGCTTCATGAAGAAGCAGCTCTACCTGGTCCTGCTGATAACCAGCTGTTGTCAGAGTGTTATGCCACTCAGGCCTGGCTCCGGTAAGATCCTTAGAAGGACAGGAGGGATCCCCTGCTCTAATCTCTATTACGATCACTAATTCACCAACTTTATCTTTATCTTCATCTGGACTTCCTCTATCACCATCAAGCCTTCTCATAGAAACAACACCTGAAATAAAGCCTGAACTACCTGTCCAGAGCACCCAGAGCTCCAACGTCTTACCCGGCAACTTAGGTTTCTCAACTCATGGTCAGCAGTTGACAGTCAGCAGCTCTTCTACCTCAACATCACAAATGACGGATCTTCTCTGCTGAGCACCATTCAATCCATGGCCGTTGTCCTGACCAACCACTCTAACAAGCTAGACGCAGAAGTAGACATCCTTGGCTCTCTTGTGACCCTCATCACGGGTAACGATTGGAAACTGGATACCCTGAACAGCGGTAGAACCGGCTGACCCTCCTGCGAGTCTGTCAGACCCCTGCCGTGCTCTCCGATTTTAAACAAACTCCACCTTGCTGCAAGTGATGGGAACTCTGCTGCAGGACCTTAAGTCACAGCTTCCACTATCCAACCCCCAATAAGAGAGCATGTTTCACAGCACTGCCCAGGAGCACAGATAAGCTGCAAGTTGCGCCAAACACGCCCTTCTACAACTTCAGCTTTGGACGTTGGAACAAGCATGGTCTCACTATCCGGGAATGAAGTACTCATCTCTGATCCCGTGATACCATCACAGTCCCGTTGACGGACCACTGATTCTTCCCCTCTGCTCAGTAATACACCGCTGGCAAGGCTAAGCAAATGCTCTCGTAAATGGCTAAGGAAACAAAGGAATAAGATTCACAGAGCACCCACCAAAATAAAGCTGTTATATCCTATCTTCAACAAGAACAAATACAACTAAACCACACCTCCTCCGGATTCAAAGGCACCGCCTCCAAAGCTTCCCTTAAGCACTCTAGCGTCAGAAGCTGCCTCGATGGAACAACCAAACTCCCCAGTTATACCCGAAGCAGCAGCAGGCGTTAACACAAAGGGCCCGATTCTGATGCGGGTTGGAAAAGCTTCTCGACCGAGGGCCTGATTCTGATGCGGTTAGGAACAAATGTTCCCATTGAAGTCAATGGGAGTTCAACCAAATCGTATCTGGAAGCATCCGGATGCATCCTACTCTGCCGGTCGGACTTTCCCGATCAGAGTGGGTCAAAAACCATTTCCCAACCGATTCGGTTGGGAAGCTAATCCAACCCGCATCAGAATCGGGCCCTAAATGGCGACCCAGATCCTGACAACAGTCAGGGACAAGACCCCCCTGTTATTAATGAAGAGTCCCTCTGAGCACCTTTAAGTGCACCAACGCACATTCATTGCACAAACAACTTGAACAGCCTGCCAAACAGGAGAGTCGAACAAATAACAAACCACAACAAACAGATATCCTTCCAAGCCACAGCTCCAACGTATCCATCAGGGCACCTCAAAGTGAAGACAGTCATGACGTCAATCAATCCGACCATGCTTTTCCGACTCAGAACTCCCGGGACCCTGACAACTGTGCGCCTACCCCCCACCCCCTCCCCGGACTCAATCAGCTGGTTTTTACACCTAAATTCCAACCAAGGGGGGACCGTGACATTCTAAATAGGGGCAATTTTATTCTTTTGCTGCAATGGATCCCTGATCTACAACATATAAAATTAGCTGAGATTTCTGTCATCGAGGTTTTAGAGCCAAGAAGAAAGTATGAACCAGAACCCACTCAGACCACGTTCCTTTCTCCAACATGGGTGGAAATGATTCTGGCCAAATCTGCAGTCTTTGAAGGTTGGGGCATAAAACTCGAGAGAGTGCGGGTCAAAGGATTTCCGACTGTGCTCTGGCACCAGCACAATCTCCAACTTGCTCCATTCTAAAAAGCGTACAAGGAATTCAAGGCTCTAAAATATCTGCCTTGCTAACTCACACGATTTCCCAGACCAAGCCTTTGGTTGCAAAAAAACAACATGGATCACATGCTTCTGGTAAGACAGAGACAAACCATTCTGACTGGGTCTGGCTGTCAACTGCCCTTCAGGCAAGAAATACCCTGTGATAAATCAATCTTAACCATGTCGGACAGCGCCTGCGCAGGGCCAGTCTCAGCCTATGCTCCTGGAACACACACAGGCTCATGCAAAAACTGGAAGATGACGAATTCGCAACTTTTTGCAAAGACTTCAATCTCCTTATGCTACAAGAAACTTGGGCTCAATCAACTGTCCCTCTAACAGGCTATGTTGAGTTCCAGAAACCAGCCATCAAAGTTAACAGGTATGGTCGCCCAATGGGTGGTCTAACAGTTTATATTTCTACATCACTGCACCACTCGCGGATGAGATCACTCTGAAAGTAACTTGGGCCCAAGCAATCTATCTTAGCATACTCCAAGACATCGAAAATCATTCACTTTTTAATTATTCAATGTCTACATCAATTCTACCAAATCTAGGAAGAAGAAACTGGGAAACCTAGTATCAATACAAATTGCCCTCAAACTAAAATTTCCGTCTGCAAACATCCTGTTATCCAGCGACTTTAATACCAGTCTATTTGGGGGGTGCAACAGGCTGTGAGGGTAATAGCCTGGACATCGAGTACAACCTCCCAGCTAAAAATTTACCATCAGCTAATCGTCGGAATAAATTAGCAGAGTTTTTTCTAACAAAGTGGGCTTCCCCAGGTCTCAGGCTCCTTAATGGGCGCATTAGCTGCGACATACCCCCCGGCTGGACAAGGGCTGTGGGAAAGTCTATCTCTTCCAACGACTTTAGCCTCTGCACTGTGGGACTCTTCAAATACTTTAAAGATTTCTCTTTAGGATCTCGTTTTGATAGTGACCACAGACTGCAGTATATGAATTTCTCTATCTGTCCATTAAAATGGAGGTTGCTCCTTCCACCAGTTCTGGGGTGCAGACCAAAAATCTAAAATGACTGAAATGGGATAATGAAATTAGCCGGGAAGTTATGCCGTGGATAAGAGCCCAATTTAATACAGCCACAGTCCAACGTAACTCTCCTATCAGACAGAAGATGCTCTTCATTGATCAAATCCTTCAGAAACTCCAAGTCAATTTCCCGCCAGCCATGCAACCATCCCTTGTCTAAATTCAAACTGACGGAATCCTAGAAGGCCTTAAAAAGCGAAGTCAACAGCAAAATGCAAATTCTTGTCAAGCAGCCGTTTTCATTAGCTGTGAAACTCAGTTTAAGTAAATCAAGATACCGCTTCAGGAAAGCAATCTGGCGTGCTAAAATGGAAAAAAACGATGACTTTTGGATACGACTGTTAGCTGCAAGTAAGGAAAAGAACACAAAGAGATTCTGGTCACTGATCAATCAAGCCACAATAGGTAGCAGGAGGGGCACTCATGCAAACATTACTGAAACCGCGTGGGCCTCATTTCTGTCGGCTCACTTTTCATCGCATGCCGAATGTTCATCTATCTCCTGTAGCTCGCCAAGCAATTAATTTGCCTCTCCGAAGGCTATAAAAACACCTGCGATGGGCCCGCCTAAACCCGGCTCTCCAACTATCCTCAAAATGTTCAGCCAAATAGAGGAACACTGCACATTAAAGCTGGCAAGGCTGCGGAAAGATGGAGCCCCAGGCCCCAACAGGCTTCCCACTACTTTCTTTTCATCCGTCCCTATTTTTTGGACTAAGGTGTTAACTATCCTGTTTAAACACTGTCTGGCAACTAACACCATTCCAGATTCCTGGAGAGGATCCATCATTCAACCAATATTTAAAGAAGGCACGAAGTCTGACCCCCGCCACTTGCGCCTCATTGCCCTAATCGATAATGATGCCAAACTTTATACCAGCTTGTTACTCGATGATCTTAGAGCTTGGGCAGAGGAATGTCAGATCATATCAAGAAAACAATGCAGCTTTAGAGATAAATACACACCACCTCTAATCTGTTGGCTCTGGCCCTTATGTGTGACAAAGCAATCAGAAACAAGGATGCTTTAGTCCTGCTTTGTGGACTTCAAAGCTTCCTTTGATAGCATACCAAGAGGCCCCCTTTGGTGCAAATTGCAGGATTGGGTTTTCCCAGCTGTATACCAACACCTGGGTGTGGATCAAATTAGGTGACAGCTCTTGTATTTCAAGGAGGTTCCCTACAAATTCTGGGCTGAAGCAAGGCTGCCTGCTTGCTCCCTTGCTTTTTAATTTATACATAGCTGACATGTCGAAGCACCTCGACAAAGAAAACTGCTAGCCACCCAAACTAGGAGGCCAACGCATGACACACCTGCTATGCGTAGATAATCTTGTGCTCCTCAGTCAGACAAAGCGCGGCCTTCAATGGCAACTTACCACCCTACACGCCTACACTGTTACGAACATGCTGGAAATCTATCAAACAAAGACCATGATGGTCACATTCAGCCCAAAACCAAGCCCTGATAGTAACTGAGAGCTTAATGTTGTTTGGCTCCTTCATAGCAAGGATTATAAATATCTGGGCATCTTTCTTTATAGTAAACGATTATTCACTTCTCACCTACATTCTATAAACAACAAAGGCTCCAGTTTAATAGTTAATATTTGCTCGCTCAGCTGTTGCCCTGAAGCTACGAGGACCAAGCCTCGACCCCCTGCTCCAAGAGATGAAAGCAAAAGTCATCCCTGCACTAACCTACAGGAGTGAAGTTACCCTTGGCAGGGAAGCTGGGACAGTAAACAATCGGATTACCAGAATCCATAAAGCTGCTCTCAACCTTCCAAAGAGAGCATCACCGGTGCAAGTGGGACTCCAGTACAACATTACAAAACAGCATTGGGCCAGAGGCTGTTGTTTCCTCAATTTTTGTCACATGCTCAGATCTGCAACGCCAGATTCCATGCACAGCCTAATGTGGTATGAATCATAGGGTGCTGATTCAACATCGTCATACAGGCAACATCTTGATGACTAACTGTCTGAATTCTCATTGACTGAGGCCTGGAGTAAACATCTCTCTCATCAGTTCTTTAACAACCTAGCAACATCCACAGCAAAAGCTTTTGTAAAAACTGGAGGACTTGTCAGTCTTAAGTAAGCACTTTCATGCATGGTCAGTTATTAACTCCTCTTCTTACAACAAGCATCAGAACTAAATCACCTCTACTTACCCTCTGTGGATTAAGGCAAGACTTGTGGCATTAAGACTGGACGAGTGGAATCTCTGTGCTCACCTTCCGTCCTGGTGCCGCTCAGCACCTCTCAACACAAACTGCAGTCTCTGCGGAAAAGGAAGAGAATCCTTAATTCACATCTTATTTATCTGCCCTCAATTGCTGCAGCAAAGGAGAATTTTTCTCTGTGCCGATATCATTCGGTTAGGAGTTAGCACCTGCTGGCAGGCAGTTTTTGCTAGCCTAATCCTTTGAACTCATTATTAAATGTCAAAACTGTGAAGTTTCTCTGGATGGCTGTGACCAAACTGGACAATGTCAATTTCACCAGTGCTGTGGCAACATGCCCTTTATTGCTGGAATTTTTTCCCGTCCGCTTGTTCCCTTGTGCCACTCACCATTGCATGCCCAATATCGGGCCAGGCTGAACCTGCTAAAATAGTGCTATGCCTTTCACGCTACAGCTCTAAGATCAATTATAGTGTGGTCTAGCACAGCTCGGTGCAAACGGGCTGGGTTCAGCTATGTTATCAGCACATTTTGCACAATGTACTTTAGTATCTGTACATGCTGATCATTATCTGGATTCGCCCACACAACTGCGTTTTTTACACATTGTTCTAAATGATCAAATCTGCTGATCCACTCTCTGGGATTGGGCGCAGCCTAGTGCTTTTACAGTATTTCATTGCCTGTCACCACTTTTTGCATTGGTACTTTCTAAAAATGCACCACTTGGCCTGTATTGGGTCAGTCTGTGAACAAGAGAAGTCTGTAACCTGTTTCCGTTTAGTACTGATTACAGATCTGTCACCTCACAACAGGTCCGTGCTTTGCGTATTTTGCACATTGTTTATAAATTTACGCTCAAAGGTCTGTTCTGTTTACATGCACTGATCGCTCTTTTATCTACTTTTTAAAATATGGTTCAGCTGAATCCTCTCTGCCTGTATTCAGCCCTGTTTGTTCCTACCACATTTTATTTTAACTTGGTATGTTGTATATTTTCATCTGCTTTGTTTGTTTGTAAAGGTTTTAATTAACCGTACAATAAAAATTGACTTGACTTGACATGACAGATCAGTGTCAGACACACCTGCACTTCCTCTGTTTGTGGTGGCTAGAAGGGAATGCACAAAGTGTAGCTGTCACCCACACCAGACGTGTATTGGAGACAGGCTATCATGCACACAGAGCAGTAAGTGCAGAGAAATGCCCACTTTCTAAAATTGCCATTTCTAAAACAGTGATGTTAAATCCAACTTCACCAGTAAGGAGGATTTATCATTACAATTCCAAACATATGAAACATGAAAAAGCTACTCTCTCAGAAATTACAGCTTGAAAGTGTATCAAGGAATTCCCATTGCTAACTTATGAGCGGAGTAAGCCTCACAGTAGTGAAAAATTAAATAGGCTGTTTGTCACTACCAGAACATGCAAAACATAACAGTACATGTCCTACCTTTTTTCTTACATATCACCCTGCCCTTTGGGCTACCTAGGGCCTACCTTAGAGGTGACTTATATGTAATAAAAGGGGAGTTTGAGGCATGGCAAGTAGTTTTAAATGCCAAGTCAAAGTGGCAGTATACTGCTCGCACAGGCCCTGCAGTAGCAGGCCTGAGACAGGTTTGAAAGGCTGCTTCAGTGGGTGGCACAATTAGTGCTGCAGGTCCACTAGTAGCATTTAACTTACAGGCCCTGGGTATATAGTATACCACTTCACAAGGGACTTACAATTAATTTAAATATGCCTATTATGTATACACAAATTACACACGTTTAACATATGCACTTAAGCACTGATTGGCAGTGGGAAAGTGCTCAGAGTCCTAAGACCAACAAAAAGATTCAGTAAAACGTGGAGGTAAAAAGCAAAAGGATTGGGGGAAGACCACCCTAAAGATACCATGTCTAATACATAGTCAATGTTAACATTAACAACATCTGAAACAGCTATGCCAGTATGAGTGCAAGTAGGATCGCTGAAGGATGTGGGGGGGTGGGAATTAGTGATGATTGAGAATACAATAATGGGTGTTACCATTCCCCTCTGCCCAAGTGAAATGTCACCCCTTTTGCCGGTAGCAAATAGTAAAACAGAGAACGGTAGCATTGATGTCCGATCTAAGGCTGTAGTGAAATCGGGATTACGTTGAAGTTCCAAAGAAATGTGTTGTTTTATCGCAGACTTTCACGAGGTGAGGGTGGTCCTTCTCCTGAGATTAACAAAGTAAACCCCAGAAAGAATGATAATGATCCGATTTTAAGGGCACGAAAACTTGACAAAAATAATTTATCTGATGAAAAGTCAATTGTAACAGAGCCTCTCCGTTTGCCCTCCGATAGTGCCAAGTCGGGGGAGGGAGAAGGAAAGTCTGGGCAAACAAATCTATCTAGTCTAAAGAAGGGGTTTTCAACACAGCAATGAGGCTCAATGGGGGTCAGTCACAAGGTCATCTTCCTCTCAAATATTGATGAGAGAAGAAGGGCTTAACCTGTTATTGGGGAGTCATCCTGTCACTCCCAAATTGAGGGGTGAAGTTTTATCCATACCTTGGCAGGATGATTTCCAGCATCCTTGGAGTATGACGACTGGGGTATCGGTTCGAAGAGGGAGTGCCCTGGAGAAAACTGCAAGTCCATAGATGAGCCCAATTCCAAGGGAAATGTGTCAGAGTTTACCCAAGATTTGACAATGTTGAATATCCTATCCCTTATGCAAGTAACCTTCCAGAGAATGTTAAAGGCACTACTACTGAATAATACTCGAAATGTTAAGCTGAAACAGCACCTGGAAAGCATAAGTAGAACACCAAAGGATAGGCCTGTGGAGTCTACCCAGGGAGGGTCAACAGGTGAGATTTGGGACCATGTGAGCCCCCAGGTGAACGTGCTAACTACTGTCCGAGTGGATATGGTAGGGTCTTTTTTTTTTTCCAAAGTGTCCCTATCAAGTTTTGTAAAGAAGAATTGACTTTGGAAAAAGAAGGGTACTCTCAAAATTCAGTATTAACTAGCCATACAGAATAATGGGGTGAAAGGAGGATAATCAGCAGGAGGGAAGGAATTAAAGGCATCATGAGGCAGAGGATGCGTAGAACTATCCTCCCCAAGGCTATCATCAGGGTGTCTGGCCAAGGTAGTGCACCAAGAGAAAAGTAAGCATTCAACTATCAGGAGAGTGTGATAACATTGGCTCGTGCATACTGGGGAAAGCTGTTAGAACCAGGGAAAATCAAGGAACAGTAAGAAAGGAGGCATCTCGGGAAATAATCCATGTTAAAAGATCTCCATCTAAACCCCTGACCTCGAAAAGCAAATCTGGTTAGAGCGGAGCGAAAGAGGTTCCTAGAATGCCTCCTATAGTGAAACTGAGGGACGAATCTAGCCTTAGGCCACAGCAGCTGCTATTCTTCAAACCCCAGCT
Source organism: Calotriton arnoldi (assembly GCA_963921515.1). Classification (NCBI taxonomy): domain Eukaryota; kingdom Metazoa; phylum Chordata; class Amphibia; order Caudata; family Salamandridae; genus Calotriton; species Calotriton arnoldi. The sequence continues at coordinate 1,712,861 of CAWUFW010001618.1, forward strand.
TAAGAAGAAGCTGCTGTCCTCTGCCTACCATCCTTTAAACCAATCTAGGCTACTAGGTATTTTTTCAAATATAAAAAAAATGAAGAATATTACCTCAAGAGAGCAAACACAAGGAGATGATGGACGGAGCGCTGACACTTTTCAGTCACTCACCTCCAGTCACAGATCTGGGTTGAATACATCATCGTTCTTTAGCTCACTTCGCCCCCCCAGTTCAGACCCAGTCATATGCAAATCAGTCATGACCCTGTTCCTCATTGGAACAGTCCCGCCCGAACTGCCAAGCCAGGTCTTCCCTGGACCAGAAACAAGCATCCGAGATCGGTTTCGGGGTAACACCCCTCATCAACCTGGCTAGCTTGAATCCAGTGGCAAAGTGAGCAAGAGACCCACGTCTGGGCATACCCTGCAAACACAAGGAGATGATGGACGGAGCGCTGAAACTTTTCAGACACTCACCCCCAGTCACAGCCCCATAGAACTGGTGAAGCAAATTAAAAGTTGAATGTATATTGTGAAACGATAAGTCGAAAAATAGACAAACTTTTCCCACTATAAAGATTCGTGCAAGTCTACTTTATAAATATTTATTGTTGTAAGAAAATAGTTAAAAGTTAAAGTATGAAATACGCCTAATCATGGCGACCCCCTTAAAGCATATGCAGAAGGAATTCCCCAGTGACAAGAAGAAATTACAAAAGTATAGCCTGGAGTGGTTTAAAGCCACCCAAAAGCATACATATCCTTGGCCAAAAGAAGGAACATTCAATAAAAGGATAATTGAGCATGTTGTCACATACTTCCAAAGTAAATATACAGGAGCCAAATTAAAGAAAAGGGAAGCCACCGTAGCCTTATGGAGAATATTTTGTGAAAAGTCAAAAGACTCCTCACAAGGAGATACCCCTAATACACAGTCTGTTCCCCCACCCCCATACGACCTGCTGAACATCGTGCCAACAGTGTCTAGCATCTACCCACTACTGTAGCTGCAAGAAGACACAGTAGAGTTTGAGAACCCTGAAATTGGAACACCACACTCCCCAACAGCCACCCGCAAGGTTACCCCATGACTACCAAAGCCAAAAAAGGTAAGTACTCCTAGGCAGCAAACGGGGACAATTCAGGACAATTAGAGGCGCAGTTTGTACTGCATCTAGATCCAGCCTGTCTCCAGCAGGATAAGAGCGACAAACAGAGTTCGGAGGATAATGACGACCAGTCACATATATCATCAACAACATTGCAGTTGCTACCTAAAAGGATACCCTTAGGAAGGGTAATTAGAAAACGAGTGTCCACCCCACAGCAAAGGGACTTGGGAATGCAGGGTGGAGTGACTATGTGCATAGGACTGTAGATGTGACACGGCAGCCAATATCTCAAGAAAGGGAACAGGAGCATAGACAGACTGAAGATAGCTCACCCCCTTGGCAGAGGGAGAAGGGAGGTGTAATAGTCTCACCAGGGAGTCTGAAGGACTGGCTATTAGGCAGTGAGCGCAGGAGAGAGACTAGTGAAGTGAGCAGAGAAGGACACAACAATGACTTTAGAGGACAAACTCAGAGAAGTTTTGGGAAGTTAGAGGTCAGGATAGAATCTATACACCAGCGTCAGGAGAGCATGTGTGAAGTGCTCTAAACCCCAGAAGCAAGTCACCCCACCTATGATATCCAAGAGAGACCACTCATTGATTTAGACTACACAAGGGGCACAAGGAGACTGCCTGAACCAACTGATGCAAGGAAAGAAAGCGAGATATGGTCCCTAGAAGTAGGAAACTGTTAAGGAGACACACATTGGTAAGTTTCAGTGCCTTTTATTTCTTTAAATGTCGAGCCACCAACTCCAGCTGCCAGCTCTCCTGGTAGTAACTGTCTCACACGAGATGCTGCCATGGAGATGGAATTGCCAGGCTCATGTAGCTCTTAGAATGATCATAACACATCCCCCTTACTGAAAATATAAAGGAAAGAAAGAAAAGGGGGAAATGGAAGAAGAAAAAGAAAGAAGGCATGAGAATAAGAAAAAACATGGCATACAAAGTTCAAAAACATCACAATTGAGATCAATACATTTCATAGTCTTCATAACGTTTAGGAGGACAACGAGACCTTGGAGAAGGACCTCACGAATGAAAGCTCGGAAGAGGAACACACTTGGGCAAATCTGGACCAGGCAAATCGTCTGAGCATGATGGAAACAAGGATTTGTTGCCCCGAAATTTCACCAGGCAAGACATGCTCCATTTGCCACCATTATGAACAGTAACCACATTCTTGCAAACAGAAGTGATGACAAAAGGGCCCATAAACTCAGTGATACCCTTCCTATGCCACCGTGGTCTCTTAATAAGTACCCACTCACCCACCTTCCATGTCGTGGCTTTGGTTGATTTCTTAAAGTCAAACCTCTCTCTTGTACTTCTCTTGGTAAGACTTGTTTTTAGCACCCACCTCCTCCTTATCCAAAACAGGACCTTCAAGGAGAGGTAACCAACCAGGATTGAGTTTGGATAATGCAACCCTCCCTCTCAATATTTGAAAGGGAGACGTTTGTAGCACAGAATTGAGGGCAGTGCGATGTGCCCACCAAGTATCTCTTAGGACACCCTTGAGAGAAACCTTTATTTCAATTTCCGTCTGCACACATGCCTTTACTACCCTGTTCATGCGCTCCACAAGTCCATTGGCTTGCGGTGCATAGAGCCCGGTTTTCTGATGAGTGATGCCATAGTCCCTCAAAAAGTCTTGCATCTCCTGTGAGACGAACTGCACTCCATTATCCGTGATGAGGAACATGGGAATGCCCTCACTTGCAAATTCATCTCTGAGAAAGTCAATACCCACCCTGGTGCTGACAGAGCTCACGCATTTGGTGGACACCCACTTGGATGAATAATCCACCAAGAGACTTACAAACCTTTCTGAGGGACCTAATAGCTCAAAGGGACCCATAAGGTCCAAACCAAGCTTGATCCAAGGCTCACGTGGGACCTCAACAGGAGACAAGGGAGCGGTACTGGTGTCCTGGGATTTATCATTGGAGGCACACCGACAGCACTCCTTAACCACCTTCTCAACTTGACTATCCATCCTGGGCCACCAATACCTCTCACGGAGACATGACTTAGTGAGATTTCTACCTAAGTGCCCCTCATGAGCAAGATTTACAAGCTTTGGTCTTAAGACATCAGGGGGTATCACTCTCTCACCACGCATGAGTTGGCCTTGACAAAGGGTAAGTTCATTTCTGATGGACCAGAAAGGTAATAGGTCAGAGTCAAGATTTTTGCTGTCAGGCCACCCCTTGATAACAATCCTATTACAATAGGAAGCAACACATCCTCCAATAAGGCCTGTTCCCATTCCAGTTCTTGGATAGCAGGCTCCTTGACCCAACAAACACTAACAGAATCACAGTCCAGAGCATCTCTGCAACATTCAATGGGTAGTCTTGATAAGCAATCTGCTGCTTTGTTGGCAGAGCCAGGAAGATATTGTACTTGAAAATTGTATTCTTCCAACCGCTCACTCCAACGCTTAAGTCTGGGTGTAAGTCTTTCACTCTCCACACAGGAGAAGACCTGAACTAAGGGGCAATGATCAGACCTAACTGAAAAGGGAATGCCCCACAAGTAAAACTTAAAATGTTTTATTGCCCAAACTATAGCCAAAGCCTCCTTTTCGATGCACGAATACTGTTGTTCAGGTTTCTTTAACGCTCTAGAGGCGAATGCAACAACCTTCTCCTCACCTCCATCATTCTGGGAAACATGGCTCCAAGGCCACACAAACTGGCGTCAGTAGTCAGGAAGGTTTTCTTTTTTGTGTCAAAGTGACCAAGGATGGGCATCTTACCTATTGCCTTCTTGATAGAATTAAAAGCTGTAACACACTCTGGTGACCAGACAAAGTGCGTTTCTTTCCTCAGAAGGGCCCTGATGGGTTTAACAGTGGAGGCAAAACCCTGAACAAACTTTGAATAAAACTCGGCGAGGCCAAGGAAAGACCTCACTTGCTCTTTATCAGTTGGGGCAGGAGCATCAGCAATACTCCTTGCCAGATCCAGTTTTGGTCGGATACCCTCTCCAGAGATAACATGTCCCAAATATGTGACGGAAGACACACCAATCTTACACTTTAACCTATTCACAGTTAAACCTTTGTAAGGTAGCTCTCAAAACTCTGTCATGCTCCAAATCATCCTTTCCGTAGACCAAGATGTCGTCCTGGAAGAACATGACGTTAGAAATGTCACCCAGGCTCATCTTCATGATGCGCTGAAAACAAGCAGCTGCTGAGACTAGCCCGAACAGCATCCTGATAAAACGGAACGCCCCCAGTGGTGTCACAAAAGATGTTAGATGTTTGGACTCTGGATGGAGGGTACCTGGTGGTAAGCTGAGGACAAGTCTAACACACTGAAAACCTTCGCACCGTCAAGCATGTTAATTGACTCAGATGTTAGGAAGGGGTTGGCGGTCTACCCATATCCACTTGTTTAGACTCCTCAAGTCAATACACATCCTGATATTTTTCCCTCCATCCTTGGGGGCCAAAACCACTGGGGCCAACCATTCAGAGGATTCGATTTCCTCTATTATTCCCAGAATTACCAGTCTCTTGAGTTCATTCCTTAGAGGTTCTAGCATCATGTTGGAAACCTTTCTAACCTTGTGTACCACAGGTGTTGCATTCTGCTTTAGCACCTTGCGGTGCTCGAAGTCTTTAAGCAGACCAAGGTTGTCAGAGGAAACTTGAGGAAACTCCTCAAAAAAATTATTAGAGGTTGCAGAGTGATCAACCAACATGACTTGCTCGGATGGATAACGAGCATTCGGGTTGAGGATTATCCCCAAGTCTCTCTGATGTCTCCACCCATGGAGGTTATCACCTCGTTTGGCAATATAAATCTTCCATGGTCTCCCTTCCTTTGAAATGAATCTTCATGATGGCATACCCTATTACATCAATGTGTGAGCCACCATAACTGACTGGGCTAATGTCAGGGGCAGAAAGTTGTGACTCAGGAAAAGTTTTGTCCCAAAGTTCATTGCCCAGCATGGTAAATCATCACCTCGCATTCAGGACACTGATGAGATCTGCATCAACCATGCCATCACCTCTCACGCTCAGCATAATCGTTCTCGAGGAGTCCTTGGTCTCAACATTCTCCACTGTGCGCACTCTGCCACCAGACTTGCATACTCTAGCATAGTGACCCTTGATTCCACACTTGTGGCAGGTTGTATTTCTCGCATAGCAGTTAGGGTAGTTAGAGGCGTGGTTGGTACTTCCGCATCTGTAGCATTTAATCCTTGAAAAATCCGTGGAAGGTTTGACCTTGGTTCCACGCATAGCTTTAGAGACATTGTCAACGGAGTCTTGAGGTGTCTCCTTTTGGGTCAACTCATGAATGCTACTGGGAGTTGGAGCATTGTCAGTTATTGCCTTATGGGTTTTCATTTTTTGACCCAACCAGAAGTGTTTTCCATCCCCTCTACGATGGCTATAGCTTCTTTGAGGGAAGAGTTTCTAGATAAAAGTTTCTCTTGCACCCTAGGACTGTTGGTGCACCTGACCAGTTGATCACGTATCAACGAGTCAGTAAGGTCACCAAACTCACAGGTGCGGGCTAGTGTCTTTAGTGAAGCTATATAATTCCCAATTTTTTCATCAGGCTCTTGGATTCTCATGAAAAACTTGTGCCTCTCTAAAACGACATTGATGCGTGGCCCAAAGTACATCTCCAACATTTTTATGGACATTTCAAACACATCAGACGGTTCGCCATCACCCTCACCAACAGGAATTATGTCAATACTCTCATAAATGTTGCACCCTTCTATTCCGAGATTATGAAGGAGAATTGCTTGTCTCCTATGAGCCGAGAACTTTTCACCTCCAATAGCTACCAAATACGAATCAAATAGTAGTTTCCACCTCTTCCATGGTAACAGCGGTTCACCCTTTTCACAAAGAAATGGAGGGGGCTGGCTCATCGAAGTGGCAGACATGGTGTAGCTTTTTGTGTAATTGGAAAAGTTAAGTTAATAATTTGATTAATTATGACAAATGCGGCACAATTGTATTAAAAGGAGTAATTTTCCAAAATGCAAGGTAACTTGAATCAAATTCTTTATGACTGCAGTAAAAGTTAAAAGGCAGATGCGGTATAAAGTCAACTGTTTAACCGGTGAGGAAAACACATCAAAGGCAAAGCAGAAATCCACAAAATAGTGTGAAATGGTAAACAGCAAGCAGGCACAAACTTGTAGAAATTAGATCAATCAGTGTAGGCACGGGCAGCTTTTCCAATTGTAATGGAAGACACAAAATGGAGAACAAAGTACCTGTAAGATCCTTTGGGATACATCGGATTTCATAAATAATAATGATGACTGAAAATCGAGGTTCCGTAGCGGTGAATCGGGCTCCGTGGCAGTGTGCGTTGCTAGTTGTCGTTGTCATGGAGATTTGACAACAATTCAAGATGGTGGCACGCAACGTACCAGCTCTCCTGGTAGTAACTGTCTCACACGAGACTCATGCAGCTCTTAGAATGAACTTAACAGAAACCCCGAGCTACAAAGCTTGAGCAGATACAATTCCTAAGCACCCATGGCCAGCCAGACCCCAGAACGGGATCCAGCGAGGTTAGGGGATGAGTGACAGTAGTAATAAGTCTGTAGCCGAGGTGTAGTTTCAAGTAGATTTATTAGTTAAAGTTACAAGTTGTTGAGTTCTTGTGATGCAGCCCAACCAGGAGCAGTCGTCCTGCTGCTCAGCCCATATTCCAACTCACACTCAAGTATCCAGGCACCCAAACATTCCATTCATGTCCATCACACCAACATTCCATGCATCACATTCAGACTGGCTGAGCAGCTAGGGAGAAAGTAACAAGATAAATACAATACAGGTTACTGCAGTGACACTCCACAACAGACCAGTGCAGCAAAAGAGTGCCCAATCAAATTCGCGCAGCGCAGACCTCGCTCCCAATGAGATTGTCGCTGAAGGTGAAAATAGCTGGCACAGTGTTGTACCATTTGTAGATAATTTAGCAGCCTGGACTGAACGGTTAGCTCCACAAATGAGTCCATGGCCACAAGATGGGTCATTTGACCCACATGACATGGCGCATGCTGAAGATTGGATTCTGTATGGTAAAGTATGCCGACAAAACCATTCTCAGCGTGCCACCACCCCTTTGCATCAGATGCTCCTGATACGTAAGGGGCCTGGGGCACCACATTATGCTCCTTGGCCACAAATGGACAAGAAAGACCTCAGAAAACAGTAGCCACTGCTTACAGAGGACCAGGGAAATGAATCAGGGCATTTGAAAAACAAACTGCAAGTATCACCCTGGCAGTAGTGGATGTAAAAAGCATGCTTAGTTCCCTCACAGGGGATGAAACAGACACAGTATTTCAAAATGCTGGAGTTAGAAATGTGGCCCTCACTATTACCAGGTGTGATGGGTCTCCATTTTATCTGGTCAGGTTTGTAGTATGGGATCAGCTGACGAAAATGTACCTCGATAGGTCAGACATCGGATTCCTCATGACTCAGTCTAAGCAACCAAATGAGAATTCTGCACAATACATCAAACGGATGAAAGAAAAATGAACACAGGAAGTAGGTCAGGCCTGAGACGTGACCGGAGGTAATGCTGTACTGTTTTATAATGTAGTCAAGAAAGGGTTGCCTACTGACGAGTAGGAGAGCTTAGATAACATAGTGGCACTAGAAGCCAAGTCCTGGACCTAAAAAAGGCACACATAATCCATTTTTGCAAGAATAAGAAAAAGGTAAACAGGAAATAACAGAGAAAGCAGCAGCCAAGTTGATGGAGCAGAAATTAGTGAAGAAAGGAGCAATGGAAGGTGCTGTAGTGGCAGCGGCCACTCAGATGACTGCAATGTCTGTGGGAACAGTCCCAGGGCCACCCAATGACACATATGACAGTACAGCCACAGCAAAATCCACAAATAATATATGTGCCCCAGACACCCTGGCTAAATGTGCAGCCGCCCGCAATGCCCCAATCGCAGCAGGGACTACCTCAGAAGAACTACCAAGCACCCCCCACGGGGACTCCACTTCAAAGTGGACAAGGAGGGATGGTTGTGAGGGGAGGAAATCCTTTCCAGGCAAATCCTGTTGGAGGATACACACAATGAGGGTGCCCACAGAGTATTTCTATGTGTCCAGTGTTGTCAGTAATGCACAGGCCAGATGAGGAACCCACTGTGATGATAGCGGTCAATGACAAGTAGTATGCGTTCCTCATGGATACAGGAGCAACCAAATTGTGTATTAGGAAGGGAGACCTTCCGATTTCCCACAGATCAATGGACACACAGGGATTCTGTGGGGAAGTTATAAGGGTTCCTTTTACCAAACCAGTGGAGATGGAAGTAGAGAGGAGGCACATTGATGGCTGTTTACTGTTTTTCACAGCTGCCCCAGCTAATCCATTAGCGAGAGATCTGATGGCCAAATTAAATATGACCATTAATTTTCAATCAGATGGTACCATGATTTGTTCCACCCCTGGGGTCCCACCTTCCAGAATCATGGCACTAATGGTAGATTCCTCCACCAGTGAGCAAATCAGAGCATGGCCCAATGATTTAGAGGCATTTGCTACAGCGGTATATACCATTACAGCAGCGACACCAGAGTTACTAGGAAAAGAGGTTGAATTGAAAAAATCATTCCTTTTTACACGACAGGGACAGGACTCTGGCTGCCAGATGCTGAGTTGATACTGTAGATAGAAGCTTTGAAAATAACACCAGATTATGATGCTCTGATAGCAAGTGACCATAATAATGTTTTCTGAGCAAGTGTCATATTCCTAGAGCCAGGAAAGTTGGTAAGTAAGATACTAGGTGACCAACTGTTTGATGATGACCCCAAGAAAACAGTTGTGGTTTTTCAAGAGGACATAGCATTGAGGACAATGTTAGAAGTCAGAACGCCCACACCAAGCAGAATGTTTGATTCAGTAAAGAAAGCAGATTACCAGACACCTTTTGGATTAAGGGTCTCCACGATGTTGGTCTCATCCGCACAGCCGCACCTTTCTGGATTACATTGAAGGAAGGCGCCCTCTTACCCAGGGTGAAGCAATATCCCCTGTCCAAGGAAGCAGATGAGGGCATCACCCCTATTATACAGGTGTTGCTGGAACAGGAAGTGATTTACCCTGGAGTGTCACCCCGATTTACCCAGTCAAGAAAGCTAAGGGTAATACTTGGCACATGGTTCAAGACCTGCGCACTCTGAATAACATAGTGGTACCGGAATTCCCAATTGTCCCTGACCCCTCCATCATCTTGACGAATAGTCCCTAGGATGCCAGGTATTTTTCAGTTATTGATCTTAAGAATGCCTTCTTCAGCATTCCTCTTCATCTAGATAGCCACTATCTGACAGCATTCTCATATTGCAGGACTCAGTACTTGAACTCTCGTTTCCCCCAGGAGTATTGTGAGTCCCCCAGCGAGTTCAACAGAGCGATAAAGAATGATCTGTAGAGTTTTCAATGTGACAGCACTCTGTTGCAATATGTCGATAACATATTGATTTGTAGTCCCACTGAGCAGCAGTGCAGAAGAGACACTATATTTTTTCTAACCACTACCACCTAGAGAGGAAACAAAGTAATGAGAGAGAAGATTCAGTACTGCCAAGAAGTCCAATATTTAGGACAATTACCTGTCATGTCAGCATCTAGTGGGAGTGTAGCACTTGAAAGGGCAGCCTCCATCCACAAAATGACAGAGCCAGAAACTGTCAATGGAATGCAGAAGTTTCTGGGTCTCTGTAACTATGTGAGGCAGTGGGTAGTTGACTATAGCACACTAATAGCCCTCTTGTTCACTGCTAAAACACGCAAGAGACAGAAAGGACAGGGTAACATGGACACCAGAGATGAAGGAGACTTTTCAGAAACTGACAAGTGAAATAATAAATGCTCCGGTCTTGGGAACTCGGGATTACACCACGGTGTCTAACTAACCATGCGTCCTTACCTTAAGTCCGCAAGGTTGAGTTTCGCAGAGACGTTATGGACCAACTTCCCAGCACCCTACATGATAACCTGTGTATTCAATTATTCACTTGGGATTCGCAGTAGGGTTCAGGGAGGAGGGCCGGATCCTGGACGCTCGAAGAATCTTTGTTGTCGACCTGCGAGACAACAAGACTCACTATCAGTATTAGCGAGGCAACAAGACTCACTATCAGTATTAGCGAGGCAACAAGACTCACTATCAGTATTATCTATGTCTGGTACAACTGGTGCCTTTCTTAACACAAATAAATACCCTTGTTAGTGTACCATACCTACTTGCGAGCCAAAGTTGTAAGGCGTAGCGTCCTGGTGTGTTCTTGTTTAATGGATGTAGTGATTGGGGTTCAGCAGCAAAGGTATTCAGCGTAGTCTACTCACTAAGCTCTTCTTTGATGGTTATACTAGAAAAACAAACACCTTAATTAGAACCTCATCACACATTGCTGTTTAACACACATCTTGCTATGTATCACTTTGACTATAGTACTTACTACTCAACTTTGTACTGCAACTTCTATGTTCACCACTAGATCTGAAGGTAAAATGGAAAAAGACAAATACACTTCCCAACCGGAAAACAAATACAATGTTTGAATTACAAAGACAATATTGTAAATGTTAAATTTAGTGTCCTTAGCAGGTTTATGCAGTTCTTGTCTTCCGGAGCACAAAACGATTTATGTTTGCAAATTGTTCTTCCTTAAATACTTCAAGGAAAAAGTTCCAAAAATTGTTCAAGTCTTCTGTTACTCAAAACTCTTTCGTTTTTGCATGCTAATCTTTCTTGCAAAGGGTGCCACAAAAATTAAGCATTGTACTTAACTTTCTTTCTTTTCTCCTAAGGAACGATGTCAAGACGGAATTCGAAATCTGGAATCGAAGCGTAGGACCGCCACATCAGTTTCAGGTAAGCGTTCTGGAAACCAACTCTCCCTGACGAGAACCGGAAGGCTAAGCACCTTCCAGAACTGGGGTGTGGCTTTAAATAGTTTTGCCACACCCAAGATGGCCGCCACATCGACGCACGCACAGCGTAGCGCGACGTTGCTAAGGGCCATTCTTCTTCTCCAGCACTTTTTTGTGAAAGCGTGTAACTGGACCGGCTGGAGGTTTGGCAGCGTTTCCTTCTTTATTCAAAAGCTGCAACTTCTGATCAAGTAATGACTTAATATTGCTCATAATATTACCATTGATTACGGAAATGAGACTGTAAACAAATCCAATTGTCCACAAGATTGATAACGAAAGTTAGAAAGTGACAACACCATAATACACGTGTAAATACATTAGCATATACGGTCGTGCTCGTTGCACAGGAAAGGGGTGGGTTTTTTATGCAAATATTTGGGAGTATAGTATATTACTCCCCGTTAGTCACACTCTATTCCTGGCACTGCCTTACAATCTAACTGCGCTTTAGATGATGTTCCAGGCACTGCCTTACAATCTACTGGGTGAGGGTGATCATGACACACGGAGCTTTATTTATTCTGCCATATGAAACGGTCAGGTGATGACAGCTGGGCACAAACCGATCGCATAATTCAGTGGGCTGCTGGACTCGGTCATGAAAGGACACCATCCTTGTGAACAGGCTCTGGCAAATGCAGCCTTTGCAGTGCAGAAGAGCGCCCCCATATTTATGGGAGCAGCCTTGACTCTCTACGCAGAACATGCAGCATTTGCCATAATTCGGAAGGTGAAAAACACTCAGACTACTCATAGAGTGTCTGGATATGAGGTGACACTGGCACTTCCATCTTTGAGGGTTGTGAAGTGTCATACTGTGAAACCTACAACATACTTTGCCCCCCCAATATTAGACCCTGAGGAGGATGCGCACGACTTTGCAACATATAGTCCCAACGAATGCAGTCAAGCCACAGAGGACCCTATTCCAGGTAGCATTGTCTACTTTGTTGACTGTTCCTCTACAATTGGCCAGAAGAAAGGAATTAGACACATAGTAGCAGCAGTAGTCAAGGCACAACAGCACGGTTCCTCTGATAAACTGTAGATCGTAGAGCAACTGACATTACCTGTACATTATTACGCCAAGACAGCAGAACTAACAGCATTAACAGCAGTCATTAAGTGGGGAGCAGGAGAAGTAATTACTATATACTCATATTCAGTGTATGTAACAATCAATGTGCACTCAAGCATCATGAGATGGAGCAGGAGAGGGTTTCTTAAATCAGATGGTAGTCGTGATAGAAACCTCTTAGAGGCTCTAACAGAGGCACTTGCGTTATGACAGGCAGTGGCGGTTGTGAAATATGCAGCGCACACAAATGGACAGGATTTTGTGTCCCGGAGTAATGCACTAGCAGATCAGGCAGCTAATGATGCAGCTAGGCGCATGCACCCAAAGGTGCCATCAGACCCACAACCTGTCCCTGTTGTGGTGGCTCAGACTGCCTCACCAGCAGAGTCTAGACCCAAGACTGCCACAAACATGGACACACCTCATTGCACTGAGACAGTGAGATTACACCTGAGAGAATTGCAGGAAGCAGCTCCTTTGCACAAAAAGCAGTTATGGGAAGATAGAGGATGCATCCAGTCAGGGTATTACCTAGTGTATAGACAACTATCTATGGTAAAACCAGTAATGCCACAGGCTTTGCTCATAATAACCCTGGATCAGATCCATTTGCCTGCCCATACCTCCAGGGACTATTTTGCAACACAAATACAAGACTGGTTTGTACCCAATTTGCACTGCAAGTGATAAGTTCTACCATCCCGCGACCACAATGTCCCTTCAAAGCCCTTCATCTGGACTTTGTGGATATTTTTTCTAGGTGCGGTGACTATAGGTTCCTCATTGTGATGATCTTCCCATTTTACCGATGAATTGAAGCAGGACCATGCGTCCAGTGTGATGCCAAGTCAGCAGTTACATTCTTAATACGGGAAATGATTCCACAATGGGGAATCCCAGAAGGGATAAGACTCAACAATGGCACTCATTTTTCTAATTCAATATTTGAACATATTACAGCACAGTTAGGGATAAACCACACATTGTCCTCCGTGTACCACCCCCAAAGTAATGGTATTGTTGAGCGCCTGAATGGCCTCTTGAAGAGCAAGATGAGTAAGTTATGTGATACTTTAAACAAAAAATGGTTATACTGTTTGCCAATAGCACACTTTTCCCTGAGAAATGCAGCAAGTTCAGGCCATCACTTAACATCCCATCAATTAGTGACAGGACGGTCTATCAATTTCCAAGTCCCTGCCACGAGGAGTAGAATGCAGGGAGAAAGCTCGTCACAAGCACTGAATGATGAAATGCATATGTATTTGTGTGAACTGATGAAGTGTGCAAGGCTCATCTCCAAACAGGTAACCAAGGAAAAAGAAAAGCGCACCAACACTAAGGTCACCACCCAGCTGTGAAAGTAGGAGATCAAGTGTTTGTGTGCAATTGGGTCCGTAAATGGAGGCAGAAACGTTTTGAGGGCCCCTACACAGTCACCATGGTCACACCAACCGCTTTCTAGGTGGACGGCAGGAAGCCCTGGATACACCACAGCCATGTGTGTCTCAACCTAGCTTCTTGCCAAAAACAATGAACAATGCAAATGGAACAAGAGGGGGGAATGAAGATTGTCATCATGAAAGCACCCCCCTCCAACTATGCATTTGGACTATTTTTTTAAAAGGGCAGCAAAAAAGATACATATTTATGTTTTTATGCTTCTTTTTCATCTCTCAATTCTATCCTTTCTTCTCTTTGCTAGCACAGTACCCTTTATGGGTCACATTGTATTAGATAGCTCTCTCCGGACGTGGAAAACATTGGAATTAATGTTTTCCACATCCGGAGAGAGCTATCTAATACAATGTGACCCATAATGCCCATGCCAAATTGTCAGATAACATGTGATATCAGCACATGTCAGAAATAGTTTCAGAGACCGCAAATGAGTTGTGCTTCGTGTGCTCCCTAATTCCTCATGTGACTGGTTAAGATAGACTGCACTCCACGAAAGAAGTACCCCCAGACATAGCTCAATGTTTATTACATTTTTACTTGTGTAGAATTAAGGCCCAAATGCAGTTAACACATGTCAAGGTAGTACGCTTCCTAGTTAATGCCACAAAATATTACCCTTTACCAGAAGTACTATGCATTCTCATAGATAGGCAGGACATCAGGGAAGAAATATCATGCATGAGAAAGACAGGTCACCCCACCACAGTAGATTGGACCCAGATGGTCCTAGATCTAGAATTTCTAGGAGTAACACTCCCACCAACTGAGTGTAACAACTATTTTGCAAACCCATTACCCCCAGACTGTGTTCAAAGGCCAGGGTGTAGTCTTAGCCCATGATTAGTGACATCCCAACATTGAATTTTCCTGTAGGGCCATGTCTTTATGGAATGGCACTGATGTCAGCCAGGATGCAATAGGGAAATGTACACCTACCTGGGATGAAAACATCTCACGTTACACTTGGGTAGATAGCACTGTAGGTCCCCAGACTGTCATGAAACTAACTTCTGGTTCCTTATGTTTCAGAAGAAACAGCACCATCAACATAGGCCAGAATATTGGTTGTAGGACCATAGTTTTCGACAAGCAGGGGAGCACCTCCAGCCTCATGGATCTGTTCTAGAAGTGTGGAGACCTAATGTACGCCCCGTTGCCACCAAACTGGGGAGGAATTTTTCCATTGTGACTTTGCACACTCCAGTCTTGGCAATTTCTGGAATAAACATATAAACTTTACATAAACCCCCCATGAGCCACCCAACAACCTTACTACACCACAAATGAGGGAAGACAACTGCAGTAAATTATGGCACAAGCAGCTGGAATGAAGTTCCCCAGGAGTATCGTCTGTTCATCGATGCTGAACTTTTCTTTGGGAGCATCTTGCTGTTTGTTCAAGCTAAAGCAACAACTTGTTGGCTCAGATCACCAGGTGAGAGCTCCTCAAGGTCAACAATACCACCAACAATGGCTTCAGTGCCATAAGAGAAGAACTGCATGCCATAAAAATCATGGTGCTACAACACCATTATGTCCTTGACCTTATGACGGCCATGCAGGGGGGGGGTGTGTAAGAATATATGAACTGTGTGCTGCATGTTCATTCCAGCAAATGATGCAGAAAATTGAACTTTGTCAGAGGCAATACAGACACTGTACAATTTACATACTAAAATGATAGATAATAAAGTATTGTATTAATTCGTATAAAAAGGCCTGTCTGAACAGGCTTTGTAGAAAAACCCGAGAGATAGCCTGAGCAGGGCTGAGGTGTAGCCCATATTGCTTTTCTCCCTGTCTCGACAGTTAGTAAATACATTCTTTGCATTGCCAAGAAGAGTCCATGTGTTTGTTCCAGTATTGGGACATTTTGTCACCCCGCAACACTCTCCATCTTCCTTCGAGGCACGAATAAGTGAGGGGAATTGGTTTTCTTTTATTCAATCTTTATACAGTTGTGGTCATGTTGGAAATTCATTGGTCCAGTCGGCTAACCAACAATCTGACATGGAGGTTATTGCTAACAGTTAGACTCATGAGGTACTGTCTGAAATTATCTGCAAAATGAAATCTTCGAGGGACGGTGGCACAGATGGCCTTTCATCTGTTATTTTTAAGAAGGATCCTAAGAAATGGGGCTCTGTTTCAAGTGGGTTTTGCAAGTGGGTTACACATGCATGTATTCTCGCAAAATAGTGAAAGGGAGCTATACTAAAGCCCATTCATAAAAAAGGTAAATGTGACCAACCTGGTAATTATCGTTTTATATCACTTTTGGACATTACCTCCAGGTTATTTGCCCAAACCCTATTAAAACATCTTGTCACTTGGGCTTTAGATACTGGGTTAATCCTGGTGTAACAGGGAGGATCTAGGCCAAAATATTCAACAATGGACCACTGTTTCACCCTGTGGGGTGTCGCAAGGAGGTCAATGGAGTTGGTAGGAGGTCTTCGTTGCTGCTTCGTTGACTTACGGATGGCATTAAACAGGGTGGACAGAGGGACACTATGGTCTCCACTCCAACAGTGGCAAATATCTGGGGCCCTGTTGGATCTCCTGATAAACCTCCACAGTAATAACTGGGTCCAAATTTATCTTGATGGGTCAGGTAGTTTGTTGAGGAGAATCCTGGTAGAAAATGGTTTACACAAGGGATGTGTTTTAGCACTTCTGTTGTTTAGTTTGTTCATAGCCGACATTTGCCCAATCCGAGTTTTGGGGTCTACACAGATTTTCCAAAATAGGGGGAAGGCACGTCAACTGACTTATGTATGCGGATGATTTGGTGGTCTTGGATGTTACGCCTATTGGCCTGCAACGCAAGTTAAATGAGCTAAGTTCTTACTGTCATGACAATAAATTAACGAGCAACACTGAGAAAACAAAAAAAAAAAACACAGATTTTTAGTAAGCAGAAAAAGAGCTTCTCATGGTTTTTGGAAAATATGCGGCTAGAGCAGGTCTGAAAGTATAAATATTTGGGGAGGATTTTCTCTGACGATCTGAGATGGGACAAATATCTAGCCAGTTAGCGGTTTACATTGCTGTCGGAAGTAGGTAGTCTGAAACGTATATCGATCGTAAATATGGTAGCTATTCTTTCAAGCCACTAAGTCAAGTAATTTTGGTCAGGGTAATTTTGCAGGCCTTATATGGAGCAGAGGTGCTGGCAATGGACCAACGGGTTGCATGGGAAGGACTTGAGGGTAGCATTATGATATCTGTGCTTTATTTACCCAAAAATGCTATGATCCAGGCTATAAGTTGGGAGTTGAAATCAGTAGCATGAAGTGCAGCGGCAGATATGAGGGACCTCCAGTTTTATTTTACAGCAAGCATTGGAACCCCGGTGAAAATCTTTCAGCCTTGATTTTCCTGGAGGTTTTGTTAACTTTTCCTCAGAATAGGAACCCGGTTAAGGGTATGATTGAACGGCTAAGTGTGTCAAATACGTGCGGAGTTGGGAGTAAAGATTGGCTTTATGTGCCCATTCTGTTGACTCGCTTTTTTGCCTTTTCCCTTCTGTTTTGTTTTGTTTCCCCCCGTGCCTGCCGACACCTCTGCCCCTGTGACCCCTCCCCCGCCTACCAGATGTACGTCCCTCCCCTACTTAATGGCGGCCGCTGCGCGTTCGCGCAGCGGATGCATGCGGCGGGTGCACCTAAGGCAAACCTGTCTGCACCCGTCCGCGACCTGACCACGGCCAGCGCCAGGAACCCTGGCTCTATGACCTTCCATCACTACAACTCCGCCGCCCTCCACGCACTCAACCCCGGGAGAAACAACGACTGCCAAAGAGCTACACCTAACACCACCCATGGCCAGTTCTCCTGCAGACAATCCTTCACCATCGACAGCGCCCCCACGACCGCCGAACCATCGCCGAACGCCAGCACCACAACAGCCCTGAAGTGCATCCTCCTCAACGTACGCTCCCTGCACAGACACACCATAGAGATCTGGGACCTGCTCGACACACTCGCCTGACGTCGCTTTCTCCACAGAAACCTAGACCAACGCCACGTCCACCCCCAACATCACCACCGCCATCCCTGACGGATACAAGATCCAGAGAAATGACCGCCCCCACTGCCCAGGAAGAGGACTCGCCATCGCACACAAGAGCTCCCTCCGACTCTCCACCTCCAGCACGATCGAGCCCCACTCCAACACAGAGCACCTCCACTTCCAGATCCAAACCAGCCCCAGAACCACGCTGCGCGGGACCCTCGTCTACAGACCCCCGGACCTCGCGCCTCCTCCGCCACCACCATTGCCGACCTTGTCGCACCCCACACCATCACCTCCACGGACTACATTCTCATCGGAGACCTGCACTTCCACCTCGACAACCACAGCGACCCCGACTCCATCCTCCTGGACAACCTCGCCAACCTCGGACTGAAGCAGCTGGTCACTACCCCCACTCATAGAGCCAGACACACCCGCGATCCAATCTTCGCAGGAGGGACAAACATCCACTTCAGCCACACCACGCAGCCCCTCTGGACAGACCACCACTGCGTACGCTTCACCTTCAACACCACCATCGCACACAAACCCGCCCCGTGCCTGCCACGAAGTAACTGGAGCAAGATCACAGAGGAACACCTCAACACCACCCTCCTCCACGACCCCCCCGTCCGCCACGACCGACGCCAACACTGCAGCCAAAGAACTACACTGCTGGATCGCCGGCTGCGCTGACAAGTTCGCACCCCTCTGCCACCCCGGCAAACAATGCCCCCTGAAGGCCGCCTGGTTCTCCACCGACCCCTAAGAAGCCAGGGGCTCCTGCAGACGCCTCGAGAAACTCTGGCGGAACAGGAAAACCACCGAAGACCAGAACAACTACAGGAACGCCATGAACGAATACCACCAGCGCATAAGAGCCACCAAGCGGTCCTTCATCAAGAACAAAATCCACACCAACGCAAGTAATGCAAAAGAACTCTTCAACGTCATACAGCAGTTCACGAAACCCCCCAGTGAAACCACGGACGTCACTCCATCTCAGGACCTCTGCAACAAGCTCAGCTCCTACTTCCACCTGAAAATCAAGGCCCTCTACAACAACTCCAGCAAACAGACTCCGGACACCACCACCCTCTCCACAACCAACAACCAGCTGACCATCATCACCTGGAAACCTGCCACCACTGAAGACACCACCACGACCATGAAGAACACACTCAGGAGCCCCCACGGACCCCTGCCCACCGCACATCTACCACAGAGCCGCCGCCACCATAGCACCCAAACTAAGCCGGACCATCAACGCCTCCCTCGAATCTGCCACGCCACTCCTCAAAAAACCCTCGGCCGACCTGACGGACCTGAAAAACTACCAGCCCATCTCCCTCCTTCCCTTCGCAGCCAAAGTCATCGAAAGATTCATCAACGCCCAGCTGACCACCTTCATCGAAGAGAACGCCATCCTCGAACCATCCCAGTCCAGATTTCGTAGCAACCACAGCACCGAGACCGCCCTACTCGCCGCCACCGATGACATTTGCATGCTACTCGACCAGGGCCACACTGCGGCCCTCATCCTACTAGACCTCTCCGCAGCCTTCGACACTGTCTCACACCGCACCCTTACAGCCAGACTACACAACGCCGGTATACGGGAAACTGCCCTCGACTGGATCCGCTCCTTTCTCTCCGGCAGAACCCAAAGGATCCAACTCCCTCCCTTCCTATCCGAACCTACAGAGATCAACTGCGGAGTATCCCAGGGTTCCTCGCTCAGCCCCATGCTCTTCAACATTTACATGGCCACCTTCGCCGCCATCGTCAGACAGCATGGGCTCAGCATAGTATTCTACGCCGACGACACCCAGCTCATCCTCTCTCTCATGAAGAACCCAGAGGACACCAAACTCGGCTTCCAAGAAGGAATGAAAGACGTCGCAGCCTGGATGAGCGACAGCTACCTGAAGCTGAACTCTGGGAAGACAGAGGTCCTCGTCCTTGGAACCTCCCCCACTGCGTGGGACAACTTCTGGTGGCCCCCTGCCCTCGGAAACCCACCCACCCTGACGGACCACGCCCGGAACCTCGGCATCATTCTAGACTCCTCCCTCACCTTGACCCGTCAGATCAACGCCGTCGCCTCCACCTGCTTCAACACCCTTTGCATCCTCCTTAAGACCTTGAAGTGGATCCCCCTTGATTACAGAAAGACCGTCACCCACGCACTCATAACCAGCAGACTGGACTAAGGTAACGCCCTCTACGCCAGAATCAACAAAGCCCTGCTACACAAGCTCCAAACCATCCAGAACACCGCAGCCAGACTCGTCCTCGAAACCCCACGACATGAACACATGACTCAGCACCTACGAGACCTCCACTGGCTCCCCATCGAAAAGAGAGTAACCTTCAAGCTACTCACCCACACCTACAAATCATTCCACAACATCTGACCCAAATACCTCAACGAAAGAGTTTCCTTCCACGTACCCAAAAGGAACTTCCGCTCCGCTGACCTCATCCTGGCAGAAACCCCACGCATCCACAGAACCAGAGCAGGTGGAAGAGCCTTCTCCTACATCGCAGCAAAGACCTGGAATGAGCTCCCAGTCAACATCAGACGCTCCACCACTCTGCACTCCTTCAGGAAGAACCTCAAGACCTGGCTCTTCGATCGACCCGGAGCTGCACCTCCCCCCTCCCCAGCACCTTGAGACCCTCATGGGTGAGTAGCGCGCTTTATAAACTCCTGATTGTTTTCTCTTTCAATCAATCAATCAATCAGCCAACTTAAGAACACCCTTAGACGGTGTGCAGAGGAAACTACCTGGAGTGAGGATCTCCAGTATTTGGGGAATAAGAGATCAGTTATGCCCTTCCTGGTTTCTTAGGAGGGCTCAGACCTCTTTCCATATTTGTATAGAATTCCGTATAGGACCTTGCGCAGTGAAATCTTGCGTCTGAGGGTGGGGATAGATCAGGGGTGGCAGATGCCGGGGCTAAAAGCGCAGAGTGCAAAGAATTTTGGTCAGTGCCCATGTAAAAGGGGTAAAGGATACTCAGTCCTCCACTTATTGGTGGACTGTGTATTCTTTCTAGAGGAAAGGAAGTGATTTTTGAAACCCGTTTTCTTAAACTAAGGGATAAGATCGAGAGTCATGGGGTTAAGGTTGTTGTGTGGGTTGGATCATCGGGACGTGGCCATTACTGTGGGTCAATTCCTGCGCAAAATTGTTTCATCTTATGACAGGTTTTCTTCAACCAATCACGTTCTAGATTAGAACTCGTCCCACTACGGTGGGTAGATTTGTTTTCTGCTTTATCAGGATGTTTCTGATATTACTGGGAGGCGAGATTGTTTTATAAAATAAAGTGGACAACTAGGGCCTTTGAAAATGGCTGGTGAAATGAACCTTGCAACAACATTCTTCTTTGCACTTTGTACTATGCACTTTATTATCTTTATTAGTTATATGCTGCAGATTTTATTAGGAGAATCCCCTGAATAGGAATCTAAGAGGTTAACTAGAGCCGTTCAATGGGTCAGCGAAGGTTCCGATGATGTTCCTTGCACAGCGCACTTTGTTCCATGCACCTTAATGACTATAACTGTGATATTAAATCGTTTTTACTCTGACTTAGGGCTAATTGGGGGTATAGCATTTGATATAGGCACAGACATTGTGGCTGAGGAGGAATTTAACAATGTCTTTTTAAGTGGTTGTAACTTGGATGGTCCACAGTAACCGGACTAGACTGGTACTGATTCTGAATGTTCTATCAAGTAAAGATGGAATCTAACTCTGCATCTTTATGGATCCAACTGAGGTACTGTGCAATTGCTTGATGGGTTGGACTTAATTGCGTGATGATCTGTATATGATCCAACTTTGTTAGAAGACATTTTAGAGACAGATTCCTTTTCTCTTATGAATACAGTTGCTGATGTATTGATGTACCTGTATTCATATTTATTAATAATCTTGACATTTCTAATTGTATCTTTTGAAGCTAAAAGTGTGCTATATTTCTGTAAGAATTGATTTATTGGAAAGAAATAATTACTTTGATTTGATAATGATTTTCCAGATATTTGTCTTTGCCTTGGAATGGACATACAAGCCAGACCCTGTGACACCAAGGAACCTCTTCCCGCAGCGCTGGGTAAACAGTAAGTTCTTAAAGTCACATCCTGGTAGGTGGTCTGAGAATCAAGGCTTATGTTTAGAATAGCAGAAATATATGCGATAAACCTGATAACATACAACCGAGTTTAACAAATCAAGATGTACGTAATCTGAAAAAATACAAATGTTATACAAATGCCACAAGATACCCCTGAGGAAAGATAAGCGGGCAAGTGTTAGACCTGTCAGCTTTAGGGTTCTCGTCCCCCAAACTTTTGCTTGCTTACCTCCAATTTTGCAGAATTTGTTTTCTATTTGCCTTAGGACTCTCTGTGCACTTTAATCACTGCTGGCCAGTGCTAAAGTGCTTGTGCTCACTCCCCAAAACACGGTTTGATTGGCATACCCATGATTGGCATATTTAATTTACCTATAAGTCCCTAGTAGAGTGCACTACATGTGCCCAGGGCCTGTAAATTAAATGCTACTAGTGTGCCGGCAGCACTGATTGTGCCACGCACTGAAGTAGCTCTTTAAACATGTGCCAGACCTGCCACTGCAGAGCCTGTATGTTCAGTTTTAAACTGCCATGTCGACCTGGCAAGTTAAAAACTCTTGGCAGGCCCAAACCTTCCTTTTTAATACATATAAGTCATCCCTAAAGTAGGCCCTAGACAGCCAAGAGGGCAGGGTGCAATGTATTTAAAAAGCAGGACTATAAATTTTACATGACCTGGTAGTGAAAAACTCTTAAGTTCGGTTTTCACTACTGCACGGCCTATCTCTCCCGTAGGTTATCCCCATTGGGATTACCATATTACATTTTTTAAGTGTCATTTCTAATTGGTAAGAGATAAACCCTTCAACTATGGTGTCTCAGGAATCACAATTTAAAATTCAAACATATGCTGAAGTCGGATTTTAAATTGCAATTCTGAAAATGCCACTTTTAGAAAGTTGGCATTTTCTTACTTTAGACATTTGGTGCCAGATGCCTGACTCTGATCACATGTCTGGAGTGGGTGACAGCTGGGCTTTGTGTATTCCCCCTAGACAGCCACACACAATGGAAGCTTAGGTGTGACTTGATGGGCCATCCTGGCAGGATGGGAGGGAGGAGCTGGACCCAGCCTCATCTACACCTGAATAGGCTGTGCTCTGTCCCCACAAAAAGCGCTGCATATCCCCCTGTAGTGAGTCTGGAGCCAGGACAGGAAGAGAGGACCTCTATGCAATTCAAAGACCTGTCTTTGAAGTCTCCCCCGCTTCAAATGCACCACTGGGTATAAGTACTGGACTGCAGTCTCCACCACTTCTGGACCTGTGGATACTCTGCCAGGAAGTGGGACTGCTGTGCTGCTGAAGAATTGCCACTCTGCTGGACTGCTGTACTGGAAGAACGGCTGCCCTGCTTGCCTGGGTGAGATCTGGACCTGCATCACTTGAACCTAGAACCCAGAGTGAATCCAAGGGCTAGTTGGCTGGCCTCTTGATCTGACGCCTCAGGGACATAACAGGCTTCCAGCAACCTTACATCTGCACCTGGACTCTGCCATCTGCGACTCTACCCTGCCAAGCAGTAGCACCCCACCCTGGACCCTTATCATCAGAACCAATGCATCTTCTCTGCTGAGCGGCGCATCCTCTTACCAAACTGCTGCATCTCCTCAGCTGAGGGGGGCATCCTCGAGCAGAACCGATGCATCACTGCTGTTGCATGGATTGGGCCTGGCGCAGAAGGTCCGCATTAACCACGCATCTTTGGAACCGCTGCATCGCCGACGATGCATCTCTAATCAAGGTCCTCGCATCTCTCTTCGACAGCAGCTCGACGACATCGGCATCCTCATCACTGCCTTGCAGCTCATCGTAACCGATGCATTGCCCCAGCTGTGTACCCAAACTTCATATCGCAAGCCCCATCAATATGATCCTCGTCGACGACGCACAGGACCTCGCACTTCTTCGGCTCGGATCAATGCAACTCTCCACAACCAGGATTTAAGGTACTTTTGTTCAGCAGGCCTAACCTGGTCCCTGTAGCCGGCCCGTGCTTCATCGTGGTTGGCCTGAACTTGTGGCTTTGTCCTGGTCCGGCACGACTAGATATCCTTTGTTGGCGCTTTGCACTTTTTGGCACTATTTTCACTTAAAACTTTAAATTTCTTCGGTTTCCCTGATTGGATTTTTGTCGTTTTTGTCTTGTTTTATTTATTGAAATATTTTCTATCTTTCCAAACCTGGTGTGGGATCTTGTTGTCTGGTGTTCTCACAGTTTTTTCTATTTGAAGTGTTGCACAAATACTTTACACATTGCCTCTAAGTTTAGCCTGACTGCTCTCTGCCAAGCTATCAGAGGGTGACTATATATTGAACGAGAGGGACCCCTTTCAAACACAAAGGGGATAGGGTACTGTTGGACTTGGCCCTTTTTGGCAGGTTCACCCCTAAACTTTTTGCCTTGTCTGTAACCTGGTGTTGGTGATTTTAGGCCTCTGAGCACTTTCGCACTGTGGTCCAGTGGAAAGTGCGTGCGCTCTCTGTGTTACATTGGTGAGCTTGGCCTGCCCTCCCATAGGAATGCATGGGGGATTCCCTGATCAGTGTGTGTCAGTGGTAATTCCTGTTATGAGAGGAGCAGTGTGGTCAAGTCTGATATGTATGAAATTGTGTGAATAAATGCTGTGCAATGGTGTGCGCAGATTTATTGTGGTTATTTTAGAAATGCCACTTTTAGAAGTTGGCATTTCTGTGTGCTATGTGACTGCCTGCCTGATGTGAATTGCATGTCTGGCTTTGTGAGTGACAGGGGCTGGGAGGTGTGTGAGGCTCCAGGAGGGGCAGAGTGAGTCAGCGCTGGGCTGAATAGGACACCTGGGCTAAGGGTAGTGGGAGGAGTGATCCCCTGACTCTGAATAGGATGGTGCCTGCCCTAGTGAATGCTGGCTCCGCCCCCTGTGGTGTGTCTGATCACCTAGCCCCCACCTGACAAAGGGGAAGAGGAGCTTGGAAAACAAAGTGCTCCAAATCCCCCCTGAACCAGTTGCATCTGGTTCCCACATGCCCTGCACTACAGACAAAGAGAGTTTGTGGTATAAATGTAGGGGCTGTGACCCCATGAAATTGTTCAGTTCTGTACCGGATCCAAAACCTGCGGGGGCTTGCTGCTGCTGGGGCCCAGGAGGAACCGCCATGGGGGCTGCCTCCCTGCTGGAGGGCCCTCTGTGCTAGCCTCCCTGGGCCCTGCATTGCCCCCTTGATGGCTAAAGGACTTTCTTGTTGGGACCTTCTCTGTCTTGGATTCCTCAGGACCTTTGTGCACCTAGCGCCCTGTAAGCGCTTTTGATTTTAATTCTTCCAGGAAGAAAGAGAGTGTGGGCTTTGCAGCACTGCGCTGCCTGGAGAGAGAGGGAAGGAATCCCCAGCGTAGGGATTCTCCTGTGACACCTGAGGAGCGGGTGCCCACCCCGCCTTATGCCGAGCGGGAGCCCACCCCGCTTATTGTTCGTGCTTGCGGGTGCCCACCTCGCATTATGGTGCCTGTGGTGAGTGGGAGCCCACCCCGCTTATTGATGTTAATTGCGAGGGAGCCTACCCCTCAGTGCCGCCAAACGAAGACCGCTGCCGAGATCCGCGGCCCGCCTGGTTGTGGGCGGGGCCTGATGGGCGGGAGAGGAGTGCGGCCGGAAGCTGAGCTGCGTGCTGGTGAGGACGGGAGCCTACCCCGCCTCCCCGAGTGCCAATGCTGAGTCCCGGGTCCCAGGAGGGGGCCCGGGTGAAGAGAGGAGGCGGCAGAGGCCGCCGATGGCAGTGCGGGGCTCCCAAGAGTGAAAGGGAAGCCCCGCGCCGCAAGAGAAGTGCTGCCGGTCCCGCAGCGTAGAGAGGCCTGAACGGAGTCTCAAGGGCTCCCCGTGTGAAGTCTCCACAGCGGGAAGCAGAGACCGGAGCCGACAGAAGAGGAGTCCCCTGCGCAGGAGCCCGGTGAGTGAGGGCTGGGCGGGGGACATGGCCGCATCATTCTCTGAGCGGACCCGCCGTTGTGGGCCGCTCCAACGTTATCTGCCTATTTGTTTTCAAAGAGCCCCAGAGCAGAGGGCCTCTTTGTGTATTCACAGCTGCACCGCCGTGGCGGGCAGCTGCAACGTCTTGGGCACATTTGTTTTCAGGGCACAGTCGGTGCCAGTGCCCTCATTGAATATTCACAGCTGCGCAGCACTTAGTGCCAGCTGCTACGTTTAGGCCCTTCTTTCTTTGGGGACATGTCTGTTGAGTAAGGATTGAGATGCACTCCTCTGCCCCATACTTTCACAGCTGCGCATCCCTTAGTGCCAGCTGCAACGTTTAGGTTTGTGCAATTGCGCACCCTTGACTTCTGCTGCATTGGCAGCGCGCCCTGACTCTTGGACATAGGGCATTTGAGCCCCTTTTGAGATGGCCAGTTGGCCAGGGGGACAGTTAGGTTTATAGGGTGCCAGGCCCTAATGTGATTTATGTGCTGATGTGATTTTGGGTGCTAGGAAATGTAATTCATGTAGTATGATTTATGCACCCTGTATTATACCGCTAATGTGATTCATGATTATGAGGTTGTGCCTACTGTGGTTAGGTTTGAGATATTCTCTACTGTGTTTTATGCCCGTAATGTGAGTTATGCTTAGGAGGTTATTGTCTAATGCGCTTAGACTTGTGAGATGATTATATAATGTGTTTATGCTGATGAGGGTATGACATAATGTGGTTTATGTTCCTCAGGATTAATTGCATCCTGTGGTTTATGCTAGGAAGTTATTACCTCATGCGTTTAGGTCAGGAGGTTGGCGCAGAATAGATTTCACGCCTAATGTGATGACTGCATAATATGATTTATGATTGCAGGGTGATGCTGAGTACGAGGTTTTGCCAGTAAGTACTGGTTGTATTCTACATCTACAATTTGTCCTACATTTATGATATGTTCTACATTTACTATGTTCACTTGTGATGGTTCTGACAGTGGCCCCAGTGGCCCTGTCAGGTGTACATAATCCCCTGTAAATATTGCCCAGTGCCAGTTGGCACAGTGTATATTGTGTGATTAATATTCTAAAGTGTTTTATGATAATACAAAGGCTATTTTTGATATAACCTTGTGTGGAGTTCCTTTTGTGGTGTGCCTAGTATGTTGTTGCTGTGTGTGTTGCGCAGATGCTTTACACATTGCCACCGGGATAAGCCTGACTGCTCGTGCTAAGCTACCAAGGGGGTAAGCAGGGGTTATCTTTGGCGTGTAACTCCCTCGCCCTGACTAGAGTGGTGGTCTCTGCCTGGCTTTGGCGCAAGCCTTAGCCAACCAGAGCTCCCATTTCTAACATTGGTTGTCAGCGGTGAGGATAGGACTTGCGTTTGCTCAATACCGCAGCGACAACTGGTAGCACTACAGGCTCTGCATTTTAGATAGTCACATGTTGGGGATTATTGTCTCTGAGTTTGTTTTAAGTGTCATTTCTTTTTGAAATGTGTTTTATTGTTGCACTTTGAGTTGGGTGTCCTGCCAAGGACAGAAACCAGAGAATCTGGAGGAGTGTGACTGCCCTTGTGCAGACTGCTATTTCTTGGGTTGGCCTGAAGCTGAAGGAGTGTGACTGCCCTTGTGCCATCGTGCTATTTCTAGGGTTGGCCTACAGTGGTAACTAGCTCGGGAGGGTAGATTATCCCCTAAGTGCAGTGTTAGTTTCTGGAATTCCCAGTAAGGATGGGATCCAGTGGTGGCAGCAATATGTAGTCCAGTGCAGGAAGTCCCATTCCCGGTTCCCATAGTATGGTACCTGGTTCCCGGTTAAGAGGGGGCAGGTTGTGTTTCAGGGGCAGTAAGATGCTGTCTCACCAGTCTTGTGGGGGGGGGGGGGGGGGGAGTGTGGATGAGTGTTCTGGTGCACTGGACGGTTTGGGTGATTGGTTAGCACGGTAAATGGTGTTAAAGGGCTGTTCAATCTGTTTTGTCAGAGAGAACATGCCCCGTAATTGTTTTCCGGAGTCGCGCCAACACCTGTTGGAGTGTGTGAGTTCTTTGATTCTAGGGAGCTTTCATTGGGGAGTGAGAATAGAGGAATAGTGCAGGTGTCTTCCAACCCAGAGTGGTGGAAGTGGTTCAGAGTAGCCCAGCTAGGTAACCTTATAGTGAGGAGGTTGTAGGGACTCACATCCTGTCTCGCAGGAGAAGGAGTGAGATTGGGCTGTGTCCCGAAGTGCCCGCACCTCAGTCTCCAGTACTGGATGGTTCTTAGAGGGAACACCAGGTAGGGAGCCTAGTCTGTCCTGTTGGACCGTTCTTCGAGGGGGATCTCCCAGTGTTAGGTGAGCTGGGAGTGCCTGTAATCAGACCTCCATCAGTTCTAGTGTCTGGCAGTACCGCTCCAGTTGGGAGGGTGCAGAAGTCCAGAGTGAGGGGTGAGAGGGGGAAAGAGTCCCCAGTGGAAGAACCATTGGGTCAGGGGCCAGCCAGAAGGGCTGAGCCTCATAGGATTGGCCACGGTGACGCTACTTCTGTCCTGGGGCATCTTCACGCACTGTCAGAGGGACAGGAGGTCGTGAGCTCTGCGCCAGGCAGACTGTCACACGACACATTAGGTATGTGTCACCCTCTGGAAGTCCTGGTTCGCCGGGCATCTGACCAAAGGGTAGCGTCCCTGGGTTGGGGAGCCAGGAGCAGGTGTTTCCTGACCTGGACGGCAGGGCGACTGTAATCAGTGTCCTGGCCGGTTTGCCTTCTAGGGGTACCCCTGTGAACACAGGTGGGGCCCATCTTAAGTGAAGAGACCCTGTGTTTCCCAGAAGGGGTGGTGCAGGCCTAGCCGGGATCTTTAGGGTCCCTGGCTGAATGTGGTAGTACTACCCTGAGAGCAGGTGGGGCCCATCTTAAAGTGAAGGGACCCTGCAGAACTCTGGAAGGGGGTGCAGAGAGAGGGAGTCCTCGCCTCTGACCCCGGTGCATCCGGTGAATGTGGATCCCAGGTGGTAGACCAGTTGATGGAGAGAGGTCCTGAACTGGTGGGAGAGTTGTGTTCTGGTGGGTGCTTCCCCTGGGAGGGTGCGGAACCCCAGAAGTAGAGGTAGGGTGAGGAGATGCTTCGCCCGTGACCTCTGGTCAGCCGGAGGGTGCGGACCCTAGGTTGAAGGATCAGTGGTAGTTTGGAACTACACTGAGAGGAAGAGTGGAGATTGGCTATTATGTGCCTGGAGTTACTGCCCCCCACTCTGTGGATTGGCAAGGACCAATGACGTCTGGGTGGCCTAGGGCCTGGTCCTGGCCATGGACAACTAGGGAGTACCAGTGGGGTAGACTAGAAGGGCCTGAGTTTTTTTCAGAGGGAACCACGTTGGTTCAGAGTGGCGTAGAACCGGAGGGTGTCCCTGCAGTGAGGACCCGCGTCCGTGTTCTATCGCCCGAAGCAGGGAAGCCCATCAAGGTAGTGATTGGTCTGCCCTGCGTTTTGGCTGGACGGGGGTTGTGTTGGACTTGGCCCTTTTTGGCAGGTTCACCCCTAAACTTTTTGCCTTGTCTGTAACCTGGTGTTGGTGATTTCAGGCCTCTGAGCACTTTCGCACTGTGGTCCAGTGGAAAGTGCGTGCGCTCTCTGTGTTACATTGGTGAGCTTGGCCTGCCCTCCCATAGGAATGCATGGGGGATTCCCTGATCAGTGTGTGTCAGTGGTAATTCCTGTTATGAGAGGAGCAGTGTGGTCAAGTCTGATATGTATGAAATTGTGTGAATAAATGCTGCGCAATGGTGTGCGCAGATTTATTGTGGTTATTTAGAAATGCCACTTTTAGAAGTTGGCATTTCTGTGTGCTATGTGTCTGCCTGCCTGATGTGAATTGCATGTCTGGCTTTGTGAGTGACAGGGGCTGGGAGGTGTGTGAGGCTCCAGGAGGGGCAGAGTGAGTCAGCGCTGGGCTGAATAGGACACCTGGGCTAAGGGTAGTGGGAGGAGTGATCCCCTGACTCTGAATAGGATGGTGCCTGCCCTAGTGAATGCTGGCTCCGCCCCTGTGGTGTGTCTGATCACCTAGCCCCCACCTGACAAAGCGGAAGAGGAGCTTGGAAAACAAAGTGCTCCAAATCCCCCCTGAACCAGTTGCATCTGGTTCCCCCATGCCCTGCACTACAGACAAAGAGAGTTTGTGGTATAAATGTAGGGGCTGTGACCCCATGAAATTGTTCAGTTCTGTACCTGATCCAAAACCTGCGGGGATTGCTGCTGCTGGGGCCCAGGAGGAACCGCCATGGGGGCTGCCTCCCTGCTGGAGGGCCCTGTGTGCTGGCCTCCCTGGGCCCTGCATTGCCCCCTTGATGGCTAAAGGACTTTCTTGTTGGGACCTTCTTTGTCTTGGATTCCTCAGGACCTTTGTGCACCTAGCGCCCTGTGAGCGCTTTTGATTTTAATTCTTCCAGGAAGGAAGAGTGTGGGCTTTGCAGCACAGCGCTGCCTGGAGAGAGAGGGAGGGAATCCCCAGCGTAGGGATTCTCCCGTGACACCTGAGGAGCGGGTGCCCACCCCGCCTTATGCCGAGCGGGAGCCCACCCCGCTTATTGTTCGTGCTTGCGGGTGCCCACCCCGCATTATGGTGCCTGTGGTGAGCGGGAGCCCACCCCTCTTATTGATGTTAATTGCGAGGGAGCCTACCCCTCAGTGCCGCCAAACGAAGACCGCTGCCGAGATCCGCGGCCCGCCTGGTTGTGGGCAGGGCCTGACGGACGGAAGCGGGAGAGGAGTGCGGCCGGAAGCTGAGCTGCGTGCTGGTGAGGACAGGAGCCTACCCCGCCTTCCTGAGTGCCAATGCTGAGTCCTGGGTCCCAGGAGGGGGCCCGGGTGAAGAGAGGAGGCGGCAGAGGCCGCCGATGGCTGCGCGGGGCTCCCAAGAATGAAAGGGAAGCCCCGCGCCGAAAGAGAAGTGCTGCCGGTCCCGCAGCGTAGAGAGGCCTGACCGGAGTCTCGAGGGCTCCCCGTGTGAAGTCTCCACAGCGGGAAGCAGAGACCGGAGCTGACAGAAGAGGAGTCCCCCTGCGCAGGAGCCCGGTGAGTAAGGGCTGGGCGGGGGACATGGCCGCATCATTCTCTGAGCGGACCCGCCGTTGCGGGCCGCTCCAACGTTATCTGCCTATTTGTTTTCAGAGAGCCCCAGAGCAGAGGGCCTCTTTGTGTATTCACAGCTGCACCGCCGGGGCGGGCAGCTGCAACGTCTTGGGCACATTTGTTTTCAGGGCACATTTGTTTTCAGGGCACAGTCGGTGCCAGTGCCCTCATTGAATATTCACAGCTGCGCAGCACTTAGTGCCAGCTGCTACGTTTAGGCCCTTCTTTCTTTGGGGACATGTCTGTTGAGTAAGGAGTGAGATGCACTCCTCTGCCCCATACTTTCACAGTTGCGCAGCACTTAGTGCCAGCTGCAACGTTTAGGTTTGCGCAATTGCGCACCTTTGACTTCTGCTGCATTGGCAGCACGCCCTGACTCTTGGACATAGGGCATTTGAGCCCCTTTTGAGATGGCCAGTTGGCCAGGGGGACAGTTAGGTTTATAGGGCGCCAGGCCCTAATGTTATTTATGTGCTGATGTGATTTTGGGTGCTAGGAAATGTAATTCATGTAGTATGATTTACGCACCCTGTATTATACCTCTAATGTGATTCATGATTATGAGGTTGTGCCTACTGTGGTTAGGTTTGAGATATTCTCTACTGTGTTTTATGCCCCTAATGTGAGTTATGCTTAGGAGGTTATTGTCTAATGCGCTTAGACTTGTGAGATGATTATATAATGTGTTTATGCTGATGAGGTTATGACATAATGTGGTTTATGTTCCTCAGGATTAATTTTATCCTGTGGTTTATGCTAGGAAGTTATTACCTCATGCGTTTAGGTCAGGAGGTTGGCGCAGAATAGATTTCACGCCTAATGTGATGACTGCATAATATGATTTATGATTGCAGGGTGATGCTGAGTACGAGGTTTTGCCAGTAAGTACTGGTTGTATTCTACATCTACAATTTGTCCTACATTTATGATATGTTCTACATGTACTATGTTCACTTGTGATGGTTCTGACAGTGGCCCTGTCAGGTGTACATAATCCCCTGTAAATATTGCCCAGTGCCAGTTGGCACAGTGTATATTGTGTGATTACTATTCTAATGTGTTTTATGATAATACAAAGGCTATTTTTGATATAACCTTGTGTGGAGTTCCTTTTGTGGTGTGCCTAGTACGTTGTTGCTGTGTGTGTTGCGCAGATGCTTTACACATTGCCACCGGGATAAGCCTGACTGCTCGTGCCAAGCTACCAAGGGGGTGAGCAGGGGTTATCTTTGGCGTGTAACTCCCTCGCCCTGACTAGAGTGGTGGTCTCTGCCTGGCTTTGGCGTCAGCCTTAGCCAACCAGAGATCCCATTTCTAACATGTACTATCACAAGTAAAAAAGAGAAATTTCCCCTTGGTACCTATTGATTCAAATAAGGCAGAGCTCCACCAACTATCTCATCAATCAAGCAGACACTCACATGAGTATCTGTATGCTACCCATACATCCACATAGAAAGAAAAAAGATTTTTTTTAAATTGTAAAAAGAAAAATGTATTAATGGAGAAATGCAGATATAAAATCTGCTACAATAAATTTATATTCTAAAAACCAATCTTATAACAATTGGTGCAACAGAATAAGTATAAACTTTTTTCACACACAGCAAAACCTCCTTACACAGTAAGGAATGTGCATACCATAAAATTAAAGAGAGAAACAAACAGACAGTACAATTTGTCATTAGTTTATACACATTTGTAGAGGCAAGTTTATCCTGGAATCTGATGAAGGAAAAATCCTAAAACTATCTACAGATTCAGTGGCCTACATGAATTGTGTAAATATAGCGTTGACGCGTTTCGATGGAGTTAAAAATGTTGTCCCATCTTTCTCAAGACAACCTCATAAAAACTCTCTTTATGTTGCACTTGTATAGTTGCACCACAAATAGATCCAGCATGTAAAACAAACAGATTTTAGTACAAAATCACATTTTCCACACATATTCAAAACCTAATATCTAAGGCCAAGTTGGCTCAAACAAATAGTTACAGACTCTTGATATTAAACATTTGTAGTTATACTAACTAACGTGACATCTTTAGGACGCACTGTATACTCTCAATCAGCACACTTAGGAGAACCCTATTCAAAGGAAGTTTCACCCGCCTATTCACCCCCGTGCTCCCTAGCTTGCCTATTGCTGATCGTCTCGTGATCTTACCGTGTATTGGCATCTACGTGGAGCCACAGGACCTGCCTCTTCGTGGGTCAATAAAATTATGCAACGAGTGGGGTCTGTTTAAATACTCGTTGCTTCCACCTTATTAGTTGGTCACTCCCATGTTACACCTGGGCTTTATTTATTCAAACAGGTGGATCACTGTAGAATAGTACTTGCGGAACTATCACTGCTCACGTTCACCCGGAAGTAAAAATAGCAGCTCTGTCATACAAGTCTCTGCTCGCTGCCATGACCCGGAAGTGCCTCGCACGGCAGCCTCATGCTAGCATGTGTAGTATTATAGCTATCAACTCCTGGTATCCAGGCAACTATAAACGAATTCAACTCGAGGGTTTGACCGGGGCAAACCTCCTGCGCACCATTATTTATAACAGTGATTCCGTGTATGTTACAAGTTCAACGCGGGCTTAAACACCGAAAACCCACCGCGCAAAATCACTTCAATCAGTGATTTCAAGTATAATACCCATGATACGAGTATTAGGAGGAGTAACGTAATAAGGCAAAAATACAAGAATACAAAAATACACGTACCTGAACTCAAATTAACCTCCCTTTCCATAAGATGTAACTACCGAGGAGTAGGAGGTTCTTTTGCATAAACCTCAAATCACAAACTTGAACCTCAAAAGGGAGGTTACCAGTATATCATACCTGGCACTAACTGTCTGTTACACGGAAGGGTGTCTTAAATGTAAACAGACCTAATTAAACAATAATTTTCATCCATTCCTCACGAGAGTTCAATCCTTTGTCTATCGTTCCCAGAAAGCACATGAGAGTATACAGTGCGTCCTAAAGATGTCACGTTAGTTAGTATAACTACAAATGTTTAATATCAAGAGTCTGTAACTATTTGTTTGAGCCAACTTGGCCTCAGATATTAGGTTTTGAATATGTGTGGAAAATGTGATTTTGTACTAAAATGTGTTTGTTTTACATGCAGGATCTATTTGTGGTGCAACTATACAAGTGCAACATAAAGAGAGTTTTTATGAGGTTGTCTTGAGAAAGATGGGACAAAATTTTTAACTCCATCGAAACGCGTCGACGCTATATTTACACAATTCATGTAGGCCACTGAATCTGTAGATAGTTTTAGGATTTTTCCTTCATCAGATTCCAGGATAAACTTGCCTCTATGAATGTGTATAAACTAATGACAAATTGTACTGTCTTTTTGTTTCTCTTTAATTTTATGGTATGTGCTTTCCTTACTGTGTAAGGAGGTTTTGCTGTGGGTGAAAAAAAAGTTTTTATACTTATTCTGTTGCACCAATTGTTATAAGATTGGTTTTTAGAATAGAAATTTATTGTAGCATATTTTATATCTGCATTTCTCCATTAATACATTTTTCTTTTTACAAATTTTTTAAAATCTTTTTTCTTATCTTTATTCTTTCTCTGTGGATGTATGGGCAGCATGCAGATACTCATGAGAGCGTCTGATTGATTGATGAGATAGTTGGTGGAGCTCTGCCTTATTTGAATCAATAGGTAACAAGGGGAAATTTCTCTTTTTTCCTATCAGAGGGTGAGCACAGGTTAACTAAGGGTTTGCCTGCCTCTTACTAGGATTGTGATTGCTACTTGACCACGGCTCACACCCCATTCAACCAACAACCCAATTTCTAACACTGGTGATCATAGGACTTGTGCTTGTGCAGTGCCACACAGTAATTTGGTAGACACTACCATTCCAAACCTAAGACCATTGCGAGTTTTTAAATTCTCCTTAGTTTTCAGTTGGCCATTTTATTCTAAATTTATTTGCCCAACATTTTTCATACCATGGAGATGAGCTTCTGAAACTCTGCAAATAGAAAGGGCTGAACGCTGACAAGAAGGCTAGTAAGCTGGATCTCCAGGTAGCCTTCCGGCCTTTGAGGAAATGCAGGGATGGCAGGCCACCTCAGAGGAGGATGAGGTTGAGGACAAAGAGGAGGAAGGAGCACAGACAGATGAGGAGAAGGAGGGGGCCCAGCCCAGGGTTCTGAGCTGCCAGGAGGGCCTAATTCGACCCCAGCAGATGACTTGGTGCCCCGGATGCCCAGGATGGAGTAGGGAGCAGTGTGTCTGCCAGGGACATGACCCCACAGGAGTTGGAGGACAGGGAAGTGGAGAGAAAGCTTAAACTGGAGCTAGCCAAGTTGAAACTAGAGGGGGAGAAAGCTGAGGCTGAAAGAGCCTTAGAGGAGAAGAGACTGGCTAAGGAGGAGAGGAGGATGGCCCATGAGCTCAGTCTCAGAGAGCTGGACCTGAGAGCTAAACAGATGGAGTCTAGCAGTAATGCTGGCAGCATACATGTAGTGCCCAATTATGGAGAAGGGAGGGTTTGCACACCCAAGGATCTGGTGCCCAGCTATGTGGTGGGAGATGACATTGATAAATGGTTCTCAGCATACAAAGTGGCTCTTAGGGTACAGAAGGTCCAAGAAGAGTGCTGGTGGGTAGGTGGTGGTACATGGCCACGGTGGGGAGCTACACACTCCTAACACAAGAGGTAGAAGACCAGACACAGTACACCTACATGAAGGCCATTCTTGTTAATACATTTAGGCTGACCCCTGAGAGGTATAGACAGAGGTTCAGGGACAGCCCCAAACTCCTGAACCAGATATGGGTGGAGTTAATAGATTACTCTATCAAGGCACTGAAGGCCTGAGTGAGGGGCAGCAAGGTAGATGATTATACTGCACACCCAAATTTTGAGGGAGCACATGCTCAATATCTGTTTTAGAGAGGTGCACCAACACCTGTTAGATAGCAAGCTGACTGACCTCTGGGTCAGCACCAGAGTGTCCAAGAAGGCATCAGGGGGGGGGACTCCCAAAACGATGGTCAGGGTTCCCACCAGAAGGAGGGGGGGGGATAAAAATAAG
This sequence comes from Calotriton arnoldi, assembly GCA_963921515.1. NCBI lineage: Eukaryota > Metazoa > Chordata > Amphibia > Caudata > Salamandridae > Calotriton > Calotriton arnoldi. Next base: position 1,748,753 of record CAWUFW010001618.1, read on the forward strand.
GGGTTCTCAAGGGAAAGAGTCCAAATCCCAATCTTGCCACCAGAAGAAAGGCTTCACTGATAATAATCATAACAGGTCTTCTCCCAAGTGCTATGATTGTTATGAGTATGGGCACTACAAGGGTGGTCCCAAGTGCCCCAAGAGAGCACAGCCTCCCACTAGAGGAAAGACCTCATAGTTGGCTAATGTAGTGCTTGGGGAGGAGAGGGCCCCAATCAGTGGAGGGGAAGTCAGTGAGTCAGTGACGCTCATCCCATCACCTAGAGTCCCTGAGTGACATGGAGATAGTGATCAAAGCCCACATGCCTTCCAATACTGCAAAGTATAAACAGTGGGTCACCATCAATGAGCAGAGGGTGGATGCTCTGAGGGACACAGGAGCAGCCAGCATGACTACGGTGAGGTGTCATCTGGTGTCCTCAGAGCAAGTGTTTCCCAATACATTAGCAGACAACCGTGAGAGCCACTACCCCATGGGCCATGTTCCCTTTAAGTGGGGGAGAGGGATCTTAGGTCTTCTGAAAGTTGCTGTGAGACCTGCCATGCCTGTGGATTGTTTGCTAAGGAATGATCTTGCGCACACTACCTGGGAGAAAGTAGAGCTCAGGTCACACCTGGAAATGTTGGGGTTGCCTGAGTGAGTATGTGTAACCAGCAGGTCCATGGCTGCCCAGGAAGGGAGTCCGGTAAGTTTGGAGCCTGGAAAAATGGCCCAGACAGCTACCAGGAGAGGGAAGGGCAAGGGGTATGGGAAACCAGCCCCTGAATGTCCCACAGATGAGATGGACGAGGCGCCTGAGGAGGCCGCCTAGGAGCCCACTGGGGAGGGCATTGCCTCCCTTGGTAACCTACCTGAGCTTGTTGGATGGCAAGCAGAGGGGGGACCCACTAGGGAGGAGTTCTGTAAGGCACAGAAGGAGTGCCCAACCCTGGAGGGCATGAGGTAACAGGCCAAAGCACAGGCAGCTGGTGAGGTCTCTGGACTTCACCACATCCATTGGGAGGAAGGACTCCTGTATAGTGAACCTAAGGCACCTGTGCATGGGGCAACAAGGGCACTGGTAGTTCCTCAGTGCTACAGGGCCGTCCTACTGGGGCTGGCTCATGAGATTCCCCTGACAGGACATCTGGGGTAGGACACGATTTTTGCCAGGCTTGTTCGCCACTTCTACTGGCCCCAGATTAAGATTTCCTCAGATACCTTCGGTAGGACAGTGGGAAGACAGGGCAAAAGCTAAAAGCTACCATGAATCCCTTCCCCGTCATTGGCATCCCCTTTGAAAGGGTGGGTATCGACATTGTAGGGCCCATGGATCCCCAGACAGCCTTTGGCAACAGGTGTATTCTGATCTTGGTGGACCATGGCACAAGGTACCCAGAGGCCATACCTCTGAGGACTGCAACTGCACCTGCAGTGGTTAGGGCCCTGATCGGGGTTTTCCCTGAGTGGGTTTTCCCAAGGAAGTGGTGTCTGACAGGGGCACCAACTTTATGTCTGCCTATATGCAGTCAATGTGGAAGGAGAGTGGAGTTACTTCCAAGTTTTCCAAACCCTACCATCCTCAATCCAAGAGATTTACCAATACCCGGAAGGTCATGATTAAGCCCATGAGGCGGAAGTGGGATGTTCTCTTACCATGTCTGCTCTTTGCTTACAGTGAGGTACCACAGTAGGAGGTTGGATTTAGCCCCTTTGAGCTTCTGTATGGTCACCCTGTAAGGGGACTTCTCAGCCTGGTTAGGGAGGGGTGGGAGCAAGCTCCCCAGAAGCCTCTCCAGGATGTGGTTAGCTACATCCTAGCCCTCCAGAACCAGATGGCCAAGTTCTGGAAGAAGGCTTCTGAGAACTTGGAGGCCAGCCAGGAAACGATGAAGCAGTGGTATGACCAGATGGCTACCCTTGTGGAATTCCAGCCTGGACAGAAAGTGTGGGTGATGGAGCTAGTAGTGCCCAGGGCCCTCCAAGAATGTTGGACTGGTCACTATGAGATAGTTGAGAGGAAGGGGGAGGTCACCTACTTGGTGGACCTCAAGAACCCAAATCCCCTTAAGGGTTCTCCATATCAACCGGCTCAAACCACACTTTGAGGTCCGAAATCACCATGCTGTTGGTGACAGATTGGGGGGAGGAAGAAGGGAGCCTGACCTCCAGCCTCAAAAGAGAAAGTTGGGTCAGTGGAAGGTGTAAACCTCTCCCCTATCCTGACCTCATAACAGCAGAAGGACTGTGCCACGTATTGGGGCAGTTTTTGTCTCGGTTTTCCCTCACTCCTGGGCTTACACATTTATGTACCCATGACACTGATACAGGAGAGAGCCTTGCTGTCAAAAACTAAATATACAGGCTGTCTGACAAAATAAGAGCCAGTATCAAGGAGGAAGTCTCTAAGATGTTGGAGATGGGGGTGACTGAGCCCTCCAGTAGCCCCTGTTCCAGTCACCTGGCGCTGGTACCAAAAGCGTCCCCAACGGGGACCACCCCAAAACTCTGGTTCTGTGTGGACTACAGTGGGCTCAACTCAGTCACTAAGACTGATGCTCACCCCATCCCCAGTGCTAATGAGCTCAATGATAGACTAGGGACTGCCAAATTCCGGCATCCACCCCCCTGCGGGCAGCCAACCCCCTGCCCCACACGGCCAACTTCCGTGAGTGGGGGGGGGGGTTGGCCGTGGGGCCTGGCCTTTGGCCAGTCTCTGCAACCAAACCCCGCAGGCAGAAACCCCCCTGCAGGCAGCCAACACCCTGCCATTCACAGCCAAAGACAAGCCCTGAAATGACAGCCACCATATTTCTGTTCAATCAGAACATGCAGTTTGGGGTCTTTGCTAATGACTGATACGGTAAGATGCACTTCTTATCAGCTCCTCCAATGGCAGCCCTGCATTGTTAAATACCCTGACACCTGCAAACCTCCCTAACTCATCTAAGGCACTCCCTGAGGGAATCACCATTTGGCTGTTGAAAGCTAAGCAGTGGAGTGCGATCTTGCGACCTTGTGGTCTTACACAAGAAGGCCTCCTTTCATACAAAAGCCAGGACAAATCATGCCAAAGAAGAGGACAAGCCAGGATGCCCGTAGATATGCACAAACCTGCCAAAGTATGCATAGCCACACAGAAGCACAACTGAGGTCAGACAGCACAGGAACCTGCTAAACAAGCCCAGGTTGGTGCAGAAACATCAGAGATCCAGGAGCAATGCTCCAGCCCCAGTCTGCAGCGGGTTCAGCCCTTTTCTGTGACTAACAGTGAGGACATGGAAGAATGTAATACCAGACCCCACACCAAAGAATGGTAGAAGACCCACAACAGTAGCCAGTGCACACTTGGGGCTGACATGAACCCACATCAGACAAGTTGGCAAAAAGGCCCAACAAGAAAAAACACCAATTAGAGAAAACACACCCAGGTCACTCAATTCTGTACTTTGCAAACCCAACTTGGAGCTGGGACCGCAGAACCCCAGAGGAACCACCAGAAGAACCAATAGAACCCCAGAGTGGAGGACTCTAATGAACAGAAGGAGAGTGAACTACCAGGCTGCACCCTACAAAAAACACAAGCGAGGATCACTGGCTAAAATGGGAAATAACCACCATAGAAGGCACCAATTCTCAAGCCATTATTAAATTGCAGGAGCAGAGTAAGGCACCACATGTGGTACAATGCACCTTTTCCCAGCCAGACCACCACATCTCCCAGGAACACCTGCAACACAAAAGCGGGATAGGAAATACCACAAAGGCAACACAGCATCAACAAAAATGCTACCTCAATGCACCGCTGAACACCTACCCACAAACACAGCAATGGGAGATAGGGGACAACATAAGGAGATACAATAGGCTGCAGTGAAATAGGCATTTCACCCTTCTAGTCCCAAACCGGTTGCGTCGAACCTGACCAGTGACAACCCTGCCTTGTAAACATATTTCAGGATATTTGTTGTGCGGTTTGTCCTGAAGATGCAAGGGGTACACAGGTCAGCTCACTGTTAAGGTGCCACGTGAGCTTTGGGTGTGGGTGTTATACAGGAATAATCAATCAAGTAGTTCTTTTTTAGAATTCAGACCCATTCTTCCACTTGGTTCTTTCTTCCTGGCTTTGTTTGTTGGCTGTCTTTCAGTTTGGTGTGATTTACGGTTCTGTTTCCTGGTCACTGATTACAGGCATTTGGGCTAGGGAAGTGCCTGGGAGCAGGTGCGGTGTGTTCTCTGCTTTCAGAGGGTTGGCGGCCTGCCTCTGGCTCTCTTTCATGCCTGTTTATTATGGGTTTCTTGTTTCATGCTCTGTAATTACAGGTATCTTCTCACGGGTGTATGCCTGCCTGTGGTTCTCTGGTTTGTTGTGATTTGAGTTCCTTGTTTATCTGCCCTGGTTACCATTGTATGCTTACCTGCCAACAGACTCTAGGCAGGAGGCAGAACTCAAACTTCATGCCACATAATTACTGGGGCACAACATCTATAGAAACCAGGGTCCTATCTTGCTGCATCATCTCTGTGTTGAGCTTGAGTCTGCTCAGTAAACACATGCGGTGTCCAGCCCCAGGTCATTGCCTTCTTGTTGACAGGCCCAGTTGGATTTTGGGCTATTAAATGGTGGTTATGCACTTGAACGCTTGTGAATGGTTTCTTTATATCTCTTTGTTTTTTTCCTTTCAGAGGTGGTAAGATATTTAACTACTTTCTGCCATTTGAATTTACACCACAAATACAGAGATGATTCCTTTCACTATTCCATTTCTTCCCATAAACACTTCATCATTTGTTCTCTGTTTCCTGTCTTTTGCTTCTCTTAACACAACTCATAATCTCTTCCATTCCCTCCAACCATCCCATGAACCCTTTCATTGTAGTTTGTCTTCACTCTCTCCTCCCATAATCCCCAGCATTCTGCTATAGTCTCAGCAGGCATCTTGGTTGTGGTGTTCTCTCTCCAGTTGGAAGGCCATTACAACTTTTAAAGTTCAACATTTTTTTAGATTTTGCTTAATGTTTATACCAAGCATGATACACATTTATGTGACACGTCCCGCACAGTACTATTGCAGCGATATATATGCCTACTATGGCAACATGACTAAAGGTGGGTGGTGAACTCCCCTCTGCCGGCGGAGTTTGCAGAACATTGCCACTCTGCGCTCTGCTTGGAGCGCAGAGTTCGTCAAAAACTCTGCCAACTGCCGGGGGAGTGGAGTTTACCGGCATGCACCACACTTCCTTCTTAGACTCGTTAACCACCCACTCCTCATGTTGACCCGTTGTCGCCAATCCTTCTTCTTCCCTCCCTGTGCTGTTTCTCTTTTGAGCTATTCCCGTGTTTAGTTGTTTAACTTCTTAGACTTATCGCTACCAGTCAGTCTTGCCTGCAGCTTTGAAGTACCCCCACACCCGACATCTTTAACTCTGGCGCGGCCGTAACAAGAAGTGACTTCCAGTGATCCCACCCCCATAATGCTACGCCAAGGTCACAATCTTTCTTATGGGCATGCAGTTTAGCTGTGGCTCTGTAAGTTATTGAAGTCCCCGAGTCACCTTCAGCCACGACGGATAGTTTCTCAACTCTTTCAGATGACAGGAAACAGGCCCCAATTTATTCCAAATTGTACTTTTAGTTGGTGTACATTGCAAACATTTTCCAGCCCCAATGTCTGCCATAGGTAGTGAATCCATTGTACCACAAAACAGTCTTCTTTCCAATTGAGCAGCCATAAGCCACTTCACTGCTCCAACATGGGAGCCAACAAATCCTATTCACTTTACCCCTTGACCCATGCGTGGAGCATCACAGTCCCACTATGACCACATGGGAATCAACACAGAGGGGTCCCCCCAACTCTTTCTCAATATGGTGGTAAGCCAAGTTTAATTATTTACAAAATGCTTTATTAAAATACAATGTGCAGAATTTATGCTTATAAAGGAAGCATGTTTAATGCAAACTTTGTAGTAGGCAACCATATTTAGAACCTGTAGGCCTGTAACATAATAGTAAGCCTGTCTTCATAAGTTGACTTATGTAAAAAGACTATGATTTAACGTGAAGGGCCATTAATACTGAAATGCTTATTTTTCACTTTAACTGACAATTGTGCACGTTGTTTTTCTTCTCTTTGCTGCATACACTGCAACTTTGAAAGCTACTGTGTATTAGTTAATGAATAGATGTTGTTGTATTAGACGACTGATAGTGAGGTTCACACCACAGAACATGTAGACGACAAGGAGAATGATTCAGGCGAAGACCATATTATAAACAAGAAAGAATGTGTCCATAACATTCAAGGACACATGGTTGAAAGACAATTGTACACTGGTGAGAAGATGGGGAGTAGACCAGTTCCCAGGAACATGCTGCAATCATATTGGTCAACATGAAGAAGAAAGAACATTAATGTAGCAATCGAGAAATTGTGTGATTTATATTAGCACATGTTCCTAGCTAGTTAGGCAGAATTGATTCTTTCACCCCTTCATGCAGAGCAGACTGATTCCCTTTTCCTGGCACTCTGAGAGGAGACTCTGTACTGAGTTTCCTGGACATCTCCTTATGAGAAGTATTAGTTATTCCTTCATCTGCTGTTATTTGAGCTCTGAAACCTTTCCAGCTTTTTTTGCTAAAATGTTATGCTTGTGCTCGAATCTCTCATCAGAACTCTACATGAGTTTCTGTACTGACACCTTTTAACTTTTTCCACATTTAAATTTACTTAACTTAGAATAGGGACGTTTCTTAATGGAACCCACTTGTTACAATTATTGTATTGATGCTTATTTTTGATTAACTAAATTGACCTATATTAATGATTATAATTTATTGTTTGATTAATAAAAATCATTACAATTGTGGACATACAACAATAACACATATATCAAAAAATAAATACAGCCCTTAGTCCATTAATAGCACCACGTTTAAATAGCAAGTAATAAGGGGTTATGATATTCAACGATAAAAATTGTTTGAGACCTACTCAGTACCCGTTAAAAGTTTCGGAATCTCTCTAAGTTCATGTTAAGTTAATTTGGACTGCATTTGGGCAAAGCCCCTTTAGTTTAATCACGGTTAAAAAGCCATAATAATTCATTTAGTTTTAATGTCTTACTAAAAAGAAGAGATAAAACACTAATCATTACTGGAAACCTACTGACAGTTCCACTAACGAATGGGTATCAAGAAAGGTTAGTTCCTCCTTTGCCAACGGTGGCCACTGGGGGTTGACCCGATTTGCTAATAGTCCTGTCGCAGGAAGACCTGAAGGTCAGATCTTGGTGCCCTCACACACCCGTTAGGGCATCATGCTTCATCATTGGGCGCTCCTGGTCAGGCCAGCGCTGGGGGCTCTTTGGCAGAGATCTTTTAGATCTGAGGGCGCCGTATAGATGTGTGCAAGTGAGGGGGCTACCTAACCATGTAGCTAGTGAAGTGAGTGAGTGCTGGCTAAAATAGGCTCTGGTATCTAATGTACGATTTTACTAGAGATTTGAAACCAGGTCTAACTAAAAACAGTGGTGCTATCTTGAGGTCTACAAAGTACCAGGATAGCTTCTAGTATAAGGTGGTCAACATGTTTTGTGCTTCAAGTGCCCGTGGATCGGGCAGCACTTCATCAGGACCAAAGGTTATAGAGGTATGCCCCTGCCTGGGGCTGCTGGTCTCCCTCTAATATGGGATGACCAAACGAGGTTGATCAGCTTACCCCTGGGTGTATGCTGGTCTATTGTTCCATCTAGAAGAGAGGGAGACATAAGGTGGAAAGGTACATACGACAGGTGATTAAAAACTGAATTCGCTGTCACCCTGGTGAGGCTCTGGCACATCCATCCAAGTAGCAAGAACGGTGACTTGTGTTTGACCATCCATACAGTGAGGTCACCAATGCTCGCTGTTCGAGGCTCAGATATCGAGACGTTGCAAGCATGCAATCCCGCTCAATATATCTGAGTAAAAGTGCAAGTAAAAACACGTAGAAGAACCGTGTGGGTGATGGTATATGAGAAAATAATATTTTATATTGTTACCGTGTGTGTGGTCGACTAGAGAATCCGTGGGGGAACAGGCTAGCACACGTGTAGTGGTTATAAGTACATTTGGATGTATAAGTAACTTACCTCGTAAGAGGCAGAGAAATGCTCCTTAGGATAACGGAGGGTCCCGGTCAGTTGGAGGGACACCGTCATTGTAAAAGGAAAGGGGCATTCATGGTCAGATATCATGTGTTCAGGTAAGCACGTACTCTATTAGTTTTTGGAACTGTATTACGCGTTTAAGTCTATGGTATTATAGGCGATGTACATATGTAGAAGAGATGTCTTATTCGGTCTGCTCCAGTTTAAGTTCTGTAGTTCCTGCTGTGAGTGCTACAAATGTAGCTGGGTTGGTGAATGATTGACCGGACCGGAGAGGTCTAATGGAGTGCAATGTAGGTGGGGCATCATCTATGTCATGTATTCACCCACTCAACGGGACAAAGTGATGCATCCCATATATGCAACAACGGGAGAGGTTCTGGTTGTTAGTTATCGTTAGTAACATAAGTGCAAATTGTGTTGTAGATTACCAGTACCATCGTCTCAAGCTCTAACCAGTGACGCGGGGGTAACTCATAGAGTTCAGCCGTAATGTTTGCCTTTCAATGTCTATCCGAAGACGTGTGGGATAAATAGTATAGATAATCCTTGAGCCAAATCGTATTGGAATGTCGAGACTGCAGGAATATCGAGAATGTCATGGGGCTCGGATAAGCCAGGTCGTAATGGATATTAGTGAACCAGGGACAGTGACCCAGCGGTTCCCTTCGCAATGACAGTGAGCTAATTACTGCCTGCGGTGTAGAGCGATACTCCGTGGCGGATCGCTAGGTCTCGAGCGGGTATTATTAAAAAACCTCTAACTGTGTCTAGGTATAGAGGGACCTCCCCCAGCATTTACTTGTGGGTTGACGGGACGCAGTGGTCTCACCTACCCTCCTCCGTTTTCCGGTCACGTGGTCGTGTGCTGGCTATGCCGTTCACCAAAGATAGTGCTGTCAGCTTGCTGGCCATATTACATCGTTAAAACATTTTGCTCTTCCTGCCCCCCCTTGATTTTGAGAGTTCCAATAACGATGCATTTCAATGTGTAAATGTCTGAACCCCAGTGGGGAATGATAAAAAAAACTCTAAAATCACACGGGGCACAGAGCCATAAAAGTCCAATGCCTGGCTCTGCCGCTATCGGAGGGTGTAGTAAACTGAGCAGATTAGTGTCTCAATTGGGTTAGAGCAGCCCTGTACTAGTTAGTGGACCGTTGTTAACTCACTGGGTCTCACAGTGAGTCAGCCTTTTTGCCGCTCTTATAACAAACTTGGTGAACTGGATGTTAAGCATTGAATTGTCCGAGTTCATGGATGTAAGAATGGCTTGTCGACAGGAACGGACGCCAAGTTTGTTCCACTCGCCCCGGGCCGTAACAGAGTGTTCTGGTCGTTAAGAAATGCAGGACAGAGACATACCACGTGCTCTATGGATTCCTTACTGCTCCCGCACCCCCTACACATTGTGTTATCATTTGTGCTGCGCCAGCCTGGTAAATGGTGCAAAAAAGGCCATTCTCCCATTCTGAGGGTCAGAAATGTTTTTTCCAAAACACCGCTTTTTCCGCATTTAAATGTACTTAACTTAGAACAGGGACGTTTCTTAATGGAACGAGCTTGTTACAATTATTGTATTGATGCTTATTTTTGATTAAATTGACCTATATTAATGAATATTGATTGATGAATTGTTAACCTTTATTAATGATCTTTGGTGAACGATACTTTAATGAAAAAAATAATGAATAACAAAAAGATTTAAAATAAAACCCTTTAACTCAATGTGACTCTTTTTATTGACTGTACTTAAGTAATGATATTGTTAATGATTTATGTTGAGGTGCAACACTGACGTCTCAGATGACAACAAAGATCCACCGGCCTCAGTACGCCGGGTTCTTGGCCATGAGGTCTTTCTCAATGTGGCTAAATATTTATTTTGTTATGTTTCCGAATTTGTAAAGTGTGACAGACACCTGAAAAGGTGTCCTGGCGCTAAGTAAACACAGGGAGGGAAGCATCCTAGTCAAGGCACAGAGACAGTGCTGTGAAACAACTGGGGATCAGCTCGACAGGTCCCAGTTATTGAAAAGCCAGGTCTTCAAAGCCTTCCTGAACCTTAGTAAGGAAGAGGCAAGTCTAAGGGACCAGGTATCTCATTCCAGAGCTTTGCTGTCCTCACCGAAAAGGCTTTGCCACCTGATCGAGCCCGTTTAAATCTGGGCATTACCAGCAGTTGCGCTGCAAAGGAGCAGAGACTGAGCAATGGTGTATGATTGTGAAATTTCTAGATCAAGTACTAGAACTGCTTTACGCACCAGGCAAAGGGACTTAAAGATCAGATCACCCTCATTTTCACTGGTGACTAATGCAAGGATTTTAGCCTCAGAGTTTGGAGGGGAACAGGGGAGGCCCAAGGACAATCTAGCTGCTGCATTTTGTGTTCGTTGGAGTTTCCTAAGAAGACCTTGGTTCAGCCCCCAAAATAAAGAATTGCAGTAGTCCAGGTAACTTAATATAGTCGCCTGGTTCACCACCAGGTGAGCTGGTTTAGTAAGAAAGGGTAAGATCCTCTTGAGCAGTTTAAGGAGGAAAAAAACATTGACGCAAACACGTTTTATTTGACTCACCAAGGTAAGTTCAGGTACCAAATAAATCCCTGTATTTTGCATTGTTATAGAAGGCATTGAAACAGGCGTCCAGCTACTGGGCCTAAGATCAAAAGGCCGTGATTCAGGTACACAGGAATGTTTCAACCACAGTACCTCAGCATTGTCTGAGTTAAATTTGAGCGAGTTGGGCTTCAGCCAGTCAGGCTCTGCCATACAGCGATGAAGTGGTTCTGTAGGACTGGCACCTGTCCCATCCTGCAAGATGATAGGCTGAGTCCCATCAACGTAAGTCATACACCAGAGACCAAAGGCTTTTATGAGTCAACAGTGGATGGATGTATATATGAAAGAATTTGGGTCGAAGTGCTAATATGTTTATATATTAATGCATCCCACTATTTGCGCAGCGTTGTACCCACCTCCCTGCCCGTGGCATCTGGGTATACCTGCTGAAGAAGATGGGACAGGAGTCATCAGAGTAACACTGGCTTCAATGGCGTCTCTATACATGTGGTACTTATAAGGCAGATGGGACCATCTACCCAGATACCTGCATATTCCTCGCAGCTATTACTTTGCCTCGGTCCTTTGCCCATCTTTCATGATATTTCTTGGGCCGTTGGCTTCTCTTCTTACTCAGAATGTAATATAATCGAGATATCGAATCTCTGAATGATCTAATAAACAGTTCGAGCGAAGTAAACAGCTAAATCACCAACTCTTTCTTTGCTGTATGAAGAACCCCGTGCTTTACTTGCAAATATTGCAATCTGTTGTGATCAGACATCCTAAAATCTCTTTTGCACATATTAAATGTCTTAATACGACACACTACAAACAAGTTCTGTAAGGCACAACAATATCCCTTCCTACAGGGTGAAAAGCAATTGCCCCTAATGCCGGGATGAAGTGGGGCTTAAGATGATAGGTGTGTATGGAGATGGGAACATTGTGATCTCCGTACCTCCAGGGCAGTCCTGGTAACTTCTAAAACATGGGTTACAAGGACAGGGATTACTCTGGAGCCAAGGCACATACCAAAGGGTCCTTGCTGACAAAGCATGCTCCATATGGATGGAACAGAAAATGAGTTATTGTGGCACTTTAATTCCAATTACAGTAACAGTAGTCTACCCTTGATAGTCTACCCTTGACCTTGCCCCAATAAAACATCCTTGAGATTCTCCCAATAACTGTATCTTCCAGAGGGTCATGTCCCTTGTGCAGTGCTCTGTTGCGCTTGAGCTAGGATTACACCTTACAAATACCAACTTGTACATAAACACAAAGGAATAGATATAGCAGGTGAGGGGGATAGCCATCTTTATTAGGAACTATAGGATATTTTCCAATTGGTAGGACCAGAGGCAATTTGGGATCTTAGCATGGGCCAATTTGCTGCATAACAACCCCTCTACTGCCGCAAAGAGCCTGATGCCCAACTATTTAATCGACTCCTTACCCCACCGTAGTAGGGTAGGGGTTCTCAAAAACTCTGCTTTGTCTGATGTATGAAGATACTTATGGTTTCAGATTTAACTTCGTGCAAATCCTGCATGACAGCCAGGGTGGAAATCTCCGGCTTCATAAGAGACATTGTAACTTTTATATGTACCATGATTTCACTGCTCCTCAAATGTATGATTTCATAGAGTTTGTCACCTAGTCAGGATGTTTTTGTTTTCTAAAGAGTCTTCATTATGTTTAAATGTCTTCCATTTATTAACTATCATCTCCACAGCAAGCTCATATTAGCACCTATATTGTTCTTGTGCAGTCTGTTCATGCTTCTTAATGATGTTAATGTGTCCTAAATTCATTTGTTTTCCTGCCTAAACAATTCTTCTTGTATCTGATCACTCTTTCAGAATTTTTTGTGATCCATTACTACATCTTTTTAAGTAAACAACATTCCACCTCTTGCTTTGCTTCTCTCTGCAATAGCTTTACATGTATTGCGCATCTGTTGTAAACTCTCCCTTACTCCCTAAACAACTGCTGACTAGATCGCTGTCCTGTGGTCTTCCCATAAACCCAGACACATGATTGGAACTGACTCTATATTTTTATCTGTGGGCCCTGTTGGTGATTTGTTTTCTACAAACCAGCTGCATCCTCCCTCCTCCCCTGCATCAAGCCTCTCTCAAAAGGTCCCTCAGTGCCTCATCGCCTTTAAAACTGGTCTCAATTCATTAATTACATTCGAGTAACCTCTCCAAAAATGCAGCCAAATCTTTGAAACACATAGTACTGCAGGAGCTCCATTAATCTTTAATATCAGATCAATATTAATGTGCACATATCGGTAAACTGAAAACTGACCTCCCCTTCTTTTCTCGCAGCAGTACTATTTGGACTCAAGTTTTATCCAATCTTTTGAACGTGTTCCTTAGTTCCAAAATACCTGTGGTCACAAACCGATAACTTCTCCTTCACAGTTTTGTAAAGGCAAACTTTCAATTTCCATCTACAATTATGTACAAATTATCACTTTCACATCCTTCTACAGTTATGGAGGGGTCTCTCAACCTCTTCTCCATTACCTCCTCAAATCCACTTAATCTTTTCTCTCCTTGCTTGGTGGAACCTCTCTACCTCAACAAGTTGCCCCTCCTTAGCCACCTTCCTCCCTGATGTTTATGCCTCTTCCTGTCTCCTCTCAGCTACACCGTTTCCATGCCATGCTTCTTCACTATTTCAATCCCCTCAATGTTATGTACCCACTCTTTTTACAGAGCCCCTCAATCATTCCATATCCTCTCAAGATCGAGGCAGACACTGTTTTCAGCTTTTTACTGTTTATTTTCCTCCATCTGCCATTACACGTTTTGACCGACACTGCGGTCTTGGTCACATGACATGTTCACGCTACTGACAGCATTTTTACGTTCTCTCTTGCCATTTTTTTCAAATCATAAACATAAAGGCAATACTATTACATAAATTAATTTTTGCCAAAACATTACCTTGTTTTCAGAAAAACAATGTTCATCTCGGGTTTGTTTCAACCAAATCTTAATTTAAATTGTAAGCAATCACTTTTCAAACATTCCCTTTATATTCCATTATTGTAACTGAATTGCCAATCAGAATATTTCATTTCTCTGGTATGATATGTACAAAACTTATTATGAGAATTATTCAGGAGACATTTTTACCTTCTGTGCCTGTTCTTACTGAAATGGCTAAATCTTTGCCTCTGACTCTTATGTTGTTATTGTTAGTGCATAATCCAAGTATTATTCTCCTTATCAAATAGTTCAATTTACAATTTCATTAAACCCAAGTGGGTAATCAACATACAAACCGGAAAATTACATCCCACCCTGATCGCCGAATGCTTCCAGCGTGTGCTACCATGCCCGACTACAGCGGAGCTGGTTTTTTGGGGGGGGTGATCTGTGACTGTGTGTGTTTGTGAAGGATGACCTTTAAAATTGGCTCTAGATTTCCTATCACAATTTGTGAATCTTTTAATTGTGGAAGTCTCAGTCAATGTTAAAAGCAATGGTAGATCAGTGTGGGATACTTAGTTGATCCCACTTATCCTAAGTGTGGTTCTCCATGTTTCAGCCATCTTTTTTTCATGCCTCTCATAGTCAGTGTGGCTTTCGTCAATATCACATTTAACAACGGGGAATGGCTGGTCATCATTGTTGTTCATAATACTTTACTGTTGGTTGCACTCCTGCCCCTATGGGCAGACAACCTCTCTGTAATCCTCTCTCTTTTGCCCTCTTCAGGATTGAATGCAGTTTCTCATCCATATTGAGGCCATTTGGTACCTTACAGTTTAGATTTATTATAAATCTCATTTCTAGCTCCCTCAGCCTCAACTCGATTTCCTCGTCTTCTTCTGGGTGTACTGCATTGATCATAGAATACTTGATCTGATTTAGGTCATTGTTATGGTGCGCTGTGCAGCGCCTTGCTACCAGATATGCTGGATCATTATTTACAACAGCACGCATATACTGTAAAATTCTCTTGTATACTGGCAGTGTAATGTTGCCAATATAGCTCAAGCTGCATGTACAAGTTAAAATATAAATTGCAAACTCTGTTCTACAATTGTATGTTCCCTTTATTTTGATTTGCTGTTTATTGAACTGGGATGTGTATGTTGTGGTGTTTTGGCCTATACTGCAAGCCTTGCATCTCAAGCATTTTTTTAAACCTGCCATTGGCCTTAACCACCCCTTTTTACCACTATCTCTGGACTGCTTTGTACCAAAGCATCTTTCAATGAGGTAGCTCACCTATATGTCATCTGTGGCCAATGAGGTACTACTACTAATATGCCTATTATTGGGTCTGCTTTTACTATGTGCCTGTTTTTTCTCATCAGGGCTGCCAGTTTTTTGTTTTGAGCACTGTAGGTGGTTATAAATCTCAATTCTGATTTATCAGTAGCTCACTTCTTTGTTTTTTTGGATAAAAAAATTGTCTCCCTATTCTTATTATTTGCTCCCTTCTGGGCTTCTTCAATTACTTTTCGACTGTACCCTCTTTGCACAAACCTCACCTTCGTTTCCTCTTGGCACTTCTGTGTATCAATTAGCGCGCTGCAATTTCTCCTTGCTCAGAGCACTTCACCGTATGGGATGCTCATTACTGTGTGTTTGGGGTGGAAGCTTGTCACATGCAATGTGGTGTTACCTGCAGTTGTCTTTCTATGCAACCTTGTTTCTAACTTCCTGTTCTGCACAAATATTTGTCCAGCCTACATGCAAACATGCATAACTGGGGGCGAAACAGGTGCCCATTGCAGTTCCCCATATCTGTTGAACAAGGTCTCCCCATACAAGAACAAGCATTTGCAATGCAAATTGGGCTTGCATTTGTGAGAGTTAGAGTTATAGGTGTTGTAAATGAAAATGTCTTTTACCCATGTGTTTTGGATTGGAATGGATATATGTGGTGTGGAGTAGAATTAAGTTGGTTGGATTGGAATTGTTAGTTGTGGAATTGTGTGTGGTGAAATTGTGTGGAGTGGATTTGTGTAGTGGAATTGTGTGGCATGGTGTGCAGTGGAAATATGTGGATAGTAATTATGTGGTATGAGTGTGCTGGAATTATGTGGAGTGGGATTGTGTGTCAGAGTAATTATACAGAACAGCATTTTGTGTTGTAGAGTGGTATGTAGTGGAGCATAATTATGTGGTGTGTGTTGAATTTTGTGGCATGGTGTGGAATTCTGTGGTGTGGTACGGATGTATGTGGTGTGTTGTGTAATTGTGTTGTTGAGTTGAAATGTGTGATTTGTTGTCAAATTATGTGGTGTGGAATGGAAATGTGTAGAATTGAATTGCAGCCTTTTGCATTAGCTTCTAGCAGCGACAAGGGCATTGGTGACGTCACCGAGGGGCTTGCCCATTATCTGTTACAGCCCGATTGCCCTATAGGCCAGTCCAACCCTGCTGTCGGGGGCCCATTTTCCTTGCTTGCATTGGGCTGAAAATGATGTTCTTGGAGTGGCCCCACAGTGAATACCAAGGAACAGCTACATGGCACAGAAGAAATACAAAGAACTTGCCAGGTAAACATAGCTAATCACCCACAAAAAATAGATGCCTCAAATACAGGCTTGTATTCAAACAGTTGCGTATTAAAAAAAAATAGTGACACAGTGTCTATATGGGCCGGAACGCGCCTTGAGGCTTCAACGAGAAGTAGTAAAGTGCCTTTGAAATAGTGCAATATATCAACTTTGCCCCTCAGCTAACCATATAAACACATCTGGAAACCTAAGTAAATGCAGTCTGTGATGACTACCCCAGAATAGTGTCCGGTATCTCACACAACCAACAGCCCCTACTACTGACGTATAGTGCAGATCACCAATGACAATTATATATTTTTATACAATGAAAGAGGGATATGGATGTTAAAAAGGTGTCAGAAAGGTTAATTTCCCAGGATAATACACTTAAAGGCACGTGGGCGAGGCTGTATGCACCATAGGTAGTGAGAAGGGTCGGCAACAGGAGTAGAGGGCTCAGGCAGGGGCAGCAGCGGAGAAGCAGGCAGGTGTACGTAAGAAGAGGAAAATATGGAGCTGAAGAGAAGCAGATATTAGTGCACCAGAGGGATGCAAATGAGAGATAACGGAGACAGATATGACAGCAACAGCAGGGGCATATATGGGGCCACAGAGGGAAAGCAGCTAAGGGGTCAAGACAGAAGAGGGACATATGAGGGAAACAAAAGTGAGGTATGAGGGCACATCAGAAGAGAAGCAGACAAGGGAGCATGACAGAAGGTAGACATTGGGAAACAAAGGGGGGGCAGGTATGAGGACAATAGAGGAAAGGCAGATACAGGGCAACAGAGGAAAAGCCGATAAGGAGGTAAGAGCTAGGAGGCACGAGAGAAGTAGGAACAAGAGCAGTAGAGGAAAAGCAGACGCAGGGTTAAAGGGTGCGCTTGAGGTATCTACTGTAAAGGTGGTTTTTTGTGCATGCGAAACTAGAAGTTGGAATATTTGCCAGCGTGCACCACAGCCAACAAGAAAGGGATAGGTAGGGTATACAAGCCTAGGGTGAAGGCAGCAGGCGAGGAGGATGGGTAGAAAGGGTAGCGGGTGGGAGGAATAAACAGGTTCTTGGTGCTGGTCGGGGGGTTTTCGTGGTAAGGAGTGCTATAACAGGCTTGGGCTGTCCGACACTGCATGGTATGTAGAGAATGTTCAACTGGAGGAGGCAGGTGGACAGGAGGGGAGATTCATGCAGAAAGAATAGCGAGGCCTTCGACTACTCACAATGAAGGTGCCTCTTGTTTGGGCTCATTACTTCGTGCTTGGTGGATTCGCACACAGCTTTTGAGATGGAGGAGCTGGTGACGCTGTGCTGGGCAGCTGAGATCCGATCCGTGATGGACTGTCCTGACGCCTGTCTTTGCTTATGTTTAGATTTCAATAAAAATATTTTTGTAGAAAAAAAAGGTACCTATATTTTGTTGCCTCTTACGTAGTGTGCACTGCTACAGTAAATGAAGGTGCGTGCTGTGTATCGTTTTTCACTAATATTATGTTCGCACCATTGCATATTCCTTTTCATCTCTTGGTGACCCGACGCGCCCAGCAAGAAAATGAAGCGTGACCTACTGAGATAAGCAAAGCTTTCTTTAAGCTGATATTGGTGGGTCAGTGGTATGTAATGCTTCCTTGGGCTAGTATTGTAAGGTCTGTGGCCTGCAGTGCCTACTCTCAGTTTGCACTAGGGAGTTTGTGGCCTACAGTGCCTCAGCTTGGTTGCTACTGCAAAAGGTTGTGGTCTGTATTGCCTTCACTCACTTGGTGCTGGAAAGTTGTGGCCTGGGTACTTTCTGTAGGTTGATTTTGGAAAGCATGTGGCTTGCAGTCCGTTGTGCGTTATCTAAACTGGCCTTTGTGTTTTTGCGTAGCCACTCACAACCATATCCATTTAAATCTGCTCAAGGAGCACATGTGTATTTTGATGTTTGGGATAACAGTGTAATAATAAACTCAGTCCTTTCATGTATGGGTAATATCAAATGTTCCACTAAATACAGTTATTTGGTTGTGAGGAGTTTAGACTCGAGAGACAAAAATAGCTAGCGATTTGTGGCTCTTAAGGACCACTTTTACATATACTCTGATTGTAAGACACAGCGCACATCTGTAATTAGCACCGCTGAGGATTGCCTGCTGCACCGTTCTGACACCTGTAAGTAAAAAAAAATGTAAGTCTGTTTTTATATAGCGCAGCTACTCACCCTTATAGGTCTCAAGGCGCTGGGGGCCGTCGTGGAAATTAAGTGAGCTATTGCCCAGAGTCACATGGTGCTGAGCTGCCGCCGGAGCCGGGGATCGAACTGTGAACCCTGTGCTCCGAAGTCAGCTGCCCTAGCCGTTGCACCACACCTCTCCACCTGCCTCCCAGCCTTCGCCAGAAATGCCGGGGCTGATCCCTCAGCAATGCCAGTCACATGGCAGCCAGGAGTGCATGTGGATGGGAGTCAAAAGGCTCCCGGTGAACCTTGTCTGGCTTAGCCATTCATGAAACACAGTATTAAAGGCCATGTTAAACAAAGATAGATTGACGCCATTTATATGCAGGCTCCAGATATCTGGAAGGTGAATTAAGCTGGGCATGCTCTGACAAGGAGGTGGGGAGGGACGCGAGACGATGTACCAATGGAGTAGTACCAAAATGCGTTTCTCAATGAGCTATCTTAGGCCTGTGGATTGCACAAGACAGACCTTGTGAGAAGGGTGTGAGAATGTAAGATCATTTCCCTAAATGTGACCTCCATGACACAGGTAGCCATTCACAGGCCAAGGACATTGAGGGGTGTGCAGTGTTGGACACAGTGAGTCTGCCCCGAAACATCATTTACAATGTAATGTATGTCTTGCTCACTCACAAACTGCATTGCAGATGTGGGCCTTCTTCACATTGCTTTCTGTGCTGGCCTTCTGCATGTGCATGAGATGGGCAGGTACTGTGTCCATCCTCATACCTGCATGCATTTAGGTACGATTATCTCATGCTAATGTACTACGTGTCATGCTGTATGGCCTCTGCTAAACATATCTGAATAGCTGTGCTAAGTTTGTGCATGCTCCTGTACCGAGACACAGCGGTACATAACCTAGTGTTACTGAAATTTCCTCCTCTTGTCTCCCATGCCTGCAGCTTAAAGTCCACCAGCGTAAGGCCTTATGGAGGGCCATTGCACACAAGGTGCGCGCTCTGGATGTCTCCAACCGACGGCACATACACTGTCACAAGAGGTGGGATGACATCTGCCGGCTGAGCAAAAACATGGCAGAGATGACGCTGGGTCTGCTCCCTCGGACTGGCAGGTTGGTGCGCAGGAGCATGACACCACTAATGGCCCGCACCTTGGCAGTGACACAGCCAGAGCTGGATGAACGCTTGAGGGCCCATCAGCAGCAAGTTGGGGGTGAGTATTCTGCGAAGTGTGACTTTGGATGTGAGTGACTGCATGTATCCCAACCCTGAGCCAGTGCGGAGCTCTGTGATGTTTCTAGTGTGATGCTATGGCTTGTAAGTGGCCTCTGTGTTCAGTGCAGCTGTCATGCATTTACGCTATATGTACTTTCTCACGTCTTTAATGTAATGGCCCTTGACATTGCATGCTGAGATGTGGCCTTATGGCATCGGCTGCATTAGGGGAGTCATGGACATCACTGGGCAGTGTGCCTCATCTTGATGTGTGCAGTGCCTGACCTCGAAATTGTGAGAACTACACATCTGACACCAATGTGCAACTGTAGTTGTGCTTCAAAGAACAACATGGTGGATAGCAGGAGCTTATGGCCATTGCAAAAGGACATTTGGGAGTCTGTATCTGTGTTGTCCCCTTAAAGTGACTCCATATGTGACTGTGAAAACATGTTGAGATGTACATCTTTTTCACCTACAGGCACGTAGGTATGCTTACAGGAATCTGTATGTCAGGTTACATGGAGGCACGGGCAAGTTATTTGGCTGTGTGAACATCACATGGGTCATTAATGCCAAGTATGCATGTTACCATGCATCTTTTGATTTCTGCATTAAGGTTGCACATGCAGACTGCACAGGGGTGGGGGGTGCAATATGGGGGTATCATCATTTTGTTTTGTGCTTTGTTTGCATATGATATTTGTGAGCATGGCACTAAACTGAACCTACGTCTCTGTCTCTTGCAGCATCTACTGAGGGCACAGAAGGACAGGGGACGGACACCAGTGGTGAAGCTTTTGGCACGACTGCTACACATGATCTCACTGACACTGATGTGACCAGCACCTCGGAGGGGGACAGGAGTGCCCTTGAAGAATCACACCCAGAAACACCAACCTCAACGTCATCGGACGCCAGCGGTGACTCCTCGATGTTGGCGGGCACAGGTAGTGGAAAATCTGCCTCTTCTTCCACCACACATCGTCCAGTGCCCACCCTCCCAGCTACTTCCACAAGTGCTGCATGTGCCCGCAGCAGTAAGATGGGAAGAGTGTCCTTGACCCCAGGCACCGCTGCCCCTGCCCGTGTCTCCCCTCTGCCCTCAGTGTTGAGGCGGTGGACCTTTTGCGCCAGCTGTGTGTGGGTCAGACTACTCTCCTGAATGCCTTCCAGGATCATGACAAGAAGTTGGCACAGGTAGTTGCCTTCATGGAAGGTATTCATTCTGACGTGGGTGGGCTACACAGAACTGTCCAGTCTTTGTCCGCCACAGTGACGGCAGCCATTCAGCTGTCACAGGCTCAGAGTCCAGCTCCGGTCCCTCCGGCAACCACCCTGCCAGTGGCAACATCTGATGAGTGACCACACACCACAGCCCTCAGGCTCCAGGTACTCCACACGCAGCACACAACCGCAGCAATCCAAGCGGCCCAGAGCGCAGACACCATCCCCCAAACAAAAAAAAGTCACACAGGAGCGCAAAGGCAAAAGCCCTTCAGGTGACACTCGGGGGCATCAAGCCAAGAAGCAGGCCTCAGGCTCACATGCCTCAAAATCAGCCCCATCCAAGGACACTCCCGTCCCAAAACCTGCTCTCAAAGACAGGCAAACAGTTGCCGTGCCTGCTGTGAAGCTAGTGCCTGCAAAGAGTCCGCAGAAACAGCTCTCTAAGGCAGATTCACCCACAACCTCAACTCCCACCCACACCCCGGTGAAGCTTGGACAGGAGGGCACTGTGGGAGGTTCACCTGGTCAAGAGGGGATGGAGGGGAAAAGGCAAGGCCAGGCCAAGCGTACCGCCAGATCCAGAAGATCCCCAGAGAGAGGGCCACCACCTGCACCTTTGTTGGAGAGTGTGCCTGTTGTGCCCGCCCCACTTTCCACTCCTACCAAGTCGGTTCTTGGCTATTGAATCCCCAAGAAGTAGAGGCAGCCCTCCACATTCACCCTCACACACTGTGTCTCATGGGAGCATGTCTCCGCCTCCCCGTGCCACCACACCACCCCACCCGGTCCAAGCAGCCCTCCGGCTCCCAAAGCCACTGATGCCTCTACCTCAGCTGGTCCTCTCTCTCCCAGGGCCAGTCCTCAAACTGGCCCCAACAATCAGCCACCTCCCAGTTCGACTGACAGCCAAGTCTGAGAAAAAGTACCCCTCCCAAACCTATCTCTCCCAGCGCGGTGCTTGGACTGCCCATTGTTATCCCCCTAGCTGTGTTGCTTCCCATGGCAGTGTACGGTGTCACCAATTCCCTGTGCAGGTTCTCATGCACACATGTACCTCCTTTGAACTATGGACTGGCCACTGGCCTTGCTGTTTGTCACTTTGGATGCCCATTCCCTGTGCAGGTTCTCATGCACACATGTACCTCCTTTGAACTATGGACTGGACACTGGCCTTGCTGTTGTCTACTTTTTATGCCTATCTTGGTGATATGGAATAAAGACAGTTACTCCTGTTGTCTGCTTTGTCAGTGTCCTTGCTAAATAAAAGTGTTTTCTGTATGGGTATGGTTGCTTGTGACAAATGCTCTGTATGCCACTTTAACATTGCCAATTGCCTGTTTTACTTTTTCAGAGTTTGCCAGTGGTGAAAGGCACTTTAGTTCTTGTTGACTCTGAGGCTTGAGGGTGCAATGATGGGTGTTTGTGATGATCTACTGTTATCATACTCATCATATGGTCATGTTTGCTAAATTGTACATGTCATGTTCTGCTGCAATACCACAACAGAGGTGACTTCTATCCACAGGATTACTTGCGGGATGGCCAGGGTCCATCATATCTGTGTGTTCTTTCTTGAGGTGTGTACAGCAGTGTTGATGTGTGTTCATCGTGTGATGGCCTGTCTTCCTAGTCACATGGGTACATTTGAATGTGTGCACTAGAGTGGTCATACAGTGTGAATGGGCTGACATTGTCAGTAGTGTTGATATGTGTGTGCCCCTGCAAAGCCAACTGCACACATGTATGATCCAGGTAATGAGTGCCTGTTTCTTTCAATTGTCTGCCATGTGCTTGAGATTGTGGGCACATGTAGGAGTTGTAGGTTGTGCACTGTGCAGTGTGTTGGTGTGTCCTTGCACTCCTGGGGGACACCTACTTGTTGTTGCTGCCAGTTGTGAGTATGCAGAGTGTGTGACTGCCAAGTCTGTGTTGTGTTTTGTTGATCAGCCATTTGTCTTGTTACTGTTTGTGCTCACTGTGCAGACCTGCTCAGACACACTGACATCATTTGTGGGTTTGCTCATGCATTGCTGTCACTTGACCCATTTTTGGCTCTAGTATGGTATAAGGAGTCATGCCATCCCTATGTGTGCTTCTGATGCCTACACATTGTGAGTGACTCCTCTATGTGTTTGTGTACAGTACACTCCTCACCTGACCACTACTGACGTACACACCACTTCAATCTCATGTCTTCCACCCCTTGCCTTGCCAGTGTGTGAGCCTCCCCACCACTTCATTTGTTACACTATGCTTTGTGATGCTGATCTGTGTACAGGACCAATGTGCTACTCAGGACAGTTTCCCAATTAGTTGTGTTATTTTCTTATACAGGTTTGCGGTCATGGTTGCTCATGTACAGTGCAGATGTTTGGGCAGCACAGTCCTCTGGTCATGTTGTTTGCACCTGGGTGTCCCTGAGTTGTGCATCTGTGGGTGATGGGTAAGCTGTATGTGTGTTTGCTGAGGTACTGCTACCCTTCCTGAGTGTGATGGTCTCTGTGTGCTGTGATGATTTGGATTGTGGAAGTTCATGGTGTGGCACACAGATGTGTGTGCTACTGATTTGGTTGGTGTGCACACACTGCTTGGAGTGCATGCAGTGTTGTCAGTGTAGGTTGCCTTGTACTTGCTTGTTGTGCATCCCCCTGATGTCCAGCTGAGTTTGCAATGTGATGGATTGGTATGTGCATCTGTTGTGTTTTTGTTGTGGATGGATGCAGTGCTTGGCCTGTGTTGGCTCTTTCTACTGACAGGTACAATGTGTGTGTGATGTTCTATTTGCATGACATGGTGTGTGAGTAGTTTGTGCATTGTGATACATTCAGATGTGTGTTGCATGTGTAGTGTGCATTATTTGTGTGTATGTCACATGCAGCAAGGTGAATTCTTGTTCATGAGCTTGTTTTGAGTGCACAATGGTGGTTTGTCCTCCTATTTTTGACCTGTCACTTGTCAGGATTGTGCATGTGCATGCCGTGGTACATTATGGCACCTTGTTCACTTTATGAGTGGCGTGGTGTCTCTGTCTGTGTTAGCCGATTGTCCCATTGATCCCAGTTAGTGTTCATGATTGATTTTTGAGGATGCACTTCTTGTTTGTGTTGAGGTATGGTGTCTGCGCATTTGTCCAGAGTGACAATGTTGTGTATTCCTGTTCTGTCTAGGGTCACATTGCCTTTCCACTGTTTGGCTGCCCATGTGTGGGCTTGTTGGACTTCTGTGTATGTTAGTTGTGAGATTTGTGTTTGGCTATTTGTTTTGTGTCTGCATTGGTTCAGGCATGCCTGAGTGCGAGTGTGATATTTGTGGATGCACCACAGGGAGTGTGATTGTTTGTCATTGAACTCACAGGACATCATTTTGACCATTATGTGTGTTTCACACAGGTGTTGCAAGTGTGAGGTGGGTAGGTGAGGGGCATGTGTGAAGGTCCTACTTGTGTTTGACAGTCAGGGAGTGTGACAATGAGCCACGAGTGTTGTGCTGATGACATACACATGTCAAGTAAGTTGACACAGATGAGTGGCTGGTCACTGTTTGACTTCAGACACTTCCGATCATTCCTGTGCCTATGCATGGCTTGCCTTGATGTCTCCCTGAGTTGTTGCACAGAGGTCACTTTGGTTTTATTTCACTTACTGTGCCACCCATGTCTGATTTGATGGCCTAAGGGTGGTGTGATATGTTCCTTCTCTTGCATGTGATGTACACATGCTTTGTGGCTTGCTCCATGGCTTTCCAGCACTGTCCACTTCACCTTTGGCTAGCCCATTTATTGTCCTCCATTGATGCTGACCTATGGTATGAGTATGTGGCTGTGTGTCAGTGTTCGGTCTTTCTGAGGGACTTGACAGGCAGTGTGAACAGTTCAGTGGATGTTCATATGTAGTGTGAGTCTTCATTTTGGAATTATACTCAGTTTGCTTCACATGACTGGAAGGTAGGTGTGAGGAGGAGGGTTGTCCAGCCCCTGAGCTTCTGTGCAGGGTGTTCCTCTTGACCCCCATCTTCAAAGACAGGCTCCCTTGTCCTTTGGTGTATGAGGTGTAAGGTCTGGCTACACCTGGCAGATGAATTGTGCAGGGGGGGCACAGGAGGAGCACACACCATGTTCCCAAATGGGTGTGGGAAGCGTAATGTGTGAAGGTTGGAGGTGGAGCCCTGTAAATCTTTGTGGACTGCCCATGCCTGGCGCCGGCCCTGCCTACTACATTGTGCGTAGGTTTTCCCGCGTCTTCACTGCTGCGGTCACGTGACCGGGACATTGCAGTGATTTCGCGGTTGATGGGGGACACAGATGCGGAGGGGCGAGTTTCTGACAGGTAGGACATGTGTGGGTACACTTGGGGATATGTTCCTGTCCCCACCAGAGTGTCTGATGTGGACAGGAACCGTATAGCAGCATAGGAGTTGTGTGTTGTGGTTGTGTGCGGAGTTGTGTATTTGCGTACCTGCGGCGTTGTCCGCGACAGTGCATTATTTGCTGGTAGTGGATGAGGTACAGCAGCGGAAAGGCTTGAAGAGCTGGATCCATTGCGGTCCGGACCGGGTGGAGGGGACCGGGAGTCTGGTTTCGCGCTCCGCTGTCGTGCTTCCGCCGTCTCCGGGTGGGTGGATTCTCCGCTGCGGTGTGATGGGCTGTTTGTGGCATCGTGATTTGTACGGCAGACGGGACGTGATTCCGCACGGCGGTGGGTCTCTATTGGCTCCCTCCGCTGCGGTGGCGGGCGCAAATTTCTGGTGGTTCACGTCTCTCTGCGGCGGACGGAAAATGGGCTAAGTTTGCCCATTGTAATATGGCAGGTGCGAAGACCGCTGCTGGAGTGCAGAAAAGGTCATTTTCTGCCACCGCCAGCACCGCGGTTGTGCCTCCGCCCGCCATCATAATGAGCCCCTTAATAACCAATTAATTAAAATTAATTTACAACCAATTATTAATTCATAAATTAAAAATAAATTACTTCCCACCTTTTACACTTATAAACACCACAACACACACCTAAAATTAATTACACAATTACACTAATTACCAATTAATTAATGAAAAATAATTAACAACCAATTATTAATGAATTAATAATAATTTACTTTACACATTTAACGCTATAACATCTCAATTAAACAAATATTAATAAATAAAAATTAATCAATACATTTAATATAATTAAACTACTTCCCACCCTGTTCCCATATAAACCCATAACCTGCTATGGAACTAAAAATGCAAAATAAAAATAAAAATAAATCAATAAATTTAACATAATTAAATTACTTCCCACCCTATTCCCCTATAAACCCACAACCCGCTACGGAATTAAAAGCTCAAAATTCAAATAAAAAAAAACATAACTACTAAAAATTTAACACATATAATAAAAATACCAACAATTCTTATACAAAAAAACATACATCACATACATATAAAATATATACTAAAATACATAATAAAAACGATATTTTTAACTATATTTTTGCAAACGATATTAAACAGTTCGATATTTTTAAAATCGATATTACTTACCTTAAATCAATATTCTTGACCACGATATTCTTGCTGTCGATATTTCTGACCCCCGATATTTATGACTCGATATTTGTGCAACTCAATATTTATGACTCGATATTCTGTCTCTGCACCGTACTTGATGCTGGCACCTCTCAGGCGTGTCCTAATTAAAGACTCTCATAGAAAACAAGTCTTGTCTAATAATTCATTTAAATGGAAAGAAACAGTTGACGGGGGAAGAAACAACAAACCACAACAGTACTCGATGCAACATAACCAAAAGTGCCATGGGGGGAAATGCACATCAACAAACATCAGCGTTGATAGGTTTTGACAATGTCATGTGACAGGAAGACACCCAATGAGAGAGCGAGGAGGGGCCATCACAGCTGTACAGTGTGATGGCCAACCAAAATGCTCTATGAGTGAAATAGTGGGAAAGAGAGCTAAACATGCAAAGGAGGGACTTTTACAGAAATGCACCAATAAGAAGCCAGCATTTCTGAATTCCACAGATAGTAACCAATGGCAATCGTGGGTTTGCCAAACCCCAGAGAAGAGATATAACAGGTTGATCGAAGCTCGACCTAAAACATTACATTCTAGACATCTCTTAGCCATTGAGAATCATCTGAGTGTGCTTGTACAGACTAACTTTTCTGCTTTGTAGAAAATGGCCCATGGCCCTTAAACCATCCTCATGGCGAATGATAGTATATAGCGATGTTACATCTAGTGCTGTTAATACATAATCATCCTCCATTGGGATATCATATATCTGTCTCAAAAAATCTCTGCTGTCTTTCACGAAGGAGGGTAGGTTCTTCACATGTTCCTGTAGAAAAAAGTCTATGCATTTTGATGTGTTCTCCAATAAGCTGCCCTGGGCAGAGATTATTTGGCGTCAAGGAAGTACTGCAGCATTTTTGTGCACTTTCAGAATCAAATACATAGCTGGTATGGTTGGATTATAATTTAGTAAGAACTGTAGTTCATTGTGAGAGATGAGACCGTTATTCCACCATCCCTCATGCACTTTACTGTATTCTTGTTGGTTTTGATTTAGTGTATTCCGATTGCAGCTTACATAAATCCTGTCATTTAGCTGACTGTAAGCCTCTTGTACACACATATTCAATGGCCAGAATACCAGATTCCCACCTTTGTCGGAATTCCTTATGACTACTGTAAAGACGAATACACCGGTTTAATTGTAAATCCTTTATTCTCTGAGGAGCACAAAACGGCACGTCTATATCGTGCCTTGTAATTCAACCGTATCCCCAACATTCCCCGAAAGCATTCCAAGAATGCTTGACAACAACAGGTTGCCAAGCAACACAACACTTCCCCCTTCTCACAATACAAGGAAACAAAACAAAACAAGAAAGGAAACTTAATAAAATAACATTATGTGTGAGAGAGCAAAGAGGAAATGATACAATTATATATTATTAACAACAAAGTCTTTGAGCCAAGTAGGTGCCTTTCTGTTCCTGGTTAATCTTTGTTTAAGACTTCCTGTCTCACGAGAAGTAAGACACGAATTCTCATCCAAAGAGGATGATGAAACCGAAACCATCCCATCCCCCTCCTCACAATTGGAAGTGAGGAGAGACATGTCAATATTGGAAGAAGAATTATCAGCCACAGAATTGGATTCACTGATAAGATCATCCTCCATCCATTCAGAACTTTCATTACTGTGTACATTAGTTCCATCACTACTTTTGGATTTATCCATAGCCACTCTTTTTAGATTCCAAACCGCTCCATTTCTCAACCTGACAGCGTTCTGTAAAACTTCAACTACTTCTTCAGCATAAAAAAAAAACACTTTCACCCTTGCTTACAAAACCAGGTTTTTTTTACACGTACCCAATCCCCAACCTCAATATGGGTGGGTTGAGTGCCATGTTTTGAATCAAAATAACTTTTACTTCTTTCATGAACGCGTTCCATCCTACTCCACACATCATCTTTTGACCAATTAACAACACCGGAAGAACACAACCAACCAGGATTAAATTTAGATCTTGGTTTACGACCTCTCATCAACACAAAAGGAGGAAGACCAGTGGCCTCAGTGGAAGTTACTCTATATGCCCAAATAGTTTTACCAACCTCAGTGGTCCAATCCTCTGACCCACTAGAAGCAAGTTGAATGATACCTTTCAAAACCCGGTTAAATCTTTCAACCATTCCGTTCCCGCTAGGATTATATAATGAGGTGGTTCTGTGTCTAATGCCTAATTTCTCAAAGTAATTCTTGGCCTTGTTGGACACAAATTGTACCCCATTGTCACTAATCAAACAAGCAGGAATACCTTCTGATGAAAAAATTTCATCTAAAAACTCCAACACAGTAAGCGTATCTGCTCTATCCACAATTTTAACAGCTGGCCAACGCGAAAACAAATCCATGAGGACGATGATGAACTTCTGTGAATCACCACATGAGTTCCTGACCGGTCCTAAAATATCGATTGCCACAGTATCCCAAGGTTCTTTGACCACTAAATTGTCGTACATAGGAGGTCCTCAGCGATTTGTCAGCATTGCTACACAAAATACAGTCTCTGACGATTCTCTCCGTCTCAATGTCTACACCAGGCCACCAAAACAACTTTTTTAAAACTGACTTTGTTCTGATGATGCCTGAATGTCCTTCATGGCATAATTCCACAATAATGGACCTCAAACCACCAGGAGGAATAATTCTCTCCCCTCTTAATAAAAATCCATCTTTGAAAGAAAGTTCAAATCTAACTTCCCAAAAAGGTCTCATAGAGTCTCCCAAATTGTCTTTACGAGGCCAACCATTCATAACGTAAGAAACTACTTCCTCCAAAATCTTGTCTTTTTTAAATTCAGTCTCCCATTCAACTTTGTTAACTTTGTTAATGGCAGAACGGCCATGGTCACAGACCAAAGCAACTTGAAAATTATTCCATTTATCATCTTCGCACCTTTCCAACATAGTGGGCATCCTGGAAAGAAAATCAGCAACTAAATTGTCCTTACCAGGAGTATAAACTATCCTATACAACAGATTTTGCATCCGCATAGAAATCCTTGCAAGTCTTGAGGACACATTCATAGAATCATCGGAGGTCAAAATTCTCACCAACGGTTTGTGGTCACTTCTTAATGTACAAACTTTACCCCAAGTAAAGGACTTAAAGTGATCTAAACCCCATGCACAAGCTAATGCTTCCTTCTCGATAATAGGATATTTTTCCTCACATGGTGACAAGGATCTGGAGGCATATGCAATAATACGCTCATTACCTTTCTCATCTATCTGAGACAGGACAGCCCCCAAGCCTTTATTGCTTGCGTCAGTTGTGATAAAGCTCTCAGCTGTTGGATCAAAGCTATTTAAACTAGTGGCATCTGCAATAGCATGTTTGATGATGGTAAAATCTTTCCCACATTCATCTGTCCATACAAAATTAACATCTTTTTTTAGCAGTTGTCGAATGTTGTAACATTTCTCCGCAAAATTAGGAACATATTTTGCGCAAAATTCAGCCATACCTATAAAGGATCTGACATCATCCTTATTGGACGGAGTAGGTGCATTCACAATCGAAGATATAAGTGAGGCCTTTGGTCTAACACCATTACAATCAATGGTATGACCAAGGTAAGAAACGCTTTCACACGCAAATTTACACTTAGAAAACTCAACAGTGAGTCCTTGTTTTTCCAGAATGCTCAACACCTTCATAAGCCTAGAGTCATGCTCAGACTTGCAATCTCCGAAAATTAATATGTCATCCTGAAAAAATGTTACACCACTTTCCTTATTGAAGAGGTGGAACATTAGACGTTGAAAAACCGCCGCAGCTGACGCCAGGCCAAAGGGCATACGAGTAAATTGAAAACAACCGAAAGGGGTAATGAAAGATGTAAATTTTTTTGAATTAGGAGACAAGGCTATTTGATGATAAGCTGACGAAAGGTCGATGGTTGAAAACCATCTGGCACCCTTGAGACAACTTACCATTTCATTTATTTTTGGGAGGGGAAATCTATCCACCACAATGTTATTATTTAAATGGCGTAGATCAACACACAACCTGATTTTGCCATTGGATCGCCTAGCGATAACAACTGGCGAAATCCATTCCGCTGCTTCTATGGGTTCAATTACACCGGCAGACACAAGCTTTTCAAGTTCTTTGGCTACATCATCCTTTACTAATAAAGGAACATTGCGGCAGCGATGAACTTTGGGAGTGGCATTATCTTTAAGTCTAATTAAATGTTCAAACCCAACAAGTTTGCCCAATTTGCCACTGAATACTGAAGGAAACTGTTTAATCATCTTATCTCCCAAAGAAATGCCTTCGTCGATAACTAATACTTGCTCCTTGCTGTTAGGGTCTAAGATAATGTGTAACATCTTTTGGTCTAGCCAGCCAAGAACAGGTGGACCATTTTTTGCGACATACAATTTCCCCCGGCTGCTTCTGTTTTTAAATTCAAATGAAAACCATCTAAATCCTAAAAGATCAATTTTTTCTCCACTAAAACCTTCAGGATGTACATTTGGTGCCAATAAATGTGTACCTACTCTCTGAACAAAACATTCCTTCCACAACCTTTCATTAATAATTGTATACGGTGAGCCCGAGTCTGCAAATATATTAATATTGACGCCACCAATAAACATATTGCAGATAGGTTTGTTGTAACATGTAACATCATTGATGTTGAGCATCAAATTAGTTTTAAAGTCTAATGACAAATCATTTGCCGGAACAATTGGGTTAGAAGTATTCTGAACATTGTTAGGACTATTGTCTTCATTCAAATTTTCTAAATCACCTATATACTTAACTCTGGAATTCTTTTTTCTACAAAGTTTTGCGTAATGGCCTATTAATCCACAATTAGTGCATTTTTGTCTAAGTGCAGGACAATTCCTACTATAAGCTAAATGACCCGGGTTACCACACCGGTGACATTTAATGTTCCCTCTAGTGAAAGATCTATCATTAGCATATTTTGTAAAAGCTGGTTTTTCATAAGGAGTATTAATCTTATTTACATAGTCGTGTTCACTTGTGTCATCTTTTAAAACAACAGCACACCTATTGGAAATTTCAGCCTTGCGCACAATAGCTAAGACTTCTTCCAGTGGGGAATCTCCATTCACCCACAACCTGTCCTGAATGGCTGGATTTGAGGTATGCATGACCACTTGGTCTCTAACAAAGTCGTCGTGTAAATTGCTAAATTTACAATCAAGTGCCAACCTTTTTAATTTGGAAACGTAATTATCTATAGGTTCTGATTTCCCTTGTTTCCTTTGAAAAAAACGGTATCTGGTAACACCAATGCATACTTTTGGCGAAAAATAGCTGTCTAACTGTAGTAAGGCTAAATCAAATACATTAACATCCCCTGAAACTACCATTCTAGTCATTTGACTAAAAACTTTCAATCCAATAGGACCTAACGAATGTAAAAGTAAACGTTTCTTCTGATCTGCAGACATTTTCTTCGTTTCATCGATGGCATCAATGTAATTGGTGAAGTACGGTTTCCATTCAAGCCATTTAAGAGGAGGTTCAGTTCCTGAAATCCAAAAAGGTTGAGGAGTAGAAATATTGTAGGTTTGTGCACTCATGGATATTGAACTGGGCGCAGGAGTGGTCATCTTGCAGGTCGAAAATGGAGACAATCACTAATATAAGGTTCTCCCGAATTCACAAGTAAAGTTAAACTGAATGAGGGCCAAATTTAAGATTTCAAACTTCTAGTTAGTTCATATATCGTTAAAACATCGATAAATACCTGTAACAGGCAGAGAATACCTTCAAAATTGTTCCGGTAACAGCAGCGTAAGATCGGTTGCCAGGATACCGAGTATATAACAAAAAAAAAATTTCCAAAATGGCTGCCAGTGAGGGCACGCAACGTGACCTCACGTGAATGCGTGTACGCGTAATGCGTGAAGAGCGTAGCACACAGAACGTCGGAGAAGAAGAGATCACCTGGAACGAAGCGGAGGAAGCACCGAACACGGAGAGAGATGGATTCCTTCTGAGTTTTGAAGAATGCCAACGGAGCAACGGCGAAGATGACGTAAGCAGGCAAGTCTTCAATAACCGTTGATGCGTTTTCCTCAGATAGGGAAAAAAAATCACATTAAAGATGAAGATTCCTCGTGCTCACCAAACGTAGTCTCGAAGATGCGTATCACAGTCCCAAAGTGCCTCTCTCTCCATACAAGAGTGACGATCCTCCCAAAAATCGGTATTCAATAAAATAGAAATTATGGAAACTTTTTGTCCATGTCTTTGCACGCGTGGTTCGTAAGCTCCTCAGGCGCAGTCCTCGTTGCCAGTGTAAAGACGAATACACCGGTTTAATTGTAAATCCTTTATTCTCTGAGGAGCACAAAACGGCACGTCTATATCGTGCCTTGTAATTCAACCGTATCCCCAACATTCCCCGAAAGCATTCCAAGAATGCTTGACAACAGGTTGCCAAGCAACACAACAACTACTTGTTCATTTTTCTGTAATTTATTCACTAGATTCCTGTATTTCATGATAGCAGCTGATGTCTTCTTTCCTCTCTTGTGATTTGCCTCTATGTGGATCTTTTTGACCCTTTCTGTAACTAGATCGTAGAAGACATCAATAGCATCCTTTGCAATGTTTGGGAAAATATAAAGTGCCCCCTGCTGATATTACAAGTCACTGAGGAGATCCATGACCATAAAGATGAACAAGGCTAAAGGCCAAGTTCCTTTATAAGATTAAGGAACTCTCATGTGACTTATAATATCCTTATCATAAACAGGAAGGGGTTCTTTATCCCATAATATACCTCACACCATCACCTTTCCCACAAAACACTTAAAGTCTTGGTGCGTAGCTCTTTCAAATGAAAGAGAGCATGTGGGCAAATACAAAGACTTGAAATAAAATCTCTAGTGCAAAATTATGCACATCAAAGAAGCTGTTAGATATTTGTTGCAAAAAAACAAACAGAATCAGTTTAATACAAGTTAGGTTTTTTAAAAAGCTGTAGTAACCTGGAATGTGTAGAAACATACCGAAAGATTTCACTTTTCTATAATTACTTAACATATTGCCATAAATATCTCCTTTCTGCTTGTCGTTTATAGCTTGAAAAACACAACAGAAGAAAGAAAAGCAACTTTCAATTAGTTTCTTAAACAGCTGCTTTGATTATGCTCCGTGACCTTCCCAGCCTTTCCCCTTGGCTGCTGGCAGCAGGCATTGTGATGCCAGAACTCAACTGTAATGAGTTATTACAGTTGATCTGTGACGTCATTTGTTTATAATAGGAAACTGGGTGCCTTGCAAATTGCCTAGTATATACAGAATTATAGATGAATAACAGAGGATTAAAGAAATTATTTTCACCAAGGGTTGCTGAGTGACATGATATAGACAACGAAAGTGAAGCTCGAGTTGTCATGATGTCACTCAGACCCCGAAGGTGAAAAAACATCCCTTTAAATCGCTTTTTAACCTTCTATAATTTCATTTTATGTTAGTCTCCCTGAAATCTTCTGCCCCTGCTTTGTACTGCTGTGCGGGAGAAGAGGAGTCATGAGGGAGCTATACATAACATGGCCTTTCCTCCTCACGGTCTCAATTCTTTTTTAAAAAGACCTCACCTCCTGTCACCCACCCCCACCTCTCTTTGCCTTCCTTTTCTTCTCCTTCAGAAGCTGTGCACTCTGCATTCCAGTACTGCTCCGACAGGGTCTTACAGAGCCCAGCCAAAGCAGCCTGGAATTCCTTTATGACGTAGTAAGAGTGAGCTACGAGATCTGTAACTGACCGTTGCTATGTCACAGCATTGAATGATCACATTTAGAATCTGACATTCAGTGAGAGAAATATATAACAAAGAAATTAGAGGCAGGTTTTTATACAGGGACTGCAGATTCCCATGTATTACACAATAGTCTTTATTATGTGTTAAGTATAAATAGTATGTAGAATAATTATCACCAGTGTTGAGTAATGATGAATACAATCCAAGGATATATTCCAAAGATTTATTGAAGTTTAAAGGCATCAACGAAGCACACCATCTTCAGTCCTTCTCCCTGGCGTACCGCAGTAATGAATGCTGGTTGCCAAGGAAAACGACTGGAGAATGGAACATACAATTTGAAAGATCCCATATATAAATATAACCCTCGCGCAGGCACGAGGTATACAATGTGCTTAAAGGGACAGAGGTATACAATGTGCTTAAAGGGAACACAACACATCTTCCCCCTTAAAATACACAAAAAACAGTTAAATAATTAATTACAGAATAACATCAATTGAATTAATCATCACAAACATAGTCACCTAACCATTTGGGTTTTGTGCGAGTGCGAGCACAGCGGTCTCTTTCCACACTAGCATTATCAATACTTACACCTGCACTAGCGTCACAAGTCACCCCAGATTCTCCAGCACCAGCACCAGACACGCTACCCTCAGAATCAGCAACAGAGGAAGACCCTGCAGCACAGTGACCACTGGTGTTGGCAAGAAAAGACTCTTCTATGGTATGACTGCCAGTGCTAGTATCAGCATAAAAAGTAGAGTGATCAATGTTAGAGTCACTTTGAAAAAGATCATCATCAATAATAGAATATATTGAGAAGCTTTCCTTGAGAGAGCAGGACCTTCACTCTTGTTATACAAATGAATATCACTCTTGAGCACTGCAATGCGTTTCAAATTCCATACATTTCCATCACTTAATTGTACAGCATTGCGTAATACTTTAATTACTTTCATGGGTTCAGAGTACTGACTTTCTCCCTTCCTTACTGTCCAAGGTTTCTTTACTTTAACCCAAGTACCTACATTAACATCACAGGTTTTGACACTGTGCTTAAGATCATAAGTTTCTTTGATCTTTAAATGTTTGTTCTCAATTCTAGACCTTAAGATTTCCATGGGTACACAAGGTTTGGAAACATTAAATAACCATTCTGGGTTACATTTAGTACGAACCGCTCTTCCCCTCATGACCTCAAAAGGTGAAACTCCTAGAACTTCATTAGGAGAGGTTCTGTACATCCAAACAGTCTTAAACAATTGTGACTCCCAATCACTATTGTTACTGATGGCCGATTGTATAGCATTCTTTAACACACTGTTAAAACGCTCAATCATACCATTTCCACTTGGGTTGTATAAAGATGTAGTGCAATGTTTAATGCCCACTTTATCAAAATATTCCTTTGCAAACTTAGAAGTAAATTGGACGCCATTGTCACTTACAAGGAGAGCAGGAAGCCCTTCCCCCACAAAAACAAAATCAAGAAACTTTATAACTTCCTCAGAATTTACTTTGTCAACAATTTTTAAAACTGGCCATCTTGAGAAAAAATCTATCAAAGCTATCACATATTTACTCTGAGGACCAATGGGTCCCATTATATCGATAGCCACAGTGTGCCATGGTAGTCTAGGAATAATTGGATCAGCCATAGGAGGTTTAAGATTAATAAGAGTTTTGTCAGAGTTTGCACACCATACACAATTCCTTATAGATCTTTCAATAGATAAATTCATTCCTGGCCACCAATACCACTGTTTTAATCTCTGCTTTGTTTTGACTATACCACCGTGACCCTCATGACAAATTTTAATAATATTATTTCTGAGTTGAGAAGGAGGAATGACTCTTTTTCCTCTTAGTATGTTAGCATGGAATATAGAAAGCTCATCACAAACTTCCCAAAACTGTCTAAGTTCATCTGCCAAACTATTTTTAGATGGCCAACCATTGGTAATGAAAATGAGTAATTGTTGTAACCATTTATCTTCCTTGTAAAACTTATTCCATTCATTTTTGTCAACAATAGGTAATCCTTGATCATGAACCAATGCAACCTGAACATTTTCCCACTCATGGTCAGAACTGTCTTGTAAATTGGTAGGCATGCGTGACAGAAAATCTGCAATTACATTTTCCTTACCAGGAACATAAACAATATTATAAATGTAGTCCTGCAATCTCAATGACATTCTAGCAATTCTAGGGGAAGCATTGAATAAACCTTCTGTGGTCAAAAGCCTCACCAACGGTTTATGGTCTGTGCGAAGGGTACAATGCTTGCCCCCAAACAAATGCTCTGAAATGTTCCAGAGCCCAAATACAAGCTAGAGTTTCCTTCTCAATCACTGAGAATTTCTCTTCAGTAGGTGATAGGGTGCGAGAAGCATAAGCTATGATAAGTTCATTCCCATCACAATTAATTTGAGAAAGTACTCCACCTAAACCTTTATTACTGGCATCTACAGTAATGCAATTTTTAAGATCAGGATCAAAAGCACTTAAAGCTGGAGCATCTGAAATCGCTTTCTTAATGTCTGCAAACTCTTTGTCACATTCTGCGGTCCAAATAAATTTGTTTTTATTCTTAAGCAACTGGCGAATGTTGAAAATTCTACTTGAGAATTGATGCACAAATTTGGAGTAAAACTCCACTAACCCAATGAAAGAACGTACCTCATCTTTATTCTTTGGGTGAGGAGCATTTAAAACGGAATCAACTAATGAAGGTTTTGTAGATACTCCTTCTCCACTGACAACATGCCCCAAGTAGGTTATGGACTTAACACCAAATTTACATTTTGTGTGTTCAACAGTTAAACCCTTCTGTTCCAAAACTCCTAATACTTCCTTTAGTATACAATCATGTTCTTGTCTATCTTTTCCAAAGACTAAAATATCGTCCTGAAAGCACCGCACTTTGTCATACTTGCTAAAAAGTTGATACATTAGTCTCTGAAAAATCGCCGCAGCAGAGGCGAGACCGAAAGGTAAACGTTTGTATTGAAAACATCCGAATGGAGTTATAAAAGCAGTTAAGGATTTGCTGTCATCTTTGAGAGGTATCTGATGATATGCTGCAGATAAGTCTATTGTAGAAAACCAATTCGCATCTTTAATAAGGCTAAGCATTTCTGAAATCTTGGGCAACGGAAACTTATCTACAACAATGTTGTTGTTCAAATGCCTCAAATCAATACAGAGCCTCAATTTTCCATTGGTGCGTCTCGCAACGACAATTGGAGAAATTGATTGGGAAGACTCAATAGGCTCTATTATATCAGCTTCAACTAATTTGTCAAGTTCTAACTCAACTTCCTTCCTCAACAAAATAGGAATGTGTCTCACTTTGTGAACTTTAGGGCATGCATCTGGTTTCAACACTATATTGTGTTTAAAATCATTGATTCTTCCAATTTCCTTACAGAATACTCTTGGAAACACATTTAAAATGTCTTTACACAATTCAGAATTGCCATCCAACAACATAACTGGGTCATCACTATTAGGGTTAAGTATTATCCCAAGATTTCCCTGATCTTTCCAGCCCAGTACCGATGGTCCTTTTTTTGCAACATACAATTTTCCATACGACTCTCTTCCCTTAAATCTAAACAATAAAGAACGATAACCAACCATGTCAATCTTCTCACCTGAGAAGCCTTCTGGGTGGATGTCAGGAGGAAGTAGTTCATCTCCTAATTTATTAGTAAACTTACTTACCCAAACCTCCTTATTGACTATTGTGTATGGTGATCCATAGTCTGCATACATTTGTACATTAACACCACCTAAAGATATAGAAAATAAAGGTTTCTTTTTTGTTCTCCACATTTTCTATCAATTATATTTAGTAAAAAAAAGTTCTCTGGACTCAATCACCGCTACATGAATTATCTGGATCAGTGATTATGTGAGATGAGAGCTTTTTGACTAATTGTTCCTCCTCACTAGAAATAGTTTCATCTTCGTCGACAAATTTTACTTTGCCATACTTTTTTCTATTACACACTTTGAAGAAAGGGCCTATAATATTAAAATTGGAACATCTTTGTTTTAAAGCAGGGCAAAATTTGCTAGAAGCTAAATGTGATTCACTACCACAACGATAACATTTAAAATTGTCATTCTTTTTGAAGGAGTCGTAACTTCTTGGTTTGGAATTATATTTTTTGTTTTTATCCATAGGCCTGTTTTTAATTCTGCTGATGGTAACTTCAGGTTTGTCTTCCACTTTTGAGTCACTTTTAAGTACTTTAGCACTACGGCTAGACAATTCTGCCTTCCTCACAAGTGCAAGGATATCCTTTAGATCTGCATCACCATTGATCCATAAGCGATCCTGAATAGCTTGATCTCTGGTGTGCATAACCACTTGATCTCTAATGAATTGATCTTGTAAATGATCGAATTTGCAGTCATCAGCAAGAAGCTTTAGAGCCGCCACATAGTCATCAATAGTTTCATTTGCTTCTTGCTTTCTTTGAAAAAATGTATATTTTGTTATGCCAATACAAACTTTAGGCGCAAAATGGTTGTCAAAGTCTTTTAGGATAGCAAGAAACTCGTTGGTGTCTCCACTCACTACACTCTTATTCATCCGATCATAAGCTTTTAATCCTCCAGGGCCAATTGAATGTAAGAAAAGAGTCTTTTTTCTTTTAGCAGACATTTTATTTTCTTCATCAACTGCACTGATGAAATTTGAAAAATATGCTTTCCACTCTAACCATTTCATACAAGGAGTGACTCCAGCTGGCCAAAATGCTTGAGGGAGTTGGATTGTAAAACTCTGTGTTGCCATATTAAAGTGGAAAAAATATCTGTACTTTGCACCACAAAATAGTATAAGTTCATATAAATAATGAATAAAATATACAGTACCAGTAGCGTAGAAGTAGCAATGGTGTGCGGCGTAGCGGTGATTGTCAGTTCAATGAAGTTGAAAGAAGCAATTGATCATGAAGTCGTCAGTCACGTTGAAACAGAGAATTAATGAAAACAAAATGGCGTCACGCAAATGCTCTTGTGCGTGACCCCGAATGACGAAAAGAATTCGGAAATAGACACCGTAGCGTAGCAACGTAGCGATGCGTGTGAGAACACGGCACCGTAATCACTACGATGTTAGGGTTCCAAAGCAGCTCGCGTTGGAAGCTCGTGAAAGTGGAGCCTGATTCAAATAATGCTTTGGGGAAATGAAGGCAAAAAGATCCAGACGAAGTGAATTCTTTGCGCCAAAAAGAAAACTCAGCATACATACGAGGTGAAAACCATCCGCATGGTGTGAATGAAGAAAAAAAAAAAGAATAATAATCCAATTTCCGCAATTTCGGGAAAATCAGTAAAACGTGGATTCTTGAAGTTGATGCCTTCTTGAGATCGTCGCCAAAATTGTTGAGTAATACAATACAATACAATACATCAGCATTTATAAAGCGCAACAGCTACCTCAAACAGAGGTGTCCCGGCGCTAGCATGATCCAGCAGCATACGGGTAACAGATCTCCAAACTAAAACATAATTAACTAGTCCCGACTAAAAAGCCATGTTTTTAGAGCTTTCCTGAACTCCCCTTCTTCCGGTATATGCCGAAGTCTTATCGGAAGTGAGTTCCACAATCTAGTCACTCCAACTGAGAAAGCCCTTCCTCCAATTCGAGCCTTTGCGAATTGGGGAACACACAGCAGATTCTGTGAATTAGAGCGTAACAACCGCCTTTGCTGATAAGGGCGGATACGTTTTTTAATGTAGTTGGGACCGCTGCCGTTCTGGGCCCTGAAAGCAATTGTCAAGGCCTTAAATTCTATACGCTGTACAACAGGCAGCCAATGAAGTTGTTTAGCATGTGGAGAAATATGTTGTCTGAATGGCACTCTTCTAATCAGTCTTACTGCTGCATTTTGCACCATCTGCAATCTTTTTATCAAATATGCCGGGAGACCAAGGCGTAATCAAGCCTTGAAGTCACCGTAGCATGAACGACTAATTTACGACAGCTCTCCGGCAGAAGAAAAAGAAATTTCCTCAGACTCTTCAAAATTCCAAAACAAGTGGATGTAATGGAACGTATTTGGGAAGCAAATGTCATCTCAGCATCCCATTTTACACCCAGGTTTTTTACCGTAGAAGACGGAGAGGGTGGAGGACCCATTTCCTCCGGCCACCACAGACCCGATGGTGGAGGGAATTCTTACCAAAGAACAGCACCTCAGTTTTCTCTGTGTTCAGTTTTAATTTGTTATTGTTCATCCACCTAGAGACGTCACACAGGCAGCCCCTGAACCTCTCGAAGGTGTTTGCCGATAGGTCCTTAAAGGAGAACACCAACTGTGTGTCATCTGCATAGGACACGGTTTTAATTCCCCATTTAGAACTGAGCGCACACAAAGGGGCCAGATAGATGTTAAAAAGTAGCTGGCTCAACGCTGATCCCTGCGGCACCCCACACCAGAGAGGCTTAGCTTCTGATTTATAAGGGTGTAATGTCACTCTTTGTGTGCGATCGCTAAGATAGGACTTGATCCAAGCGAGTGCCATCCCTTTCACTCCCACCTTCCTCAATCTAGCCAGCAATAATGGATGGTCCACCGTATCAAATGCGGCAGACAAATCCAACAGCACCAGCATAGCTGAGGCTCCTCCGTCCACTTCCATTCTTATTGATTCGGCCACCTCCAGCAGTGCCGTCTCTGTACTAAAGCCTGCCCGGAAGCCGGACTGTGTTTCATGCAATATATAATTATTAACCACGAAATTATTGAGTTGATGTTGTACCAGTTTTTCCAACATCTTTGCCGGCGCTGGGAGAAGAGAAATAGGGCGATAGTTTTTTAAATCCATCAAGTCAGCATTAGGTTTTTTTAGAAGAGGTTGGAGCATCGCATGTTTCCAAGATTCTGGAAAACTGCCGGTACTTAATGAATTATTCCATAAAAGGTTAAGGGTTGGATTGAGAATATATGCAAGTGCCACCCACAATTTTGGAGGACAGGGGTCTGCTGGGGAACCAGACTTACACTTCAGGATTCCATCCAAGGATGCCTCGAGTGAGATTGGAAGAAATGCAGACAAGGAGACATCCCCCGACTGGTTCTCTCCCACATCAGACTCAACGGTGTCCTGTACAGGCGAAAAGAACTCATAGACCTTATGAATTTTTTTCCTCAAAAAAGATTGACAACTTTTCACAAAGTATAGGGGATGAGGGTATCTTGCACTCAAGAGCTGAGGGTTTGGTGAAGGAGCGAACTATATTAAAGATTTCTCTGCTGGAATTATCTGACGAATTAATGCGCTTCACAAAGTGGTCCCTTCTAACTGTTTTCATGGCTTTGTGAAACTCTTTTGTGGCATCCCTGTACGTTTTTTTTGCCAGGGGACAGTACGCTTTTCTCCAGACACGCTCTAAGCGCTTACAATTGCTTACAATTGTAATGATGAATACAATCCAAGGATATATTCCAAAGATTTATTGAAGTTTAAAGGCATCAACGAAGCACACCATCTTCAGTCCTTCTCCCTGGCGCACCGCAGTAATGAATGCTGGTTGCCAAGGAAAACGACTGGAGAATGGAACATACAATTTGAAAGATCACATATATAAATATAACCCTCTCGCGGGCACGAGGTATACAATGTGCTTAAAGGGACAGCGGTATACAATGTGCTTAAAGGGAACACAACAACCAGGGTAACAGATAAATTAGCAGGAAAGTAAATAATGAAAATGAACAGAATATACACCCGGACATTATTTATCGAACATTCCTAATATATTACTCTAATCTCCCTATTGCTTGTGTCGTGCTGAGCCAGGTAACATCTCCATGCACACCTGCTGCAGACCTGATAGTCCTCTGTGTAGTGTCCCTTCAGGCAGCATATATCCCAGTATTCCATCACTCTCTGCCCTCACTGATTGATAGGAGCTTATACCCTAAAGACCATAGTACCCCTGGAACTGGTGGGGCACCTTCGTCTCCGAAGCCCATGCTGGGTTTATTATGAATAGCAACATATACTAGGCACTGTGTGTTCATTGGAGGCCTCAGAAGTCTTGGGATATGTTGCAAACGAGCCCAGGAGTTCAGAAATCAGAGCCCCAACAAGGACAGATTAGCTGGAACGTTTTACCTAAGCAGACGAAAGAATACGCAATATAGAACATTTTGCTATCAGCCTGCAGCTAATAATGAACATTGTGGAAGTGAAAGGAATGTGGCAATGCACAGACAACATAAAAAACATTATTGTGCAGAGTAGAGCACAACTAATCCTTAATAAACTCACACTAGGAGAACAAGCATGATTTATGTTAATATATATGCTAAAACCTAATCCCAGTGTTAATATACATTAAGGTTACAACACAGGGGCCTGAGAGTATACCACACCCCTGTCTTGTGTATACATTGTCAAGCGACAAGTAAAACTAACATCTCCATCTTGACAAAAGACAAAAGGGAATTATGTACTTGACAGGATGAGAAACTGTGGAAAAAGTAAAACAAGACGAGTGAAGATCAAGTGGCGAAGTAGTTAACGGTTAAACTATCAACCCCCAGCCTTCAGTCAAATTACATAGATGGAACATTAGGGCAAGAGCCTGTGAGTTCCATTCTGGAATATAACCTACAAAAGATGCTGGTCTTGTCCAGGAGGTCACACAGTTACTGCACAATACCACACAGCTTTCCATTTAACAAAATAAGAAGTTGTTCTTTCTATAAACACAAGAAATACAGAAAGAAATTATGTACACAGTTTAACACAGCATAGCCTATTTTGAGAGATAACTTTCAACAAACATTTTTAAGTCTTGGAGATATGTCGGTTTCCTGAAAACTCGCTTACCAAACAAATTTCTAAAATCTTTTTTTTTTTTTAGAGAATGTATTATTTCATAGATGGGGAACAACCAAAGTTGGATCGATGATGCACCATGTCTTGAGATTCAGGGTATATACATTTAGAAACTCTACTCAAATTCCGTATTCTGCAATCAGCAGACTGCAGGGATATCTAGCAGGTTCAACTCAAGCAATATAAAAATTCTACTTTACAAGATAAGGCTACTTATTTTTTGGGAAAGATTTTGAATTCAACTAACAAATCTAAATACATATTTGTAATTCTTTCTGAATGATCTAATCCTGACAGAGTGGAGATAAAAATACTCCCTACTCAATCTTTTTGTGATGCACTTAATTCCTTTTTTATTGATAAAATTATTGCTATTAAAGC
Organism: Calotriton arnoldi; assembly: GCA_963921515.1. Taxonomy (NCBI): domain Eukaryota; kingdom Metazoa; phylum Chordata; class Amphibia; order Caudata; family Salamandridae; genus Calotriton; species Calotriton arnoldi. The sequence goes on from CAWUFW010001618.1 coordinate 1,792,208, forward strand.
TAGTATCCCTTTAAGTCCCCCTTCTGGGAACCCTACCTGTTAAGACTAGGAATCCCTTTTCTCTGACTGAACTACCCATTATTAGCAAGGAACTCTTCCTTAACTTGCACCTTAAAGTAAAATCTGGCTCTCCCTCCGATAGCTGCTCTCAAGTTTTAAAAGAAGCATTCTCTGCATTCCCTGATCCTGCTTTATCCTTGCTCAAAGATTCATTGACACACGGCCTCGTTCCCAGAGCCTTTAGGGAAGCAACTGTAGTCCCGCTCCTTAAGAAAACTGGTGCGGATCTATTTGTTTTTACTAACTACCATCGCATATCATTGCTTTCATTTTTGGTCAACGTGTTGGAAGCTCATGTTGCCAACTGTCTCTGTTCTTTTCTTGAGCAATTTCGCTTCCTTGACTCTCATCAGGTGGCATTTCGCCTGTCCCATTCAACTGAGGCGGTAGCTCTGACCGTGTTGGATGAAATGAGTGAAGAGGCTGACAGGGACACTACACAGGCACTTGTGCTTCTGGATCTTTCTGCGGCCTTTGACACGGTCAACGATGAACTTCTGGTGCATCGTGTAGAGGCCGCGGGTAGTGAAGGAACATCGCTTAAATGGTTTGTGTCTTTTTTGATAGATCGCTCCCAGTCAGTTCGACTTTCCCCTTTTGGTTCCCCTATGGTTAAACTGTCCTGCGGTGTACCTCAAGGATCGCCCTTGTCCTCCCATCTTTTTAATCTGTATATTTATCTCTTGGTACAGTCCTTGAGGAAAATGAATGTGTGTACTTTAACTATGCTGATGATATGCAGCTTCTTTTTGCAATTAATAACACTCCGGACTCAATCTCAAATAAAAAAAAAAAACATGCTGTTCATCCGTCATTGGATGAATAGCAATCATCTGAAACTAAACCCTGACAAGACAGAGCTTGTTTTGGTTGGAGGTTCTTGAAATCCATCGAATTCTCACTTCTGCCCGCTGAAATCAGCCTGGCCCCCCAGCACACAACCTCAGCATAGAGCCTAGTAGTTTTTATTGATAATCTTTCTATGAAGCTCAGGTTGGGTCCGTAGTCTCCTATTTCTTCCAGCTTCGGAAGATTAAAATTTTTTTTTACCTTTAAAGCCCTTGTCCAGGTTGTCCTCGCATTAGTCATTTCTCATATTGACTACGCAAATTTGCTCTATTATGGTCTCCCGAATATTTGATAAAGAGACTACGGTTGGTACAAAACCAGGCGGCTACATTGATCTGCCAACAGTCAAGTAGGTGTCATATCACACCTCTGATGAAGAAACCTTACTCGTTACCAGTGAAACCACGCTCTGCTGTTAAGATTGGATGTACTATTTTTAAATCCTTTCATGGCACCTGCCTTGAATTGGTCTCTTCACGTATTCATAGATACATCCCTGCTCGCAATCTGAGGTACTCGCACCTCTACCTCCTAGTCATTCCCTCCTTTAAGAAGAAGAGGCAAGGAGGTGCTAGATTTTCTGGTCTGGCCTCTCGATTCTGGAACTCCCTCTCAACTAATATTAGATAAATGTCCTGTTATCTTAAATTTAGACGACTATTGAAAACTTGGTTGTTTATACAAGCATATAAATGAGTTTGAGTCGCAATTCATTTTCCTGTTTCTAGCACAAAGAAAACGGTTGGTGTATGCATGGTTAATAAATATTTTTAAGATAACATAACATTCTTGAACAATTTAACAACTTCATAAGCCTTGGTAAATGTGGACAATTTCTCAGAACCCACTAGGGCTTTAATCCAAACCCAATCACCCACCACCATATTCACTTCTTTGAACGCAATCAAAAATCTCTTTTTGGCTCACTTGAAGTTTCTTTTCCCAAAACCTCCAGTCGCTGTCAACAGAAATATTGACACAACCTTTGTGCCAATGCATCCACCCAGAGCTTAAATTACAATTTATGTTTCTGCCTCTAAATAGCTCAAAGGTTGTAGTCTGTAAGACTCAATCCTTTTGAGTAATTCACTCTTCCAATCAAGTCCTGCAACCTTGGCCAATTGTATACCTTCTTTCACAGTATGATTGAACCTCTCCATTACATTCTGGATGATATAAGTCTCCTTTCTTGTGAACAATCTCACAATTTGAGAAATACTCTTCAATCTCCTTTGAACACAATTGCACATCATTGTCTGTAAGCACAACTTTAGGATAACCTTCCCTACAGAAAATTTCCTTTACGGAATTCCTCACACCACGAGAGGAGATGCCATGTACCCATTTTATCATCTGCCAGCTGGAAAATAAGCCTACCAGCACAAAAATATATAGAAACATTGATTCACCTGAAAGAGGTCCAGTAATATCTAAAGCTACCTCAACCCTCGACATGTTGGACAAATCTCCGCAGCACATTGGTGGTATATTGATTTTCAAAACTTTGTCACTCTGAGCACACTACCAATACTCTCTTACCAGCCTTTCAACTTCCAAGTCCAGCCCAGAGCACCAAAAACTAGACCTAAGTCTGTCTTTGATCGTTGCTATTCCAAGGTGGCCCCAGAAACACAAACCATCAGTAACTGACAACTCATCTTTGACCAACCAAAAAGATTTGATTATATTAGACATGTTATGCTAGGCACGCCACCCTTCTTTCAAAGCTTTCATAACCTCATGCGCTATTTAATATTTGCTGACCTCCAATTTCCAGTCATGTTCAGAAATAGCACATTCAGTTATAACGCAAACTTTCTCTTCTTCACACCACTCATCTTAGCCACTGTCATTAGATTCAAAAGGATTGACAAGTCTTTACAATTAATCAGCTGCACCATTTTCTACACCAGGCAGGCATTGCACTAAAAAGATACATTCGTGTAAATCAATCACCCAGCGCCTCATTCGGGCTGAAACTGCATCAAATCCATTCTTTATAAAAATCTGACATAATGGTTTGTAATCTGTTCGAACAGTAAATACCAGACGCCAAATTTTCAAAATGTACTTATCGCCCAATGAACAGCTGAAGACTTCTTTTCATTGACCAAGACTGCTCTTGAACTTCTAAGAGCTTGGGAGGCAATTCAAATGTATGTTAACCCCATAAGTGCGGCCGTCGGCTGCAGTCCCTCCCCAGTGCGTCTGTCGACAATTGGTCAACACTGGGGGTGGTTAAAAAGGGCCCTCTGGTGCTTGGCACCAGAGGGTAACCTTTTATTCTCCTGAGCTCAGGCTGCTCGGGAAGAGCTTTGCGAATAGCCTGAGCTTTTTTTTTGTTTGTATTGAAGATCAGTGCGTAAGGCGCACTGACATCATTACAAACAAAAGTGAAAGTAAAACAAGCTGAAGGGCTAGTTTCACTTTCAGTGAATCAGTGCTAACGGGAAATCTCAGCTCCCAGAGCACTGATTCATATGGGAGCAGTATTGTTGTAAAGGGGAGAATCTCCCCTTTCCAAAGGTACCTCTGCCCAGTGGCTCCCTGATTGGGGATCACCACAGGACAGCAATTCCCATGCAGGGATCTACCCACTAGACACCAGGGATGGGGGAGCAGCCCCTTAGGCAAGGGCTTGTGCTCCCCCAATATATTTGCATAGCACAGTGGGGGCAATTGCCCACTAGACATCAGGGATTTCTTGTATATACATTTACACATATAGGAGTGGGGGTTGGGCAGGGTCATGCCCCCACCCCAAAATACCTGGAGCAGTTGTTCTGCCCCTCTGGACTACATGTTTAGAATAATAGGGATGGGGGCTGCACACAAGGGTATGGCCATGCCCCCACTTTACTATACATGGGACAGACTTTCTGCCCTCCAGGGAGGCAGATGGGGTGATTACTGCAAATCCATCCCTCTGGGGAGCAGAAAGGCCCGTAGACACCAGAGTATATATTTTTAATAAACATAGGGGTGGGGGCTGCCCAACATGGGTATGGCCATACCCCCCCCCCCCCACAGAGAAGGGCGCAGTTACTCTTTCTGCCCCACTGGGTGGTGGATGGGGATGATTATCCTCAATCTGTCTCACCTTTGGGGCAGATAGCCCACTAGACTCCAGGGGAAAAAACATAGGGGCGTTGGCTACCCACCAGAGGCATGGCGATGTCCTGCATACCCCAAAAAAGTGCTCAACAGTCTTTCTGCCCCCAAAGGAGGTGTATTAGGGCAATTATCATATAGAAACAAAAGACCCAGTCTTATTTCTAGCAAGAAAGGTAGATGTACCTTATCTTGGGAAAAACCTTTAGTTTTTTGTAAAAACCTCACTCACCAGGGTTACCCCTTGGTGGCATGCTTCATCATAGGGTCCTTCCCGTTCCGCTACAGAATGGGGCGTGCTGCGATCAGACGACTACGCGGGAGCACTGGTTATATAGACTATGAGAGGCAGATGTTGTGCTGTGGAGGAGTGAAGTTAAAGGAAGTGTACTTAAAATTACCTGGCTAGTGGGAAAAGGGCTTTATTATGACCCCTAGTCGGCAAGGTTAAAAAACAGGGAAAAAGGATAGGGTGTTAAGGGAATTTAATGTTCACACACCCTATTGGTGGACATGTTTCTAGCCTTTCCCTATCGGCTATTCTTCAGGACCTAGTTATTGAAAGTAATTTCTCCAGGACTAGTTCCACTCCTTAAGTTGTATACCTATACACAACTATATGTATTGAAAACGTGCAACATTCGCACATTCACGCACAGGTGTGTAAAGATTCATATCACCTGATCCTTTGTAACGTTATAATGTGTAAGGAGAAAAACAACAGGATAAAAAATATATATATATGTCAAAACAAAACCTTTTCAGGCATAGAGTGACAAATAAATTATGCAAAAACAGAAGCAGAGAACTCTGGGTAGTTCTCAAGTTTAGGTGGAAAGCAGCTCCAGTAAAAGCACTCAACACCAGCGACACTCTAAATTTGCTCACCTCAAATGTCTGCTTTTCTATCAAAGTTTTTAATCATACCTGAAGGAGCTCTAGCGAGAGCGAAACAGGTGTCAGGGGTTGCTTTTATTCATTTCAGGTTGGCTTGGATGGTATTTTACCAATCCAAAGCTGTAATACTGTGCCTGGAGTGGTAAAAGGCTTTGGCCATTTTACAGCTCGGCAGGGATAGCACTGTACTAATCCTATGCTTAAAGACTTTGCTGTAAAAATGGCAAAAGACTTTGTCCCTTTCTATCTCGGCGTGGGTAGCACTGCGCTAATCCTATGCCTAAAAACTTTGATAGAAAAGCAGACATTTGAGGTGAGCAAATTTAGAGTGTCGCTGGTGTTGAGAGTGCTCTTACTGGAGCTGCTTTCCACCTAAACTTGAGAACTACCCAGAGTTCTCTGCTTCTGTTTTTGCATATATATATATATATATATCTGTCTCCATCGTAAATACATTGATGATTATAGGCTAAACCATTGAGCTCCGTATACTTAGTGTGCACCATCTAAGTGAAAAAGAAATTTCCCTTAGTGACTTGTCTTTCTCATTCGTCTGTGGTGACCCGTGTCACCTCTAGTGCAAAAAATGGTGAGGTCAATCATAAATAAACAATAAATATATCTCTTGATATACTTGTGTTGCTTTTAATAGAGTAATTCCCTGAATTGGGGCTTAAAAGTGAAAGGAAAAACTGTTAGCATCTCGATTAACATGTAACATTCAAACATACAAACATACAATACCACATAGTCACGTACACGTATTTACTGAAGCTTGTGCTTCATGGTTGCCCCGGCGGGGAGTCCATCCTCTAGTGATTTCACTGTGGCGGGACAATAATTTTTTTAACAGTTACTGGTGTTGAGGGAAAAGGGAATAAGGTATTTTTTCAGGCAAAAAGATCAGCGAGTGCCATAGCATGTACACGCTTCTACAGTCACACTTCATCTTGGTCCATTAAGGACTCACCTGAGCTCAGCCAGACCCCTCTGATACACCTACTCCTTGTTCTCCGCTCGGGAACCGCATATTACTGGGTCCCGATGCGGAAGTTATTTTTAAAGAGCCTGTGAGCACGTACTCAGGTCTATTGGTAGTCTAGACTGCTGACTCTCAAAAAATGGCCGCTCCACATGGGCCAAAGTTTAGGTGAAAAAGGAAGTGAGTAGTTTGTCAAAATCGGCGTCTTCAAATTTTTCAGACTAAAAACTTTCCTTCGATTAGAGTTTCAATTATAAAAATTATAAAAAGAGGCTGCCCCTCGTGGGGGCGAGGAGTCAAAGTTTATGGTTATTCCTTGTAATGCTTAATTTTTTGTAAAAAGCGGGGTTATATTTTGGTGACATAAAAAGATCTTAGTCATTGAAGTATACCTTGCGGACAAAAAACATTCGATGTATGGATGCAAGCCATAGTAACAATTGGTAAGCGCTAGTCTCTGAATGTTGAGTCATGTTATTTGCGGATACTCAGTCTCTTTTCACACATCATTATGATTATTGTATGGCTGAAAAAACTAGATTTTGCAGAGATCCTGGTATTTTTTGATGGTTGGTCTGGTTAGTCCTCAGTGATAGTATAGTTGTGTGTTCATCTGACAAAGCTATTCCACGGAATATTGTCATTCAGACCTTCCAAATGAGTGTTAAGTTTAAAGACCCACCGTGTTCTTTCTCGTGGAGTCTAGTTTCCACGGTGTCGTGATTTTCCAGTGAATCGAGTACGACCCAATCAAAATCTTGGACGGTGGGTTTCATTTCAATGTAGTGTGCAGACATTCTGGTAGTTTGCCTCTCACAGCGTACATTGTTCCTATGTTCGTAGATCCTAGTCTTTACCTTTCTCGTGGTCATCCCTATGTACCGGAGGTTACATGGGCAAGTTATCATGTAGACAACCCTCTCCGTGTTGCAATTGGTGAATTTTCTAAGTTGCCATGTGATTTTTTCATTGAGTTTAATCATTTTTGTAGGTTTAGTTAGTTTGCAAACACTACAATTACCACATGGGTAGTGCCCCGTGATTGGGGTCAGGGTTCTCTGAGTAGTTGTTTTTGTTTTCTGTTTTTTTGGGGCGTGTGTGTACTAGGATGTCTCTCAGGCTTTTGCCCCTCTTGTGTGAAAACAGTGGTCGTGGTATTGTCAAAGTTCCACTGTTCAAGATTCTCCAATGTTTGTTTACAATTTTAGAGACCGTATTTGCTGCTATGTTGTAGGTCGTCACACAGATCGGCCTCTCCTCCTTGGTTTTAGGGTTCTGTGGTTCAAGGAGGGACTCCCTGTTGTTGTTCCTGGCCCTCTTTTGTGCTCGGGATACTATTTTCTTAGGATATTTCCTCATGATTAGTTTCTCCGATAGGCTATCCGCCTGTTCTCTGTAGTCCTGTAGCTCTGAACAATTTCTCCTTAATCTGAGAAACTGACCAAAGGGGAGATTCTCCCTTCGGTGTCGCGGGTGAAAACTGTTGTAAAGTAGGAGACAGTTTTTGGCTGTAGCTTTTTCGTGTTTGGTTGTTTTCAGTTTGTTGTCGCCATCTCCGATGATGTTTAAATCTAGAAACACTAGTTCATTCTTGCTCAAAGTGCATGTGAAGTTTAGGAACTCGTCTTGTGTATTGAGCCAGAGTAGGAAATCCTGCGCTGTCTGCTTGTCCCTCTCCCACACAACTAGGACGTCGTCAATGTACCTTTTCCACATTTTTATGTGGTGTCTCAAGGGATTGCCTGGTGCTAGTATTTTGTGGGTTTCCAGGTGGTGGACGTAGAGACAGGCTATACTCGGCGCAAAAGTGCTGCCCATGCCAGTACTGTGCGGGGAGTCCAGCCAGGGCAGCCTCTAGTGATTTCACTGTGGCAGGAAATTCTTTTCCTGCCACAGTGAAATCACTAGAGGCTGGACTCCCCGCCGGGGCAACCATGAAGCACAAGCTTCAGTAAATACGTGTACGTGACTACGTGGTATTTGTATGTTTGAATTTTACATGTTAATCGAGATGCTAACAGTTTTTCCTTTCACTTTAAAGCCCTGATTCAGGGAATTACTCTATTAAGAGCAACACGAGTATATCGAGAGATATATGTATTGTTTATTTATGATTGACCTCACCATTTTTTGCACTATAGGTGACACAGGTCATCACAGACGAATGAGAAAGACAAGTCACTAATGGAAATTTCTTTTTCACTAAATGGTGCACACTAAGTATACGGAGCTCAATGATTTAGCCTATAATCATCAATGTATTTACGATGGAGACAGAGATATATATATATTTTTTTATCCTGTTGTTTTTCTCCTTACAGATTGTAACGTTACAAAGGATCAGGTGATATGAATCATTACACACCTGTGGTGAATGTACGAATGCTACACGTTTTCAATATATAGTTGTGTATAGGTATACAACTTAAGGAGTCGAACTAGTCCTGGAGAAATTACTTTCAATAACTAGGGGGCCTATTAGGATATCTGGCGAATCGCCACCACCGGCCCGGCAGTGGCGATCCGCCCGCCAAATATCCTTTTCACCCCCCACCATATTAGCATGGGGAGGGGCACCGCGGCGGACGGAAAGACCGTCCGCCGCTTTTCCGCCGGTCGGATTGCTGGCCGGGCGGAAAAGGTAGACAACATGGTGGCGGTGCCTGCCATATCATGCTTGCGGTGACATGCCTTTCCATGGCAGAGACTCCGCCATGGAAAGGCATGCGGAGAATGCCTTCGGGGGCCCATTGCGGGCCCCCGGGGGGGTTGGATGCCTGCACTTGGGGGGTACCCATTGTACCCCCCTTCATTGGCATGCACAAGGTGGCAGGCACCGCGCGGTGCCTGTCATGTTGTGCATGCCAATGCACGACATGCATATATTGCATTGTGGCGGGTGCTGCTTACAGCACCGCCCACCGCAATGCAATATATGCGGGATGCCACCATGGCGGTGGCATCCTAATTGCCATTGCGGGACCGCCGCACCTCTTGCGGGCGGTCCCGTTTGCGGTGGCGGGCGGATCGTAATAGACCCCTAGGTCCTGAAGAATAGCCGATAGGGATAGGCTAGAAACATGTTGTTGGAACCGGGGTTACCGAGTCCGACACGGTAGCATGGCGTGAAGCGGGAAAGGCACGCGAAGGCAATGTGTAAGGCAGTTGTGCAGCACACTCTTACTTTGACTCACAAATGCGAACGCAATAACATGACACCACACCAGGCTTTTGTATTTAAAATCAAGATCTTTTATAAATAAATTAAGTTGGCATCAGATAAGGCAGGTTAATTCAGATCTACATTCAAATTCATTAGATTACTCAACTGGTGCACATTTTAAATAAAGCTGCATAGCTCATCAACATTGTAGGCCACTAAGAGGCCGCAGGAATTATCTCCTACACGTAGCACTTAATAATGATCTCAAGGTACGTTAAATAAAACATAGGCCTAAACATACAGTTCACTTTAGCATATTCAATTATTTAAAAGAAGGCTTTTCACGTTACATTTAAATAGGCCTGCATTAATCTAGGCGCACCCACATTCAGTACAGTGGGCGTCGCAACTCCAGTACACCTGTAACATAAACTACTTCAACTCTTGGCGGTGTACACTTCAGCTCCACTCAATTAAACACTTTCCCCTTGTAGTAAAGACTTAACAGTTAAAACCATGGCCTAGGCAGTAATTATAATAGGCATTGGCATAAATTATTAAATACTGTGGGCATCATCAATACATGAATGAACTATGTGGGGAATCCCTCAACATGTCCTGTATTCTGGGGCTTCTATGTCCCTTAGGGGTTAACTCAGGCCAGGCCCACTCCTCTCTGGGGCCTCGCCTCGCAGGACTAAAATCTTAAGGGTTAATAGTGGCCCTTGGCCCCCAGTGGCGTCTTATGGGCCCTAGGGGCCTCCAGGGCTCACCTGCGGTGTTGTCGTTGGTCGCGCTTCAGGGCGACTGGCGATCTTCCGGGCCGGCCCGTATTCTGTAGGGCGGGGCCCGGTCGGGGGTGCCTCGGCCTTCTGGCCGGTATTGCGAGTCGTTGCGGCTTCTTGGGGACTGACTCACGATGCGTTGCGGGGGCCGGGATCACCCTCCTCCGGCCCCCGGGATCAAGGTAAGTAAGGTTGGGGCTCAGGGTTGCCGGGGAAGGGAGCGGGAGCCGGCAGTCCTCTCCGGCCGGCTCCCCGTCTCCCTCTGCACTGCCGGGGCTCTTCCCGGGCTTCCTTCGGCGCTGGGGGGCGTGACTGGGGGCCGGCGCCCAATCGGTGCGCGGCCTTCCTGGGTCACGCCGAGCGACCCCTGGTTGCTCGGCAACGGCATCTGCGGGGCCTGGAGGCCTCGCTGAAGATCGCGCTAGCGATTTCTTGGGCCGCGACGGCGGCGGTGGCAATTCTTTGGCCGCGACGGCGGCGGTGAGGCGATTCTTCGGCCGCGACGGCGGCGGCGATGATGATTCTTTGGCCGCGACGGCGGCGGGGGCAATTCTTTGGCCGCGACGGCGGCGATGAGGGCCCAGGGCCCAGTCTCTGGAGGCTTCGGTGAGGGCGCGGACGGCGCACCTCACCCCACACACCTGAGGGGCTTCCTTTACCTCAGCGCTTCCCCCGATGAGGGCGCGACGGCGCACCTCACCACACGGTGCCTCTTCTCAGGCGGCGGCGGCGGTGATCTCCTTCATAAGGTCAGTGACCTGAGGGGCAACAGAACGCAGGGTGCACCAGCAGCCTGTGGGCAGGGCTGACTGGCAGAGTACTTAGGGGCAGCCCAGCAATAGGCAAAAATGAATAGGGGTGAAGGTTTAGCGCTTCAGGGTACGGCGCTTTACCTGGTGATCCCCAGTTGGGCAGTTTTAGGCTTTAGGCCTTGCTGGACGGTCAGGCCTCCTCAAGTTAAGGGGTCTTGCGACTGCTTCAGCTTGGTTGCTTCTTAGGCGCTTCTGGTTGTAAGTTTCTTGTCAGAAGTTCCTTGTTATCAGTTCCTTGTCAAAGTTTCCTGTCAGAAGTTTCTTCTTATGAGGGGGGGGGATGAGTTGGTGGTCTGGGAGTGCTTGATGTTCCTCCCCGCACGCTGAAGGTGGTTCCCTGGGTCCCCTCACACTGGGCAAGGTCAGTGGGTGGTGGGCGTTCCTCAGATATCTTACTACAGCAGGACCTCAGCCCTGTCAGCAGCAGTAGTGTAGGTCTCCCCCCTAGGCCCTAAAGCCTATACTCCGGCGGAGGTTCTCCCAGGTTCAGTGGTACCTCATCAACTGACTAGAAAGTTTTCCCTCCAAGCCTTTTATACTCCTAGGTCAGGTGACCCTCTCAAAGGCGGCAAAACATAACTCCTCCCACAGCCCGGAAGGTTCTGGAACCTTCTACATGCCTGGCTATGTGGCCCAGAGGCGGGGATGGAATGGATACTGTATCCCAATACCCCAGCCTGACCCTGGCTACTAGTGTGTATGCGTGTCAGGCCCCTCCAGTAGCAGGGGCCTGTGGCAGCCATCTTGAGTGAGAGAGAGCACCTGCACCTCAGCACTGGCTAGCAGTGGCGAGGTGCCCAGAGACCTAGGTCCAGTAAAAATATGGTGGCAAAAAGGAGGCGAAAAAGGAAAAAAAATAGGGAAAGACCACCCTAGGGCTGACAGGTCTAACACGCGTCCCCCCAGCCGAAAGAGGGGAGAGCTTCCCAAACTCTAGGGAGTTCTCTTCGCTAAGGCGGAAAAACCGGGAGAGACCGTCAGCGTTGGCGTGGTCTACACCGGGTCGATGTTCCACCGAAAGTCCATCCCCTGGAGGGAAATGGACCACCTCAACAATTTGGGGTTTTCGCCTCTCATCTGCATGAGCCAGCGAAGGGGTCTGTGGTCGGTCTGGATCAGGAAGTGACAACCAAAAAGGTACGGCCTCCACTTCTTGACAGCCCGAACCACAGCAAAGGCTTCTCGTTCGATGGTACTCCACCGCTGTTCCCGGGGGAGTAGTCTTCGGGAAATGAAGGCCACTGGCTGGTCTTGGCCATCGTCATTCAGCTGCGAGAGCACAGCTCCTATGCCATGCTCAGAAGCGTCTGTCTGTACAATAAATTCCCGTCCAAAGTCTGGAGTCCTGAGCACCGGTGCGGTGCACATTGCACGTTTGAGGGTCTCAAAGGCTTCCTGGCAGGCAGCCGTCCAGATGACTCTGCGTGGCTGCTTCTTTGAAGTCAATTCCGTCAATGGGCCCACGATGGTTCCATATCCCTTGACGAACCGGCGGTAATACCCCGTGAGGCCGAGAAAAGCTCGGACCTCTGTTTGTGTCTTGGGGGGCTCCCAGGCCAAGATGGTTTCCATCTTGGCTTGGAGAGATTGCACCTTACCTCCGCCCACCAGATGTCCCAGGTACACGACAGATCCCTGTCCAATCTGGCACTTGCTGGCCTTGATGGTTAAACCAGCCCGTTGCAGAGCCTGTAGCACCTCCTGGAGATGCTCCAGATGGTCCTCCCAGCTGCTACTGAAGACAGCTATGTCATCCAGGTAGGCAGCAGAGAAGGCCTCTAGGCCAGACAGCACCTGGTTCACCAACCGCTGGAAAGTGGCTGGAGCATTTTTCAACCCGAAGGGCATCACCCGAAATGGAAAGTGGCCCTCGAGGGTGGAGAACGCAGTCTTCTCCCTTGCTCCTTCCGCCATGGCTATCTGCCAATAGCCTGACGTCAAATCAATGGTACTCAAATACCGGGCTGCTCCCAGCCGGTCAATGAGCTCATCCGCCCGAGGGATCGGGTGAGCGTCGGTCTTCGTGACTGAGTTGAGTCCACGGTAATCCACACAGAACCGAAGTTCTGGTGTGGTGCCCGGTGGGGCCGCTTTCGGCACCAACACCACCGGACTAGCCCAAGGGCTACTGGAAGGCTCAATCACTCCCAGTTCTAGCATCTTGGTAACCTCACTCTGGATACTAGCCTTAACTTTATCGGACAGCCGGTAAGACTTGGTTTTTACTGGCGGACTGTCCCCTGTGTCCACATCATGGGTACACATGTGCGTGATTCCAGGCGTGAGGGAGAACAACGGGCGTACTGCCCCAAGACCTGGCGGCAGTCCCTCTGTTGCTCTGGGGTTAAGGATGGGGCGAGGACCACTCCCTCTACCGAACCATCCTTCTCATGGGCCGCCAGAAGGTCTGGAAGAGGCTCACTCTCCTCCTCCTCACTTCCATCTGTTATCATTAGGATAGTGAGTTCTGAACGCTCCTGGTGGGGCTTCAGGCGGTTGACGTGGAACACCCGGTGGGGTTGACGTGGGGTCTTCACATCAACGACATATGTGGTCTGGCCTCTTCTTTCCAAGATCTCAAACGGCCCAGTCCACCGGTCCTGGAGGGCGCTAAGCTCTCCCGGCTCCATGACCCACACCTTCTGTCCAGCGTCTAACTCTACCGTCCGCGCGTTCCGGTCATACCATTTCTTCATGACGGCTTGACTTGCCTCTAGATTGTCCGAGGCCTCCTTCCACAGCTTGGCCACTTGGCTGCGGAATGCCAGCATATAGCTGACCACATCACGGGGAAGCTTTGAGGAAGACTTCTCCCACCCCTCCTTGACAAGACTGAGGGGCCCCCGAACGGGGTGGCCATAGAGCAGCTCAAAGGGGCTGAAACCGACCCCCTTCTGCGGCATCTCTCGGTAGGAGAAGAACAGACAGGGTAAGAGGACGTCCCACTTTCTTCTCAAGTCCTCGGGTAGGCTCCTAATCATCCCCTTCAAGGTTTTGTTAAAGCGCTCCACGAGTCTGTTCGTCTGGGGGTGGTAAGGAGTGGAGAACCGGTAGGTCACTCCACACTCCTTCCACATGGCCTGCATGTAGGCCGACATGAAATTCGTGCCCCTATCTGACACCACGACCTTGGGGAATCCCACTCGGGTAAAAATCCCCATCAGGGCCCGCGCCACCACCGGTGCAGTGATGGTCCTCAGAGGGATTGCCTCCGGGTACCGGGTGGCGTGGTCTACCAGCACCAAAATGAACCTATGTCCTGCAGAAGTCGGCGGGTCCAATGGCCCGACAATGTCAATCCCTACCCGCTCAAAAGGGTATCGACAACTGGGAGAGGTTCTAGAGGGACCTTCACTTTAGTCCCTGTCTTGCCGCTCGCTTGGCAAGTGGTGCAAGTCTTGCAAAAAGTGTCAGAAGTGACGCGCATCCTGGGCCAGTAAAAATGTGGGACTAGACGCGCAAACGTCTTATCTTGGCCCAGGTGTCCTGCTAGTGGTATCTCGTGTGCCAACTCTAGCAGAAAGGCTCGGTAGCATTGGGGGACCACCACGGCTCGGGCGGACCCATGCACCGGAGCCTTAGGCTCACTGTAGAGGAGACCATCCTCCCAGTAGACATGGTAGTTACCAGTCTCTGTTCCAGCTGCTTGGGCTTTGGCCTGTTGCCGCATGCCTTCAAGCGTAGGGCACTCCTTCTGTGCCCGGCAAAATTCCTCCCGGGTAGGCCCTCCTTCCACCTGCCACTCTGCAGGGGTCGGCAGGTCCCCCACGGGAACACCAACCACCTCAGCGGACTCCGGGGTCACCTCTGCGGGCTCCCCATCCATCTCACTGGGTGTCTCCTCCTGGACATCTCCTCGTCCAGCAGTGGGCTGGGCCATTCTTTCAGGCTCCAACCCCAGCTGAGTTCTTGTCGGGCAGCCATGGACCGCGTGACGGCGCAAGTCCATCCTGGTAATCCCAACATCTCAGCATGGGCATTGAACTCTACCTCCCTCCAGGCAGTATGTTCCAAGTCGTTGCCCAGCAGACAGTCAACTGGCATGGCAGGGCTCACCGCAACCTTCAACAGACCTGATGCTCCTCCCCACTCAAAGGGAACTTGGGCCACGGGGTAATGACCCAGGCTATTATTAGCCATAACAACCGGGTGGAATTCCTCAGGAATCACCTGCTCTGGGGACACCAGCTGACATTTCACCATCGTCATGCTGGCACCTGTGTCCCTCAGAGCCTCCACCTCCTCCCCGTTCACCAGGACCCTCTGCCGATACTTGGCAGTGTTCGCGGGTACCTGAACCCGTGGGATGATCTCTCTATCCCCCAGGGAAACTAAGGTCAAGCCTGTCCACTCACCTCCCCTACCTAGGGACAACTCCTCCCCAAGCGCTACACTGGCCACCCCGGGGCTCTTACCTCCCGTGGGGGCTGGGGTTCTCTTGCGACACTTGGGATCCCCCTTATAATGTCCAACCTCCCCACACTCGTAGCACCGGACAGTTCTGGGCTGCTGACTCCTGTCAGGATAAGTGGGTTTCTGGAATCCAGATTGGGATGGGGAACCTACCCCTCTCCCAGGCGGTTTATTTTGGGGACCTTTAAAGAACTCCCTCTTTTTATCTCCCCCCTCTTTCTTCTGGGGGAGCCCCTGTCCACCTTTCGGGGGGTCCGCCCCGGCTCCCTTGTGGGACACCCGAGTGCTGACCCACGTGTCTGCCTCCTCCGCAAGCTCCCTAGGATTGGTCAGCTTGCGGTCCACCAAGTACTGGCGCAGCTCCGGAAAACATTTCTCTAGGAGGTGCTCTCTCAAGAACAGGTCGTACAGCCCAGTGTAATTATCAACGTTGCTGCCACGCACCCAACCCTCCAATGCCTTCCGGGCATAGTCAAAAAAATCCACCCAGTTTTGTGTGTGAAGCTTGTGGCTGTTGCGGAACTTTTGGCGGTACTTCTCTGGGGTGAGGCCAAACTTCTTGAGCAGGGCCTCCTTCATGATAGGGTAGTTAGTCTGCTCCACCTTATCCAAAGTTAAAAGTGTGTCCCTTACTAGTGGAGGTATGTACCTATAAAGACCTCCTCCCCAGTAGCTCTCAGGAACTCTATGGGCCACCAAAGCTACCTCATACGCCGCCAACCACTTGTTGATGTCATCACCTACACTAAAACTGGCTATCACCTCTCTGGGTAAATAGAATTTGGGCTCCTGTGGAACCCCAGCAGGTACGCTGCCACCATTCATTTTGCCCTGCATCTCCATCTGCAAGGTCCGGAGCTCTAGCTCCTTCAGGCTAAGCTCATGTACAAGCTTCCTTTCCTCCATGGCTAGCCTTGCCTGTTCTCCGTCTCTTTCCATTCTAGCAAGTTCTAATGTCAATTGCCTCTGCTCCCTTCTGTCCTCAAATTCCTCTGGTGACAAACTTCCCCCTGACGCACTACTGCCTGCCCTGGAACGTCTTCCTGGCAACACATTCTCGCTAACATCAATGCGCAGTAGGTCCAGTTCTCCTGGGTTGTCTGTCTCCCCCTGCTCCTCATCCCCTCTTCCCTCCGGGTGGGCCATTACCCATGCCCTCAAAGCTTTCTGAAGCACCTCCTTCCTGGCGCCTCGCTTGACGGCCACCCCCTCTCTAGGCAGAACTCCTTGAGCTGTGTCACCGTATACCTTTCTAGGTTGGCTAACTCAAACTCCATCCTCCTAGGTGGGGTCCCAGACAATTTAAGGAAGGGGTTCTAAACTGTAGGTAACAGGTCTAACGCAGGAATGTACACAGTCGGCAATTACCATAGAATTCCTAGCACTTTCATTACAATAGGTGTCTAATTGCGGCGCACACTGAGTCACTGTAGGATGCTGCACAAGCACCAGTCCTTATCCAACCGCTGAACACCAAATGTTGGAACCGGGGTTACCGAGTCCGACACGGTAGCATGGCGTGAAGCGGGAAAGGCACGCTAAGGCAATGTGTAAGGCAGTTGTGCAGCACACTCTTACTTTGACTCACAAATGCGAACGCAATAACATGACACCACACCAAGATCTTTTATAAATAAATTAAGTTGGCATCAGATAAGGCAGGTTAATTCAGATCTACATTCAAATTCATTAGATTACTCAACTGGTGCACATTTTAAATAAAGCTGCATAGCTCATCAACATTGTAGGCCACTAAGAGGCCGCAGGAATTATCTCCTACACGTAGCACTTAATAATGATCTCAAGGTACGTTAAATAAAACATAGGCCTAAACATACAGTTCACTTTAGCATATTCAATTATTTAAAAGAAGGCTTTTCACAATACATTTAAATAGGCCTGCATTAATCTAGGCGCACCCACATTCAGTACAGTGGGCGTCGCAACTCCAGTACACCTGTAACATAAACTACTTCAACTCTTGGCGGTGTACACTTCAGCTCCACTCAATTAAACACTTTCCCCTTGTAGTAAAGACTTAACAGTTAAAACCATGGCCTAGGCAGTAATTATAATAGGCATTGGCATAAATTATTAAATACTGTGGGCATCATCAATACATGAATGAACTATGTGGGGAATCCCTCAACATGTCCTTTATTCTGGGGCTTCTATGTCCCTTAGGGGTTAACTCAGGCCAGGCCCACTCCTCTCTGGGGCCTCGCCTCGTAGGACTAAAATCTTAAGGGTTAATAGTGGCCCTTGGCCCCCAGTGGCGTCTTATGGGCCCTAGGGGCCTCCAGGGCTCACCTGCGGTTTTGTCGTTGGTCGCGCTTCAGGGCGACTGGCGATCTTCCGGGCCGGCCCGTATTCTGTAGGGCGGGGCCCGGTCGGGGGTGCCTCGGCCTTCTGGCCAGTATTGCGAGTCGTTGCGGCTTCTTGGGGACTGACTCACGACGCGTTGCGGGGGCCGGGATCACCCTCCTCCGGCCCCCGGGATCAAGGTAAGTAAGGTTGGGGCTCAGGGTTGCCGGGGAAGGGAGCGGGAGCCGGCAGTCCTCTCCGGCCGGCTCCCCGTCTCCCTCTGCACTGCCGGGGCTCTTCCCGGGCTTCCTTCGGCGCTGGGGGCGTGACTGGGGGCCGGCGCCCAATCGGTGCGCGGCCTTCCTGGGTCACGCCGAGCGATCCCTGGTTGCTTGGCAACGGCATCTGCGGGGCCTGGAGGCCTCGATGAAGATCGCGCTAGCGATTTCTTGGGCCGCGACGGCGGCGGTGGCAATTCTTTGGCCGCGACGGCGGCGGTGAGGCGATTCTTCGGCCGCGACGGCGATGATGATTCTTTGGCCGCGACGGCGGCGGGGGCAATTCTTTGGCCGCGACGGCGGCGATGAGGGCCCAGGGCCCAGTCTCTGGAGGCTTCGGTGAGGGCGCGGACGGCGCACCTCACCCCACACACCTGAGGGGCTTCCTTTACCTCAGCGCTTCCCCCGATGAGGGCGCGACGGCGCACCTCACCACACGGTGCCTCTTCTCAGGCGGCGGCGGCGGTGATCTCCTTCATAAGGTCAGTGACCTGAGGGGCAACAGAACGCAGGGTGCACCAGCAGCCTGTGGGCAGGGCTGACTGGCAGAGTACTTGGGGGCAGCCCAGCAATAGGCAAAAATGAATAGGGGGTGAAGGTTTAGCGCTTCAGGGTACGGCGCTTTACCTGGTGATCCCCAGTTGGGCAGTTTTAGGCTTTAGGCCTTGCTGGACGGTCAGGCCTCCTCAAGTTAAGGGGTCTTGCGACTGCTTCAGCTTTGTTGCTTCTTAGGCGCTTCTGGTTGTAAGTTTCTTGTCAGAAGTTCCTTGTTATCAGTTCCTTGTCAAAGTTTCCTGTCAGAAGTTTCTTCTTATGAGGGGGGGGGATGAGTTGGTGGTCTGGGAGTGCTTGATGTTCCTCCCCGCACGCTGAAGGTGGTTCCCTGGGTCCCCTCACACTGGGCAAGGTCAGTGGGTGGTGGGCGTTCCTCAGCTATCTTACTACAGCAGGACCTCAGCCCTGTCAGCAGCAGTAGTGTAGGTCTCCCCCCTAGGCCCTAAAGCCTATACTCCGGCGGAGGTTCTCCCAGGTTCAGTGGTGCCTCATCAACTGACTAGAAAGTTTTCCCTCCAAGCCTTTTATACTCCTAGGTCAGGTGACCCTCTCAAAGGCGGCAAAACATAACTCCTCCCACAGCCCGGAAGGTTCTGGAACCTTCTACATGCCTGGCTATGTGGCCCAGAGGCGGGGATGGAATGGATACTGTATCCCTATACCCCAGCCTGACCCTGGCTACTAGTGTGTATGCGAGTCAGGCCCCTCCAGTAGCAGGGGCCTGTGGCAGCCATCTTGAGTGAGAGAGAGCACCTGCACCTCAGCACTGGCTAGCAGTGGCGAGGTGCCCAGAGACCTAGGTCCAGTAAAAATATGGTGGCAAAAAGGAGGCAAAAAAGGAAACAAAATAGGGAAAGACCACCCTAGGGCTGACAGGTCTAACACATGTCAACCAATAGGGTGTGTGAACATTAAATTCCCTTAACACCCTATCCTGTTTCCCTGTTTTTTAACCTTGCCGACTAGGGGTCATAATAAAGCACTTTTCCCACTAGCCAGGTAATTTTAAGTACACTCCCTTTAACTTCACTCCTCCACAGCACAACATATGCCTCTCATAGTCTATATAACCAGCGCTCCCG
Source organism: Calotriton arnoldi (assembly GCA_963921515.1). Lineage (NCBI taxonomy): Eukaryota > Metazoa > Chordata > Amphibia > Caudata > Salamandridae > Calotriton > Calotriton arnoldi. The sequence continues at coordinate 1,811,499 of CAWUFW010001618.1, forward strand.
CGTAGTCGTCTGGTCGCAGCACGCCCCGTTCCGTAGCGGAACGGGAAGGACCCTATGATGAAGCATGCCACCAAGGGGTAACTCTGGTGGGTGAGGGTTTTACAAAAAACTAAAGGTTTTTCCCAAGATAAGGTACATCTACCTTTCTTGCTAGAAATAAGACTGGGTCTTTTGTTTCTATATGTAAATCCGATTGGAGGGCGGCCCCAGCCTATATCCTCTTTCTCCCCCCCTTTTTTGTTCATATTAGGGCAATTATCTTCAATTTACTTCTCAGGGGAGCAGAAAGCTCACTAAATATGATGGGCTGCATTTATGCAGTATTGCGTTGAGGGGGAGGGGTCCCTTTGGGCATATGCCCCCCAGGTCCCCCAATAGTCTTTCTGCCCCCACTGGGGACAAATGGAGGAAATTACCTCTGATCCGCCCTGCCAGGGGAAGCAGAAAGCCCACTAGATACCAGGGATTTTATTTTAAAAGAAATATAGTTGTGGGGCTGCCCACCATGGGCATGGCCATGTCCCCACCCCAAAAACAAAGCAGGCGCCTTCCTGCCTCCCTGGGGGCAGATGGGGGTGATTATCTCAATCTGCTCCCCGAGTGCAGAAAGGCCACTAGCCACTAAATTCATGTAATATTTTTGAGGGGGGAAGAGACCCTCCTTTAGCATGGGCCCATGCTCCACCTCACCCTGTGACCAATAGACTTGTTGACCCTCTGGGGGGGGGATGGATAGGGTATTCAACCAACCAGACCCAGACAGTTCTGAAAACTAGACACCCGGGAAAGTCTAGGGTGGTGTGCTTTGCATACATCCCACACCATTTTCATACCCACAATGCCTTGCAAACCTCAAACGTTGACTGAAAACATACATTTTCCTCACATTTCTGTGAGGAAAACATCTGGAATCTGTGGGGAGCCACAAATTTCATACCACACAGCATTCCTCCAAGTCTACAGATAAAAATGGTATCTCACTTGTGTGGGTGGGTTAAGAGACCGGGACACAAAATGCCCTTAAGTGCTAAGTGGAGAGATCAGCAGTAGAGGTAGCTGCAGGATCTGGGGCCGCCATCCATGGAAACCTACCAACCACAGACATTTTTTAAAAGTAGACAGCCTTATGTGAACCCCACAAGGTTTTCTAACCCACAATGCCCTGCAAACCTCAAACTTTGCCTTAATTCACACATTTTCCTTACATTTCTGTGATGGAAACTTTCTTAATCTGCAGGAATCCACAAAATTCGTACCACCCAGCATTACCACACTTGTGCTGATAAAAACGCTGTGCTACTTGTGTGGTTGGGACTAGTGCCCATGATAGGAACAGATCAAACCGAGCTCAATGGGGGTGCCCACGCAAGGGGTCCCATTGACATTGGTTTGATCCACTTATAAAGCGATATTATCCTACAGGAGAGATAGGCCTTGCAGTAGTGGAAAACAGATTTAGGAGTTTTTCACTACCAGGACATGTACAACTGAAAAGTACATGTCCAGCTTTTCAAATACAATGCACCCTGCCCTATGGGCTGCTTAGTGCCTAACCGAGGGGTGACATATTAAAAAGGAAGGTTTAGGCCTGGACATTCAGCAAGCTCAGGTAGGTCTCCCAGGGCAGAAATTTCCTCCCCGGTAGGCTCCAGGGTGGCCTCCTCAGGCGCTCTATCAACCTGCATCGTGGGAGTTGCAGGGGCTGGTTTCCCACACTGCCTGTCCTTCCCCTTCTTGGAAGCTACCTGGGCCCTACTTCTAGGCTCCAGGTTTCCTTGACTCCACTCTTAGGCAGCCATGGATCGGTTGGTCATACAGACCCACTCAAACAATCCTAAAATATCCAGTTGTGACCTGAGCTCCACTTCCTTCCAGACAGTGTTCTCTAGGTCTTTTCCCAATGGACAATCTACAGGCGTGGCAGGGCTCACAACTACCTTTAGAAGACCTGAGACACCTCTCTCCCATTGAAAGGAAACCACAGCCACTGGGTCTCACAATTGTCTGTGACTATTACCTTTTCTGAGGACACCAGATGACGGCACACAGTATTTAGACTGCCTCCTGTGTCCCTTGGAGCTTCTACTTTTTTCCATTGATGGTGAACCATTGTCTATTTGGCATTTGGCACCATCTCTCTCTATCCCCCAATGACAATAGGGTAACCTCTGCTCTCTCCCCCAAGCTAACTGGGACCACCTCCACCCCAAGTACTACACTTGCCAACCCTGGTGCCTGCCGACCAGTGGGGGGGATGTGCCCTCTTGGGGTCTCCCTTGGAGTGCCTATATTTGTAGTTCTCAGTAAACTGGGAAACGAACCACACTGTGTTTGTCAAAGAAACCCTTCTTCTTTGGTACAGATTGGGCCTGGTTACTGTGCCCTTGGGAGTTATTTTGGGGGCCTTTACAGAACTCCTTATTGTTAAGCTTTTATCCCTCTCTCTTACTTCTGATGGAACCCCAGAGCACCCTTTTGGGAGTCCCCCAGATACCTTCTTGTGGACCCTGGTGCTGAGCCAGGGGCCCGCCTCGTTAGCATGCAGCCTGGAGTCAGTGAGCTTACTATCCATTAGGTGCTGGTACAGCTCTGAAAAACAATTGTTGAACATGTTCTCTCTTGCAAAGAAATTGTACAGCCCCTTGCAATCATTCACATAACTGCCCTTCACCCAACCATCCAGTGCCGTACAAAAGTAATCCAGGAAATTCACCCAGGACCGCTTTGGCAGCGTCTGGCTGTCCCTATATTTCTGCCTGTATTTTTCTGGGGTAAGGCCATACTTTCTGAAAAGAGTGTCCTTCATGGTGGGGAACCTCATTCTGCCCCCCCTTTCCAAGGGCAAGCAGGTCATCCATCCCCTCATTAGCTATGTGCCTCCAGAGACTGGCACCCCAATCCTCCTCAGGACACCTAGTCATGCAACCCAGCATACAGGCTGCCGGCACCAAATGGTTAGTATAAGAAAATGTCAACCTCCTAAAAGAAGCATTTTCACAATTGTGATAAAAAACCCAACTTTACCATTGTTACTGATATTTATATTGCGCACGACTCAGCACTAGAGGGGTAACTCGGCACAGGGGCCAACAACCACAATTAACAAAAGAGACACAATTGATGGACGGAATGCAGAACAAATCAAAACATTCACCCCCAGTCAAGAGATCTGTGTTAAACCCATCTTTCCATTGCTCACCATGCCACCCCAGTTTGTCCATCAATTGTTTTTTTTGCATTTGTCACCCCTAGTTGGACGGTTATGCCCAGACGTGGGTCCCGTGCTCTCCATGCCACTGGAGTCAAGCTATCCTGGCTGATGAGGGGTGAAACCCCAAAACCGGTTCTAGGATGCTTATTTCCAGTCCAGGGAGGACCTGGCCTGACAGTTCGGGCTGGACTGTTCCCATTGGGCGCAGGGTCAAGACTGATTTGCATATGGCTGGGTCCAAACTGGAGTGAGCAAAAAAACAATGGATTTTGGCACAGATCTCTCTGCTGGGGTGAATGTATGACATTCTTCTGCATTCTGTCCATCAATTGTTCTTTTAACAACCACAATTCGGCAGCAGTCATAAATAATCCACTAAAACACTTCCTTTTTAAGTAGCTTCCTGAATTCAAAATGATCAGAGCACTGACGTATATGAACAGGACGAGTATTCCAGTAAGTGGGGTCAGGTAAGAGAAAGATCTGGCCCCAGACCAAGACTTTTTGATCCAAGGGACTGTCAACAACTTTTTATCACGCGATCTTAGGGCGTTTCCGTGATAGTAAAGAGTGAGCTTCAAAGATTTATAATGAGGCCCCTTTACCAAGAACGCTTTGTAAGTGATGCAACATATTTTAAAAATGATCCTTTTACGAACAGGTAACCAATGTAGAGAGCGTAAAAGGGGGGGGAGATGACGAACTTGCAAGGACATTACAAATGAGGCCGGCTGCCGTATTTTGCACCACCTGTAATTTAGTTAACAGAGACTCATTGATAGAGGCAAGAAGAGCATTACCATAGTCCAGGCGACCCACAACTAAGGCCTGGACTAAGGTTTTCCTTGTAGAAAGGGGAAGAAGCGGAAAAGCCCGCCTTAGCAATCGTAACAACTTAAAGCACAACCCTGTGGTATGGCGAACCTGTTCTTCCATAGTGAGGGATCGATCCAAGTACATCCCTAGGTTTTGGACACTCATTTTTGGGTGGGGAGTTTGACTAAGTTCAGATGGCCACCAGTCGGGAGCCCATATATAGAGGCCCTCCCGATGAGCAAAATATCGGTTTTGCTAACATTATGCTGGAGACAGCTCTCAAGCCAGTTCGAAAGCGTTCTTTCACTGTACTTGACTCACAGTCCAAGGAAAGCAGTAGTTGTGTGTCATCTGCACAGGAGTACAGTTCCAACCCATGCAATTGTTCTATCTCCGCCAGGGGTGCCACATAGATATTAAATAAAGTAGGGCTGAGACAAGAGCCCTGGGGCTCCCCTTTGTCAAGTAGTACAGTAGTCTTAGTCTTTGGAGCAACCAAGAATGCGATACTACATTGAATGCAGCTAACAAATCAGGTAATACTAACATAATGGGGCAATTAGCATCTAAGGAACATCTTATATGGTCGGAGACGGCCACTAAAGTTGTCTCAGTACGATGGAATGGCCGAAACCCTGATTGTGAGGAATCAAAAAGCTGGTTTGCTTCGGTTTATCAGGCCTTCCAAAAGCTTACACAATACAGGAAGAAGCGAAATAGGACAGTAGTTAGTTAAGTCATCTGGCGCCAAATTTTGTTTCTTTTGGATAGGAATCACCTGTGCCGCTTTCCAAGCAGAGGGGATTTCCCCACTCTTTATTGATGAATTAAACCGAGTTCAGACAACAGGCGCAAGTACTTTAGATAGAGAGGCTAATATCTTAGGTGGACAGATATCCAAAGGAGACCCAGATTTCACCAATACAAGGACCGTCTGGATCGATTGCGTCGTAAAGATAGTAAAATGCTCCATGTTAGTGCAGTTGGCACCAGAGCGATCTGCATCCGATTCTTCACTTATCCAATTTCTTAAGCTGGAAAAGTTCTCGTAGATCTTATTGATTTTTTCCTCAGAATGATTGGCTAAAGAATCGCATAGAGCCAGAGATGCCTGAATACTTTGAGTACAAGCCCATGGGTTAACAAATGAGTTTAAGACTTTAAATTCTTTGGAAGAGTTACCAGCTATAGTGATTTGGTCAGATATATCAAATTTCCTGGCTTTTTTAGGATTACGATGATAATTGGTCAGGGCAGTCCTATACAATTTTTGGAACCTAGGTCCTGTGTATGCCGCCACCGTCTTTCCAACTTTTTACACAAGGCCTTTTAAGCACGCAGTTCAGTAGTGAACCAGGTCCATGGCCGGATCTGGTGGCTTAGTGGACTAATGCGTCCACTGTTGGGGCCTTTGTTTGACCTCATGATCACAGGTTCAAATCCCAGAGGGTCCACTCAGCCTTTCACCCTTCTGAGGTTGATAAAATGAGTACCATTGAGTTGGGTAACAATAAACATCTGTATTTCAGCGCCAAGAGGTCCTTTGGCGTACTGAGCTATACATATGTTATGTGGTCTCTTTTGTGCAAGATTTGAAGGGCGCTAACTTGTCGAGTGCATGAGTTAGTTAGCTATGGTGTTCTGATAGCCGTTCTTCTATATCCACCACATTGGACAGGGGAAGAAGGGCTGTAGTTATCAGTAAAAGAAACAGGCAATATCTTCGCCCACTGTCCGTAGGTCCTGGTCTCTGTTCTATTGACCATTCTAGGCTTATTTAGCTGAGGAATCTGAAAATGGAAGATGGCATGATCCGACCAAACAAGCTGTTGGGGCTGTCACACGTCAGAGATGTGGAATTTGAAAAAATCAAATCCAAAGTATGTCCCGCAACTTGAATGGGAGCTGTGATTTTTTTTAACTAGACCAATCGCAGCTAAATCAGTCATAAACTACGAAACCTCTGGGACTAGGAGATTCTCCCCATGGTAATTGAAATTTCCCGGATCCAGCGGAGAGGGGTAGGTCAACCACACGGCTTTCATTGAAAGCAGACACATAACTTATATGTGTCCACAGCCCGCTGGATACTGACGAGGCACGATTCAATTAGTGATTGGGTCGTCCATAGAAACAACGGGCGTACAACCCGCTTATCCAAGAGTGGTAGGTAGTTCACCACACCACTGGGTGTAGATAGACTCACTTTACGGTCCTGAAGAATCGCCTTTGATCCTTAAGACAACAATGGCGAGAAACATGTTGACCCACTAGGAATAGAGCGCCCTGATCTTGACCCATCATAGTCAGATAGACGCCTTTCCTTTTTCTATTTTAATCAGGCAGGAGGCCTACCAAGAATAAAATATGTTCCATAAGGCACCCTGACTTGTTTTAACTCACTTCACTTACTACTACATCCACACAATCAAAAAGGGCCCTTACACCCACGGCACCCACCGGCAAGGAACAAAAGATCTCCGATAAAGAGCCCCTTTATGGGTGCCCGTCGGGTATTGCAGCGCCGACCAGACGAGGAGCAGGCCCAGATGATGAAGCATGACACCTAGCTTGCTGGGTGTGTGAGGTCACTAGTTCCGAAAGGAAGAATCCCCTTCCTTTCACGACCTGCAATAAATACTCTGTATTCACCGAGGAACCACGTACTCTTCTTTATTAATTGAAATTTCCCAGCAGTAAAAACTCTTCTGAGGCCAGGACATGGGGTGCAATGACTTCCAAGAGGTGGTGGCTAAATTGTTTTTTAGGGTCATGTGGCCGATAAATTAAGGCCCCGCGCCCACATTCTTTTGGCGAGAGCTCCAATTTAAAGACGCACATCTCCACCCAATTCGTAGCAAGTTAGTCTACTAATGATATTTTAATAGTGTTTTTAAACACAATAGCTATCCCACCCCTTAAGGGTATACCCTCTCTGTCAGACCTAATCACACGATAGTTGTCAGGGAGGGCTTACGCAATGGCCGGGAGCGTAGTGGGGTTTAACCAAGTTTCAGTCAAAAATCCTATTTCGGACAATGAGTAAAGCAGGACCCAAAGCTGAAAAGCGTGTTTAGGCAGGGACCTGATGTTTAATAAAAAAAGTTGAATCACGCTGTTACAGAAGATCTGAGAGTACAGATTGTGACATTAGGTAAGGCAAAGTCAGCGGGTAAAAACTTCCTCTGGGGGAAAACCACCAATTCAGAGTCTACAGGTGATGTCTCAAGAGCCCCATCCAAGCATTGCCATTTACAGCGTGGGCAAGCGACTGGCCCTTCTAAGTGGATAAAAAAGGTATTACAGTACTGAGCCTCACAGAGGCTTTATCTTATGTAGTATCTTATGTAGTTCAACCGTAGAGTACATAATTCTTCTGCAATACCTGCTATCTGATTCAAAGGAGGTTGGGGTCCTGGCTCCTGGCGCTGTTCCGGTGCGGACGGGTTTCCATTTGGTGTGCTGCTGGTTCGTCTGTACCTGCATCGGCATTTATAACGGCGGAGTAACAACAAGGCTGCTAACCCCCGCACACAGGAAGTGAGTAAAAGTCAAAGTAAGCTCGCTCCACAACAAAAGGTAATTACCGCGGTAGACCGGAGAGCGTTGGTACCAATGAAGGTGAACAGGTGAGCAACACAAATACTATTTAAAAGTGAGTTTAGTCAGGAATTCAAATAGCAGCGTGACCACTAGCCCATGCAGTCGTCCGCGCTTGCATCTACATTTATAATGGCATAGGAACAACTAGGCTGTTAACCCCCAATAAAGAGGGTTTTAAATTACAAATTCTCAGACACCAAACATGACTTTCCTACCTGATCCCAATCAAAAGTTAGCCCATATTATATGTGATAAGGTAACACAATTTTATCTTATGGGAGTTTTTACTATCAGGACATGTGAAACTTAAAAGTACATGTCCAACTTTTTGAATACAATGTACCCTGCCCTATGGGCTGCTTAGGGCCTACCCTTGGGTTACCTATATATATTAGAAAGGAAAGTTTAGGCCTGGCAAAAGGTTTATTTTGCCAGGTAAAAATGGCAGTTTAAAACTGCACTCACGGGCTGCACTCAATGGCAGGCCTGAGACATGTTTCAAAGGCTACTTAAGTGGGTGGCATAATCAGAGATGGAGGCCCACTAGTAGCATTTAATTTACAGGCCATCGGTACATCTAGCACCACTTTACTAAGTAAATTAAATATGCCAATTGGGTGTAAGGCAATTTTACCATGTTGAAGGGAGAGAGCACATGCACTTTAGCACTAGTTAGCAGTGGTAAAGTGTGCACAGTCCTGGCTTAACTTTGCATGACTATTTGGAGGACCCAGCAGTCTAAGGTGAAGGATTTCTAGTATGCCAAGTAAAGGAAAGCCTACCCCCTACAGGCCACAAATGCTCTCCCAAGGGCAGATTGGTGGAACCAGGAAGGAGGAGGATTAGGATTGTTGCTGCTGCCCTCAACAGCCTTTGGAGCCACCATACCTCCTGTAGTTTCAAAAGAGCTTGTTAGGCTGTTGCATTGCCTGCGATGGTTGGTGCTGGTGGAAGGGAATATCCCCTGAACATTTAGTACGACTGATGAATCTGGGGAGTAAAGGAAGCCAACCGAAGTATAGCGACCTATGGCCCAACCTAGTTTGAAGCACTCAAGAATTGCTCTTCTCTCCAAAGATGCAGTTCCTTGAAGGGACTGTTGATATGATTTATCTGGACAAACCCCAAAAAGCCAGTGGAACACATTCAGGCAAGGCAGCAGATGATAGTGGCAAAACCCATTAAATGTGCCACTGATTCCACAGTATCAAGGGCAGAGCGAAGAATCGGCTTGGACGGGTCTCATCACTCACAGCTGCCAAAAAGCACTCAAAAAGATTGTCCCAGAGGCTTGGAACAACCATTTGTTCACCTTCAACAGGGCACAGGATTATTAGCACAAGAAGCAAGTTATATTTGTAGAGTGAAGAGCAAGGCTCCTCAAAGAGAAAACTTTCTTTCCCATCATCTAAATCCTTTAGATTCTCTATCACTGGGAGCAGACATAAATGAGTCAGGGCACTGCTTAGAGGAAAAGGAAGACTTCACTACAAGACTTTCTGGAAATGGGTGAGCCATCAAAACTTCTGGGTCCTCAGGAGCTGGAAAATGGTGACTTGCAAGAAGTCAATCAATTCTTGGTTGAATGGATGCAAAGGTTGAACAAATGTAGTTGTTGACTGTAGATTTTCTGTGAGGAGGTTAGCCTTGTTCTCCTCCACAGGCAAAGGCAGCTCAACAATGTCTGAGGCCTTGGAAGAACAGCCATAAATGAGGCAATCTCCTCGGGGAAAACCCAGAAAGACACTCCAGGTCAACCCCTGGGAAAGTGTCAAAGCAACTGGCATTCTGCAAGGCCAGAGTCACTAACATCATCCAAATTGGGTTAAAGAAAGTTGCCTGCATCCCAGCTATCATCATTGTCATGGTACACAACGTTCAGTATCTGAATAAGGTCTGAATTGGAACCAAACAAGCCTTCCAACATGCCAAAGTACTCATCATGTGACAAGGGTGTGTAATGGGACTCCTCAATCAACTGCTGTGGTTTATATCGGGTTCTGACCAAATGGCCTTCATCTTTGAAAAATTTGCTGTTTTGCAATAGATCTGAAGTTGGTGCCAGTGGGGGCGCCGAGGGCAGACGCACTGGAAGACATGAAGAGGAGGAGGATCCACCAGGAATTGGAGCAGGACCTGGGCCTGAAACCGTGCCAAGCCTGAGGTTTATCCCAAGCCTGTGCCATGCATATTTTGATAACCTACTCCTTAATTACCTTGGTGTGCATGAGGTCTTATTTTACACACGACTTGGACTCCTGCTTGAGTATCAGAGACATGTTGTGGGGATTCATGAGCATCATCTTGTTCCGACAAGAGCGACAAGGTCTAAACTGAAATGTTTGGGGAAACATGCCTAAGAACACTGCAAGTAGGTAAAAATTGAGAGAAAATGCTCTGGGGAGCTCAACTCCAGATTTGCGTTATAGGGTACGGAAAAAAGAAACGGACATCTGTGCTTTGTGGTGACGTCTTATTCTTCACTGTGATGCCATATCTGGGGGTGGATCCCAGAGCTGAGGCACCACGTATCGATTCAGGAGAGCTATTTCAAGTCTCCAGATTGATTCCGGTGCCTGGAGGATTCAAGAAGTGCGGAATCTGTCAGTAGAACAATCCATCATAAGAAGGTGATTATTCTCCTTTACAGACACACAGGCTATTATGGGTTACATTTCTTAAAATTGATGAATGTAGGCAAGGATATCAGACCGTATGGCTTTCTTGGTCATGACCTGATTAGTGTCTGCACATTCTCCACTTTTCTCAAATATGGCATTGACAAAAGTTTGGTACTTTGCATTTTGGCTCCTACACTCTACTTCTACTCGGATTCCCCAGATGCAGATGTTGTATCTTCAGGAGCAATTCTCCAGATCATCCTTCTTCTGTTGTAAAAGTATTTTCTATTCCTGTAATTGTAGGTGGGAAGATCTTAACTCCTTTAGATCAAGTGACTTCGTATCCATCATCTCTTCAACAGAATGGACTGTGCCGCCCAGCTCAGAGATATCCCTGTTTTCCATTATACTGTTTCATGAAACTCTTAGTCATCGTCTCATCTTCCTCAATGTTGAGCCTGTCCCAATTCTATTACTTTTCCTCATTTTGCTGCGTGCTCTAGAGGGTCTCTTCTTTCTTTCTGTTGCTGTCCACCAGTAGAAAATCCTTGATATTAGCGTATTTACTCCCGTCTCGCATGTGCATCCGGGTCCCACTGCGCCATTAATGCCAAACTAAACTCTCCCACAGCAGCACTCCTACTAGAACTCAGTCCTCCCTGGATTTACATTATGAGGCACTGAGGTCTTGTGGAGTGAAGCATGCTACACTTTTCTGGTCTACTCTTAGTTGGAAAGCTGGACTATCTGCCAGCTCCACGTTTTCCCACCTCAGACAGTGGAGTTATCCTATAATCACTTCATCCACTATGGAGGTGTTCACTGAAGGCCTGAACTCCCTGATTCACATTGGGTACTCAGGCACTTCATAGCTTCCTAGGCAACATGCTAACTCTGCTTCTGGCCCTCATCAATAGCATCTATTCCCTTTCTCCGATCAGTATTGACTGAGGCTGTCCCATGAGTTGGCCAGCCTTTGTTTTTTTCTCTCCTTCAGTAAAGACTTGCATGAGATCCTTCCCTGAAGTTCAATGTATATCTAGTTCTTATTGCTCAACAAGCATGAAGATCTGTCGGTTCTAAATCTTCTAGACTGTAAAGGCCCCATGAGCTACCAAACGCCTCTTCTGATGCTTCACCAGCTGTCCGCTTCCCCATGGTGATTAAATCATCTGATGTGAGATACAAACCAGTATCCCAGTGTTACTCTTACTTCATGTAATCCAGAGTGCACAGCGATGAGTCAATTCCATTGCACTGCAGCAGTCTCCTATTATGTATGCTTCCCCTTCTGCTGCAAGCCTAGTCTCCTATCCCTATAGAACACAAGCACAGGTGCACCACATACTCGTTATAGAATACAAAAGTACATAAATATAATCTGTATACAATTAAAATATTATTCAAAATTTATTTTTATTCCAAAATTCTCTTTTTAAAAACGTAATCATATGCATCAAATTTTCACAGTGATACAGCCACAGCCGACGCGTTTCGTCCTACTAGAGGACTTCTTCAGGGCTGTTAATTAAAACATACAAATATATAAATATCAGTGAACATAAACCAAACAACACATACATAATACACATACATTTGAAAAGATTCCTTCTTTTTTGCAAAAGGCTATATTGATAATCCTATATACAAAAGCAAAAAAGAACCCAGACATACTAACAACAGACAGACTTTTTTAATATATTGCAAATTCAAGATGTAAACAACATTTCTATACATTTACTTATATTTACAATGAAGGAATAAGAAAAGCTATTTCAATTGATATTTCAAAACGATATTACCTAGAGGCATCCTAACAGAAATTAGATAAATGATGTGGATGTGGTCATCATACAGAAGCGCAAAACAAGAAACCACAATTTTAATTATTAATTTAACATTTCTAGAAGTTCCTTTCACTAAACAGGTGCAGATAAACGAATAGAGGAACCTACCGCTAGTAACTTTAAAGAGATCAATCACCACAAAGAGGAAGAGTCAAAGGAATAACCAGAGAGACTGCCTATCTCTCGTTCCCCATCTAAGTCACAGTTATCCAGAATACCTACAAGGAGATAGATGAAGGTTTATACACCAAAAATGACTACTAGAAAAAAGAGACCTGCACAGATTGGAACCAAAATACTTACTTCATGTCAGAAGTTGAAGCAATGTTCCTCAGAGCTATCGATATTAAGAGAGTGTGTACAGCAAGAATATCAAAGAAAATGGATGAAGGGGTAGGGCGTGCATATAGATTAGTACCTTGCCGCCTATTGAATGGTCGCCCAATTCAGTCACCTAAAAGAACAAAAGTGACCATAATATATTTTTTCATAGAGTCCCTACTGACACAGGACTAATATTCAGTCAAATCGTCGGATTACCCCATCCCAATGAGAGCAAGCGAAAGCTGCACATGAGATTGATAATCTCCACATTATCATTTCCAAAACAAATGTTACATTTATCCTCAATTTCCCACCACAACAAATTTCCATAAAAAATCCTATGTACCCACAGGTCTGTAACATAAGTTCTAACCCCAATATGTGGCTGGGCCCATGTTCGCAGGAAGCCATACTTATGTGATATTAATTAAAGGATAGTCATGATGTTACAAGAATGAGGCTCCAATACTTACATGGGTATCATATCACCAGCCCCAAAACCATATGCTGCAAACCCCAGCCTTATCAGTTCCAATGCAAAATATATGTGCCGGAACTGTTGTTAATAGTCTACAATATAAGCAAAAAAAGATAAACAGTCGTCATTAAATTGCCCAGACTTGACATGGGCATTATCATAATATCAGCACAAAAACGAGCAGTGAGAGAGACGGGTATGTATTAACCATCGTATTAGTCACCCTGTATAGATCCCAGGGTCTTACCTCATAGCTGTTACGCTAGAGCGTTTTAACCAGAATATACTCTAATCCATCTCCCCCTCAGCAAGATATACACCACATTGTCGCTTAACTAAGAGCAACACAACTCAAACTAAAAAATAACAACTAAAAATTAAAGAAATAGGGCAGCAAATAAGGTAAAGCGGCATGTTCCCGCTCCCCCTTGAAGGGGTATGCACAGTATAACTGCTCAATTACAGATAGTACGAAAAAGGGGAAAAAAATATATATATGTAACAAAATAAGGAAATGGGGCGGCAATCGAACGAGACAGCGTGTTCCCTAGTAAAGCTTACCGATATCAGGCTATCAACAGGTTTCCAGGCGTCAAACGTCACGGCAGGAAGGACGGAGAACCGATAACTTGCCCGAGCCGATTTAAATACTGGCGGCAGTCAAAATAGATTGAGAACAGCTGAGTCTCATCAGAGAGTGTTTTTTAAAAAAAAGGCAAACTAAACCGTATTTCATGGCGGCCATCTTATAGTGGCAATAGTATCATCAGCACGTATGTACTCAAAGAAGTAACCGCGATCCAGCCCATGCTGTCCCGAGCAGTAAAGATGTCCCATTTCATCCAAAACGGGAAAAATCCCCAAGGTACATTAAGCGATAGTCTAACCTGTAAGTAATACTCTTCGGTGCTTACCTAATCAGAAAGGAAAAAATATATAAATATGGATAAATCATGGCGGCCATCTTGAAGGAACATTACGCGATAGTCTAACCTGTAAGTAATACTCTCCGGTGCTTGCCTAATCAGAAAGGAAAAAATATATAAATATGGATAAATCATGGCGGCCATCTTAAAACCAGGTATAAGAATCAGATAAATAACATACCATACAGCGTTCAAAAATGTAAATAAGTTAGTGCCAACATGGTCCTACATAAAGACGGATCATAAATAATGCAAGCACTTCATGAAAAGTAGGATCACAGCGCAAGGATACAAGCTGTATTCATGGAATCCAACCTCACTATTAAAGAAAAGAAAAAAAAACACAGGGATAACTTACCCCACTAACATGGAATTCACTCCAACCGCACACAATGCATTAATCATAATATAGATCCTTGCTATATTCATGAGATCCAACATGACTGCAAGGTGTCTAACAAAGTGGGATGCAAACCCCATTAATGCGGGGTCCACCCCAACCCTAACAAAGGCTGTGAAAGAGTGGCATGACCTATTTCTGGGCCAGGATCATTTTTCAGTTATCTTTGATCAAAACCACAGTTGGTACACATTCATCAACATAAGAAATGGAGATAAATTCAATATGAGCATAAACCCCAAAGACAAATCCAAACTGTATTTACTCAATTCAAGTGGAAAGAGAACTGAAGGTCCTCAGAAAAGAAGCCTACGGCATTATAAGAGTGAAGAAGAGTTTCCCTACAGAAAATAATGCATTTCGTCCTCTCTATTATGCCCCAATTCTACACACCGAAGCCTACATATCCACCCAGCTTCGTTTTTCCTCAGGGCAAGTTCTCTATCACCTCCTCTACGGTGCACTGGGATATGGTCAATTCCCATAAACCAAAGTTCCTCACTACCTCCATGATTCTCCTGCATGTGGTATGTGAGCGGGTATCTAAGATCTCCATTTCGAAGAGCATGAAGGTGCTCCTGGATTCTTGTTTTTAAAGCTCTTTTGGTGCTGCCCACATAGATCTTATTACATGGGCAGCCCAATATGTATGTCACATATTTTGTTTTACAATTAAGAAAATAATTGATATTATATATCCGTTTGGTGTTGAAATTAAAGGTTTTGGTCTTATTCCTTCCCAATCCACACACACTACATTCGCTACATATATAGAAGCCCATGGTAGATGACGCAAGCCAATTATCGGCTTTGGGTGTGGTGACATAACTAGGACATAACATGTTCCGTAAGTTTTGTCCCCTTCTATATGTAATCTTAGGCTTAGTGGCCAGGGTTCCATGGAGACTTTGTATGTCCGTCAACAAATGCCAATGTTTCCGCAGGACATTATATACCCTACTACTGCGAATATTATACTGGGTGTTAAATGAAAGCGGTGCCTTTTTGATCTTTTTTACTGGGTTTGCTGTTAAGGTGATTGTCATAGGGACAGTCATAATTCTACTGTGTGCTTTAATCAGAGTCTGACTTGGGTACCCCCTAGCCAGGAAACGCTGTTCAGTCTCCCTGATATTCTGAATAAAGAAGTCCGCCATGCTGCAATTGCGTCTCATCCGAATCATCTCCCCATAAGGGATGTTGTCAATCACATGATGAGGATGTGCGCTTTGGAAATGCAATGTACTGTTGCATGCTGTACTTTTCCTATGAGTACGACTCTGGATATGGTTATCATGCACAAAAAAAGTGATGTCCAAAAAATCAATTAGTTCACTACTATAACTGATTGTAAATCTCACATTATATGGGTTCTCATTTAAATATGCATGATATTCCAAGAGTTCCGGGGCAGGTCCATCCCAAAGCATAATAACATCATCGATGTACCTGCCCCAGAAAATAACATGCTCCATCCACCCAGCAGTACGGCGACCCCAGGCATGCTCCCGCTCATACCAGCCCATGAAGAGCCCAGCATAAGCGGGAGCAAACCTGGAGCCCATTGCCGTGCCCTGGATCTGATGAAACCATTGTGAATCATGAAGGAAGAAATTCTTTGATAGAATTATGTCAGTCATTTCCAGCAAGACCTCATTATGTGAATAATGGTCTGCTGTCCTTTGTCCCAGGAAGAATTGTAACGCCTTTACTCCAAAATCTTTTTTGATGCAAGTATAGAGACTTGTTACATCCATGGTGACAAACATGAGGCTCTCAGTCCATGCCAAGCCTTCAAATTTTTCCAGGATGTCTCTAGTATCCTTAATATAAGCCGGCAAGTTTTGTACTAGGGGCTGTATGTAATGGTCCACGTACTCTGATAATCTTTCCGTGGGAGAATTTATCCCAGAGATAATGGGACGACCTGGTGGAAAGGGGCCTCCCTTATGTATCTTTGGTAAAATATAAATGCACGGAAACGTGGGTTCCGAAACCGTCAAATATCTACACTCCTCTTCACTTAATAGGCCAGTCTCCCGCCACTCAATGAGTCTCATATTGATATGTGTTCCTAAAGACTTGATGGGGTTCCCAGGGAGTTTGGTGTAACAGGATGTGTCCGCCAACTGTCGATCTATCTCCTTCATGTAGCTAGATTTTTCCATGATCACCACATTTCCCCCCTTATCTGCTTCACGAATATCAATTGAGGAGTCAGATTTGAGTCCATTTAAAGCTTTATTCTCACCTACAGTAAGGTTATGATTTTTCAAATTTGGGGGGTGGGATGTTCTAAGAGTTTATAAAAACCCTGTGTCACCCTGTCATGAAAGAGGTCTATATTAGGGTGTGTACCCATCGGAATAAACTTAGATTTTGGTTTTAAACCACTGTCCAATGACACATCCTCAGCAATTTCCAATTCATCTCTGATCAGGTCTACCTCAATTGATGTTTCATGTTCAATAGACCATCATTTGAATGACATTTATTTCAGTTACAGAATATATTGGAGGGACACATTCCTCCAAAGTTTTGGTAAAAATGGACGGTTTACGCAGGAAATGGTCCTTCAATTTTAATGATCTTACAAATTTGGACAAGTCCACAAATATATCAACATCATTGCCCATCTGATTTGGGCAAAATCCAAGTCCTTTACTTAATACAGAGACATCATCATCAGTTAGAACTTTTTCAGAAAGATTGACGATCATTAATTCCTGTACATCATTCTTCCCATTCTTACCTAATCTCTCTGAGTCTCCATTTTCTTTGATCTGGTCAGCCTGCCTACTGGCTCTTGTCTTACTTTTTTGTTGTTTCTGTTTGTTCTCCTGCCATCTCCTACCCCCCCTTCTTGTGTTTGGTCCTTGGGTGTTGGTCTTGCCCCCAGTCTGAACCTTTCCATTTCTAATAAAAAATTTGACCTGTTATCAGTCTCAGTTGTCCCAGTTAATTCCTCTATAGGGATTGAACTGGTCACAGAGGAGAGAGACGTTGTACTACTTGTGGAAGTCAAATCCAAAGTATCCTCACGGGGTCTTTTACCCTCTCCTGGAATTTTGACATTATCGTATTTGTGGGAGAAAGTGTAGACTCTCCCATCCTTATAATCCTTATCATCCCTTCTGATTTTTTTCACCTTTTTATCTCGCAAATAAATTTGGTGACCTTCAAGGATCTCATCTAATATGGCATAATTTTTCTTCACCACTTCCTTTAATTCAGATGTTGCTATCTCTTTTTCTAGTTCCTCTATTTCTTGTTGCAATATTATACCCTTTTTCTCCATGTTCTTAATTAAAATGCGCATCATATTAAATGATGCATTGCGGAGATTACCCTCCCAATCCTCCAGGGAGTCCTTATCAAGGTCCTCAAAGGTAGGGAAGATTAAAATTCTGAGGCCTCTAGGGATTTTCTAATTTTCAATATATTTTTCCAGAGTGGTGCCGTCCCACCATCTGGACATCTCATGTTTTTTAATTTTTCCAATTTTTGGAATTTAGCTTTTAAGCCCTCTGTTTTTGAAGCATTCACAATTGTGCCTCCTGGTTTTGAACCGGAGGCAAATAAATCCAGTGCTAGTTCCTGTCGTCTGTCTTTAAAGCCTGGCATCTCCTCTAGAATTTTTTAAACTTCTAAAAGGGGACCGATTATATATATATATAAATTTTTAGGGCAGGTCAGTGCTGAACAGGGGATCAAAGAGCTTGAACCAAGATCTGACAGTGAAACCCTTAAAGAATACAGCACCTGAACTGCTATCCCTCTAGTATTATTACCCCTCTATTCTTCTTGGGGTTTGTGTGCACACTGAAACGCACCCACCGTCACAATGCAAATCCTCATGGGATCACAACAATATAGAACACAAGCACAGGTGCACCACATACTCGTTATAGAATACAAAAGTACATAAATATAATCTGTATACTATTCAAATATTATTCAAAATTTCTTTTTATTCCAAAATTCTCTTTTTAAAAACGTAATCATATGCATCAAATTTTCACAGTGATACAGCCACAGCCGACGCGTTTCGTCCTACTAGAGGACTTCTTCAGGGCTGTTAATTAAAACATACAAATATATAAATATCAGTGAACATAAACCAAACAACACATACATAATACACATACATTTTAAAAGATTCCTTCTTTTTTGCAAAAGGCTATATTGATAATCCTATATACAAAAGCAAAAAGAACCCAGACATACTAACAACAGACAGACTTTTTAATATATTGCAAATTCAAGATATAAACAACATTTCTATACATTTACTTATATTTACAATGAAGGAATAAGAAAAGCTATTTCAATTGATATTTCAAAACGATATTACCTAGAGGCATTCTAACAGAAATTAGATAAATGATGTGGATGTGGTCATCATACAGAAGCGCAAAACAAGAAACCACAATTTTAATTATTAATTTAACATTTCTAGAAGTTCCTTTCACTAAACAGGTGCAGATAAACGAATTGAGGAACCTACCGCTAGTAACTTTAAAGAGATCAATCATCACAAAGAGGAAGAGTCAAAGGAATAACCAGAGAGACTGCCTATCTCTCGTTCCCCATCTAAGTCACAGTTATCCAGAATACCTACAAGGAGATAGATAAAGGTTTATACACCAAAAATGACTACTAGAAAAAAAGAGACCTGCACAGATTGGAACCAAAATACTTACTTCATGTCAGAAGTTGAAGCAATGTTCCTCAGAGCTATCGATATTAAGAGAGTGTGTACAGCAAGAATATCAAAGAAAATGGATGAAGGGGTAGGGCGTGCATATAGATTAGTACCTTGCCGCCTATTGAATGGTCGCCCAATTCAGTCACCTAAAAGAACAAAAGTGACCATAATATATTTTTTCATAGAGTCCCTACTGACACAGGACTAATATTCAGTCAAATCGTCGGATTACCCCATCCCAATGAGAGCAAGCGAAAGCTGCACATGAGATTGATAATCTCCCCATTATCATTTCCAAAACAAATGTTACATTTATCCTCAATTTCCCACCACAATGAATTTCCATAAAAAATCCTATGTACCCACAGGTCTGTAACATAAGTTCTAACCCCAATATGTGGCTGGGCCTATGTTCGCAGGAAGCCATACTCATGTGATATTAATTAAAGGATAGTCATGATGTTACAAGAATGAGGCTCCAATACTTACATGGGTATCATATCACCAGCCCCAAAACCATATGCTGCAAACCCCAGCCTTATCAGTTCCAATGCAAAATATATGTGCCGGAACTGTTGTTAATAGTCTATAATATAAACAAAAAAAGATAAAGAGTCGTCATTAAATTGCCCAGACTTGACATGGGCATTATCATAATATCAGCACAAAAACGAGCAGTGAGAGAGACGGGTATGTATTAACCATCGTATTAGTCACCCTGTATAGATCCCAGGGTCTTACCTCATAGCTGTTATGCTAGAGCGTTTTAACCAGAATATACTCTAATCCATCTCCCCCTCAGGAAGATATACACCACATTGTCGCTTAACTAAGAGCAACACAACTCAAACTAAAAAATAACAACTAAAAATTAAAGAAATAGGGCAGCAAATAAGGTAAAGCGGCATGTTCCCGCTCCCCCTTGAAGGGGTATGCACAGTATAACTGCTCAATTACAGATAGTACGAAAAAGGGGAAAAAATATATATATGTAACAAAATAAGGAAATGGGGCGGCAATCGAACGAGACAGCGTGTTCCCTAGTAAGGCTTACCGATATCAGGCTATCAACAGGTTTCCAGGCGTCAAACGTCACGGCAGGAAGGACGGAGAACCGATAACTTGCCCGAGCCGATTTAAATACTCGCGGCAGTCAAAATAGATTGAGAACAGCTGAGTCTCATCAGAGAGTGTTTTTTTTTAAAAAAAGGCAAACTAGACCGTATTTCATGGCGGCCATCTTATAGTGGCAATAGTATCATCAGCACGTATGTACTCAAAGAAGTAACCGCGATCCAGCCCATGCTGTCCCGAGCAGTAAAGATGTCCCATTTCATCCAAAACGGGAAAAATCCCCAAGGTACATTAAGCGATAGTCTAACCTGTAAGTAATACTCTCCGGTGCTTACCCAATCAGAAAGGAAAAAATATATAAATATGGATAAATCATGGCGGCCATCTTGAAGGAACATTACGCGATAGTCTAACCTGTAAGTAATACTCTCCGGTGCTTGCCTAATCAGAAAGGAAAAAATATATAAATATGGATAAATCATGGCGGCCATCTTAAAACCAGGTATCAGATAAATAACATACCATACAGCGTTCAAAAATGTAAATAAGTTAGTGCCAACATGGTCCTACATAAAGACGGATCATAAATAATGCAAGCACTTCATGAAAAGTAGTATCACAGCGCAAGGATACAAGCTGTATTCATGGAATCCAACCTCACTATTAAAGAAAAAATAAATAAATAACACAGGGATAACTTACCCCACTAACATGGAATTCACTCCAACCGCACACAATGCATTAATCATAATATAGATCCTTGCTATATTCATGAGATCCAACATGACTGCAAGGTGTCTAACAAAGTGGGATGCAAACCCCATTAATGCGGGCTCCACCCCAACCCTAACAAAGGCTGTGAAAGAGTGGCATGACCTATTTCTGGGCCAGGATCATTTTTCAGTTATCTTTGATCAAAACCACAGTTGGTACACATTCATCAACATAAGAAATGGAGATAAATTCAATATGAGCATAAACCCCAAAGACAAATCCAAACTGTATTTACTCAATTCAAGTGGAAAGAGAACTGAAGGTCCTCAGAAAAGAAGCCTACGGCATTATAAGAGTGAAGAAGAGTTTCCCTACAGAAAATAATGCATTTCGTCCTCTCTATTATGCCCCAATTCTACACACCGAAGCCTACATATCCACCCAGCTTCGTTTTTCCTCAGGGCAAGTTCTCTATCACCTCCTCTACGGTGCACTGGGATATGGTCAATTCCCATAAACCAAAGTTCCTCACTACCTCCATGATTCTCCTGCATGTGGTATGTGAGCAGGTATCTAAGATCTCCATTTCGAAGAGCACGAAGGTGCTCCTGGATTCTTGTTTTTAAAGCTCTTTTGGTGCTGCCCACATAGATCTTATTACATGGGCAGCCCAATATGTATGTCACATATTTTGTTTTACAATTAATAAAATAATTGATATTATATATCCGTTTGGTGTTGAAATTAAAGGTTTTGGTCTTATTCCTTCCCAATCCACACACACTACATTCGCTACATATATAGAAGCCCATGGTAGATGACGCAAGCCAATTATCGGCTTTGGGTGTGGTGACATAACTAGGACATAACATGTTCCGTAAGTTTTGTCCCCTTCTATATGTAATCTTAGGCTTAGTGGCCAGGGTTCCATGGAGACTTTGTATGTCCGTCAACAAATGCCAATGTTTCCGCAGGACATTATAAACCCTACTACTGCGAATATTATACTGGGTGTTAAATGAAAGAGGTGCCTTTTTGATCTTTTTTACTGGGTTTGCTGTTAAGGTGATTGTCCTAGGGACAGTCATAATTCTACTGTGTGCTTTAATCAGAGTCTGACTTGGGTACCCCCTAGCCAGGAAACGCTGTTCAGTCTCCCTGATATTCTGAATAAAGGAGTCCTCCATGCTGCAATTGAGTCTCATCCGAATCATCTCCCCATAAGGGATGTTGTCAATCACATGATGAGGATGTGCGCTTTGGAAATGCAATGTACTGTTGCATGCTGTACTTTTCCTATGAGTACGACTCTGGATATGGTTATCATGCACAAAAAAGTGATGTCCAAAAAATCAATTAGTTCACTACTATAACTGATTGTAAATCTCACATTATATGGGTTCTCATTTAAATATGCATGATATTCCAAGAGTTCCGGGACAGGTCCATCCCAAAGCATAATAACATCATCGATGTACCTGCCCCAGAAAATAACATGCTCCATCCACCCAGCAGCACGGCGACCCCAGGCATGCTCCCGCTCAAACCAGCCCATGAAGAGCCCAGCATAAGCGGGAGCAAACCTGGAGCCCATTGCCGTGCCCTGGATCTGATGAAACCATTGTGAATCATGAAGGAAGAAATTCTTTGATAGAATTATGTCAGTCATTTCCAGCAAGACCTCATTATGTGAATAATGGTCTGCTGTCCTTTGTCCCAGGAAGAATTGTAACGCCTTTACTCCAAAATCTTTTTTGATGCAAGTATAGAGACTTGTTACATCCATGGTGACAAACATGAGGCTCTCAGTCCATGCCAAGCCTTCAAATTTTTCCAGGATGTCTCTAGTATCCTTAATATAAGCCGGCAAGTTTTGTACTAGGGGCTGTATGTAATGGTCCACTTACTCTGATAATCTTTCCGTGGGAGAGTTTATCCCAGAGATAATGGGACGACCTGGTGGAAAGGGGCCTCCCTTATGTATCTTTGGTAAAATATAAATGCACGGAAACGTGGGTTCCGAAACCGTCAAATATCTACACTCCTCTTCACTTAATAGGCCAGTCTCCCGCCACTCAATGAGTCTCATATTGATATGTGTTCCTAAAGACTTGATGAGGTTCCCAGGGAGTTTGGTGTAACAGAATGTGTCCGCCAACTGTCGATCTATCTAGCTAGATCTTTCCATGATCACCACATTTCCCCCCTTATCTGCTTCACGAATAACAATTGAGGAGTCAGATTTGAGTCCATTTAAAGCTTTATTCTCACCTACAGTAAGGTTATGATTTTTCAAATTTGGGGGGGTGGGATGTTCTAAGAGTTTATAAAAACCCTGTGTCACCCTGTCATGAAAGAGGTCTATATTAGGGTGTGTACCCATCGGAATAAACTTAGATTTTGGTTTTAAACCACTGTCCAATGACACATCCTCAGCAATTTCCAATTCATCTCTGATCAGGTCTACCTCAATTGATGTTTCATATTCAATAGACATCATCATTTGAATGACATTTATTTCAGTTACAGAATATATTGGAGGGACACATTCCTCCAAGGGTTTGGTAAAAATGGACGGATTACGCAGGAAATGGTCCTTCAATTTTAATGATCTTACAAATTTGGACAAGTCCACAAATATATCAACATCATTGCCCATCTGATTTGGGCAAAATCCAAGTCATTTACTTAATACAGAGACATCATCATCAGTTAGAACTTTTTCAGAAAGATTGACGATCATTAATTCCTGTACATCATTCTTCCCATTCTTACCTAATCTCTCTGAGTCTCCATTTTCTTTGATCTGGTCAGCCTGCCTACTGGCTCTTGTCTTACTTTTTTGTTGTTTCTGTTTGTTCTCCTGCCATCTCCTACCCCCCCTTCTTGTGTGTGGTCCTTGGGTGTTGGTCTTGCCCCCAGTCTGAACCTTTCCATTTCTAATAAAAAATTTGACCTGTTATCAGTCTCAGTTGTCCCAGTTAATTCCTCTATAGGGATTGAACTGGTCACAGAGGAGAGAGACGTTGTACTACTTGCGGAAGTCAAATCCAAAGTATCCTCACGGGGTCTTTTACCCTCTCCTCGGATTTTGACATTATCGTATTTGTGGGAGCAAGTGTAGACTCTCCCATCCTCTCCTATCCCTCCATTCTCTTTCAGCACTATTGAGTTGCTAATTTCCAATGCCGATATTTTAAAGTGGATCTCCAGACGTCATTTGTTTCCAAGGGTGTCTTTGTCCCGCAGGCCATCAGTTGCCAGTCTCCTGACTGCTGCGGGGTCCTCATAGGAGTGAGCGGTATAGATGGGCCACTTGTTTTACCATCAATGGGGTAACGCATAATGCCCTCCCCCCCGGAGAATGTGATGAAGGGCCCCTGTGTATTCTTCTGTCTGCCGGTCTTCCAAGAATGTTCATAAATAACACCGTTAAAAAATAACAAGAAAGAGGGTTGTGTCCCATTCGTTACTTCTTAGGGAATAATCGGAATGTGATAACTCAACCAAGTGTTTCATTCAATCAATCAATCAATCAATCATGTCACTTATAAAGCGCACTACATACCCGCGAGGGTCTCAAGGCGCTGGGGGAAGAGGGGGGTGGTGCTGCTACTGATCGAAGAGCCAGGTCTTGAGGAGTCTTCTGAAGGCCAGTAGGTCTTGGGTCTGTCGGAGGTTGGTGGGGAGGGTGTTCCAGGTCTTGGCGGCGAGGTAGGAGAAGGATCTGCCGCCGGCGGTCGTTTTCCGGATGCGGGAGACTGTGGCGAGGGCGAGGCTGGTCGAGCGGAGCTGGCGGGTGGTGGTGTAGAAGCTGAGTCGTCTGTTGAGGTAGGCTGGTCCGGAGTTGTGGAGTGCTTTGTGTGCGTGGGTGAGGAGCTTGAAGGTTATCCTCTTGTTGACAGGGAGCCAGTGCAGGTCTCTCAGGTGGGGTGTGATGTGGCTTCGTCGGGGGATGTCGAGGATAAGACGTGCAGAGGCGTTCTGGATGCGTTGCAGCCGTCTCAGGAGCTTAGCCGTCGTTCCTGCGTAGAGGGCGTTTCCGTAGTCCAGCCTGCTGGTGACGAGGGCCTGGGTGACTGTTTTTCTTGTTTCGGTGGGGATCCACTTGAAGATCCTGCGGAGCATTCGGAGGATGTTGAAGCAGGATGAGGAAACGGCGTTGACCTGCTTAGTCATGGAGAGGGTGGGGTCGAGGATGACCCCTAGGTTGCGTGGTCGGTGGGTGGCGGGGCTGTTCCCAGTGATGTTGGCCACCAGGAGTCGTCCCAGGCTGAAGGGTTGGAACCAAGGATGAGGACCTCCGCCTGCCGAGTTCAGCTTCAGGCGGCTGGTCCTCATCCATTCGGCGACGGCCTTCATTCCTTCGTGGAGGTGGGCTTTGGCGGTGTGAGGGTCTTTGGTGAGGGAGAGGATCAGCTGGGTGTCGTCGGCGTAGGAGATGATGTTGAGGTTGTGCTGTCGGGCGACGTGGGCGAGGGGTGCCATGTAGATGTTGTTCTCATGATGAGTGGGAATGTCAATACGACTGGCGGTGATAGTCTTAGGCAGGCCTGGCAACTAAGACAAAGGGTGGGAACTCTGTAGGAGTTTTACAACTATGTTACCTCTGCGATCAGGAAGCAAGATGGCGATTGCGTAGGATCACCGCTTCCGAGCTCCTACTCCGGCCCCCTCTGCCCTCCTCTGGACATCTTTACCTGCTCGTTGTGCTTCAGCGCTGGATGGCGTAGTGGTTTTCTGAGGTGCCGAGCTGCTGGGTGGACTGGGCTGATCTTTTCGATGTCACTCCCGATGCGGCATGCTGGGTGAGCCCAACGCGGAGGTGTGGAGGAGGTGTCTCGGAGCGCTCTCGGCTCTCATCGGGAAGCTGGCTCGATCGTGTGGCGGCGTCCTGAGAGGGTGAGTGGGCCTTGCAGCTGGAAACTCCAGATCAGTCTGGAAGGCAGCATCAGGCTTTCCCTTTGGATTAGATTCCTCTGTGTTCTGCATCATGGCTCCCAAAATAACGAAATAACCCAAGGCGACGTCTTCACAGGCTGCTCTACAGCTGCAGGGTTTAAGACAGGAGTCTCCCCCAGCTTACACCGAGGAGAGTGCAGGTAAGCCGAATTAGTCCTGCACTGCTAAAAGTCAGCTGGAGAGCATGGGGGCAGGGAGGAGGGATCTGATAGACCGTACGCAAGCTGGGCCTAAATAACTCGGGGCAACAAAGGCATCTGAAGAGGGGGCCTCGGGGCCCGGTAAAGACAATCTTGTCCCACCTCCTGTGCCACCTCAGCCAGCTATCACTGACTTCTTTAGGATTAAGGATGGAGGGGGAGGCCAAATCACCCAGGAAACTCTCCAGGAGCAGGCCAGCGCACGCGGCCCCTGTAACTGTTGACTGGTCAGGGATGGCTCCAGTTCAATTGGAAAAAACTGAGGTGGTAGCTGAGGCAGCAGTTGATGGGAGCTCTCTGTCTTGTGCATTAGGGCTACCTTCACTAAGTGAGACTAGTGAACAGGGAGAGGTGGTCAGTAGACCCAGATAGATGATCCAGAAGGCCCTAGGAAAAGAGCGCAGGGTTACATATGATCTTGACCTATCTTTTGACCGGTTTCTCCTAGCAGAGTAACGGGGGATCTGGAATGCAATACGGAGACTAACGGGCTGGTAGCAGCTGACCTCACATCCGATGGGGCAGATAAATATTTCTCGCTCACTGATGGTTCTCATTCGGAAGACTAACTCTGGTCAAAGTGAAGACGGGGACAGCTCTTCAACTTCGGGCTCTAGCACACTTGAAGCTCCTGAGACAGTCCTTAAGCATCAAAGGTATCGGAGGAGTTCTAATTGCTCTAAGGGCAATGCAGATTCACGAAAGAACAGGGAGAGATACACTACCGGCAGAGGGCTGAAATGGGATTATTCCCATATGAGAACACTGGGAACACCAGAGACAGCACACGCCCAGGCAGAGACTCCTGTTTGTGCACCGGAGGCTGACGGGACACCAACTATAAATCCCGCTCTGGCCCCGATTCTAGAGTAGATTAAATAACACCACGCTGAGACCCGTGCGGATGGGAAAAAAGCCAGGCAGGCCACAAAAAACCAGGAAGGTGCAGTCAGGAAGGTAGGGAAGGCTTGCTTGGAGATCGGTGAGCGGCTCAACAGTATAGAGGAGAGAACAACTGTTGTGGAGTCCGAGTTGGTAGCTGTGAGAGAGCAGACTAAGTCCCACGATGCCCAATTGACTGATGCCATGTGGGAATTGGAAGACCTGGAAAATCGCCAGAGAAGGAACAATCTCTGTTTCCTTGGGATCGAGGAAGGCCTAGAAGGGGATGACATCCGATCTTTTATGCTAGACCTTCTCAAGGGGGCCTTTCCCGAACTTGTAGGTTGGGACTGGGAACGAGAGGTTCAGAGGGTCCACCGGTTTCCACTAACCCGCTACAAATCCAAGGCCAGCAGAGATCAAAGGCAGCCGAGGGTTATTTTAGTCTTTTTTGGTAATTTCCTGCTGCGTCAAGCCATTTTTGAGAAGGATCGGCCTGAGGCGAGAAGGAAATATCAAGAGTCCTCCTTTTTGTCCGCCCTGACTTCTGCCATAGAACAGTGGAATGCAGATGGCGCTAGCGGCAGGTTATCAAGCCTTATCAAGATGCTGGATTTGAGGCTTTTTTGTTGGTGCCGGCCAGATTGAAAACAATAGTCAGAGGGACTGGAAAATCCTTTTCCTCTGAAATACAAGCCAGAGACTATATTGAATTTTAAATACAATGGGGAACCCAATCAACCCTTGACGGCTTGGGCAATGTAATATGAACAGGTAGATGTGCCTACAAGGGATTTATTTATATACTTAGTTTTGAATGCTTTTTGCTTTTTACTTGACGCAAGTTATCTATTGCTTGCCGATTAATTTCTTTGTGGATAGTTTAAACTGTTCATGTAAAAACAACTCATACGATTTTGATTTTCTAATAAAATATGAAAACATCAGATTATATCAGAATTTGTCAGAAAATATCAGATAACAAGGGTGTATATTAAAAAATAAATGTTATCGTAAAAAATGATGATAAAGGGTACTAAATCATTAAACACACAATGAAACAGGAAGATGTGAAGAAATACAGATTTTTTTTGCACTTCACAGTAACAATTGTGTACACTTTTTTCAGGTTAGGATAAGGCAAACCAACTAGTTAATAAAGATGAATATAGCCTATGGTAACACTGTACAGAAAAAAAGTGCAATTGTCGATGTTTCGGTCTTTACGCTGTCGTCTGTTAGACCATCTTCAGGACTATGCAAGTTTAAAATGGTTGACCCTCGAAAATCAATGTGAAAATCAATGTAACTGTAGCATCCAAGTATTTAGTAAGTCAGCCGATATCCTATGTGGAAGATCGAATCCCAATTTCGAGTTTTGACGGAAATCCAGAAAGTTTATAGAAACTCGAGAGAAGTTAATTATGGCTCCTGAAATCCGTTATGGCAGATCACATTTGGAAACGCGTTTACATCAACGTGGACAATGTCAAGTAATACACAGTGGGAATTAATCTAAAATCCGTCGTGGCAAATCGCATAAGATTACACGCTTGCTCATATTCTTAAATGAGCATGCTATCATGCTCATGCTGATATCATGCTCATTTAAGAAAATTCTATCTCAAGAGAGTTTCGCTATTTTAGAATGAATTTACATTAATATGTCACGGTAAGAACATGTGCAGTTTGGGCATTGAAGGGAATGCAGCGTCGTTTAAGGGACGGTAGTCGTGCGGTGAAAGCCCACGGGTGAGATGATAGTTAAGAACTTGATACATGTGGGGGTTGATAAAAAAGGGGGCGTTCTTGCAAAGGGAATGATTGCTGTAATGTTGTGATCGTTCTATGTTTTGCTTTAATGGCGTGGGTAATATATACGCAGTTAAGTACTGTGTTAGAAATTATTCAGTAAATAGTGAATTCAACATGTCTGTGATTTAGCATAGATGTGTAACTATGTTGCTAACGGTCATACATACAAATTTTTTGTATTTTAGATACCCCTGATGAAGGGATGTATTTCCCGAAATGCATTGGGTAAATTTTAATAAAGACGTGACATACGGAAACCATCATACCTCCTGTGTTTGAGTGAACAGTAACGCATTGCACCGAATGAGTAAAATGAATTGAAAAAACTGAAAACTTGGTGATAAAGAAATAGAAAAACATGGATAAACAGAAGAAAAAGAAAAATTATTTGATTGATTGGATTCATTCAGTGTTTTGGCTGTGCAGCTTGAATTGGCACCAAAAGAGGTTCCTATGTGTTCTAAACAAAAGAGGGGACAGGCAGGCAGATTAAAGAACTCTTCCAAAAACTCAGTCTTCTAGAGACAGAAATGATCAGCGCTGTACCAAGGGGGAGTGATTTGTTCCCAGTGCTGAATTCAATAGCCATTACCAAGGCATGTCAGAATGATTTTACTGCGGAGAAAACTGCTGAGAGATTCCTGGCCAAGAGTCAGGAATGTTATGAATACAGTGAACGCATTGGTCGGCTCTTCGCAGTTAGGTGAAGGCAACAGCAAGCCGCAGGGTATATCAGGCAGATAAGGAACATGCAAGGTGATGTAGTTACAGACCCCGCTGAGGTCAGGGAGGCGTTTAGGGAATTTTATTCAGATCTCTATAAAGACTCACCCGTAGGGTGTTCTCTGGTCTCAGACGCACAGGTGGATTTAGAACCCAGTGCGAGGGTTATCCAGGACGAGAGACTCTTATTGGGGGCAGATATCTCCCTGGAAGAGTTTCAGGTAGCTCTCCAGGCCTTCCCTTCAGGAAAAGACACTGAAACAGATTGTATCCCTCTAGAGTTTTATAAAGTTTTCCATAAAGAAATCCATCAGGAAATGCTGGAGCTATTTAAGGAAATTCGGGATGGGGCACCACCGCCAGGGTCATGGGGCACCGCTAATATCGTTATTTTTTTAAAGAAAGGTAAGGATCCTACAGCCCTGGGCTTTTACAGGCCAATTACACTTTTAAATAGTGATGTCAAGCTGTATTCCAAAATCTTTGCAAGTCGGTTAAGTAGGGTAATACAGTGTTGTATTCCGCTTTAGGTGTCCGTATATAGGTTTTCCTGAAACATGTCCTTATATAGGCACAATTCGCATTGCCCTTATATAGGCATAGAATCCCAGTCCTTATTTAGGCATTAGCCGTGCACTCCAAATACAGGCATGGTCACCGACATCTGTCCACCCTAACGTCACAATGAGTTCTTAGAAACCAGAACCTTAAGCTCTTGGGAGTTCCCCTAGCACACAATTATTGATTTCTCCAAGAACTCATTTATTATGCATGAACCGCTGTACCTTAAGGGTTCATTCCTGACGTCTTCCTCTGTCCGACTTCACGTCAATGCTAACATTCCAAGGCACCTACCAGGTATAAATATACCTTCCCTTGCCCAAGCAAGTTAGATGAGACCTCGACTTCAGAGGAGCCCGTATCCCGGCTGACACACTGAGAAGAGACGCTGTCATCCCTGCTCGCAGAGAATCCAGCTTCCAGTGTTCTGACTCCCTTCGTGGGGTGTTACAGTTCGGAGATCCGGAAGGAGATTCCCACGTCTCTCATTCTCAAGGTATGGAGCTGACTAGAACCTAGAGGGACTCTTGGCATACCAGACTCTTGGCATACCAGACTCTTAGTATACCATACTAGAGAATACTCCACCTACTTCTTACCCTGCACTACACTTAGGTACACTGGGGTAGAACTAGCTTAGAGAAGCATCTTATGAGTACTCGCATTTTTAGCTCGTTATTTATGTACGTGAATATATGCTAAAAGATAATGCTAGCGCAGTATTATTTCCTTCTACTGCTTACGCTGTACATTACATATCTTGCATACCGTCTTGTGATCATAACAGCACATATCTCTTACACGAGAAACAAAACTGTTCAATAAATCCTTTTATTGAAACGCCCGTCTATTCTTTCTGTGTAACTCTGAGGAACTAAGCATGCACGATTAGCTGAGTGAAACTGTTATCTATTGTTTCCACGATTCTGAGAGTGTTCCGATTCTAAAGGGAAACAAAGTTGTCATGTTTATGCGGTTGCCAGAAACTACTCCCTTCTTGTTTACAAGGAGTTTCTAGTGGCCTCTGAGTTAGCTGGCACAAAGTAATTAAGTTTAATATACTCGATAAGGACATACTGACCTTAGTCCTATGTCAAGCCTATAGGGTATATTATTCCAATGCGCAGAGCCTATTAGGGAAATAGGAACTACACTACATGGCGCCCAATGTGTTGGTAAGGCACTAATTTAACGCTAGATACTGAGTAACTCAGTCGTGCTTTTCTCTCAGAGACCCCTACTCACATACTCCATAAGACATCTGGAGTGGATAGGGTTAAATATCCGCCAAAGCTAAATAGGACAAAAAACCCTATAGATTAGCTATTTTGGTTTAATCAACGTTGAAGGATACACTGTTCCAAAATATTGTGCACCTTATCTTTTGTTTCCTTGAAACTTGTACTACATTTTTCAAAAAACAAATGTCCAAACACGGGGACAATGGCACTGAGAACGGTGTAAATGCGGCTGACCCAGTCGTAACAGCTTTTAACTTTACCGGTTTAAATGAAACCGATGAGGGTGTTATAAACATCCATCCAAACTTAAGGAGAGCCATCACTCTAAAACTTATAAAACACGGCCTATCACCAAGAGGTGGTAGAGCAGTTTTTGTGATAGAGGCACACAAATCCTTTCAGACAGAGGTATTCTATTCATGGATAACATTCCCAGAATCAAATCCAGTAACAAAAGTGTTTGACTTCTTTAAAGAAGACGAACCACCAGAGGAATATATTCCTTTCGAGGATATCGAAATTCCACTCACATACCAGGAGCATCAGCTCTGGTTTAAAGGCGCCCTAAAACATCACAGAAATATTACCAGGCTCGGTCCACTAGGTAGACCAGGAGCAACATGGCCGATTCTAGCCGGCTACACACCTCATCCTGAACTGGATATAATGTCAGATGAGGAACTACTTACTCAACTCACAGAGTTAATAAAAATTTACAGACAACTAGTCCAATATGTCATGCGGACTTTCACAGTCCAACCACCATTGACCATTCCAATTCAAACCCCTCATCAGGGGAATACACTAAAAATTACTCCACAGACTTTATACGCAGTCATGGGTAAAATGCCCACAAAACGTGAGCAAATTCCATTCTGGATAGCTAAAAAAATTACTCAAATAGAAGCAGTATTTCCCAATACTAGCCCTTATGAGAAACACAGAATCCTAACAATCTGTTTACCCATGGGGATCACACCACAACTGGAAGATTGCACCACTTGGGGCGCAGTCTTTGCTGCCATCTATACTAAAACACATGGTGTTCCGTCAATTGCAGTAATACCAGATGTCCTGAAACAAATTCAAAACGAATACGGGGCAGAGCCTGCTCTGAATTTAGGTATGAAATTACTTAAAAATTTCGACCAGGTCTCAACAATAATATTATCTAATATTAAAGGAGAGGCAGCATCAGTGGCGATCCGCCAACGCTTAAGGGAATTTGATGTTACAGAACATCAAACTGAACTACCCAGAATAATAGAACAATCTTATGCAGAATTAGGCAGAGATAGTTTGGGTGGAAAACCTTTGAAGCCAAAACTATCTGAAAGTCCTGAAAAGGACTCTATTAAACAAAATCCTACATCTCCTAAAAGAAGTGGGAAACTAATAAACAAAACTCAAAAGAGAGACGTTCTCAATCCCGAGGTAGGTCTCCACAAAAGGAGCCCTCTGAAAGGAGGTATAACCTCAGGAATAGGGATAATTTGAGAAAACCTGACAGGTATCAAGATACTGATACACGTTCCCTCTCGTACCTTTCAGATATCGTCACAGACATCAGAAAGAAGAGGATGGTCAGAACACAGAGAAGAACGCGTCAAATCGAAAGACACCAAACACGTTCAGAAAAATAAATCAAAACCTCAATTCACAAAGAAGAAGGTAGCAGGTCTGAAGATCAGACATACCGAGAATACTGAGAACACAGCTCAAGAATGGAGAATGGGCTCAGACAATGCTGGACAGTGCAGCAGAAGTCACAATAGCTTGCCAGAACCTGAAGGAACTTCTGGAGATAGTGGACTTGAATGAGTACATCACAGTAGAGACTGTAGACACCAGGGTTAGTACTCCACAAAAGTTATATGAAATAACACTCCGAATGGAGGGAGACATACCAAGAAAAGTGAAAACACTCTTTTGGGAGAAACTTTCAAGGGGTTATGATATACTTCTAGCAGAAAAAGACTGGCCACCACAATTTGTCAGGGAGTGCCCACATGGCGAGGACATTATTATGCCTGCCTTCTACAACCATATTCCAATTCACCTAAAATATACTTATGCCAGGAAATGGGCAGTTGCCCAGGCCCCAGCATTATACAAGAATCATATGGGATGAGGAATCACCTCACCACAAAATACAGTTAAAAAATGATCCTACTGCACAAAGGCAGTACCCAATAAAGCAAGAAGCTAAAAAACAGGTCAGGGAGATCTTAGATCACTTGAATACCAAGGGGTGATTGAAACATGCACCTCCTCAATGAACAATCCTTTGTTTCCTGTATCCAAACCAGACAATACATATCGTCTAGTTTTGGATTACAGACACTTGAACACTTGTTCAAAAACATTTGCAGTGCAAAATGCACATAGTACAGCATTAATGAATAACATTGTGCGTAAAAATATAAAACCACATTAGACATTTCAAATGTTTTTTTTGTCAAAACATAGCACCTGAAAGCAGGTACTTAACAGCTTTCTCAATAATGGGGACCCAGCGTCAATTTTGTAGACTCCCACAAGGGTTCAAAAACAGCCCGGGGTTATTCTCAGCAAGAGTAACAGAGTTACTACAAATTTATGATAATGAGGCATTGTCATATGTCGATGACATCTATCTGACGGACGATGACCTAGATAGGCACTTGAACAGGGTGAGTACCATTATATTGGGCTTCGCATCTGAGGGCTACAAATTCAACTTTAAAAAATCCAGAATTGCCCATCTCAATGTCCTTTTCCTAGGATATGAGCTTTCAAGTGAAGGCAAGAGCTTGTAGCCAACTTTTTAGAAAAGTGTGCGCTGCTCCAACCTCCAAAAACGCTGAAAAATTTACAATCCATCTTGGGTTTCCTAAATTTTGGAAGAACTTACATTCTAAATTACGCAGACAGGGTTAAACCTCTCTACGAATTAATCAAACCTGATTTTTTAATCAGACATTGGACACAAGAACACACAGAAATTCTGCGTTCACTCCAAACTAACATGTTAGCAACAAATCACTTACAAACACGCGTAAGTCAACGTAATTTAGTGATCCGAATAATTTCGGGTCAATGCAGATTCACCTACTTAACATTTAATGAGGGTGAAAAAGTACCAATAGCATACAAATCACACTTGTATACACAAGCAGAAATGCGCTTCACTTCATCTGAAAAAATACTGACAGCATTTCAAACCGCTGTAGCAAAAGAAAGAGCGCTAGCCCAAGGGAAACGCATTATTGTCGTAACTCCAGTACCGGCCTTAGAGGCAGTCACAAAAGCGAGCATTCCAAATGCAAAAGCTTTACATCCTAGATGGATACAATGGGTTAATTCTCTTGCTGCAACAGATGTTGAATATGTTTTTGATCCGGATTTAAAAACACAAGCGTACCTGCAATATGAACATGAATGTCCTCTGCCCTCTGAAATTTTGCCTCTCAATCAGTAAGAATTTATACTGACGGATCAGCACAACCCGCTACAGGGAGTAAGCAAGCTTACAGTGCAGCATGCGCAATCGTTAAAGGTCGCGTGCAAGATGGTATCTTCAGACCAATGGTCACTAAAACTCAATCTCTAGGAGATTGTACAGCTCAGCAAGCTGAACTACAAGCATTCAAACTGGCACTTGAAAGTACAGATCGCGAATTCCCCACCCTAATAGTGTGCGATTCTTTCTACTGTGTTAAGTCGTATAATGAATATATACAAAATTGGCTTGAAAACGGGTTCAAAGATGCAAAAGGTGGCACAATAAAGCATAAAACGCTTTGGGAACAAGTAGTTCAGTTAAAAAACGAACTACCAAAGGCTCACGTGATACACACACTGAGTCATCAACATGATGGCGTTCACGTTGCAGGGAATTCATTGGCTGATGAAGCCGCAAAGGGGGCTGTTCGGACGGCTTCCGTAGCTGCGATCACTCGTTCAAAAACGAGAATAGACAGTGAGCTATTGTTGGCTGTCAATGCTACAACCAAAGGCAGTGGTGCAGTGTTACCTAAAAAATTTCCACTCAAGTACTCTTATGTAATTGATGCAAACAACGTTCCTTTTGCTCGAATCCCTGGAGTCGGGGATAGGGTAATTCCAAACATGGAACGTAGAGCAGCTTTGATTTATGAAGCACATCTGGGGGAGGGTCTGTCACATCAAGGGATCTCTAAAACAATATTAACTTTAAAAGAGATGTACTGGAGGCCTGGAATGAATACACAGATTCACATCTTCATCGATGACTGTAATATACAGCATGGTGCAGAATGCCACCAGACACCATGCTACGAAGTAGCCTGCCCAGTACAGACACCATTGTTAGACAGCATTAGACTATCTAAGCGCAGGCGTCCTTCTGGACAAATGCAATCCCACAAATACTAAGTTAAGGTTCCTATGGATATGGCCTCAGCGCTCGGCTGACGCTCGAACTGTTATAAAAGATTAGCGAGTCTTTATCGGCACATACGCAATTGGCACACCACATTCTGACCAGGGCCCTGCGTTTAGCTCTCGGGCTTACAAAGAAGCCATGGCCAGTTTGGGCGTAGCATTGCGGTACTCCTCTCCGTTTCATCCTGAGGGAAATTCTGTTGCGGAAAGGAAAAACCGGGACATAAAGCGGTCTATAACAGCTAGAGTATTAGATTCGGGTGATGGGTGGGTCAAACATCTTTATGGGGTCCAACGCTCATTAAATAATTTGCCAAGAAGTTCTCTAGGGGGGCTCACTCCATATGAGGTCCTATTTGGGACAAGAATGTGGGTTCCTGATCTCGAATGTAAAGGCACAGTGGTGGAAAATAAACCCTTTGATATCAAAGATCGTTTGGCTGTTTTACAGGATCTAAATGAACTAAGATCAAAACAAAGCAACGTGTTCCTGAAGCCAACCACCACTGGGGAAAAACTGGCAGTCCCAGCAAGACCTGTCTGGATCCCAAAAGTTGGGGATCTAGTCAGAGAGAAGATTGCGGACAAGAAGGAATTTGGACCTTCTTACAGGCAACCAGTACCTGTCCTAGCCATCCACGGAACAAGAACAGTACTTCTGCCGCCCCTTGCTGGAAAAAGGAGAAAAGATTTGTGTCAATCGACCTCATCAAACCACAGTATGTGGCCAATACTAAATAGTAGGCCTCGTGGACTCCGACCTAGTAGCAGACGCACTCCTCTCGCTACTATCCAAGAGGTTCAGACTGAAAGACTCATAACCATTGAGAATTCAGCAGTAACAGATGAAGGACTAAGCAACAATGCTATGGAACTCGTCCCTCTTGAAACTCAAGTAACAGTTCGTCCAGATACACCGGTCTACACCAACGTAACAAGTGATCAACTGGTTCCAGCGATTTCAACAAATCCTTATGCAATTCAAACAATTGACAGAACTGCTTCTGGCTATTTCATTAACTTTGATACGTTTTCTGAGGATCCCGGTGAGCCTGAAACGACGCCAGCCCTAAAAACTTTCAAACACCAAGTACAAGACCTTTTTCGCTTCCTGAAAGAGACTTATCTGGTTTCACCATGGATTGAACTATGGATTATTTCTGGAATATTTTTCTTTCTGCTTTGGCTAGCTTTGGTTATGACTATCAGCGTGCTTATAAATGGCAGATACATCCATATGGACACTGAAAGTAAAAATGTGAACTTACTTTTGAAACCACACAAATCATCCCAACGTGAAGCAAGAGACTTGTCAGCAGTGAACATCACAGTCGTTCCTATACAGGATGGTATAGTGTGGGACAAAATCGATTACGATATCTTCGGTCCTACGGAACTTTTGAATATTCCACATTTATTTAAAATTTCATTAAGTGATTTTATTACCTCTAGTACCTATTCTGATGATTGGGACTTTGAGACTGTTAATGATATGATGTCTGATCTAGAAAGGTCTGCTGCATTCTCTAACAATGAATACTTAGAGGGTTCATCGGACTACGAACAGCTTTACTGTTATAATCACTATGGTCATCATTTCTTGCATAAATGTGTAACACCTAGAAATGTGTTTATGTTTAACCAATGGGAACATTGTCCTACACCACCAAAAGGTAGTTCAAAAACGTTTGCTAAAAAGTTTCCCTATTTTTCAGGGTACAATACATCTGATCCAGAAACGTTTTACTATAAAAATGTAAACAAAACAGGACAGAAAATTATGTTAACTAATACAAAACAGATTTACTCTACAGCATTTATTACCCAACTGTCTAGACAAGGATTTGACTTGTGGAAAGACACAATAGACACGAAATCTGTCTGGGGTTCTAAAGATTGGCAAGTACAGGGGATAGAAGCTTTGTTTAGAGCATGTATCATCCCTCAGAAAATAATGTTTTTGAATGACACTGTGCAACAAACGTCTTGCCTTGGTTTAGCAAGATCAAAGACATGAACACGCCTTCTGTACCTACACCTGCAAGTAATAGCACTACACAGGTAGCGGTCACAGTTGCCACAATATTACCAAACAACAGAACAGATTCTGATTGGAAAAAATGGTTACTCTGGCCTACAGACACAACATCTGTCAAGAAAGATTCCTGAATAGAGGACAGGGCTTTACTATCCATAGGCCAGACCCACGTTATGTTCAGCGACAACATCCGGGGGTAGTAACAACATACAGTGTAGGAAAATTGTGCCTCGACTGGCTACAAAAATCTACACTTAAGGATGTGAATCAACACTTATTTTTACTTAAAGAAGACGCAGACCTTAGGGAATTCTTGCTAGGACCAAGAAAACCGCGTAAAAAACGTTTCATATATGCCGGCATTTATGCTGCTTATAATGAAGTATGGAAGGTTGCAGAGGCCGCAGAACGAATACGTGAACTTGATCGTATTAATTTAGAGAAAACTCTCTCACTGTGGTCGACAATGGGTTAACAACTTTGTCATCCAGAATTTATTCATTGGACAACATTGTACCCTCTGCTATTGACATACTGGAACAAGATTTAGCCATGTTACAACAAGGCAAATCACAGTTACGTTCTATTATGTTATTAGGCTGGACGCTGCAATCTTTGCGTGCAGGCTATATGCCTTGGCGTTTTATCAACACGTCGTCTCTGTTTGCAGAATACAATCTAACTGATAAACAGATCGAATTGGCACAAAGGGGAGCAAAGTATACAGTGCTGAGCATTGAAAAACTGGAAAAATTACCATTTACGGTAGCAGAAAAACCAGCTACAGAATGGCTTATCCATGGCAAAATCACTCTGCCTGTTACCACTTTTCAGTTTCAGTATTGCCTCAAACAAATGCAAGCAGGCAAATATGAAAGGTTGGGTAAAGAATACATTAAGACATCCTGGAATTTACCTTACGACTACAGATGTTGGAGTGGGGATCGTGAAGTGTTTCTAAGCGGTACACACTGTGAAAAGGCATTAAGCGGTTCCCTCATATGTCAAGACATTTCTTTACATGGGGCTTGTAATGGTTCTGTGGCAAATTTGTCCTGCCACCAGCAAGGTACACCAGCTGCTGTGATTAATCCAACGTTTGGCCAACTTTCTAACGGGAGTTACCTCATGTTGAATGATCAGAGTTGCTGTGGCATGTTGCCAGGCATCCCATATCTGGTAACGGTTGACTCCAGGGTCACTTGTTGTATGCAAGTATTGTTCCCCCCAATAGACACAGTCAGGGAGTCGCCTCTATGGCCTTCATTGAACGTTTCTTTTATACGTTTTGATACTTTAAGCAGAATGAAAGCCATGCTTTTGCAACAAACCGTGCCTTTGACCTCGGCCAAAGAATTCTATGATTTACAAATTGCAAGGACTTCGGCTGAGATACAGGCTTTAATTCGTACAAACTGCCCTATACATTTCGCAGAAATGATGGGACGTATCTTTAACATGTCTGATACGAGCGGCATTGTACATGTATTTAAGACCATCTGCCTGGAAAGGTGCTGTTAGCACCTTTCCAGGCAGTCCTCGGAATCATCCCAAACTTCTCACATTCGGTGTTTGGTGGTGTGCCATTAATTCTAGCACTTGTTGCGGGAATCCTGTTTTTATTCCTACTACTACGCTATGGCAAGCCTATCCACCGACGTCACTCCGAGCAATGTGGAGAAAGCTCTCCTAGAACGGAAGTGCTGTGAGCGCATAGTCCAACTTTTGGGCATACCTCGTCTACGGGAACTTAATACAACATGGTTTCTGTCATTTAGACCAATCTGGCAAGATTGCATCTTACCTGTTCTACGCTGCCTGCTTTGCGGTGAAGAATGCGTGCTAGACACTTGTCTAACACTCCCATCAGTCATGCCAACGGATATCGATACTCTGCTGGACCCAATAATGGCCCATGCTCTGTGTTGTCCCCAGAGGCTACCAATCCTGATGACG
Organism: Calotriton arnoldi; assembly: GCA_963921515.1. Lineage (NCBI taxonomy): Eukaryota > Metazoa > Chordata > Amphibia > Caudata > Salamandridae > Calotriton > Calotriton arnoldi. The sequence goes on from CAWUFW010001618.1 coordinate 1,851,003, forward strand.
GCATTCATTGAGATCTCACAGACCCTTTCTACTGCTGCTGAGGTACGAGATGGTTCAACAGGCACACAGGTAACAACAGACGCGACCATTGCTGCGGCATCCAATGCTGAAGGCGATGCTTCACATCTCTGTGCGATTAATCTTCTACACAAGGTGTTCCAAATGTCGCCAACATCGGTAGACGATATTTTGTCTACAGAAATAGATGATTTCATGTTTTCACCAGACCCATACACTGACTTTGATTCGGCTCACAGTGTACCAGGGACGCAATGAATTTGGCCTTCATATTTTCAAATCTTGGAACTCTTCCTAAAATTGACTTTTTCTTTATTTTTTGAAAATACATGGCAAAACAATCTGCTTACAGTAGAACTATTCTTATAAAACGGACTTCTTTGACTACTTCCAGTGACACAATCTCACCTAATTTGTCAAAAGATTTCATTTAGTTCCATGATATGCAATGGCTTTGATTTTTGAAAATTTGTCAACCATTTCATCATATATATATATATTTCTGTGTATTCATTCAGGTTGCATTTATCTCCAATATATGCTTAGAATGAAAAAATGCTTTAAATGTACAGTACCTATTGCATTACATGTTTAGCAACAGTTTTTTTTTAACTTCTTTTAATATGCTTTTAGAAATGTTTTTAGCAACATGTGGTACTCAATTTAATGTTTAGCGTTAGAAATGGGGGTCTCTAGTTGACCATGGCTGGCGCCAATGTCCAAATAGGGACCCTTCTTCCCAAGTCAGGGCAAGTGGGCTACCCCCTTTGATAACCCCTGCTCAACCCTGTGGTAACGTAGCACGAGCAGTTAGGCCTATCTCAGAGGCAGTGTGTGAAGCATTTATGACCATGCACAATAAGGCAGTAACGACACCACAAAAGGACACAACTCAAGTAGGTATAGAAAAAATAGTATCTTTATCTAAGATTTAGTTCGAGACGCTCAAAAGCGTTTTAACCAGTCACAAGGCACGTAAATCAGTAGGGACTTAAAAAGGCAATTCGTATTCACCAGAACGTGGCACGGACTAAGTTCAAGGCCTGGGTCTACGCAACCCGTTGCGCACCAGATACCTGCAGTTGGACGGGGACACAGCACGTAGCTTCTCGAAGAAGCGGAGACAGTGACAGGCGGACTCCCAGCGACCACAGTTCTCGATGGCCGTGGTCCGCAAAGTGCACTCACAGTGATTCGGGCACTCAGGGAAAGGCGGGCTGCCAGCGGCAGCAGCACGCGGCTGCGGCGGCCCGGGCTGGTGGTGGCGATGACTCTCGTCGTGCAGCTCCGTGGTGGGCTCGCGGCGGCAGCAGCGCTCTCCTAGCTGCGGCGGCCCACGGGACGATTCACGATGGTGCACGGTTAACAAAGACGCGGGCACTCAGCGGCAGCAGCTCTCTCTTAGCTGCGGCGGCCCACAGGACAAATCCCAATGATGCAAAGTTAGCGAAGGTGCGAGCACTCAGCGGCGGCAGCCCTCTCTTGGCTGCGGCGGCTCACAGGACAAATCTCGGTGATGCAAAGTTAGCAAAGGTGCGAGCACTCCGCGGCAGCAGCTCTCTCTTAGCTGCGGCGGCTCACAGGACAAATCTCGGTGATGCAGTTAGCAAAGGTGCGAGCACTCCGCGGCAGCCCTTTCTTGGCTGCAGCGGCTCACAGGACAAATCACGATGATGCAAAGTTAGCAAGGGTGCGAGCACTCCGCGGCAGCAGCTCCCTCTTAGCTGCGGCGGCTCACAGGACAAATCACGATGATGCACACCGGACACAAGTGCGGGCACGCAGCGGCAACAGCTCTCTCTTAGCTGCGGCGGCCCACAGGACAATCCACGACGTTGCACAACTGACACAAGTGCGGGCATTCAGCGGTGGCAGCTCTCTCTTAGCTGCGGCGGCCCACAGGACAATTCACGATGTTGCACAACTGACACCAGTGCGGGCATTCAGCGGCGGCAGCTCTCTCTTAGCTGCGGCGGCCCACAGGTCAATTCACGAGGTTGCACAACTGACACCAGTGCGGGCATTCAGCGGCGGCAGCAGCTCTCTCTTAGCTGCGGCGGCCCACAGGACAATTCACGAGGTTGCACAACTGACACCAGTGTGGGCATTCAGCGGCGGCAGCTCTCTCTTAGCGGCGGTGGCCCACAGGACAATTCACGAGGTTGCACAACTGACACAAGTGCGGGCACTCTGCGGCGGCAGCTCTCTTAGCTGCGGCGGCCCACAGGGTTTCAGCGAAGGTTCGGAGGATTCAAATTAAGGCGGGCACTCAGCTGCGGCAGCTCTCTCTTAGCTGCGGCGGCCCACACAGTTTCAGCGAAGGTTCTGAAGATTCAAATTAAGGCGTGTTTTCAGCTGCGGCAGCTCTCTCTTAGCTGCGGCGGCCCACACAGTTTCAGCGAAAGTTCTGAGGATTCAAAATAATGCGGGCACTCAGCGGCGGCAGCTCTCTCTTAGATGCGGCGGCCCACACACAGAGTTCACAAGGGTTATCAGTCCGCGTTCCTCACAGTAGGACTAGAGGTTCCGGATTACTCGACGGAGGCCTCACCTGCAAGTAGAATTCCTAGTAAAGTGATTGGGGCGGCTGACGGGGTGAAGTCTAATGTCCCTGAGACTTCAACAGGAGGCGCTCTCAATTCAGGCCCTTGGGTAGTTTCTTCAGCAAGCTTGGTGAAAGTTTCAAAGTCCTTTCCTCTGTCCGCTCGGACAGAGTTTCGTCTTGACATCCAGAAGGAACACACCCCACCAGGTTTCAGCGTAGCGTTTTTATACCTAAAAAGTCTTTGTTCTCTGCAGTCACAAATCACTGCATCCAGCCAGAACCAGTTCGGTGGGGTCGGGGAGCACTTGGTTTACGAGGCGACATCCTGCCCTTTGAGAATCCGGGGGTCTGCTATCAGACGCCCAGTGGGAGATGGAGCCATCATTCACCTTGCCAGGCACGGCCCTGCTCGGATCAAAGAGTCACCCCTCCCTATACTCTAAATGCCGATCTCTCTCTCCAGCCAGGTCTGACCCAGCTGGCCCTGCTGCTCCAAAACCAGACGGCCAATACACACGCTAGCAAAGCCTGCAGGAAAGTTTAGGCCAGAAAATACCTCGTTCCTAGTAGAGGCATTTTCGAACACGGGCTACGCTAATAATCGTTACTAAAAGATGTATCTCACTGTTCTGAGCTTAAACATATCAAAGTCGAAGTTCCTATCAGGTTCCTGGGGGCAGGTAGGATTAAGGCACGTAATACTCAGCCTGCACATTCTGGCCTATAAGAACGGGTGGCCTCACAACAGTAAACAGTGAAATGGAGGGTACCTCCCTATTAGAACATGCTACACAGTCATACTTGAAAAGCTGCTTCAGTGGGTTGCGCAAATCAGCGCTGCAGGCCCACCAGCAGTATTTGGTCTACCAGCCCTGGGCACACACAGTGCACTGATACTAGGGGCTGACTGGTAAACCAAACGAGCCAAACTATGGTTATCCTAATTCATAAAGTTATCTTTACACAGGGAGCATTCGCGCTGTGTCACTTATGGGCAGTGGCACAGTGCCCAGAGCATCTAAATCCAGTCAACATAAAAGGTAAGAAGCGAAAAGAAGGAGGGAGACCCGCGCCAATGATGCCAGGTCTAACACGCGTCCCCTCCAGCTGAAACGTGGGGAGAACTAACCATTCCCTTGGGAGTTCTCATCACTAAGGCAGAAAAACCTGGACAGACCGTCAGCATTGGCGTGTTCTGTACCGGGGAGGTGTTCCACCGTGAAATCCATACCCTGTAGGGAAATGGACTACCTCAACAACTTGGGATTCTCACCCCTCATATGCATCAACCATCTAAGGGGCCTGTGGTCTGTCTGAACCCGGAAGTGAGTCCCAAACAGATATGGTCTCAGCTTCTTCAGCGCCCAGACCACAGCAAATGCCTCAAGCTCAATTGCACTCCACCTCTGTTCCCGGGGAAGTAACCTCCTGCTCAGGAAGGCTACTGGTTGGTCTAGTCCCTCCTCATTGATCTGTGGCAGAACAGCCCCTATACCATGCTCTGAGGCGTCTGTCTGGACAACAAATTCCTTTGAAAAGTCGGGCGCCTGAAGCACGGGTGCGGTGCACATGGCAGTCTTCAGGGCGTCAAACGCGTTCTGACAGGTGTCAGTCCAATTTACCTTCTTTGGCTGCTTCTTATAAGTCAGCTCAGTCAAGGGTGCAACAATGTTGCCATATCCTTTGACAAACCTCCTGTAGTACCCTGTGAGTCCTAAGAAGGCTCTCACCTGCGTCTGAGTCTTGGGGGGGTTCCCACGCCAGGATAGTTTCAATTTTGGGCTGAAGGGGCGCCACCTGGCCGCTCCCCACCTGGTGCCCCAAATACACTACAGAACCCTGCCCAATCTGGCACTTACTGGCTTTGATTGTGAGGCCTGCCTTCCGCAGTGCCATCAATACCTCCCAGAGGTGGCGCAGGTGGTCCTCCCAAGAGGAGCTAAACACCGCAATGTCATCCAGGTAGGCGGCACTGAAGTCTTCCAGCCCAACCAACACCCTGTTGACCAGCCTCTGAAAGGTGGCAGGGGCATTCTTCATTCCAAAGGGCATCACCCGGAAATCGGTCAAGGCGATCTGCCAATACCCAGACGTCAAAACAAATGTGCGGAGCTATTTTGCAGCCCCTAACCGATCTATGAGCTCATCAGCTCTGGGGATGGGGTGCGCGTCAGTCTTCATGACTGAATTGAGGCCCCGATAGTCCACGCAGAACCGAAGTTCTGGGGTGGTACCAAGCGCTGCAGCTTTTGGTACCAGGACCACTGGGCTGGACCACGGGCTGCTAGAGGACTCAATCACCCCAAGGGCAAACATTTTGGTAACCTCATCCTTAATGTAGGCCCTTATCCGGTCAGTCACTCGGTAAGCCTTGTGCTTAATGGGAGGACTGTCCGCGGTGTCCACGTCATGGACACACCAATCAGTGACACTAGGTATTAGGGATCACTGAATTGCCCCAACAGTTGGCGACAATCACCCTGCTGCTCCGGGGTCAGTGTGGTGGAGAGGACCACACCCTCCACTGACCCATCTCGCTCCCCTGCACACAGTAGGTCAGGAAGGAGCTCGCTCTCCTCCTCCATCCCAGCATCTGTGGCCAGAAGCATGCCCACTTCAGACCTCTCAAACTGGGGCTTCAGGCGGTTAACATGCAGGACCCGCAAGGGGTTCCTGGGAGACTGCAAGTCCACCACGTAGGTAACAGGACTCTTGTGCTCCACCACCTCAAAGGGGCCGGTCCACCTATCCTGGAGCGCACAGGGCTACACCAGGGCCATGACCCAAACCTTCTGTCCAGGCTGAAACTCAATCAGAGTGGCATTCTGATCGTGCCAGCGTTTCATCTGTTCCTGGCTGATATCCAGGTTTGCCTCAGCAAGTTTCCTGAGACGCTGAACCTGGTTCCTGAAGGCCAGCATGTAACTAAACACATCCTGGGGAGGGTTCCTGGGAGATTGCTCCCAGCCTTCCTTGACCAGACTCAGAGGCCCTCGTACCGGGTGACCATAGAGCAGCTCAAAGGGACTGAACCCTAAGGACTTCGGTGGCACCTCACGGTAAGCAAACAACAGGCATGGCAAGAGGACATCCCACTTACGCCTCATGGGCTCACCTAGGCCCATAATCATGCCCTTGAGGGTCCGGTTGAATCTCTCAACCAGCCCATTACCCTGGGGGTGATAAGGAGTGGTGAACTTATACGTTACCCCACACTCCTTCCACAGAGACTTCATGTACTTGGAGATGAAGTTAGTTCCCCTATCGGACACCAACTCTCTGGGGAATCCCACACGGGAGAAAATCCCCATCAGTGCCCGTCCCACCACAGGGGCCGTCACTGTCCTGAGCGGGATGGCCTCAGGGTACCGGGTGGCATGGTCCACCAAGACCAGGATGAACCTGTTGCCCATGGCTGTCTTGGGATCCAGCGGCCCCACAATATCAATGCCCACTCTCTTGAATGGGGTGCTCACCACGGGAAAGGGCTGTAGTGGGGCCTTAATCTTCCCCCCACTCTTCCCACTTGCCTGGCAAGTCTCACACGTCCTGCAGTGAGCATCTGAGCTCCTGCGCATCTGGGGCCAATAGAAGTGGGTGACCAGCCTCTCAAAGGTCTTGGTCTGCCCCAGATGTCCAGCCAGTGGCACATCATGAGCCAACCCCAGTAGGAAGGTCCTGAAGCGCTGGGGTACCACCAGCACACGGGCTGACCCAGGCTCAGCAACCTTAGGCTCGCTGTAAAGGAGGTTGTTCTCCCAATAGTTCCAATGTGACCCTGTCTGGTCACCTACTGCCTGGGCGGCGGCCTGTCACCGCACCCCCTCAAGAAAAGGGGCAGGTTCTCTGCTGCTCGCAAAATTCCTCCCTGGAGGGCCCCCCTTCCTGCTGCCAATGGGTCAGCTCCGGTAGGTCCCCCAGTTCGGCCACTTGTTCCCCTGTAGGTTCCAGGGCATCCCCCTCAAGGTCTGCTCCCTCAGGGACCGTGGGAACCGCGGGGCCGGTTTCCCGCGCCCCTACCCCTTCTCTTTGAGGCAGGGGCCTGGGCCATACTTTCAGGCTCCAGACCCTCCCGAACATCCTTCTGAGCTGTCATGGACCGAGTGGTCACACACGCCCACTCAGGCAAACCCAACATTTCCAAATGAGACTTTCTCTCCACCGTAGCCCACGGGGAGTTCTCCAGATCGTTGCCCAACAGACAGTCTACAGGCATGGCGGCCCTCACAGCCACTTGAAGACTTCCTGTGACCCCCCCCACTCGAAGGGAACCTGAGCCACTTCACACTGGCTCTCTGAGTTGTCTGCTGACACTACGGGGCAAAATGCATGGGGGACAACTTGCTCTTTGGACACCAACCGGGAGCTGACAGCAGTCACACTAGCTCCGGTGTCCCTGAGAGCCTCCACCCTATGGCCATTGATGGTCACCCACTGCCGGTACTTCTGAGTGTTGGTCGGCAGTGTAGGGTTAGGGACCTTCTCGAAGTCCCCTAGCGAGACAAGGGTTAACTCTACGGGATCCCACCCACCTTGGACCTCCATTTCCCCCCCCCCCCCAGGGCTACACTGGCAATCTGGCAGGATGGTGCACGGGGTGGTGCACGAGGAGATGCATTGGGGTCCCTCTGGGGACACTGGGGATCATAATACCAGTGGCCCACTTGACCACACTTGAAACAAGTAAGGGGCCCCCTACGAACAGGCCTACCTGTCGGGGACACTGGCTTCTTCTCAGGGGGAGGCTGGGACACCACTGCTTGGTTCCCTTAGGAATTACTTTCGGGCCCTCTCTGGAACTTCCTCTGTTTACCCTTGTCCCCCCACTTTTCTGCTGGGGACCCTGCCCACCTCTGGCGAAGTCTCCCACAAAACCTTTGCGGACCCGGGTGCTCACCCAGCGGTCCGCCTCCTCAGCAAGCTTCCTAGTGTTAGTCAGCTTGCTATCAATCAGGTGCTGGCGTAGCTCTGGAAAACAGTTACTGGACAAATGCTCCCACGCAAACAAATCCTACAATTGCTCGAAAGTTTCCACTTTGCTACCCTTTACCCAGCGATCCATTGCTATGCAGAAAAAAGACACATATTCAACCCACGTGGTACCCTCTAACTTCTTAAAGGTCCTAAACCTCTGCCTGTACATCTCTGGGGTCAAACCATAACGGGTCATCAAAGCTTCTTTCATATGGGCATACACCATCCTGCTCTCCTCAGGCAGGTCCAACAAAGTATCCCTGCCATCACTCACAAAGCGCCCCCACAATCCCGCTCCCCAATGCTGCTCAGGGACCCGGTGGGACACCATTGCTATCTCATATGCGGCAAACCATTGCCCAATATCCTCACTCTTGTGAAAATCCTTAATGACATCCTTAGGAATATAAACTCTACTCTCAGGAGTTACTAAAGGTATGCTGCCACCAGAGGGGGAGACCGGGACACTCCTCGCCCTGATCTCTATCTCCTCAACATTCTCTCATGTTCCATTCTCATTTTCTCAAGTTCAAATGACAACCGATTCTTCTCAATGTCTAACTTCTTACTCTCAAGGTCCTTCTGACCTTCCAATTTAGCCATCTCCAAACTATGCCTCCTATCTCTCTCCCTGTCCTCCAGCTCTTCTGGGGTCAGGCTCCTTTGGGATACACTAGTACCTGGATTGGAGAGTGTTCTATCTCCCCCCCCTCTACTGCATCATCCTGCTGCCCTCCAGCATTCTCTCCCTCATCCCCAGCGGACTCTCTCGCTTCCCACCAGACCTTCAGCGCCTTGTGGTACTCCTCCTTCCTAGAGAGACCTGTCACGGGGACTGCGAACTGCTTACAAAATGACTTCAGCTGTTTGGCAGTATAGGTATCTAATCTTTCCTCCTCAAAGGCGAGATCCTCCGAAGCATTGGATGTTGGCCTTCCCATATTAGCAGTACTCATGGCTGCGATCAACAATTCAATACTAAAACAACCAACCCAAAAAAAAAAAAAAAAAAATCGAAGAGGGAAAAAAAAATCCGCGCATGTCTGCGCTTTGGTCTGTACTCACTAGTGGTGTCTACGAGTTATTGTACGTGGATCATAAATGCAAGTCCTGATCCTCACCGCTGACCGCCAATGTTAGAAATGTGGGTCTCTAGTTGACCATGGCTGGCACCAATGTTCAAATAGGGACCCTTCTTCCCAAGTCAGGGCAAGTGGGCTACCCCCTTTGATAACCCCTGCTCAACCCTGTGGTAACGTAGCACGAGCAGTTAGGCCTATCTCAGAGGCAGTGTATGAAGCATTTATGACCATGCACAATAAGGCAGTAACGACACCACAAAAGGACACAACTCAAGTAGGTATAGAAAAAATAGTATCTTTATCTAAGGTTTAGTACGAGACTCTCAAAAGCGTTTTAACCAGTCACAAGGCACGTAAATCAGTAGGGACTTAAAAAGGCAATTCGTAAGCGGAGACGGTGACAGGCGGACTCCCAACGACCACAGTTCTCGATGGCCGTGGTCCGCAAAGTGCACTCACAGTGATTCGGGCACTCGGGGACAGGCGGGCTCCCGGCAGCAGCACGCGGCTGTGGCGGCCCGGGCTGGTGGTGGCGATGACTCTTGTCGTGCAGCTCCGTGGTGTGCTCGCGGCGGCAGCAGCGCTCTCCTAGCTGCAGCGGCCCACGGGACGATTCACGATGGTGCAAGGTTGACAAAGACGCGGGCACTCAGCGGCAGCAGCTCTCTCTTAGCTGCGGCGGCCCACAGGACAAATCCCAATGATGCAAAGTTAGCAAAGGTGTGAGCACTCAGCGGCGGCAGCTCCTTCTTGGCTGTGGCGGCTCACAGGACAAATCTCGGTAATGCAAAGTTAGCAAAGGTGCGAGCACTCCGCGGCAGCCCTCTCTGGGTTGCGGCGGCTCACAGGACAAATCACGATGATGCAAAGTTAGCAAGGGTACGAGCACTTCGCGGCAGCAGCTCTCTCTTAGCTGCGGCGGCTCACAGGACAAATCACGATGATGCAAAGTTAGCAAGGGTGCGAGCACTCCGCGGCAGCAGCTCCCTATTGTGCTGCGGCAACTCACAGGACAAATCACGATGATGCACAGCGGACACAAGTGCGGGCACTCAGCGGCGACAGCTCTCTTAGCTGCGGCGGCCCACAGGACAATCCACGACGTTGCACAACTGACACAAGTGCGGTCATTCAGCGGCGGCAGCTCTCTCTTAGCTGCGGCGGCCCACAGGACAATTCACGATGTTGCACAACTGACACCAGTGCGGGCATTCAGCGGCGGCAGCTCTCTCTTACCTGCGGCGGCCCACAGGTCAATTCACGAGTTTGCACAACTGACACCAGTGCGGGCATTCAGCGGCGGCAGCTCTCTCTTAGCTGCGGCGGCCCACAGGACAATTCACGAGGTTGCACAACTGACAAGTGCGGGCACTCAGCGGCGGCAGCTCTCTTAGCTGCGGCAGCCCACAGGGTTTCAGCGAAGGTTCGGAGGATTCAAAATAGGCGGGCACTCAGCGGCGGCAGCTCTCTCTTAGCTGCGGTGGCCCACACAGTTTCAGCGAAGGTTCTGAAGATTCACATTAAGGCGGGCACTCAGCGGCGGCAGCTCTCTCTTAGCTGCGGTGGCCCACACAGTTTCAGCGAAGGTTCTGAAGATTCAAATTAAGGCGGGCACTCAGCGGCGGCAGCTCTCTCTTAGCTGCGGCGGCCCACACAGTTTCAGCGAAGGTTCTGAGGATTCAAAATAATGCGGGCACTCAGCGGCGGCAGCTCTCTCTTAGCTGCGGCAGCCCACACACAGACTTCACAAGGGTTACCAGTCCGCGTTCCTCACAGTAGACTAGAGGTTCCGGATTACTCGGCGGAGGCCTCACCTGCAAGTAGAATTCCTAGCAAAGGGATTCGGGCGGCTGACGGGGTGAAGTCTAATGTCCCTGAGACTTCAACAGGAGGCGCTCTCAATTCAGGCCCTTGGGTAGTTTCTTCAGCAAGCTTGGTGAAAGTTTCAAAGTCCTTTCCTCTGTCCGCTCGGTTTGCATCCAGAACCAGTTCGGTGGGGTCGGGGAGCACTTGGTTTACGAGGCGACATCCTGCCCTTTGAGAATCTGGGGGTTTGCTATCAGACGCCCAGTGGGAGATGGAGCCATCATTCACCTTGCCAGGCACGGCCCTGCTCGGATCAAAGAGTCACCCCTCCCCATACTCTAAATGCTGATCTCTCTCTCTCCAGCCAGGTCTGACCCAGCTGGCCCTGCTGCTCCAAAACCAGACGGCCAATACACACGCTAGCAAAGCCTGCAGGAAAGTTTAGGCCAGAAAATACCTCGTTCCTAGTAGAGGCATTTTCGAACATGGGCTACGCTAATAATCCTTACTAAAAGATATATCTCACTGTTCTGAGCTTAAACATATCAAAGTCGACGTTCCTATCAGGTTCCTGGGGGCAGGTAGGATTAAGGCATGTAATACTCAGCCTGCACATTCTGGCCTATAAGAACGGGTGGCCTCACAACAGTAAACAGTGAAAAGGAGGGTACCTCGCTATTAGAACATGCTACACAGTCATACTTGAAAAGCCGTTTCGGTGGGTAGCACAAATCAGCACTGCAGGCCCACCAGCAGTATTTGGTCTACCAGCCCTGGGCACACACAGTGCACTGATACTAGGGGCTGACTGGTAAACCAAACGAGCCAAACTATGGTTATCCTAATTCATAGTTATCTTTACACAGGGAGCATTCGCGCTGTGTCACTGATGGGCAGTGGCACAGTGCCCAGAGCATCTAAATCCAGTCAACATAAGAGGTAAGAAGCGAAAAGAGGGAGGGAGACCCGCGCCAATGATGCCAGGTCTAACATTTAGCATTTAGTACTATCGTTCATTCGAAAGTGGAGTGGGTGTTGTATTCCGCTTTAGGTGTCCGTATATAGGTTTTCCTGAAACATGTCCTTATATAGGCACAATTCGCATTGCCCTTATATAGGCATAGAATCCCAGTCCTTATTTAGGCATTAGCCGTGCACTCCAAATACAGGCATGGTCACCGACATCCGTCCACCCTAACGTCACAACGAGTTCTTAGAAACCAGACCCTTAAGCTCTTGGGAGTTCCCCTAGCACAGGATTATTGATTTCTCCAAGAACTCATTTATTATGCATGAACCGCTATACCTTAAGGGTTCATCCCTGACGTCTTCCTCTGTCTGACTTCATGTCAATGCTAACATTCCAAGGCACCTACCAGGTATAAATATACCTTCCCTTGCCCAAGCAAGTTAGAGGAGACCTCGACTTCAGAGGAGCCCGTATCCTGGCCTGACGCACTGAGAAGAGACGCTGTCATCCCTGCTCGCAGAGAATCCAGCTTCCAGTGTTCTGACTCCCTTCGCGGGGTGTTAGAGTTCGGAGATCCGGAAGGAGATTCCCACCTCTCTCATTCTCAAGGTATGGAGCGGACTAGAACCTAGAGGGACTCTTGGCATACCAGACTCTTGGCATACCAGACTCTTAGTATACCATACTAGAGAATACTACACCTACTTCTTACCCTGCACTACACTTAGGTACACTGGGGTAGAACTAACTTAGAGAAGCATCTTATGAGTACTCGCATTTTTAGCTCATGTTATTTATGTACGTGAATATATGCTAAAAGATAATGCTAGCGCAGTATTATTTCTTTCCACTGCTTACGCTGTACATTATATATCTTGCATACTGTCTTGTGATCATAACAGCACATATCTCTTACACGAGAAACAAGACTGTTCAATAAATCCTTTTATTGAAACGCCCGTCTATTCTTTCCTTGTAACTCTGAGGAACTAAGCATGCACGATTAGCTAAGTGAAACTTATCTATTGTTTCCACGATTCTGAGAGTGTTCCGATTCTAAAGGGAAATAAAGTTGTCATGTTTATGCGGTTGCCAGAAACTACTCCCTTCTTGTTTACAAGGAGTTTCTAGTGGCCTCTGAGTTAGCTGGCACAAAGTAATTATGTTTTATATACTCGATAGGGACATACTGACCTTAGTCCTATGTCAAGCCTATAGGGTATATTATTCCAATGCGCAGAGCCTATTAGGGAAATAGGAACTGCACTACAACAGCATCTTGTCTCAGCCCGGAAGCATGGTTTTATCCAGGGGAGGGGAACTGTAGACCACGTGCGGCGAGTAATTTCATTATTTGATGCCACTGAGGTCCTTGCGAAGCCCATGGGGGTCGCTCTGCTAGACGCCGAGAAGGCTTTCGACAGGGTGTTGTGGGACTATCTATGGATGATCATGGAGGCTAATGGCTTGGGGACATCCTTTATCGATGCAATGTGGGTAAAGTACATTAATCCCACCACTCGATTACAAATAATGGGAGAAGAGCCTGAGCCGTTTTTGATTGAAAGGGGAACAAGGCAGGGCTGCCACTGCTCCCCTTTGCTATTCGCACTGTATATAGATCCCTTTCTCAGGAGGTTGGAAGCCTCCCTGGATATCCCTCCTGTTAGTCTTCAGGGCTGGGACACTAAAATATTGGCCTATGCCGACGAAGCTATAATTACAACCGACCCTGGCAGGGCTCTGCGTTCTGTGGAAATAATAGCGGAAAAATTTGGGTATCAATCAGGGTTTTTGCTGAATAGAGATAAAACCCAGTTTTTGATAAATAGATTTACTTCCACCTCCGATACCAGGATTGTTGACAAAGCAATATATCTGGGAGTAAACATCACAGCAAGGGTAGAAACCATAGTTGATCTAAATCTGTCCCCTATCATGGGAAGAATCAAGAAGGATTTTAGTTGATGGGATAATATGAAACTCTCAATAATGGGGAGGTGCAACCTTGTTAAAATGATGGTATTGCCAAAATTATTGTATATATTTCGCACGATTCCCCTGGAGATCCATAATGATTGGTTCAAACTAATTGAGAGATCAGTGGCTAGATTTATCTGGTTCTATGAGAGGACTAGTGCAGGACTAGGGCTAATGCATTTTTGTGCCTCCCTAGAGATAGGGGCGGGTGGGGGCTCCCCAATTTCAAGTTATATTTTCTAGCCGCAGGGTTTCAATAGTATGGCCCTTTATTTAATAATAAGCCAAAGGAGGGGGACAGGCCAGGCTATGTCCCCTCAATTTTTTAGCTTGTGATTGGGGCAAATGCTAATAGCGGTCTGCTGAAGTTTTTGGAGCCGAGCTATTTCAAAAGAACGCGGTTTAAGACCCCGATTACGGCATTCCGGAACTGGGTATGTGTTTGGAAAAAACTGGGGGCAGGCAGATATAGCAGGTACACTCCTTTGATCAGCTAAGGAGCCCAGCTGGCTAGCAGATGATAAAATTCTTCTTGAAAAGCAAAGATTTAAATAGAATACTATATGTCAACCTGGAGCAGTTGATATCAAATGGCCCATTCAACAAGCTATTGGAAAGTATGACAACTCACCGCCAATGCCAGCATCATTAAAACTTACCGGCAACGCTCTTCGGGGGCCAGGAATCTCAATCCCGTGAGCCTTTGCACCTGGGACGCGCTCATAAGGCGCCGGAAGTCCCGCGGTGCGGGTACGCGCCCGGGTCAAGCCTAGGCCAAGTGCGAGCCCGTCCACGCCCGTCGGAGCCCGGAGAAGACTGGGCTGGGCCATCCCTAAGAAAAAACAAAGTTACTACGCAAAACGCAGGGTTGACGATCTCAACCATTGACTCTTTTTTGACTAAGGTGACTAATGCCATCACTAGAGAGATAGCCCTCACAGAGCGTAGGCTCTCTTTGGTGGATGGCGTGCACGATTTAAATGTCCATAAAATAACCAAAAAGGGTTTGATTAATTGGAACCCCAACATTCATGCATAGCATGCAAAACATGTTTATTTTATGGAACTGACAAGAAGTTTACTCGTCTAAACAAGACTTTATGAGGAAGAAACAATAAGTTCTTATTGATTGATTACATATGGTTTGAAGTATTTTTTTATTGGATTACTCCACTCATCTGGAGAAAAACGCTGTGCACCGAGAGGACGTCTCCCCTAGGGGGACGCTTTTTGTGATTGACTAAATACGCTCATGGACCAGTGAGCGATACCCGAGCTGCACGCTGAACTTTGCAATTTATTAAAATTTATCATTTTTTGAACATTCTGTGTGCATGTACCACCATTTTCAATATTTTCTAGCTATCATCCCATTGTGGGCCCCGCTCTTAACTGTAACTTTTAATGCCGTAGCTGTGAATGGTCCTCCTCCCTCTTGGAAACAATCCATAATTATTCCAATATATAAAAATGGGGACACCTTGGCACCTGCCAACTATCGACCAATCTCAGTGCTCGATAGTACGGCTAAGTTAATGGGTCGTGCATTACTTAATAAATTAGAATCATGGGCAGAGGATAGGGCCATTCTATCAGAAGCTCAGTATGGGTTCAGACATGGCAGGGGTACGTTGGACCAGTGTTTAAATCTGACCCTAATTATTGGCAAATATATGAAAGCAAAAAATACTCAAATTTATTTGGCATTTATGGACTTATCGAAGGCTTTTGACTGCGTGGTCCATAGTAAGCTCTGGGAAATTTTAAAGGAAATGGGAGTGGACGTGGGCATCATTAATTTTATAAAGGAGCGCTATGCAGGCGCTTCCGCAGTGGTACGATATGGGAAAAATGGTGAATGCACCAAATCTTTCAAAATAGAGAGACGCGCCAGGCAAGGTTGT
This sequence comes from Calotriton arnoldi, assembly GCA_963921515.1. Classification (NCBI taxonomy): domain Eukaryota; kingdom Metazoa; phylum Chordata; class Amphibia; order Caudata; family Salamandridae; genus Calotriton; species Calotriton arnoldi. Next base: position 1,866,282 of record CAWUFW010001618.1, read on the forward strand.
GTCCTGGCCCTCTTCCTGTTTGCCCTCTATACCAACCGATTAAGCACTGCCTTGATTGAGACATCTAAAGATACCCCGACGGTACTATCTTCTCCCCTCCCGATCCTACTCTATGCAGACGATGCCGTTTTATTAGCGAGGACTCCAATGGCACTGCAAAATCTTATTTCCCAGTATACTGATTTTATGTGTAAGCTGGACCTGCAAGTCAACAAAACGAAATGAGTTTTAACCTAGGTGGGGAAAAAATTGATCAGGTACCTTTTTTTAACTATTTAGGGGTCACATTTGATAATAAACTTTTATGGAAGGAGATGCTGCAAAATAGAGCTAACAACGATCCAAAGCATCGCAGCATTATTTAGGTTCTCCAAAAAAATGGGCCATAAGCCTGTATTGGAAATGCTCACAATTTATAAGGCTAAAACGCTCTCAATGGCCTCTTACGGGGCAGCAATATGGGGTATTGCGGACATAACAATTCTGCAAAAACAGGAAAACAAATTTATTAAAAGATTACTGTCAATCCCTCATTCAACTAGTAACTTTATAGCCCATAAAGAAGCTGGCATCCCCCCTACATTACGGACTCGATTAAATTAGCCCCACTCGCCCTTTGGCTATACATTTGTAAAAGGGACACTGTGGGCCTGAACCAAAAAATTATCAAAGACATTTTAACTCTGGATTATGCCCACAGAATCCTGTGGATATCCTATATCAGAGAAAATTTTAACTTGTTGGGTCTTGGTTTTTTGTTTGACAAACCGTCTTTATGTAAACATTTTCCCAGAACTAGACTACAAGCGATCTTTTTAAACAAAGTTACACAGGATAGATGGAACAATCACAAAGGGAAAGAATCTGTCAAGTTTTATGATCCTATACCACAGATTTTAAATCACTCTCTCTCCTACTTACAAATAGTGACAAATGACCAGCATCAATTTATCTTGACAAGGTTCAGATTGAATCAAATTCCTCTTATGCTTGGACATCCACATAATCAATTTGTCCTCAGGAACCTATGCGATTGTCCCTGTGACAACAAATCAGTTCAATCGTCGTCACACGTCCTCCTTTATTGCACTTATGAAAAAGAGAGGAAGACTTTTATAATCCCGCTTTTAAGGAAATTGTCCATACGGACAGTAGCTGCAGCCCTTGTGTTATTTTACTCTTTAGATACTTCATTGGTCTGTTTCGTATTAGCTTCTTTCTTGAGCAACCGTAAGGCCGTTTGCACTTAAAAAGTTTCTCTTGGCTGCTGTTACTACAGTTTGTCTGTCTTAAAAATAATTGTGTTCGTACTACAAGTCGAAACCCTCTGTGTAGCAAACATTAGTGAGCATTTTGTACTGTATAAATTTTAATGAATTTATCGATCGCTAGCTTGTTCTAACCTACTTTTTAATATGACCATTTTAATATGTATACTTTTATGCAATTCTTTGGACTGCGAAATAAAGTTTATAAAGTTTAAAAGATCAGGAATGACCAGCTCCCCAGGATCTTTCAAGATGACTGTTTAGCCAGATGGGAATGGGAGGGGCTTTTGCAGGATTGGGGATCTTTTGGCTGGGGATCATATCGCGTCTTTTGAAGTGGTCAGAGGTAGATCTAACATTGGCCCTTGGGACTTTTTTTTAAAATATTTACAGCTGAGGGATTTTCTTCTTAGGAAAGCTAGTGGCATGGCAGGTTTTGCAGATCCCTTTAATGGAACTGTTAACAGAGTACAGGCTCCTCAATTTCGCAATTATATGGCTGTTTGCTGGATGGGGTCCTGGCTGATCTGGATAAGCATAAGCTGAAGTGGCAGGGTAGGCTCGAGCTCCCGGACTCTGCCCTTTTGTAATCACTCGAGTTGGGGGGTCAATACTGTACTCAGCAAATTTGCAGTCACAACATTATAAGACACTCTTTTACCTGTATATAACACTAGCAAAAATTGCTAAATGGGGTGGAGACGAGGGGACCTGTTGTTTTTGATGCCAGGCATTCGGTGCGGATCTGGTCCACATGTTTTCCACTTGACCCAGAATAAAACCACTCGCCCTGGAAATAGTTGGCTTTCTAGGCGATGTACTTAAAGCTGACATCTCTCTTGTCACCTCACCCTATGCTGTTGGGGATAAATGAATCAGATAAGGCAGGTCGGGTAAGGCTTAATTTTTATAGCCATGGCGGTTTTTAGGCTCTGTGTAGCTTCAGCATGGCTTGACCCTCTACCCCAACCTTTCAGCAATGGAAGGGCGCTTCCTGCATATCTATAAAATAGAGACAGCACTTTAAGAACAGAAAGGCAAAAAGGGAAGGACTAAAGGGAAGAAGATTTGGGGGCCAGTCTCGTCCTGGGTTTCCTCGTCCACATTAGCCGCCAGGGTTTTTAGTTGTTGGAGACAGCATTGGTGTAAATTCTGGAATGAATGAATTTTTTTCTATTTGACTCCGATCTATTGCTGATTTGTATGTATGGCTAACTTAATTAAATTTGTTCTTCTGTAATGTATTTATGTTAAACTTGTTGCTGCAATTTTTCGTCATCAATAAAAAATTAACATTTTTTTTTTTTTTTTAAAGGAGTTTTACAACTATCACAAGCAATGTTCTCTCTAGTTTTGGTCCTCTGTGTGTGGCAGTGTAAGGTCTTTGTGCAGCCAAGGGTATGCGCACCAAGAAACTGACTAGGCATGCAAGCGCAGCTACGATAATCAGTGGTGTTTGCCACCTGTACTATTTTGTTTACTACCAGAGTAAAAAAAAGGAGTATTCACCCTACCAAGACAGTATAGGGCAGGACATTCATCTTTATAGAAAGCTGTGAAGTCTTAAGAATCTTCTTCATGGATGTTATTTGAGAGCCAGAACAGCTGTGGGATTGTGAATGTCTTTGTAACCTGAAATAATTGCTCAGTTTTTTCAGTTGTGATCCAATAAGGGCTCTGTGAGTAAAAAAAATGCTACACAATGTAGAAGGCTAGAGTAATATGGGGGTCACTGTGCAGGCACAAAAGGGAGTCAATGTGATCTGCTAAACATTTGCAGTCTTATATAGTGCCGGATTACATTACACTTTTTCTATGTACATGAAGATGAAGCGATTTGCCCAGAATCACACGATGATGAACCACGGCTGGAACTGGAGCCTAGTCCCCTAGGTTCGAAGTGACCTGCTGCTAGGTCACATTTTATCCCAGTTACGTTGAACATTTCCACGGGTGTTGACTTTCAATCCAAAAGAGGAAGACTAAAACATAGTGAAAAAAAATAAGGAAGGACACCTCTGCACCTACACGTCTCGCTGTAGTTTGGCTGCATCGCATACAATTAAAAGCTTGTCTTTGTGCGAGAAATGGAGAGAGTTGCATGGGGCATAAACACAGAGCAGGAAGATCTGTGTCTAAATTGCTCCTTTTATGAGCCATTAGTTAATAAGGACTGTGTGCGCAACAAACAAATGCTATGTTATGTAAAAGGCCACACTGATGCGAGCGTCACTATGCAGTCAAGCACCTTGCAATCCCCGTAACTTGCTAGATTTGGCATTTTGGAAATGTGTCGCCTTTGAAATCGGGAAAATGGAAACACAGGACTGACAAACGAGAGGGAGACAGTTAACATGGCTGCAGTACAGTTTTAATGCTACGCAAACAAATGATGGACGGAATGCTGAAAAAAATCATGCATTCACCGCCAGTCAAGAGATCTGGGTTGAATCCATCATTCTTTGGCTTGCCATGCCACTCCAGTTTAGACCCAGCCATATGCAAACCAGTCTGTAGCACGTTTTGCCCTATGTGGGATGGGTATGCCGAGACGTGGGTCCCTTGATCACTTTGCTACTGGATTCAAGCTAGCCTGGCTGATGAAGGGTGAAACCCCAAAACCGGTCCCAGGATGCTAGTTTCTGGTCCAGGGAGGACCTGGCTTGGCAGTTCGGGCTGGACTGTTCCCATGAGGCACAGGGTCAAGACTGATTTGTATATGGCTGGGTCCAAACTGTGGTGGCGGAGTGAGCTAAAGAACGATGGATTAAACCCAGATCTCTTGACTGGGGGTCAATGTTTGATTTACTCAGTATTCTGTCCATCATTTGTTGTTGTAGTAGAGTTTTTATGGGCTGCAGTGCCTACAATTAAAAGTTTGTTTTATGCTAGAATCGCTGGGACACCTGCATTGGGCACGAAGACAGAAGGCAGATTCTTATCTAAATTAAATAACCCTAGGCATGGAAGACAGCAAAATCCATGACCCACACGAGCATCTGCTGATAACTCAGCATAGCAGATTTCAAATTCTTCCATCTGCCCCTGCAGGCCGCTGCCACTCAACCTCAATACCAATGGAGCAATGGATGTGTTGGAGACGCCTGCTTGAACTCTGTGTCTTGTTACAATCCCCATAAATGCTTCTCCTCCTGCTAAACTATCAAGCGGGCGAGCAACCGTTTTTTTCGTGAGTTACTTATGATATAAAGCCAACATTCGATAACGGTCTCTCACTCTTGTGATGCAGGCAGTGACTTGAGCAGTGATGTGTGCGCTTTGTAATAGTTGTGAGCGCTTGAGGAAGGTGGGCTGCGCGTGCACACACGCAGCCTACAGGGAAGACTGATCCCAAGTAGATGTTTTTTAGGGCTGAGCTTGCATAAACCATGCACTCTCGCTTGCAAGAAAACTATTGTTTACAAAATGGGCTTGGAGCTTGCCCATTGCTTATCATTAGCTAGCTTCAGTGCGGCTTCTTCTTTGCTGCATCCTAATTGAACAGCATAGGCCAGGAATCATTTCTTGTTTCTTCTCTGATGCATGGACCAAGCACAGATTGATTTATCTTGATTAGTGTCCTTCCGCTGCCCGCGCTTTGAATGAGGCTATATTTTTATTATTCCTTCTTCCCACAAGAAAGAAAGCGCTGATGCGGCCAGAGCTTGCCATGTCATAGCGCTTTTTTCCTTGTGCCTTATTGCTTACAGCTGTATGTGTGGTCGACATTGCTATGGCTCTGTTGAATTTATGAAACTTTTGTGTGACCACACACAAGTAGGCAGTAACTTGCGCGTCACGGAATCCAGCGCCGAGATGAAATGCATCACCTGTCTGCCACGGACCTTCCTCAGGCAAAAACAGAGGTCTGGGCTTTCATGCATGGTGTGATCCCGGGCACTCCACTCCAGAGGATGTGGCCTAACAGCTAGAGCAGTCAACCTCTAAGCTGGGTAACCGGTGTTCGAGTCTCGGCAGGGATGCTTATCTTCCAGTGATTCTGGGCAAATCACTTAATCTCCCCGTGCCTAATAAAATGAATGTGTCCGTCTGTAACGCAACTGGTGCTCATGTAAAGTGCTCGGATACCTTCGGTTTGAGTTCGCGCTATTTAAATCCACAACAATCCACTCTAATCCAATTTACTTAAATTCAATCCACTCCACACTTATCCACTCCACTGTGAGCCACTCTAATCTAATCCAATCCAATCCAATCCAGTCCAAACCAGGCCAATCCACTCTACTCTACTCTACTCCATGCTAATCCACTCCACTCCAATCCAATCCACTCGAATCCAAACCAAACCAAACTACCGCAATCCACTCCACTCTAATCTAATCTAAGCCACTCCAATCCAGTTCAAGACAATCAACTACAGTCCACTGACTCCATTCTAATCCACTCCACTATAATCAACTTCAATACTCCATTCCACCCCAAACCACTTAAACAACCACCAGATGCAAAAATGAACGTCCTCCTGCCATGACTTTCTTTATTCGCTTTGTTTTAGCCAGTGCAAGGTTGTGTGATCTCTGATAACGTGCTGAAGTACAGAATTCTACTCTAGCTTGTAGGATTTTTGGACCTGTATTGTAAAGGGCTTTGTGGGCATGGCAAAGAAGTTTAGACTCTAATACACTCTAATCAACTCCAATCCACTCTACTCTAATCCAATCACTCTAATACACTCCAAGCTACTCTATTCCAATCTACTCTGATCCACTCCACATCAATCCACTCAACTCCAAACCACTTCGATCCACCTCACTCTAAGCCACTCCAATCCACTCTAAACGAATCCAGTCCACTGCAATATAGTCGACTTCACTATAATCCACTCCTCTATTCCACTCAACTCCAAACCAGTCCACTTCAATCCACTGCACTATAATCCACTCTACTCTAACCCACTTTTTTTTATAACTCTTTTTTATTGAGTCATCAGATAAAGTAATCACATATATTACAGAGACGTAAAAGTATATGTCAATCGGTATATCAGTTTCCGAGCCGGTGACTACTATATAGCATTTGTAAAACAAGAAAATAAACCATTCGGGTCTGTAAACGACAGCCCCTAACATTCTTAACATCTGTGTCTTATACTGCATAGCAAACCACTGATCATGCCCATCAAGCCCCTCCATGCATGTCATATCCGGTGTAACAACATTACTGTCCTGCGATATATCACTATATGGTTTCAACTTCTGCAGGTTGCGGTGGTTCTAATAGGAGACCCCTAAAATCTGCCCATCATTTCCATATTTTAAAGTGCTTCTGTGGGCACCCCGCGCTTTAAAAATAGGCAGTTCCTGGCCCATACACCAATCGAGGCCGGCCCTCCAATCGCCTAGTTTAGGCGGAGCCGGATCCTTCCATGCCCTTGCTATATCCCTTTTTGCTAGGGTAAACCCCAAAAATAGATGTCTTTTGTAGAGGTTTCCCCCAATTTCATCTGTGATGTGTAATAGAACGAGCTTAGGAGAGAGAGGTAAGTCCCAGCCCAGTACTTCAGATAAGCAGCTAGTAACCCCCCTCCAAAATCTGCCCAGAGCGACACAACCCCAAGTTGTATGTAGAAGTGTACCTTCCTCGCTGCCACATCGCAGGCACATAGGGGGATCTATCAGCACCGCCCTCCAAAGTCGGTATCTGGTAAAATAGTCTAAGACGAGATGCAATTGCAGCGCATCTCGGGGATTCCAGGGCCTCTGTCCAATCGTCACTATCTAGGGGACCCAAGTCCGTCTGCCATTTCTCCTGAAGTGAATCGAAGGTCGTGGAGAGGTTTAACACTAGTGTTTGGTAGATCTTTGCAGTTTTATGATCTCCTAAGTCTCCCATAAAGACCTTTGCTTCAATAGGGTTAAACTCCGGAAGAGATTCTAAGTGTGTAATAAATGGGGATAGGGCATGCCTCAGTTGCAAATATTTATAGAATTGTGTATGTGGCATGGCATATTCATGTCGGAGCTCCTGAAAGGATCTCATTGTGGTACCATGCATAACATTTCCCAGCATGGAGATGCCTATAGTGTCCCATTGTTTAAACACTACTAATGGGGACACTTGCGGCATGAGGCAGCTCTGCCAGAGGGGGGTCTCCCTTGTCAATCGTTTCCACCACCCCATCTTGCGCATTGATTCCTTCCACACTCCGAAAACCACACGTAGCAGGTGGTAGCTTCCGCAGCTCTTTGGGCGTGTATAGTAGTTTGTGTGGCAATACATCTCCCATAAGCCATCTCTCTACCCGATAGGCCAGATCATTGCTAATCCCATACCACCAGTCGTTCAAAACCAAGAGGTGGGATGCTGCGTGATATGATTGAATATCAGGGGTCGCTATACCCCCACAATAGGTTGATTGAAAGCACGTTTTAAGTGGTACTCTAGCGGCCTGGTCAGAAAGCGCCTCAACCTGGCATTAAGCTGCCGGAACCAGGAGATAGCCATCTGAAAAGGGTGGTTCTGCAGTTCGTAGAGAAGGCGAGGGAGAGACACCATTTTGAATATTGCTGATCTACCCAGTATGGAAAGAGGCATGCGCGCCCAAGACTCCATCTCTGTCTGTGTGCACATCCAGATGGGGGCAATGTTCTTATTCCACAACACCGATTGAGTATCTGAGATGTATACCCCAAGATATTTCAGTCCAGTTGTGGCCAGCGTTACTTCCGCTGTCCAGGTACCCATATCTGAGCCACCACGAATGAGCCAAAGAATTGATTTCTTAACGTTCATATATAGGCCTGAATGCTGACCGAATATCTGCATAATGCGGAGGGTACGAGGTCCCGTCCGATGTGGATCCATTAGGAAAAACAGGACATAGTCCGCATAAAGGGCGATTCGATCTGAAAACCCGCTCGGCCATTCGAAACCCCTCCCCTGTGCGTCGATTCGAACCCATGAGGCTAGCGGTTCCATAGCTAAGGCAAATAAATACGGGGAGCGGGGGCACCCCTGCCGGGTGCCACGTCCTATAGAGAAAGGCTCTGATATCGCACCGGCCACTTTAACCGAGGCCAAGAGGTCAGTATATAACAGTCTAATATAAGACATGAATCGTGGTCCTATGTTCAAGCGCTGTAAGAGAGCAAATAAGTAGGTCCATCCCAGCGAGTCAAATGCTCTATCTATGTCAGCCAATAATAAAGCTGTCGGGCTCCCCAGTTGGTCGATTGCCGCTACTGCATTATGTGCCCGTCGAATATTGTCATGGGTTGCCCGATGGGGCATAAATCCGGCCTGATCTGGGTGAACCAGTTCCGACATATAGGGGAGGATATGATTGGCCAAAGCTTTGGCCAACAATTTGGCCTCCACATTCAGCAATGAAGAGTGCTGATCTGTAGGTCGGCCAGGTTTGGGGAAAACCGCTATCTCAGCATTTCGCCAGTCCGGCGGGAGTCTCCCCTCCTCGAGGGCCACGTGTATCACTTCTAAATAATGAGGAAGGAATTGAGATTGGAACGATTTATAAAACTCACAACGGAAGCCGTTTTGACCTGGTGCTTTACCGGAGCACAAGTCAACTAGGGCAGCACTCCGCTCCTCCACTGTCAGCAGGGCATCAAGATCCGCCCGTGCCACATCTGAAAAGGCCTTAGGGGGTAAATCGTCAAGATATTGGTGAATTAAGGGTTCGGGCAGGGTGTCATTAGGGGCATAGAGTTCTGCATAATAAGTCACAAAGCTAGAAGCAATTTGAGTAGGATCTATGAGTGTTCAGCCATCATTGCCGAGGATACCCGGTATGCTTACCGGACGAAGAGCCCGCTGGCACAAACGGTGCAGAAGGAAACTTGATTTATCGCCCCACTGATAAATTCTACTGTGGGAAGCCAGCCAAGCCTGTCTGGCCTCATCACGCACCGTGTCGGCATAGGTTTGTTGCAGAAGAAGCAGTCGACGGCGAGTCTGCCCGCCGTTCACACCTCCACACCTCCGCTCCAGGTCCAGCAGCTGGGCCTCGGCCTGAAGCAATGCCTCTGGGCGTTTCTTCCGTTAAGCAGCGCAAAATACGCAATATCCGCCCCTCTGATAGTGAGCTTCATAGCCTCCCAAATAGGTGCTGCGGATCTCACTGTGCCCAGATTGTCAGCAAAGTAATCCGTAATTGTCTGACATATGTGTGATTTATATTGCGAGTCTTGGAGATGCCATGGCGACAGGCACCATCGAAAGGGGGACGAGCCACCCCCAGGCGCAGAGTCAGGACCACTGGAGAGTGATCCGATAAATCCCTAGGCAATATATCTGTCGCAACGATGCGAGAATAGTATGTGTTTGGTATGAATGTATAATCTAGTCGGGACAAAGAGTCGTGGACAGCTGAACAATATGTATAGCTTTGTGTGGTCGGGTGTAGGTGTCTCCACGTGTCTATCCATCCCATATCTCCCACCAGTGTCTGCAGACATGTATCCCTCAGTGTTTCTGGTGCAGTGCGCGATCTCCATCTATCTTGAGCCACATTCACTACGTCGTTCCAGTCCCCACATATTATAGAGCGGCCCATAGGCATCTCCAGCAGCGTTGTTGTCAGGTGCTCTACAAACGAGTCAGAAAGCAGTGGGGTGCATAGATACTGCCCAACGTGACAGACTCTCCATGCAGTGATCCAGTCACAATACCGTACCTACCGTGGGGGTCAGACCACGTCTTGGCATGTATATATGGAACCCGGCGGTGAATGAGGACTGCTACCCCACGGGATCCTCTGGTAAACCCCGCATGAAAAATTTGAATATAGCCAAAACGAGCGAGACATAACGCCTTGGTACCCATAAGATGGGTCTCCTGCAGTAAGAGGACATCAGCTGCGGCGTGTTTGGCCTGTCGAAGGACCGCACCTCTTGATTTTATCTAGTGCCCCCGTATGTTCCAACTGACTACATGTAGCCTACCAACAGGGTCCATCACAGGGCAGAGTATCTAATAGAAGAATGGAAGTTTGGCCTGTCATAGGGCATATAGAGTCATTTATATAAGCGAGTAGAACACAGTCTTTTCAATAACACTTAACAAACCCAATCCCTTCCGCACCCACCCCACCCAATACTTCAAAACAGCGAAAGCATCTGTCGCGGTAGGTGTCGCACCTCTGCCCCAACGGGAGCAGGGCACAACCCCATACCAAGGGTTCCCCAATAAACTGTCCCCTAACATAGATAAGGTTCTCAGATACTGAGAAAAGAGTTATGGGGGGAAAGCCTTACATAGGCCCGTGGAAAGTGTCATCTGCGTAGTAAACGTTAGTTAGAATTCTCAAACCCCAAGTCATGTTGGAGACGGGTCTCGCCAAGCATCTGCTGTCCGGGAGCCGGAGGCACTATGCGACTTAGAACGGCATCTCGAGCGTGATCTACGGGCGGGCTTCACCTTGGGCTTGGTCGCTTGCCACGTGGTTTCTCCGGATGAGGATTCTGAATCAAACCTGGTGGGGTATGTGGCCTGGGTCTCTGTCTTTCATCTGTCCAGGCGAAGACCTCTTCGGCAGTGTCAAAGAAGTGAGTACGTGACTTGCAGACGACTTGCAATCAGGCTGGAAAGAGCAGTGCATACTGGATTTTGAGGTCACGCAGCCGGGCTTTAGCTGTTGTGAAGGACTGGCGGCGTTGCTGTACCAGACACGTATAGTCCGGAAAAATTAAGATATGATGGGATTCGAAGTGAAGTTTGCCTGCCAGCCTGGCCTGTGCACGGACGGCGTCGCGGTCATGGAAGTTCAAGAGTCTGGTAATAATAGGTCGCGGCCGGGCCCCTGGTGGAGGTTTTTGTATTAAGGCTCGGTGCGCACATTCAATAATAAAGCAGTGCGACAAGGCCATCTTTTGGATCCAACTCGCTATCCACTTTGTGAGAAATTGCCCCATATTATTGCCCTCGCATCCTTCCGGAAAAACCCACAAAGTGAAGGTTATTTCTCAGTGTTCTACCTTCGGCATCTTCCGCCCTGATCACCAGCCCCTTCGTAATGGATTCCAGAGAGGTCATCCGCATCTGAAGGGACGCGACTGTATCTTCCACGGTTGATATGCGAGTTTCAGCCTCTGTGATCCTATCCACCGCTTTGCGGAGATCCTGACGGATAAGTGCAACATCAGACCCCACTTCTCCAATCTTAGCCTCCAGTGCCTCGCGAGACTGGGTTATCGCTGCCATCAAAGCAGCGTTATCTGGACAGGCAGGACTTTGGCTTGATGACTCCGGCGCTTGCGCCCCAGGCCCTGTATATCGGTCTATGGTGCTCTGTTTCTGTAATTTGTCCCGAGTCAGTTTCAATGGTGGTGATCGTGCAATGACCCAGTGAAGAGGATATGGCGCCACCAGGTGTATTTGTCTGCTTTCACAGCGCTAGCGGCTTTCAAGAGGTAGGGAGTCCAAGCCTCTGTTGTTGCCCAAATCGGCAGGAAGACAGGCGCTAAGGCAACCCGCACACAGACCGCACCAGGCCTTTCCCGGCCGCTTCCGCGCACAGGTACCCTTGTGCCCCCCTATTGGGTGTCCCCAATCCGCCTAACGTCGCGGAATCACAATATCCAGAGGCCACAGCTGGGTCCCAGGTGAACAGGCACGGCGATCTCCCATGTACCTCAGCCAAGGCCTGGGGGAGTAGGGTGCAACAGAGCGCAGCGCGATGATCTCGCTCTCAATATAAGCCGGTAGGCAAATCCCTGGAGGCAGTAGTACGTGAAGGCCACAGCACCGAATCCTGTGGGTAGCAATGTCTAGTCAGCCAGGCACTTCCTCTTCAATATCCCTTCTGGGGAGTTGATATGGGTGGGGCTCCACCAGGGGCTCGGGTCAGCCACTCCGCTGCATCGCCCCACTGCACACAGCAATGTCTTTTTTTTTTTTTTTTTTAAAGGCACACAGGACAGTAGAGGGCCCAAGTGTACAGTCATAGTTCCAGGCGGGCCTCCACCACATCCCAATCACACCGGATTTATATAGGGGAGCATACTTCACTCACCGCTGCAGTGCCTAGTCACAGGAGGAGGCCCGGGGGGTCAAGGCCATCACTCCCGACCTCTCCCCGCCGAATCCTCGCACCGCCGGCCACTGCCGTCCGGGTCGCATCCACGGTGCTCTGTCCCCCAATGTACGGCGCAGGGATTGCCTGGCGCCTCGTAGGCCAACAACAAAGCCGCCAGTGGCGACGGCGTCTAAATCAAGAGGACCCAGCTGCGGCGCCTGTGGGGTCCCCAAGATGTGGCGTCACTACTGCAGGCTCCAGAACCCCAGGTCGGCTCACAAGATGGCCGCCAGCCCGGTAGGGTCGTTAAGAGCCCACGCCGAGCCACGTCTGGTCCCAGGATCACGAGACCTCGAGGATGAACACCACTCGACTCACTGAGTTCTGCGGAGTCAGCGGCCAAGCCCCAACGTGCGGAGCCCCCGGTCCAGCACCACCCTGCGCGGGCGTGCGAACAACGCAGCAATGGTCGGCCGTGCGGCGCGGGCCCGGTCACTCCCTCACCAGCTGCAGTCGGTCCCAGAGCGACACCCCAGCTACTCCGCAAGTTACCCGGTACTAAGACAGCAGGTTGGGGGTATAATATATAGGCTGATGTACAGGATAACTGAAGGATTTCAAGCAGGCCCACGGAGCTCGGCTAAGGTGCGTCCCCCATGTCGGACCTCTTGGCCACGCCCCCCTCGTCTAATCCACTTTAATCCAAACAACTTCAGTCCACTCTAATCCACTCCACAACACTGACTCCACTCAAATTCACTCCCCTCCAATACACTCTAATACACTCCAGTACACTCTAATAACCTCCAATCTACTCACCTCCACTTTAATCCACTCAGCTCTATTCCACTCCACTTCAATCCACTCAGATCCACTCCACTCCAACCCACTCCACTCTAATCCATGCCAATCCACTCTAATCCTCTCTACTCTAATTTAAGCCACTCTAATCCAGTCTTCTAGTCCACTCCACTTCAATCAAATCCACTGTAATCCACCTCACTTTAATCCACTGTAATCCACTCCACTCGACTCCACTCCAATCCACTCCACTTAAATTAACTCTCCTCTAATCCACTTCACTCTTTTGCATACACAATATAAACCCCAACAAAATTGCTTTTATAGGCAATTTTAGGTGTGAAATTTGCAACAAACACTATTGGGCAGCATAGAGAAAAGCACCAAAAAGGGTAAAGAGGCGCCAGAAGGGGAAAACATCCCCAATAGGAATTTCTACTTGATAAACTGCAGGTCTCTCCCCAAACATAAAATAGAACTTTTCACGCTGCTCGAGGAATCTCAGGCAGACCTTCTATTTTTGACAGAAACCTGGTTGAAAGAAGATTCTGCACCAGACATTACGGTCACCCTTCCTACACAATATTCCATTCCGACTGGCAAAACAAAGTAGGGGACATGTTCGCCATCATTTAAAAAAAAAAAAAAAAAGACCTGAACTGTACATTTTCCTCTACTATCTTGGGATGTGAAAGACTTGTTTTTACCATTGATCTCTCTTATTCATTTACCATGCCCAGGATATTAGTTTATCATCCACCTGGGCCTGCTACCCAATTTCTACAGGCACTGCCCGATATACTGGCAGAACATAGTATGCAAAAAGCAAATTTTTTCGTTTTGGGAGACTTAAATTTGCACTTTGAAAATCCAAAGTGCACTGTTGTAAAGAATCTAACCCAGGATCTTGAGGCCATCCCGTTCACCCAAAGGGTATTGTTGCCCACTCATAAAAAAAAAAAAAAAGAGTACTTACTTGACCCTATTTTTTCAAATATACCTGAACTTAGACTAGAATCTTCTCTCTCCGTGTGCTGGTATAATCAGTGCCTGATACCTTTCCACTTAAAGAAAGTAGGTAATGATTTTGCAGGTACCCGGCAGTCTAGGCTATGTAAAAGCTGGGCAAAGTTAGATGTGGAAAAATGGGCAACTACTTTATCCAGCTCAGTTCCTACTATTAAAGGAGATTTAGAAGATATTTATGCTACATTTGAAAACTGGATTGAAAGTTCTCTAAACCAGTTAATCCCTATGAGTACTCAAAAAGGTCACCTCACTCTAGTACCTGCCTCTTGGTTTTCAGACAATCTCCTTATCCTGAAAAAGGAATGTAAAAAGAAAAAGTGGAGGAAACATTACGATACTAAGAGTAAAAAGTATGAGTCTGGCAAAAAAAAAAATATATCATTATGCCATAAGGAAGGCCAGGGTCTCCTTTATAAGTGATAAGATTGAGAATGCACTGAACACCTCAAAACTTCATAATGTGGTCAAATCTTTTATGATGTCACCCACCACCCAAATAGGACACATTGCTTCGGAAGCTAGATGTAATATGCTAGCAAATTATTTTCATGAAATGGTCATTAACATCTGTGCATCTATGCCTAAGGTTGCACCCCCAAGTACCAATGCAATACCTGTCAGTCACAGAGACAAGAAAATCTTTCAACCTTTGCCGAAATCATACCAGAAGACATTATAACTCTTCTCACTTCTATTAAATCTGGATCCCCTTTAGTCATTTTTACAGGAACATGGTGTTTTACACCCTACGCACACAGGCTTTCGAGTAGGAAACGGCATGGCAACAGCATGGCTATCCGTGACTGAAGAACTCAAAGGAATCCTAGACTCCAACGGAACAGCGGCAGTTATGTTTTTAGAGTTAAGTGCTGCACTCGATACGGTATTTCACTCGATCCTAGTCAAAAGACTGGAGCAAGTAGGAATTAATGGCTCAGCCCTTAAATGGCTAAACTCCTTTTTGGAGACAAGAAACTTCCAAGTGAACGAGGAATTCTTTAGTTCTGATGTATTATCCCTGGAATACGGGGTACCTCAAGGATTCTCGCCAAGCACAGTCAATGCTTATGTGCCCCTAGCAGACATAACAGAACATGGTTTCTCCGCAGGATCATATGCTGATACTCAAATCATCATCTCTTTAACATGGTATACAGGAGTACTTGCCTCCAAACTTAATGCCTGCCTAAGACATGTTACGGACTGGATGACCCGAAGTTTTGGCAGTCGGAAATACTCCCACTCTTATGTTTGAACTCCACTGGCCCAACTATTTAGGTGCATTTCCTCCATCTAAAACTGAAATTAAAAGTTTGGGCTTGGTGGGGTGTGGCTTACCCGGCTGCAAAATGGCCGCACTCTGAGTGGGCTCTGCCGGCCAAGTCCAACATCCTTCATAATCCTGCAGGCATTTCACTAATCGCCACCTTGAACTAGCATCATCGCTACTCACCTACTCCGTTGGCGTGATTTGAGACCTTTTCCGCCTTCCTGGGCCGCTGCTGGGCCGAGATCTGCCGCTGTGCGAGGCCCGGGCCTTGGCCTTGTGGCGCGCGCGCCCTTCTTGGCCCTCCCAGAGCTGACTGCGAGACCCTGACCTGGACCGGATTATCGTCCGAAGCAGCATCTCCACCCTGCGGACACTGTAGCCGGTAGGTTCGCTGCCGCGGGGGCGATTCGCGGCGGGACTGGGGGCGTGCTCGTCGTACCGCCCGGCCCGGCCTACGCCATCCCGGGAGCCTTCACTCCTCCTCTGGCGCCCCGGGTTGAGGCCTCTGTCATCGGGCCTAGCGAGGTGGGCGGTGCGCTCCCCTTGACCCCCCCCTGCTGCGAGCGGCCCCCCGCCTGTCGCGACCTCCGGCTCCCCGGTGACGGCGACTACCAGCTCCTGACTTCGCCCTGGAGGCCTCTGGGGCCCTCGCTGCGGTGATCCCGGCTGGCCGGACGCAGCGCTCCCCTGGAGCCGGCTTGGCGCTGCGGCCCCGTTTGCTGCCTATCGTCTCGACCCCTGCTGGCTCGTGCGGCCGCCGCGATCCGCTGCCTCCTCCAGCGAGGATCAGAGTGTAACCCCAGCAGCATCAGGCTCTCCCCCCTGCATCTGACCGAGGCGCGGCCTCCCGCGCTACACTGGCCGGGCTCTGCTGCCGATCCGCAACGCACCTCTGGACTTTGCACCGGTGCAACTCCTCGGCTTGTCTTCAGCCCGGAGTCTGCCTGGCCTGGCCACTTCTCCTCCTGTTGGCCCAGCAGCCTGTCACCCGCTTCATGTTTCTCACCCCCGCTGTGCTGTGGTTCGCTGGCATCTCCCTGGACACATTTGTGTTGGCACTGGCTATAGTTGTTGTATCTGCTGCCTGGGGCTAATAAACATGACCAGCCCATCCTGAGCCAGATTCGGCCGCTCTGCCCCCACTTCGGATGGTCGGTTGCCTGACTGCGGCGGCCGCCTGGTTCCGGACCGCTAGCCCACCGGATCCCTTCTTCCCCCATGAGCAGCCCATCTGAGTTCTGGGCCTCTGCTTGCTGGCTGCACCTTGAGGACCCTGATCTTCTTCTTCTACTTGCTGCCTCCCCTCCTGCTTTCGGCTGCTCCATCTGCCTGCGTCCACCGGCCATGGGCAGAACCGACCCCAAGCAGCCCAAGATCGCCTTTGACCAGCGCCGCCAGACGCGCCAGGAGGGTGCCGGTGCGGACGGAGGTGACTCACTGGCCACATCCGAAATGGCGCAATTCCGCGAGGATGATCTGAAGGCCATCATGCTTGATGTTAAATCCACAGTCACCACTATAGCGACTCAACTGGATCAATTGCCGGCCCGCCTGGACACGGTGAAGGCCCGGGTTGATTCCCATGATGCCCGACTCCTTCATGTTGAGACCAGGGTGTCTGACGCGGAGGACGCCGCCACCCAGGACCGCCAAAAACTGCTACAGATGGACAAGCTACTTGCCGTTATCCGTGACAAAAACGAGGATTCGCGTCGATCTAATCTTCGCATTACTGGAGTGCCCAAGTCCACCAACATCTCTCGCATGGAGGACTATGTGGACCAGCTGGCTCAAGAGCTCTTCGGTGACGTCCTCTCACCGGTTTTCATCGTTGAGCATGCTCACCGCTCCCTTGGCCCCCATCCGGCCCCTGGCTTGCCGGCACGTCCCATCATTGCCAAAATATTGAACTTCAGGGACCGCGACACCATCCTCCGGGCGGCCAGGGAAAAAGGGGACATCCGCCCCAGGGTAACAACGTCTCGTTTTACCCGGACTACACCATCACAGTTCAGGCGGCTCGCCGCGAGTTTTTACCGGCCAAACGGATCCTACAGAAACATGAGATCCCCTACTCGCTAGCGTATCCGGCTAAACTGCGAGTCAAGCAAGGCACGAAGACTCTCACCTTCCCGGACCCTAGAGAGGCACTGGCGTTTGCTAAAAAACTCGACAAGTCTCACCGTTCCTCACCTGCAAATTCCCAAGGCACGAAGACTCTCACCTTCCCGGACCCTAGAGAGGCACTGGCGTTTGCTAAAAAACTCGACAAGTCTCACCGTTCTTCACCTGCAAATTCCCAAGTTGCTGCTGCTGATAACCTCAGTGACAATGACTGACCTATTCTCTGTCCTTTGTGGTTGTATCCCTACGATTGTTTGTTCTCCTGGTCTGTAATTCTAATTTAGATCTCTGGTTCGGGTGGCCCTTTGAGGCTGTTTGTCTTCGATGTGCAGTTCTTTTACCCCTTAAAGGTCTCTTCTACGTCTGCGTACGCTTGCGGCTTGGCCACCCTGTCTCTCTGGCAGGGGTGTATGCCGGGCGCCGCCATGCCCCCACAGTATAATTCCCATCATGGTCACGGATTCTCCCTCTCCAAGTTGTGGGTCCCTGGGGTGGGTCTGGGTGGTACCTCAGCCTGATTGGGGGGTTGGGGGTGCTCTTGGGGGATTTTGTTTTTTGGGTGGGCTCCAGGGGATGGGAATTTGGGGTTCACGGCTTCCCTCTGAAGCCTTGTTGTTTGTTTTTGCACAGTCGATTGCCTATGATCTCTCTGTAATTAGGTTTCCTCTTCCGGTTAGGCTTCTTCCGGTTAAGGGGCCAGTTCTGTTTGTATCATTAGTCCATTCCAGGGATTGCGAGATATGTCTGTTTATATTCTGTCGAAATGTTCCCTTGATAAACGAAATGCTCTTCTCGCACACCTCCCATTGCACCGCTCATTGGCCATACACGCAGTCTCTGCCCACTATGCTACTGCTCCCGGACATCCCCCCCCCTCGATCACAGCACCATGACTGACACTACACTTTGGACCTGGAACGTCCGTGGGCTGAATGACTTCCGTAAGGCACGCTTGGTACACGCCCATCTCACTCGTCACAAGGTGGACATATGCTTTTTACAAGAGACCCATCTGATGCAGCCCACTGCTACTAGACTCCTCTCCCGGCATTAGGGTAAAATCCACTCCTCCTTCTACTCCAACTATTCCCGGGGGGTGTCCATACTACTGTGCAGGGGGCTCCCATGGCAGACTTCCCAGGTGTTCACCGACCCTGGCGGGCGTTTTGTAATACTTTACGGCACCTTGCAGGCCCAGCCCCGGATACTCACAGCAATATAAGGTCCCAACTGCGACAACCCTGAGTTCTTTGCTCAAGTCTGGCATCGCATATCATCTCTTGGCCCTGCTGTTCTCCTCTGGGGGGGCGATTTTAATGTGACTTTGTCCGCCGCTCTGGACTGGACCGGACTGGACCGGACTGGACCGGACCGGTCCGGTTCCCATTTCTCCCATCCACGCGCGGCCTCACTTCTTAATTCCATTCTACTGTACGACGCGTGGCGCCATTCTCACCCCGCGGCGCGTGAGGGTACGTGTGTCACGGGTCTGTTGGTCCAGGCTGGACTTATGGATCACCACCTCGGACGCACTGGTCTGGATGACCTCAGTAGACCATATGGCACACACTCTTTCTGACCACGCTCCCGTCAGCTTATCGCTCCGTTTCCCCCATTCTCCTTGCCGCGCTTTCACATGGCGGCTCCCCCCCAAACGCACTTCGCGACTCAGTATTTTGTGATGAGATACAGACCGCAATTGTGAATTACTTTGAGCTCAATGAGGGATCGGTGGATTCCCCGTCCACGCTCTGGGAAGGCTTCAAGGCAGTTATCCGCGGGGAATGTATTTCTTAACAATCCGGTGTTTTGCGCTCCATCCGTGGTACTCTGGACAAGATTGAAAGGGAGATCAAATTGTTGGACGCCTCCCACGCCCAGCACCCAAACGCTGATACACTTGCCCAGATACGAGAGAAGCTTACTGAATTCTCCGACGAGGCTACTAGGGAGCTGGCTTTTCTCGGTAGAGAGGCGAGAGCGCGTTGATTCGGCGAGGGCGATCGCCCCGGTAAAACTTTGGCTAATCTTCTTAGTCGGCCTCGCGCAGCATTGTATATTACTGCCCTGCAAGATGGTGGGCCATCCCGCACCACCTCCCCCGAAGAAATTAAAGCGCGCTTCACCGCATTTTACACACAACTCTACACAGCCGGTTCGGTCCCGCCTCGCGATGTACTTGACCAATACTTCGACACTCTCCAACTCCTCTGGCTTGGAAATGCGCATCGGGAATACTTGGATGAACCCTTCTGTAAGGAAGAGATTCTAGCTGCCATAAACAGTATGCCGGGTGACAAGGCCCCTGGCTCCGACGGCCTGCCGGCCTCTTTTTATAAGCCATTCGCCCCTATACTGATCCCACATCTTGCCGCTATGTATAATGAATCCTTTGAATCGGGCCAGTTCCCCCCATCGATGCATGAAGTACTCTTAACTCTACTTCTCAAGCCGGACAAGCCCCCTGAGTTGAGAGATTCCTATCGTCCCCTTTCACTTATCAACACGGACAATAAAATCTTTGCCAAGTTGCTCGCTTCCCGCTTACTCCCACTCATTGCCCGCCCAGACCAATCCAGTTTTATTCCCGGCCGCGCCACTTCTCATAACCTTCGGACCATCTTCTCCGTCCTGCATTAGATCAATCCGTCGCTTCCGGCAGTGGCTGTTTTACTCGACGCTACCAAGGCTTTCGATACCTTGGAATGGCCTTTTTTGTTCCATCTCCTCCCCCGATTGGGTTTCAGTCAGGTCTTCATACGCAAGGTACTACTCTTATACACTCTTCCCACCGCCCGTCTCCGTATCAACGGCCAGATCTCCGAGCCCATTCCTGTCGGGCGTGGCACCCGACAGGGTTGCCCGCTCTCTCCCATGCTCTTTGCTGTCGCTATGGAGCCACTTGCAGCTCGCCTCCGTCAGCATCATACTCAGAGAGGCATCGGCTTCGCGGCGCGGGCTTTACTGGTCTCCATGTATGCAGACGATGTCACCCTTTATGTTCGCCACCCTCAGGAGAATCTCAGTCCTCTTGTCCGGGAGGTGATACGTTTTGGTGGCTATTCCGGTATCCAGGTTAACAGGAACAAATCCGTATTATTCCCTCTCACGGATGCCACGACCCCCTTTGAATCCGACTACCCTTTTGTGTGGGCTTCGGAGCCAACTAGGTATCTGGGCGTTTGGTTGAGCAGGGACGTGGATGAACTCTGGAGAGCCAACTTTGGCCGCGCTGTGGATTGGTTTGAGTCCAAGATCCCCCTTTGGAACAGACTGCCGCTCTCCTTGGCCGGGCGCATAGCGATCGCCAAGATGGTGGTGCTCCCAAAATTCTTATATCTTTTCGTCAACATCCCGATCCCTCTCACTGCTCATTTCTTTCGCAGGATCCGCTCCCTGCTCATTTCCCTGGTTTGGGCGGGACGACAACCTAGCATCGCTTATAACACTCTGACCCTTCCGATGTCGCGTGGCGGGTTGGGAGTCCCGGATTTCAAGCTATATGCTCTTAGCGCTCAGGCCAGTTTTCTTCATTTCTGGCTCCACCCCACTCCGTTTCAACTTCATGTGGCAGTGGAGGCTGACCTCGCTACCCCGTGGCCGCTTACAACTGCACTTTTCGCCCCGGCGAAGCTTCTACGCAGTGAGATCGATACGGTCGAAACCCTGCGCTGGGCCTGGGATGGCATTCGTAAGATCTCCGGCTCGAATTTGGTCTCAGCAAACACTATGCCCATTGCCCATCACCCCGCTTTCCCCTCACTCCAGTCGTCGGGGATGGTTAAACATGCTGCTCGCCTCGGCCTCTCCACAATTTCGGATCTGTACCTGGGGACACCTTTTTTTTGCTTGCTCCTGACACTGGCCCCATGGACACACTGGTATTCTACCAGCTCCGGGCTGTTTGCAGAAAGCTTCATTCCACCTTTCCCCAACCTCCCCCCTCGCTGACCTCTCTTGATATGCTTTATGCTTCTCCCTCTTCAAAGAAATTGGTTACAAAAATTTACGCTCTTACTTTGGCGGCTTCCTCCATCTCCACCGACCGGGCACGCACTGCATGGGGCGAGGACCTGGGAATCGAGATCTCTCAAGCGGATTGGCTGTACTGTTGCACTCAGATCAAACGCCTTTCCCCCAACTACCGCTTGCGTCTGATACACTTCAAATACATACATAGGCTATACCGCACTCCCGCCCAACTCCATAGATTAGGCATTGTGGCAAGTGATAGATGCTTGCGCTGCCCCGCGCCCGCGGCTGATTTCGCTCATCTTGCCTGGTTATGCCCCCCGAGTCTCGGCATATTGGCAGGAGGTCTGTGCAATTATTTCCGAAATTACTTCTTTACCTCTCCAGCCTGACCCCGTGGTCTGCCTCTTGGGCTTCGTTAAGTTTTGTCCGGACGCTTCCCGCCGTTTGACTGCCATGCTGTTGGTTCTGGCGCGGCGCAGAGTCTCCATGTGTTGGGGCCCTAGGCCCGCGCCCAGGGTGCCTCTCTGGCTAGAAGACGCATCCCGCTGCCAAACCCTCCTGTCTGAGTTCTGGGATCTCCTGCCAGCCAAATCCCGTCCACTGGATATATGGGGCCCACTCGTTACCTACCTCTCAAGTCGTGACCCTCAGCAATCTGCGACCTCTCCCGCGCTCCCCGCCCGCGGAGGCCGCCGGTGTTAGTCCATAAGCTGTTCCCTTTCCGTCCACGGCCCTCCCATTCTCCCTGCCTTCCCCCTCTATGTTTGGTGCTCCCCCCGGATCATTCGCTCCTGCCCCCTCACAATGGTTTATGAAAACCCTTCATGGCATTGTCTCTAATATCACACTAACGTGCAACTATCTCTGCTGTGCTGCAATGTATTGGTGTGCCTAATCTTTTGCATTTGTGGAACTATGTAATTGTACTGTGCATTCTAATCAAATAAAGGTTTTTGAAAATTAAAAATAAAAATAAAAGTTTGGGCTTTTGGATAGACAGTCATCTCACCATGGAAGTCCAAGTAAGAAACCTCACCGCCTCCTGTTTTGGCTTGCTTTGGGCCCAAGGAAAATCTTGAGATGGGTTTCTCCGCCACTCAAAGAACCGTGGTCCAACGCCTCTTCCTGTCCTGCCTCGACTATGGCAGCTCAGTGTACTTGGGAAGTCCACAATCAAACAGAAGTATGTTATCAAACGCTTACAGATAGCCGCAGCACGTGTTCGGTTGAAAATCCCTGAGCACCTTCAGTCTCGTCCTCCCTTCCCACTCTGCATTGGCTACTTGTATGTAAAAGAATGAAATTCAAGTCCCTCTGTCTGGCCCACAAATTTATGCACAATAAAAGTCCCCCTCGAATTCAGAGACTGTCAACCCCAAACACCCCCAAAAGATCATTGTGTTCCGCAGATCAGAAGCTCTTTCTGGTTCCTCGAGTTAGGAAAAGGAGAAGTGGTGGATGTTCTTTTGACTTTCTGGCAGCTAAACTCTGGAACTCTCTCCCTTCATCTTTAAGACTGACCAATGATGAAATTAAATTCAGGAAGCTTCTCAAAACCCATCTCTTTGAATGATTTACCTCCTGTTCTAGCTATAAGAAGGACATGACTTTAGCACTGGGAAGGCCGTCGGGTAGTCATGTGCTTTATAAATGCCTAGCATAGCACTGTTCAATTCCACTCTAATCCACTGAACTCCAATAAACTCCACTCTACTTTACTGCACTTCAATTCACTCTACTCCATTCTAATCCATTCTCATCCAATCCATTCTAGTCCACTCCAATGTACTCCAATCCACTCTAATTCTCTCCAATCCAATCTACTCTAATCCACTCCACTCTACTGTAGTTCAATCCACTCTAATACACTCCACCCCAATATAATACAGTCCACTCCACTCTAATCCACTTTACTCTAATCCAATACAGTCAAATCCACTCCACATCAATGCACTCCACTCTAGTCCACTTCAATCCAAACCACTTCTATCCACTCTAATCCACTCCACTCCAATGTAATCCACTCTACCACAATCTACTCCGATCTACTCTAATCTCCTCAACTTAAATCCACTAGACTCTAATCTACTTCACTCCATTCTGCAAGAAAACAGGCTTTTTTTTGCAGATGTCCCCCCCCACTTTTTGCCCCCACTTGGACTACTTGATTCTGGTTTTCAACTCAGACAGTGCATTGAAGGCTTCTAACCCGGCCCCAATGCCAGTGCTCTCTCCCTAAAATTGATGCATGTGAACTGGCAACCCCAATTGGCAAGGGCTTTAATCTCCTTATAAATCCCTAGTATATGGTACCAGTGGTACCCAGGACATGGGTGTTAAAGGCGTCGCCAGGGCCTGAAGCACTGTTTGAGCCACCCCGAGGTACCAAAGTAAAAAAAAATTACAGCAGGCCTGCCATTGCAGACTCTAGGAGCAATGCAAACTGCTCCAATTTGACTTTACCCTCACCATGAGTGGCAGGGTCTCAGCACTATCTTTAATATATATGACAGTCTCCCCTAAGGAAGGCCTCCTAAACCCAGGAGGCAGGGTGCATTATATTAAAGGTGTGGACATGTAACTGCAAGCTTATATGTCCCCATAATGGCCTTTACCATTAAAGGCTACTATAATTGATAGACGGTTCATAAGATAACATGGACTGGCACACGGGCAAACCCACGGTTGGCAGCTCCATTATGGTACTGCCTAAATATGTCCTGTTTGGTATCAAACAACGTGCCTCATCACTCCAGACACGAATCTCGTACCATAGGTGATGTGGCATGCACACAGGTGGCCACCTTGGAGGTTGAAAATCAAAACAGGAAGGGTCAGTAGGAGTTGACTCCCCACTTACTTATATTAACCACAAAATAGACATCTGGGTCTAATAGAGAGAGAAGGAAAAAGCAAAGAGAATTGGTGTACCTAAATGAATAATATGTGGAGTATTCCTTTTTAAGGACTAATTCCCTCAACCACCAAAGGTGGCATGCTTTACCATAGGGATCCTCCTCACAGTGATGCCTAGTCACGGTGTGGGCTACAATCCCCTCACTAGAGGGGGAAGCTCAGGGATGTTTTCAGAGGTATGATAAATACCTTTCTAATGAGCATGAAGTGTTGAGGGAACAGCAGGGCATTATTTATTTATGTGAAAAGGTAGGGTAACCAGGCATAAAGCAAAAAATGGGCGCACTGCACTCTTACTTAGGGGAAAGTATATAGCAAATACAAAATATAAGTGGTGCTCCTAGAAAAGGATTGGTTACCATCCACATTCTACAATGCCCTCTCAAGGAAGAGCAAGAATAATGAATATACAAATCCGAGCACTCAATCATGTGTACAATAGTGTCCACTTTAATCCAAGTTCAGGCCCAAATAGTATAGTCCAAACCTTCACATTGCTTGTTGTCTCCAAGCGGATTATCCAACTGCTCACCGCTTTGAACAATTGTTTTGGATTGTCTTTCTTTTGGCTACAATTGTAAATGATATCTACTACAAACTCAATGTGAAGATTTGGACTATACTATTTGGGCCTGAACTTGGATTAATGTTAATATTAATGTTAATGTTAATGTTAATAAGGCTTGTAAAGCGCACTGCTACCCTAGGGTGTCCTGGCGCTGAGAGTTGCCGACTTGGTTGCTGGATGAGAGAAGGATTCAGGGGAAAAGCCAGGTTTTCAGCCCCCTTCTAAAGGAAAGAAGCTCGGTGGCACTTCTGAGATGGAGGGGAAGGCTGTTCCATGCTTTTGCCGCACCGCAGAAAAGCTCCTGCCCCCAACTAGCTGTCTTTGCCCGTGGAACTTTTATAAGTTTTGCCTCGGCAGAGCGCAATGCTCTGCCGGGAACATACCATTGAAGATGTTGTCTCGTGTAGGCTGGGCCAGAACCTGTGAGGGCTTTAAAGACCGTGCAAAGGGCCTTAAAATCCACCCGTTGTTTCACCGGAAGCCAGTGAAGCTTCCCAAGTTCCTTCTTAACCGAGACAAACCTTGGGATCCCCAAAAGAAGCCTGGCTGCCGCATTCTGCACGACCTGCAATCGGCTAAGATGTCTTTTCTGGATGTTAAGATAAAGGCCGTTGCAATAATCCAGGCGAGAAAAAATAAGAGCAGTAATTACTGTCCTGAGGCTATCTTCGGGCAATAGAAACTTGATTTTCCTCAGTATCCTCAGAAGATGAAAGCAGGAGGAGGCAACTCGGCTAATCTGGTCTCCGAAAGATAATTTGACGTCAATGATCACCCCCAAGTTCTTCACCTTGGTGGAGGGAACTGGTTGTGGACCCAAGATTGCAGGCCACCAATCGGGTGACCAAAGGTTCGAGGAATTACCGAAGATGATCACCTCAGTTTTCCCCGCATTCAACTTAAGACAATTTGCTGTCATCCAGCTTTGGATGGCCTGCATACAGTTGTGGCAATCGCGCCCTGTCTTGGCCTCATTGCCCTTCTGTATTGACAACACAATTTGTGTGTCATCGGCATAGGAGGTCAGCTGGAGCCCAAAAGATCGAATAAGGACAGCCAGCGGGGATACATACACGTTAAACAGTGTAGGGCTAAGTGCCGATCCTTGAGGGACCCCACAGGGCAGGGAGAAAGGTTTCGATCGATCCTTTCCCAAATCCACTGTTTGGATTCTATCAGTAAGAAAAGATTTTAATAGGGTATGGGCATTGCCGGAAACCCCTATTTCGGCTAACCGGTCCAACAACACTTCGTGGTGGACCGTATCGAAGGCTGCGGACAGATCCAACATAATCAGAATTGCCGCTCCTCCCTGATCTAATGCCTCTCTGATTTCTTCAGTTGATTTAATCAGAGCCAGCTCAGTGCTATGATCGGCACGAAAGCCAAATTGTGTTGGATCTAGCAGGCCATTATTTTGAGAAAGGAACTTAGTTGGAAATTCATTTCTTTTCGATCAACTTGGCCGGTAGGGGAGACGAGAGATGGGTCTGTAATTACTTGGCTCATTCGAGTCCAAGTTCGCTTTCTTCAGGAGAGGGAGAATTGAGGCTTTTTCCATACCTTGGGAAATCGACCTGACTTAAAGATGATATTAAAAACCGGGGCAAGGGCCGTCCCAATGATGTTTGGAACAAGTTTAGCCACTGAGGCTGGGCAGGGATCCAGAGGAGAGCCAGATTGGATTCCCAACAGGAGCTTTAAGACATCCTGGGCCTGCACTGTGGCGAAGCTAGCTAAAATCGGAATTCTCTTGACGTCCTTAACCGGGACCCATACTTCCAACTTGGAGCCCTCCTTTTGAGAAATCCTGAAAGATGAAAAGATGATATCCACTTTTTCCCTAAAGAAAGAAGCTAAGGCTTCACAGATTTCAGGGCCATTCCGTGCTTTAGCACTGGTGGGATTTGTAAGTTTGGAAATGGTTTTAAAAAGTTCCTTTGTGGAGGATTTGGCCTTGCTGATCTGTTCACCAAAGTATTTCTTTTTTGTGTCCAAAAGCATTCTTTCATAACGAGCAAGACTTTCTTTGTAAGCCTCTTTAGTGATATTGGTGTAGCCTCTTCTCCAAACGCGTTCCAAGCGTTTACATTCAACTTTTAATATTTTTAGGCTGTCCGAGTACCAAGGGGCCGAGGGTGAAACCCTCTTGGGAACCCACAATTTAACAGGAACTAGTGATCTGCAGGCAGAGTCCAGCCAATCAGTATATTTAGCCGAGGCCTCTTCTGCAGAGGAAGACCAATCGCACAACGTTGCTTGTAAGCGATTTTCTAGCTCCACGCTGTTAATATTTTTCCAGACCCTTACTTCAACCTTAGGTTTGAGTTCCAGTTTAGGTTTGTGAGGTAAAGTAGGTAAAATTTCAAAGATGACGGCCGGATTAAAGTCAACTACTAATAAGACACTATTGTACACAGCATTATTTATTTAGGTACACCAATTCTCTTTGCTTTTCTTTCTCTCTCTATTAGACCCAGGTGTTTATTTTGTGGTTAATACCTCAGAGGTTGTTGCCTACCTGGTTGCCCCAGCCTTTCCTGTGTTCTGGCTAGCAGTCCGCAGCTGCTGCCCCCAAGACAAGCATATGACTGCCTGCTAGGAGGGGTGAACTCTCCCAGGAGTCAGAAACAATGGCCTGGACGGGACGGAGGTCACACCTCCCTCGCTGACAGGATGGCTAGTGAAATGGCACATGAAGACGGATAATTACTACAGTGCAGAAATATAAGTACTTAGGGATATGGCTCACAGAAACAGCAAGATCCACCGCTCATAAAAAGGATCTGATCCATAAATCGACGGCTATAACGTATGGTTTAACAAAATTGAACAACAAGCTAGATAGTCCGTCAGCAGAGGCTATAAGAAAGGTCACTCAAGCCTCACTTCTCCCAGCACTCTCGTACGGGCACCAAGCATTTCCGGGTGCTTGTTCAGAAACCTTAGAGCGAGCTCAGTGCGTGGCCTATAAAAGAATCTTTCAACTACCAAAACACCTTTCAAGGCGAGACTTAGACTAGAGCTCGGGTTAGTTAAACAATCACTAAACCTCGAGGCCGACTTTCTAAAATACTATATCCGAATTTTAAAATCTTCCGGGGATACCTTAAAAAGCTGCCTCAGAGACATATTTGAAAAAACTGGTTCGCCATGGAACAAGCAGCTCATGAAAGCCATGGATTCCCTTGAAATAAATAAATCAGCACTTGTTCTGACTTGTATTTCCTATATCATCTGGAAAATGCGTATCAATAAACAAGTACAAGTTTCTTATCAGCAAGACCAGGCAGCATTAAAATCACTACCCTTCCAGATACCGCTGAATGATTCATATTTAATAAATAAACCTCAGCCTTATTTTACCGCCCTGCTCAACCCTAAGGCCAGAAGAGAGATTATGTATATGCAACTGCTGGCACTCCCAATCACGGATTTGAGTCGAGCTTGGGCAGATCAAAACACAGGAGGAGCATGCCGCTTATGTGAATATAAACGAGAATCATGGCTGCACCTTCTGTGCTGCTGCCCAACTTTAACAGAAAAGAGGCTTCTCCTTAGAGACCTTTGCTTGAAAGAAAAAGTAACCACCTGCCAGGGAGCCTCTGCTCTATGCTTTACACAAAATGAACCTTATATCCTGGCTCGCTGTGGAAGATTCGTTCAAACTATCAGGGGTGCTATGTACCTTGGCTTGGCCCCCCGACCCAGTCCTCGAACCGTTCAAACGCTGATACTGGACTATTTCAAACACAGGCCTGCGAAAGTCCATTTTCCAACACAGTCGCCAAGTATAACCACTTGATAAGAAAAAGAGTATTAGCAAAAAGAAAAGAAATTAAAGCAGCCTTGGTGATTTGAAGG
Source organism: Calotriton arnoldi (assembly GCA_963921515.1). Lineage (NCBI taxonomy): Eukaryota > Metazoa > Chordata > Amphibia > Caudata > Salamandridae > Calotriton > Calotriton arnoldi. Next base: position 1,895,090 of record CAWUFW010001618.1, read on the forward strand.
AGCCAGCAGGGTGACACTTTCTTATGGGTTTAGCCAAAAAGCAACGCCCAATTGAAACCATGATAAGAAGCCCTTAAACAAACGCTGGCATTTTAATTACTGCACTTTCTCAGATCCCGTTTTATTTCTATGAATTGTGATGTTCTTACTATTTTTTTTTAATGTTTTATTGTAATGCAATGGTTTTAATTAACTTATGCAATTAAATAAATAAATACCAAAATACATGAAGACGGTGAGCTTCAAAGCTTTCCCCTCCTCCGATATGCATGCAGGCTGCCTCCCACAGGAAGGCACAGCCGTCCCCCTGCCCCAATCACATTCGCACCAGTGCAGGTGGGAAAATTATGCAGTCAAGAGGAGTACCCCCCCAAAATGCTAGCCACACCTCTAGGATGGGCTACCTGGTCTGTACAGCTGAGGAAGACTTCTGCCATTTTTAAAAGTGGTAGAATAGAGGATGTTGGGTAGAAAAGGTGACACCCCCCCCTCTAAATCTACATACCGCCTCTAAATCTAAGATTTAAGGGACACCCCTGACAGCAGAACCTCAGTTCTGATCTGCAAGAGGACAAAGAACAGACCTGTGTCTGCAACAACAGGACCTACTCACAGCAAAGGTCTGCACCTGGAACTGCACGACTGCGACTTGTCTCTGACCAAAGTTTGGTTGCCCCAGACAGAGGGACCCATTTGAGTGCCAAAGGCAACTCTAAACTCCCCATAACTAGTGACACTAGTCCATTGCACACTGCAGGTAAAAAGATCGCACCGGAACCAAAGTATCGCCGGATATCGGGCCCTCCGAGGGATCATCCAAAAGTAGATGATCCAGTGTATTGTAGGAAATATAGTGCTGACCTCCAGCAAGTTTTAAGATGCTACCATTTTTTCCCGGACATCGAAACAACTTCTTGCTGACTTTACTACTGCCAAGACTTAGTGGTCGCCAGTCTGGCAACCACTTCCTTTACTCAACGCTGCACCTCAAGAGAACTAGGCAAAACCTTCATTCAACATCAACTGTGGCTTTGTTGTCGACATTTTGCATTGGTTACCTCACCAGCATTATGTGAACAATAAAACTAGTTTCCTCGCAGCTCCCATTCAGTACCTCGGACAACCAGGACAACTTTGCACCCAGGCTTTTTGAGCCAGGTAAAATCAAACTGATTGTCATGTCCTGGGACCTGAATCACCTTAACCCTACTTGGTTTCCACGCAACTCGACGTACAAGTGACCGATTGTCACTAGTAGTTTTTACTATGGGTGGGCGATAAAACTCCACCCTGCCGGGAGAGTTCGCAGAGTTTTGCCCACTCAATGCTCCAAGTTCCAGAAAAACTCTGCAACCGCCACATGGAGTTTTTTCTCGTGCATGGCTCGCCAACATTAAGTTGGCGGGCCTGAAAATCAAGTGCTAGAACACGTCCGGGTGAGATTTCTCAACAAGGGCAGTCACGGCAGGTCCCTACCATTTGCGTTGAGAAAGCTGCTGCTCAACTAGCAAATCTACTACATTTGCAGAAAGAAGCAACATTCTCCGGTGCACCACGTGGGGCATTTTGCACTGTAAACAAACTGCTGATGCTAAATATCAGTGTGACGTGCTGAATTCCACCGCTTGCAGAGCTCCGTGGATCATGGTAGAGTTTTTATGTAACTCAGCGGAATTCCAGAGTGAAACGCCATGAGCTCTGCCCACCTCTGGTTTTTACCATTAACTGAAATGATAACGTTTTACAGTATTACTCTGCACTGATTTAATTTTGCTTCCTAAATCTATAACTCCGGTTATAATTATCTGATTGACTTAATTTTGGTGTCTAAATTTATAACATCTGCTTTATTTTGGTAAATTGGTGTAGGATTTCTTTTGAGTGGTCTCAATTACTTATCGTCCATGTTGGTACTCTGAAATGCTTCAAACAAGTTTTTTTTTTAGTAAAGCCAGACTGCTCTTTGCCACACTACCAAGACTGGGCTAAGGATTTATTATTGTGAATCAAAGGACCATCTTTGGGGTATTATGAGAGTATTGCAAAGTGAAGCTTAACCAGCATCACTACGTAATACTCCACCTTCCTACACATTACAATCAACTCCACTCAACTCAGATCCACTCCACTCCACCCCACTTTAATCCACTCCAATCCAAACCACTCCACTCTAATCCTCTTTAATCCATTCTTATCCACTCCAATCCACTGCTCTCCACTTTAATCTTCTCCACTCCAGTTCACTCCACTCTAATCCAGTCCAATCCACTCTAATCCACCTCAATTTAATCCAATGCAATGTGCTCCACTCTATTCTAATCCAATCCACCCCAATCCATTCTAATCCACTCCACTCTACTCCAATCCACTCTAATCTACTCAACTCCACACCACTCTAATTCACTCCAATCCAATCTACTCTAATCCAATCTAATTCACTCCTCCAATCAACTCTAATCCACTCCAATCCAATTCGCTCTGCTCCACTCAATTCTAAGCTACTACAATTTACAGCACTGCACTACAAGACACTTGACACTCCACTGTACACCACGCCACTCTATGAAACTAACTTATAGGCAAGTTGAACAGCAGCCACACTGGTGTACAATATGGTTAAAATATGGTTGAAACACATTTACCAAAGCCAACAGCTCTCACAAAAGTGAAACCTACTGGCTTTGCCAGTGCTTGTTCTTTTTTGAAATTGTAAAAAGAACTCTTCTACAGAGGGTCAGGTTTGTTTTTTCATGTGTTCGGTATCTAGAGGTATATTTCAAGAGAAGGGCATTTTCATTTTATTGCTACTTCCTTGTCCCTGGCCCACCTCATCTAGCCCATGAGTCTGGTGTCAGGCACACCAGGCCCCTTTCTTGTCTCAGAGCACACTGCAGGCCTCCTCCGCCAGGACACCTGCTTCCGGCCACTGCTGATCTTCCTTGGCTTCTCTTGTGGCCACTGGTCACTTTCAACCTCAAGCAGCGCTGGAACCCAGAACTGGCCGGAGCCAGGAGTTACTTTGCCTGCGACAGTTACAGAGACACAGATCCACTCGTCTGCCACCATCTTGCATGATTTAATGAATGATAAAGATTTAATCATTCTCTGCCATTTGGTTGAAAGTGTAATTTTTGCTTCCTCTTGGTATTTGGTTATTTGCTGCCCCAACCATCTTAGGGATTACAACACCATGTATACGCATGGACAGATGTAGGTCTTTCTAAAGTGTAAATAAAATTATCACAAAATGGCTGCTCTTACGCACTTTTGTCAGACATCATTTTGATGAAGGCTGGGAGAGTAACAGACACTATGAAACCATATTTAAACTGTGGGTAAATTGATGTCTAAGGAAACCCTCAAGGTTTTGTACCCTGCCTTCTTGGGGCCCTAGCCACGTGACCGTTTCCTGTGCACACACATTCAACCCGTGGGCTTGTAATAGTGCAGCCACCAGCACTTGGATGTCCAGCCATGCATACGCAGCAATTCATTGTAAGGTTAATTGCCATTGGCCTGCTACCCAACAGCACGCTAACCCTCTTATACAAAAATATTTTATTCATGAGGCCTTGTGAAGTGCAGACAAGATCCCAAGGGTCGATAGAGTACTGAACAGAACACGTGGGAGGAGGGAGAAAAGGGACATTATGGTCTAAGCTGGGACATCAAACAGAATGTATCAAAAGGGACCAATTAGTACTTATTTCTAGACAAATTATTCTACACACAACAATGAGAGGTAGGCAGAGGGGAGCCCATACACAAACTGTAAAGGCACTTTATAGGGTAATGTATATGCAGAGAATGTAAGTACACAAGAAACAAATAGATGAGCTTCAGTAAACTGTATAAAAGAGAATTGATAGAATGTGAACAAAAGGGTACACTGATGGGAGGACCAGGCTTTACAAACCATGTAGCTATAGCATCCAGTAAGAGGGACATAACAAAGACTAAACATTAAGTGGTGGCGAGGATGGTGAAATCAATGGGATTTGAAGGGTGTTGTGGGATCAACAAGTTAGATCAGGTGGAAAGTGATTAAGGGGGTCATACATACCTGGGACTTGAGATGTAGCTCAAACGGGAGGTTTTTAAGGCTGGTCTGAAAGCAGGGGGAAATAGAGAGCAGCCTGAGGTCTGGCACCAGGTCACTGCAGGTTCTAGACGTATAAAAGGGGAAGTGGTGGACTTCTCCTTTTAAAATGCGGCTCTACTTGGGAGAGGCTCTTTTGCTCCTGACCAAGTGTTGGACACCTGGGAGGATCAGTTTTTTGTAAAACGTACGTTTATTGGCATTTTGTTAAGTAAACAGTGTTTTCTTTACAATGACAGGAGCAACAGTGCCATATGATACCGTATAATAAGTCACATGAAAGCTAGGCTGAGAGCCGCCACCTGTACACTGTTAGGTCAAACTGTGGAAAGGAGACAAATTATAGTGAACTGTACAGTTTCAAAAAGTTCAGAGATTTAGTATGTCCTTTCCTCTATTGTGTGGTTTCACAGTCCATAGCGACGTGCCAAATTGGCGCTCCAGCCTTCCAGCCGGTAAGGTGCTCCAAAGCAAAAGAGAAGTGCAGAAGAAAAAAAACAATTAACCCGAAAACCCCCTTATGCCCTCCCCCCTCCCCCTAACAAGGTGAGTGGTGACAACTCTACTGTTGAAGGCTAGGTGTATGGCTGGGCAGAAGCGTGGGATGTTAAAACTGAAAGAGATGCATGTCTCTAATAGACGGGGGGCACACCGCCAGCTGCAGGCCCCGTGTAAGGAAGGCGACTAATGGGCCCCACTTATGTTCAAAGCTTTTGTAATCGTCGCGGAATATATCTGCCATTCTTTCTAGGGAAAGGAGTTTCCAGAGTCGCGCATGCCAAACTGAGACGGTAGGGGCCGCCTTCCTCTTCCATGCTGCTGCGATCGCTACTTTCGCTGCACCTATACATGTCCACATGATGGCTTTGTCGGACCTGGTCTGGTGTTCTAGAGAGGGATCTCGAAGTCCTAGGAGGACCTCCGCCATGGTGGTCGGTATAGGATATCCCAACATGGTTTTAAGTTGAGCTAAGATTTCCTCCCAGAAGGGACGTATGGTGGGGCAATCCCACCATATATGTTGGAAATCCCCCAGAAGTCCACAGCCCCTCCAGCATCTATCTGACGTGTTTGGGAAGAGTCTTTTAAGTTTGGCAGGGTACAGGTACCAGTCCATTAGGGTTTTTAAATGTGCTTCTCTAAGCTCAAGGGAGTGATTGAATTTCGATATATCAGACCAGAGTGCCGCCCATTCCCCGTCGTGTATATCTCGCTGCAGCAGGCCCTCCCACATAGCCATGTACCTAGGTTGAGCCGCGTTTAGTTTGAGCATTATTCTTGAGTGAAGGGCTGATTTTATTGCACTTAGTTTTAAAAAGAAGCATTTTTAATTCATTGCTGCTACTGTGTGTGTTTAAACTTGTGGGGGGATCACGAGCTGTGTTCAATGCTCGAGGGGAATTCTCATTGCGCATTAATCTAGGTCAGCGGTCTAGTTGTAGACGCTGACGCGATCAATCGGCTTTATAAACCGCCGATGACGCTTCCGCGTTTGGCGCCTCGCCTTTAGTTTGAGCATTATTCTTGAGTGAAGGGCTGATTTTATTGCACTTAGTTTTAAAAAAGTAGTATTTTTAATTCATTGCTGCTACTGTGTGTGTTTAAACTTGTGGGGGGGGGATCACGAGCTGTGTTCAATGCTCGAGGGGGGAATTCTCATTGCGCATTAATCTAGGTCAGCGGTCTAGTTGTAGACGCTGACGTGATCAATCGGCTTTAAAAACCGCCGATGACTCTTCCGCGCAGCGGGTACGCGACCGGCGCGCCGAAGGCGCGCCAAAGGCAAGGCCGTCTGCGCCAGACCGGGCCCAGAACTCCTGTTGAACTCCCCTCTGTTAGCCATATGTATACCAGGGAACAGCTCACCAAACTTAGAGGTAAGACCAATAGTGAGTGCCTTCATGTTAAGCTGCCAGATAGGATGAGCCCTCCTTGCACCCACTGTGATTTTAAATTTTGCCACACTCTTATACCCTCTGGAATCATGGATGATAATAAAATTAAAATGCTACTTCTGAATTGCCGATCTTTATCTAAACATGCCATTGAGATACACTTACTTATTGAGGACAATAGCCCAGATGTTCTATTTCTTACTGAAACCTGGCTAAATAAGGAGTCGGACTATGCTATTGTCTGAGCTTTGCCCCCAAATTATGTCATTTTGAGGCAAGACAGAGATAGCGGCCGAGGTGGGGGCATTGGTATCATCTACAAAAAATTTTTAGATGTAGGTTTACTAATAATCCCTTACCTGACTGTGAGAGTTTAGCCTTCTCAATTAGCTTTTCTCCCACTAATACTTTTTCAGAAATTTTAATATACCGCCCCCCGGGTGTATCTACTCATTTTTGCAAGGATCTCCCAGATATTGTCGCCAATTTGGCGAGCCCCTTACCTAATTTTTCTATCCTGAGCGATTTTAATATACACCTCGATGAATTGTCTTCTAACGCCTCTCTTGGTCTTATTGAAGGCTTGGACACATTTCAATTCAAGCAAAAAGTGACTAGCCCTACCCATGATCATGGCCATTTGCTTGATCCTATTTTTACTAATATACAGAACCTTACGGTGGCTGACCCTATCCCGGTCCCTTGGTCAGACCATTTTTTACTCTCAATTACATGGATACTATCTCACCCCTTGTTGCCACTCGCACAAATAAGAAAATGTAGTCGCATTTGGTCCAAATTACCAGTAGGAAAGTGGATCACCGAGTTAAATAATTCAGTCCCCTTACCTCAGGCTAACCCCATTATTGCCAATAATAATTATAATAACTGGCTTGAATGTTCTCTAGATACAGTGCTTCCCAGGAAAGAATCCTTTCATCAAGTGGGAATCAACAAAAAAGCCTGGTATTCTCAGGAACTGAGGCAACTCAAACAATCGTGCAAAAAATTGGAAAGAATATGGAGAACGGATTATTCTGCGAATAAAAAAGCCAAATACAGAGAGGCAATTAAACTGTACAAAAAAGAAATAAAGGCTGCTCAATCGAGTTATTACCATGACAAGATTTTCTCCGCAGCCAACTCCCCCGCGAAATTTTTAAAATCTCTTCTTACACTTCCCAGCCCTATCTCTGCCCCCGATAGCTCCCAGCAGCCGTGTGATGAAATCGCAGAATATTTCTCGGCCAAAGTCCAAAAGATCTATAAGACTTTTTCACATCCTAACCCCATTAATGACGGTGTCATCCCGAAACAGCTTACCTTGTTGGAAGAGTTCCTCCTTCTTTCCTTATCATCCACGCAGGAACTCCTCAGACAACTGAAATCGGGCTCTCCCATAGACCCTGCCCCTCCGTCCATTCTAAATCTAATCCACAAAATAGTTTTTCCAGTTATACGGGATGTGATAAATTCCTCACTTCTTAGCGGAGTGGTGCCCCCTCTTTGGAAACAGGCTAGGGTCAAGGCACTCTTAAAAAAGACAAATCTTGACCCGGAGGACTGGGCGAACTATCGGCCCATTTCCTTGTTGCCTGGAATCAGCAAGTTAGCTGAAAAACATGTCAATTCGGTCCTGTCAACATTTCTGGAAGACAATAAGTGCCTTCATCCCTCTCAGACAGGCTTTATATGCCAACAGGGTACTGAGACGGCCCTTATTGTTGTGATAGAAGAGACTAGGAAAATCATGGATGACGGAGGCTGCGCTGCTCTGATATTGTTAGATCTTAGCGCAGCCTTCGACACTGTCAATCATCAACTTATGATTCAGAGACTTAAGGAGGTGGGGGTGGCAGGAGCTGCGTTGGACTGGTTGCAGTCCTTCCTTGAAAATCGCTGCTTCTGCGTCTATGAAGGCGAAGTTGCATCAGAGCATATCCCTCTGCAGTGTGGAGTCCCCCACGGATCATCACTAAGTCCCACCATGTTCAATATTTACATGAGTTCTTTAGCTGAATTGGTGTATCCTTGGGGGATCCAGATCGTCACTTACGCAATTAGTGGTCTCCCTTAGTCAGAAGGACAAATCTGAGCCTGGTCTTACATCATGCTTGGGAAAGATCTCTGAATGGATGGATAAGTCCTTTTTGAAACTAAACGGAGCTAAAACAGAACTTATGCTTCTTGGGCATACTGTCCCTGCCAGTATTGATGCATTATGGCCCAGCGGTCTGGGTCCTCCACCTGTACCAAAAACTAAGATTAAGAATCTGGGAATTTGGCTCGATTGTAAGCTAGATTTAAAAGAACAGGCTCATAAAGTTGCAGCTAAATGTTATGGACTTATCAGGATAAGGAAGATTCTTCCTCTTCTTCCTTTGATGCTAGACGTGTGTTAGTCCAGGCGCTGATACTCTCGCGACTGGACTATGCAAACGCAGTGTACCTCGGTGCACCCCAGGGAACTACCAACAGATTACAAATCGTTCAGAACTGTGCTGCTCGCCTATTAATGAACATCCCTAAACGCAGTTCAGCCAAACCAGCCCTTATCAGTTTGCATTGGCTCCCCATTCAGGCCAGAATTAGCTTTAAGGCAATGTGCATTGTTCACAAAGCCATCTCTGCAAAAGGCTCCCCATTGATCCAGTCTATGGTTCAACTCTATCACCCTAACAGGATGCTGAGATCCAATCATAAACGCTTACTCATAGTGCCTACGATTAAGCGAGTTCGAACAGGAGGTCGGTGGTTCTCATACAATGCAGCCAAGCTATGGAACCGGATTCCTGAGCATATCCGCCTGGAACCTAACTATTTTAGTTTCAGGAAACAGCTGAAAACTTTCCTTTTCTCCTGAGTTTTGCTTGCTGACTGAGGCGCCACATTAAGCGCTGGGATGCCCTCGGGTAGCCATGCGCTATATAAGTGCGTATTCATTCATTCAAAGTAAATAATTGTAGAGGAAGGAGATCACCCCTTTCATTGAACCCACTGTTTGCACGTACTTTTCAAACCCTGTTTTCTCCCTAGTGGCGTTATCCCGTATGTGAGGAGTGAGTGCCCAGTGCCTAAGTTGAAGGTAGTGGAAGTGTTCTTCTGGTGTTAAATGGAATTCCCGTCTGCAATTATCAAAAGTTAAAATGTCGTAGTTGTGGAATAAATGGTCAAGCATAAGGCAGCCTCCCTCTCTCCAGGCGTCAAACGGGCCTTCGTGTAGGGCGGGTGGAAAGGCCGGGTTAAAGTGGATCGGGGCGTGGTCCACGCCTCATTTCCTGATATGGAGTCCCACACCTTCAGAACAGTGCGCGTGGGAGTGCTAATGTACACGTTCGCTGGCCGATCTTTCTTTGATTTCCAAACCAGATCCCACACTGTCCTCCCCGCCACCCCCCTATCCATATGAAGCCAGTGCTTCCCTGATTCCCGTTTAAATCACTCAGTCACAATCCGCAATTGCGCCGCTTTATAATATAAGCCTATATCCGGCAGTCCCACCCCTCCCCTCGTTATAGGCCGCTGCAGAATGGAAAAGGATAATCGGGCCCGTCCTCCCTGCCAAATGAACTTGGTGAGTAAAGTTTTGATTTTGGGCATAAAGGTCGAGTCCAAGTCTATGGGCAGAGCCTGAAAGAGATACAACAATTTGGGGAGCAGTGTCATCTTGACAGCGTGGATGCGGCCAAGCCAGGAGATGAAAAGGGGCTTCCACCGCTTAAGATCCTCCTGAATTTGAAGAAGTGCAGATGGGAAGTTGGCTTTGTAAATCCCTTCTACCCGTGGAGTCAGTTGGATCCCCAGGTATTGGAGGGAGCGACTCGTCTACTGTAAAGGGGATTGAGATTGGAGATCGCGCGCCTCACCGTCCGGTAATGTAAGATTCAGTACATAGGATTTGCCGAGATTGACCTTGAAGCCGGGTACGACTTCGAATTTGGTTAGTTCCCGTTGCAGGGCAGGGAGCGAGTGTGATGGATCCGCCAATGTCAGGAGTACATCGTCAGCAAAAAGCAACATTTTGTGATCGTCCCCACCGAAGGGTATGCCCCGTACCGCCAAGTTATTGCGGATGGACATTGCGAACGGTTCGATACTCAGCGCGAAGAGCAGGGGTGACAGCGGGCACCCCTGCATGGTGCCTCTTGTAAGGGAGAACGGCGCCGACAACACCCCATTGACCAGGACCTGGGAGCGGGGCTGTGAATAGTTGGCCTTAATCATGCGGATGAATTTATCAGCGAAGCCGAAAGCCGTGAGGACCCAAAAGAGGAAGTCCCAGTCCACCCGATCAAATGCCTTTTCGGCGTCCAGTCCCACCAAGACCGCTGGAATCTCTTTTTTGCTGGCTTTCTCAATCAGGTGTATTGTACGTCTAATATTGTCGTGTGTCTGTCGCCCCTTGATAAAGCCAGACTGATCGGGGTGGATCAAATCGGGCATCAAGTCTTGTAGCCGGTTCGCAAGGATAGTGGAGTACATCTTTGCATCTAGATTTAATAGAGCTATTGGGCGGTAAGAGGCACAAAGCTGTGAATTCTTCCCGGGTTTGGGGATGACCGTGACCACTGCGTTGGCCATCGAGGGGGTCACTTCGCCCTTCTCTGCCATCTGGTTAAAAAGGCTCGTGAGGTGTGGGATGAGATCGGGGGCAAAGGTTTTATAAAAGTGGGCGGTGAGGCCATCTGGCCCTGGGGCCTTGTGTAATTTAAGAGCTGTAATAGTCGCTCTCACCTCGTCCTCAGTGATAGGGGATGTTAGTGTATCGTTCGTGGCTTGTGAGATTCGGGGGAACCGCAGGGCCCGAAGATAGCTGTCCTGCAATTCCGGTTCTCTGGGTTCTGCAGTGTAGTGTAGTGTATTGTAGAACGACCCAAAGAGGTCAGCCTTTTCCCTATCTGCATGAACGAGGCCATCAGTCCCATCCCGCATGTCCCCAATGTATTCCCTCTCTCGTTTCACTCGTAATTGTCTCGCCAAGTGTTTGCCTATCTTGTTCCCTTGCGAGTGAGAGATGTGGCGCAGTTTTAAGAGTGTGTATTCTGCCCTGTTGTTATAGATAGCTTTTAACTTCCCACGCAGCGCAGTAAGGGGGCGCAGAGTCGCCCTAGTGGGGTTGTTCTTGTGTGCCTGCTCCGCCTGTTCTAGCTCACTCTCTAGGCCCTCCCTTTCGCGAGCCCGTTGTTTATTCAAGGTGGAGTTAAGTTCTATACACTTCCCTCGAATAACCGCCTTAAATGCATCCAAAGTGTTACCCGGAGATGTGTCCTCTGGCCTGTTCACCTCAAAGAATTCCGTGATTGCTGCTCGTAGTTCCGTACGCAATACCCTATCTCGTGTGAGAGAGATCGGGAAGTACCATTTGGGGGACATAGTCGGGGCCGATCCCCACTGTAAGCAGATCGATAGCGGACAATGATCCGAGATGGTAAGAGGAAAGATCTTGGCCTCACTGAGCTTGCCCACCAAACGTTGGTTGATAAAAATGTAATCTAAGCGTGAGTAGGTGTGGTGTAGGTGTGAATAAAATGTGTAATCTCTAGTTTGGGGGTACAGGGTACGCCACGCGTCTCGCAGCCAAAAGTCGTGCATTCTCTGCTTAATTTCTGCAGGGAAAGAGCCCGTTTCGGATCTGTGTGTATGAGTGCTGTCCATATCGGGTTGCCAAGTGAGATTAAAATCCCCCATTAAAATCGTTGGCCCTTCTACAAAGTGCTCTATTTTATCGAGTAGGGTATTGAGAAAGTTTGTTTGGCCCGCGTTCGGCGCATATGCTGCTATAAAGGTACAGAGAGTACCCCTCAGTGTGCCTTTAACCAGGACCATCCTTCCCTCCCTGTCTGACTGTATGTCTAGCGGCTGGAATTTTGTCGAAGCATGGAATAATAATGCCACACCCCAGTGCTTGGTATGCGCTGATGATCTATAAATAAGTGGGTACATTTTGTGTTTAAGCCGCAATTTGTCAGTTTTCTGTAAGTGTGTCTCTTGAAGAGACACTATGTCGAAGTGGTGATCTGTGAGGTACTTCCAAACCTTTTGCCTTTTCTGTGGGGAGTTGAGGCCCCTAACGTTCCACGAGGCTAAAGTGATTACCATCTTTCCCAATGGCGCCCCCCCTCCCTCGTCTAGAACTACGCTCTCGCTCCTTCGTAGCAGACATCTTGTGAAGAATGCCTCCATGCTTCCGCTGTAGTGTACTAGCCTCTGCCATAGCACCCTCTTGTCAATTGGGTAAAGAGTGCCACCACCAACAAACTCCCACCCCACCCCCTCCCAGAAATGTTAGAGAAAAAAGAAAAAACATAATCCCCAAGAATACCAACAGAAACTGATGTCGAGTGGAAGATGAATCCTCGACTGTAGGTGAGACCACCTACTCAGATGGGTTGATGGATGGCATGACCAGAGTTCCCAGCCGCGCCCATCTCGGGGAGCTCCCAGGTAGCTCAGTGTGTTCGTCACATCGCGAATAATGACTGCACTGGTGGTGATATGACTCTCTAAGAACTGCGCAATCTTCGTGATATCGCCCTCTGCAGGCTCTCTGCTCTAGCCTCATTTGTGAGTCCTCTTGGAGCTTGTAGACCAGTGTGACGGGGATACATCGTTTCGGTGTGAACCTTGTCCGTTGCGTTGCGAGGGCTCAGGATCAGGTGTCGGGAGTCCCAGCAGTTCCAGCCCCTCCCTCAGTTCTGAGATGTGCCGTTGCTTGATCTTGTACTCGAAGCTCAAACCAAACGGGTATGTCCAGCGGTATCTGACTTTGTCGGCGCGTAGTTTAGTAGTAATGGGTCGGAACTGCTGCCGCCTCATTAGGGTTGCCGGCGCCAGATCCTGATAAATGCTACAAGTATGACCCTGGAAGGAGATCGTATCGCTTTTCCTGGCCGCCATGAGAACCGCTTCTTTAACCTTGTAGGAGTGGAATTTCGCTAACACGTCACGTGTACGCCTCTGTTCTCCAGTCGGCGGTCCTCCGACTCTGTGTGCACGTTCCAGCTTGATCTTAAGAGTTTGTGGGCTGAGGAGCTCTGCAAAGAGGCCTTCAAGGAAAGCTTCAAGGTTCGGGCCTCCCGCCCCCTCCTCCAGGTCGCAGATCCGTAGGTTATCTCTCTGGGCCCTATTTTCCAGATCTTCAGCTTTCAACTGGGTTTGGCGTAGTTGGTCCTGGAGGGCGCGCATGTCGTCCTGCATGTCAGCGGTTCGTCTATCTACTTCTTGCGTCTGCGTCTCCAAGTCAACCACTCTGACTCCCACAGAGTCCACATCTTGCTGGAGGGAGGCCATTCTCTCATTGAGGTCAGTCTTCAGTTGGTCAATGGAGGCCTTGATATCCTGACCAAGCTCTTTTCGAAGTTCTGTTTTGAAGTCCGGTAGGGAGCTCATGAGATCGTCTTTCGTGAGGGCCATTGCGTCTAGGCTTTCGTCGCGTTGCACAGGTAGACGTTTGTCTGCTGGGGGGAAAAAGTTGGAGACTGTATTCGTGGTTTTAGTCGACACCCTCTTAGGCGGCATAGGGACGGACCCAGTGCTATTCCCCCTCCATACCGAAAGTCCTTTATCGCACCCTCCTGTCCCTGCCGTCGGTTGCCGCTGTGGGATATTGGCGGGTGTACGGCGGGGTTCGTGCTTGCCCCTCCAGGAGGCCTCTAGTACTTTGTGGCGTTCTAAATAGCCTTCTAGAGAAGGGGTCACTATGCGGGTGTCAGCGTATTGAGTCCTCTCCCGGGGCCCACCACTTCAGCCGGTCGTCGTCCCCATACAGATGCTCGCCTGCTTCCCCCTTAGCCGAAGCTGGACTTCCTACCCACTCCCGTCGCGAAGGGGGGGGGTGCTCTGCACTGGGCACTCTGGTTGTGTGGCTGTCTTATTCACCGCCTCTAGTCATAGAGTGAGTGTGGCATCTGGCGCGACTCCTCTCAAGCGCGTAGACCCTTTTTTTCTCCTGGTGGGATGCAATAGCTTGGAGACACTTCAGACGCCCCGGCGGGCTTGAGTTGTGTGGGATGATGCTGTCACGATCTCCACCCTCTCCTCGGGGGGGGGGGGTCCGATCAGTGGGTGCGCGGTAGCCTAAGCAGTGCTGAGTGAGGCATTCCCACCGCTGCAGGATCGTGCCTCGGCCGCCATGTTAGGGTCAGGCAAATTGCGTATGGCTCTCCCGAGAATCGGGTGTCCACCAGCGCTGTCCAACTTAGCCAGGATAGTTCAATACTCAGCCCCCCCCACGCTTGGCGCGCATCTTCAGCTCAGCAAGTAGGGCCCCCAGCACACCTACTTGAAGTGTCGACTGTAACGGAGAATCTCCTCTTGCGTGCCTCTGCCGCACCAGCCGTTGTAGAGGTCCAATGCAATGCGCGGTGATCATTTAGGGCCGCAGGAGTCCGATGGATCGTCAGCCCCACAGTCTCCTTCGCGTCGGATGAACAGCAGGACGATCCAGAAACTAGCGTCCGCCATTTTGAGGAGCTCCGTGGGCGGCTCGGCAAAGCTCCATAGTGACCTTTAATGGAGGTCCCGCTGTGAATGCCGCGTCTCACTGTCGGCACCAATCGCAGGGATTTCCGTCGATGAGCTTGGCATCAGCGACGGTGCCGTGGATCAGCACACATGTCCCCGAGAATCGAGCGTGGACAGGGAGCCGAGACGAATTACGTCTGCTCAGCCATCTTGCCCGGCCACGCCCCCCCAGGATCAGTTTTTTAATGTATTTGCATGAGGGCTTTCTAAATGAGGACAGTCTCCATGGGGAGTCATTCAAGATCTCTCAGGACCAGAAAGATGCAGTTGACTTAGTAGGATCTTGATATAAAGCTTGATGCTGTGTGAATGGTAGCTTTGCGGAGATGACTTTGGGGAAAACAGTCAGGAGCATTGCCATACACCATACAAGAAAAAAAAGACGGTTATAAGCATGTAATGTCTGAAAACGTCTGAGCTGGTGTGTGGCACGCTTGATCATGCTTATACTGAGGGCCAACAACTCAAAAACTCTCTGGCCATGAAAAGGCACCTTACTTAAAAAATGTTTTCATACATATTCACCTGATGGAAATCTTCCTCCGTCTCAGATAGGAGAGACTACATCAAGTCTTAGTCCTGAGGAGACCCGCGAATACAAATGAGCCAAAACATGTCCACACTCTATGGGAGTCATGTCCACTATGACACCTGGTACCACTAAAGAAACAAAAAAGTCCTGGTCCTTGGTTATTTTTTACAAAGCCTCCTTCAGATTCACACGAATGATCAGAAAAAGACTAAACATCACTGATCCCAATTCTCTTTAATTCAGTACTACTATTCTGACAAGGATATCCTGGAGCTGTGTACACAAATAACAGTGAATAAAATAACTCTAAGTTGCCTCCTCCTTTCTTTTCTCGGAGCTGGTAGATACCAATTTCAAAAGTTGTTTGTTTCTGATTCAGCTGTGTGAAACAGTATTTGCTGTGATACTTAATATATAAGATGGTCTATGTCTAGAATATAAAATGTGACTGTCTTAGTCTCCCTTTAAATTCATAAGACTGTTATTGAAAAATGACCAACATAACAAGTAAATTATTTATATTGCATCTAAGTTCTTGATATGCAATCTCGCACTTTATACAATGAAAAAGCATGGGGCATACATTTTTTCCCCAAGTCATGACTTGTCTGACATTGTGCAAACCTTTGTAAAGGCTAGGGGAGGGCCCCTGTCATCTAATTTCTATACCATTTAAAAAGTTAAGTAGTAGGTAACCGAAGGCCCTGACCATAAAGAGAGCACATAGCTGTAACTCCACCACACCCAACACTTGTACATGTAGTGGTACTTCAAGAACCATATGACATAGCTGTCCCTGAATCAGTACCTTTACTATAGGGCTCTATGTATTCAATGATCACTCTCAGGAGTGACTGTGATTCATGTGTCATAGAAGCTGTCACTCGGATTCCATCTCGTTCGAGCGTGGAGGGTCCATGTATGTTCTCTATATCCCCTCTGGCATAGCCCTCAAGGATGTCCCCATGATAATACATGCCATCATAGAACTTCTTAAAATTAGCCCTGTTCCTGGTGATGTGCATGGCGAAGAACCGATCATACAGCAGGTAGTTGAAGGGGTTGGAAAACAGGATGATCAAGCGACTTGACAGGTTGTCGTCCAGCTCATAGGTTAGGACACCAACGCTTCCACAGGCGGTGTATGACTTTTTGACAAATATTGTACGATCCTGCTCACCAGGCACAATGATGTCCTTGCCACGATATAAGCATTTTCCACTTTTGCAGTAATATCTATGGAAGGAATGGAAATAGATTTTAGAAAATTGTCCTGATGTGGGCATTAACTTCAAGAAGCACTTTCATCACTCAACAAGAGAAAGACACCACCAGGATGCCGTCTAAAACATGTTTAGAGGGGTCTATCTGTGAAGCTCTACTCAGAATACTGCACATCCTCATTAAAATAGACTATGGACCTGATGTCCTAATGGAAGGGCCCAGGACTGACAAAAAAACGCACAGATCTTTTTTTCTTGTGATGCCTACAAACCAATGCCAGATAATAACCAGGTCCTGATAGGGAAATCAATTTGTAGAATTCACAACTGCAGGATCTGAAATTCAGAAACTACTATATCGTCAAAGGATGCTTCATGATTCACTATAAAATTCATTACATTAAATAATTACTATTTTTTTTACTCCCTGTATGCTTGCAGTGCATTGTTAGCTCAGAGACTGGTGAGGGGCGAGACGACTGGGCACAAGCTACGATCGTAGAATGTTCTATGAATCCAGCTCTATGGGGGTTGACTACTATTACCTTTTTTGGGCAAAAAGGAAACTGGCAAGTGCCGCTCTCTCCTTCCCTACAGAGTTATGCTCAGGTAGGCGAGTGTTAGGTGTCAGACAAAACTTGTAAGAGGCTCTCTCTTCTGCAGGAGGCATATAGAGTCCGTCCCAGTACACGTGCAGAGTACTTCTCATTCTACATATATGATTATTTATTATACCCTATTTGCATTATTGTAAATATTATAAACAACTCAGAATGTATTACGCATATTACAGCAAACGTGAAATAAGCCTCAATCATATTTTATCACACACCCCTTTCCACCCTTTGGTATAACTAACCGTCCAACAGCATAGCTGTATTAGTTTATCATAATATGCCATGTCATGTAATGCCTGCTGACGTACCTTATTTGCCATCAGACCTCAAGTCGAAACGTCATGTTTCAGCATCCCTACAGCAATCAGTTTGTCTGTCTAACCCAAGCTCTATAACAGTATGTTTACACCTTTGGAGTACATGGTGCTTTATGGAATGAAGGGAGATCAGCTCATGCTCAGCTCCTGTTTTGTTACACCGCATAGTGAAAGCTTATTTGTTAAAAAAACAGCCATAAACAGAAAAGTATTGCGACTTTTCTCCTTTCTTCCAACAAGATGGCATTCGCAAGGTCATTGTACTTTGTAGCAAATTTCAGCTGCTGGCTTCACATCTTTTATTAGTTGCAGTATTTAGCCAAACATACAATCAAATCTTTACAGTATGGAATACTAAAAATAAATCTAGAAGTCTTTTGCACTCACACCATTTCCGTCTTGTGCGTGGATTGTCATGGCTTACCATCACTTACCCCTGTCTTCTACGCATACTAGTACCTTGAGAATATTTCTATAAGCTATCCGTTAGGTGATTAGATTATGTGTCTTAGGATATGACTCTAGAGCATACAAAATTGCTCAGTGGGTTTTCGGTATTGTTATACTCAGTGCTTCAGAGCACTGTTTTCTTCTCGTATCCATTGTTCGGCGAATCATTTGAGCACTGAATTGTGTTTTTACTGCACATTTGTAGAACATCAATTCTTGGATCAGAAACGCTCAGGTGATTCTCGGATAAGAAGTGCTCAGGTTAAACATGTGGTGCTGGTATTTTGCTTAATTTATGCACACCGAATGCATTGTTCTTTAACCAACTTCTTAATCTGATTCAAACGTAAAAGTACCTTCATTTGGTTCAGTTAGTATCACAAGTAATACTACTCTGCCCATTAGTATCAATGGAGTCAATCCAGAAAAAATACTAAATGTTATGCAGCGGAGGCCACCATTAACAAAGGGTGGTGGGGCGGGAGGGGGTTGTGTGAGAGCACGTAGGGGGCATGTTAATAATAATAAATTAAAAAAAAAGTACCAGATGCCGCCGGCCGCCTCCCGTGTCACTTCTACTGGCCTCTTCCTGGGATTGGCCTGAGCGGGCAGGAAAGACGCCCTGCTCAGGTCATGAAGTCTATGGGGTTTCTCCAGCCGGGCTGGAGAAACCTAAGTGCGCATGTGTGTTTTGGTCAGCATGAGACGGCTGGCCAAACACACATGAGCACTTAGGGAGTGCACGAGCACTCCTCCTCCACCCTCCCATGCCCCGCCCTTCCCTGCACAATTGGCTCAGAGCCGGCAAACGAAAAATAAAATGATGCTAGAGCATAGTTTTATTTTTCGTTCGTTATCTCTGTGCCAGGCAGTGGGGCGGCGCTCCTCCGCGGAGGAGCCACCACTTATGTTAAGTACCCTAAAGTACAGTGGCGGCTCCCCCATTGGGGCGTGGGGGCGTCGCCCCACTGCTTTCTCGCAGTGCGAGAAGGCAGAAACATAAATGGTAAAAACTACCATTTTATGTTTCTGCTTCTCGCGCTGCGAGAGAGCAGAAGTCAAAGTGCCTGGTTGGGGGGGGAGGGTGGGCGGTCCTGCTCGAGGGCAGGGGGGAGTGGCTTTCCCACTGTTGTGGGTACTGACTGTTTGGTCGGCCCTGGGGCCGTCCAAACAGTCAATACCCACAACAGTGGGAAAGCCACTCCCCCCCTGCCCTCGAGCAGGACCGCCCACTCTCCCTTTTTCTCTATGTAGGCTGCTGCTGCATGCAGCCTACATAGAGAAAATGGCCCGGCTGGGGCGCACTCCGCTGCGCCTCACCAATACAAAGCTGCCATTGCAGCGTTGTGATTGGCAGAGGGGAGGGAGGGAGGCTGCCTTTACTTGATGACGAGGGCTGCAGCAGGTCGGAATTGGAAAACGGCGGGAGCAGGAGTCGGACTCGGGACCCATCCAGAAGCGGGACGGTAAGTTTTATTTTATGTTTTTCTTTAATTAAACTGTAAACCCCTCCCGCCTCCCCCCCGCGACGACCCCATTTCCACCCCCTCCCACCCGCCCGTCATGCCGGCCGCAACTGCCTGGATTGCACACGGGACCCTTTTTGTGGTGGAGAAAAGCAGGGTGGCTGTGGAGGGGCAATTAGATGGGGACTCCTCAATTTTGATACCAATGGGCACGTGTATTATGTGAGTGATAGATCTACCCCATACAGAGGGAGCAATCATTGTATTCCCGGTACATCACCTCCATGCGTGAATAGATCTGTTTCTGTACAGCGTGACGTTGTGCAGATATTAGACTCGGAATTCATGACATGGACAGCAGCAAATCACTGGTTACTGAAAATGACGATCCAGTGGAGTAAATCCTGGGCCAATATACCGACCACTATGCTGTCAAGCCTCCTAATACCCTTTCCACAAATAACGTGATCCACCAGCGACAAATGACAACATACTAATTTGTTAAATGCAGAACAAAAGCAACATTCAGAGGGGGCGCCTCGGTTCATGTTATGCCAGCCCTCCAATTTAGCTTCCAGCAATATTAAACAGAAATGCATTACAACTCGAGCCGGCGCAACCGTCCTCACTCGGGAGAATGTTTATTATCTCCCAGCATTTTACACTGTTTAGAGGCAGACTTTCGGCCCCGTCTTTCCAGAATGTGTTTTTACATTATTAAATGTGTTCTGAACTGAAGGGCATGAATTGCAAAAGGAGTTATCGGAACTGAACTCATTTATTAATGTTTTCCGGAAACAGAATACGTTTAAACCAGATTAGAATGTACAATAGCGCATAAGTGAAATTTGAAGATTCCACACAATGCGCTACCTTATAAAACAGAAATGATTACGTTCTGGGTGACTATGCCTTCAAGTGATCCACTTTCTTTTTATTTGCCATTCTGGATAGCCACAGAAGTTGCTCCGGGCCCATGGTTATGCACAATATTTAAAATGGCGGGAACCCCTCGGTGACAAAATTCCCTTTTCAGAGCAGTTACTTCCACCGCATGAAATCACCTTAGTTCCACACACAATAAGAGAATTGTAGATTGGGATAATTTTTAATTAAAGGTTTACACAGTGTCATCATACAAACTGAAAATGTTTGTAGCAACTGGTTGCATGCGACCAGTGCTTCATTTGCACAAAAACCCCAAAAAGGGCTGGTCCAAAGTTTTTCTTATGAGAAGCCTTCCAGTGGCGGCTCCTTCATAGGGGCGTCAAAAATTTCTCCCCGTAGGTGGTTCAGGCTCGCTCGCTACGCTCGCCGCAGTGTAGTACAACAATTGTTTTACGCCCTACCACTTTCAAATGTCACCAGCCGCCACTGCTAAAGTATATGAGACAACTCCTAAAGTGTATTTAAACAAACTCAATATTCCTTTCCCAGCTACTTCTATAAGCAAAACTAGTCCTGCTGTATTTAAAGCATATAGAATTATGTCTAATGTCTCAACGAATGCTGGAGGATAAGTTGTTTGCAGTAGCTGTACAATCTGTGTTGCACTATATGCTTTCTGAGCATCATAGAAATCATTCACAAATTTCAATGCTATATCCTATTTTAATAGCAATGAGAATTGACTATGTTATTACGGTTTGCATACAAGAACTTGTCAGTATATGGCCAGTAAAGGAAAATAGTAGCAGCTGGTGGAAATAATTTATAACCACAGCATTCAATTTTATGATTCACAGAATCCAGTTATTTTTCCTCCAGCAAACAATGCAATGAATAAAGGGATTTCCAGGAACAATGCATGGTAGTGTTCTCAGAATGATTATGCCATTCCCATTTATTTCTTTGATAAACTACTTTCAAACCATAAAACAATTATTAGAATTGCAAATTCAAGTTCTTTTAGATTCATATATTACTTTCCCGTAACTACGATTTACGACAGCCTTCTTTTTCATGATCGATCATTCCCCTTTGCCATTTTGGAAAGTGTAAATATTTCTATCTAGGAACTATCACTTGCCTTGCACCAGCAAAACCAAAGCACATAATCTGCTCTATGTTCTTGTAAAAAAAAAAAAAGAAAAATTCTTTAGGATAGTAAACATGCCTGAAAGAGAGTACCTGTTCCCTGAATCTGCCACTCTTCTGTCCCCAATACAGGAATTGTTGTATCTATATTTTACAACCCCTTTCAGTACATCGCTCCGAAACACAGGTGAATAGATCATTCTGAGTCTAGAAAGAACCTCACACATCAGGTTTGTGTAACAATGGTTAAAGAAATAAATGTTAGGATCAAAATGAGATTTTGCTGCTGCCTTAAGATAGGTGAATTTTGCAACAAACAGAAGTTTGCTCTCGCCCATTGATAAAGAACAGTATTAACACGGATAGAGCAGGAACACCATCCTGGCAGCATTTGAGATATAGAACAGCCAATGAGTATATTGGTTATAATAGTAAGACTCTATAGAATTATTTTTGTTGAGATGAATATTTGTAATATACAAGCAAGTGCAGCACGTTCTTTCTAATGTTTTTATCCCAGTCACTTGCAAAAGGCTCAGGTGATAATATGTCTTCTATACTCAGATGGAAGGTATAATGCATTTCCACAGTCTCTGCTGGTTCTAGGTTTTGGTAGACCACATCATCTAAATGTATATCATCTTGCAGCAGGGTGGCTGTTAACTTGACTTGGCTTGGTTAACACACTCCCTTAGTTCTTCTTCCATGCCTACCTTCACTGCTATTGAATCTGGTTCTTCAATTTCTGGAATGTATTCAACAAGGCAACATTTGGATTAGAACCACCATCATATTCAGTGAAATTATAAACTAGATCAGCTTCAATAATATCTAGATAACAGTCCAGACAGGCCTGTTTAAGTCTCCATTGTGTGCCTAAACTCATCCCATTAAAAATCGCCAATTTGAAAGCGCATGCTTTATAACAAATAATTTCAAACCATAATTTTGTTGATTGTTAGACAGTTCACAAAACAATCTGGTAGGGTTCTGGTACTTTGATCAAACAAACCTGCAGCATGCACGGAAACAGGTTTCAGCGGTGATGCAGATGTTTTCTCATCAGGATCTGACTCATTCCCAAACATCAATCAATCAATCAATCAGGGTTTGTAAAGCGCGCTACTCACCCGTGAGGGTCTCAAGGCACTGAGGGCGGAGGGGGGGGCGGCTCCAGGTCAGTCGAACAGCCAGGTCTTGAGGTCCTGCCTAAACAAGTGCAGGGTCGGGGTGCGTCTGATGTTCACCGGGAGCTCGTTCCAGTCTTTGGCTGCGATGTAGGCGAAAGCTCTTCCGCCGGTCCTGTGTCTGCAGATGCGGGGGACCTGCGCCAGGGCGAGGTCGGTGGAGCGGAGGTTTCTCATGGGTACGTGGAAGGATAGTCGCTCGTTGAGGTATTTGGGTCCGATGTTGTGGAGGGATTTGTAGGCGTGTGTGAGGAGTTTGAAGGCGACCCTCTTCTCGACAGGGAGCCAGTGGAGGTCACATAGGTGTTGGGTCATGTGCTCATGGCGCGGTGTCCTGAGGACGAGTCTGGCTGCGGCGTTCTGGATGGTCTGGAGCCTGTGTAGAAGAGTTTTGTTGATTCCAGCGTAGAGGGCGTTGCCGTAGTCCAGCCTGCTGGTGATGAGTGCGTGGGTCACGGTCCTTCTGCAGTCGGGGGGGATCCACTTGAAAGTCTTTCGGAGGATGCAAAGGCAGTTGAAGCTAGTGGAGGCGACTGCGTTGATCTGGCGGTTCATGGAGAGTGAAGAGTCAAGGATGATGCCGAGGTTCCGAGCGTGGTCTGTGGGGGTGGGTTGGTTCCCAAGAGCAGAGGGCCACCAGGTGTTGTCCCAGGCGGAGGTGCAGGGCCCGAGGATGAGGACCTCGGTCTTTTCTGAGTTTAGCTTCAGGCAGCTGTTTTTCATCCAGGCTGCCACGTCTTTCAAACCGTCCTGGAAACGAAGTCTGGTGTCATCGGGATTCTTCGTGAGCGAGAGGATGAGCTGGGTGTCGTCGGCGTAGGATACGATGCGGAGCCCATGTTGTCTGACGATGGCGGCGACGGGGGCCATGTAGATGTTGAAGAGAGTGGGGCTGAGTGATGATCCCTGTGGAACTCCGCAGTTGATTTCGGTGGGTTTGGAGAGGAATGGAGGGAGTCGGATCCTCTGGGTTCTGCCGGAGAGGAAGAACTGGATCCAGGCTAGTGCTACTCCCTGCATTCCTGCGTCGTGCAGTCTGGCCGCGAGAGTGCGATGAGACACGGTGTCCAAGGCTGCGGAGAGGTCTAGAAGGACGAGGGCCGCGGTGTGTCCCTGGTCGAGAAGCGTGCGGATGTCGTCAGTGGCGGCGAGGAGGGCGGTCTCTGCTGTGGTTGCTGCGGAATCCGGATTGGGAGGCGTCGAGGATGGAGTTATCTTCTATGAAGGCGGTCAGCTGGGCGTTCACAAGTCGCTCTGTGACTTTGGCCGCAAAGGGGAGGAGAGAAATGGGCCGGTAGTTTTTCAGGTCCGTCGGGTCGGCCGATGGTTTCTTGAGGAGGGGTTTTACCTCCGCCCGTTTCCAGTCGTCTGGGCAGATGCCTGAGCTGAGGGAGGCGTTCATGGTCTGTCCTAGTTCGGGTGTGATGGCGGTGGCGGCTCTGTGGAAGATGTGCGGAGGGCATGGGTCGGTTGGGGCTCCTGAGTGGGTTTTCTTCATGGTCGTTGTGATGATTTCAATGCTAGCGGGATCCCAGGCCGTGATGGTCGGCTTATTGTCGGTGGTGGTGCTTGCCGTAGGTTCACTGAAGTGGTCGTAGAGTGCCTTGATTTTGAGGTGGAAGTAGGAGCTGAGCTTGTCGCAGAGTTCCTGGGAAGGAGTGACGTCTGTGGCTTCGCAGGTGGGTTTTGCGAACTGCTGTATGATGTTGAACAGTTCCTTGGTGTTGGTCACGTTGGTCTGGATTTAGTCTCTTATGAAGGTCCGTTCCGTGCGTATAATGTGTTTATCTGTGCTTGGACCAGGCTGCTATTCATTTAGAGGACACTGTTTGGATATCCTGTCTAGAGCACGGTTTGTAGTGTCTTTGAAAGCAGCAGTGGACAACTGGAAAGAATAGGTCACATGCTATGGCTTCACTGAGTCGATAAACATGTCTCTCCTTTTTTCTAGCAACTGTGGTAAGATCACCATTCCTATTCCTTCCATGGCCATGACTGGCATGGGCTCTTTGGAGGTGGAACTGAATTCTTCTTTGTCTCTCAGAGCTGTGCAATGGGAAAGAGGAAACGTAATTGGTTCAGATACCCAATGTTAGACTTGTCAGCCTTAAGGTAATCTTCCCCCAAACCTTTTTCCTTACTCTTTTCATTTTTGCTGATCTTGTTTTTGTTGGCCTATGAACTATGCACACTTTACCACTGCTAACCAGTGCTAAAGTGCTTGCGCTCTCTCTTAAACATGGTAAAATTGGCTTCCACCCAATTGGCACATTAAATGTACTTGCAAATCCTTAGATTGTGGTACTACATGTACCCAGGGCATGTAAATTAAATGCTACTATTGCGCCTGCAGCACTAATTGTGCCACCAAATTAATTAGCCTTTCAAACATGTTGCAGGACTCCCATTGCAGCGTGTGAGTGCAGTTTTAAACTGCCATTTCGACCTGGCAAAAAAAAAACTATTTCCAGACCTAAACCTTCTTTTTTTAATACAGGTCACCACAGGGTAGGCCCTAAACAGCCCTTAGGACAGGATGCATTGTATTTAAACATTTGGACATGTACCTTTAAGTTTTACATGTCCTGGTAGTGAAAAACTCCTAACTTTGTTTTTCACTAGTGTAAGGCCTACCTCTACCAAAGGAACACATTGGGTTACCTCATTACATTCAATAAGGGATACCTTTTGATTGGGAGCAGGTAGGAAAGTAAGTCATGTTTGGTGTCTGAGGAATTGTAATTTAAAATGCTCCTTAATGATAAAATCAGATTTTAAGCCAGAATTCAGAAAATGCGACTTTGGTGCCTGTATCCTGCGTCACATTACTAGATGTAGCTGGCAGTTGGTCTTTGTGTATTTCTCCCAGACAGTGAGACAAAGAGGGAATACGTGGTGGCAGGATGGGCCATCTTGGTCAGGATGAGAGGGAGGAGATGCCACCTACCACAATTGCACTTCAAAGACTCTGCCTCAACACGATCACAACACACTCACAAAAGGTTTTAAACTACCCCGTTCTGACCAGAGACAATCTGGAGCCAGGGCAGTGGGTACGGAATTTCTGACACCTCTGTGGGGGAAAACTCAAGAAGTTTCTCTCACTTCAAAGAAGGCACCAGGTATAAATGTTGGACCCTCCGATCCAACTATTCAGATCAGATGACTGTGCTGCTGGCTGAGGAGAAAGGACTGAACCTACAGCTTGAAACCAGGACCACTAGAATGTTTCCAAGGGCTAGGTAAATGGCCCCTTGTTCTGAGCTACAGGCTGCTCTTCGTCGATGCAATCCAACGCATCTCTATGTAGGAACGTACACTGCACATCCAGTTTGGAGGCCACCCAGCGCGATGCATCTCAATGCCAACAACCAGTTTACCTTTATGCATTTTGTTTTAGCACTGACAAACAAGTTACTTACCTTCAGTAACGCTTTTTCTGGTGGATCCAGTATCTATCTGTGGATTCCTCACCTTTTGAATATACCAATGGACCAGCATTCCATTGAAACTTTTAATTGCAGCTCTCCCACGTCGACAAGAATGTCATAATGTCCATGGCTCCACACAAGACTCCATTTGACGTCATTGGAGCCATAAGACACCCTCGTTGGTGTGCGGACGTCAGTTTCCACCAATGTTTTTCGTGCCTTCGAGGTGAACAGGTGAAACCAACATCACCAATGCAGAAGCATATAACAGATTTCAAGCGAAAGATTTACGTATATACACATATATATTTGTAAGTAAATTAAATACACAATATACAAACAGCCTTGTTTTTGGCATATGCAGACAACCGACGGGGCGGAGGCTCAGTGAGGAATCCACAGGTAGATACTGTATCCACCAGAAAAAAGTGTTACAGAAGTAAGTAACTTGTTCTTCTGAAGGATACATCTACCTGTGGATTCGTCATCTTTTGAATAGAATCCCCAAGCAGTCCTGCACTCTGAGGTGGGTGCCTGTCTGCCTAAACCAAAAAATCTTGCAAAACAAAACAGACAAAGTGACCATCCCTCCTCACGTCGGAGTCTAAGCAATAGTGCTTCACAAGTGTGGAGAGAGGCCCAAGTTGCTGCTTTACAAATGTCAACTACAGGGACACCTCTAGCTAAAGCAGAAGTAGAAGGCTTAGCTCTAATAGAATGTGCTCCAATACCTTCATGTGTTTTTTGTTAGTCATGGTGTAGCAGATATTTATGCACAGGATGAGCCATTTGGACAATGTCCTCTTACGCACTGCTTTTCCTTTCATCTTGCCCACATAGCTAACAAACAGCTGATCATCAAGCCAGAGCTCACAAGTTCTTCCCACATAAAAGCTCAAAGCCCTTTTAGGGTCCAAACGATAAAGCCTTTCCTCCTCTTCTGATGGATGTGGAGGAGAATAGTAAGGAGGAAGGGTCATAGACTGGCCTAAGTGGAAGGGAGTAACCACCATTAACTGGAAAGCAGCCCTGGTTCTCAAAACCAAC
Source organism: Calotriton arnoldi (assembly GCA_963921515.1). NCBI lineage: Eukaryota > Metazoa > Chordata > Amphibia > Caudata > Salamandridae > Calotriton > Calotriton arnoldi. Next base: position 1,921,914 of record CAWUFW010001618.1, read on the forward strand.
TAATCTGCATAGAAAGTCGTGATGGGGGCTTCACACTTAATGCCTGCAATTCATTAACACGTCTAGCAGCTGTTATGGGGACCACAAAAATCATTTTGACAGTAAATAATCTCAAAGGACAACTATGTAAGGGTTCAAACGGAGTACCCATAAGATAGGTCCCACCTATCTTAAGATCCCACTGAGGCATAATAAATGGAATGGGAGGATATTTGTTGGTAAGTTCCTTAATAAACCTTAACACTATAGGGGACTTAAACAGAGAAAGTTGATCAGGTAAACAAAGGACTGCTGAAAGGGCAGACAAATATCCCTTAACTGTTACCCTAGCACAACAAGGTTGTGCAGTTGCAAGCACAAACTGTAAAATATCAAATAGGCTTTTAAAGGGGTCAATGGATTTTTTCTTTACACCACTTTACAAACTTAGCCCATCTATCAGCATAACCCGCCTTGGTGGAGTGGCTTATGGCCGTAAAATCACATCAGGGGGAAGAGAAAAAAACTTGGTTGCCCCATTAAATCTCGAGGCATGTAGGTGCAGGGTCTAGAGGGGGGGGGGTGGAACCTGCCCCTGCAAGAGGAGGTCTTGCCCTGTGAGGGAGACGGAGCAGAGGGCACAATGAGAGGTGAAGAAGGTCTGTGTACCATAACCTCAGCGGCCAATCTGGGGCTATTAATATGATTTGGGCTAGGTCTTCCTGAATCTTTCCCAAAACCTGAGGACTCAAGGGTACACGGGGGGATGAAATGTGTAAAACCACAGGGAGCCCCATTCCAATTGGAATGTGTCCCCTAGAGCTCCTGAGGCTGCAGAATGATGGGCAGTGAGTGCTCTTGTGAGTGGCAAAAAGGTCTATCTGAGGGGTCCCCCATAGCCAGAAAATGTGACCACTTCTGGATAGAGATGCCACTCGGGAGCAGCTGAAAAATGCAGGCCGAGACTGTCCGTACACACATTTAGAACCTCGGCCAAGTGATCTGCCATGATACAAATCTGGTGGTCCTGAGCTCAGGACCAGAGTCATTGAGCTTGCCTGCAGAGAGGTTACGACCCTACTCCTTCCTGTTAATTTATCTACCACATCCCAGTAGTATTACTTATTAAGACTTGAATGGACTGACAGCAAATGGAAGGTAGGAAGGACTAGAGAGCCACAAGTATCGCCTTCACATCCAACAGATTGATATGCAACAATTGTTCCTCTGGAGACCAAAGACCTTTGATCTCCAGATCCCTCAGAATAGCGTGCCACCCTAAAGTGGAGGCATCCATTATTACTGTGGCTTCCCTTGAGACAGATTGCCAGACACCCCCCACCATCGAAGATCCTGACTGACTCCGAGATCTCCGTTGTGTCAAAACCACTGCCCACGAAGACACTACTGGAGGGCCCTCATGAGCCAGCATGCATGGGTGACTAACAGAATGAAGGAGGCTATCGGACCTAGCAGTAGCAAGACCTTCAGGATTGTAACCATAGCTCCATTTTGTAACATCAGAATCACAGCCTGAATGTCCATAAACCTCTGAGGAGGAGGATTGGCACAATTCACTGTAGTGTCCAGTGCTGCCCCTATGAACAGGGTGCACTGCAAGAGCTCTAGGTGGGACTTGGGCTTGTTGATAGAAAAATCCATGTTGAACAACAACTGAGGTGTCAACTGCAAGTGATGCAACACCAACTCTGGCGACCTGGCTTTGATTAGCCAATCGTCCAGGTGAGGGTACCGGTATTCCCCAACTTCTGAGATGAGCCACAACCACCACCATCACCTTCGTGAAGAATCGAGGTGCAGAAGTTAGTTCAAATGGAAGGACCGCAAACTGGTAATCTTGCAACCTGTGAAGCAGAGAAACATCCTGTGGGCCTGCAGAACGGGGATGTGAAAATAGGCATCCTGCTAAACGATCGAAACCATCCACCCTTTCTTTTCCAGCGCAAGAAGCACCTGTGCTAGGGGTAGCATTTTGAACTTTTCCTCCTTGAGGAACCAGTTCAAAATCCTGAGGACTAAGATTGGATGTAAACGACCATCCTTTTTGGGAATAAGGAAGTACCAAAAACAATCCCTGATGCCGTTTCTGCTCTGGAACCAACTCCACTGCGCCCTTTTGAAGTAGGGATTGAACCTCCTGTTGGAGGAGCAGAAGATGTTTGTCTGAACAAAAACCTTGTTGGGGAGGAAAGGGTGAGGGAAACTCCTGGAAGGGCAGAGCGTACCCAATTTCTATAATATCCAGTACCCAAAGATCCGTTGCTATGTACCTCCTCTGTGTAAGAGAATGGGACAACTGTCCTCCCATTGGGCAAGGATGATCCAAGATGGCAAAACTTGCAGCCATCTTCCTCCCCTGCAAAACATTGGCAGGGGAGGAAGATGGCTGAAGGGCAGCACCTCACTGTCTAACTCTGCCCTGCCCTCTATAACTTCTATAGAGGGGATTGGATGTCTGCTGTTGCTGCTGCCTTGCACAAAAGGAGAAGCTCCAGCCAAACTCCGGGAACCTCCCAAACTGCCTAGTCATCTCTGGGCTGTGACTGAAGGCCCAAAGATCTTGCAGTCGCTTTGCTAACCTCACGAAGGCAAAATCGGCTTCGTCGCCAAACATTCTCGACCCATCAAATAGCAAGTCCATCAGGGAAGATTAGACGTCAGGTGAGAAACCAAGCCCTCTCAACCATGCAAGCCTCCCCATCACCCTTGTAACAAAATCAGCAGTGTCCAGGCCCGACTGAATGACCTGATGAGCAGTGGGTTGGCTGCCATTCAACAGCTTTGTAAACTGCCACTAAACCTCTTCAGGCAACTTCGGAACCACTGTTTTGGCCGATTCCATCAATGCATGGATGTACCTTGCTAATAAACAGGTTGTATTGGTCAACTTCAAAGTCATGCTACCAGAGGAGAATGCCTTCTTTGCAGACTGTACCATTCTCTTTGATTACCGGTCTGCAGCAGTCAACTTTGAGGAAGAGGACCGGGCATATTACACACCGAAGAGACTATGCAGATATGGGCTGCGGGGTGACGCACAGTGCGATCGCTGCAGTGCCCCGTTGGCTGTCTTTCTCCACCTAGCTTGGTCCTGCCCAGGTATTTTAGCTTTTTGGGCCTTGGTTTTCGGTGAACTGAGTTGTATTACCGAAATAGTCTTCGACCCTAACCCCACGCTAGCTTTACTGGGATACTCCTTATCTATACCCAAGCGAACCCGCAGACTTGTTGATATGGGACTCCTGATGGCCAAACGTAGGGTGGCGATCAATTGGTCCCGAGGCCCACTTCCTACTCTCCCACAATGGAGAAGCGACATGACATATTGCAGCACACAGACTGAACTATACAGTGATTTGCTCCCCCCACGAAATCGACCCAAGAACTTCTGGGAATTATATAACACCTACCGAGCTACCTCTGCACGAGAAGCTAGTGAGGCGACGGAAGCAGTGTAGGGTTGAGAGGTCCCAGTGTAGCTGTTGGCTAACCAAACCACATCCAAGGAATGCCCACAGAATAAACTACATGGATGTGGGGGCCAAGGGATACACGCCTGGTGTGCATAAATGCAGCTAATAATCAACATTGCCTGCCTTGATGTTTCTGTTGCCTGTCTAATCATTGAATGCTGTCTGTACTGCTCTCTTACAACGCTGAGTCTCATAGTTGTATGTTATGAAAATCAGTAAAATAAATTAATTAAAAAAAATAAAAACATTTAGGAAGAGGAACCAAACTTTCAGGTGACGGGTGGGTGGTTAAGAATGACGGATCACCTGGAGCAAGCTTGTATCTTCTCGCGATAGGTCTGGATATTTCTGAAGAGGGCACAGGTTTTTGCCAAATTTCCACTATAAGCTCAGTCAGAGCTTCATTACAGACCCCCCAGGATATTGCGGCATAGATTTGCAAATTTAGTGGCACAAAAACTGATATTTAGCAGCACAAAAATGAAGATTTAGCGGCATTATTGCGGCACTTTATTTTACTCGTAATCATTCCTTTTCAGCCCTAAATCAATGGAACCTGTTTTAGCATAGTATTCCACTTTGAAATAGGCATATTTAAACTTTCAGCAGCTCTACGGAAGCACGGCTCCAATCTACTAACCTCGTGGTAGCGGGCCGTATTTCTCCCTGGGATGTTCTAGCACCCATGTATGCACCCCTGGCGGGGCACCACTTTCACCACTCCCTGGTTTCAGTCACACAGCTCCCTTCACTCTCTGGTTTCAGTCACGCAGCTCCCTTCACTCTCTGGTTCAGTCACGCAGCTCCCTTCACTCTCTGGTTTCAGTCACGCAGCTCCCTTCGCTCCCTGGTTTAGTCATGCAGCTCCCTTCACTCCCTGGGTGCAGTCACATAGCCCCCCTTCGCTCCCTGGGTGCAGTCACACAGCCCCCCTTTGCTCCCTGGGTGCAGTCACACAGCCCCCCTTTGCTCCCTGGGTGCAGTCACGCAGCCCCCCTTTGCTCCCTGGGTGCAGTCACACAGCCCCCCTTTGCTCCCTGGGTGCAGTCACACAGCCCCCCTTCGCTCCCTGGGTGCAGTCACACAGCCCCTCTTAGCTCCCTGGGTGCAGTCACACAGCCTCCTCTTGTATCGCGTGCACCGACTCCCTTTTATGGGTAGTGCTGACAGGACAGACATCTCGCAATAATCATCCTTCAGAACCAGGTTCCCCAGTTCCAAATTTGGCAGCTCTGACCATGGTGTCACATTCTCTCCCCCACTAAACACCATACTGCCCCACTGAGAGAAACTCGCACTGCCGTCAACTACAACCCAATTGTGCCCCGCTATGAACACCTGGATGCGGCTCAATTTAAATTACGCACTAGACAAGAGCAATATGCTGCCTACAAAAAAAATGTAACAACATCCTGGAAAAAAGTAAACACTCATAGGGAATCAAAATTAAGTAAAGCATTTGAAATGTAAGCAGGAACAACATGGTTACTTAACGCTTTTACACTCACTATTCAGAAATCAGTGAGTACTTTTGCCTGAAAAGTTAAGGACATGACTACAGGACACGAAATGGAACCATTGCTTATATCCTTACAAAACGTAAGCAGTATGGTAAAAAGACCACTTCCCTGAACACCGAGCCGCAGTACACATTTTGTTTTGCAATCCACGTGTTGCAGTACCTCCAGGATTGGTGCACTTGTTCCACGCCCGGGGGGGGGGGGGGGGAAACGCTATTCAAAGAAAGACAAGAAAACAAAAGTAGCGCTTCACTGGCAAACTCTGTAGAGTGGCGCAAATGTGTTTGGGTGTGAATAAAATGAATCTGGCCACTTTGCTACCACTCTGTCTGGCTTTATTTAGTTATTTTTCATATTTTGAATCTTTTATTCCCACAGCTGCACTTTGGAATAGTGCTTTAAATGGGCCGGTACTGTCGGTACGGAGTACCAGCACTTTTTAGGACTCGCCTACGCAGCGCGCATGCGCTACTTAGGAAAAAGACCTTTTGGAATAGATTCACTTTTCGCCCTAAAAACGTGCACGCGTTGCATTGCTTTCAATGGCAACGCATGCACGTTTGGCGATTCTCTTGCGGGAGCGAGCTTTGACACCATATGTTTGTAATTAACTTGCAAACATATGGTGCCCCTGCTCGCTCCCGCAAGGGAAACGCTGTGTGTGCTTATGGCCGCACTCCCCCCACTGCATGCATGAGTACTGTTTCACTTTCGCGGCCGCGGGGCCGCACTTGTGTTTCAACGCTTGTTTTCATCTGTCTGCATTCCACGTACTGTCGCCCTAAGCTCTCGTCTTCTATACTGTTCTGTGTCTGCTCTTAAGCTGCCCTTCCTTCTCCCATTCTCCTGTGGGCACTCCGCTTCATGCCAACTTTAGCCATTTGGATACACCCTGCTCCCCGTTTTCCTTAGTTCCCTTTATCCCGCTCAATACTCCCTTAATGTCTTTGCTAGTCCTTGCTTTGAGCAGGCCTTTCATGCATTCTACTTCGTGCCCGCATGTATCCACCCCAGCGTACCGTGCTTCATGTCCTCCTTTAAGCCCCATGATTAAACTTCATGTCTATTCCTAGTTGTAGCACTCTACTGCCAGCTTTTTGGGGTGCCCTTCGAAGTAGGTGAATGAAATAGATTTTGATTGCTTTTTTGTAGATCTGTTATTAGCTTCTTTAAAGGTGTCACGTAAATATTTTTTACGTAAATGTAATAATTTCGAACAGAGGCAGAATAAATACTCAAGTTTTTCACCCTGCCTACAATCAAAATTATCAAATCCTCGAGAGTCCCATGATCCTTCGAACTATAAAATAGGGATATAAAGTAGCCGTAATCATAGTTATTAATTCTTTATTTGCTGTTTTAGTAACAAAGCAACCTATTCTTGCATCCCAGATAGGTGTGGAATGTCAACTCCAAATATTTATATTGTAGTAGGTCACACAGATCAGTAATTTGGTTCTCCTTTAGTGCCTTCCTTATTAATTTGTTTTTCTCCCTATGGGGATGCTCCTAGTGGACAGCAAGTCCATAGACGGAAGATTGTGCACCACTATGAGATGACTGATTCTGCTTATATTTAAATACATATTCCTATACATTTTAGTTGAACCATGATTAGGCTTTTAAAGGTTCCTGTCATGGCTTTCTTACACACACAAACATAGTTAATAATAGGACCTATATGATGCATTAATTGATGTTCAGTTGAACTCCAATCTTATCTTTGTTGCTGACCGAAGATTTAGGAGGGTTTTGATGCTTGGGATGTAGATTTTGTTTTAATCGGTCAGTTATATATATTTTTTACGATTTAAAGCTGGAGATGCGTATAAAAGTGCTGGGATTAATTTAGTGTTTAAGCTATAATAAAAAGGTGCAACTGCTCTCCCACCATATTCGTAAGCAGATCTTTTGATCGATTTGGTTATGACTACTGACCTTTTGTTTCTTCCTGAGAATGTGGTATTTCCATAATAGCTTTCCGTCAATCATAACGCCTAGATAATCCGAGGTTCTCACTTGGTCCATGTATGTGGTTGCCACCCAATTTCCATTTCAGGTGTTCAATGCCTTTGCCAAAGATCATCATTTTTTTTTTTTGTTAAATTGATTGATAACCCATTTGCTGTATTAAAAGCAAATATTCTTGAGAGTTGGTGTTGTAAGCTGGCAGGAGTAAGAGAAAAGATAACGAAGTCATCAGTGTTTGCTAGATGCGTAATGGGATGGTTATCAAGTTTAGGAGCCAAAAACCTAGATTAGAGTCAAGGTACCCTGATAGATCCAAGATGTAAAAAGAGAACAACATTGGACCTAAAACAGACCCTTGTTTAACTCCTGTAAATTTGTACATCTTTGACGATAGGTTGTTCCTAGTAGGATAGCTTAACTTGCAATAAGGCATCACTATATAGGTAATGATGAGATGTAACAGTGAGTAATCAGTTCCCCAGTTGAGTAGCTTAACCCACAATCTGCCTCCGTCCACCTTGTCAAAGGCCATACTGCAGTCTATGTAACAAATATACCGTGTTTTCTTTTTGTTGATGGCATTGTTAGCTAATGGGATGAGGGCCATAAATTGCCAATCCTGGCGCAGGCTTTTTCGGATGGCGGTTTGATTCATTGGCAAAAGGTGTAGGGACGAGGCCCTTGTGGTTAATTTTTGTAAAAGAAGCTCACAAACAATTTGCCCTCAGCCTCAAGGAGCGTTATAAGACAATTTTTGGGATAATTTTTGGGACCTTTTTTGTGGATTGGGTTTATAAGTTCTTTTCCATGACAATAGAATCTGACCTGTATCTAGCACTTTTTAAAATAGGTTTTGTAGTAGAATACTCCAAAGACTCAGATCGGATTTGAATACTGATGTCGATTTCCTGCTTGTGCTGGCCGCTCGTGACTGCCCGCTGTTTTTTTATTAGGTAGCAAACTTCTTCTTGGGAAATGTTTATTTTCTTATTGCAATAGGAGCCTTCAATTATTAGTGGGTTTGGGTTTTAAGTGAAACGTTCGCTCATATGTTTCACATTGGTTGTTCGAACAGACAAAATCACTATTGATTTTGTAGGTAGTTGTCCCAAACCCTATAAAAGCCCAAAATTTGCTAGAGCGTTTCAAGTTTATTGCCTCTTGTAACTCCAACCATGCTTTTGCTTCTTGGTCAGTTTTAACGCCTTGATTGTGTTCTTATACTGATATTTGGATTTTTTGATTAGATCATCGCTTACCTCAATGTTGGGTATTTTTACCAGATGTCTTAATGTTTTTCGATACTCCAGCTTTACAATGATTAGTTGCCTGTTGCTTTTGTTAAGTCTGGCTGTATTAGTGTTCAATGAGCAGAAGAAAATAAACTTGAGAGTAGAGTTTAGGAGATGTTTAGATCTTCCCAGTCATAAATCCAAGATTGAGGTAGCTCATTCAAATTGGTTGTAACAACACACTGTTAGTTATGTGTGCCAAGAGTTGTTAATATTAGGTTTATGTCTTGATCCCATCACATTTTCCGATTGCTAATGGAGATAACGTTATTGTTTGTAAATGAAGGAGCGGTTTGATATTTTTCATGATTACAGTGTAGTACAATGAGCTGTGGGTTATGGTTGCTGTCCGCTCTGGATATAATTGAAAAGTTTTTACACCAATCAAAATAAGCTAACTCTGTAAATGTGTAGTCAATGATTGAAGTGAATTTGTCAGTTACAAATGTTGTTGATTTTACTGGCCTGTCATTAGACAAGCTACCATTTACTGAACTGAATCTCATGTTTGATAAGAGATTAAACAAATGGTACGAATCAGTAGCTGTTTTGATTTTGCTTTTGTTCGTCAGTAGTGAGGTCAGTGTTATACACTAATCTGGTGAGTCCTCTAATACACTCAATGGGTGAATAGGAAGTAGATCATTAAAATCACCTGTTGCAGTGATGATGGTATTGGCATATTCTTCTAAGACATTATCTAGTTCACCCAAGATAGCATTATATCTGTCACTTGACTTCTTTATAGACAGTGGGAGATTAATGTTAATAATCAGAATGGGTTTGTTCCCTTTAGTCTTTAACAGCACTGCCAGTAGTTCTATTGACACAGTCAATAAGGCAGAGCCTTTTATACTTTTTAAAAAATATTTTATTTATTGGCATTTAAGATTATTACAAACATATCTGCATTACCAAGTCAAACAGCATATATATTATATTAGTGCCATCTATAACCAAAATTGACAACCCAAAAAATGAACTTAAAGGAGCAAGACAGTATGACCAAACAGGTGTGGAGTTCACATAACAACTTATGTCAAGAAAATGAGCATTCCATACCAAACCATTTAGTGGATGTGGAAGGTGTATTATAACTACAAAAGTGTTGCGGCAGTGACCAAAGTTTGAAGGCTGGCTAGTTATACATATGTAGGGGTCTGAGGAAATGCCTAGTCTAGGTACGTGATCTAGACGGAAAAGGTGAGAGCAGCGCACACAGGCTCATATATATGCGGGCCCACTCAGTTCATCAGCCTCCGAATGTCAATACATCTGCACTAATTTATCAAATCCAGCACTTAATTCCCCACTATATCACCTCTGCTCCTTTCCATCCCCCCCTCTCCGTTTTTATCTATCCACTCACCCTTTTTGCTTTTTTACATATCTGTTTAATCACTATTTCGTCGTAACCCCTTCTAGTGCGACGCCAACATCTCACCGGACATCTACTCAATGCAGCATAAATACACTCCACATACCACTCAGTACCACATAATTACACGCCACATAATTACACTCTACGCAATGCAACATAAATACACTCCACATAATACCACTCAGTGCCACATAATTACTCGCCACATATTTATACTCTACTCAATGCAACATAAATACACTCCACATAATACCACTCAGTGCCACATAATTATATGCTACATATTTACACTGCACTCAATGCAACATACACTCCAAATAATACCACTCAGTGCCACATAATTACACGCCACATAATTACACTCTACTCAGTGAAACATGAATACACTCCACATACCACTCAGTACCACATAAATACACGCCACATAATTACTCTACTCAATGCAACGTAAATACACTCCACATAATACCACTCAGTGCCACATAATTACACGCCACATATTTACACTCTACTCAATTCAACATAAATACACTCCACATAATACCACTCAGTGCCACATAATTATATGCTACTTAATTACACTGCACTCAATGCAACATACACTCCAATAATACCACTCAGAGCCACATAATTACACGCCACATAATTACACTCTACTCAATGCAACATAAATACACTCCACATAATACCACTCAGTACCACATAATTACACACCACGTAATTACACTCTACTCAATGCAACATAAATACACTCCACATAATACCACTCAGTACCACATAATCACACGTCACAATTACACTCTATTCAATGCAACATAAATACACTGCACATAATACAACTCAGTGCCACATAATTACACACCATATAATTACTCAATGCAACATAAATACACTCCACATAATAACACTGGGCCACATAATTACATGCCACATAATTACACTCTACTCAATGCAACATAAATACACCCCACATACCACTCAGTACCACATAATTACAAGCCACATAATTACACTCTATTCAATGCAACATAAATACACTCCACATAATACCACTCAGTGCCACATAATTACACTCTACTCAATGCAACATAAATACACTCCATATAATACCACTCAGTGCCACATAATTACACACCACATATTTACACTCTACTCAATGCAACATAAGTACACTCCACATAATACCACGGGTGCCACATAATTACACGCCACATAATTACACTACTCAATGCAACATAAATACACTCCACAAAATACCTCTCAGTGCAACATAGTTACACGCCACATAATTACTCTACTCAATGCAACATAAATACACTCCACATACCACTCAGTACCACATAATTACATGCCACATAAATGCACTCTACTCAATGCAACAAGTTGCCAGCAGTGCAAGTACAAAAAAACTAGAAGACATTTTTTATGTTAAAATCTTTTTTTAATCAGGTTGTTCAGTTGAATATAATATCGTCTTGGTTTGTATAAAAGTAACAAAAATGCATAACACTTTTTATTATAACTTTTCAACATGATGCACACAATGCTCTACAACATAGCCAAAAGTTCTGGCTAAACACATAAGGTCCCAAAGGCGAGACCTATTGGCTATGCCAATGCTTGTTTATTTTGTGAGAGAGTACCAGCATTTCTCAAGAGAAATGCAATACCTTTAATTGGAGAGTACCAGCGCTTCTAAGTGGCTGATCTACGCGAGTGTTGGGGAGTAAAGTAAATTAAGTAAATTAAATTAAGTGTTGGAGAGGGTTTATGTAGGTGTTAGGGAAAAGTGAGTGTTGGTAGTATGTAGGTGAAGGTATAGTGCAAACGAGCAATGCAGTGTGTGTGTCACACTTATCGATGGCTGTCAATGTGGATAGTCTTGTTTAGAGATGATGGTAATACCCAATTTAGCTATGTTGTTCTCTGGGTGATGATATGGAAGATGCACCAGAGTATGACTTTTCGTGTTTGAGGTTGTAGGTGTTGCTGGTGGGACAGTTTGTTGTTTTATGAGAAGTAAGGTGCATTGAGTAGTGGGAAGTAGTTGAGTGCTGGGCAGAACACCAATTCAGTCTGGATTTCAAGGGTCATTTTGGGCTCGAGGATGATTTTAGTGATTTTAACAATGTGTACCATTGTTCATTGTGGAAATCTTGAGATTTGTTAAAGGCAGGGGGTATCTGTCTAAGGAAGGGGTGTGCAGTCCAGTTACTTTTGACCACTGTCATTATGTTGAAGGACAATGTTATTGGTGTGCCAATGGGCCCGACTGGGGATTTAGTTATGCTGATGAGATGTCATGCCTCGGGTTGAAGTTTCGGAGAAAGACAAGGTCGTTAGTTTTCACAGGGCTTTGGATATGAAATTGATAATGGTGACAGAAATGTTTTGTTGTATATTTATTTGTAGACTGGTGGCAATTTTTCATGATATGTAAGCTTTGTTGGCTCTGTTGCACATTTGCCACTTTTGACATTTTCTTGTGTAAGGCGTCTGGTTTATGGGGTCTTGATGGTGAGCTCTGAAGTTATGTATGGATATAGAAACTGAAGGTCATGTTATTGTGAGGAAAAGTCGGCCTCTCCACCTCCCGACTTGTAGACCCTTCAGTTTGTTTAATTTGTGGTAGAATAAGATCCTGTAGTCACCTGTTTTTAAATGTATTGCGAAATGCCCATTATGAAATCACCAGACCTAAAGTGGTCTGAAATATGCATTTTAGAATCAATCTGAACACCCAGTAGCTGGTCAAGTACTTGAATGGAACCCAAAGCTGTAGGGTTGTTTTCGGGAAGGTTCGTAATTTGCTGAATATACTCTAAAAGCACTCTCACGCACCCTCCTTCAATCTTTCCTTTACAGCAGCAGAGCAGAAGTGGACATTGTCGTTGTATGCTCTGGGCAAGAAGGAAAAGACAGTCTTTTTCCTTCTCTGCCCGCCCCGCCCGTCCCGCCCGTCCCAGTGCTGGGATCCTTATTTTTGGCATTCTTTCCTGCAATTACAGGACAGCAGTCGAGTCTGCAAGCTGGAGAGCAGAGAAGCGACACTTTCCTTTTCTCGCTCGTCTTTCATAAATATTGTAATGGAGGAAGCAGGCAGCTATTACGGCTGTACAGCGCCGTTCACGTGGTGGCGTATGCGCGTACTGCCAATAAAATGGCATAATTTTTTTATGCCTGCCAGGAGACCTTTTTTTGCAGCCGATTTGGTAAATATCGCAGCCATCGCGCTGGCCAGCTGATTTCGCAATTTTTTCGTGAATCGCAAAATCACGAAATGCGGCTGCCCGCGGCCCCCGCAGGGGGCCACCTAAAAGGGCGGCCCTTTAGTGCCATTTGGGCACAAACGCCACCCCTCCTAGTCTAGTGGTTGGACTCAGGGTAGGAGTCCTTCGCCTCGGCGCACTAGGCGCGTCACGTCCGGCGCACGCACAGAGGTCGGGGAGGGTACTTACACCTCCCTCCGCCTCTCCGGCGTCCTCTTTGCGCCAGACACACCGTCTTCGGGTCGTCGAGCGTTGTCTTCGCCGTCATTGTTGGAGAGTTCTGCGGTGAGTCGCCCCCGCTCCCGCTGTGGCCGCTGGCCGCCAGCCCGTTGGGATCCATCCGCCTCCCCCCTACACCAGGTGGTGTTCCCGGGCCCCCTGGATGACCGCTGGTTTTCGGTCCGTGCGGCCTGGGTGCGGGGTGGGGACGGGCTGGAGGGTCGGAGTGAGGGGGGTCCGGTCGGGGAGTCACGGTGGCCAAGGGGTTTGGGTCTTGGTCGGCCTGAAAATTGATTGTTTGGTTCGGGGGGCGCTCTGTTCTTGTGACTTTTGGTTTCGGGGTGGGCTGCTCCAGGGCCATCGCCGGCTCTGCGGGCTGTGTCCCCTGCTGTGGTATCGATGCGGGCGCTTGATGGACTCTGCACGGGACAGCGTGCGGCCCGCACTCACGTTCATCCCGGCGGGATGGGCCCACACCATTGTCTCCCGCGCGGAGGGGCGAGCAATTGCACGGGGTGAGGGACGGCCGAGCAGGCCTTGTCGTGCCAGCGGGGGGCGTTGGGTCCAGGCCATCCGGGCGGTTTGCACCGGGGACATGGCCCAACTGGGGAAATCGCCTGCCCCCCCCGCCATTCATGATGTGTAGTTGTGCTTGTGCGGGCAGGAATCGGATGCTGAGAGTACCTGTGCTTCCTCAATGTGAAGGGAGGAATGCGGGCACTCGCAGGGAGCTAAGAGGCGTTCTGCAGAGTGAGAACTCTGGTGTGCTTCGTGAGTGGACACAACCTTTATTTCGTTATAACATAGTTGATTGTTGAGAATTACGGGATCACTTGTCCATTCCACGGACCACGATCGGGCAGGGGGTTGGGCGGGGCCTCCCTCCTGCTCTGGGAATTCGGTGCGCGCCCTGCAGTTCACGACCTGGCCTCAGCCTCTTGGGCGGCATCCAGGGCTCAGCCGGGCGGTGCGTCGCCTGCTGCGCTTGTGTGCCTGGGTGCGCCAGTGCGGGTTGTGCTGGCACACGTGGGGTGAGTGTGTTTTCTGGGTTTGGCGTGGTCGGTGCAGGTCCGGTCGCAGCGACCTAGGAGCGGTGCGCGGGCGGTCTGGGTTGAGGCACTCACTGGTACATTCGTTGTGATGGTGCCTGGTGTGTCATGGTGTCTTGCACTGGAGCGGGGTAGGTGTCCACCGCCATAGCAGACGACCTCTTGGGCCAGAGTCGGACAATCACACAGGGTGAGGGGCCCGTTTTGGTTGTGTCCATCAATGTCTCTTTGGCTGGGGAATGTATTGTAGCGTGTTTATAGTGCGTACTACTATGGGAGGCGCTGTAGTGCTTATCCACACGGATAGCATGCTTGGAAGGGAAATGTTTTTATTTCAGCCTAGGGTTCTGTTGTGACCGGCGGCGGGCAGGCGGCACAATTGCTGGGCTCGGCTGCATCTTTATCTATTCAGCCAGCAGCACCCAGTGTTACGCACGAGAAGTTGCAGTTTTCTCAACGGTGGCATTTGCCCGCCACCTACTGGGGCAGAAAATTAATTATTTACCCCCCCAGACCGGAAGCTCCGGTCCGAGTCCCACGGGTTGCAGGTTTGCCCCCTAATAGCTATGCGGACTCAGGATTGCCTGGGCTGGTTGCTTGTGTTTTCCCAGAGATGGATCTGCTGGCGCATGCCTACTGCCCGCCACCACCGGGGTGCCACGGGGGGTGTGCTGCCCGCCAGGGCCCCCTGCTCTGCTTAAGAGCGCCCTGCCCTCGTGCAGGGCCGGATGCACACCCGGCTGGGCGCAGAATGGCCGCTTCTGCCCCAGTGTCCGGGCATGCATCATTACCATGCAGGAGTATGCGCCCCTCCCCCGCTCGGGCTCTGAGAGGCTGCTTTTGCCCCAGCGATTAGGCTCGCTGGGGCAGCACGTTTCATCAAGGTTGCTACGGTTGGGGGGGGGCAGGAGGAGGGCACAGGTTAAGATGCAGGGCAGCCGGGGGCGCCCATGTTTGGCTGGGAGACTTAGGGGAGTACCTGCCGACTGGGGTCTGTGGTCCGAGCGCGGGGCCAGTTAAAGTGACCATGGGGAGCCTATTATGCAGTTTTTGCAGCCGGCTCATGCCACCCCAGGTGGGGCTGTCCCTTGCTGCTAGTTTTCCTCCTGCCCGGCTTTCTGCTTTTGCACTGTGGGTCGCGTTGCCGCTGTGGGCTGTCCCCAAGGGCTCCTTCAAGCCTTGGCCTATTGTGCAGTGAGTTTGTCCTCGAATCCTTTTGAATCCAAAAGCAACCGGCATGGCTCGGGCAAATTGCGCCGCCATGGGGGAGGGAGCGCTTACTCGGGCGTGCTTCTCAAAACGTCGCCCCCCCTCCCCCTTTGTTTCCTCCCGGTCACGCCGTCTGGTCATGTCGCGAGTGCCCTTGCGGTCCCTGGTCTCGCTGGATACATTGTCCCCCTGCTTTGTGTTGCGGGGTGCCTTGAGCCTGGTGGCAGCATAGGTCGTCGGTGATGGATGATGGTGAGTCTGAGGCCCATGTTTACATTGTACTCGAATAAAGTCTTCGCTAGTGTTGATGAACTCCACAACACATTTCATCACAAAATACCCCTTCATAGTGTTCTGTCGACTACCTTGTTCTGAAATGTGCAGGGGGTAGCTGGCATGGGTAGGTTGGATATGCACCGTATCATTGTTTGATTATGCTACAAGGAAGTGTCATTCATATTCTTTTGAATGTCACTCGCAGTTGTACTGAAATGATGGAAATGTCACACATAGCAATCTGAAACCTGGGCAGCTATGGATGGGGGCGGCTAGCTCTCGGTTGGCTATGCAACTGAGCTATAATTGTGGCTTATTTCACCTTATGCAAATAGAAGCACTGATTAGCCAATAGATGGGCTTGTTGTAGGTAGTGCTCCTTTTGGAGTAAAT
Source organism: Calotriton arnoldi (assembly GCA_963921515.1). Taxonomy (NCBI): domain Eukaryota; kingdom Metazoa; phylum Chordata; class Amphibia; order Caudata; family Salamandridae; genus Calotriton; species Calotriton arnoldi. The sequence goes on from CAWUFW010001618.1 coordinate 1,937,966, forward strand.
ATAAGGATGCAATGACGTGCTGAATATGTAATGTAACTGGCGCTCATGTTTAGCGTTTCAACACCTTTGCAGTCACATACACGTTACATTTGTGTAATTAATATGTAATTCTCAATGCGCGTTAGATTAACGCTATGAATGGCGGATCGATCAGGCTTTTCAGAGAGTGGAATACCTAGTACATGGGCGGTGTGCCGGTGGCCGGTCTGAATGCCATAGTCTTTGCCTGAGTAGGCTAGGGAACCCTGCAATTAGTTTTAACTCTTAAACAATCCTGAAGCTGTTCAGGGCTCCCTCAGCTCTGTTGGTGTCTTTTATATTGGCCAGGTCCTTCTGGAACTCTTCACCGCTGTGTCCGGGACCAGGTGGAAGGTGTACACATCGCTTTCAGCACCTATGCTAAGCAAAGATTTAAGCTTAAATGTTGAGGGAGATATAGGTTCCCTGGTCTTTCTGAAGGGCTCCATAGGGTAGGATGACCCAGCGGCAAGGAGCAGCTAGGGTAGTTTACGTGTGCATTATCGACCATGAAGCCAAGTATGCATCACGGAGCCCTGCTCACACTAAAGTGGGCCAAGATCGCCAAAAGCATAGGATGAGTGCGGTGTCAGTCATATATGGCGATTTATGAGAATATGCCGGAGGTAGCGTCTATGACATCACATACTTGATTTCAATTTGCGTGGCGGGGCGTCTGCCCTGGCAGCAACCGGACAGGGTGCCCTGGGTGGGGCAAAACAGTATAGCAGTGGGGTTGATTATTGGTACGTTAAACCAATTTGTACGGCCAGGGTGCCACAAAGTGGGGAAGGCCACTTGGGGGCAGTGTTTTTCACTGTTGGCCGCACATGAATGAATAATGTCTTCATTCACTAATACCAATAATGGGCATCGCTCCTTCCTTCTCAGCAAGGTAGACCAAAGCGGTTTGATGTGTCCTTTGACTTTGAGGAGCGATTCAGTCAATGCTTTTCTCTCAAAGAACTATTCTCGCCAATTTTAATTCAGTAGTTTGGATGGCGCTGATGTCTTGAATCCATCAATATTTCTTTGACGATCGGCGACTCGCATTTGAGGTCCATGGTTCTTTGCGTGGTTAATTAATGTTTCCAGTACACATAGACACCCGTTGCTTACGGCCTCATGCTCCCATTGCTTCACCCTTGGTTTGGCCGTCCATAAAGGGGGCAGTCACTTGCGTATAAACCGTTGCTCGGCTACGTTATGTAGGACTTTCTCACCTCTGAGCTGTAGGTCGGTGGCCCGACTGACCTAGTGAGTTATGTAATCCCTGGGATGTCATGATGAGGTTTGGTAGCACAGGGTAATAGGGGCAGATGGTACTAAGTCTCTCTTGTATGGACGATACGAAGGTAATTAAAAAATTGTGTGGGAGCCTGGTGAAGAGCTAAGGTCAGGCTAGGATGTCTCGTGCTTTCACCGCACTGTTGAGTCCCAGTCACGAGCGGATTCTATCAGGGTCAGCTGGCTGTGGGTCAAGAAGCGCCAGTGCATCAGTAGCACTGAGCGGCGTACAGCCAGAGGCGGTATCCGATGCAAGGGGCATCTGTTAGATTAGAGCCCTACTCAGAGGTACCACCTTACGTGCTTGGAGGTCTGTTGGCACCGCCTTTCTATGGAAGCCATGGTCTAGCAGGCTGCTCTGAGAAGTGCAGTTGCAGGCGTAAGTAACAGTATCAGCTGCCAGTTCAAACATGCATCTTTCACTAATTTACTCAGATAACTGGGACAGGAAGTAAGGCGGGCTGGATAACTCTTGCTTCTACCTGCATTGGCCATCTTGTCAGGAGTGATTGTCAAAGGGATTGCACTTAAGCCAGGTAATGTGAGCACCCATCCACACCAAGCCGATTGTTTAGGCCACCCTGGGACACATTTACACAGCCCAGCAGCAGGTCCTTGTTGTTGTCAGTGCTATGAATTACTAAATTGAACTGAACAGGAGGCGTGTCTGGGGTTACACCAGCAGAAGTTTGGGGAGAGCTAGACTCCACACATGGTCAAGGTGTAGGTTTAAGTAGTTGGAGTGGCACTCTTAGTTGACCAGGGGTTCGATGCTACACGAGGGCATCGCCGTGTTGTGGCCAGAGCATGGGCATTGGTGTTTCCCAGTGGGCAGCAAGTGGAGGCAAGGCTCTTTCAAAATCTGGCACAAGAACACAAGGTAGTCAGGGCCAACTTATCTGTTCGGTGACTTGTGTAGGCACCTGTGTAGTTGTCACTCCACGATGGGGTGAGTTGTCTCCAATAGTGGGAATAACACATATGTGTCTCTGGCCTTACAGCTGGGTGGAGCCTGTCTCATTTAGAGGTACGCCCAGGTGAAAATTGCGTATTTAAGGTTTGCATGAACAATGCGGTTGTGGTATCTCCTAGCGGACCCACTGAAGGTGTACTGCAGCTAAACAGGGAACTGAGAATCTTGGTTTCCGTCACTTTGGCAGGTTTAAAGCATCCAGGGTCGGAGATGGACAGTAGGTACTGCCCGGTTAGCCATGGTAGCCTCGCTGGGTGGTGATGCTGTCAGCCAACATAGTGTCCCTAGAAATGGGGAAACAAGGTGTCAAGCCCAAAAGGCTACTATGTAAAAGAACATTTGGCACGCCCCGTGATCAACAAGGATAAAAAATTAGCGGAGCAGGTAATTTTCCACCTATGGGGCTGCCCAAGGGTGGGCAGTGGGAACGCCCCTGTCCCCCTTTTCAAGAATATTCTAGGTTGGGGGTTAGGTAGGACTGAGTCAATCCTTAATGTTAGGCACCTTATCGCTCAGTGCGCACTGTATTACATCAGACAGATTCTCTTAGCTGGCATGCCTAGGGGGTTTCACCACAGAGGGAGCTCAGCTGGCGGAATTCCCATAAGGAATAAGGGATGCATGGCAAGGGCAGGTGGGCCCCCCCCTTGCTCATTGTCACATGCTGCTAGTTATGACATTCCTGTGCGTCATGATTTAGAAAGCAAAGGGACGGCAAAGGTTAAACATAATCCTCCTCGCCCGAATAGCCAAAGCGGGCAGGCGGGGCAGGTTTTGCGTTGATTCAGTTAAGCACTATATTCTCTGCCCTGGTAGCCCTAGTAGATAGGCTGGTTATGGAAGCGGTCATCTACCATGGGCGATGCTGTCCCACAAATTGGGGAAGAGGGTGTTAAAGCACAAAAAATACTGGAGGATTGCAACTACAGGTTGCAGGAGGTGGGAGCCTACATTAGCCTCAAGGGTAATATAGCCATGGTAAAAGTAGAGTTCCCTTTTGGGAGGCCATCACATTCCTACAGGTAGTGTGAGGCAGTTGCTCTTCCCGGAGTAGGATAAATTGCTCCAAGCGGTTTTCCCAGACGCAGTTTGTCTGGATGGGGTCCCCCGGAATGAGATGGAGCAGCTCTGAACAAATTGGAGCAGAGACTGGTTGGGGTCTCCTTAACATCTTGGTGATCCATTTAGGAGGCAATGACCTCACTGCCATGGGTAAGGGGGCATTCTTGCAAGCAATGAAGGCTGACTTAGGTGAGATCAGCATAGACATGGTTCAATGTGAGCTCTGGTGGCCTGATATTATTCACCGCAGAGTGGGGCACGGGCTAAGTCAAAGGAGGCCATTGAACAGCCCTGTAAGAGTGAACTGTTCAGGGCGTAAGTTCGCAGACCAGAGGGGTCTGGGCTTCATCAGACACGAGCTGATTGAGGCTAAGGTCAAGGGCTACTTTGAAACATGGTGTTTATGGTCACCATTGTGTATGGATTTGTTCCCTTGACCTTGCAGGGGGCCCTGGAAATGAGAGGTGGCAAGTGAGAAGACAGCTGTCTTGAGGGCACTGGCCATCCAGGCGTACGCCTAAGGTTAAGTTGACAAACATGGGGTGCATTTGTCACAGCATGGACACGTTTCACTGGACATACAGGAGGCCCTAGAAAGCAGGTTACAGGTGAGAAATTAGCTGTTTTGGTGGGGGGCTCTGGCTGCAACGGTGGCCGCCTCCAGAGCTGTGGCGGAGTTACAGGGCGATCTGGAAGCAGACGGGTACAGTAAGGGTACCTCTGCGGCAGAGGGGTACAGTAAGGGTACCTCTGCGCAGCACAATAGGGGTGCCAGAGCCAAAGACCAGGAGCCTCAGGGCAGGTTCCTGGAAAACCGCGACGGCGCCCCGTTAGTCCTTCGGGCGGTTGGAGGCCTGACCAACCGGGGGTTTGCCCTGCTACGCTCCGCCCTGAAAGGGGCGTGAGTAATAAGGGACCAATGTGTCACGTGATCCGGAGGAGGATCACACAAGGTGTAGCACTGATTGGGTTCCCCACAGTGCTGGCTCATCAGGCGGGCGGGGCAGCATAGGTTGGTACAGCTGCCTGCCCTTGGATCGCCCGTAAGATAACCCACCATATTGCATACTTTTGTATGGAATAAACCTGCAGCAATATTTTCCCATAACAAAAGTTGTCTTGTGTATTTATTTATTCATGCATGCTCAGACTGTGGGTGGGGATGTTGCCAATAATGGCACTATGCGGCTGCCCGCGGCCCCCACAGGGGGCCACCTAAAAGGGCGGCCCTTTAGTGCCATTTGGGCACAAACGCCACCCCTCCTAGTCTAGTGGTTGGACTCAGGGTAGGAGTCCTTCGCCTCGGCGCACTAGGCGCATCACGTCCGGCGCACGCACAGAGGTCGGGGAGGGTACTTATACCTCCCTCCGCCTCTCCGGCGTCCTCTTTGCGCCAGACACGCCGTCTCCCACCCTACCGCTTACCCGGCGTGGGGTTGGCAGGCAAAGTACGTAGAACGTTGTAATGTGTTCTTTTTTCGTTGCAGGCGGAGTTACAGGGCGATCTGGAAGCAGACGGGTACAGTAAGGGTACCTCTGCGCGGCACAATAGGGGTGCCAGAGCCAAAGACCAGGAGCCTCAGGGCAGGTTCCTGGAAAACCGCGACGGCGCCCCGTTAGTCCTTTGGGCGGTTGGAAGCCTGACCAACCGGGGGTTTGCCCTGCTACGCTCCGCCCTGAAAGGGGCGTGAGTAATAAGGGACCAATGTGTCACGTGATCCGGAGGAGGATCACACAAGGTGTAGCACTGATTGGGTTCCCCACAGTGCTGGCTCATCAGGCGGGCGGGGCAGCATAGGTTGGTACAGCTGCCTGCCCTTGGATCGCCCGTAAGATAACCCACCATATTGCATACTTTTGTATGGAATAAACCTGCAGCAATATTTTCCCATAACAAAAGTTGTCTTGTGTATTTATTTATTCATGCATGCTCAGACTGTGGGTGGGGATGTTGCCAATAATGGCACTATGCTGGAGGGTCTGATTAAATCGTAATAAAGGCTCTAATCACGAAAAAGAATGTTGAACCTTTGTAAACAAATTAGATTTGAGTTCAGTAGATGGAGGAGGCAATTCAAGCATCTCACCGCCTTCCTCATCACCGAATGGTACGAACTGACCTCAGGCAGAGGAATACCTTTCGGGGACAATAGCTCCCATTGCGGAAAATTGTCTAGGCCACTGGCTACATGTAGACCCTGAAACTCAGGATCAAGTGACACTATTTCCCATTCTAAATCTGGATCTCTTTGACCAAGCAAGTACTTCTATTCTTCCAGAAGCCTCTGCAATTCTCTTCGAGATCTATGTTTCAACCGAGGCGTCGGTGAAGCCAGGACTGGCGTCAGCAATGGCGCTAGTGACTTTGGTACCTGCGTAGTGGAAGCCAACAGTACCAGAATCAAGTGTTGCAACGTTGATGCGGACCCATCAGACAATGGAGAGGGAGCAATCAGTGTCAGAGACTCCTGCAGGATGACTTCCACTGGTGATGGAGTAACTTTTCTTGGCACTGGAGGAGGCCACGATACCTGGGGCATCGGCATAAATGGCAGGAACAGTGCCTGCTGATACTACACCGGAAAACCACCCAAAGAATAAGAAAGCGGACCCAAGGGGCCTGCAGGCACAGCAGATGGAGTCATCGCCCTGCTAAAAATGCTGTACATAGGATTAAAAAATTAGAAGGGTCGGCCCCTGGAGCAGGGAAATATGGATACTCCTGCTCCTGTCGATGTGGCATAGGCAGTGGGGGCACTGGAAGGGGTACTCTATCCACCCCGGCTCCGGTTCAGGGCACCCAGGCGCAGTAAGAGGTCTTGGACTCGAGGGCAATGCCAGCACGGCCACTGCAGAAGAGACAGGAGACACCTCACCTCTATCTTACGGAGTCTTCAGACGTGGGGACACCGACCTCGGAGAGTCATCTCTTGAAGATCGACGTTGTGAACTATGGCGCTGCTTCTTTTTGTGCTTCCTCTTCAATGACTTCGAACAATGAGGAGATGGCAACTCCGATCAAGGACGAGATTCCAGACGTCCTCTCTTTTCCTTCCTTGCCTTGGCCATGAAGAATTTTGCCTCCCTCTCCTTCAGCACCTTTGGATTAATCTTCTGGCATGATAAACAGGCGTGAACGTCGTGGTCCAAATCAAGGCACCAACGACCTTTTTTATGAGGATCAGTGATCAACATCTGACCGTCATTCCCTGCAGGGCTTGAACCCAGACTTCCATCGAGGAGCCATTTTTTCTGCAACAATGTGCGATTTCCAGGGAATCATTTTGCAAGACTCCTAGGAAAGAAATGTTACACATCAAAGGGATGGAAAAAAGGGACATTACGTCAGCACACCGACGAGGGCTTCTTATGGCTCCGATGACAACATGCAGACCAGTGGGAATTATGACATCCTCGTCGATGTGGAAGAGCTGGGAAGAAAAGTTTCCATGGAATGCTGGCGCCTTGGGATATTCAAAAGGTGAGGAATCCACAGGTAGATGTATCCATCAGAAACATTTCGATGCAGGACCACACATCGCACCTCAAGTTCGGCAACCATACAAGCACCGATCCAACCTGGGGGGAGCGTCCTCATGTCCACACTGTTTTGCAGCTGGAGCCGACTTCCTGCACATGCTGTGGGGGTGCCCCATATTAGACACATTTTGGCAAGCTGTGATTCCTAGACTGAGTGGAGGTATGGGATGGACTTTCTCCAGAGATATTAAGCAGTGCTGGCTTGGTATTTTTCCAGAACAAAAGAAGAAAAACCTTAGTAGAAAATTCATATTGCTGGGACTAGTGATTGCTATGCATAGGGTGGCAATACGATGGATCTCCCTTGGTGAACAATTTGCTGAGAGACATGGCAGAGTGGGCGGTGGCAGAAGAAAGTCGCATGTGGAAATCTCGTAGAGACAAATTAGCAGATGATTTACAGGCATGGTTGGCGATGCTTGCTGAGTTAAGTGAGCCGCCTGACGCTAGGCCACCGTGAGAAATACTTCCATGGCTCCTTGACGCCCAAGCCACGCATGCCAGCATAAGGACTTTGCATCTCAACGCATCAGGACACTAGGTACTTTTAACAGTGGACTGAACTAATTCCTGTATCTTGCCAGGGATCCATCTAGGTCAGCCTGACTCTGTGACTTGGACCTGGTCCACAGTGACCAGATAACAACAATTGCCACTTCTTGCATCTAAGTGGTATTTTTTTCAAAACCTTTAAAATATTACACCTTTGGTGCGACTAATTGAATTTTTGTTGTTTTGGAGTCAAATAGTTTATTACATTTATTACATTTCCTACGTTTTTTTAATTGGTGTGGGATTTTTCCTGTGTTCTGTTTTCACTTTAATACTGTTTAAGTGCTGCATAAATAATTTACACTTTGGGTCTAAGCCAAACGGAGTGCTTTTGTGCCAAGCGGTTTTTGTGCCAAGAGGGTTAATTTTGTTACTTTTTTGTGTTTTACCCTGAAAGAGATTGTGGTTGTTGCTAGGGCAGGGTTTCACCCCTCTCAACAAATAACCCAATTTCCTTCACACAAGAACTATTTGAATTTGGAACACTACATGCTCAAGTCCCAATCAAACACCTGCAGTGGTTTACAAGGTTTTGCAAATCCTCCAAGAACCTGGAAAAAACAGGCATGGCTTCATGGAACCAGGAACTGGTACAGTGAGTCCCACAAGTCCTAAAAAGGTAGAAAATTGTAAACACTGCATATAACAATGAATCTGTGACTTTTTATTTGCCCCCTCTCTTATTTCTGTTTGTTATAAAAATATACCGCAGTACTTGGAAAGGAAGTTCTGAAGCAAGGCCTGTAAACCTAGGAAAAGGCATGCTACATGGAAGTATTGCAGGTATGGCAGAATCCTTGAAAAGGGTGAACCCTTAGACCTCAAATAAGATGAAGACATTTGATTGGTTAAAGGCTGCATTTTCAAAAAACAAACTAAAAAGCCAGCCAGCAGCAGGAACCAATAAAGGACAATCATCTGCTGTAAAACAACAAATTGATGTATTGGAAGTGTGTAAGAAGCAGGCTTTTCATAGGTGTTCCTGCACTTTTTGCCCCCATCTGGACTACTAGCTGCTGGTTTACGACTCGGAAAGTGAACAAAATCCTGCTAACATTGCCCCGGTGCCAGTGCTCGCTCCCTAAATATGATGAATGTAAATCAGTAACCCCAATTGGCAAGGACTTTAACCCCCTTATAAGTCCCTGGTAAGTGGTACAAGTAGTGCCAAGGGGATGGGAGTTAAAAGTGTCACTGGGGCCTGAAGCACTGATTATGCCAACCTGAGTGACCCAAAAAAACAGATGACAGCAGGACTGCCATTGCAGACTACAGGAGCAGTGCAAAGTGCTCGACTCTACTTTGCCTTCACTATGTTTGGCAAGGTCAAAGCACTATTTTTAATATGTTAGTCACCCCTAAGGGAGACCGCCTGAGCCCAAGATGGCAGGGTGCATTGCGTTAAAGGTGAAGACATATAAGGGCAAGCTTATATGTCCCTATAGTAGACTTTTCCATTAAGGGCTACAAAAGGTGATCAGTAGTCCATGGGATAACACAGGTTGACACCCTGGCACCCAGAGGTTGCCAGCTCCATTATGGTACCACCAAAATGTGTTTGTTATCAAGCAATGGGTCTCATCTCCCCTGACAGGATTCTCATGCCGTGGTTGATGTGACATGCACCGAGGTGGCTACCTTAAAGGTTGTCCAACTGGTCGCCCCAGCCTTTCCTGTGCTTTGGCTGGCAGCCTGCAGCTGCTACCGCCAAGACAGTGATCTGACTGCCTGCTAGGAGGTGTGAACACTTCCAGGAGTCAGAAATAAAGGCTGGGAAGGAGTTGACACCTCCCTCCCTGACAAGATGGCTAGTGAAGTGGCACATCAAGGCGGTGAGCTTCATAAGCATTCATTGTCTCCGATATGCATCCTGGCTGCCTCCCAAAGGAGTAAACGACCCTCTCACTGCCCCCCCCCCGGCACATTTGCACCCGGTGCATGCGGAAAATTATGTAGTCAAGAGGTGTACAGCCCCAGAAGGCTAGCCACACCCCTAGGGTTGGTAACCTGGTCTGTACACTTAAGGAAGGTTTCTGCCATTTTTGGTAGAATAGAGGGTTCTTGGTCAATCAATCAATCATAACATTTGTAAAGCGCGCTACTCACCCGTGAGGGTCTCAAGGCGCCGGGGGGTGGGGGTTGCAGCTACTGCTCGAATAGCCAGGTCTTGAGTAGCCTCCTGAAGGTAAGTAGGTCCTGGGTCTGCCATAGGAGGATGGGGAGTGTGTTCCAGGTTTTGGCGGCGAGGTGGGAGAACGCTCTGCCGCCGGTGGTCGCTCTACGGATGCGGGGGACAGTGGCGAGGGCGAGGTCGGCGGAGCGGAGCTGGCGGTTCGGGGTGTAGAAGGTGAGTCATCTGTAGAAAGGGTGACACACACTTCCGAATATGGTCACCTTGGGGGCGAATTACTCACTGGGGCTACTAGCCCATTGGCCACTAGCACCCACACTCCTAAAGCTAGCATTTAAGTGGCACCTCTGACACCAGATTCTCAGTCCTGATCTGACTTGCAAAAAGTACAAAGAGACCCGTGTCTGCGACAACCAGACCTGCACAAACCAAAGGCGCGATACTCTGCAGCTGTGGCACCATCCTGGAACTGCACAACTGTGACTTGTCCTGGACCAAAGACCGGTTCCGCCTGACAGAGTGACCCCCTGAGAGCCAAAGGCAACTCCAGACTCCCTTGGACTAGTGGCACTAGTCTCCTGCAGTCCGCAAGTCAAAGCAACACACCGAAACCAAAGACTCGCAGCCCACTGGGTCTTCTGAGGGAATCGCTCAAACGTAGATGGTCGGGTGCATTGTAGGAAAAGTAGTCCTGACCTCCAGCATTTTTCAGGCGGTAACCGTTTTCTCCCGGATGTTGAAACAACTTCTTGCTGCCCTTACCACTGGCAAGACTTGTTGGTGGCCAGTTCAGCAACCACCTCCTTTACTCGATGCTGCACCTCGGCTGAAATCCGCAACACCTTCATGCAACGCCAGCAGTGGCTTCGTTGTTGACTTTTTGCACCCGTTTCCTCACCAGCACCTTGTAAGCGGTAACACCTGCTCCCCCACAGCTACTGCATCAGTACCTTGGCTAACCAGAACAAATCTGCACCCAGGCATCTCTAGTAAGCCTGGGCGTAGTTCGCGAAGTAGCGCTACGCGAAGCTACGCAAAGTGCAGTTCGCACTACGCGAGCTACGCGTAGCACTACGCGAACTGCGTAGTGCGCTGTTCGCAATGATTGCACAGTGCCGGATGCTTGTCCGCACTGTGCAATCATTGAAAACGGCATCTTGCACAGTGCGAGCTGTCTTTTACTGCCGCTCGAGTAGATTTTTACTCGAGCAGCAGCTTTCTCAACGTGGACTGGTAGTTTCTCATCGCGAGCAGTCGCGAGCATACGCGACCACTCGCAATGAGAAACCTGACCTCCCCGCGTTGAGAATCTCGCCGGGAGGTTTATTTTCCACGCTCGCCATCAGCAACTTGATGTTGCTGATCGCGAACGAGGAAAAAGTCTCGCCGGGATGTCATTTTGCTTGCTCGCGGTCGCCAACTTGACGTTGAGGACCGCGAGCAAGCATAAATGACCGCTGCACTACGCTACGCATGTTTGCGTTGTGCGAAGTAGCGCAAACTTCGCAAACTACGCGAGCGTAGCGTAGTGCTTTGCCCAGGGTTAATCTCTAGCCAGGTAAAATCAAGCTCACTGTTGTGGCTTGGTCCTGGGACCCGCATCACCTTAATCCTCCTTGGGTTCCACGCAACTCGACCTTCAAGTGGTCGATTGTCACTATTGCTTTTTCTTATTGACTGCAATGCTAAAGCTCTGCAGTACTTAAATGCTGTGATTTATTTTTCGTTCTAGAATCTATTACTCTAGTTATATGTATCCAATTGTGATTGTTTGTGTCAAAATTAATATAAATCTCTGCTTTATTTTTGCAAATTGGTATCTGATTTCTATTGAGTCGTGTCAATGACTTATCTTCCATGTTAGTGCTCTGAAATGCTTCACACACGTTCATCTAGTAAAGCCTGACCGCTCTTTGCCACACTACCAGTATTGAGCTAAGCATTTGTTATTGTGAATCCAAGGATCATCTATTGGGTATTGTGAGAGTAATGCATAGTGAAACCTAACCACCACCATTACATAATACTACACTTTCCTACAAAGTGCCAACAACTTTCAAGGGAGAGAGAGCAGTCATTCTACGCACAAATCAACAGTGCAGACATTTGTCACACACTCTTGTGGGAAGAAAAACGTAAGCGCAAGAAAGGTGAGGTGCAACTTGTGGGATCAGGTCCTGCAGCGAGGTCATTGTTAAACCTACTATTTTGGGGCAACTGGAATGATGAAACACTTACCAGCCATGTACCCCAATGAGTAATCCTGAGCAGAAGTGGAGAAACAGCGACAGGTTGAAGGGAAAGAGGAAATAGGTCCACAGAAGTTCTCTCTGCTAAAGATGAAGAATAGCTTAGATAGGCATTTACAACATACTGCAACAAGGGAAAAAAATATTTTGTTCAAAAGTAATGAACAAATCGTTCACGTCTTGTGTGATGAACCAAACATGTTAAAGACTTCTTCACAAGTTTGAACACCAAAACATTTAAAAACAATTACTGTTTTAAAAAGTATATAAAAAAAGGGGGGGAGGGGAGAACAGGTGGTCACTATAAGAACCATAAAAAAGAAGAAAAAAAACAAAACAATGCTGTGGGCCATCACCACTGTGTGCGGCCTTTGGCCATGTACAACAAAGATTGGTCACCCGCAACTAGGCCATGCAGCCAACCAGTTAGCCATGCACAGCAGGGATGTTGGGCCTGGCAATAGATCAGGCCATGTTGCCAACCCCTGTTGCCAACACTGCTGAAGGCAAAAGGCCTTGACTGCACATTTTTTTTAAGGAAACAAAGTTGAGTAAATGTTAACCAAGATATTTTTATTTCCCTTGATTTTTCGTTTTCCCTTGGCCATTTTTGTAAAATTGGCATTTTTCAGGCTTTGGACAGTGGAATATATTTTTTATTGGCTATTTTATTTCATTGTTTCAACTTTTGCCTTTTTGTTGGGATTCGTTTTTCTATATTTTTTGAGGACTGTTGTTTTTTGGTATTTTCTTGAGATTATGGACTTCAGCTACTGAAATGCAAGCTAAATTTTTTTTTTTTTTTTTTACTGTGTTTGAAATAGTGTGCTTTAAGGTTGTGCTAGAAGGCTGCTTTTATGGATTTATTATTTGATATTGTCTTGTGTATTGCATTTATATATTTGTTTTCTGAATAATGTTTTGTGATTTGTAAAGGTTATTGGTGTTTAGTATTCAATTTTGTTATTAGTATTTAAACAGATTAGTGGAGTTTGTTTAAAGAGAAGTTAATAGTTCAGACACATTTGTAAAAAATATTTTCATTACATTTATAAAAAGTAAATGTTTACAAATAGTTTTATGTTGTTAAGGATTATATCTGGTATTTTGTTTGTTAGATTGGATTCTAATGTTCTCACTAAGGAGTCTAGGCTTGGTGTTCCTTGGTTGTTAGCAAATATTAGGACTTTGCATCTTAAGCTTTTCGTGCATTTCTTTAGATTATTTTGATAATTTAGTTTTTAGTTGCCTTATGATTGTTCTATTCTAAATTATTGATAACATTGCTCCTTTTTTAATATTTCTAAGAACTACTAGCGTGTAGGGTGCCTTCTCTTAGTATACCTTAAAAGGAACTGTGGCACCCTTCCACTGCTTGTTGTGCCATGGTGCCATTGAAAGCATTCTACCATGGTATATTATACTTAAGTTGGCATCTGTGAATAGAAAGGTGCAGGTCTGCCAACCCAAGAATCTTCAAACTAGTCCAGTAAAGGTATTCATTTGTGTTTATATATTTGTTAGTAGGATGATTCCATTAGGAGGTTATGGTGTATTGCTACTTCAGTTACTAGGACATATGCAAAGGCAACTTCATTTTTTATTTCATGGGTAAATTCAGTTTTTGTTGAATATAGCATATCGTACATTTGCTAGTGCATTTTATCACTGCTTGTCATTTCTTTACTGTAAGTATATCTCATATGTTTAATAATAATTTTCCTTTCTGAGCTATAGCATATGTGGCTCTTTCTGATATTTTATCTGTCGGTTTTATAATAATAAAATGATTACATTGAAATAATATTTTTATTTTATATCATTATTTAAAAAAGTATAACAATGTTTGCATATTTATACTGGTATTTTTCTGAGATGTTTGCTGAGTTTTGCGCATTTAAGCATAACATTTTTAGTACAGGTGTGATATTTTTTGTTCAAAAATAAGTATCGTTAGTGTTACATATTTCATAATTAAATATAATTAAATATACTTTAGTTTATTGTTAAACTATAACTTGGTTATAATTGACTTATTTATCATTTTGTTGTTCTTAACTAACTTTTTAATTTGTAATTGTCAAACTTGATGTTTAGAAATTATGTTCTCATTTTTTTCTTTATATTGTAATTGTCTGAGTAGGTCTGTTTATGCTATCTATATTTAAGAAAAACAAAAAGAAAAGAGTATATTAATTATTTTGGTAAAGTTCAAGTTTGGAATTTTGTTGTAATTGTAGCGACAACATGTAGCTTTCCTGTACTGTTGGGTTTTTCTGCAGAAATGTTTTCCATGTTGTTGGGGATTTTTAACTAGTTTTTCAATTAGTGAAGTCTTTGGATTGCCTAGTTTTTTTTAAACTTTAATTTCATTGGTTGATTTCCATGCAGTTTGTATTTTTTTTTTTATCTTGAATAACATTGTTTGTGTAATTGTTATGCATATATTTTAGATTGCATTTTTCAAATATATTGCATGTAAGCAAATTTAGTGTACAAATAATTCATTTTTTCTCGCTGTTGTATTTGTTAAAATCATTGCTTTCATATTATCTTTTAATATTAGTTATTGCATATTCTATTTCAAAATATTTTAGTGTATATTAAAATGATAATTTCTCAATGTTTAATAGTGTTCTGCTTATTAAAAAATTGTTTGTTTTTAACGTGCTAGTTTATATTTACATTAAATACAAATCTAATTTTTTTTAGTTCAATCAATAGGATTTGTAGAGCACAGCAAATCACCCGCCAGGGTATCCAGGCGCTGAGGTCTTCGGCTGTAGGTGAAACTGTTGAACAGCCAGGTCTTGATTCCCTTCCTGAACTCAGAGAGAGGGTGAGGTCCAGAAGTGAAGGGGGAAGATGTTCCAGTACTTGTCAGCAAGGTAGGAGAAGGAGTATCCTCCACTGTTGGTTTGGGATATGCGGGGGTGTCTGGAGGGGAGAGGAGAGTTCAAGCGGGGGTTGATGTATGCTGGTCCTTGATCGTGAAAGACTTTGTAGGCATGGCTCAGCGTCTTGAATTGGCATCTCTTCTGGATGGGGAGCCAGTGAAGCTTCTTGAGGTGAGGGGTGGCGTGGGTCCATTTGGGGAGGTCGAGGATGAATCTGACTGCTGCTTTCAAAATGGTTTGCAGTCTCTACAAGAGGCGATTGGTGATTCAGACGTAGAGCACGTTGCATAGTCCAGCCGGCCGGCTGGTGACAAGGGCTTGGGTAACGGTTCATCTGGTGTTAGTGGGAGCCATTTCAATATTTTCCAGATCATGCGAAGAGTGAGAAAGCAGGCGGATAAGACTGCGTTGATCGGCTCTTCATGGTGAGTTTGGTGTCAAAGATGATGCCAAGGTTGCAGGTGTGGTCTGTAGGTGTGGGCGAGAGTTCTCGTTCGGAGGGCTACCAAGAGTCATTCCATTGGGAGTTGTTGATCCCGAAGATCAGTACATCAGTTTTGTCAGTGTTGAGTTTCAGGCGGCAGTTTCTCATCCAGTCGGCAACGCTCGTCATACATCTGTGGAAGTTGGCTCTGGTGGTGGAAGGGTCTTCAGACAGTGAGTAGATGAGCTGGGTGTCATCTGCGTAGGATATGATGTTCAGTCCATGGGTTCTATGTTGGCCAGGGGGTCATGTAGGTGTTGGAGAGTGTAACAATATTTTGTTGTTAATAGGTTAGTTTCCAATATTTCTGGGTCTTTTTAAGTGGTTTCAGGTGTACCTTTATTGTTGCTTGGGATATTAAGGTATTTTAGATATTTCTTCTAGTGATATAGTCATTATTAGTGCTTTTCTTTTTTAAGTATGGGGTCAGGATATTTTAGGTTTTCAATGTTATTGCCAATGTTTGTGTAGTTTTATACTGTTGTCCTCAATATTCTGTGATAAAGGCACATCCACTACTCAGTCACTGATATGTTAGGTCTTTAAATCTGGCACTTAATAACAAGGGCTGGACACACTCTTGGATGCCAGACATATTTCATGATAATTCAGCACACTAATACCCCCTGGGAGGGCATCCAGGCACTTCGAAGGGACATGCGCTGTTGAAAGAAGCCTAGTTGAAAAGCTAGGTTTTCAGTTTCCTTCTGAAATTAGGGAAGGAGCTGGCTGCTCTGTTGGGAAAATGGAGCTCGTTCTAGTCTTGGGGCGATGTGGGAGAAAGCACGGCCTTCCATTTTTGTGCACCAGATGCAGGGGTTTGTGAGCAAGGAGGCATCCAGTGAATCTGAGGGATGTGAAAGTTGATGTGGTCATTGAGGTAGACAGGGTCTAAGTTGTGAAGTACCTTGTAGGTGATGGGGGAAAAAAAGAATTGCATTTCTGAATGGGGAACCAGTGGAGGTCTCTGAGATGTGTGAAGATGTGAGCTTGAGGAGAGAGGCTGAGTAGCAGTCTAACAACAGCATTCAGAATAATTTGAAGTCTGTTGGCGAACTGCTGGTCGGAGATCTCTACATATAGGGTGTTGCTGTAGTCTAGTCTGCTAGAAATGAGTGCTTGTATAATTGACATGCAGGTGTACAGTGGGAGTCATTTAAACATGTTTCTGAGAAACCCGAGGGTGTGGAAACACATTGAAGCTATTGTATTGGCATGGCTGCCCATGAAAATCTGGCTGTAATTTATGCCTCACAGGTTCCTGGTGGCATTTTAGGGGAGGTAGGTGCGGGCCTTGGAGTGTTGGGCCACCAGGCCTGGGGTCCATAGAGAGGGGTATTTGCCGAAGAGTAACACTTCTTTTTTGTCGCTATTCGGCTTGAGGCAGCACCTTTTAATATAGTCCTATACTTAGACATGGTCAACGGGTGAAGTTCTCCTTGGCAGACCAGACTCACTTGTACTCTTATCCTTAAACTATAAGTAGGGATACATAATGTATAGTATGAACCTCAACTGTATGCTCCAAATGTATGCCTGCATTTAATCACAAAAATAATGAAGTTAGGTGTAGCCACATACACACCAGGCCCTCACAACAACACTTTAACTTGGTGAAACATGTGCGAAAGGGAATGAACTGCAACTCCCGCAATACAACACATAGGAAATCACAAGACCTGAAAATTGAAGTTGAATGAATGAATACGTTTTTTGTATAGCGCAACGTTCACTCCAAGGAGTATCTTGGCGCTGTATGCGGAAAGGGAGAGCACCTACCAGGAGAAAGAGCTGACGTAGATTTAAATAATAGAGATTCAGAGAAAGGACCAGGCAATATTATCTGGAATACCAAAAATCCATGTTTTTAAGGACTTCCTGAAATTGAGTTCAGTTTGTGTGTGTCTAAGTTGAGTTGGCAAGGAGTTCCAGGCTTTGATCCCTATGGCCGCCAGAGTCTTTCCGCCCCTGGTTTTACGTTTAAAATTGGGTGTTGTTAAAAGGTTCTCGGAGGATGACCTTAAAGTACGTTGAGTAATGTATGGCTTAGTTCTGACATTGAGATATTCAGGTCCAGTATTATTAGTTGTTTTATAGATGATGGTCAGAACCTTGTAGAGAACCCTCTTATGGACGGGCAGCCAGTGAAGGGTTTTTAATGCTATTGCTGAGGAGGAATCTCTAGACACATTGAGTACCAGCCTCGCTGCGGCATTCTGGACCACCTGTAGTCTCTGTAGGACTTTTCTATTAGTTCCTGCATAGAGACTATTACAGTAGTCCAGGCGGGATAGAATTAAAGCTGCTACTACTGTCTTTTTGGCTGACATTGGGAGAAAATCGAAAAAATTTCTGAGATTTTATTGCTTAATGCTTAACCCAAGCAACATACTTGAATACACGATCACATATGGAAAACACTAACCTTAACCAAAACCAATTACATTCAGTACCTGGATACCCTTACGGATGACTAGCAGTGCTCTACCTATCCACCTTACATTAAATTACCTTACATTACATGTCTCCAAGTACACAAAACACAAAAAAGGTTGAAATCTATTTTTTTAATAAATAACAAATAAGAAAAATATTCTTCCTCAGGGTATTTAAAAGTATTTAAAAAAATATAACAAAGCTAAGTAAAGTTCAGGTATGAGTAATAATAGATAGTGTGATATCAGTCTTTATTAGGCTCTATGCCTTTATCTTGCATCCACAATACAGTAGTATCCTCCTCAAGGGGCTCTACATCCTCCAAGAGTAGATGGATGTCTGGGCACCTACTTATTGGGATAGGGTGGGGTTTTTAGATTATTTTTTTGGCACATGGAAGGGGCAGAGGGTTCTGTGGAGGGATGACGAAGGGAATGGTGAGGTTTTAGGATATGGGAGTATTTGGGGTATGGGAATGTTATGGAGTATGTGATGTGTTGGAGTCTGCTGGAGGGAGGTGGATGGACTGGATCAGAAGGAGAAACCAAGGTGGCTGTGGAAGAGGGTCAGGGCTTTGAATTGGGGCAAGTGGTTATATGGGGTCAGGGTTTTGAATGGGGGCAGGTTGTGGAATGGTGTCAGGGTTTGAATGGGAACAGAAGAAGGGATAGAGGTGCGTGTGCCAAAAGCATTGGCGTCAGCGGAGGCAATGGGATAGAGCAAGCCTCTCTGTAGGGCATACAAAACAGAACAGGTTATCCAGGATGTCAATCACTTTTGGGAGTTGCTGACTGACACTCTGGACTGGATGTGACAATTTTATCTGCTCCTCAGAGTGGTTCATTAGAAAATTCAGTTCCTCCTCTGACCCCAGTGCAGGAATGAGGGTGAGGCTGGTGGCAGTTATAGGACCAGACACTGTGGCCTGTGCTGGTTTCGCCGCAACCACAAGGTGCTGGCCAGAGTTTGAGGACACAGCATCCCAAATGCTAGTCGCTTACTGGTCAGTCCCATCAACCTCATTGCCACTGGGTCCCTCTGTGTCAGTGGTTCCACCTTCGAACTCCCACTGGGTCTCCTACATGCCCACTGAAGACTGGTCATTGATGCCATTGCTTGCACTTGAGGAAGTGGAAAGCAGACATATACACACATGAATTGCATACTACAAAGGTCAATAGCAAAAGCTACACATATCAAAAAGTGCCAAACAGACATTTGCCTTACTAATATCAATAAAAGGCACACAATGGGACTTCATAAAAGGCAAGTTTTTGATTTTTGATGACAGGTTGCTTCATTACAGATGTCAAGTGCATTATATTATCTAGCACTTGCAATAAGGCGGGTGGAATATCCGTCACTGGTCACAGACAACTAATCTGCAAAACTCAAAAGAATGCATTATGGGGCGTGGCCAAGATGGCGATCTGACTGGTCGCATAGCCCGTGGGCTCCTCGTCTCCGGCCCCTGAAACCGGCCATATATACACGTAATCCCCCTCGGATTAAGCAGCTCGTGGGGGTAAACTTGCCGGAAGATCGGCGACACCACTGCGGGAGCTGTTGGTCGCGGTGCCTCTCGGACGGGAGCCCGCGGGTTCCGGTGGTCGGGGACAGCAATGGCGCCTGGACCAGGGCCTGGGCACGCCGACCGAGTGGTTTTCGCGGTGCCAAACCTGCGGAGGTGGTGACGGCGCGGAGAGCAGGAGACACTCCAGGCCCCTTCGTGAGTGAGTCCTCGGAGCGGCGGCGCACACAGCAGAGGCGGAGGCGCGCAGCAGAACGGATCTGCGGAGCTCCGTGCCCTCACCCCACAGCTACTAGAGGGCGCGGCTTCAGGCCTACGGCGCGCGAGCGCAGACAATCACCTCCAGCCAGAGGGGTGGACAAGGGCGGTGAGAAGCAGGAAGAGCGACGCTGTGCCCCTGACCTCGGTGTTACTGTGGACTCAGCACACCGACGAGAGGCCGCCCGCGCCGCGCTGAGGTATCGTGGAGCCTGAACCCAGGTAGGCAGAGCGGGCCGGGGGCCTACGTCGCCGAAGGGGAGTGCCCTCCTGTCCACGCTTGCGGGACCGCGAGGCCCAGATCGAGAACGCACACGGGGGCAGCGAGCACTTAGGGGACACAAGGCACCCGGGGACAGTTAACCGACGTGGGAATACTTCTCACCCCGGCGGAGAGGAAGACACTGAAGGAGTCCCCTGGAACCATACGCATTGGCGTCCATCCGCCACTGGTGGAGCGGGGCGGAGAGGAGACCCCACCAGCAGAGCCCCTGCGAAGCAGTAGCGTCTAGAGGGGCAAGCTGCAGATAGTGCGCAGCGCGACTCCTGCCCCGAGTGGCCGTACCCTGGACCAGTGGACGGAAGGTACACCGGGGCCTTACCTCTTCCATAGCGCCTCCTGGAGTAACACTCTACCCCAAGCCACAGGCGACACACGAGGAGAGACCTTCAGCCCCTAAGGCGGGGGATCGCCAGATAAACGATCCTCTCTCCGTGGCCACTGGTTCTACAGAGACATTGCCTGCGCCACACGACGTATATCTTACCTAGCCAATACAGGGGGCGCGCCGTGACGATGGCCACAGCTCGGAGGAAGGGGGAAAGGTCCCTAAGGGAGATGCTCATCAAAGGGCCCCTGCCGGGGGACAAAGGCAGCAGAACGCCACCCACTGTAACTACCCCTGAGGGAGCGGAGGGCCGAGATGTCCCGATCACGCGATCCTTTCTGGAATCCCTGTTCAACGTCCTACGTGATGATTACCAGACGCTTAAAAATGAAATAGCGGGTGAAGTAAAAGAAATTCGACGTGACGTTGATGAAATAGGGGACAGAGTTGCGGCAATCGAAGAAACCGAGCTGGCCAAGGGTGAGGAGGTTGCATTGCTCCAGCAGGAGGTCATCCGCCTTCGCGACCAACAACTTGACCTACAGGTACAAGCGGAGGACCTCGAGAACCGCTCACGACGCAATAACATCCGCGTCAGAGGGGTCCCGTCGAAGGCAGAAGGGGCTGATGCGACCCAATATCTCCAGGGTCTCTTCCGAGACATTTTGGGGGAGGCGGCAGATTTCGACATCCGTATTGACAGGGCACACCGAGTGGGGCTGCAGAGGCGGGCCCCTGCTCCACCGCCGGACATTCTGGCCTTCCTGCCTGACTTCCCCCTGAAGGAGCGCATTTTGCGAGCGGCACGCTCGAAACAGCCCCTTACATTCCAGGGTAACCCTGTAGCCCTTTATCAAGATCTGGCTGCTATCACCCTACAACGGAGGAAGGCCTTCAGGGAGGTGACCACACACCTGAGGGAGCAGGGGGTGGCGTATTCCTGGGGGCATCCCTTTCGCCTGATTTTCAGGTGGAACGGCAAACTTCACCAGCTTCGTTCCCTCCGGGAATCATGCCAGATCCTGGGCTTGGAGACCCAGAGTCCGGAGAGCTCACCGCAACGCCCACAGAGGCTACCCGGGGCAGGATGGCAACGTGTGGGCCGCAGACGCTCACCTGGCGGGGAGATACGCCCGGACCCCAACGCTTTGGCGCAAGAACGACAGGCAGCTGTTGAAGCGGTCTTGAAGGACACTGCATCCATGACTCCTTCATGATGGAGCGAGGGGAAGTGATGAAGCAATGACATGGCAATGGTCGGGGCGGGGTTCGGGGGCGGGGGGCCCGGGCTACTTGGTCCACACGTACACCCAGATTCTTACTTACCATGTGCCCCCATCTACGGATGACGGGCACGGGACAATGACTGAACTTGGGGACTACCTTGTTGGGGTTAGGGAGGGGGTGGGGGGGGTGGGAGGGAGGGGGTCACAGTGGAACACACAGACCCCAGTTTAGGGTGGGGGGGTTGTTGGGCTGGGGGGGGGGAAGGTTCGGGTGGGGTGGGTGGGTGGGTTGTCCGGTAGTTCGGGAGCTTGATACCACAGATAGTGCCTCGGCGCAACACTATGGCAGGGCTTCGACACACGAAGACACACTAGCGCGTTGGGTCGATGAAGGTCATGGCGGCTAGGGAGGTAAAGGTCCTTACTCTTAATGTTAAAGGGCTTAACAACCCAATCAAACGACGAGCTATACTGTCATATTTGGAACATTCGGGAGCAGACATATGTCTTCTCCAGGAGACTCATCTCATGGTAAGGGATCACCATCGCATGCGCTCCAGGGCATTCCCGCACCAATATTTCTCGTCCTCGGGGGGGGGGGGGAAAGGCAGGGGTTGCCATACTCGTTGCTAAACGGTGCCCGGGAGCGATACTCGAGAAGGTGGCCGAAATAAAGGGGAGGCTACTGGCTCACAACTTGCGGATTGGCCCACACACCATAGTGATAGGCTCTATATACGCTCCCAACGTAGGACAGGAATCCTTCCTCAAACAGGCACTAGCTGACTCGCTGGCGTCCCAGAATCGCATGACCCTCATTGGGGGAGACTTAAACTTAGTGATGGATGCAAGCAAAGATAGGACCCAATCCATATATTCTCCGAGCGGGGAACTCTCAAAGGGAGGGAAACAGTGGCTGCGGGAGATGGGCCTTGGGGACTTATGGAGGGAGGCACACCCGACCTCACACCAGTACACCTTTTTTTCCCATGCACATAAATCCTATGCTCGTATTGATTATTTTCTCGGCACACAGGATATTGCTAGGGTGATGGGATCGGTGAGCATCGAGCCAGCGGCGCTATCGGACCATGAGGCAGTGGTGGCAACCATGTCACTCTCTACGGGACCCGTGCGGGTGGGTCAGTGGCGGCTCAGAGAGACGATGCTGCACAAACAGGCCGTGGAGCAGCAACTTACTGCTCGTATCCAGGACTACTTGGCTCTTAACGACACGCCAGGTATAGGCCCCACGACTCTTTGGGAAGCGTTGAAAGCGGTCATCCGCGGCGAATTAATAGCTATAGCGGCGGCAGACAACAAAGAGCGCAAGGAAATCCGCGCGACATTGACCGCACAGCTGCAGGAGCTTGAAAGAGTCCATAGTAGGACTGGGGCACCCCGCGTGTGGCGCCAGATTAAGGCTGCCAGAGCGCAACTGGCAGGCCTGGACTTGGACAGGGCTGAATACGCGGCGGTCCGATTAAAACAATCTTATTACGTAGGAGGCAACCGCACGGGCCGCTTACTAGCTGCTAGACTTCGGGCTCAGAGACAACAAACGCAAGTATCCTCACTGCGGGACAGCGATGGGGAGGAGATAATGGGAGACCAGGACATAGCGAGGGCCTTCCGTGACTTCTATCAGAAGCTATACACGGCCGATCTCTCAAAGGACCAGGCGACACTAGAGTACCTAGACTCAGTCGAAATGTCCACACTAACGCCCGATCAGAAGGCACAATTAGATGCCCCCATTAGAATTGACGAAGTCATCACTGCGATATCACGTCTTAAGTTGCTCAAGTCTCCCGGCCCAGACGGGTTCCCTGCCCTCTACTATAAGAAATTCTGTCACTTACTGGCCCCGCTGCTGGTCCGCCTGTTTAATTCCTTTGAGGGGGAAGACGCGATTCCCAATACAATGCTGGGGGCCGCCATAGTGGTTCTGCCGAAGCCCGGCAAGGATCGGCAACAATGCGGCTCATACCGCCCAATATCGCTCCTCAATGTCGATTTTAAGATATTTACTGGAATACTCGCGGCCCGGCTAGGCCCATGCATGCTCAGCTTAATTGAGCCCGATCAAGCTGGGTTTATTCAATCCCGCCAATGCGGAGATAATACCAAACGGATATTACATCTCGTTGATAAAGCCCACCAGACAAAACTCGACGCGATCCTCCTGACTATAGATGCCGAAAAGGCGTTTGATCGCGTAGACTGGCGCTTTTTGGGGCACACGATGGCTAAATTTGGTTTGGGTGAGAGATTTAGGGAATGGGTGGGCTGTTGCTACAGTGGTCCTACAGCCCACATTAGAGTGAATGGCTCAACTTCGCAGCCCTTTGCGATTCGGAGGGGGACACGGCAGGGATGCCCGCTGTCACCACTCCTTTTTGCATTATACATCGAACCCCTCGCGCAAAGAGTCCGCGACAATCGCAACATCCGGGGCGTTTCATTTGGGGGGGAAACTCATCCAATCAGTCTCTATGCTGATGATGTGATAGCGGCGCTCGAGGAGCCTAGGGTCTCCCTTCCGGCATTTCTGGAGGAGCTGGAGACATTTGGTGAAGTGTCCGGCTTCAAAGTTAATGCTGGGAAGTCGCTCATTCTGGATCTTCACCCGACACCGGCATTGCTTAAAAGGCGAGAGGGCGACATGTGCGGCATCCAGGTAGTGGATTCAATCCCATACCTGGGGTTAGAACTAGCGCCGTCAGTGAATCAAACGGTGCACCTGAACTACGCCCGTTTGGCCCAACAGGCAAAAAAAAGACCTGAATAGCTGGAGTAAGCACCAGCTCTCCCTCCTTGGACGAATTGCGGCGATTAAAATGTCCTTACTGCCCAAAGCACTATTTCTCTTCCAAACTCTCCCAGCGCCACCACCTCCCGGGGTAATAACTTCATTGCAACGCGACATCAATCGTTTCATCTGGGCAGGAGCGCGGCCACGCATGGGTAAAGCGCTGGGATACCAAAGACCGGAGCAGGGTGGGTTGGGGATTCCAGACCTCCTTGGCTACTACAAAGCCGCGCAGCTGAGATACTTAGTGGAGTGGGTCCGACCAGAGTCGGAAAAACGGTGGCTCTTCCAGGATAGGGCCCTAGCCGGGGTACCACTCTGGAGGGTTCCCTTCCTGAGGAAGGCGCAGCGCCCACCCGGCCTCATGCGCTCTCCCATCACTAAATCGATGATGTCGGTGTGGGAGGGGGTAGCGGTCCGCAGAAAGTTTACTACATATCCTTCACCTCTGACTCCATTGTTCGGGAACAGCGATTTCACGCCGGGCTGGTCCGATAAAGCGTACACAGCATGGCATGGCACCCCCTGCCGCTCAGTGGGCCATCTATTCGACCTGTCAGGAATCATCCCCTTTACTCAGCTGAAACAAGACTATGGGATCCCAGAAGAAGAGCGGTTTCGATACATGCAATTGAGGCACTGGGTGCTTCAATCAGACATAAAAGCAGAGGGGGGCCGCAAGTTAACCCACTTCGAAAAATGGCTGATTACAAAGACTACGGATAAGGGCTTGGTCTCCAATATATACGACATGCTCAGGCACACACGCAAACACGAACCACACCGAGCAAGAAAAGATGGGAGCGGGAGTTAGGAGGGGAGCTCACGCAGAAGGACTGGGAGGGGATCTACTCCAGGGCAAAGCACACAGGTCGCAATGTGGCTAGCATAGAGACCGCCACGAAAATCGCTACCTATTGGTACCTTACTCCGGTCCGCCTACACAGGGGCAATCCGCAACGTAGCTCTGCCTGCTGGAGGGGCTGTGGCGAGGAGGGCACGCTACTGCACATCTTGTGGGACTGCCCGCTACTCTCCCCCTACTGGACTAAGATCCTCGAAGTGGTAGACGAGCTGTTCGATACACAGATCCCGAGGCTCCCGGTATACGTGGTCTTAGGGCTTCCAAATCCAATCACATATCCACTTAAGAGCGTGAAGGGACGCCAAATGGGGTTGGCATTGGGGGCCGCACTGCAAAACATACTGTCTCACTGGGGTACCTCCACTTTGCCCACTCACACGGGTTGGTTACACAGACTCTGGTTCATCCTGGGCATGGAGCGCATTTCGGCCACCCTGACGAACTCCACTACCTCATTCCAGACAGTGTGGGCCCCCTTCTTGAAACTGTTATCGTCTGAATTCAATGAGGTTACACAACCCAAATACCTGCGGGTGCTCCGATTGTCGGATCTATGGAGACCCCCATAGCTCTTGCAGTCCCTTTCACTAACGCTATAACAGCACTCGTATCACATTGGCCCTTCAAGGGCGTAGGAACTACCGGACGGGGAGGTGGGTGGGTGTTATTGTTATTGTTTTTAGTTTATTACAGAATGAACCAATTCAGGGTGTGGCCTTCGCAAGGGAGAGGAACACGGCACTATACAGCATGCATTATTCTTTTTGGATACACCCTCCAGGCTATGTTTTTCACCATAAGTTACCTGACACTGCACTATGAATATTCTAATGCCATCTCTGCATGTTGTGAGTTTTTCTTTTGTGAAAATTCAATAAATACATTTAAACATAAAAGAATGCATTATATTTTTTAATGAGCTAATTACAAGTAAACCTCAATTCCCCCAAGTATCCACAATTGAAATCAAATTTCAAACTGTGTGTCACCTATAACGTTTGTTGTAAGAGACACTCTGAGCCCGATTTAGAGTTTGGTGGATGGGTTACTCTGCTATCCCACTCAATTTAATACAGGACATAAAGAACTTCTAATAAGGCATGATGAATAGCTCCCACATTTGTGATGGAGCACCCAGTCTGTCAACTCTAAAGCAAACTCTGACATATATTTGAGCCAACACACAAGTTAGATATGCTTCAATACACCTCGAAAATGTAAGTCTGTTCTGCCATGTTTTCAAGCATGATCCCATCTGCAAAAATCACAACGGAGCATATTGGTCCAGGTTTACTTTTAAATATTGTTGACTGCAAAGCTCTGCACAGGAGCATACCAGTAGCCCATGCCCAGCATTACACGTTATTTGTACATACCTGCTATCACATTTTCACAACTGTGTGGACGTAAACTCAAATTAAACCAGTACCTGCCAATGCCTTGGCCCCTTTTTAACAATAGTTAGTTCACACACTTGCCCAGGACACAATACAGCCCGAAACACTAGCCAAGGGCTACCATACCATCCATGTCACATAATAATATTAAAAGAACAGTTGTGGCAAGACATGTTTACTATAGATTTGAACATGTCCAAAACTGTTTACATACACCACATGAGGGTTTAGTGTCATGAGCCACTTGATCACAGTGCAATAATGATTTTTGTGGGCATAATACATAAGTAACAGATTCCAACAGGAAAGGCACAAATACATTATTGACAATGTGTCTCATTTATAGTTTCACACTTATGTTGCTGCGTCACAAATGTGACAGATATCCAGTCCGCCTTAACGCAAGTGCATTATATGTAACAGAACTTTTAATAAAGTGGAAGGAATATTTGTGTCTTTTGTGACGCAGTAGCTGTCCGGCAAACTATAACTTTGAATTCATTCAATGGGACTTTTAAATGGAACATCCTTTTTTTTTTAAAAATTGTGACATTCTAGTGCAAACTGAAACTTGTAAGAATGGTTAGAAATAACATACATATATTTCCACATGAATACACTTACTGACTGGTCAATGCTTCATGTTCTTCAGCCCCCCCCCCATCCTGGTCAGGGTAGGCCATTGCCAAAATGTGGCATCATGGGGGGTTGGTCAGAAAAAAACGTTGCACTGCTTTTTTTTTTTTTGCTGGGAGGATCATCCTAGTTTGTAGGCGCAATGAGGCAGGCCTATTGTGGAAGGTCTTCCCACTGTTTCCGGAAGTGGGAAACAGTGGGAACTTAAAGACCACCTGGTGGTGCACTGCTCTGGCAATGGCCCTCCAGATCTTGGTCTTCACTGTGGGGCTGACCTGAATAGAGCAAGATAAGAAAACAAAGTAACAAAAGGTCATTAATAATCATGTTTACTTAAGTACCACATCTTGTCCAACATACTTATTTTATTAACATACTTTGAGGCAGATTGAGGATTTTTTTGAAGTGTTACTGCAATACAACTGTGATAGAGATCGTATCCACTTTATTATAAGGGTGTGATATACTATGTAAATTGTAATGAGGGGGGTTGGACATCTATTACCTTGTGAGGGACTAAAATGTCAAACAACTTACAAATCATGAGTAATTTTTTTAAATATTTTTTAGAAAATGGTATTGTACTTTTACTTTGGCCATCACTTAATGCTGTGTGATGTCATTAAGGTCTATTCTTGGGGACACTTATTAATTTTGGATCAGCCACTCCATGACAATATGATAAACGGACCATCCACCATATTGGACTTCTAATAATGTTTAAGGGCTATATGTCATATTGTGGTGGAGTAGCCATTCTGGTAAACAGAAACTCAAGACCTTTGTGCTTTTTGTAGAAAGAACTCCTTTCTGAATGTCAGGGAGTTTCCTGGCCACAAAAAAAACAAAAACATTTTCAATGTCAAGTGCACACCAAAAGTGCCCCATTGGCTTGGTAGTTGGAAAGGCAACTTCCACAGCCAAGGCGTCCCTTGGCTTTGACTGTGCCATGTCCTAAAGCTTTCACTACATTAAAACAACATTCATACTAAAATATGGCATGCTTAGTGACACCATGGATGCTAATCATTTGGTCACTCAGATTCTGTTGCCCTGGTCGACCACACAGCTTTCCCATGCCAAACGCAGGTACTGCTTGGTCGCACCAATGTCTGACTGATTTCTTTTACCTTACAGCATACCTGATGGTAAAGTATTTTGGCTAAACATTGTAATTTAATGTTGGCTTTGCAGTTATTAATGTCTGTGGAGTACATTATGTACAAATTCCTGGCGTACTTGATTAAAAAATATATATATTTCTAATAAAAATATATATTTTGTGTGTCTTTGGTCAGGCATTGGCTTTAAATATTGAAATGAGTGTTAACCCAGGTTCCTCTGTTTTTCATATTTCTTCGGTACAAACATGGCAGATATAGTAAGCAAAATTCAATTTTACACATACAAGGTAAAATAAATATGTGGTTTTGCAGTAGTATGTGTGTGAATCACAAAACGCCACTTCATAGGGTTATGAAAATGTTTTCGTGTGGCAGATGTGAAATGTTGTAGCCAGAGTTTGAAGTCAATTACAATCGTCTTAATAACTAAGCGAATATGAATTTAAGTGTTTTTCATGTATGCAGCTTACCTGACTCTCTGGTGGCCCACAATAGCTAGTTGGAGCTGGTCACCTGCTAATTCAACCATGGTGGGCCCTGGCAGAAGAAAATGAGCAGCAACTGTTGAGGAGGTCTGCAACGCTAGATTAGAAGGCATGTGGCCTAATTGCCTTAAAAACGCATGTGGAGAAGCCGTTGCTAACCAAATGTAACACGGACTTTAAATCTTTACAATAGATGGAATCATTATATCCCGTGCACTGTAAAGGTCATTGTTGCTTTGTAATTAAGCCTCATAATACTTTATTTGATCCATACTTCCTAAAGATGTGTCTTCTCTGCATAGTTTAATGTAGACAAGTGTTTACAAACATTGTTGACAGACCGTTCTCCCTTTCTGGGCTCTTAAATGTATATAATGTTAATATTAAACTGCAAATGTAGTAAACCACTATAGGTATAGTTGTACATACTGATGTGACAGCAATCAAAACATTTGGTTATAATGAAATGTGTATTGTGTGCATATAATAAATGGTTCTCATTACGTACAAATGATAGAGAAGCATGTATGTTTTTATAACACATCAAAGTAATGCTTATTTCATTTTATTAGAAGAAATTTGTAACTTTTATTCAGTATATTAGTATTTTCTGAATTAGAACAAAAAATATAATTTCAGATTCTCTGAAAATAAGTTAACTTGTTTGTTGGAAGAGGAATTAAAGATGTGCTAACAACTGCTTGGAGTCCTGTTCCAGATAAACAGCTCATGAGTGGATTAGAAATGTGTGTACAGAGCGTGGCTAAGGTGAATAGTCTAGACCCTCTCATTGGGACATCACTTTGTGATTCTCTTGGTAGTGGTGTCTTGGGTGTAGCCCTCAACTAGGCCAGATTCATTACTTCTATTGGCTACTGAAGCGGCCCGAGTGTCAACGGGGTCAGGGGTGCTGGTGACCGCTTTCTGTGATGCTGCCAGCTGTAAATGTTTCTGGGACCAAGCTGGCAGCAGACGGCGCTGGACCATGAGAAGTGGCTGCTTAATGCCACACTGCTGCTGACAATGCTCTGAAGCCATCCTGCACCACCCTGGAATGTAGAGTGGACACTTAGGAGATCCATTTGGTCCTTCTGGCTCTCATTCTGGGCCCTTATGAGCTCTTAGAAGTACAATAATATGGCCCGGATGATCCTCCTAGTCCATAGCCGCAACCAGCGGTTCTCTACTCGTAAAGACAACGGGGACCACACACTGGACCTTCCTTCCCAAACCTGGTCCTGCTGAAGCCCTTTTCAAACCGCACAGTGGCCTTGAGTGGGTGGCCACAGGTATTGTGTGTCCTGGCTGCACAGGAGATGTTATGGCTGTAGTGGTCACAGTAGCCAGGACAGGTGGTGTACAGCCACAGGGGGCACTGATGTGCATATTGGGGACAGGACTCCGTTGGATGTTTAAGATCTCGTATTCGAATGAGAGACGTAGGTCGCTGATCACACAAACCTGATGGGCTAGGCTAGTCTTGGAGATCATCTTCATCGGCAGAAGTACTGCTCCCATTGAAGGGGTATGATCTTTTCTCAGGCAGAGTGGCCAAAGCAGTTGAGGCTGTTGACTAAGAAATTGCAGCTTCACCTTGTAAAATAACATTTAACAGATTGTTTCTACTAATATAAAGCAATATATTGACATTAGCCATTTAAACATTTCGTAATGTTAATCTGGTCTTGGCGTAGAAAATACGTTCTCAAACTGAAACAACTGGCACGCACGGATTTTGAAACTCGCCAGATATGCCCAAGGAATGGGCCCAAAGACTATGTTATCCTCTAGGTGATCAGACAGGGACGCATACGCCGGGGTAGGAGGAGCAGCGAGGAGGTTGCAACTGCCTGCATCTTGCATGGCCTCAACACCGATAAGCCTTATAGCCTCACAGGGCTTATCACTGCTGTCTTCATTTACACCGCCACCACCATCCATTGCCTACCGCACACCTTCCACCGGATGACACACTGTTTGGCCACTTGGCTCCCTGCCTGGTTGCCTCACCGCCCTAGCCCCCAATCTCACATGCCATCTCAAGTAAGGAGTGCCATGAGTGCGGGATGCAGCCAGTGCAGGTGTACGCGGACAAGGGTAAGAATTGGGCAAGGACTGATCTTGGACAGGGCAGGCCAAGAGGTGACAGTGGTTTCAAGGTGGCAGTAGATGGCTAGCAATACTCTCACCACCACACTATTAAATCAAACCACCAGGAGCCACCAAATGCATAAATGATACTGTAATACATTAAAAGCGACTAAAGAGATCACCAGGAGTACCAGCAGATCAAGTTGTAAGCAGCTAGCGCAGTGAGAGAGGTTGGTGGGAGCAGAAGCGGGCGGCATATGCCTTGTTGCAGCTTGTGCTTGCCACCAGTATACAAGTCATGAGCTCATAGGGCCTGACTGGAGCTCCGGGAGAAACTGCTGGGAGCAGCTTCAGGGGCACCGAGGCAGGTCCAGGTGTCCTCTCCTTGGTAGTTCTTGACTGAAGGACAAAATGAGATCCGGGAGAACAAGACCAATGCCGAAGGAAAACCTAAGCAGATGGAAAAAGCAACAGATGGCAACAAGCATGAGTGAGAAGGGTACAAAGCTCCCTCAGACGGCAAAAGCAGAGATTACACTATTACTGTGGCACATGTTCATAAAACAAACTGAGACCATACAGCAATGTAATTCAATAACAGACACTGATTTACCTTTCCAAGTCCTCGATCACAGAACTGATGGGAGGGTAGGTCTCCATCCACCGTTGACTCCAATCATAAGGGATAACGAAAGTAACAAGGACATATATCACTTCAGGAGAGGCAGCGGGGAGACCTCTCAAAATCTTTATGTAAAGCCTCAGTCTAATGGGATTACTACTACCAAACACTACTACCCTGACTAAATTGACAAATACTTCCCTTGGAAAGGATGGTACACCCCTAAGGGAGCCAAACTATGCAGCATTAGTGTATCCTCAAAGCGGTGGTAGTTCTGGCGTGGAATACCCTCTTGATACGACAACGGAGTTAAATAAGGCTCTGAAGGATGCAGGCCTGGGAAACCGACAAGCAAGCACCAGCAGGCTGAGAATCCTTGGAGTGCAAAAAGAACCAGCGGAAACAAAGGACAGTTATGAACAAATGGAAGTACTACGACCCTCAAAGTCAAACCATACACTCAAGTGAGAGGTTAGTGCACGATCATGTGAGCATACAAAAGAAGGAAGGTAGTCCAGCAAGGGTTCACACTGATAACTGGCACCATTTTGTATGTTCCGGGCAGGACCAGCAAGCTGAAAAATTATACCTCTGCAACGAAAAAAAAGAAAGTATTAAATTACAAGGTGTAGGAACAAACAATAGTGAACAGTTGAACCACACCAGATACCTGGGCGATTCTATTGGAACGCTTCCAATGTAGAGTAGACGCCCTGAACTATCAATCAAAAAAATTAGATCTACAAGTGGATTCCTAAACCTGCTGGCCATGTTTGTATCTGGTGACTCAAGTAACATCATAAAACGTGTGCAGAAAAACGCAGAGTTAAACAAAGTTAATTGCCTGTGCTCATCAATATGTGATAATCTTGGTGCTTTACCAACAGTCTAAGACACCCTTATTACAGAGTTTAAATCAGACCGATCTAAACCCTGCCAGGCTTGTGGGGCCAAGCTCCAGGTAACTAATAGTCCCGACAGACGCAATGTTTCAAAAGCACTATTGGCCAGTTGAGAACAATGAGTTACACATTGAGGAAGCAACAGAAGCACCTCAGGACCAAAAGGATGTAGCAATGGCTTTGCAGCTAACAAACTGAAGGTATCCGGTCAATGAAATTCTTTTATGGATTATACCAGCAGACATCCATTATTTCATATAAATATCTCTAACTTGAAAACCCAAGAGAGCATACATGATCTGCCACAGAACTGAAGACCCTTTAAAGGGCATAAAAAAAGAAAACAAAGAGGGAAAGGAAAGCAAGGCAAAAGAAATCAAACCAGATTGTGGAAAACCAGCACAGGCAAAACATCTTTCAAATCTTTAAAAATACAGTGAGGAAATTGGGCAAAAATAAATCTAATAAAGAAACAAATGAGGCACCTGGACAGGAACTGACCTACCGTTCTGCATTCCAACACTGAATTTACCACCAAGAAACAACTGGTGCCTTAAAGGATGGAACAGCAGACAATCAACAAGAAAAAATAAGTCAACAAAGCCAAACCATAGCTCCATCTAGAAAATGTGTCTCGACGGCAGTAGATATGCTAGATGAGCAACAATTAGATGTAACCGAACAGGAGAATGAGGGTGGTGAAAACCACAAGGAGCCACAGAATCTGAATTGCCGATCCTCCATCCCCACAGAGGGCAAAAGAGAACAAAAAATTAGACACACATGCACTGCCTTATGGAATATGTGACAAACAAGGAAATGAAGGTCAAGCAAACCTGTTAGAGCGAGAGCTTAGAATCTTAATTGACAACCTCCCACCTCTATGTGGCGCAAAAGAGAATGAACATAACAAAAAACTAAAAATTACAAAACTAAATAAATCGATACAAGTACGCGGCATTCCAGGACATATAATAGCACTGCAAGTAAAATCTAGAAATTGAAACAAGGTAACAATACAAAATCCCATCAAGTTCACTCAAACCTGTTCCTAATATGCTGATGTAACATAGGAGGGGTATCAAATAAATCTTTCCAGTACTGATTTATCAAACTATTCAAAAGATTATCATATCAGTATGCTGCAAGAAACCTGGTTAACAAACCAGCTCTACTTCCTGGTTATAATGAGTTCACAAATCCAGGAACAAAATCATGAATGAAAGGTCGCGCAAGTAGAGGCTTGGTAAAATACATCAGTGCTTCAAATTAGCCCATATGTGCCATGTGGCCGAATAAGGATCCTGGAATTCTGGTAGTAAAGGTGAGAAGCAGGAACCAGGAAAATGAAGCAACTCTTGTGTTGATAAACATGCACATACATCTGCGGTTGAAAATAAATCGTGTCATCATAAAGAACTGACATCACTGATAACCGACTGTAGGAAAGTCCCCTTTTTGACATGGTCACCCACACTTTTTGCCTGGTATTTGATGTGATTTTGACTGGAAGTGCACTGGGTTCCTGCTAACCAGGTCCCTAGTGCCAGATCTCTTTCCCAAAACTGTAAAATTGTTTCCCCAACTGGCAATACCTTTAGCACTCTCTGTAAGTACCAAGTAAATAGTACCCCTGGTACCTAGGGCAAGGCGGCTAAAAGGGTCCTTAAGGGCTGCAGCACAAATTGTGCCACCCTAAGGGACCCCTCACCAAACACATACAGACTGCCACTGCAGGCTGTGTGTCTTGGTGAGGACAAAAGTGAAAATACAACATGGCACACATCTCTGTGTGCCATGCCCAAAGACACAACAAACAATATAGGTAAGTCACCCCTACAGCAGGCCTTACAGCCCTAAGGCAGAGTGCACTATACTACATGTGTGGGCATATCTGCATGAGCAGATATGCCCCTGTGCTAGTCACTTCTATTGCTGCTAGCACAAGTAACCAGGGAGGCCATTTTAAGTACATGTGCTGCACACTGGTTCCCCAGCTATATGATGGCTTCACTGAAACCAGGGATGTGTGGTATCAAACCTCTAGTATAAAAAAACCACACTGATTTCAGTAGTGGATTTATTAATACATGCACCCAGAGGACACCTTAGAGGTGCCCCCTAAAATCCTACCAGCTACAAAGACTAGCCAGGAGGGAGGTTCTAGGAGCCAAAATCCTGGTTACAGAAAAAGAAAGAGTTGAGATGGGCCCAGGAACCCTCTCTGATGGCAGAACAAATTATTACTAGGGAGAAAGAAGCTTTTGAACCTAAAATCCCCAAAAGGATTGTCCCCAAATATACAGAGGGTGATATCATCAGCAAATGGTTTACAGTCTTTGAGAGGGCTTGTACAATGGGGAAACTCAGCCAGAAGTATTGGGGGAGCTGTTCTCAGGAAAGTGTAGAGATAGGCTCCTGACACTGGATGAGACAGAAGCTGAGTCCTATGACCTCATGAAGAATACCCTGATGAAGGGTTTTGGACTCACCACTGAGGAATACTGGATCAGGTTCAGGGAGACTCAAAAAACCAAGAGTCAGACCTGGGTAGATTTGTAGACTTTTCAGTGAAAACACTAGGTGGCGGGTTAAAAGATAACAAGGTGCAAGACCATGATGGGCTTTATAATCTTGTTATGAAAGAGTATCTGTTGATTAACTGTGTTGCTGAAAAGTTACATCACTACCTAGTCGTCCTAGGTCCACTTTTTCCTCAGTCGTTGGGGAAGACAGCAGATCACTGGGTCCAGGCAAGGGCAACCAAGACAACTCCTGGTGGGGGTGACCAAAAGAAAGGAGTTGCTAAGTCCCCCCCAAGTGAAAGATGGTGACCAGCTCAAAGATAAAAACAAAGAGTCTTCTCAAGGCCCCCAAAAACCTTTTCCATAGGGTGGACCCAGAGCCAATACACAGCCTAAGGGTGGGAACCAGGGTAAAAACTGGGATCCCAAGAAGGCTTGGTGCTTTAATTGTAAGGGCAATGGGCACCGAAATGGAGACCCTAGCTGTACCGAAAAGAATCCCCTTAGTGAACCTGCAGTTAGTTCCTACTGCAGTAGTAAGTCTCCAGGTTGGATACCAGGTGAGCACTGACCATGTCAGAGAGTTCACTGAAGAAACTTTAGTCTCCGAGGGTGAGGTGGATGTAGCGGACCTGGCTGTCTGACCAATAAACATGGAAAAATACAGACAACAACTCCATATAAATGGGATCAGAGTTAAAGCACTGAGGGATACAGGTGCAAGTGTCACTATGCTGAATGAGAAACTGATATCCCCAGGAGAGTATCTGGCTGGGGAGACATTCACAGTCATCAATGCAGACAACCAAACTAAGGTCCATCCCAAGACAATGGTGTCCTTAAAAGGAGAAGGGGTTACTGGGCAAAAGAAGGTGGTGGTATCCTCTGCAATTCCTGTAGCCTGTTTGCTAGGAAATGATCTGGAGTCCTCGGCATGGGCTGAGGTTGAACGAAAGACCCATGCAGCTTCAAAGGGCCCACTGCCTTTGGTATGCAAATCTGGCTTCCTCCACAGGAGAGGAAGCCGATCCCCCCCACCCCCCCTTGACCAGGGCCCTTTAGGCACTTGGGCAAGGGGGGAAAATTAGTAATCAGATAGGCATTTTCTCCTTCAGGCTAGTTCCACCCCTAAGATGAGCTACCTGAAGTGAAGACGATTTCTCAGAGTTAGCAATCTTGGTGATGGCAAACTTAGGCTCTCTGGGACAGGAAGTGGTCATACAGGGGGCATAGTAACCCCAGGTGTAGGTAGCCCATTAAATACTAACCTACACTCACCTAACGCCTCTAAATTCATTATTTAAGGGAGCCCCTGGCAACAGGAAATCAGATCCTGCCGACCACAAGAAGAAAGACCGAAGAGCTGCGAAAGCAAGAACAGCAGAAGAAGCAACTGACTTGGCACCAGTCCTGCTGGCCTGTTTGCCTAGTAAGTCGTACCCCTGGTACCCAGGGTAAGGAGGCTAAGGAGGATTTTTCAGAGCTGCAGCACAAACTGTGCCACCCTAAAGGACCCCTCCTTAAATGCATACAAACTGCCACAGCAGGCTGAGTGTCTTGGTGCAGAAAAGTGAAAATACAGCATGGCCATGCCATGCCCACAGACACTGAATGCAATTCAGGTATGTCACCCCTACAGCAGGCCTGCACTATACTACATGTGAGAACATATCTGCATGAGCAGATATGCCCCTGTGCTGGTCAACTCTATTGCTGCCAGTACCTCTTGGATGGGAGGATCAGTTTTACTAGAAACGCCTTTTTAGTGCATCTGCAGAGGAGCAGAATGTTTCTTTCCTTTTTGTAAGGAACATCAGTGGGGCTCTGCAAAAGTTTGGAGATAGACGCTTCCAAAGACTTAGAAACATCTAACATGGAGTCAGAAACTGCATTTGTACTGAATCTTTAATGAAGGTCTTAAAGTTTCCCTTCATTGTTTGAGAATCCTCATCTTCAGACGTATTAAATAGGAATAATAGGGAAAACAAACACAGAAAATAAAGAAAATATAAACAAAAAAGGGAATAAACCACCAGGGAGCTATGGGGTTAAACAGTCTGTAGCTGAAGGTAGAGCAGGGGCGTGTGTAGAGGTGTGTCTAGGGGCAGGCTGTAAGCCGAGAACAACCTCACCGGCGTCAGCAGAAGGAGAGAAGGACGTCCTGCCAGCAAGCTCAGCCACCAGGAAAAGCAGAGTGAGCGAGCAAGCTGGCCACATGTGATAACAAAAATAAAATATGCCCAGAATAATAGCAAGGTTACCACGGAGAACGTCCGAAGCAGCCCACAGCTTGAGGAGAGGGGATCGCTCTAACCGCCGCTAAGGGAGAACGTTAAGCAAACGTTCCAAACGGCTATCGCATGAAGGTAAAGTGCTTGCAGACAACAGGAGGTACAAACAAAAGAGTTATACGCTTATAACAATGTAATAAATACTTTGGCATATATATAATAAAATTTGCAAGCAGAGTACCTATCTTGACTGCGAGCTGCAAGAAAAGAGGGCTTGTTGCTTTCACTCATGACAATTATTACTGTTCTCGATGTCCTATTGGTCATTCCATAATGATGAATGGCTTGAAGTTCTTTCTCAGGGTTTTCTGGGTAATGTCGTTTTTTACTTCTTGGCTGCTGTTTAATAAATGCAAGGAAAGTTTGGCATAATATTCATTTCAATGTCTTTAATAAAATCTAGCCTATCTGACACCAAAGCTAGGAAAATCTCAATTCTACAGTGGTGTGTTTCCCAACGGGATTTAAAAATGTCAACTATATAATTAGAACTAGATATTCAGGGGCAAAGGGTCCTGATAAGAAAACAGAGATGGTTATGGAAAAAGATCCAGAACTCTGGAGCAGGTGTTTGTCTCCATTATTCGGTCACTGTTATAGAACTGGTATAATGTCTAGCTCATGGGCAGGAAGTACGATAATGCCACTCCATATGGAGGAATGTCAAAAGGTCACTAACAATTATTTACAAATTGCACTCCTGTATGCTGTAGGAAAACTTTGTGCCAGGAGTATATTAGAACATCTTGAAGCATGGGCCTTTGAGAATTAAATCATTCCTGATGAACAATCTTGCTTTAGTTCGAATTATTCTGTAACTGTTAATATATCTGTGGTTCATTCTATAGTTGAGAACTATGTATGTTTTAGATGAAAATAATGTATGCTTCTTTTATAGATTTTTCCACCACATTTGACTGTCAGGCCCGCATTTGGAGAAAACTTGCTTTGACACCTAAGCTTCTACAAGTAATAATCACTCTATATATTGCATTATGGTGTCAAGTGTTAATGAGAGGGCATAAAGGCAAAACAAATGATAAGCACACAAAATGTTTTAAAAGGGACATCTCTTGCACCTTTATTGTTCTCTTTATACCTACACGGTCGCATGAGCAGTTTGCACATTTGAGAAATGGGCAAACTAAATTGGACTCAAACATTCAAACATTGTATACATTGATGTATGCAGATGATGTTCTTTTTTTTTACTTTATCCAGATAGATCTCCAATGTATAATATGCAACAAATCTCCATTGGAGGATTAAGGTTTAAAAAATTAAGATTGTAATGTTTGATGGAATGAGATAAAGGAATAACACTTTTAGTTGGACATTAGGGCAAAATAAGTTGGAAACAGTGCCAACATATCAATATTTAGGTAAACTTTTTCTGCAGACTTGCACAACAAACGTTTTAGTCATCCTGGAGGTAAGGAAACAACACATGTAATATGTCGGTAGACTGTTTTCTACAGTCTTGCACAACAAATATTATTTTAGTCATCTTGGAGGTAAGTTAGCAGAACATAAGGTGGTCTTACCCAAACATTTTGCCTCCACCCTTACTATTTTGGCTGAATTGACATCTGTTGTCCTTAGGATGTCTAAACCTGGTGACATTGGCTTCCCCCAATGGGCATATTTAAGTTACTTATAAGTCACTAGTAAAGTGGTATACCAAATACCCAGGGCCTGTAAATGAAATGCTACTAGAGGGCCTGCAGCACTTGTTGTGCCACCCACTTAAGTAGCCCTTTAAAATAGGTCTCAGGCCTGCCACTGCAACTTCTGTGAGCAGTTTTGAACTGCCATTTCGACCTGGCAAAATACAATTTTTGCCAGGCCTAAACCTTCCTTTTTATTACATATAAGTCAACCTTAGGATAGACCCTACACAGCTCGGTGGGCACAGTGCCATGAATTTAAAAAGTAGGACATGCACTTTCAGTTTTACATTTCCTGATAGTGAAAAACTCCTAAGTTAGTTTTTTCACTACTGCAAGGCCTACCTCTCCCAGAGGTTAACATTGGGTTCAATCATTACATTTACTAAGTGATAACTTTCAATTGGGAGGAAGTAGGAAAATTGAGTTTGGTGTATAAAGAATTGCGAATTAAAACCCTCTGTAATGGTGAAGTCCGATTTTAAGTCACAATTCTGAAAATGCCACTTTTAGAATGTTGCCTTTTTTGTCCTAAACATTTGCTGCCTGCAGCCTGTATTCTGGGTCACATGACTAGGTGTAGCTGGCAGTTGGGCTTTATGGATTCCTCCCAGACAGTGAGACAGAGGGGGAAATAGGTGTTAGCAGAACGGGCTGTCAGAATGAGGGGGAAAAGTGGTCACCTGCCACAGCTGCACATCACAAAAACCCCGCCTCATCACATTAACAAAGGGTTTTACACCAGTCTATTGTGCCTCCAGACAAGCTGAGGCCAGGTCAGGGGGAAGCAAATTCCAGACCCCTCTGTAGCGGGAGTACCCTAGAAACCTCTACTTATCACAAGAGAGAGGGTGTGAGAAGTTGCATAAGGCTTTCAACCAACATCATAATGAGGGCCTGTTAGAAATGGGATTTCTGGTTGGCTAGGGCTTGCGCCTAAGCCAGGCAGAAACCACCACTCTAGTCAGGGCAAGGGAGTTACACACTGAAGATAACCCCTGCTCACCCCCTTGGTAGCTTGGCACGAGCAGTCAGGCTTATCCCAGAGGCAATGTGTAAAGCGTTTGCGCAACACACACACACAGCAGCAACACACTAGGCACACCACAAAAGGAACTCCACACAAGGTTATATATAAAAATAGCCTTTGTATAATCCAAAACACATTAGAATAGTAATCACACAATATACACTGTGCCAACTGGCACTAGGCAATATTTACAGGGGATTATGACAGGGCCAATTGGGCCACTGTCAAAACCATCACAAAGCACAAATAGTAAATGTAGAACACAACCAGTAATTACTGGCAAAACACTGTACTCAGCATTATATCCTGCAACATAAATCATATTATGCAATCAGTATCACATCAGGCGTAAAACACATTCTGCGCCAACCTCATAAGCATAAACACATTATGCAATAACCTAATAAGCATAAAAACATTATGCAATAACCTCAAAAGCAGAAATCACATTAGGCAATAACCTCATAAGCATGAACCTCAGATTAGGGAATAACCTCCTAAACATAAACACCAGAGGCATAAATCATGGTGCATAAATCACATTTATCCTAGGCACCACATAAATCACATTAGGACCTGGCGCCCTACCAACCCAACTGACCCCCTGGCCAACTGGCCTTCTCAGAGGGCTCAAATGCCCTATGTCCCAAAATGTCAGGGCTGGCTGCCACTACAGCAGGATCCAAAGTGCGCAACTGCGCTGGCCTAAACGTTGCAGCTGCCGCTAATTGCGGTGCAGCTGTGCAGGTAACTGTGGGCACTGGCACTCACTGTGCCCTCTGGGTCCCCACTGGGACTCTCAAAACAAATATGGCCAAAAGGTGGCAGCTGCCTCTAATTGCGGTGCAGCTGTGACAATAAAAAGAGGCAAGGGCACTCATTGTGCCCTTGGGGGCCCCCACTGGGGCTCT
The DNA here is from genome assembly GCA_963921515.1 of Calotriton arnoldi. Lineage (NCBI taxonomy): Eukaryota > Metazoa > Chordata > Amphibia > Caudata > Salamandridae > Calotriton > Calotriton arnoldi. The sequence continues at coordinate 1,978,576 of CAWUFW010001618.1, forward strand.
GCCAACAAATATGCCCACCGTTGCACCTGCCCGCGCTAGTGCGGTGCAGCTGTGGACAAAGGAGGCACTGCCACCCTGGGGCCCTGCTCTGGGGCGCTCTAAACAAAATTGCCCCCAACGTTGGAGTGGCCCGCTCTCCTGTGGGTCCGCTCAGGAAATAGGCACCGGCAATGTGCCTCGATCGGCACAAACGATGCTCGCTCCACTCACCGGGTCTGCTGGGGGACTCTGCTCCTCCCTGCTGCGGGGAAGCGCGAGGCTCCGGTCTCCAGGCAGCCTGCGTCGGGAGAGCCCCCACTCCTCGGGGTCTCTCTCTCCTTCTGGCGGTGTACACGGGGCTTCCCTCAGCTCATGGGAGCCCTGCCCGCCCACAGGCTACCACTGGGCTGTTCCGCCGGCCGCGCCGCTATTGGCGGCCCCGGCAGCCTCTTCCTGTTTTGGGCCCCGCCCAGAGTCAGGCAAGGCCGCCTGGCTTCCTGGTCGCCGCACGATCGCGGCGGCCGCTTCTCCTCTTTTCGGGCGCAATGCGGGGTGGGCTCCCGCTTTTTAAAATCATCACATAAGCGGGGTGGGCACCCGCCAACGACACCAAACGCGGGGTGGGCACCCGCTGTTTAAATATGCACAAAGCGGGGTAGACTCCTGCTCGGTTGGGCAAAACCCGGGGTGGGCACCCGCTCCACAACGCAGCACGGGGGAATCCCTACGAGGGGGATTCCCTCTGAAACATGGGCAGCTCAGCGCTGCGAAGCCCACCCGCTCCTCTTCTGGGACAAATTAAAACATAGCGCATACGAGGCGCTAGGAGCCTGGGCTTAAAAAGGAAAGGTCCACGCAAAGTTTCTAGGGGCACAGCTGGGCCCAGGGAGGCCAGCACACAGGGCCCTCCAGCAGGGAGGCAAGCCCTTGTGGCGGTTCCTCCTGGGCCCCCAGCAGCAGCAAGCCCCCAGCAAGTCCAGGAACAGCACACCATTCATGGATCACAGCCCCTATATTTATATCACATCTAGGCTTTGTCTGCCCTGGCACAGGGCTTGGGGGAGCCAGCAAAAACTGGTTCAGGGGGGAATTGGAGCACTTTACCAGGCTCCTCTTCCCCTTTGTCAGGTGGGGGCTCTTCATCAGACACACCACAGGGGGGCGGAGCCAGCATTGTACAGCCTAGGCACAGACCTATTCAGGGACAGGCGACTACTCCTCCCACTACTCCAAATGCAGATGTCCCATTCAGCCTAGTGCTGACTCACCCTGCCCCTCCTGGAGCCACACACACCTCACCAGCCCCTGTCACTCAAAAGCCAGACATGCAATTCACATCAGGCAGGCAGACACATAGCACACAGAAATGCCAACTTCTAAAAGTTGAATATAATGGGAAACCCAATCTACCCTTGAGGGCTTGGGCAAATCAAATGAACGGGTAAAAAGCGCCTTCAAGGGATTTATTTAGAATACTCTGTTCTATTGCTTTTGATATATATTTAACTGCAAGAATTATTGATAAACTCGCCAGAGAGATATTATTCCAATGTCTTTTATCTAAGAAATATTTTTGTTCCTTATGAGGACATAAGAACCAATGAACCAATCACAAAACAATAAATGTTCAAAACACGGGTATATATAGAAAAAAGTTTTATCTTTTGAAATTTATCAAGGGTACTACATGATTATACAAACAATGCAACAAGAGGAAAATAAATACAATTATATAATCCTTCAATGTCACTATTGTAAACACTTCTTCTCATTGTACATTATTTTCCAGAAGAGAGTGCGAGTGTCGACGTTTAGGTCTCTTTGCATTTGTCCATGAGACCATCTTCAGGACTATCATAAATTTAATAGTTGACCCCTACTTTAAGGTGAATGATCGTCAAAAGATGCAGGTGAATGAACCCTGGTGCTTTTTGGACGGTGTAGTTAAATTTCCAGTCCCCAGCGACTTCTCAATTGAAGGAGTTTATTCTGTTAAGTGTTGTAGCGCAGCGAAAATTCGGCTGCAGACTGCCGAATTTTCGCTGCGCTACAACACTTAACAGAATAAACTCCTTCAATTGAGAAGTCGCTGGGGACTGGAAATTTAACTACACCATCCAAAAAGCACCAGGGTTCATTCACCTGCATCTTTTGACGATCATTCACCTTAAACAAAGTAGGGGTCAACTATTAAATTTATGATAGTCCTGAAGATGGTCTCATGGACAAATGCATAGAGACCGAAACGTCGACACTCACACTCTCTTCTGGAAAATAATGTACAATGAGAAGAAGTGTTTACAATAGTGACATTGAAGGATTATATAATTGTATTTATTTTCCTCTTGTTGCATTGTTTGTATAATCATGTAGTACCCTTGCTAAATTTCAAAAGATAAAACTTTTTTCTATATATACCCGTGTTTTGAACATTTATTGTTTTGTGATTGGTTCATTGGTTCTTATGTCCCCATAAGGAACAAAAATATTTCTTAGATAAAAGACACTGGAATAATATCTCTCTGGCAAGTTTATCAATAATTCTTGCAGTTAAATATATATCAAAAGCAATAGAACAGAGTATTCTAAATAAATCCCTTGAAGGCACTTTTTACCCGTTCATCAACTTCTAAAAGTGGCATTTCTAAAATAGTTATAAGAAATCTGCGCACACCATTGCGCAGCATTTATTATTACCATTCCAAATATACTAAACTTGACCACGCTGCTCCTCTCATTTCAGGAATTACCACTGTAACACTTATCAGGGAATCCCCAATGCATTCCTATGGGAGGGCAGCCCCACAGTAGTGAGAAACCAAAATGGCTGTTTGTCACTACCAGGCCAGGTCACTCACTTAAGATACATGTCCTATCTTTTACCTACAATGCACCCTGCCCATAGGGCTAGCTAGGGCCTACCTTAGGGGTGACTGACATGTAGTAAAAGGGGGGTCACAGACATGGCACACACTTTAGGTGCCACGTCACAGCGGCAGTAACACTGCGCGCACAGGCCCTGCAATGGCAGAGGCCTGAGATAGGTTTGAAAGGCTACTTTGGTGGGTGGCGCAATCAGCACTGCAAGCCCACCAGTAGCATTTAAGTTACCAGCCCTGGGTATATGAGATACCACTTTACAAGGGACTGACAGGTAAATTAAATATGCCAATCAGGTGTAGACCAATCTTACCATATGTAACACAGAGAGCGCACGCACTTTACACTGGACAGCAGTGCTAAAGTGCCCAGAGTCCTAAAACCACCAACACCATGTCAGAGAAAAGGCTAGGAGAAAGGCAAAAAGTTTAGGGATGACCCTGCAAAAAGGGCCAAGTCCAACAGGGCCTAAGTCCTATTATTAATCTCAGTGGTCTTAGTCTTTCCCAGACACAGACCACAGCACTGGAGAAAGGCCTTGGGTTTGTTCCCTCGACTAAACCCAACATATTCAGATTACACATAGAAAAAGCAATTTTAAGAACAATAAGATTAAGAACCTATTTTTGTAACAGAGACATCCATGAAAATAGAGATCAAGTCAATACAGGCCTGCAAAAGGCGTCTACTTTTACACCTCCTGCAGCAACCATACACAAACTCTTGTCCTTCAGCATCCTCTTGGAGTGCTTATGCCTGGGCCAATGTATTTCAGTTGAGTGAGATACATGCATCGATTAGAACAATTCTTTGATACATATATAGGACGGATGATAACCCTGACGGCCTCAAGTCTGCCTGACCATTGGTATAAGGTTTCCACCAGAGAAGCTTGCATGGGCACCATTGATGGAAAGATGTTGGGCTGTCAGTTTGGCAGATGGGGTATTCCGTTACATTTGCCACAGTGTGGGGGGTCTACCAAACTCTAAATGAGTCCCCAAGTCAGACAAAGCAGCACTTCCAAACACCAAAAGCACCACCACTTTAACAGCAAAGACTCATGCTCAGGCAATAAGTGTGCCAGCATTAAATATCCAGGGGCAGCACCACAAACAGCTAAGTAATCATGTCAAAGTAACAGCAAAGTAGTAATGTAAAAAGACCTTTATTTGCTCAGCTATCCCCCAAAAGGTTATAGTGCACCTAGCTGTGTTCAATCAGTTGCATCTCTACAAATCTATTACTGCAAACTCTCCGAAAGGCAGTCTCTTCTCCATTCCTAAAGAAGCCCTAGAAAGCCTCTTTCACTCATCTTTAAAGTAAATTTTGTACTACACCATTGGAGCACGGCCGCTGCTGCAAAAACAAGGCGATCGAAGGAATTCGCAAATTAAGCCCATCATCTGGAAGTTGTTCAGGCCACATTCCAGTCTTTTGTTTTTTGCCCGCTATGACTCTCAAGACAGAGAGCAGATATATGCTCATTAGTCAACAGGAACAATCCAGACAGAACCGCCAGGCCTAGGTGTCCTCCGAACAGCAGCACAGGCAACCTCAGTGAGGGGCTTAAAGCGGGACAGGTATCCCCAGTTATGTATCCCATGCGCCTGGTGCCTAAGGAATCAAGCGCCGCACTGAGGAGGCCAGAAGACGCAGAAACCCAGGTTGGGTTGTCTCTGTACCCACTTGAAGGAGACAGCCTGGCAATGCAAGCAGAACCAAAGCTGATTTCATATGGCTGGGTCCTGTTTGAGGGGACAGGGTGGGCAGAAAGATAATGGCCTGTATGGAGGCCCGTAGTAATTGTGAGTGGCTGAGATTAGTTCTAGCAACCCGCTCTTCACCTTTTGGTTCCTGCCAACTGATGCAGCGACTCAGCACCATCCTTGAGGGTACTGAAGTGCCTTCCTCTCAGGAGGGAAGGGGGACGGAGGATGTAATACAGGCACAACACTAGCAGAGCCTGGTGAAAGACAAGCCCAACTATGGGTCAGGGCCAGAGACATAGACAAGGGGGCTCACTGGAGCTCCTACAGGGCAGCAGCAGCAGTAATTCAGAGGATGAATTGTTACTGATCTAGTCGTTGCTGGGTCAATTTGTGGGTGCAGAGGGGGTTTTACAGGACCTGGGTCATGATGAGCTTTTCTGGCGCAAAGGAGCCCAGCGCCTGTGTTATGTGTCTGCAGGGCGCAAAGTGAATTCTGTTAACTCAGTACTTCTCCGATTTAGTTCTTTACAATCGGGGCCACTGGAATTATGCGTCAGGGAAGTGCCAAATAACGCAATATTGTTGAGTAAATTATGCGCCAAGAAAGGCCAAATAATGCAGCGTAATATGGCACATTTTGTGATAGAATTACTTCTTTATTTTTCATTTTTACACTTGACACGGTCTGGTATTGGATGCACCTAATTGGTACCAGTTTAACACCCAAATATAGCAATAAGCAACAGTAAGGTAACCAGCCAACCTTTGCAATTGGCCTTCCACTGCACAGCAACACATGTTGCTGCGTTTTTAGTAATCTTTAAACCGTTTGAGCTAGAAACAAAAAAAATGTATTAAAACCAGCAGATTGTGCAGTAGTTGGTGGATTATGTGGCAACTCTATAATTATGCAAAAAACGTTGCAGCCACACAATCATATAATTCCAGTGGCCCTGTTTATAATAGAGCTCAAAAAAAGTAAGCAAAGTTTGCCTCTTCTGATTCCATTTGAAGATGGAATGAAATGAAATTGTAATTTTTAAAGCTCACTACTACCCAAGGGTGTCTAGGCGCTGAGACTCTCAGTAGGTGAAGGGAAAGTGAGTTAACCAAACAGCAAGTGCAGACCGTACAGAAAAAAAAGTTATGAATGCTGTACTAATTATTAAACAACAATGTTTTAAGAGCCTTACAAAAGGTAAGTAGGTTGTTTATAGATTTTAGTTTGAGGGGCATCGAGTTCCAAAGTTTGGCAGTGGCCACTGCAAAGCTCTTACCTCCCCAGGTAGCTCTCTTGATTTTAGGTACAGCCAAATTGGCCTGAGAGGAGGATCTTAAAGTCCTGGATAGGGTGTACCATTGAAAGAGCTGTCTGATGGATTCTGGGCCATCAAGATGAAGGGCCTTAAAAGCTATGCACAAAGACTTAAACATTACCCGCTTTCTCACCGGGAGCCAGTGGAGTAAAGGGAGAGATTGTGAGACCAACTGATGTTTTGGTATCCCAAGAAGCAATCTAACCGCTGCATTTTGGACCATCTGGAGCTTATGTACAGCTTTCTTGTGGGTGGTCAAAAAAAGCCCATTACAGTAGTCTATTTTTGAAAAGACAAGTGCAGTGATCACTGCTTTGCGTAAGTCCAGAGGAATATAGGTGAAGACCTTCCTAAGTGATTTAAACAGAAAAAAAAGGAGGGGGTGATGGCACATGTGTGTTCCACAAAGGAAAACTTTTCGTCGAGTTGGACTCCCAGATTTTTCACTTTGGGAACAGGAATTGGGGAGGTCCCATTTCCTGAGGCCACCATTTGGGTGACCAGAACGATGGGCGATTGCCAAAGAGAAGCACCACAGTTTTGTCTGAGTTCAGTTTCAGACAATTGTTAGACATCCAGCTCCTGATCTGTTGCACACAGTTGTGGAAACATTCTGCAGTCCTGTCTAGATCTTCAGTGACCGATACTACGATCTGGGTGTTGTCGGCCTATGAGACGATTGAGAAATCATAACTTTTAATCAATGAAGCTAGAAATGTAACGTATAGATTAAAAAGAGTTGGATTCAATGCCGATCCTTGCAGTACACCACAGGGTAGTGTAAAAGATGTTGAACTATGGCCACTGGATTCCACAAACTGAACTCTCCTCTGAGAAAGGATCTTAGGAGCTTAAGGACAGCGCCCCCGACACCTAACTCAAACTGACGATTGATGAGAAGTCCATGGTTAACGGTGTCGAACGCTGCCGAAAGAGCTAACAAAATTAAGGCAGCGTTCCCTCCCTTGTCTAAAGTTGTTCTGACATACTCGGAAGCTGACTGTGTCCTGTGTTGGCTTCTAAATCCAAACTGAGATGGATCCAGCAGCTAGCTGTAGTACACTGGGTGGACAAGGATCAAGTGGCAACTCTTATTTGATTTGATTGAATGAGTCTGTTAATTGACCCATTGTGAGGGGGGAGAAAGCTGAAAATATAGCGTTCAAAGCCTGAAATCGGTCTGATAATTCAGCTGCCACGTTGGCTGCTTCCCTATCAATCAATCAATCAATCAATCACGGCATTTATAGAGCGCGCTACTCACCCGGGAGGGTCTCAAGGCGCTGGGGGAGGGGGTAAGTTACTGCTCGAACAGCCAGGTCTTGAGCTGCTTCCTGAAGGAGAGATGGTCCTGGGTTCGCCGAAGGTGAGTGGGGAGGGAGTTCCAGGTCTTGGCTGCCAGGTAGGAGAAGGATCTTCCTCCGGCGGTGGCTCTGCGGATGCGTGGTACGGTGGCGAGGGCGTGGCTGGTTGATCGTAGCTGGCGGGTGGGCGTGTAGAAGGTCATGCGGTCGTTGAGGTACTTGGGGCCCAGGTCGTGGAGGGCCTTGTGTGCGTGGGTGAGGAGTCTGAACGTGATTCTCTTGCTGACGGGGAGCCAGTGCAGGTCTTTCAGGTGTCCGGTGATGTGGCTGTGTCGGGGGATGTCCAGGATGAGTCGTGCGGAGGCGTTCTGGATGCGCTGGAGTCTTTTTGAAGTTTGGCTGTGGTTCCGGCGTAGAGGGTGTTCCCATAGTCCAGTCGGCTGGTGACGAGTGCCTGGGTGACGGTCTTCCTGGTTTCAGTGGGGATCCATCTGAAGATCTTGCGGAGCATGCGCAGGGTGTTGAAGCACGAAGATGAGACGGCGTTGACTTGTCTGGTCATCGACAGGGAGGAGTCCAGGATGAAGCCCAGGTTGCGTGCGTGGTCCGTTGGCTTGGGCGCGGTGCCCAGGGCCGGGGGCCACCAAGAGTCGTCCCAGGCGGAGGGTGATGAGCCCAGGATGAGGACTTCCGTCTTGTCTGAGTTCAGTTTAAGGCGGCTGTTCCTCATCCAGTCGGCGACGTCTCTCATCCCGTCGTGTAGGTTGGCTCTGGCGGTGGTGGGGTCGTTGGTGAGGGAGAGGATCAGCTGGGTGTCGTCGGCGTAGGAGATGATGTTGAGGTTGTGTTGGCGTGCGATGGCTGCGAGGGGGCTCATGTAGACGTTGAAGAGGGTTGGACTGAGTGAAGATCCTTGTGGAACGCCGCAGATGACTTCGGTGGCCTCGGATCTGAACGGGGGAGGCGGACTCTCTGGGTTCTTCCGGCGAGGAACGAGATGATCCATTCCAGTGCTTTCTCTCGGATTCCGATGTTGCTGAGGCGCTTCACTAGGGTGCGGTGGCAGACGGTGTCGAACGCCGCGGAGAGGTCCAAGAGGATGAGGGCTGCTGTTTCCCCGTTGTCGGTTAGGGTTCTGATGTCGTCGGTGGCTGCGATAAGGGCGGTCTCGGTGCTGTGGTTGGCCCGAAACCCGGACTGCGAGGGGTCGAGGGATCCATTCGTCTCGAGGAAGGCGGCAAGCTGTCTGTTGACGGTCTTCTCGATGACTTTGGCCGGAAACGGAAGGAGCGAGATGGGACGGTAGTTCTTGAGGTCGGTGGGGTCCGCCGTTGGTTTCTTCAGGAGGGCGGTAAGCTCGGCGTGCTTCCAGCTCTCCGGGAAGGTGGCGGTGTGGAAGGAGGAGTTGATGATGTCCCGGAGATGGGGTGCGATGGTGGCGTCGGCTTTGTTGAAGACGTGGTGTGGGCAGGGGTCGGTTGGTGATCCGGAGTGGATGGAGTTCATCGTGCGGGTGGTGTCTTCGGTGCTGATCGGGGTCCAGTTGCAGAGGGTGGTGGTGGCGGGCGTTGGTTCGGCGGTAGGGTGCGTGGTCTGTGCGTCGAAGCTGTTATGTATGTCGGTGATCTTGCGGTGGAAGAACGCGGCGAGTGAGTTGCAGAGGTCTTGCGAGGGGGTGATGTCGTTGTTTCCGGCGCTGGGGTTGGAGAACTCTTTGACGATGCTGAAAAGTTCCTTGCTGTCGTGGGCGTTGTTGTCCAGTCGTTCTTTGAGTGCCGACTTCTTGGTGGCACGGATCAGCTGGTGGTGTTTGCGGGTGGCGTGCTTGAGGGCGGTCCTGTTGTCTGTGGTCTGGTCGAGTCGCCAGGCTTTCTCGAGAGTGCGGCAGTTCTTCTTGGATTCCTTGAGTTCGTTGGTGAACCAAGGGGTTTTCTTGCTTCCGGGTCTGCTGGGAGGGTTTTTAGTGGTGCGAGGTCGTCGGCGCAGGCGGTCAGCCACTTGGCGAGGTTGCTGGCTGCTTCGTTTGGGTCCGTTGTGTTGGTGGGTGTGTTCTGGCTGAGGGAGGCGGTGAGCTGCTCGGCGGTGATCTTGCTCCAGCTCCGGCGGGGAGCCTGTTGCGGGTGGTGGTGGGTCGCAGTCTTTCTGAAGCTGAAGTGGACGCAGCTGTGGTCGGTCCAGTGGAGTCCGGTGGCGTGGCTGAAGGAGATGTGCTTGCTGGAAGAGAAGACGGGGTCAAGCGTGTGGCCGGCGTAGTGGGTGGGCGTGTTCACCAGTTGCTTGAGTCCGAGGTTGGCGAGGTTGTCCAGCAGGGCGGTGGTGTTTCTGTCGTTGTTGTTCTCCAGGTGGAAGTTGAGGTCCCCTAGGAGGATGTAGTCGGCGGAGGGCATGGCGTGCGGGCTGATGAAGTCTGCGATGTCTTCGCTGAATAGTGTGCGTGGTCCCGGGGGTCTGTAGATGAGGGTGCCTCGGAGGGTGGTCTTGGGGTCAGTGTGTATCTGGAAGTGTAGGTGTTCGGCGGCGGTGAAGGTCTCGTCGGAGTTAGTCGAGATGCGGATGGTGTTCTTGTGTACGATGGCGATGCCTCCTCCCGTCTGGTTGACGCGGTCCTTCCGGGTGATCTTGTATCCGTCCGGGATGGCTATGGCGATGTCGGGCGCTGAGGAGGCGTTCATCCAGGTTTCGGTGAGGAAGGCGACGTCCGGTGCTGTTGCGTCGAGCAGGTCCCAGAGTTCCACGGCGTGCCTGTGGACGGAGCGGGTGTTCAACAGGATGCATTTCAGGTGGTTGCTGCTGGTGCTCGACTTGGCGGAGGTGGTGCACGTCCGGGGGCAGGTGAATCGGCAGGCCTGGCAGGTGAAGGGTCCGTGGGTGCGTCTCGGTGAGGCTCGGTAGCAGGCAGGGTTCCGGCCGGCATTGAGTGCGGTGAGGGTGGCGGCGTCGTAGGTCCGTCGAGTAGTGTTGCATCGGTGGGATCCAGGGGTCCTGGCGCTGGGCGCGGGCCAGGCGCGGACGGGCGCAGACGGGCTTACCTTTGGCGCACCTTCGGCGCTCCGTCGGTGCTCCCGCTGCGCGCGGCCGCTGCGCGGTCGCTCAGGGGGCGTCATAAGTAAGGAGCCTGGAGGGAGGAGCAGCTGGGTGGCGGGAGCGGGGTGGCGAATGGAATCACGGGGGCGGGCCGCAGGGAGGCAGTGGCGGGAAGTCCCAGGAGCAGCGGGCAGCGGGAAAGTCCCAGGAGCAGCGGGAAAGTCCCAGGAGCAGCGGGCAGCGGGAAAGTCCCAGGAGCAGCGGGAAAGTCCCAGGAGCAGCGGGCAGCGGGAAAGTCCCAGGAGCAGCGGGAAAGTCCCAGGAGCAGCGGGAAAGTCCCAGGAGCAGCGGGCAGCGAGCGAAGGAATCTCCAGGCAGGAGGCGGCAAGGCAGGCAGGAGCGGCAGCAGTGAGTGGGGCGACCAAGCCCTGTGGAGGGCTGAGTGTTGGTCCCTGCTTGGGAGCCATCCAATATCACCGACTGTGGGTTGTTAGTCATGCAAGCCTTCTCAGAGCTTTGGTTTGCAGAAAAGACGTTAAGGATAACCTCTACTTTGTCTTTACAGAAAGTGGCGAGTTTGTTACAGAAGGGGGCGTCTGCATTGGAGTTTTTGGCCAATGAAGGATTGCTCAATTTGGCCACTGTAGAAAAAAAAGCTCTTTGGGAGTATTGTTGGCTGAATGAATTTTGTTTATAAAGAAGTTGGATTTGGCTTTAGGCAAGAGGAACAAGTTACTAACTTGTGTAACGATATATCTGTTTTTTATATAAAAGCAGTGCTGATGTATAACTGGCTTTGTCCTCCGTGCTATAGTTAGACCTCCATTTTCTCTCCAATCTTCTACAAGATTGTTTAGCGAGTCTGAGCTCTTCATCGAACTAGGGTTCAGATGGTCTGGGTCGATTTTTGTTACCGCGTTTGGCTGGGGCCAAACCATTAATGGATGATCTAATCTATTGCTGGTAGTCAAGATCAGAAGATACTGGTATAATTGATCGAGTTAAGGCATCAGTAAATTGGTCTTCCGATATTTTATGCCAGGGTCGATAGCTGAAGGTAGATGGGGCCATGGGCTTTTCAGAGCTGTGGTTCACTAGATTAAGTTGGAACATCACTGCCTTGTGGTCTGACCATGTGCGGTATGGAGGACGTGACCTGAATAAAAGGGCAATCAGAGAATATGCCATCAAGAGTATGACCCCCAGAATGCAAGGGTCAAGAACTAATTGTGACAGGCCCAGAAGAGATAGTAAAGAAATAAAGTCACAGGTATCGGGGACCTCTTTTTTCTCCAAATGGAAGTTAAAATGACCAAGAATGGTGAAATCAGATGAGTTGGCTTTGATATCCCATGGTGTGTTCTCCATGTTTAGAAAAAGATTTCTGGGGCCGGGAAGGGGGGGGAGGGGGGGAGGGGTCTATAGATGAGGGCACCGTTGAAGGAATAGTGGTTTGAGAGAGCAGTTTTAAAAACCAAGGCTTTACAGCCTAAATAAAATAAGGGGACATTCCTGACAATAAATTGGTCCCTAAAAGAATTGCTAAACGGCCGCCTCTCTTTACTGTCCGATCCAATCTGATTAGAGAGTAACCGTGGGGGGTGGCAGTAACCAGGTCAGGGCCCGAGGCAGCGTCTGCCCATGTTTCGGTAACAAAGGCAAGATCGATATTAAAATTATCTAAACAATCAGCCATTTCGACTGCATTTTTTATAAGCGAACGAACATTAAGAAGTGTACATTTTATTTTTTCATCTTTGCTCCCGCAAGTTCTGGACGGTTTGTGACTAAGCAAGTTTATCTTGTGACAGGTAAGTGTTAGAGAACAGGCCGGACATGTTTTATTTGATGGTTCATCCACTAGGGAATACGTAGGACCAGCGCAGGACTGGGCTGCCGAGTTGAGCCTTCGTAGCTCCTCGCTGGTGTAGCTATGAAAAACGAGGGACTGGGAGGCAAAACCGGCAGGGGGGCTGGCGCTGAGCGTGGTCCGAGCGCGGACAGGCACAGAGGGCTTGCATTCAGCACGCCAGCTGCGCAGATGCACTGCCGGACGAGCTTTGAGCCCGGCATCCAAGGGGCGTGGCTAGGGGCGTGTCGGAAGCACTGCTACGCGCGTTCCAATAAAAATATCACAAACATGTTCGGAAGTGTGGACGGTACTGTTACTCTAGAGGTACTATTGACGGGCACATTCAACCCGTGGCCATACGTATGGATTGAGCATAACATAAGGTCATATTAACGATATATCCTCTAATACAAAGAGGAGGAATCTTATCTTCATAATATGTTCATGCATGACTAAGTGGGAACACTCCAATTCTTTACATGTGGAAGCCCTGACGAAGTTTAAGTAACACAAATTTGACGAAACGCATTGGCTGGATGTTTTATATGAAAAAAGATCAGAAAATAAAATAAAAAGGAATATCCATCACAAAAATTGCCTGGCTTATTATTTTGGATAAGAATATTACTGTGCACCATTTCATATCAAGTACAATTCTCTATTCTGCGGAGAAGCTGTACCAAACAACGGCAGGTACAGGAATTGTTGTGCACGGACAGTTTAATTAAGAAGAAACAGAAAGCGAGGTGCAATATCTATGGTCCGCCATTGTGGTTTTGAAGGAGTTCCAAGAGGATGCCTGGAAACATGGCTCACAGGCATACTTCAGCAATACTTTTGGAATTTACACTTGCAAATATATACAGGCATCTCCTGTGCTGTTCTGGTTGAGCTTCCAGTCGTTCCTACCATACAAAGGGTTTTACTTCTGGCCTTGACAAAAGTAAATATCCAGCCGTTTTCAGGGAGCAAACAGAGTGAAAAAACAATTGTGAATACTCAGGTTATGTGGGTCTTCCCAAACTTTCCGGGTCATCTTTTCCCTGGGATGCCACTTCGTGACCTGGAGTAACACGAGTACATGGTTTTAAGAGTGCAAGGCCACCTTTCAAGAAACCTTCCACTAGTAAATCATGTGACTAGGATGTATAAGTTGGACGTATATCCGCAGATGGCTTTGTGGCTAGGGCTCAGGCTGCATTAGAGCGGATACCAAGGGTAGCCAGAATAGAGTTACTAAGACACTTGTACACATCCGGTGTGTACCCAACAGTGTGAAGATGCAAGGAGAACACACATTGCTCACCCTGCTTTAAATAGTGTCATGTGTGACTTGTTCTTCACCTTGATTGTCACAGATCTGCTACTGGTGCCCAGTCTGATGTGGTCGATTGTTCTACTGCTCGTCTCCATGGTTTCTGAAAAAGACCAACACATATTTAACTCTCCAGACTCCAAACCATCTTTGGCCACATCAGCAAAATCAAAGCACACTTTCGAACAACTCAGGCTCCATCCACCCAGCCCAGGTCCCTTTGACTCGACGCCCCATCATTCACCTAACCAAGCATAGCATCTTTAATACAACACATAGAAGCCGTAATCCACCCATCACAGGCCAAAATATTCCCGAAACACAGGCCCAAGGATACACCGAACACAGGCTCCATAATCTTCACAACTTCCAGACCCCATTATATACCCAACCCTGGCCTTAGGATACACTCAACACAAGAACGATCGATAGCACTTTCCAGACCGTGTCAGGCACCCTACCCAGCCACAATGACCTACCTAATACAGACCGAATCACGGTCACAAACTCCAGATCCCATCATCCACCTATCCTAGGCCCTTCAAAGGCCACATCATCCACCCAACCATGACCTTAGGCTCCACTAAACACAAGAACCATCTATAGCACCTTGAAGACTCCATCAGGCACCCTACCCAGGAAAATGACCGACCCAATACAGACCGAATCACCTTCACTACCTCCAGACACCATCATCCACCTATCCTAGGCCCTTCACAGACCACATCATTCACCAAACCCTGGCCTTAGGATTCACTCAGCACAAGAATCATTTCCAGACAACCTTCTGACCCAGTCAGTAACCCAACCCAGGCCCTTGGGAGCTACCCAACACAGACCGAATCACCTTCACAAACTCCAGATCCCATCATCCACCTATCCTAGGCCCTTCAAAGGCCACATCATCCACCCAACCATGTCCTTGGCTCCACTAAACACAAGAACCATCTATAGCACCTTTAAGACTCCATCAGGCACCCTACCCAGGAAAAATTACCTACCCAATACAGACCGAACCACCTTCACTACCTCCAGACACCATCATCCACCTATCCTAGGCCCTTCACAGACCGCATCATTCACCAAACCCTGGCATTAGGATTCACTCAGCACAAGAATCATCTCCAGACACCCTTCTGACCCCATCAGGAACCTAACCCAGGCCATGGGAGCTACCCAACACAGACCCTAACCTTCACAATCTCCAGAGTCCATCATCCACCTATCCTAGGCCCTTCACCGGCCACATCATCCACCCAACCCTGGCCTCAGCACAAGAACCATCTCCAGACACCCTTCTGACCCCATTAGGAAACTAACTCAAACAATGTGAGCTACCCAAAACAGACCCCATCACCTTCACAAACTCCAGACACCATCATCCACCTATCCTAGGCCTTTCACAGGCCACATCATTCAACAAACCCTGGCCTTAGGATTCACTCAGCACATGAATCATCTCCAGACACCCTTCTGACCTCATTAGGAACCCAACTCAAACAATGTGAGCTACCCAAAACAGACCCCATCACCTTCACAAACTCCAGACACCATCATCCACCTATCCTAGGCCTTTCACATGCCACATCATTCAACAAACCCTGGCCTTACGATTCACTCAGCACATGAATCATTCCAGACACCCTTCTGACCCAATCAGGAACCCAACCAAGGCCCTGTGAGCTACCCAACACAGACCCCCCCCCCCCCACCTACATAACCTCCAGACCCCATATTCCACCTTCTTAGGCCTTTCAAGGGCCACATCATCCACTCATCTCAAGAAAGATCATCCTTAGACTATTACCCAATAGATATCACAAAAACAGGATTGGCAACTAATTTATGCCATTGGTCCTTTCCACAAATCAATATTGAGGGAAATAAGTACTGCAGAAAAAGTACTTTCCCTCTTTCTGAACAGCTATATATAGTGAAGGAGAGACTATAGTATTCAGGTTTTAAATGAATATTGTAGGTACACATTGAAAATGTCTGTTCAAATGTATTACTTTCCTGTGAGGTCATCAATGTCAAAGGTTGTGTGGTGGAACTTTCTGTGATGGCATACAGGAGTTACAAGCAGTGGAATAACACGTCTTTTGCCAGTTAGAATGGAGCTGAAATGATTCTACAAGAGAGCATGCCAAAGTAGTCCAAGAAACTCTCAGAGAACTATCCAGTATATGGGTCTCCAACCTTTTCTGCACTGACAGCTACTTATGTTCAATAAAACGCATTGAGAGCTACTAATATTATTAGTGTTGTATAATTTCAATTTTGGTATATGTATATTAATTCAACCAAGCAAAAGCTTTCAAATTTATTAATCTGAACTGCACACAGGTGAGCTACTCAGAGGTAGCAGGAGAGCTACAGGAGCTCACGAGCTACTGGTTGGAGACCCTAATTTATCATGAAGACAATGTGAAATGTGTAACATGGTTTTCTTACGTATTTACATGTTACATACTACACAGGTATTGCAATATCTTAACATGATCATGGTTTGTCATTGAATGCATCGAGTTTCTTCAATGAGGTTTAGGACTAAAGGAAATATCTGTCCATCACCAACAGGAGCGTTTCAGTATTATGCAGATTTACAAATAAAATGTGCTCATTTTCAAATTTTTTAATCTAGCTCACATTAACAGGGGAGGAACATTCACACTCTGCAGAACGTTGAATTAAACAGTAGTAAGGTAACTGTTTTGCAAGTGTAAAGTAATCTTTCAAGGTTCTGGCTCAGAAGGACTAGAGATTCAAGAAGTGGAGCTTCCTTGTGCTTCATGACAACTAAGAAACTGACTATCCCCTTTACGAACATAGATGCAATTGAACTTCCTTCTCCTAAACTTCCAGAAAAACGAATTTGTCGCCTCAAACCCAATCAAAAATAAACTCGAACTCCAGCTCTGGATGTTCCAAAACTGAAAGGATTCTAGCAGAGACTAACGCCCCCAGCCAGATCCCTGGGCTTACAGTCAACTCTGCCCTCACACCTATCCCTCACTGCAACAAGATTAGCGAAGGCTGTAAACTTCCATCTCTACACCCTGAAAAAATTCAATCACCCATCTCCCTATTCTCTTATCTCCAGACTCGATTTAGGAAAACATTAGCAACTCTGCTCAAAAAGCATCTCTGGCCCCGCTGGGGAGGTCTGTTTACTCTAAGCAAATTCAACCACGTTCTCCATATACTCTGAGATCTATACTGGCTCCCCATTTCAGCTGCTGCTGTGTCAAGAGCTATTGCGGACATTAAGCTTGCCAGCCAGATATCTAGGGGTTCCGGTGGTGACAGCTTTCTAAATGATGCAGCTGTTTTGAAGATAACATAACGTGTATTTGTAAAGCGCATGTTCACCCGTGGGCATCTTGGCGATGAATAACAAATGTTTATTGACCCAACTCAATGATACTAATTTTATCAACCTCAGAAGGATCCGCGGCTGAGTGGACCCTCCGGGATTTGAAGATGTGACCATGAGGTCAAACACAGGTCCTTACAGTGGACGCATTTGTCCGCTAAGCTGCCAGACGCGGCATGATAGTGTGGGCAGGTTAGATGAGCCAGTTGAGTGCCATCAGGTAGGGTAGCAGTGATGGGAGTATATTTCTTCAGGTCATGGATGAGACACGTGTAGCATGCCTTTGACGGGGCCAGTATGGAATTTGGGAGGAAACGGAGGAAGGTGCTGCAACCATCCAGATGTAAGAGTGCGACAGCTTGAGCAGAAGTTCTGAAGAGGATTTCTGCGAGATGATTTCACTTTATTTAGTACCAGAAGCTGATCCCAGGCAGCTGTAGTTTTCTTGGCAATATGCAGGGGCTGCTCCTCCATTATAACGGAGGAGCATTGCCCCACTAAAATGCCCTCAGAGACGAAAAATAAAATGGTAATGAAGTTAATTCATTACCATTTTATTTTTCGTCACCCCGTCCTAGACAGTGTCAAGAAGGGGCGGGCCTGCTAAGTGGCAGCAGGGAGGAGTGGCTGGCAGATGGTTGCTTGTGCACGGTTTAAAATACGCCTGTCCATTATGCGACGGCCAGACAGACATGCGCACTTTAAACCTCTCAACCCAGCTGTCTTAAGACAGCTGAGCTGGGAGCAAGTGCAGGCCTCCAGTGCTCTCGGAAGCGCCGACAGAGGCCGCTCCCTCCAATCCTACCGCTTCTTTCAATGGTTAACAGCATGAGAGAAGTGCCAGCATTGGCTAAGGGAGTTGGCTGGGGCCCTGACGTCACAGAGAAAAAGAGGACCGGAGCAAAGAGGACGACTGCTGTACGGTAAACAACTATTTATATGATTTATTTATGTTATGTCATTACAAACCAGATGCTATTCATGGTATGGTTGATGCTCTATCTCGGCAGAGTCAATCTAAAAATGAGAATACACTAATGAATAAAGCATCCATAATTCTATCCTCCAAGATTTTGAATAATAATTCTACTGCTTTAATGAATGTGGAGTCATGTTTGACAAAAGTACATACATAAACTCAGTCTAACAATAAGGAGACTGGAATAAAAGAACAAGACTTAGACATAAAAACGACGGATAACTGCATAAAGGGTAAACCAAGTACTTACCCTCAAATCAGTTAAGACACTATGCTGTGACTTGGATTCACTACTCTCAAATTGTAGGACATCCCGGACTAGCTAAAACATTAGCAGCTCTTAGGAGATAGTTTTGATGGTCAGATGAATTTGCTCATGTTAAGAGTTATGTACAAGGCAAACACAAGGAGATGATGGACCGAGCGCTGAAACTTTTCAGACACTCACCCCCAGTCACAGATCTGGGTTGAATCCATCATCGTTCTTCAGCTCACTTCGCCACCTCAGTTCAGAACCAGCTATATGCAAATCAGTCTTGACACTGTGCCTCATGGGAACAGTCCAGCCCGAACTGCCTAGCCTGGTCTTCCCTGAACTGGGAACAAGCATCCTGGGACCGGTTTCGGGGTAACACCCCTCATCAGCCAGGCTAGCTTGAAACCGGTGGCAAAGTGAGCAAGGGACCCACGTCTGGGCATACCCTGCCAACTTAGGGCAAACAAAACAAACACAAGGAGATGATGGTCGGAGCACTGAAACTTTCAGACACTCACCCCCAGTCACAGATCTGGGTTTAATCCATCATCGTTCTTTAGCTCACTTCGCCATCTCAGTTCAGACCCAGCTATATGCAAATCAGTCTTGACACTGTGCCTCATGGGAACAGGCCAGCCTGAACTGCCAAGCTAGGTCTTCCCTGAACCGGTAACAAGCATCCCGGGACCAGTTTTGGGGTAACACCCCTCATCAGCCAGGATAGCTTGAAGAGTTATGTACAGACATGTCCATTTGTGCTCAGATAAAGTGTACACCTAAGGGCTTACTAGGAGCTACCTGTTACACCCCTACCCTGGCCTTCAGTGTCGATGGATTTTTTTTTTTAATTACCTAAAAGTCAAGGTTGCACCATAATTTTGTAGGTTGTAGATTGACTACAACTATAAATGGGTTTCCAAATAGTTGTAAGTTACATCTGTCCCCTGAAGCCACCCCCCTGGTAGCAGTATTAAAAGGAGCTCCCCCGCTTAAAGACAAAATTACTGAATCAACTGAGGACCTTATACGTAAAACTAAATTCTGGTGTAAAGAACTTTCAGGAAAAGGGACACTAGCGTCCGCGCATATCATCATGGCTAGACGGGTGGGTAGAAGACCAAAACAAGAAGAGGGCGATTGTATTATCAATTTTGACCAGATCGGCATAGCAGGGAAGCTGTTCCATTGAGGTCCAAATCCCGGCCCAGGGGGCATCAAGGCTCTGCTGCTTGTGTTTATTTTACCCACCATTAGAGGGCCCTCATGCTTATAGCCCGAGTGAGTCGGGTAGCCTTGCCCCGGAGTTAGTTAGGGCCCACGCGTTGTATAGCTCAAGATCCAGGGATGGCCGTCCTCTCCCGTCCAATCCTCCTATTTCTCTTATACCACCCCCAAATTCAAGAGATTTAATTGGGGAGGAGGTAGAGGAGAAAAGTCTAGTATCCACAAATAGTTTCTTCCCTTTGAGCCAGCTGGATAACAATGACTGACTGGCGTCATCCCCCCCCAGCCGAACCCTAGCTCAGATGATTTAAGTATTGCCCTTTCCCGTCCCATTTACCAGATAAGCAAGGGAGATAAATAACACTTAAGGGTTCTTAGTTGGAATATAGCTGGCCTGAGAAACAAAATAAATGATCCCAGGTGGTCCGATAACCTGAGGGAGTATGATGTGGTGGGCCTACAAGAAACATGGGATAAGGATAACAACTTTTGGTTGGAGGGGTATAAGAGCAACTGGGAACCTGCACGGCCCGCTCCAGCAGGTAGAGCTAAAGGGGGACTAATAACCCTTATTTCCCTCAAAATGCGAGGAACACATTGTATGGTGGACTCTGGTTCCTGTAACTGTCTTGCAGTAGAAATAACGCCTCCCAAAAGTCCTAATTGTTAATTTTTACAACTCCCCTGAGAGCAGTTCTATGAATGAACATTTATGTAACTTAAAACGTTTTTTAGAGGTTTATAGGGAGAAGCAAACCACTTTTTATTCAATAATAATCTTGGGTGATTTTAATATACATTTATGCACAATGAATTGTCACGTCACAGATTTTTTGGGTCCTGTTAATTGTGTTAGCCTGCATTGAGCACACACAGCAAGGGGGTTTCCTCGAGGATTTACTGGCTGAATCTGATCTCGTACGACCGGGTATAAACCCAGGATCCCCACTTTTAAGGGGAGAGGCCTGAATTCTATAATTGACTACATCTTCATTTCCCCAGGCCTGCTAACTCATGTGGTTTTCTATAATGCGTTGTGGTCACACTTTAGTGATCACAATCCTATTCACCTTATATTGGAGGGTGACATGGGTTTAGCTGGTAAACCTAGGGAAACCTCCACTGGTAAATGTTTAAAGCTAACAGACCAGGGTAGTAGGTGGAAATGGACCAAGGTAGTCCCGGCCCTTTTTCTTCAAGAATTATTGGACACTGTTAATGAGGATATTGGGGTTTGTCTTGACCATACCAAGATGGGGGTAGAAACTCTCCCAGCCTTTGAAAGGATCTGTGAGCAGGTGGCTAGTGGTCTCACACACCCAATAAGAAACCGCAAAGAAACATGCGATAGGTGGTTCGATGGCAAATGTACTGAAGCCCACCAAAATCTTCCTTTTGCCTTAAAACAAGTTCCACAAGATAAACCCCAAATAGTGATACTTAGAAAGACATACAAGCGTGTCCTAGAAATCCACAAAACCGAAATCAAACAAGAAGCCTGGAATGATTTACTTTCGGTGGATGTTCTTAAGAACAGCGCCAGGTTTTGGGAGGTTGTAAATAAACCTTTTTTTACTGGAATTAGTAATTCCCCTTTGGAATGTAATATAACGGAGGATCAATGGCTCACTCATTTTAAATATACATATGATGACCAGGAAAATGTGGGAACCCCTAGCCCCCCCTCACCAAATATGGGTACATATAGTCTGGTTTTTGACGAAGAGGAAGTAGGGTTGGCAATCATGCAGATGTCTAGCAACAAGGCCCCTGGTCCGGATGGCGTTCTGGCTGACCTATATAAAACGGATGTGACACTCTGGGCAAAACTTAACACAAATGTTTTTAATGTGGCAAGTCAGCATGGTTTCCCGAAGTCTTGGTCCCAATCTACTATTATTCCGGTATTTAAAAAGGGCCAGAGAGATGATCCGCGATGTTACAGGCCCATATCCCTGATTGATTCCGCTGTGAAGGTATTGGGGAGAGTAATTCTCATCAAACTAACAGAATGGTTGGAAGAGTGGTGTTCTGTCAAATCTGCAGTATGGTTTTAGAAAGGGAAGGAGCACAGTTAATCAGTGCTTAAACCTGCAGTTGTTAGTTGAGAAGTACACAGCGGCCAAGTCCGGGACATTACATTTGGCCTTTATGGACCTGTCCTCTGCATTCGATCGAGTCAATAGATCGAAATTATGGGTGCTATTAATTGACATGGGAATGGACCGCGGTATAGTGAATTTCTTGGCGGACCTGCACAAGGACCTTTCTGCGAGGGTGAGATTTGATCAGATGGGTAATTGCACTGAGCACTTTCGCATTGGAAGAGGCGTAAGAGAGGGCTGTATTTTAGATCCCCTTCTTTTTACTTTATATATAAATAACCTTGATACCACCCTGTGCACAACCACCCAAGATATCCCTCGAGCGGGGGTACGGTCAATCACCGCTCTTTTATACGCAGATGATGCGGTTTTATTAGCCCGTACAGCAGTAGGGCTCCAGTGTCTCCTGGATACTTTTGCAGACTTCATGAGATCTCTGGACTTAAGCGTTAATATTTCTAAATCGCATACTATGGTCATGGGCCAGAGACCCAAAAAGCTCAAAATATTCCGCTGCGAAGGAACTGTATTAACAAGGGTGACCTCATTTACATACTTAGGGGTACTGTTCGACGAGAGGGGATCTTGGGTTCCACAAAAGAAGGCAAAAAACCATGCTATGGAAAGATCAATAGTAGCCCTTCTTGGTTTTGCACAGAGATTCGAGCTAAGCCAATTGAAGCGATGCTCAACATTCATAGATCCAAATGTATTGCCATTTCTAAGTATGGGTCTGAAATCTGGGGTTACAAGATGGTAGAGGAATTACAAATTGTGGAAAGCAAGTTTTTAAGGAACTTACTTTCAGTTCCGCAATCCACTTCCTCATATTTTATTCACAAAGATCTGGACTAACCCAGAACTGATGATGAATCGAGAGATCCGAGATGGTCTATTCTTGGATAGAGTTAGTTGCATTCTGTGGTTACAGTATGTAAAGACCATAACAAAGAAATTAGGGCACCCTGATCTCTTTGAGTCGCCAGATAATATCAGGAAAGAGGATCTATCATGGGTTAAAAAAACATTTTTCAAACAGGATGTATACGGAGAGCGAGGCAAACGAGATAATGAAACCTATGGTATAAGCCCATCTTTTGCTGGAAACTTCTCCATCGATAGAACCATATCTGAAAGTTGTAACAAAGCCATATCACCGTTTTCTTTTATCCGGATTCAGATTTAACCTTTTACACTGTATATTGGCCGAACAGCAGGGCTGGAGTAAGGTGAAAGATTTAGGCCCTTGCACGTGATAATTTCTCCTCCCAAGACACCTTGCACTTTATCATGTTTTGGGACCACTTTCAGGAAATTCGTAGAAAGTTTTTAGTGCCTATTTTAAAGGGTAAAGGCTTTATTCAGGTACGGCCAGCATTAGTGTATTTACAGATGCTGAATAACACATGGGGGATTTTCTATATTGCCAGTTTTTTTGTTGCTGCTGTTAGGGAAAGGAAAAGAAGGCCTATCATGCCAAGTAATGCTGCAGCTTTTTATAATCGCGATGGACTGTGTATTAAATGAATGTTGTTTTAATTGATGAGTACTTTCTTTTGGAAAATGTGAAGAAGTGATTTTTTACGTCTGATTGCCTCTTGTGCTCCAGAGAATTCTAAAAGACGTTTTGTATAGATTTTTAAGTGATCAAATCTAAAAGCTGAACTTCGTTTTTAATGTTTTTTTATTAAGTGGGAGATGAAATATTACTACGGTCCCCAAGATTATCTTAACACTGATTTTTGTATATGTGTTTATGTTGTTGTATATGATGTTTGTTGTGTACTTTTATGGTTTTTAGTAACCGAATAAAGTGGATTTGATTGACTGACCGACTATAACTAGTCATTTTATAACTAGCACCACTTGGCAACAGGCATGACGTCGCTGAAGAACGCACTATGCGACAATGCCCTACAACTACACTACGTTTTCCATGAATCCTTGAACTTGCACGTTCTCTGAAAAGGGTGGCGGCCATTTTGAAATACTGGGTATGAGTTTCCTTGTTTTTCAAAGCAAGACAATAAATATACTGTGCCACTGTGCAAGGATTACCTACTTCAAAAGAGTTTGCACAAGCTTTCATACAACACCTTATTCAGTGACATGTTATTGCACAAGTATTAATTACTGGCTTGTGTCTACACTTGCATCATGATTTTGATCTGCCTTAAGTAAAGAATTGGATATGAAAGTCAGTTAGTTTACCAATTCTCACTTTCAGACTATCAGACAGACTAAAAGACTAAACCGATGTATTAAACAGTACTTGAGATGTCAAGTCTTGCAACAAGATGAGGACTGGACTAAGAAACTAGTTAGCAGGGTTAACTTACAAAAATATTGAACATTAACCTACTGGAATATCACCTTTTGTGTAAATGTTTGACCACCTGTGGTTCTGTTATAGGGATTCTGCACATACACAGAGCTATGCACAGGATAATAGGACCTCGGAATATAGTGGTGAGCCAATGATAAACCTTAGCACCTAAAACCCCAACCCGACTAGCTGTAGCGTCTCAATAGCAAAAATACTACCAATGATTAGACAACCCAGAACACGGTATCTCTCTCTCAGGACTCGCAGGAGCAAGAACACCCTTTCATAACTCACTCATACCTGTCCACAACGCGCGTAAGAAGAGACACTGCATAGTTTAAAATGTTTATTTCAACTAACGTGCTCTAAGATACAGTACACGTGTCAGTACTATCAGCATAATGCATAAAGATAATATAATCAGCATAGTTACAATTCCATAGAATACAAACGGGGAAAGCATTTCATAAAGCAGTGGATATAGAGCTAAATGACTATACCACCCTCCTGTGCTATTAGCTAGTTTATTATATAAACAGAAAACCTCTGGGCATTGTTAGGCGGACCCTCATACCTCAGTCTCTAGATGCAGGTTTTACATCAGTAGACAAACAGCTCTTCTCTCTGGAAAGGTTTTTCTCAAAGTGCCTCTAACCGTGTAATCACCATATCAAAAGCACACGAATTTCTCCAGTGCAGCTGCACATAGTGTTATGTCTAGGTGCGAGGGACAGGCCAGATCAGCAAGAACAAGGGACGTTGTTTTTCGACCTTGCAGAAGCAACCCACAGGGGACAAGAGAAAAGGTGAAAGACAGAAATGCAGACAGTCCTAATATAGCCGGGAACAAGCAGAGGCTTGAAAAACAAAGTCACAAAGTAACATGTGCAGAAAAGGCATCATGGCAGCCAGGCCGCAGCCAACTTAGCAGGGCAGGCCATGAGGCCACAAACCACGACACCCTCCCCTGGACAGTCCATAGACCTAGACGGAGTTCAAAGCGATTGAGCAGAACAGAAACGTCTGTTTGTGAAAAAGTCCCCATGAAGGACAACGAAAGGGAGTGAAAGCGAAATAAAAATCCGCAGGAAAAAAAATGCAGGGTGAAGTCGAAAGCGGAGGCCCTGTTCAATCCAGCAAGGTGTAGGTGCAGAAAAACGCCACACTTTCCAAAAGGACATCGTTGGAACCATCATAAAAAAGAGACGCCATCCAGTCCAATAAATCAAAACTGCAGTCATGTTCCTCATAAGAGGGAGCAGTGAAGAGCATTGCGGGACAACTTGTGTGATACTCAATATAACTTTGTTGTAGGAGAGGCTGAGCAGCCGCACAAACATCCCATTGTGCCAATATTCCAAGTGCAGCTGCACGCGCCATATAGCCATCCCCGGAACAGTCCCGCTCATGTGCCTCTAAGGGACCCATCAAGGGGACAAAATCCGGGCGAGACAGAGACGCATTGGAAAGGCAATAATCCAAGGACCAGGAAAAAGGACAGCGGATGCAAGTCATCACAGGTTGCACGCAAGTGAAATACGCAAAGCGAAATGAAAGACTGTAGGACACACTGAGGGTCGCCAACGGCAGGACGCCGAAGCCGGCGAGCATGCGTTCACGGAGCATCTGAAGTCGACCGTGGTCGAGAAGGGCCCAATGAAGTGCAGCCATTGCGCATTAAACAGACCAAAAGCAAAATACCAGCCACCAAAGCGAGGATCAACGGAATGCCGCCGAAGACGCTGGAAAAAATGGAATGAATAAAAGCCGGTATTACACCAAACATAGTTTGAAAGGAGGTCACAAGGCCAGTGCCCACAACTTAAAAAAAAGTGCACCAGACCCTCGGTGCGCGATGCATTAAAAACGCGGTGAATCAGTTCACCGAAATGCTGTGGGAGGTTAGTGTTCAAAAGGGCCTGTATTTCACTGTGGGTACTTGCCACCTGGAGAATGAATGTTTCCCGGGCGGATGTGAGCATAACCTCCTGATTCAATAATAGCGCCTTTATTCTGCTCAATTTATTGAAATCCGCCTTCAAGGTAGGAATGGAAGGCCAAATGGAACTATCTATGATGTCGTGCGGGGGAGGAAAAAGCACATTTTTGCAGCAGACAACTCTGTGGGGAACTGTTACGATATAGGGTATACCGGCCAGCATGCCACAGCAGTCCTGATTATTCAGAAGCAGATAGCTACCATTTGCAAGCACAGTGAAAGTAGGAGAAATAGCAGGAGCAGGAATACCCTTCAAAACACAAGCAAGATTCGGAGCTGAAACGTTATAAGCGCCGTGCAATTTAATGTGTTTGCAAATAAGGGAATGACCCACAGTAGAATCACAAGTCTCGCCTGTGAGAAACACCTCCTTCCCGTCCCGAAGACATTTAAACATGAAAGGTAGGGACCACAGTTCATGCAAGAAGGCACTGCCCAAAGGCTGAAAACGGCCAACGGGATAATGTTTCATGCAGGAACTGAATTCAAATAATGAGAAAGGTAAAGCGATAACCCTGTGTACTAGCCACACCGCAGAATCTAATTCCGCAACAGAGAACGGTGATGGCTCTATTTCCTCGATATGTAACAGAGTGTATGTGGCATCCTTCATAGACATGAACTGCTGCTGGTCAGTCAAATTAAAAGGTAAAAACAAGGCAGTGGTGTTCAGAAAATGCCAAGGAACTTTACCCAACTTAAGTGTCTGCAAAGTCCATGCAAACTGCATAACTGAACGCAATTGATTCGGACCATGATATAACACAGAAACATCATCTTGTACAATATCAACAACAGAGGACACAATATTCTCTAACGTGTAAATGTGGGAAGACAGGGTATTAATACTATTGTCAACAACAGCAAGCACCTTTTCTAAATTTGCCTGATCAATCTCCCGAAGGCGGGAGGCAGCTTCAATTTGCGAAAGCTTCCAGAGTTCATTGTAAGTTTCATAAATGAATCTCTTAGGTCGAGGGCCCCGAGGCCCCAGAATAAAATCGGACAGATCAAGGTTGCCTGAAAGGAGGGATAAATGCTGTTTCACAGAATCCAAGGAGGAGTGTTGCAACCATTGTTTACATAATTTACCAACAGAATACATTGTAACTGTACGAGAGTCAGAAAACCTCGGGTCTGGCCTATCCTGTTTATAACCAGGAGCTGAGTCATGAAAACGCAGTTGGCAGGCGTTCGCCGCTGCTGGCCAAGCCAACCAGGGTGACTGAACAAACGTTGAAAAATTAAAGGAATTGTTCTGAAACAAAGCTTGCAAATCAGTAAGTGACATATTAAAAAGCAAGCTTCCATTAGTGGTGGAAGACAACACAGGAATGGAAGGGGCATTTAATTGTTTGGAAGTAGCCAAACCCCAACACGTTGTTTGATAGATGGAATGATTTAAAAACAGAATCTGGGTAGGGATGAGGCAAGCACGGTGCAAGGCTTCTGTGCCTTGCACCTGCCATGATTTGGACCCCCAAATAGATTTCAGGTCAATGGTGTCCCGCCAATACTCATAACCACCCAGAGCCAAAGCGGCCAAAAATGAACCCGAGTACAATAATTTGGTGTGGGTCAACATGATCTTCTGCGTAGAAGAGGCGTTTAATTTAAAATAATAGGACCCAGGGTTCGATCTATCAAAGTTGGTAAAATAAGTAAACTTGTTTCTAAGAGTGAGGGAGCTGCCTGGCAAAGGGGTAGGACAATGTTCCCATTGGGTGTGATTAACAGGACTCCTAAGGGTACTTGGTTTATGGAGGAAATGGTTGCCCCAATGCTGATAACAATATAAATCGGCATAACTTGCGGAATTCATGTACAAATCCTCAGCATTAAAAGCAGCATAATATTTCAAATCAGTAAATAACGATTCAACGGCATGCACTTCCCAATCGTCAGAATGAATATTACTTTTAACGACATCACCCATTGAAACACGGAGGACATTTGGAACATTAATAATTTCAGTAGGTCCATGAATTTGGAAATTTACCGCATCCCATACGATGCCATCAGCGACTAAGAAAGCTGAAATGTTCACAAATGTGTGGTCACGCTTCATGATGTGAGATGAAGAATGCGGAGCCAATGTTCCAGCGACACTGTTCACTGCAGAGCGTTCTGGTAAATAGTGACCATTGATTAGTAGAAAAAAGACTGTGACAAAGCCAATTGACATGAACAAAAAAATCAGGAAAAAGACCAACCAAATATATGTCCAGGGAGGAACCAAAAAATTGTCCCTGAACCAGGATACAAACAAGCTGAATTTGGACGGGATTAGTGATGAGGTGGAATCCGAGTCAAAGGAATAACGTGTTGGGCTAAGTGGCGTAGTTGGTGTGTGAGCCGCCGACTCGTTGGCTGGGTATGTATACTCAGTCTCCTCTTCGCAGGGGGAAGCCGGGAAGTCGAGTAAGCGATCAGGCAACTCTACCATCTCGATAGCAACATCTGTGACCGTTCGGGCAAGAGGGCCACGAACATATGTCCGGGAAATGACTGGACAAGAGACCGCTGGTGTTACACTATTCAGGATCGGCCAGATGTTGTAGCTTGACATTGTCCACTGAGATGAATCTGTTGTCCTTTCGACCAGGAAGCGGTGGTAAGATGACTGTACGAGTACCCTTCAAGCCAAGGAATGGAACTGGTGCACGATAAGATGGGCCAAATTCTTTTTTGTTCTCCACTTTCTCTCGAACCAGATCTCCAATTTTCGGAAGCCAGCCGGCAACCGGAATCTGCAACGCAGCGTCTGTGACTGAAGGTAAATGTTCATTCGCAAGTTTGTCTCGGTCTTCTTGTAAGCCCTGTAACATAGTAGAATGGTTATCTACATCAAAGATGGCGGACTGCGCCGCCATGTCTAGACCATCAAGGTCGGGAACAAACATTCGTATGCCAAAGAGCATTTCATATGGGGTCCGCCCACCCAGAGGTTTTCTAGGGAGATTATTAAGTGCACGTTGTACGGTATACAAGTGGGCCAGCCAGTTCCTGCCAGTACCTAAGACTCTAGCTGTCAAGGATTGCTTTAAGTCACGGTTCATTCGTTCAATAATCGAGTTGCCCTCAGGCCGATACGGAGACGAAAATTTCACCCGCACCCCCAGGGAACCCATTGCGTCCTTGTAAGCCTTAGAGGCAAACGCTGGACCTTGGTCCGAATGGAAGGTGCCACATGCGAAAACTCCCACAAAGACACGCAAATCCCTTATGACATTTCGAGCGTCAGCACTCCGTTGTGGCCAGACCCAGAGGAACCGTGTGCACGAGTCCACTGCAACCAAGATGTATTTATATGCAGTGTCTGAAGAGAATGGACCGCAGTGATACAGGTAAACACACGCAAAAGGTCTGTTTGAAATGCAGAGCGATGTTTGTGGTGGACGTGTAACCGTGGAAGGCTTAATCTGCTGACAAACGTCACAAGAAAGCACATAGGTACGGGTTTGTTTGTATAAACCACGCCACCAGTAACGCTGCTGCAAGATGGAAACAGTCGCAGACACGCCTGCATGAGCCGAAGCCATGCCCTCGTGTGCGGCCGTTATCAAGGAAAGCCTGCGGTCCGCGTTGGGAATCAGCCGATCACCAACGTCTGGAATACTTACGACAGGAGCCTGTTTGGGACCTAAATGATAAGTATATTTGGAAGGGAAACCCAGGGATATTTGGTACCTTCCTTCGTTGCAGCAATAGCTGCCAAGGTATCAGTATCTATCTTAGTCATGGATCTTGTAACTGCTGCGACTGAACACGTGGCTACTGCTGATTTGGCAGCTTCGTCTGCCAAACCGTTACCAACAGCGTGTGCGCCCACACGCTGGTGGCCAAGGGTGTGAACCACCTGTGTGAGAGGCAGACGTTGTTTTAAATCTGCCACTCGAACCCAAAGCATTTTATGCTTAATTGTGCTACCTTTGGCGTCTCTGTAGTCGTTTTGCAACCAAAAGAACAGATTGTCATTGAAAGACTGAACACAGTAGTAAGAATCGCATACAATTAGAGTGGTCACATCCGGAGTAGCGAACTCAAGTGAGAGCACCAATGCACGCAGCTCGGCCAATTGTGCAGTACTGTCTCCGAGTGCCTGAGTATGCACTACAGTAGTCTTGAACTTACCGTTCACAAAAGTACCTACAACAATAGCACATGCGGCTGAATAGGCATGCTTGGAACCCGTGGCCGGTTGTGCCAAACCATCGGTATAGATAACACAGTCGTAGTCCTCAAGCGGTAGCAAGGACAGAGGAGGAGGATGAACGAATTCATACTGCAAAAACTCCTGAGTCTGAAGAGAAGAATCAAAAATAAAAGTGACATCCGGAGACGTCAAAGAGGTCGCCCATTGTATCCAACGGGGGTGCAAAGCTTTAGAGTTCAGTACACTTGCCTTTGTCACCGCCTCCAGGGCAGGATATGGTGTTACCACCAAAATGCGTTTTCCCTGTGCCAGTGCGCGTTCCTTCAGAATCGCCATCTGCACTGCAGTCAGAACTTTCTCCACAGAGGAAAAGCGCATTTCTGCGGAAGTGTAGAGATGTGACTTGTATGCGATGGGTACTGTGTCACCTTCGTTAAAGGTTAAGTACGTGAAACCCACTGCCCCTGGAATTATTCTAATCACCAGGTTTGTGCGGTTATCACGAGTCAACAAGAATTTAGACTCAAGAAGGTCTGTCTGCAAAGACTGCAGAATGGAGGTATGCTCCGGAAGTCAGCATGACTTCGAAAAGTTAGGTTGTATCAAGGCATACAGTGGCTTGATAAGCTGGGCATATTCGGGAATGTAAGTACGCCCGAAGTTCAGAAAACCCAGTTAAGACTGAAGTTTTTTTCAGAGTAGTAGGAGGGCACAAAAGTGCACATTTCTCCAGGAAATGGGGGGCTAAGCCCTTACCTTCATTGTTGAGCTCATAGCCCAAAAACAAAACGGTAAATTCAGCAATGTGAGATTTGGCAAAGTTAAACTTGTAACCTAAAACCGCAAATTCTAGAATAATGCGGTCCACTCGGGAAAGATGCTGGAATAATTAGTCGTCTGTCAGATAAATGTCATCGACGTACGAACATGCATCTGGGTCTATGCCGTCTAACAAAGAGACAACACGAGCAGCGAATACGCCCGGACTGTTCTTGTAGCCCTAGGTAAACGCCGGAATTTGAATAATTTACCACCGGAGGTAAAAGCGCTCCATTGGCTACTCTCCGGGGCTAAGTTGTGCGTGTAGAATCCATTGGATAGGTCAAGTGTAGTTTTATATTTCTTACGAACAAGACTGTCTACAAGCGCAGAACTATGTGTGTTTTGCACCGCAAAGGTCCTACAATGAGAGTTCAAATGTCGGTAATCCAAAACTAAGCGTTACGACCCATCGGGTTTAGAAACCGCGAAAAGGGGATTGTTCATAGGTGACACGCAGGTTTAAATCACTCCCTGATATTCTAACGGAGTCAGAATTTCGGAAACGGGACCTTTAGCTTCCCATTTGATGGGATATTGGGGTTGTGGCTGTGGCAGCGACCGCAAAGGTATTTCATGGGGGGGGAGAATCCTCATCCCATCCCACGTGGTTGCGGTATAACGCTGGAGCCAGGGACACAGCCCACTCAGCCGCTAGAGCCTCCGCTTTGTCCTTTGGGACATGACGAGAAAAGCTCGGAAGGATTACCTCCTCCCCTTTACGCGCAGCAAGTACGAATGGGGGCGGCCAATCCGCCTCTGCTAACAAAATGTCATACGAAGAGGTCAGATTTTCCCAAAAATCCCTTTTATAACACGCTGTATATCACCTTCGATCTGAATTACAATATTATATAATCTGTCAGGGGGTGCCACTCAGGTGTCTGCTGTCTCAACAGTAATGAATGTATCAGTTGCTGTCGCCTCCACATGAGGACGTAGCGCCTCCCGCACTATGGTAACTTCCGCGGCGCTGTCTAGGAGGGTCACTGCCCACGTCCAATTCAGGAGCCTCGTTCTCACCGTCTGTGGCATATCTCGCTGTAACAGTGGCAACTTTCTTCTTCTGAAATTGTGGGCGAGAACGCGGAAATTCTTCTGCTTTCCCTCTGACCTGTTGTCGAGGTTGGTCTCGTCCCTTGGGAGCCTCTCGACCCCTTCCTCTATCCTGGCGATCTCCTCCACTGGCCTGCGAAGTTGTCGGTGCCTGTGAAGAACGAGGAGAACGCGTATCAGGGACCTGAAACCTATCTGGTGATTTAATTCTCGCCCTATCTCGCAAATCATAAGTGCGTTCAGAAGAGACGGAAACCGGGGATGCGCCTCGCGACCCCAGCTTCTTCTGTTACTTACCCTGTTTTTTCAACCTCCAGCTCTTTTTAGTAAAAACTGGTTTCTCATCTTTCTCAGATTGAGTTTTTGGTTGTTGTTGTTGCGATTGTGTCTGCGATTTAGCAAAAGGCTTAACTCCCAGGCTATTTCGGCCAATTGTTTTGTAAGCCTGGGCAATAATTTTCGGTAATTCGCGCGGCTTGTCCGGATCTGGGGCCAAAGCATTCGCTACTTGAAAGTTCACTGCATCGCCCTTGACATTCGCAAGGATCAAATCAGCTACTATGTCGAACACTCCCACCAGTCTCATCCCTAATTCCACAGCCGCTTCAGGGCCATGTTCATCCTGTACACGTTTAATTACAGAGGGGAGAACCGTCATGGAAGGAGTGCCGAAACACTTCGCATATACTGCTGTGAATACCCTACCCCAGTTGTTGCATTCTGCCAACTCGGGGACTAAGTCTTTTGGCAAACTAATCGTTAGAATCCTGTGTTTATCCACGGGAGAGGTGTTAGGAAAAACTGCCTCCAGCTGGTCAAATTTTTCTGCAAGCCAATAAGGAAAATCATCCTTATTTTGTGGGCGCTTGCCCATCACCGAATTCACCATGACAGGACTTATGGTCACACCGCCTGCACCAGCTGGATGGGCCGCAACTCCAGGAGGGGCTCCCTGGATATTGCCTGTAACATACTGTACTAAAGCTCGATGCACTCGTATCAAAGACGAATGCATATCACGCAATTCAGCGACTGCTACCATCATATATCGCGGATGTGGAGTATACCCGGCCAAAACAGGCCAAGTGGCCCCGTCAATGGATAAGGGGCCTAAACGAACCGTGGTAGTCGGTTGGGGGAGGGCGCCTTCAAACCAAACACGGTGTTGCCAAGCCGTGAGCGGTAGGTACTTCAAGGTTCCTATACGGTCTATAGTGATTAGGAACTACGGTGGCTTCATATTCATGGAACAAATTATCGTTCGCATCCACCGCCGGAAAGGTGACCCAAGAGTAGAACACTTCAAAATGGTAAGCTGGGTCTGCTTGTACCACAAAAATCAGATCGACACCCGCGTCAGGCACTCCATACACTGTCAAGTGAGCCCGGAGCGCTGCACGGCTATGGGCCGCTATTTGAATAGCCATTCTAGGCTAAAAAGTTTGACAACCTAATGTAAGGCAGCACAATATAGGGTATGATCTAAAAACCTTTTAACAACTTCAAGCTTGAAAGAACCTATAAAAACGTCAATATAGGAGGTATCACCGTCACACACGCTTCCGGAAGCGTCTGCGAGGGGAGTTGTGGACAAGCATAAAATACTACTCAAGCGTCTCGCAGATAAGCAGCCCACTCGTTGGTTGCGCCATGTTATAGGGATTCTGCACATACACAGAGCTATGCACAGGATAATAGGACCTCGGAATATAGTGGTGAGCCAATCATAAGCCTTAGCACCTAAAACCCCAACCCGACTAGCTGTAGCGTCTCATTAGCAAAAATACTACCAATGATTAGACAACCCAGAACACGGTATCTCTCTCTCAGGACTCGCAGGAGCAAGAACACCCTTTCATAACTCACTCATACCTGTCCACAACGCGCGTAAGAAGAGACACTGTATAGTTTAAAATGTTTATTTCAACTAACGTGCTCTAAGATACAGTACACGTGTCAGTACTATCAGCATAATGCATAAAGATAATATAATCAGCATAGTTACAATTCCATAGAATACAAACGGGAAAGCATTTCATAAAGCAGTGGATATAGAGCTAAATGACTATACCACCCTCCCCGTGCTATTAGCTAGTTTATTATATAAACAGAAAACCTCTGGGCATTGTTAGGCGGACCCTCATACCTCAGTCTCTAGATGCAGGTTTTACATCAGTAGACACAGCTCTTCTCTCTGGAAAGGTTTTTCTCCAAGTGCCTCTAACAGTGTAATCACCATATCAAAAGCACACGAATTTCTCCAGTGCAGCTGCACATAGTGTTATGTCTAGGTGCGAGGGACAGGCCAGATCAGCAAGAACAAGGGACGTTGTTTTTCGACCTTGCAGAAGCAACCCACAGGGGACAAGAGAAAAGGTGAAAGACAGAAATGCAGACAGTCCTAATATAGCCGGGCACAAGCAGAGGCTTGACAAACAAAGTCACAAAGTAGCGTGTGCAGAAAAGGCATCATGGCAGCCAGGCCGCAGCCAACTTAGCAGGGCAGGCCATGAGGCCACAAACCACATGACAGTTCTATAAACAAAGAAACCCTGGCACTCACAATATTTCAGATTATATTAATGACAATATTCTGTCAGCCTAACCCAAAGAAAGAAGGAGAAATTCTCTTGACACAGGAAACACGGGAAGTGCATTTATCTAGACATTCATTAGTTTATTTCATAAATATCAAAGTACCAAACTTAATACACAAATATTGTGAGTGCCAGGGTTTCTTTGTTTGTAAGTTTTTCACAAGCCACTGCTGTTACTTGTGTTTCCTACACCTTAGGTAGTGGGGTGTTTTACCCTGAGTGGCACCAATTCTACTCTTTCATGTGTGGTTACTACTTAAATTTATTCTGTAGCCCGTACAAACAGTAATCTTGAGGTGCGACCCTTGTATCCACCACAACCTATTCCTGTTTTGTATACCTGTGGTTCTATCCTTATCCATGCCAGTTCCTTCGTTACAGGAACACTTAACTGAGTTAAGGGAAGCATAATATTCAGCACCGGACACTTGGGAAAATGCTGAAGCTACTTATATATTATATGCCAATGGCAAGAGAACCTCAGAATCAATCAATCAAATTCACTTTATTCAAATATAATATCCATAGGAGTCAAAAAAACATTAATTATAATACATTACACACTCTTTCACAGTATATTTAAAAAGATAGAGATGTAAATAAAATATACGTTGACATCCTAAATACGATTCAAAATTTGCTTGGAGTACTTCACATAGTGTGAGGTATTATACTTCATAGTGCAATAGTGTCCATTTCTCAACCTTATATAAAGACACCTCCAGATAGCATGGCCACAGTATACGATATATAGATACCTATTACACTACTTAATAAAAATACCTCTAAAAGTGCAAGACTATTAATAAATACACTTAAAAATTAGAAAACAGGCTCTTCAATCATCTCATTTAGTTAAGCAGCGCTCTTCATTGCCCGGCCTCAAATGTCAGTTTCTAGGTATGATAGACATTTCTTTTTAACAATAGCCGCTATACTGAAGGAGGAGACCGAAAGACAAATATCCACATTTTCTAATGCCGATATGTACTTAAAAGCTTCGTGATAATAAATATATTTTCCAGTTTTAAACATTGGTAATAAATATTTCCTTCTGAAATAATTGTAGAATTTGCAAAACAGGATAAAGTGCATCATGCTTTGATTGGATATACCGTCACACGGGCATTTAGGCAGCATCTGTGCCAAATCCCCCATTTTTGGGAAGGCGACCCTAAAATGCAAAATCCCTAGGTGTAATCTGCTGAGATACAATCTATATTGGGTGTTCTGTACAATTAAAAGGTAATTTTGCAAACCATCTTGGACCAGGCCTGAAATATAACTACGCACAGTAGGCTTGCTGCTCTCAAGAATATCACTTTCTGCCTCACTCTTTCCACTTACCATAAGTTTTACTTCTTTCTTGCTATATCATAGAATGCTAACAGTATCCATGACTCTAATGTTCTTATCCACTTTTTTCAGATGGCTATCTATGTAGACCAACCATGTTATATTTTCCCCAGACTCTAAAGATAGACAGTCCAGTATAGACTGTGCCATAGATTGCGCCAAAATAAAACAGGGCTGGCATGCAAGTCATCCTCTATAAAAGGAACTGCCACTTACTTATGTACAATATAAGATGAACTACACTTTGGTACAGCCGCAATCCATCTAAAAACAAATTCTCTTGGGTTTGTAGAAGGGCACAATTTACCCACCCCCACAGCAGAGCCCCACAGCTAATGCTCGGAAGGCATTTATTTTTATATGACATCAATATTTCTCTGGTTGGTTTATTGCCTACTTAAGCTGAAACTCTAAAAAGTGATTGTATAGCTCTTAGGAATTTCAATTTACCTGTATGCAATTGTGTTGACCAGCTCCCATAGCCGGTAAATTGAATTCCTAGATATGAAAAAGCTTGGGTCTCGGCCAGTCTCTCTCCCTTAATATGGTGTAGCCTCCTATGTGCCCTTCCCTGTCCGCATACCACAGTATGTTTTCTTTAGGTTGATTTTTATGTCTTTATCCTCCATATAGGAGACGAAATTATAAATCAGGAGCTGGAGCCCATTTGTGGTTCTGGATAACAGTACAGCATTGTCTGCGTACAGCAGGATTGGAACCAGGCGATTCCTGAACCTGGGGGTGTCAGCCTTCACATTTTGCAGTAACTCATCCACCCCATTAATATATAATGAGAAGAGCAGGGGGCAAGAACACACCCCTGATGAATCCCCCAGGAGACCTTAAAGGAGGAAGTACTTTCCCCCTTAGGCCCGTAACGTACCCGAGCAGTCAGACGGGAGTACAATTGTGTCAGAAAAGTAATAATCCCAGTCGGAGCACCCATCTCAGTCAGCGTTTTCTACAGCCTAGCGTGGTTTACCATGTCGAACGTGCTTCTTAAGTCTGCAAAGCACAAATGTATGCTACCCTCTTTAGCTACTGTGTATTTGCTGATGAGGTGTAAATTAACACATTGTCCAATCGTACTATCATCCCTCCAAAATCCATATTGTGTATCTGTGAGAATGTGTTTTTCAGTCACTCATACTTCTAACCTATCCAAGAGGATTCTACCCATTAGCTTAGCACTAGAGTCCAGAAGGGATATTGGGCGATAGCATCTTGGATCTCATCTTTCTTCCTTTTTAAATATTGCTACAATTGTACTTTCTGCCCAAGTAGCAGGGAGAAAACCATCTACTGTAGCATTACATACTCAAGTTAAAAATGAGACCCATAAAGTGACATGCGACTTAAAAAGATCTATTGGGACCCCATCAGGTCCAGGGGCCTTTGCACTAGCAGCTTTATTTAAAGCGTTAATTACCTCTTCTAGGCTTATTGATGGTAAGTCTACCGCATGTGTTGTATATACTACTGACATAGGCAGCCCTACTGCAAGATCGTCTGGGTTAAAAACAGCGCCAAAGTGATCTATCCAATCCTCCTGTTGTACAAAGGTTTCCACCACTGGATCCACTATGTCTTTCAGAGAAGGCTGATTTATTGTTTCCCAGAATAGGATGTTATCGTGTGTGTCGGCAGCCTGTATTAAATCAGCCAGACCTTATCTATCCAACCCTCCTGTTGTACAAGGGCTTCAACCATGGGATCGCTATGTCTTTCAGAGAAGGCTGATTTATTCTTTCCCAAAATAGGATGTTATCGTGTGTGTCGGCAGCCTGTATTAAATCAGCCCAGACCTTATCTTGCATCTCTCTTCTCCTTTTAACCAAGCCATGTTTGTACGCAACTCTCAGTTTACTAACTTTATCCCCATCTCTTGGTTTGTCTTGTGAAACTTTTCTCAGTGTTCACAGAGCAGTCTTGATCAACCCACCCCTGCTTCCTATTCCCTATACTTCTGTTATTAGATCTCAACTTTATCAGCTATCTCTGCCATTATTTTACAAAAGGCTGCCATGATACCCCCCCATGGGGGGGCTCAAATCAGTGCATAAGTTAAAGTCACTTAAAGACCACTGTCAAAGGGTAATGGTCACTAAAGGAACTCTATGTAATCTCGAAAGAATTCTTAAGTCGCAGGCCATTTTCAGAAACTAAAATGTGTCTGATTTTAGAGCTACGGCCGGTCCCACGGAAGGTCGATGCTAGTAGCATCCCACGCTCAGTAGAGTATTCTAACAGCTCCATATTATATTTGAAAATTATTTCGTTTATTGCCTACCCATATGTATTATGTGGAAAATGTTGCATCTCCACACCATTGAATATCGCGAAAAGGTGTCACCTATAGATACTTTTATGTCCAAGAGTCAGGGGGAAAAAACAAAATCACATAAGTAAATACTCCTGTCAGACCTATATAATTTTTCTGGTGGCCTGCAAAGGGCTCAACAATCGGGCTGTTCCACAATAATCAGTCTTTCCATACAGAGTTGTACAAAGATTATTACATTTTATTAAAAAATATTTTTCCCGTTTTATGTATATTCATCATTTTCTATTTTTAAAATTTTCTTTTTATAGGATCTCAATTAGTAAAGATATAAACATTTCTATTTTAAGATCTCAATGTGCAGAAATACAAACAAGTTAATAGTGAACACTTCGTTATTTAACATACAAAATGTATTATTTACAAATAAAATACATGGAAAGACATACGAGTACATTCTATTTATTCCTACCTATGCCCCGAAAGGAAACCAATACAACCTCAAATCAACCAATCTCACCAAACAAACCACACTCTCACAGTCGAAACAATCACACGCAAAAGAAATAAGGGGGAAGCATCTATTTCTTTATATGACATAAACCGATGATGATCAACCGGACTGAATAAATCACAATTTATTCCACTTTGGTGTTGTCTTTGAGGAGTTTCCCATGATCTGGTCAACGTACGTTTCGGTGGGTGTACATGACTACCACCTTCATCAGGACCACTCTTTTTAATTATTTTCAGGTGAGTGGACGGGGGTCGTCTGTTAGCATGATGCGTAGTATGCAGACAAATTTGATAAAACGGGTCTATATGTTGTGCATGCGCTACCGGATAGCTCCTTATTGATTTGGGTAAACGGTTAACTTTTTATGTCTCCGTATACGGCAAGGTTATATATGGATGTGCTTCAATTGATGCTTTTATACATGCCCATTTATTGGCAACGATGTTCTCCACTATGTAATAGTTATGTGCTTGTTGCTTGCGGAAAGACTGCGCATCTGTCTCCTTGCCTGTACAGACCTGTACCCCCGTTGTCTTTTAAATAGCCACAGCTTTTGGATTCCGGCCTATTACATTTACTTATCTTGAAGTCCTGAAGCCATATTAGGATGAAGTCAATAAGCTTTATTATTGTCCAAAACATTGTTCATCAGTTTGCAGTTGAAAAAGTTGAAAGAAGGGGGAACTAGTATAAGATATTTTCAATTTTAATGGTGTGGTTGTAGAAATTAATAAGGCTAAGCCGCCCTTGGCCCGCCCTGCCTCAGAAGGGCTTGCCCGTGTTGGATAGGAAGAATACCCTTCCACATGGAAATCATCAACCACCCAAGTTTCTTGTACACAAACTAAATTAGATCGTTTATTTATCTCTAGTCATTCTGGGTTTCCCAGTTTAGTTTTAACCCCCGCGATATTCCAAGTCCTTATTACAAGATTGGTTCATTTGTTGGTATTGCGAAGGGGTACTACCCCACCTATCAAGGTGATCACAGACTACATTCTGAGCTTCATTTAGATTACACTCATTCATCTCGACACCACCCTAGTGTCAGCTTTGCTTGTCGCAATTGGAAAGGTGGGCAAATCTATTAGATGTTGGTACCGTTATAAGCATAATGGGGTTAAATCTTGATTACTGTCAATTAACACTCCAGTTTACTAAAACTCTCTTTTAAATGGGGTTCTGTTTATATTAGAGAACATGTCTGGTCTATAAAAGAAAGCAAGGGGTTTGGCTGAGATATCTCTTTGAGCATTTTTGTGGTTTAACCTGCAGTTTAATCCATAGAGCAGAGATTTAACCATCTTGGGACATCGAAAGTTCACAACAATACAATCGCCCGGCCAGTTTTTCTAGAAGGGCCTATCAATCTACCCTTCCTACCATTATTACTTCTTGAAATAAACAATTTGTGTCCCAAAACTGTTCAGCCAACCAATGTTTCACCTTGTTTTTTTAGTTCACCGCATGATTCTGTTCCATGTGGCATCAGTTTGGGAACATTTCTTAATATAATAACATGACGTTAATTCTGGTGGTAGATGCAAGGTAAAATGTACACATGCTACAGTGTCCACAAAGGTATTGCTTTCAGTAGGTACTGGGGGAGGTTGCTGAGGAGCTGCACAGTGTGTGCGAAGTGGCAGTGGATTGTTTGATGCCGGCACCTCCATAGGAGTCACCCCGGTTATTTCTGGCTTTTTGATCAATGCTTACACTTCTTTTACGGACTATTCCAATTTGGAAATCCCAGTCTTAATATCCTCCAGACCCTTCATAAGTGTTCCCTCCAAGGTCTCCATTTCATTATATAACTTCTTTGGTGTCAGTTCTGTTGGTTTTACTGATATTGGTGTCTTATCCTTTTGGGTACCTTAGAAACCTT
The DNA here is from genome assembly GCA_963921515.1 of Calotriton arnoldi. NCBI lineage: Eukaryota > Metazoa > Chordata > Amphibia > Caudata > Salamandridae > Calotriton > Calotriton arnoldi. The sequence goes on from CAWUFW010001618.1 coordinate 2,018,890, forward strand.
AGGGGTACTAATATTTTCATGCACCCTTGTAGCTATTCTCCCCTTCTTCAGTTTGAGGGCTACCATATCCAAAGGTCAGCAACTTTTCATGGCTTGGGGCGGGCGGGGGAACGAGTTTCGGTGGGGCAGTTGGCATGCTAGTAATGTGATTCTTCGATGATCAGGAGAAGGTCATGAGAAACACATGGGGTGTGAGTAGGTATTAATGAGATAATTAGTCCTTTTATATATAGTCCCTGGTTTTAATAAAGTAACTCCTTCATCACCTACTCAGAAGCCTCTCCTCTGTGCAGACGAGATCCGTCCACCGACAAGTCCCCGATATTATGCAGCAAATGTTCAGGCAGGCATGTTCAGAGCGATTATAGTTCTGTTGAGACGCTGCAATCCCTCACAGTTATGGGCCCACCCCAGCAAGTAACAGTGAAGAATGCATTTGTATTGCAGGCATTCAATATCTTCTTCCTTTGGAGTAGGGAGATGAGCACAACAGGTTCAGCCTCTGAGCACTGGTTTATATAATTAAAGTGATTAGGTTTCACATTTAGAGTATTGTAGGTCCATGCAGTGTGCCTATCCCCTGTACTACACTGTTCCTCGTAACTGGGCAATTTTAACCACCGTCTGTGTACCTATCAATCTTTAGTGTGCCCAGATAATTATCAGCCTGAATGCGGTGTGCCTTCTACAGGGGGGGGGCGATTTGGCCGCAATCTATCTTTCCGCACCTCAGCGCTCCTCACCAGGCCGCAGCATTAATACACTCTCCACCCTGCTGCCATCTGTTTCTTCACAACCGGCCACTCCGTTTTTCCCTCGAGCCCGTGCAGCCTTTCTCTCACCTGCCGTATGCTGTACCATATTTAGTTACATGATATTCCAGAAGTATTGATTACTGGCTCGTGTCTACACTTGTCTCATGATTTTGGTCTGCCTTAAGTAAAGAATTGGATATGGAAGTCAGTTAGTTTACCAGTTGTCACTTTCAGACTATCAGACGGGCTAAAAGATTAAACCAACGTATTAAACAGTACTTTTGTTTAAATGTTTGACCACTTGTTCTATCCTTATCCATGCCAGTTCCTTCGGTACAGGAACACTTAATAGAGTTAAGGGAAGCACAATATTCAGCACCGGAAACTTGGGAAAAGGCTAAAGCTAGATATAAATTATATGCCAATGGCAAGAGAACCCCAGTATCTAAATATGCAATAGGTGAGGAAACTATGGTTACTCCCCAAAAATTTGTTTTTTGAAAACAAAATCTGTGTTTCAACCAAAATGTGTTGGCCCAAATCTAAGTTTCAACTAAAATCTGTTGGTCCATTTCCTATTGAGCAGATTGTGAATCTAGTTATTGTACGATTGAAATTGCCTCAGGCTATGAAACTTCATCCATTACTTCATGCATCCGATGACATCTTGTTCGGCAAAAACGTGTTTTCCTTCAGCGCTTGGGCTAGTTCAGGTTAAAGCTGAAAGTGAAAATGAGGTATACAAGATCCTAGACACGAGAACTGTTAGAAAGTAATTCCACTAATTCACTTATTGTTCTGATCATGAGGCGTGATGATGGGAACCAGCTTCTAGACTTCATGCCCCGAGTTTGTCATGTTTTGGTCATAGTCTCCCTTCAGGAAAATCCCTGCCCCTCGAGCCTAGAGTTCTTCCCTGACATCACTGGCGAACAAGTGAGCTCCTTATTAACTCAGGTGAAATCTGGTTCCCCACTAGACCCGGTGCCACCTGCTGTTATGTCTGAATTAACCCCGGTCCTAGCTGATGTTCTTGCTGAAGTTTGTAACATCTCGTTAGCCACAGCTACTTTTCTGCGCAAATGGAAAAACGCACGTATCAAACCTCTGCTCAAAAAGGCATTAGCAGATCCCACTGATTTACAAAATTTTAGACCAATCTCTCTCCTTCCTTGTTGTTCAAAGATCATGGAGACACTAATCAATCTGCATCTTTCTTGCTATTTGGAACAGAACAACTTGCTGGATATATCCCAGTCGGGTTTCCGTGCTTCTTATAGCACCGAGGCCGCACTGTTGGAGGTCACTGATACCTTAAGGGTGCGACTGGACAAGGATACTCCAGCCATGTTAGTGTTGCTCGATCTGTCGGCTGCCTTTGACACCATCTCTCATCGCATCCTTTTGGACAGGCTTCGAGAGATTGGTGTCAGAGGCATGGCCTTTAAATGGATTCAGAACTATCTGTCTGACAGAACACAATATGTCCAGTTGGACTCCTTTGTGTCACAAACCACTCTGGTGGATAAGGGGGTCCCACAAGGCTCCATCTTGAGCCCCACTTTGTTTAATATATATGTGGCCCCTTTAGCCTCAATTATTAGAAGCTGTGGGTTTGAGACCATATCTTATGCAGACGACAGGCAGGTGATAGTCCCCATAGAGGATAACCCTGCAGCAACAAAACTAAAGTTCATAAATTGTATGACTAGTATAGCAAGTTGGATGAGGATGAATTTCCTTCAACTTAACTCCTCCAAAACAGAGATATTGCAGTTTGGAAAAGCGGAGGAACTGTGGACCCCAGATTGGTGGCCATCAGAACTAGGAGAGGCACCCTCCCCAAGAGGATGGGCCAAGAACCTAGGCATCAGAATTGACAATAAACTTTCCATGGAAGAACAGGTGAAGACTTTGCCAGGCACCTGTTTTGGAACCATGCAGATGCTTAGAAAGATCTTTCCTTGGATCCCGCTTAATGCCAGGAAAGCTCTCATTCAGTCGCTCTTAGTTAGTCGATTGGATTATGGCAATTCTTTGCTGGTTGGAGTAAGGGAGGACCTGTTATCTAAACTGCAGGTGGTTCAAAACACGGCAGCCCGCCTTGCACTAAATAAACCAGCGCGGACCCCCTCTTTACCTCTCCTGCGCCAATTACACTGGCTTCCTATCAGGAAACGAGCTATCTTCAAGCTGTTATGTATGGTTTTAAGTCTCTCCAGGGGACTGGTCCGGCCTATCTGATGATGAAAATTGAACGTTATCAACCCGTACGACAGTTGAGAGCTAGCAACCGTAATCTGCTTTGCACGAGGAGAATAAGGAAGGCCAAAATGGGGGGGGCGTGCGTTCTCTCATCTGGCCCCCAGCCACTGGAACAATCTCCCCGACGAGATCTGGGCCTGTTCCAACTTATCTCAATTCAAGAAAATGCTTAAGACCTGGCTATTCTAAAGATCTTACTGCCTATAGGGTGTCTCTTCTCAGGCGCCGAGAGATCCCCTTGGGGATGATTTGCCGCGCCATACAAATGAGTTTAATAATAATATCAAGGCATAACAAGGCAATACAGACAATTCAATCTATCCATGTTCATACTCTCTCTTGCTTTACCAATAAGGAGATAACAGCAGTGCTTGTCCAATTACATGTTATCGATGTAAACCTGTGGTGTGTAATATGTAATGTGTGTATATATATATATATATATATATATATATATATATATATATATATCCACACAAAAAATCGCCCTGAAATGCCGGTTTTTAATTCACATTTGGAGAACTATTAAGGAATACAGATGTATTCTCAAAACTAAGTCATGTTTGAAAACAAACATTACATTATTTGAACACTGATTCCAAGTTATACTTCAGAACAGTGGTTCTTAACCTGGGGTCGGGGACCCCTGAGGGATTGCAAAGACGGCGACTTGTTTGAAAATTTAAAAATCTCAAGATTTATTAAAGTGTACATACATAAAGAAGCAAAATGTAAAGCTGAAAAATGTAAAATGTTCTGTAAATGCAAAGGAATTAGAAATCAGGGGCTAAAAATTAAGTTACTATCCTCAGATTGATTCGTGGGAGCAGTGCAAGTTCATCAAACAAAATATAGTATGGGCGATGAGTGGCCTCGATTAAATTTAAGAAAAGATCCAATTAAAATAAAAAACATTATTTTGAGTTTTGTTTGTGAATGAAATAAAATATTTCAGCATTTGTGTATATACATGTTTGATGAATGCTTGTTTCTGTATTTTTTGCATGTATTGTTTTGAGGTTCAAATCATCCAAAATGCTTTGGTGGGGGTCCCCAGCTTCCAGTAATGACTCAGCGGGGATCCCTGGATTTCAATAATGATTCTATGGGGGTTCCCAGTTTCCAGTAATAATTAAGTGATGATCCACAGAAGTCAAAATGTTAACAATCACTGCTTTAGAAGTCTAGTTCCTGTGCACTTTGTATCTTGCTTTCTTCTGAGGAAATAGGAAGGATCCTCTCACCAAAGACTGCTAAATACTTTTGACTAATGCCGAGGCTGTAAGGGTATAACTTTGAGATATATACCCTTATAGCCTTACCCTGCCTCATAAATTATGCAAAAAAGGAAGTGGTTAACTCTGGGTAGTTCCCAAGTTTAAGGTGGAGAGCAGCTCCTTTATATAGAACACTTTACAATACAACTGAAAAAAGGGGGTACGGTCCCCACAGGGCATTGGACATAGGACCTGGCTGCACTGGACATCTTACTTTTCATTACCAAAAGAGAAATTCAGTGGAATGAAAGAAACGTTCGGAATTGTAATATCTTATTTACATTGAATTTCTAAGTTTTTTTTTTTTTTTTAAATCGACATGCTGCACTGCTTGTACCCTCATATTACATCACTCATGACATGTTCAATGACTACATTAATAACATCCCTAAATACATCTGAAATTACATCATTAATAACAACATTGTGTGTGGCGAGGGTGCAAGAAATAGTTAATTTTGGGCTTGAGTTCTAGTTGCTTCAGATAACTAGAACTTGTGAATTTAAGTGGTTTTGTTACTTTAAAAAGTCATGTTTTTTCTGTTCAAATAGTCTTCATTGAGTTTATTACATCAAGCAGCAACATAAGGATAGTAGAGAAAACAGAACTCAAATAAACCAAAGAGTGCAATCTTCATAACACATTTGGATCTACGGTGGTTCAAAGTGTAAATAGGTGGCATCTAGTAAATTCCACATATGCCTCTGTGGTGGATGACACAGGGAAAGTTTCAATGAGACATTATCTGCTTCTCCAAGAAACGTGACCCATTCTCTCCACATATGAAATGAAACTATATTGAAATGTTTCCAATTATTGAGAATCAGTTTGCATACAAGGTTCCGCATTAGGTCTAATAAGCCATCACCTACAGACTTTAGTTGTGAGTCTAATTTACCGAGTAGTATATGTGAGAATTCCTGGGTGGGAGTAATATCCAGGCTGTCATTAAAGATATTGTCCCAGTACTTTTGGAGGATGGGGCGGTAAAAGAGCATGTAAGCCTAGTCTCTGTCGTATATCCCACAATTCCAACATTTGGGGTCTTATACAAGTTTCCTTTGTGTAGTTTAATCTGGGTCCTGTATGCTCTATTGATAATCATGTATTTGGTTTGGGATATGGCCAGGGAGATTTTGTTTGTGAAGGTGGATATGTATATAGGTTTCCAGTCAAATTTTAGATTACTGTGATTTGGTTCTACTTCCCATTTTTGTTCATTATGGATATGAGCCTTGCGTGGATTAGGGAGAAATATCTTATATACTATGGGCACGATGTGTCTTGTTTTGTAAAGGCCACTAATTAGTGTAGTGAGTGTGGGGTTGTTCTTCAGTAGTGGGTTTTAGAAATCTGGACTCTCAGTCTCAAGTATTTATAGAAGTTTATGGGTCAGACGTACGACAGATTTTTGCATGCGCAAAGGGTTTTAGACCCGTTTGCGCATGCAAAAAAGCTGTGGCCCATGTACTAACCGTATTTTGCGAGTCACTAATTAAATAGCGACTCGCAAAATAGGGTTAGCGACTCGCTATTAGGGAGGGGCGTTCCGAGGGCATCCCTTCCTAATAGCGAGTCTGAACCCTATGTAAGAATGTTTTGCGACCGCAATTGCGGTCCCAAAACACTCGCAGTTTACCACCCTCTTCAAGAGGGTGGTAAACCATTCGCAATTAGGAAGGGGTCCCCAGTGGACCCCTTCCCCTTTGTGAATGGGTGCACAAACATTTTTTTTTTTTAGAGCAGGCAGTGGTCCCAGGGACCACTACCTGCCCTTAAAACATGAAACTAAAAAGTTTCATTTTTTCTTTTTTTAAATGCATCCCGTTTTTCTTTAAGGAAAACGGGATGCATTTCGAAAACAAAACTGCTGTATTTAAAAGCAGTCCCAGACATGGAGGTCTGCTGAACCCAGCAGGCCACCATCCCTGGGAGTGCCAGCCATTCCCAATGGGGCGCAAATTGCAACTGCCTCATTAATATGCATGAGGCATGCAATTTGCAACCCCATTGGGAATCTCAAACAGTGTCTCAGACACTCTTGTACATTGGCAATTGCGACTCGCAATTTGGCGCAATTTGCGAGTCCCAATTGCCAATGGTCGTGCATCTGGCCCCAAATTATCTAGTCCGAACTGTGACTGTAACGTGGGGAAGGGTAGATGTAGGTTGCTGCAAAAGACATGTTTGACCAGATTAATCCCTTTTTCTGATCTTTCAGGCCAAAATATTGCATTGTCATCAATTTTCATTTTGGGGTTGAGCCATATAGATGCCATGTTACAATTTTGAAGTTTATTTTCCAAAAAATAGTCTAGATGGCTTTTTTAGTCTGCTGCATTATGTATCTGGAGTGGGGTAAGTGAAAGTTGTGCATTGTCAGGTAGGTACTGATAGTTTTTCCATATAAGAGAGATTTCTCCAGCCTTACCCAGATTGGTTGGTAGTCTGACCCTTCAAAGAACCAGTTAGTGACCTGCTTAAAGAGATAGGCTGTCTGATAATTCCTAAAAATGGGGAGATCTATTCCTCCTTTGTCTTTAGAGAGTCTATGTTTTGTAGAGTGAAATTCTTGGTTTCTTGGTTTGCCACAGAAATGTATTGAAAGGGACATCGATCTTTGTAAAGAAATCTTCAAATTGGGACATGGGGAGCATACTAATTAGATCATTAACTAAGGGGGTGATCATTATTTTCAGTGACTTTGCTCTCCCCCACCAAGAGAGGAATTTAGGTGACCACACGTCAAGGAGGTAATTAACCTTCTGGAGTAGTGTTGCTTCGTTGCAATGTAAAGTAGTGATGAGGTAATTGGTGAATTCTATTCCCAAGTATTTAATGCAACCACTCTGCATCGCAAACCGAGAGTTGCACAAGAGGTCTTTATTTCCATAAATATTGAGCAACTTAACCCACAATTTATGTTTATTGAGTGTGTATCCCGATATTTCGGAAAAATCCTCAATAGATGTCATTAGGGCGGCTATGGAGGTTGGGGCAGTCTCAGTGGAAACCAGGATGTCATCTACGTATGTCTCTATTTTCACTGTGGTTTCGCTGAATGAGACACCGGCAATATTTTTGTTCTCGCTTAGGTGATATAGGTATGGTCCCTTGGTTTAGGGCAAGTGTGGTGGAGATAGTACCTCCTGCTCTGACCTTTATGACTGGTTTATGGTACAGTGCCATAATCCTACAAATCAGTGTTCTCCAATGTTAAATTTCTCAAGGACTGAATTAAAATATTTCCAATCCACTTTATTAAAGGCTTTTTCTACGTCAAGTGTGATTGCTACAGTGCGTGATTTTGTTAATTTTGCCTTTTCTAGAACATGGCCGAGTATTCTTATATTGGCACTCCAAAGTCTGTTCTTCAGAAAGCCTACTTGGGAGAGGTGAATGAGTTTAGTATTGTAATCTGGCAGAGTATCATGGCATATATTTTACAATCCAAATTGATTAGTGAGATTGGCCTGTAGTTTTTTTTGGAACAGACGCTCCTTGCCCTCTTTTAGCATCAATGCAATTATCGCTTTCGCTGTTGTACCCGAGACTTGACCAGAGCTGGTAAAGTGTGTGTGTAAAGTCTGAATAAGTGTGGGTTAAGTGTTTTAGAGAAAGATTTGAAGAATTGTGCATTATACCCATCCCGGCCGCATGTAAGTTTTTTAGAGTTTTCTTTCCCCACACTCCTCACGCCCTTTTAACATCTCAAACCACATCCCCCGAGGTCATAAATCTCCTGTACCCAATCACGCCACCCCTCACGCCCAACAGCCTCAGCTCTCCTCATACTCCCCCTACTGGCCTCTCACACCCTCCACACAACAGACCGCCCTCCGCGGCAAACACAGAACATTCCCTATCCCCCTCCTCCTCCCTAACTGTGTTCCCCCTCACTCTAATAACCCAGACTCTACTCAACATAGAACGCAATCTCTCTACATTGACGATAAAATCTTCTCTAAGTCGAGAGAGTTCTAACTCCCTCAGCTCCAGAACCCTCCTCAAATGTGCAAATCCCCCCTTCTCTGGCCGAAAAAACACCACTAGCTACAAACATTGGAGAACTACTCCTCTCCGCTGCCGTTTTCATAGGCCTCACCGCACCTCGAGCCATCTCTCCCCGTCCGACCTTATTGACCTATGCAACTCTTACCATCCTAGTTCTTCAATTAACAATCCTCCCCTCCCCTACTCTAACATCCCCGTTATTATGGGGACTAACGGAATCCCCTCCTCTCCAGTCTCCCCCAGACCCACTCCTCAACTCACCACTATCCACTCCTGCCCACCCCCCAAAAACAACCCCAAACCCCTCGCCTGCACGCTTGTGAACTGTCGATCTGCTGTCCAACATGCGACTGAAATTTCTGAAACTATCCTAAGTGAAACTATTGACATCGCATTCCTCACGGAAACCTGGCTCAATGACCACTCAACGAGCATACTGGACCTACTCTCCCCCCCCCCCCGGATACTCTATCCTCAGAAAAGACAGACCCGACAGAATAGGGGGTGGTTTAGCCATAATCTTCAAAAATGAACTTCAGCTCTCCCTTGTTAAAAACTCCGATCACTCTACCTTCGAATACCTTGAAGCTGAACTAAAAGTACAAGGTTCCCACCCAATTCGTCTACATAATATCTACCACCCTCCTGGAGATCCTCTTCCCTTCATTGATGAACTATCCGACCTTCTGACACAATCCTCAATTTCCAACTCAAAAAATCTCTTCCTTGGAGATCTTAACCTCCACTGGAACGATATTGATGATCCCACAATCACCCTCCTCACCAATCTTCTTGAGATTAATGACCTCAAACAACTATGCCAGTCCCCAACCTACAACAAAGGAGCCATTCTGGACGCCATTATTACCAATAAGGATTTGGCCTTCCTGTCCAATATCATCCCCATCGACTGGTCCGACCACCAACTCATACTGTTCACCATTACTGCCACGGGCCCCCCTCCACTAAAATCATTAAAACTAGGAAATGGACCAGACATCTAAATCTTATCCCCCCTGGAGGACTGGAGTCTAAACTCCAAGCTCAACTTCTTCTCACTCCTCTCTCCCAAAACGCAAATGAGCTTACTGAATACTTTAATAAAGTTGTCACTGATGTCTTAGACCAAATGGCCCCGCCTAAACTAAAAAAAAATCTAAGAAATATCCCATCCAAATCATGGTTTAACTCGGAGCTCAACAATGAAAGACGCTCACTAAGACTGATGGAAAGAACATGGAGACAGCATCCTTCTCCATCACATCTGGCACTCCTCAGATTAGCTAGATCTACATACAAGAAACATATTTTTAACGAAAAGGCATCCTTCTTCCGTACACAACTTGATCGGGCCAAAAATAGATCCAGAGAACTGTTCAACATCGTTTGTAACCAAACATCCTCCGCACCTCCAAAGCTTATGGCCTCGACTGCTAGATGTGAAGAAATTGCCTACTTCTTCGCAAAAAAAAAAAAAAAAAAAAAATCGCCAAAATTGATCAATCCTTCCTTTTAACTCAGATCCCAACCAACTCCCAACATTCTCCTGTCATCACCTCAAAAGCCCATACCACATTCCCCTCATCCCCTGATTGCACCTCACACTTGCCCACTACAACACCTCCCCCTAACTACTCCTCACACTTACCTACTACTACACCTCTCCTAAACTACTCCCCACACTTACCCACAGCTACACCCCTTGAAACCAACCACCCTAACCCACAACTAAAAAACAATGCCTCCTGGTATAATTTCCACCCTGTAACTGAACTCGAAGTTTTCAACATCATTGCTAAACTAAAACAGTCTTCTCATACTAAAGACCCCCTCCCTCCTAACCTTATCCAAGACCTAAAGCACATCATTGCCCCATCTTGGACTACAATCATCAACACCTCCCTTGCCACGGGGTGTGTCCCTATCTCCCTCCAACTTGGACAAATCACTCCCATTATTAAAAACCCTAATGCCGACCCTAATGACTTAAACAATCTCCGCCCCATCTCTAACCTCCCCCTTCTTTCCAAAGCCCTTGAAAAATGTGTCTTGCTTCAATTAGACAAACACATCGAAAATTTCAACTTACTGGGCCCCCTACAATCAGGCTTCAGGAAAGGCTGCAGTACCGAAACTGCCACGCTAAACATTGTTGATGACATCCACCACTCCCTCGATAATGGCGAAGACCTGCCTACTTATCCTCCTAGATCTCTCCACAGCGTTTGATACAGTTAACCACTCTGCCCTACTTAATGTGCTCAGAGATCGCTCTGGCCTCAATGGTACTGCCCATAAATGGTTCGTCTCCTATCTCCAACACCGAGCACAGAAAATCAAAATTCACGACTGCCTATCAAACCCCACTCCGGTCTCCCTAGGAGTACCCCAGGGATCTATTCTCTCTCCCTCTCACCTCTTTATAGAACCCCTTACACTCATTCTAAAACTAGCTGGAATCTACTACCACCTCTATGCCGATGATACCCAACTCTACTATAAGATCAAATCCCACTCGGACATCCTACACCTTAACAACACCCTCACTAAGATCCAATCCTGGTTCCAATCAAATCATCTCAAACTCAACCCTAAAAAAACTGAAATCATTCTCTTCTCCCCTAAAAATAACCCTCTCCCCATCCAAACTTGGATCTCCGACCTTAATGCCCTCAACTGTTCACTGTCCTTGTCCAACTCAGTAAAATCTCTTGGTATCTCCATCGATAATAGCCTTACTCTCAATGTCCACATCAAAAATTCGGCTAAAGGAGCCCTCTTCACTCTCCGTCATCTCAAGAAAATTAAACCCTTTATTCCAACTGATGACTTCAAATTAGTAGTCCAATCACTGGTCCTTTCGCGAATTGATTACGGCAACGCCATCCTCACCGGAATCCCCAAGGTCTACCTAGCTCCACTCAAATCTGTGCTAAACCTTGCAGCCAGGCTCATCACCGACTGCAAACGTTTCGACCACATCTCCCCAGTCCTCAAAACTCTTAAATGGCTTCCAGTGCTAGGTTGGTGTGGTTTATACACAGAGGTGGCCAATATTGTCGCCAAGCCATTTCCACTAGTGCTGCATATCCCGTAGTGCCCGCATAGCCTCTACTGCAACAACATGCGGCTGCTCTCATTGAAGCAAATAACCGAATCTGTGAAGTGGCCGTAAAACACGCCGCTGCTCGCCATTGGCTAACTTGAAGCTGTATTAAAGAAGGCACCCCTTGACACCAAGATGTATTGTTAAGGCCCCCAAAAGAGCTACAGACAGCGTGCTTGTGCCCCGCCCCTAGCATTCAGCAGGAGACAACCGCAGAGGGGAGGCGTGGCGGCGCTACCAGCAGCAGGCTCCCCTCTAGGAGCTATGAGATCAGGAAGAACGAGGAGGAAGCCTGCAGCCCCTAGAAGGCACTGAAAGTACAAGCTGGGCAGTGTGGGACCCACCGACGAGTCAGAGGACTCACCCAAGTGAGCCCAAGATTCCATTCATCAGTGTTCCCCTCCACCTAAATCTGCCAAGTCTTCTGTGTTGGGACCTTCCCATACAATGACCCCCGACTGTTGCAACCCAACCACAGCCTGCGACCACATCCCAACTATGTCAATGGATGTTAGTAGACCAATCAGCACCCCTTGCTCATGTGTGGCAACCCTCTTGGACGTCTTCAAAAAGCTATCCGTTACAGACTTTGCCACAAGAGCGGAGGGTGGACCTCCAATTTATCACGGTCTGGTGTAGCTGGAGGAGAGACAGTCAATGTGTAAAGCTGAGGCAACAGTACACTCGCCCCGGATAACAAGTCCTATCTTGGCCCAAGGTGAGTTCTGTAGTAGCCCGGCGATAGAAGACGCCGATGTTCAATTGGAACACCTTATGGTAACAGCCGTGGAGTCAACAACAATAATGGCCAATCAACAGACCAGCCAACAGTCTCTCTCTGGGGTGGCCACAATTCTCCACCATTAGCAACCCTATCTGATCTCCTGTCTGTTTACCTAGAATCTGCTCTTCCAGTCAAGGAGCCAAGCCCACAGGACGATCAAGGCTTCCAAACCAGAGACCACGTGATCCTAGCAAGAACCACGCAACCTGTCTCAACGTTGGTGACACACGCAGGCCACATTACTAGCCCCTCAGTGACACTGATAGCCCCAGTCCACAAGCCACCCAATGGGCCATGACTCTTGACGGGGAATATAATATTACTCTCGCCTACTACGCCACCCAATTTGGAAGGTACAGGGGATCCCATCTAAACATTTGGTGGCGCAGAACCAAACAACCAGTCCCTTCTTGTAGCTGTCTTTTTTCCTCTCAAGAGCCCGCTTGGTAACCCAAACCGTAAGCAAAAAACATCCCAACAAGATTTCAGCCTCTGTGCGCAATGTGGCCGCAATTGTTGCTAACACTCCAGTATGTAGGGAAGAGGTGTGGCGCCGCGGCCAGGGCGACTGACGCTGGAATCTGGGGCTCACGGTTCGATCCCCGGCACCGGCGGCAGGTCAGCCTAGCACCATGTGACTCTGGGCAATAGCTTGCTTAATCTTCCCGACGGCCCCCAGCGCCGGGATGCCTTCGGGTAGCTGTTGGCGCTTTACAAATACTGATTTTTTTTTCTTTTCTTTCAGCTCTAAACTATCATTCTGACAAACAGGATGTTCAAGTTGATCGCTTGAATTCTTTAGCTATATATTACGGCATGAATAGCTGGACAATTTAATCAAACTAATTTTAAGAGCACAATCAACTACTAACCTCGTTCAGTCTGTCTGCATATACAGCTTGTCCTCTCTCCCGATGTTTCTCAACTCCATTTTGGAAGAAGTGAAGGGATTATCCGGCCTCCTTGGTAATTGCCCACGACTTACACATGTAGCAATTGTCAACGTGCCACCAGCACCAGGCAGAGCCACCTGAATATTACGTGGTCCACATTCCCCCTTTGAGAACAGTGGCGCTGATGATCGTCAACAGCCCTGCCACTCCAGCAATATAACTACCCAGTCAATAGACCTGATCACGGAGTCGGCAGTGGCACCAACTCTATCACCCCACGCTGGAAGTCCCCAACTGTTAAACCAACCCATGGGACTTCTATTACTGACGATCTTCAAACACCTCACCCCCTCAGCATGAGGGAAAAGACTCCGGAAACAACAAAACAAAACAGGGGGTAACACCACCTCTGCATCTCATAAATTGTTTCCACTGTTCACGAATAAACTCATTGGGCATGCCTGATGCAACAGAGAGCAGTGTCACGCATCAATTCTAGTACACCACTATAAAATACAGAGACTGTTAGGCTGAATGGCAAATGGAGTGGATCCCTCAGCTGCGGCATGCTCCTTCTCAGGACACTTTAGACGGAACCCTGGTGGCCGTTCTTACGGTGTCACATAGTCGACCAGAAGCTGAGCAGAACCAACAGCCCAGCCAGCATGGTGTGGATTCAGAAGTGGGGATGTCAAGCCAACTAACGAAGGACCAAGCACAAACGAGTAGCAGGGAGCCCAAGAACTGCCAGTGGAAGAATTATGGCCCCTTACATTGGCTCACAGCAGCATTGGCCAGGTTTGGAAAGACGCTTTACGAGTAATGATAACCAATGCACCGGGGTCAAACAACACAATACAACTAGATCCTTAACTGCCCCAGAATCCAGAAGATACCCAGCCCCGGTACCGTACCAAGGCCACCACAGGTAGAACAAGACTTGAATTAGGCCTTGCAACCAGCGGCAGGAAGCAGTTTCACACACTATAAATTCCAAGCCGTTGTTCATTCCTGAATATCGATAGGAAGACCTTCACAACATCTTAATTAGGGGTAACTTTTAAAGACTGCTAAAGGAAACTACTGGGTGTCCCGGAATCATGCGACATTGTGTCAATCGAATTTCTCTACCCTAGAGGCTCTCAAACTTCAGAAGCTACACTTGTAACATTCAACTCGCCCACCTGGGCACAAACAATTCTCTCACATTCAGAGACTTGTACCCATGGGGCATTAAAATCTGCCCGTTTACAGTGATTGGCTACTCAGCTGTGATGGCCAAACCGCAATCCACGCCGGAGTCCTGTAAAAACAAACTATATTCGATTTTAAAAAGTGCACAAGGCCATTCTGTCACAAATGGTAAACTTCAAAATATGACAGCCACCTCTCCCCTTGAGAATGATTGGAACTGGCTTCCCACAGCCTTGTCCAGCAGATGCTTGAACTGAACCAGGCAACCGCCTTCCACTCACTCGATGTCGCTCTCGCCATCTTTGTGCTCCTGGAACATCAATGGACTCCCGGAGATTAATGCAGGCTTCTAATCTACTCGCCTTTGTAACAGGCCACGACATCCTGGCACTGCAGGAAACATGGGTCCAGCAGAGCCTTCCCATAAACGCCTTTATCGAATACTGGAAGCCAGCAGTCAGAGAACACAAGTTTGGCAGACCAAAGGGCAGTCTATCTATAGAGTGAATGAATGAAGTTTATTTGCATAGGGCATTACAACTGGCCCTTACGTCGTAGTTTGTAAATGGCGAAGTTACTTCAGGTTTTATGAAGAAAAAAAAGTACGCATTGTTCATCAGACCGTACCCAGTAAACATGCCCCCAATTTCTGTCCCATCAGGTCTTCAGCTCTGCGACCCTGTCCCTCCAGCAGCATAAGTTTTACCCTTGGTCGCGAGTCTCTAATAAAGTGCATGTGCTTTGTGCAATCATGAAGTCCGAAACTTAAGATTTGTGCTGTTAGCTGTCCATTACTCATCGATTCATTTCCAGTAAGCAGGTCACCTGTTTGTGTTCCATCAGTTTTCCAGTTCTTTCCCCACATATCCCTTTGAGAGCACGTTTTGCCAGTAGTCCTGACTCTATAATAAAGTGCATGCCCTTTGTGCAGTCGTGGAGCCTAAAGCAATGATTGAGGGAATTGGTTGTTCCCCATCGCTGAAGATCGCAATTCAAAAATGACTGTTGGTCTTGTGGGAAATGCTATAGACTCCTTCCGCTGGTTTATCTTTGATGATGTAGAAACATAACCTCGTGGTTTCATTTCGGTCGGACGGAATGTCTAGCTCCTGGTTTCTTTTTAAAGTAATCCGATATCAGCTTTTGAACTTTATGTAGGAGCTAAGAGGGTCCGGGACGCGGCTGGAAAGCGTCCCTAAGAATTTGTATAAATCTCCCACAACGGGCCAAGGAAGAGGGCTCCTTTTGTGAGAAACATATTGCCGAGGCCTCTAGGCAGGTGCTTGCTCAGACATAAATCCCCGAGTAAGATTCTTTCATGGGATGTGGTGTGACAGCAACACAAAAGGTGCAGCCATGATTCATGTTTGTAGTCACGAAGTCTACAGACTCCTCCAGTTTTTTGGTTAGCCCAGGCCCGGTTGAAATCCCCTATGGGCAAGGCCAACAATCGCATGTACATGACCGCTCTCCTAGTTTTAGGGTTAAGGGAAGCTGAGAGGTAAGGCTGGGGTTTGGTTACCAGATATGAGGCATTTAGCAGGACCAGGAGAGATGGTGATTTTAAAGAGGCCTGATCTTGCTGGAACGAGGCTAACTGCACTTGTCCGTTGATGGTCTTTTTCCAGGTTACATAGGAAATAGTAGGCAGAGCAATTGCTGATTGATTTATCTCTGTGGTATCAAGGGCTCTCCTAAGCTGGTTGTTCAACGGGGACCCTGGTGTTTCAAATATGTCTCTAAGACAGCTCTTTAGTGATTTTTCCGGCGATTTCAAAATACGGATGTAGTATTTAAGAAAGTCGGCCTCGAGAATTATTGCTTGTTCGACCAATCCAAGTTCCAACCTGAGTCTTGCCCTAAGAAGGTATCTTTTTATAGCCCACGCACTGTGCCCGCTCCAGATTTTCGAGCAGGCCCCAGGAAAAGCTTGATGTCCATAGGAGAGTGCTGGGAGGAGGCATGCTTGAATGACTTTCCTTATCCCCTCTACCGACGGGTTTTTTAGATTGTTGTTAAGTTTGATTAAGCCATAAGTGATTGCCGATGATTTCTTCATCAAATCATTTTTGTGAGAATATGATTGGGCAGATTCTGTAAACCAGACCCCCAGATACTTATATTTCAAGGCTGACGTGATGGACATCGGGCCCATGCTGCATGCGATATGTTTTTTGTTCTTGTGAGCGTAACACTAGACTGTGGGGTGAGTGAAACAGTTTCTGAGTTTGAACTTGCCGTCAGGGCATCATAGCAGCGCTTAATCCAGACAACACCGCCTTAAACATCCAGCTGACTAAATTTGTCCTCCTTGCATACAAAAGGTTTAGGGGCTCAGGTGGTCTAGTGGGTGGCTCTGCAGTACCACCTATTACGCCTCCGTCCGGGCCATCACTCATGCCCTGTACCAGCACCTTATAAGCCTCTCCCCTATGGAAGCGATGACGAAAGCTGTCTCTTGTGTGCTTACCCATTGCTCTGACGTGTGTCTTTGTAAAGGTACTGGCTATAACCAGTTTGCTCTTTTTGCGATATTGGTGCTTAATAATGTTACTGTTACTTATTTTTGATAAACAAAAAGCTGCTATTCTTAAGCACCTGCACTTTATTAAAGTCGCCAGACGTAATTAATTTTCTGTCAGCACTTGAAGGCACCAGTTTGATCATTCGTGCACAATTGTTTTTATCTGGTTCTTGTATAATGTTCCAGTATTCTGCTTTCTTTTATAATTTTAAACCGTTTATCAGTATTGAACATTGTAAAGGTTTTAATTAACCATATACAATAAAGATTATTATGTGAGGAGCTGGTCATTGGAAGGTCCGTAGAAGCGTGTTGTTCCTATCTGCGAGTTACCCAAGTTATATAGTGCGTTAAACATAGAATGGCTAAGGTAAACTAATAGGTCAGTATGATATAGCAAAGATCGTGTTAAAGTTATAGTAGTGTCTAGTGCTAAAGTTATAGTACTGCCTGATAAAGCTCCACTGTATGATTCTCAGGGGGAGTATTCATTCCCAGGGCACAGTGTAAGTTATTTGTTTGACACGAATTCTTCGAGGACGGTAACTCGGTTTCATATTAGTGATGACAAATAAAATATATGAAAGAAACACAATAAGCAGATCATAAAACAACATAATCAGATAAAGTAACGTAAACCAACAATGCCCCCCTTTTAGTAACCCCTTCCCCCACTAACCCTCCCCCCTTAGGTACACAAAAGGCATGGCGATAGGAGGAAGAAACTGCTTCTTCAGGGAAACACCACATCAACATGAAGCAGTAGGTATTCCAAATATTTCCTCATCAATACCTCTTATTCGCAACATTTGGGATAGTATTTAACATCTTGGAACTACAATCAAAGAAGGTTGCTATTTAAAGTGATCAACTTCTATATATGCAAAAGTTATGCAGAGCATTGTGACTAAGGTTATAGGTATGTACAATCAACATTGATACTGGATTTACATAGCTGCGTTCATCAGAGTATTAAATTCTTCACTTTCTTGTACAATCTGATATTGAAAAACATCCGACACGTGCTTCGTTTGACGATTTTTCCAAGGCTGTAGAGTTAAACAAAGCAAGAATTTTCTTAAGCTTATAATTCTCAAGATAAGCGACAAAGATGCTAATATAAAAAACAGTCGAAAAATATCAAAACATCTCAGAACCTTAAGAATAAGGCTCCCTGTTTTCCGTTTTTACTGATTTTTACAGGTAAATATAGACAGAAAACCATTTATTTTCTTGTCTGTATTTATTTTTAAATGTGGATAAAAATGGAAATTGGGTGCTTTTTGAGTGATTCTAAATACACTTTGCCACGTCTGCCAAGCCAATAACTGTGTGGATTGATAGGTAAGGGGTGGGTGAGGGGGGGAGTAATTTTAGTAAAGAGGCTTAAACAGCAGTAAATATGCACAAAGCAGATACTGAAATGTGTATATTTACATATAAGTGCACTGATTTATCTTCTGCAGGTGTTCATATCACTGAAACCTGGCAGGCATTCAAGCATGACTGCATATTTATTGGTTAAATAAACGCGGAAATGTACTAGTTTCAGCTTTATTTTTTTCACAAAACCCATAATAAATATGGATAAATACAGACGGAAATGTCAAAAAAATAAATACCATAAAAACCGGGAGCCCTACTTAAGAATCACAAATGACATATAGTATCCTTAGGGCAATTTATCAACAGATTCAAATAGCGAAAAACAAATCAACAAAGGATCTGTTGTGAATAAAGAGTAAAAACATGAAGCTCCCTGACATGCGAGAATGCTAGCTGGCATAGAGGTTAAATAAAGGAAATAATTGCCAAATAGTCTATTGTTAGAAGAAGAAAGGGAATTGTTAAATACACCCATTGAGAACTAAACCAAAAATAATGGGAAGCCACACACGAGAAAAAGGTCAGACTAGCCTGTGTGAACACACGTCCCCCTAATACATTGTACAGTGGCGAGACTAAAAAACCAACAGGCACATGCATCAAGGTAGGATTTTGCGAGTCCCTAATTGCGATTATTAAGGAATCGCAATTAAGGACTCGCAAAAGCCTATGCATGTAGGAATCGCTTTAAAAATAGCGATTCCTATACATTCCTTAATTGCGACTCGCAATATACCGTCTTGTTTTATTTCACGGTAAATTGCGGCCCCAAATAGCGAAATCGCTATTTGAAAGTGCTTCTTGCATTGCATTTAAGGAATCGCAAATTGCGATTCCTTAAATGCAATCGCAATTCGGGAAATCGCAAAATATTGTGATTACCGAAATTGCGCATGCCAAATTGTTTGATGCATTGCAAAAGCCCATTTTGCGATCGCAAACGGCCGATTTTTGCGAATCGCACCGTTTGCGATCGCAAAAAGCTTTGATGCATGTGCCCCCAAATGCTAAAGAGTAAAAAATCTACCTTTGATGGAATATCAGTGTAGAAATACAAGTAGCGTATCCACTCTAAGTGTATAGTGGAAATCTTGTAGGTCGGAGCCCCGAAGACCAAAAGCATGAAGCGACCTGTAGAGAATTCACTGGTCACGTAGCTTTGTAAGGTTAACATCCACGACTTTGATTGTATTTAAAGCGTACCCAAGGACAAACTAAAACGAAAAAAATGGAGGAAAAAAAAAAATACTAAATAATGTCCATAAAAAACGTACTAATTAACCAAAAACAAATTTGTATATGTAATTAGCCTTACCCAAGGTGAGTCACAACATATCCACAAAACAGCAACATACCTTAGTAAAAAACGTAAGTAACAAGGATGTCCGCCCAATGCACCAAAAGGCCCTGATAAGCCTAGGTCTTCAATAGTCAGGTCAAACAGTTCACACGGTGTTGACATTATGTAAGAAAAAAGCGGAAGGGCAAAACAATAAATCATCAATATAAGTATCGCAACAAAGTAACTAGACTGTCCAAGTAGCAAAAATTCCCCAATGCTGTACTCACCCACCGCAATATCTGGGTCCGCGTGTACGCGTTCCCGGGCCATCCACGGTGGCTCTTTATAAACAAAACGCGAAGTTGTTACGGGAGCCGTAGAAATAAACAAAGGTAACCCCGTGGTCGGAATCTCTTCCCCAAAACTGAAGACATTTTAGTGCCCAAAGACACAAAAATGTGCGGGTGCCACATTGCACATGAGAACAACAGAAAGTACAAGCGCCAAGTTGCCAATGAGCCAGACATAATACAAGGATGCTCACCGACGCATTTAAACACGACCCTAAAAATATTAAATCCCCAATAAATAAAAATTAGAATATCAAGATGAAGGAGTGATCAAAAGCATGGTATTAAAAAGCAGTCTATGTTTCCCAACTATTTAGAGAGAGTCACTAGTATATACTAAATCCGGGCAGAGCTGGCGGAGTGCAACTACGCGGAGGTCCACGGAGTTGGGGGAAAACTCAGTGGAACTCCGCTCCGCGCCTCCATCCCCCCATCCCCCCTAATAAAATAATAGTGACAAAGTAATTTAAAAGAAATAAAAAGTCACTTACCTGTATAGCGGCGTCCCCGGACTGCCCTCCTCCTTGTCACGTACATCTTGCACAAACTGCGCGTGCGCATTTCTTTGTACCCAAGGAAGAGGGCATAACAGCTAGCCAACACTTTCTCTCATCCTGTGACGCCAACTATGGAACACACACAAATGTTAGTTGAACTGATCAGATTGGTATTGGATAACAATGTGTTCCTGCACAGTGGCAGTTGGTTTAGCCAATGTCAAGGCGTAGCCATGGGGTCCAAATTTTCCCCTTCATTTGCCAATCCTCTTATGGGGTGGTTGGAAAAGACTTGCATTTGGAGAAATTGCCCAGAATATCTAATGAATCATGTGGTATATTGGGGTCGTTATATCGACGATGTGCTGATGATTTGGACAGGTGGCCAAACCTTATTGGAAGAATTCTGCATATTTCTAAATAACAACCAGTGAAATATTGTGTTTACATATGAACAAAATCCTACAGAATTTGCATTTTTGGATCTCAGACTATACATTAAGGATGATACTATAGCATCCTCTTTGTATAGGAAAAAGACTTCATGTAACTCTGCTATGCATGCCCAATCATCACATCCTAGGTCCCAGGTTTTCTCCATTCCCTTTGGTGAGATGATAATACGGTTTAATTGCAGTGATGAGAATGCTTTCAGCTCTGAGATTGATATGGCTGAAAGGAGATTTTTGGATAGGGGTTATCCACCCAGTGTGATATCTGCGGCTAAACATAAGATTTTGAGGATTAATCGCAGTCGATCACTAAAGGATAGGAACAGGGTTACTACCAGTGATGACAGTTTCTATAATTACACCCTTTCACACGCACAGTCTCATATTTTTTATAACATTGTACGTAAATATTGGCACATCATACAGACGGACTTACAACTGAGTAAATGTATTACCACCAAACCCAAGTTCATTTACAAAAGAGGTAACAGTCTGAGAAACAGACTTTGTCCCAGTTTTTCCAATGTTAAAAGGACTAAATCAGGACCTGACTGGTTACCCCCACAACCCAAGCGTTTTTTTAAATGCGGACACTGTAATATGTGTCCGTATACTCGGGACAAGATCAAGGACTTCCAATATAATACCACTCTCAAACACACTATAAACACATTTATAAACTACAATACAAAATGTGTAGTGTATTGCATTCGGTGTGTTTGTAAACATATATGTTGGCAGCACCATTCGTCCGTTAAAGGAGAGAATCCAGGAACATAGGGCCATCCGGAATTCTAACAAGAATTATCCATTAGCTGTGCACTTTAATGATAATCATGGCTCCGCAGATTTACCCTTACTAAAATTCCATGGTATTTCCACTGCATGTGATCACCCAAGGGGAGGTGACAGAGTTAAACTTTTGAGACAGTTGGAGACTAAATGGATAACTAAACTTAGGTCTTAATGTGGATAGAGAATTACATGTATTTTTAGGTGGCTAATGATGTTAGGTCAGGTAGCCTATTTCAATGTATATCCCTGTGTATAACGGTTTTTGTCCTGTCTGTGTTGGGGCAAAATTAATACTCTGTATACTACAAGGTTTATATATATTTTGTATAGAATTGGACAGATATATATTGTACTACATTAATATGCAATTTTCTCCTGTGATGCCAATTTCATTGCAGTGTAATGTACACATGAAACTGTTGATACGGTGACTATTCTGTGTATATGCTAACACTAAACTGTTTATGTGGTGACTGCCCGTTCATACAACTAGTTGCTATCTATAGTCTGATGCTGTTCATATGTAAAACCCTAAACGGTGGTGATGATAATCCTGCCATACGAATACATCTTACCCATACTTTGATATAGAGGAATTATGTAAATGGAAAACTAGGGTCTCTGTTTCTGATACCACTGTCCTTTTTAACCACAATGAACTCTCTCACATTATTACCTTGGTTATTTGGTGATGCGGTTATCTTTGACTTTTGAAGTATTTCTTTCGTTACCTGCTTATTTTATGTTATTTTCTTTTTACTAATTGTTTTTCTTTATTTTCCCTGTTGGTAGATTCTATTATTGGGATTTGGCTAAATACCAAGATTACGGTCACAGCTAGTATATTTACCAGAACTAAGTGCTTGATGCTACAAATTTCCCGGATTTCAGTTTGTGATTGCTTTTGACTTCCAACATATAACTCAGGGCTTTGCTTGTTTGATATGGTTAATGGCTTGTGTGTACTTCAGGCGACATTTCAACAACAGCAATACTTTGTACAGTGCCCGTATATACTAGTGACTCTCTCTTTTTAATACCATGCTTTTCATCAATCCTTTCTTTATCTTGATGTTCTAATTTTTATTTATTGGGGATTTAATATTTTTAGGGCCATGTTTAAATGCGTCGGTGAGCATCCTTGTATTATGTCTGGCTCATTGGCAATTTGGCGCTTGTACTTTCTGTTGTTCTCATGTGCAATGTGGTGTGGGGGGGGGGGGTTCTACAATCCACCCAAACCAAAGAGGCGGATTCATTTTATCTAAATTTTAGAGTTAACGTACCTTTTTATATGGTACTATTATTTAATAGTTGCGTTGTGTGGAGCCACCGATGAGAACAAGCATCTAGGTTTGTATATACCTTAAAAAATAATTAACACAAATGAATATGTCAACAAGGATGGATTATGTTCACTATATCTGCGAAGTTGGTCTAAGCTTACCAATTAAAAATTGCTGTACGTCAACACAATAGGTACACTGTGATTGTGCCACTACTTTACATGTTTCCGAATTTTTTATCATTAGACGGAGGTAAAGCTAAGAGAGAAAGAAAATATATTAACAAAAAATGAAGCGAAGTGACATTCATAAGTTTTAGTGCTCTCCGTGACCCATGTTTTACCTGGTATTATTGCTCTTGTGATATTGCAACTTGAGAGAGAAAATCTGCGGACAACAAGAAAAATTTTAAATGTATTTTGTGTTTGGCTTGCTAACTCTAAAATGTTTATATATCTTAGTATTAACCGTGTTAATTTTGGTGACCCTCCTCATTTTATATATTTTTCTGGAGGGCAACGGGCCAGGTTTGAAGACAGGCATATTTTTAACACAGCAGCTCCCTTCTATGAGAACATAACAGCATGAAAACATTACATCGATGACATTTTCTTTCTCTGGAAGGGTACTGAACAAACGCTTTTAGACTTTATAGATTGGCTCAACCTAGGCGATGCAAATCTACGATTTACATCATCAATAAGCAAACAGAGTTGTGATTTTTTTAGATATTAGGATTCAAAATGACAATGGTTTTTGAATGTAGAACTGTTCACCAAACCTACTGATAGAAATACCATCTTGCACTATAAGAGTAATCATCCAGCATGTCAGAAGGACAATATCCCTTATGGTCAATTCTTGAGAATTAGAAGAAATTGTACTAACATCAAAGACTTTAATAGGCATGCTGATAAACTCAGTAAAAAACTCCTGGATAGGGGGGTACCCTAAAAAGGTGATAAAAAGGGCCTATAAACGTGCCAAATATCATAATAGGGATTCTTTTTTAGGTCAAAGCTGCAAACAAAGATACAAAGAATTTGCCTTTGATCTTTGTAACGAACTTTAGTAACATTAGTAACCAAGTTAAAAACATCATAAATAGGAACTGGCACCTTATCGATACCCTAGGTACATCGAAACTGGAAAGACCTATGTTTTCATTTCGGCGTAACAGAACTATCAGAAATTGTTTGGTCCATACCTACAGGAATTCTAATCAGAATAAACAACTAGGTATAATGAATACTCCCCTACCAACAGGAACTTTTCCTTGTAACTCTTGCAATAATTGCGATAATATCATAAAAGGGCATCAAATTACCCATAACAATGTAACTCATTCCTTTAAAACCATGGCGAATTGCCAGACAAAGAACTTGATTTATTTAATCTTATGCCCGTGTGGCTTGGGTTACATTGGAGAAACATCAAGGGAAATCAGAATTAGGGTTAACGAGCACAAATCTTCAATACGTACGAACAAGAAAAATGCCCCGTTAGTTGATCACTGGATTGAGAAAGGACATTTTCGACCACCTACGTTGGTGTGTTGTTGAAGTCATTCAGACAAATATAAGAAGAGGGGACCGGACTATAAAACGTAAAAGACGGGAGCAGTTCTATATGTCAAAATTTAAGACTTTCAGACAGGGGCTTAATAGCAAAGAGGACTGGGAAAAAGTTATTTAATCTCTATGTCCTCTACTGTGTTTCCTTCAGGCATAACTTTTCAACTACCTGTAAATAATGTTCATCGGAGAACTCCAGTATTGAGTATGTATAGTCTCAGGATAGCCCGGCACACATTTATTAATGGCCCACATGTCTTGTCTGTAAATTCGAGGGCCCACGTAGCATCACTGCGTTTCCGTGAGGAACTATTTCCTCTTGTCTAAACCATCTGGATATTATATCACTATATTGAGTATTAAACCGTATTCTTGATACACCAGATATGACTGATGTTTTCCCATATTACTGTAAGTCAGTAATGGACTTAAAGATGGCCGCTACGCGCGCCTTTCCATAAATACCATATAATGATAAACGGGGACATCGAGATAAAAATTGATGTAGCAGGGAATTTACTCAGAGTCACCTTTCCAATAGATTTGAAAATTGCTCCCTACAAGTACTTTGGATTACCACTGATTTATGGTTGCATCAAACATTTTTAAAGATGGCCGCCATGTTCGCTTTCTAGATCATAGTGATAGCTAATAGCACTAGACTTTGATTTTGTAATCTGAATTGAGCGAGATAACCTGCAGATTATGTACGAGAGAAGTACGAGAGAAACACGTAGTAGCGTCACTCACGCTTTATTCTGAGCTTGATATTATGGCTTATGATCTGACCATATGTCGACATTTAGCAACTAGTATTGCCACATCTATGCTCTCACTCGTTTACATATCAAGCGAGTATAGCTTATTTAAGCTTAATTAACGCACTTAGGGCGATATTATCGATTTGCCGAGGGATAATTGTTCATAACATATTTCCATAAAATAACGGTCTAGCCTATTGGAATCGCTTGCTGACCGTTGTTTGAAACGCAATTTAACTTTATGAGGTGAATTAAGCAGGGATAGACTCCCTATATTCACTAGTAATCTTTTCCGCTATTAGATATAATATTAGGTTAAATATTCAGCTTCTTTGCAACACCAAGAGGATTAGTGGAAAGACAGTCCGGTTTCATTTTGTAAAAATAATATTATGTTATCTGACAGAACCATGAGCTGTAGGGGAATAAATTTGTATTTGTATCAGGATCTGCATCCCCATTGCCCTCCCAAAAAATATATATAATGAGGAGGTCACCAAAATTAACACGGTTAATACTAAGATATATAAACATTTTAGAGTTAGCAAGCCAAACACAAAATACATTTAAAAATGTTCTTGTTGTCTGCAGATTTTCTCTCTCAAGTTGCAATATCACAAGAGCAATAATACCAGGTAAAACATGGGTCACGGAGAGCACTAAAACTTAGGAATGTCACTTTGTTTCATTTTTAGTGAATATATTTTCTTTCTCTCTTAGCTTTACCTCCGTTTAATGATAAAAAATTCGGAAGCATGTAAAGTAGTGGCACAATCACGGTGTACCTATTGTGTTGATGTAAAGCAATTTTTAATTGGTAAGCTTAGACCAACTTCGCAGATATAGTGAACATAATCCATCCTTGTTGACATATTCATTTGTGTTAATTATTTTTTAAGGTATATACAAACCTAGATGCTTGTTCTCATCGGTGGCTCCACACAACGCAACTATTAAATAATAGTACCATATAAAAAGGTACGTTAACTCTAAAATTTAGATAAAATGAATCAGCCTCGGTGGATTGTAGAAACCCCACCCCCCCTTGTTTTTCAATCGAATTTGTCTTATTCATAGATACTTTCCCGTTTTATCCACATCCTGAAGATAATTCCGTTCCCATAAGTAGATCAAGGAGCCGCTTAATATTTTTAGGTAGGTTTCATAACATAAACTTGGATCATGTGTTGTCTCAAAAAAATTTGAGAGATTGTGTAGCCAAATTGTTTGTAAATTAAATTGGTTTTGATGATTTATAATAAAGTATTATATTTGCATCTTTTCAATGTAACTTTTGCTCTACTAAACCTTTCACTGCAATGTTTACCTCCTATGACTAGACATTTATGAGATATGAAAAGTGCTAAAAAAAAATGTTTTAATTATTACAGAAGACTCTGTCCTGAAGAAGGTGTTTTTATCAAGTTATACCGAAACGCAGCGTCGACTGTTTTTGTGTAGTTTTCTTCATGTTTATGATCTTCAACACTGTGTGTTGCAATTCATGTATTGTTTTTATTTGATATGCTTAATTTAGGTCTAGTTTTTCAACAAAACTTTTTAATCAATAATTTTGAATAAACTTGAAATTTGAATTTCACTTTTATGAATATTTGTTTTAACTTATTTTCGTGGTCAACTGTTACACTGTTATATTCTTTGGCTCAACACATGATCCTGATATTTTTGCAAGGGACTTTTCTGTTTCCTGTTACCCTGTCCCGATTATCTAAAACACAGGGTTTCTCCCTAATTTTTCCTGACGTTAGTACTTTTCGACATCGAACAAGCGTTCGACTCTGTGGGGTGGTCCTATATCTGGGAGGTTTTGCGGGCGATGGGTGTCGGTGGCCGCTATTTACAGTGGGTACAGTTGCTGTACACGGCGCCGTGTGCTAGGATTAGAGTGGGATGGTTGGTATCTCGGGCCTTCCGCTTGCATAGGGGCACCTGGCAGGGGTGTCCACTATTGCCATTACTGTTCGCTGTGGCGATGGAGCCCCTGGCAGTGGACCTCCGAACGAGGATGGCACCCTTTGGGATCAGGGTGGGTGACTCTAACCACGTGGTGTCCATGTATGCGGACGACACCCTGGTATACGCCAAGGACCCGGGAACGGCAGTGCCGGTGCTGTTGCATGCTTTGGAAGGGTTCGGGAGTGTGTCAGGCTTGCGGATCAACCAAGGAAAATCCAAGTTGGTTCCGTTGGGACGATTGGCCATACGCCTGGACGAGGACTTACTAGGGGTGGGTGTCCATGGGTCCGGTCCGCACTGCGATATTTGGGGGTGCGGCTGGCGGATACTGCAGTGCACTTTCTGGCACATAATATCGGCAGGGTGGTGGAGGGTCTGAGAGGCTCGGTACGCTTTTCGCGGGAGCTGCCATTATCCCTTATGGGGAAGATAGCGCTGACGAAAATGGTGGTTCTGCCCCGATGCCTGTACGCGATGCAGCATTTCTTCTATCGGATCCCCCGATCCCTTTTTGTTGAATTGGACAAGCTTCTCGTAGACTTGTTATGGGGGTCCAAACGCAAGCGAGTTAGTTTGGCCACTCTGCAACGGACATGGCAGGCTGAGGGGTTAGAGGTCCCTTGCTTGGAATATTACTACATCGCAGCGAAGCTCCAGCACGCAGTGCACTGGTTGGAGGGGAACGACAACTGGGAAAAGACACTGCTGGCGGGGTCTTGTGGCGAAAGGGAGCTACCCGAGTTACTGATGATGGGGACGGGGGTGCCTCCGACATGCCCCTATATAGTGCGACATGTGGCGGAGTTGTGGGAAGTGACGGTCCAGAAGGTGCTAAAGAGGGCTCCGTACGCGACGGACATGCCCCTGTAGGTGGTCCAGCCTTTCCGGCAGATTGCCGCATCAATGTCGGTGCGGAAATGGCGGGAGGGGGGCTGTCTGACCATGGGCGACCTATATGATAACACGCGCTACATCACACGTGAACAGGCTCGGAAGATGTTCGAGTTGGGTCCAGGGCAATTCTTACAATACGAAAAGAATGCACAGGTGGCGAGGGACCTTTGGCCCGTGTTCCCGGATGAACCTGCGGTCTCCCGGACACTACAGACTCTGTTAATAATGGCTAAAGGCAGGAGGTTTATTTCGCATTTATACCGGGCGATCAGAGATGATCGTGTAAATGGGGAGTTGCCGATTCACGGGAAGTGGGAGGCGCTGACGGGGTACAATATTAACGATGGGGACTGGGTCAAGATCCATGATGGGGTCAAACAGGTGAGTGCAAACATGCGGTTTAAATTAATTCAATTTAATTATGTGCACCAAACTTACTTGACCCCAAAGGTGTTACACAAGATCTGTCCCCGGTGTGGAGAAGCGGAGGCTGAGTTCCTACACATGGCCTGGACATGCGCGGAGCTGCAGGGATACTGGGCGACAGTTCTCGAGGTACTGAGGGGGACGACAGGTTGGGAGATAGCAGGAGAGATCCGGGTGGTACTGTTGGGATTGTTGCTGCGGCCCAAGAAGAAGAATCTCAGTCGAAAGCTAGTCCTGTTAGGGTTGGTGCTTGCAAAGAGGCGGATTGCCATATCATGGATGGGCCGCCGTTCGCCCAGTGTGTTACAGTGGGTGCGGGATATGCAGGAGTGGGCGACTGCTGAGGCGATTCGAATGCAGCGGACCAGAAGGGATGAGAAGTTAGAAGAAGACGTCCAGGCCTGGAGGGCTATGGTGGCAGAGCTGGTAACCGCGGGTACGGACGGAACAGTTAGCGACATAACGGGGGGTGTACACTCAGAACGGGAGTCGGGAAGTGGCGTAGGGTTGAGAAATGTAGGGTAGCATGGTTATACCAGAAGGGGCAACGGGCACGGAGAGATTAGGCCTGTCAGGGTACGCTATAAAAGGTTTTTTCACCGGACATGGATGGGTGGGTGGGGGGCGGGGGGGCGAGTTCAGTTGGGGGAAGGAGGGAAGACAGGGTAATTGATCCGTAGCGCAGAAGCCAGTGGGCGTGGCCATGGCAGGGGGGTCCTAGGGTTGTTTATGACTGAGGCATTATACAGAAGATGCATACAAGGAAAAGAAGTTTGTATACTACCTCTGCTGTACGTGGGTTACGATCTGCGAGATCTGGAAGATGCCCAAGTAATGTGATATACCTTTGTCTTGGTGCATGCTGATGGCTGTACAACATGTATGTTTAAAAGGTTAATAAAGATATATTAAAAAAATATTTAAAAAAAAAAAAAAGGTAGTAGAAGGATGAGGAGACTACAGCCATCACCTGAGAGCCATAGTTAAGCTTATTATCAATTTGTACACCCAAAGTCTTGGCATTAGCCACTGGGGTCGGAGGGGGACCTAGCTCAACTGGCCACCAGAAGGGAGACCTGGCTAGAGAAAGGTTACCACCTCAGTTTTCCGTGAGTGGAGCTACAGGTAGTGACTGTTCATCCATGATCCAACTGCCTACATACAGTGTTGCCATGTTACCATCAAACTCTTGATTTAATTACTCACATATGATGAATAACTCTTGACATGCTGTCAATTTTCATAATTGTAAGAAAACGGGTTATTAGTCAGCGAGAACCTGAGCCCTTCCCACGTAATAAGTCCAAGATCCTGTCAAGTCCAACACACAAGTTGAATAAATAAAGCAGGGCTCAACTGATGGTAGCTATGGCACAGAACAGAGGTATAACTTAAGGAAAAGTGTGTTAAGAATTCAGCAGTACCAAAACAATTAAAAAGTCAAGCAACAACACAATAAAAATCTTATAACTAATTTCTAACAGCAAGGACATTTTTAATATGAAAACTGGCAACAAAACGAATAAGATCCAATAATGGGAAGCAGAGATATGAATATTTAAAGTTTTAGAGCAAAAAATACAAAAAAAACCTAAAGCACCCATCAGAAGTTGTTCACAGTTGACCAGGCACCAAGCCAGGCTGACTGAGACGGAGCATAAGTTGCATACTCCAAGAAGGTCAGTCAGGTGAAAGATTTTACCTTCTGACTTAGTTTGATAGAGAAGTTGAAATCTTTCAGGGCGGTAAGGATGTAAGCAGTATCCAATGTAGTCCTCTCAAAGTCAGATAGTCATTGGACAAAGTCCTGCAAAAGGCATAGGTTTTGATGGGAAATTCAAATTTCACACTTGCAAAGTTCAATCGTCGACCGTATACTTTTTATGCCCTCGCCAGGTCAAGATTACCTCCTTTGGACTTAGTTGTTTTTATGCAATTCAAAATCCTCTTGCAAGGCAAGCCTGAAACCATATCTGACATAGTCCTCTCTATATCAGACTCCTTCACCCTGTGGTCCAAATGACACTTTGGAGTTCTTGGAAGTGCAAAAACTTTCTAAGTCACAATTTTCTAGACTTTTTGAAGCAGTTCCTCTTGGCTTTTTCTAAGGCTCTAAGGACCTCAGGGACAGAAGCCAGGGGCCAGGACGCACTCCAGTAGAGAGCACCAGCAAGATTCAGTTCAGGTCCAATTTCTCTGGTCAGCTGGGAACTCCAAGAAAAAGGGGGAAACATCCTTTACCACGAAATAATTACAACGCGGTATGGTTACATTGTGGTTTTCACAACGCAAGTGGTTACATCGACTTGCACTGGAGGGCGCTCTAGACTAAGGAAGAGTGTGAATTACTATTCCAACACCTTCCCTACTATATGTAGACTGGAGTTGGAATAGTAATTCACACTATTCCTAAGTCCAGCGCCCTCCAGCGTAAGTCGATGTAACGACTTGCGTTGTCAAGAGCGCGATGTAACATACCGCGTTGTGATGGTACGCGTTGTATCATCATACTTTCAGAAAAAGGCCTCTTGCAGCTTGTTTCATACTGTAGCCTATCCCACAGCACACTATTCTGGTTAAAATCCAACTGAGGTTTCTAGTGTCCCAAACAGGGAGAATATTTTGAGAAAATGAGCAGTACCCTCCTCCTCAACCCTAGCAAATTGATTCTGGAACCTGCTCCATCTCCCACTGGGCTGATGCCAAACTGGCTACAGAGGGCCCAAGTCTCCCTTTACACTTTACTATGAATGGACAGGTCTAACCCATGTCCCATTAAAGTTAATTATGTTACTGAACCCTCCTCGGTGGTCCTTCCCAAGGTGTTGTCACATACCTCAAACCCATGTCTTTCTGCCAAAAGACATATGCCATTTTTTCTGCTCTGGGAGCAGTTTTCACACCTCATCTGAGACAAGGCCCTTCAGCTCTTAAGTACTTTCTTTCTGACCGAGAACAGCTGGTTGTATTGGACGAGTTCTCTTCTCCAACTTTTTCCCTGCCTTGTGGGGTACAGCAGGGTTCATCCTTGAGGCCCACGCTTTTTAAGTTGTATGTCACCCCCTTGGCAAAGCTGATCAAATCATTTGTGTTTGCAGTAGTGTCGTGGCCAGTAACCTGGACAATACTGCCACCAAATTCCATGACTGTGTGGTACTGATTGGAAAATGGATGTCCCAAAATCACCTTACATTGAACTCAAATAAAACAGAGGTATTGCTATTCGGTAAAGATTAATCTTTCTGGTCTCCTAGATGGTGGCCTCAAGATTTCGGTTCACCACCTATCCCTGTCCCAAAAGCAAAAAACCTAGGGGTGGTCTTTGATAGTATCTTCTCCTTTGACGGACATATCAACACTATTACATCCGGATCTTTTCACTTGATCAAAATGGTGAGGGAAAGGTTACATACCATTCATTTCGACAGATCTAAGGAAAGGCTCTCACCATCTCAAGAATAGACTATTGCAATGCACTTTTCAATAATGTCAAGAAAAAAGACTTACAAAAAATGCAAATACTTCAGAACGTGGCAGCTCGACTTCTCTTGGGAATCCCCAAATTGAATTCCGTCTCCCAAGGTCTTACACAGCTTCTTTGGCTGACTGAAGAAAAGGAATGAATTCAAGGCACTTTGTATGGCCTTTAAAGCACTTCATGGGATGGTACCAAAATATCTCAGATATCGCTTTAAATGGTACCTTCCCTGTAGACTAGACTCCTCATGTCATCTTCAGCTCGAAACTTAGTGGTCCCCAAATTTAAAATACGTAAATGGGGTGGCATGAGCTTCATCACCTGTACAACCAAACTCTGTAACTCAATTCCCTTTCATCTTAAAGAAATAACTTAATTGCTCTCCTTTCGAAAAGCTCTTAAAACCTGGCTCTTCAATTAATAAAACTTAGGATTCTCTTTTCAATTTCTGAAGGATCAGTATCTATTTCCCAGAACTTTAGTGCCTAGACACCTCAGGGTAGTAATGCGCTCTATAAATGTAATTTCATTTCATTAAGGGGAATCGCCGACAGGAGCCAACTGCTGGCACACCAATGTTTATTAGGTCACTTGAGGGATTTTTAGGTCATCACAAACCTAATGTTTAGTAAAAAAGTTTATTTAGGAGTATGGGTCATCAAAAGATATTTAAGAGGTCGTCTCACCCTCAACTTATTGTGGCATGCTTTATTTGACGACATCTCACACTGGGGTAGGAACAATGCCACCCAGGCGGACTCAACCAGAGGAAGCCAATCTCACCCTGGGAGTTCTTATAAATCTATGGTCAGGACAAAGCACTTGGTCCGGTCTTTTTTTTTTAGATAAGAAAAAAAAAAGGGGTTATAAAATATACCTAGAAGTATACTCAAAGGATTCCTTTATTTAGTGAGTACCTCTGGTATGTTTAAAAACATGGGGAAAGTATCGGTCATCTGGTGATTGATAATGAATTGATATATTACCAACTTGTTTCGACCTCTTATTCAGCCTAACAAGGTCTAGGGTCTTCGTCAAGGTAATTAAGCTATGGGATACATTCAAACCATGCTATAGGGCTAAAAACTGTAACCCTACCGGTCCCTTTGCTGATACAGCAACATCTGCAGAAAAGCAAACAAACAAAAAAAACATATTCTAAAAGGGACAAAATCACAATCCATGTGACCAGTTCCTGTTCTGACGCTTCTTTTATTGCCTGAATATCATTAATTCATAAAAAACAGGATGAGAACCATCTCCCAGCACTCACCTATCTTATGACTGACTAGAGATGTTCGCCTGTGTCCATTCGATGGGAACCTTAATATGCTAATCAATTTAAATTGCCTCTGAAAGTGGTGGTGAAAATACCTCCATTTAGACCAACACTATTTATAGCATTTATTTTTAAAGTAAGCTTCTTATGAAGTTATTGTTTCTATTGAAATTATTATTTCTAATAAGAGACTGGGAGGGAAGGAACAAATAGTTGCACCAAATGGTAAAAATAGATAAAACTATAATGTATGTATTTATAAATCGCATAGAGACACTCTTCTTTCAGGGGACTCTACTGTTCTCCATTGGGGATGCAGGTATACATCAATACACTTCTATTGTGAGAACATGCACATAAGCAGATTCACTTACCCTAGTCATATTCAACTATGGGCATCATGGCAAAAGTCTGGTGGACGCTTCCTTCATAGTCACACACTAACAGTGGGCAAGCAGTTTGTGAGGGAGACACAGAAAAACAGTTACGTAATGACATGACTATTACCAACGAATACCTATTTATTCCGGCACCTAATCACTCTATTTCCATCAGATTTGATTTTTTCATATATTGTATTTTTTCGCATCTTGTATAACACCACTATAACATTATAACACCGGTGGATTTTATGTGGTCAAGCATACACTGATACACACCCGACCTGAGACCCTGACCTGTTGGGAGTGTTGCTATCGGGGGCAGACGGAAGAGGGTGAGCTGGGCGCCCACGGGTTTTGTGCCCCGGAGACCAGTGGCCTGGCGGTATCCTCGCATTAGTGAGACCACGTGGGCACCCGGCTGGGGGATTGCCGCCAGGAGCTGGACCAGATCGCCCTTAGGACTGCCGAGGTCCCCGGGCGTGCATTTAGGCTTTGTGGTTGCGGTGCTCTGGCCCTGTTCGGTGGCCTGGCCCCGGGTGTGCATTTAGGCTTTGTGGTTGCGGTGCTCTGGCCCTGTTCGGTGGCCTGCACTCCTGAGCCCCGGGCCTGGACCTGGGATCGCCAGCCCCTCTTAGCAGTACTGGCCGCAGCGTAGAGAAGACAGCCTCTCCTTGAACGCCCGGGTCCAGACATCCATCTCGTCTCTGGAGGGGAGTCCTGCATTACACTACTGTGGCTGCAGGCCTGTGGGGTTGGGGCGGGGGTCGATCGGGCCAAGGCCCCCCCCCCCGTACAGCACCACTGGCCGCTGACGGGGGGCCCCCTGTTAGTGATGGAGCAAGGGGGGGCCTTGGCCCGATCGACCCCCGCCCCAACCCCACAGGCCTGCAGCCACAGTAGTGTAATGCAGGATCTCAGGGCTTGCGGCCTTCCGCCCACTCAGGTCGCTGTTTACTGGCGCACTTGCAGGAGCGGAGGGTGACACTGGGGTAATGTTGGACCAAGGCAGTCTCCCTCCCCACCTAATGGACCGTCCACTATTCTGCCACTCTGAGTGCATGTTGTCGCAGCTCCAGTCGTGGAGACGGTCCTTCAGCCTATTAAACCTTACGGTCATGGGGGTGGTCTGGGGATCGGCTGGGTCCAGGCTGCCCTCCTTGGACTCTCCTCCTTGGGCTGGCTGGGGATCTGGGTCGATCGGGCCAAGGGCCTCAGCACACAATACATAGGTACCTGCAAAATAGGGGTGCACTCAGCTATACCACTGCACACTGCTCCTCCACAACACCGCGGGAGCACTCGAGGGTTGCTTCAGGCCTGCTCTGGTACCCGGCAGGTATCTCCTCAGAGCGCTGGGGGGTGCCAGACGCAATCCTGGATCTCGACTGGAATTGGCCCTTTGCTCACTCCCTAGCTGTTTCTTACCGGACACACTCCCTGCAGTCCATATTGTTTCACCGTCATGGTCCTGGCAATGTCCGTCTTCGAGGCTTGTGGGAAGTGGCAAGACATTCACTTCCCTGAAGAGGGTGGGCGTCTCGAGGGTCGGGTCGGACCTAGTTTGATCCCTTCTTTGCTTTAACCCACAGGGCACCACCTCCTGCTAAATCAATATTTGCGTGGGGTGCCACGCTCACAGGGCACTCCTCTTCCCCTCGGCTATATCTCTGATACGCTAGCTATGCCTCGCACCTGGGCCCTGCCATTTGCTGCCTTGGACACCTCTTAGTGTGCACTTACTCTACCGCCAGGCATGCCGGCTGGAAAAACGTAAGAGGGGCGATCTCAAACCCTTTACATACTCCCTCAATTCACTTGCAGTTTCGCATTATAGAATCCACTAGAGCCACCTAGGGCACAGTCTACGAACTTTTCCATGCCCACTGCCCAGCAACTAGCCATGGGCCGCTTCCACTCCACTACTCCACATGCGGCGACACGACAGGAGTCGGGAGAGGTGCCGTCATCAAAGGGTGATGGGCCCCCAGAGCCTCCGCTCTCTCGAATCTGTCCTCACGGCTGTGAAGAAAATTGGAACAGCATTGAACCAGACACGCACCTTGCTGGAGACAAAAATAGACAAAGTGGTATCAGACTTCACGCTCCTGAAAGCCCACCACCAAAAACTTGCTGATAGGGTACTCGAGACCGAACTCACTCTCACTGACTTACAACCAAAGTCTTGCAATCACACCGCCACATTACAAGACCTGTTAGACCGGGTGTATACCATGAAAGACAAACTGGATGACGCTGAAGGCCGCTCGAGCCGTAACAACGTGCGAGTGGTTGGCCTCCCAGAGGGCTCAGAAGGTCTGGACCCGGTTGCCTACACAGAGCGCTGGCTGGTGGAGCTGCTCCCGTCGGGAGTACTGTCTCCCCAATTCGTGGTGGGGAGCGCAAACAGGGTGCAGACTCGTAAGCCCCCCTCCTGCAGCCAGCCACCTCCCATTTCTATTTCGGTTACTAAACTTCAGAGACAGGGACACAATCTTGAGAGAGGTCAGGAAACTATTGGGACTCACTGTCCAGAACGCTTCAGTCATGTTCTTCCCGGATTACACCGCCCATGTGCAAAAGCGTTGAGGCTCCTTCGGAGCAGCCAAACACCAGCTCCGGGACCTCAACATGCGATACTCATTCTTCCCAGCCCACTTGTGGGTGGTAAATGATGGCACCACCCGTTTCTTAGATACACCCTCAGATGTCTGGGATTGGCTGGAGGAGGCGGGCTTGGCTACTATGCCTAGACCTTCTGATGACCTCCCCCCAGATGTACCAGACGTACCAGACGTGGCCGTCGCAGGGGTGGGAGGGGCGGATCACACACTCGTACCCCATCAATCAACGCACCGGACCAAAAGCAAATCCTGTCCAGGTGGCACTCCATGCGGCAGCAACACTTCGTAACACGAAGTCTCCTTCTGAACCAGAAATGACACCACTTAAGTCATTCAGCGAAGATGATTCTTTACCGGCGTGTGGTCCGGGGACTCCGGCTCGCCTCGCCCCCCCAGTCATCACTCCCCAGACCTCAGACACCATAATCTGAATGTTGTAAATGTTCTGCATGTCACTGGGGGGGTGAGGGGTGGCGACTTGCGTCCTATTCTGCTTTGTCTTCTAGAACATGATCATGCACCAGTTCTACACATCGGGGTGGATGGGTGGGCCCGAGGGGTTGCCCTATGTATAGTGCTGGAGCCTGCTGGACCCTACCCTGGGGCCAGACTGAGCAATGAACAGGGTCACCATGTATCAACAACACAGGATATTTCTCTCACTTTCTCATGACCAACTGCAGGGGGGACGGGCAACAAGTAACACCACATGCATCCATCCCCCTTGACCACTAGTTAGTTTGCGCATCTGTTGCCTTGGTTAGGCATCCCTGTTTGGGTCAACTCCCGTTACGGGTTTGCTCTCATGAGGTTACACATGTATTCTTTGTTACCGCTAGTGGGACGTCTTCCGACCGCCCGCTTTCCCCCCACGTCTGCACCGTTGACTGAACTCAGACACTACTACTATCCTCCATGGCGCACGCAAATGTCATTACCTAGAAAGTGAGGGGAATGCATTCCCCTTCACGCAGATAATCCATTAACTCATATCTGCAGCGCAGGTCCGCTGGCATTGCCTTGCTTCAGGAAACTCATCTAACCAACCTTGAGGCAGATCGGCTGCGCCGCCGCTGGCGGCGTCACGTGTACAGCTCTAACTTTTCCTCCCAGGCAAGGGGCACTTTGATATGGGTGAAGGCAGGGGTTCCTTGTGAGGTGGAGGAAGTTGAGGTCGACACAGAGGGCAGATATATGTTCCTTAAGGGTAAACTTAATGGCCAACCCCTGCTCATCTGTTCGGTCTATGCTCCCAATGTGGATCAGAACTCCTTTCTTTGTATACTTTCTAGGGTGTTAGCCTGCTGGAGCGGTTTGCCCTGGCTTATAGGGGGGGAGAACTCAACTGTCCTTGATGTCATACTAGATCGCTCTTTCCCACCCCTGACACATACTCCTGCGACATCCAATGTACAAGCTCTGCGTACTTGGCTGAACCATTGGTCCTTAACAGATGTATGGCGGGCTCGCAAGCCTAATGCCCGCATATACTCCTTCTATTCACCAGTCCACAAGCTCCATGTACGGTTAGATCGTATAATACGTTCTCCTTGCCTGCTCCCCCGGATTCAAGATAATGAATACCTAGGCCGTACAGACTCCGACCACAATCCTCAGCTCCTGAGACTTAGCTGGGACATAAGACCCCCGCCGATACCTACCTAGCGTCTTCAACCAGCAGCACTGGAGGACAGGCATTCCGCGGATCCCTAGGTGCACCAATCACAGGCTACTTCACCTTTAACTATGGCTCCACAGGCTCTTCATCACTGGAATGGGAGGCCTTCAAAGTCACGATTAGAGGGCACTGCCTAGGCTTTAAATGGAACATCCGCAAACAGCTGAATGCCTCTCTCAGTGCCATCGAGCACAAACTCCGTTATGAAACTACCTCAGTTACACAATAAGAGGCCAATGCTCGCTTGGATGAGCTACGTGGCAAGCACGCTGGACAGATTGCGCTGCCACAACTACCTGGCTCACTCAGCACGCACACATGCTACATCTGACAGGGCAGGTAAACTTCTAGCCTAGCTATTGCGCCAGGAACACCCTCATCGGCCAATCCACGCCATATGCGATGACCTGGGCCGCATGCACTACATGCAACTTGACATCCATATGGCCATGACCAGACATAATTTGGGAATCTACAGGTCCACCAGCCACGGGGACCATCTGCAGATCAGTGCCTTCTTGGGTTCGACAGAACTACCCATGATATCCCCCGACCAATACATGGCGCTTGAAACTCCTCATCACCATTGATGAAGTACATGAAGCTTTAACAACACTGGCAATCGGGGAAGGTGCCGGGCCCTGGTGGGCTCCCAGCGGAGTTCTTCAAGACGTATGCCAATACACTGTTCCCATACTTTCACGCCCTTTATACCTCTGTACTAGAAAATTCTTTGTTGCCAGCTTAGTCTCCTTATTGAAGTCGGGCAAAGCCCCCACAGCCCTGGGCTCTTATAGACCTTTAGCCATTCTTTTGCCAGGCTAAAAAATCCTGGCGAAAATACTTGCTGACCGACTCGCCCCCCTCTTCCCTGCCTTGGTCTATTTGGATCAGAATGGGTTTTTCCCTGCTCGTAGCACCTCCCTCAATCTTCGGCGCTTTTTCAGAGTTGCGGGGTATGCACCACTCCGCTGGCCACACTCGGGGCGCCTGGTTTTGCACCTCGAGAAGGCCTTTGACTCCCTTGAGTGGGATTATCTATTTGCAGTATTGTTCAAGTTTGGTTTTGGGGCCACATTCATTGGTATGGTCAGGCTGCTTTATAAACGCCCGACTAGCCGCGTGAAAACAGGTCCTTATATCTCTGAACCTATTGCTGTAGGTCGTGGGACTAGGCAAGGCTGCCCCTTATCCCCTCTTCTTTTCTCCTTGGCAATGGAACCATTGGAGGAATGTGTCCGCACCTGGGTTGACGTAGGCATACCCCTAGGTGATGGGAAGCACACAATCTCGCTGTATGCAATGATATTCTGATGTACGTGAGAGATGTTCACTCTATCCCCTCCTCATTGGCTCACACCTTTAAGTCGTTTGCTGATGTGTCGGGGCTGCGTGTCAATGCGGCACAGTACCCTTTATACCCCTTTAAAGAATCCACCCAGGACCCTATTTATATCCTCAACAGGAACCAAGTAATGTGGTGAGCAGATTCCTTTTGTTACCTAGGTATTCACATTTATCTGCGAGAATCCGACCTCCTTGATGGCGACATAGGTAGAGCGACGTCCGCTATCCGTGCCCAGCTCTCCTTTTGGGACACCCTTCCGCTATCTGTCACTGGTAGGATCGCTCTCACCAAAATAGTGATCTTTCCTCGGCTCCGCTATTATTTCCCGAGCCTACCCCTCTATGTTCCCCTCCACTTTTTTCAATGAGTTGGAGAGAACGATCAGAGATTTTATTTGGGGTACCTCCCGCCACCGTGTTTTCATCAAAAAGCTTTAGCTACCCACAGGCCGCCGCAGCCTTGCTGCTCCTAACCTAGAGCATTATTAGCTCGCTGCACAACTACAATGGAACACCCAGGGGGCTGGAGGTCACCACAGCAGCAGAGCTACACAGCTGGGAGAAGACCAACTTTCACGATACTGGAGACCTCTTCCGGGACGGGTCCCTCATACCATACACCGTGCTGGTTTTAGAGGAGGGTATTCACCCGGCCTGGTTCCTGCTACACCGTTCTCTTATAACAGCTCTCACGGCTCGCTGGGGCGACTTAACCAATGAGCCCCCCACACACCTCACGATCCAGTACCTGCATGTAATGGGTACCGGGAGACAACTGACGTGGTGGTTTGCCACCTCCCTTAGACAGCACGCTGCAACCCCCTCGGAGCCCTTGAAGCTCCACTGGGAGGGGGACCTGGAACACCCTTTCACAGACTCAGAGTGGGTTGCAGCCCTGAAAAGTCCCATACACATATCCTGCAATCAGAGCTTCCGCCAAATTCAATATTTTGTCATGCACAGAGCGTACCTCACTCCAGCTAAAATCAATAGGTCCTTCCACGGCACAGACACTGCCTACCCCCATTGCCAATTGGTCGATGCAGACCTTTTACATATGCTGTAGCACTGTCCTGCTCTCAGCAGGTACTGGAGCACGATAGCCGGCGTCCTTGCCCATTGCACAGAGCGCAACATTTCCTTTCGTTGGGAAATCTATATTTTGCACCTCTTCGGGCATAGCAACTTCCAAACGACTGATCACTAGGAGATGGAAGTCCCCTGAGTCCCCCCCATGCTCTAGCATGGCGTCGCTCTTTACTGGCATGGGCTAAAGCGGAGAGCATTGCACTGCACAGAGAAGATTTGCTGAGCCTCCGCAAACTCCCACTGGCTGCCAGTTGGGACGCAATATTAGCGGACCTGCAGAGCAACAGTGCCATGGATTCGGGGGGGTTCAACCCTAGAAACGGAGCCGACCATTGAGACAACAAATTGGGGGTACTCACTCATTCCTACAGAGCCAGGGTGTACCATCATTAATGGCCTCTCCCACACTCAGTCAGCAGTTACACATACAATACATGTAACATCTATTCGCTAATGTGGACGGTGCATACGGGGGGGGTTCGAGCGGGTGGGCACAGCGGCGGCATAACACTAAGCCCTATATTAGGTTTTCTTTGTCCCCAAATTGTTGTACCCTAATCTCTCCGTTTAGAATCTGTTCTATAATAACCATGTATTGTATGCGTTCACATGTGATATTCAGGGGTATTTACACTGTTGTTGGTGCCCGTATCTCTCCACAATATGTTATTGCTCTTGCTTTCAGTATCCGTATTGCAGTGTCCTACAGATTCGAGTCACCCCATACTCCTGGGGCCATTCATGGTGTTACTCTGTATATGTCACTGTTTTCTTAAACCCCCCCATCTGAAAAACCAGTAAACAGCTTACAAAAATATATAGTGTGGATTATTGCTTATCTTCATCTACGTGGGAAATGGGGCCCAAAACTCACTCATAACTATTTAACCTCTGACAAGAATGTTTGTGTTTCAATAAGCATCATCTCCAGGTAAGTCACGGGAGATGTGTGGGCTACAATATGTCTTCCCAGCTCAGGCTGGTAAGTTTGTAAAAAAGTGTGCTTGCTTGAAGGTTTTTGGAAATCAATCTGGACTGTATTTGCAACAAAAAAACTTATCAATTTTCATTGCCATAGAAGATTGTTGGCAGGATCTTGGCATTCTGGGTGTGGTTTCCCCTGACTTTTTGCCTTCTGACTCTTGTTTTGCTGACTTCATTTTTGCTGGCTTTAGGATTATGTGCACTTTACCACAGCTAACCAGTGCTAAAGTACATATGCTCTGTACTTTAAACATGGCAACATTGGCTTTTACACAACTGACATATTTAATGCACTTATAAGTCCCTAGTAAAGTGCACTATATGTGCCCAGGGTCTGTAAATTAAACGCTGGTAGTGGGCCTGCAGCACTGATTGTGCCACCCACTTCAGTAGCACTTTAAACATGTCTCAGGACTGCCATTGCAGAGCCTGTGTGTGCAGTTTAAACTGTCATTTTAACCTGGCAAGTTAAACTTCGTGCTAGGCGCAAACCTTCCCTTTTATTGCATATATAAGTCGCCCCTAAAGTAGGCCCTAGGCAGCCCTATGGGCAGAGTGCAGCGTATTTAAAGGTAGGACACGTACTTTTGAGTTTTACATGTCCCGGTAGTGAAAAACTGCTAAATTTGTTTTTCACTACTGCTAGGCCTCTCTCTCCCATAAGTTAACACTGGGATAGCCTTAAAACATCTTTTAAGTGTAACTTTCAATTGGGAAAGATAGAGATTTGGAATTTGGTGTCTCTGGGCTCACAATTTAAAATCACAACTTATGGTGAAGTCTGATTTTAAATTGTAAGTCTAAAAATGCCACCTTTAGAAAGTTGTTTCTTGAAAAAATGGGCCTGACCTGCTGTTTTGACAATGCTGTTTCAATTAATAAACAGACTAAGACCTTTATCTTTTTTGAATGGTCTGAGTAATTTAATTACCAAGTCTTGAAACATATGTTTAACAAGTTGTTGCAATTTTTACGACATGCCTGTCTAAAAGACACAACTAAATCCGTATTCAAAAAATACAAAACATGTAATGTGTCAAAATAAATGTGAACCACATGTATAAAACATTACAGTGCAGACAAAAAGCCAGTCAAATATTATAACCAACAGCAACAACCACTTTGTCATTTCATATTACATCACACTGTGTGCATATTACAGAGGTTGTTGCACTCCTGGGTAAACATTTATGAATCCAATGTGCATTCCGATCAACATACTACCCTTGTACTGCTATTATTTTAATGACCCAGCAGGAAGGAAAACGCTGACGCGTTTCGAATCCCCAAGTTGTTTTATGGGATTCTCATCAGGGCTTTGGACTGGACAGGAAGTGTTCTTCGTTTTGAACGTTCGTTCAGGGAGTAACTCTGATGAATATTAAATTCTTGCGGTGGTTTGGAAATGATTTTTTTAGGTGGTTAAGTAAGGTGTGTGTTCATGCGCTTGAAGCGGAAACGTGATTCAGTTTAAATGTATCCGATTTCAATTCAGTGAGAGCTTTTCTCTAGCTTCAGTCAATGAAACAATGTTGCCTAAAGCTCTGGGGCTCTTACTTGGGCTCGATTCCACGCATATTCATCTCGCCGTTTTAGAAAGTTGCCATTTTCTTCCTTTAACCATTCTGTGCCTCTGCCCGTCTCTGAATACATTTCTGGGTTAGGTAACAGCTGGGCTATGTGCATTCCCTCAAGACAGCCCCACTCAAAGGGGACTGGGTTGTGACATTTGCATCCTGATGGCCTATCACCAGGCTGATGGACCTTCCTGAGGTAGATTGGGAGGGAGGAGCTGGCACATGCTCCTACATAGGGTTGTGCCTGTCCTCACACAAAGAGCTGTATACCCCCCTGTAGTGAGTCTGGAGCTAGGGCAGGAAAGGAAGGGACCTTGTGATCTTCAAAGG
Organism: Calotriton arnoldi; assembly: GCA_963921515.1. NCBI lineage: Eukaryota > Metazoa > Chordata > Amphibia > Caudata > Salamandridae > Calotriton > Calotriton arnoldi. The sequence continues at coordinate 2,062,149 of CAWUFW010001618.1, forward strand.
CCTCTTTGAAGTCTCCCCCACTTCAAAGGCACTCCTGGATAGAAGTACTGGACCCCTGAAACCACCAATCAGAACTTTGCTGGAACCAAGGATATTCTGTCTGGAAGAAGAGCTGCTGTGCTGCAGGAGGGACTGCCACTTTGCTAACTGCTTTGCTGTGTTGGCCTGCTGATTGCTGTTCTATAGAAGGGGCTGCCACATTGCTACCCGCTTTGCTGTGTTGGCCGGCTGCCTGCTTCTTCTTGCCTGGGAGTGAGAATGACTGGACCTACTCTCTACATACTTGAACCGAAGTTCCTCCAAAGGCTTGCCCCCTTTTCTTGAAGCCTCAGGGCCATCAGAGACTTCCTTCAACTCTGCTTCACTGCTGGATTCTGTTAACTGTGAGTCATGCATTGCCAGTAGGTGCCAATCCAGTCCCGGGCTTGAAAGTGGGTTCTGCAGCTGTTTTCCTGAAAAAGGTGATGCAGTGACGACCTTTGAGCCAATTGGAACCAACACAGTGAATAATGTGTTACTTGAGGAAATTGTGCAACATAAAACTTTATATCGAAAACAATGGGAGGCCAAGGGAAGGAGGGGGTGCGTCCGTATCCCCTGTGTAATATATGTGAAACAATGATGGACGAACCCTATTTATGTGTGGCACTATCACTGGTAGGCAGTGTTTGGAACCCACTGGGTTTGTTAAAAGACCCCTCACACACCAACCTAGTTGGTGTCATGCTTCATCATTGGGGTCCCAACCGGGTGGCTGAATGCCCCCCGGTTGTGCTACGACGCCTGATTACAGCGGAGTTGGTGTGGTGCAGAGATGTGATGTGGTGTGAATTAAAAATATCTCTGAGAATCCTTGCCTCTTTATGTTTATTACTGGCGGCTCAGGATATGGTTAAAAATTATATGTGTTGCAACTAAAAAAGAAATAGTTATCTTGTAGTTGGCTATGTGATGGGTCTACATGTTTCAGCCCGCAAGAGAATGTAGGAGGGGCTTTCTTCAGGACCGTGGAAATAAGTGAGTGGCAAAAGATGTGATGCCACGTGAAAAGTGAAAACAGTAAAACTAGTACCTACACACGCGCTAAGGTGTGTGGACTGTGTGTCTACGTACTTACGGACACATATGTAAAAAGAAGAACCTGTGGGTAAAGAAAGAGCAGCACAAAACATGTATGCATACATAATTATGACGAACAGATAATATATTGGCAGTAATATTAAGCAACATAAAATGCAATCTTAGGTGCTATGGTCATCCAAATTGACCTGCCTGGTGATGGTACCTGTAATAAAATGGATATGTATATGGTGAACATGCTGCATGCAGAATTGGTGAAGCAGCTATTATGGTTAGCAGTCTTAGCGTTGCTATAAAGCTGTGAGGCTTCTGTGCGGCAGTCTAGTGGCAACATGGGGTTGTCACGATGGTGGCCGTGATCACCGTTTTTGTACAGTGTTGCAGCGTGACTAGGTGCAAGACTAGCCACAGTGTTGGTAGATTATACATTTAAAATGGTGAGCGTACACGTGGAAAGACCGGCATTATGCCATCATGCGTGGCGCGCAAATTAGTTTAAAAACAAAGCACGGAAAGCAGGAAGCGGCGCTTATGTAGAAGATATAATTACACTATGGTTGAGTGTTGGTTGAGTGTGAGTGGCTGATCGGGGCTCGGGAGGAGTTCGCTCCTCTGAATAACTCTGGTAAGAGAAAAAAAGGGGCATGTGAGTTGCAGGGATCGTAAATGCTCACGGAATGCCTGTAGATATGGCCCGCAGCGCAACCTTACTTGATATCAGAGCGAACCCGCTAAGAACCTGTTGTGGTCTCTCGTCGTCCCGGATGAGAATGGGGGCCGGTGTGGGCTCGGTTAATGTAGTTGTTGGAGCCATGGAGTACGTGCCGGTATGAACGCCGGGGGTCCGGGCTATGCGAGGCTGGAGCGAGAGGGGCGTTTGCGCATGTGTGGCTAGGAGCAGGTACTCTATCTGCATGCGCGCACAGGATTCGGGGGTGTCTGAAGGTGCGCAAGAGTGGAGCGCTCTAGCTTGTTAGCAGTAGTGCTGAAATAAAGCAACACTTCTTGGCTCCCTCCAAGGGAATCCAAAAGCACTGGTACCTTTAGAATCCATAATTTATCAGAGAAAAGGAGGCAAACACGGTCTGGATGCCTTTTGTGGAAAACATTTATGAAGGCTTAAGCGCAAAGTTCCCCAAACATAAAAAAAAAAAAAAAAGCACAAGGCTTTGAATAGGCGGAGGGAGCTTCGGCAATAATTGGGTTAATGCTGTGTGTCTTCCAAGGATCTATCCTGAGAGTTACAACAATTGTGCCTTGAGAAGTCAGCTCTACAGCAAACTTGGCAGCGTGGTCTTTGGATATTACCTTAGTGCGATTCAAGTCATCCACTTTCTTTTAGGGATCCTCTGATGTTAAATGGATTTTTGGATACCTTTGTGGTGAATTTTTATTTTCACCCTGCACAGTTTAGTCAAGACACAGCTAAAGTGGGTAACGGACTAGGTCTTAATGGATCTGCTTTGGCTTGGGACTCTCCTTCTACACCCAATTCTTATGCTTGCATGCAGTTCTTTTTACAAACTTTTAAGAAGGTTTTGAGCATCCTGTTTGCAACATTCTTCTGTTGTATACTTCCTAGGGTGTCCATAATCGGGCTTTCTAGGCACAATTCGCCTTGCCCTTATATAGGCATAAAATCCCAGCCCTTATTTAGGCATAAACCGTGCACTCCAAATACAGGCATGGTCTCCGACATCCGTCCACCCTAACGTCACAACGAGTTCATGAAAAAACAGACCCTTAGGCAGCGGGACTTTCCCTAGCCCAGGACTATTGATTTCTTCAAGGACTCATATATTATGCATGAACCATTATTCCTTAGGGGTTCATTCATGACGTCTTCCGCTGTCCAACTAACGTCAATGCTAACATTCTGAGGTAATTCTCAGGTATAAATACACCTTCCCAAACCCCTGTAAATCAGAGGAGACCTCGACTTCAGAGGAGCCCGTTTCCCGGCCGGACGCACTGAGAAGACGCTGTCATTAGTAAGGAATACTTCACCTACTTCATACTTCTCCCTACACCTAGGACAGGTTAGGTACATTGGGGTAGAACTAGGTTAGAAACGCATCGTATGAGAACTCGCATTTTTAGGCTGTGTCATTTTATGTAAATGCATATATGCTGAAAAGATAATGCTAACGCAGTATTATTTATTTCTACTGCTCACTCTGTACATTATCTCGCATACTGTCTTGTGATCGTAACAGCACATTTAACTTACACCAGAAACAAGACTGTTCAATAAATCTTTTATTGAAACGCCCGTCTGTTCTTTCTGTGTAACTTTGAGGAAAACTAAGCATGCACGACTGAGCTGAGTGAAATAGTTATCTATTGTTTCTACGACTCTGGGACACGTTCTGATTCTAAAGAGAAACAAAGTGGTCATGTTTTGCGGCTGCCAGAAACTACTCCCTTCTTGTTGTCAAGGAGTTTCTAGTGGCCTCTGAGCTAGCTGGCACAAGTAATTAAGTTTAATATACTCGATAGGGACATACTGACCTTAGTCCTATGTCAAACCTATAGGATATATTATTCCAATGCGCAGAGCCTATTAGGGAAATAGGAGCTACACTACACTTCAAGGAAGCCATGTGTGATATGCAACCAGGTGGAACGGATGTTTTGATGTACGTTTGAAAGAAGATATTGAGAACGAGTAGATTTGTTTACAACATCTACTTCATTTTCAGAAATTAATGATTTGGTGCTGTTAACTTAACGCTGATTACAAGAAAGACAGAAGGAAAGGAAGAAGTTAAAAGGAGTCACTTTATTTCTCGAAGACTTCCTTCTCTGGTAAATCAGAGGGCCATCTATCCAATAAAAAGCATACGCAAGTAGGAGCTGTGAAGGGTCCTTTGACTGACAGAGAAAAAAAGCACCAGAGCAAAGCTGGGCTGTGACAGTGGCACCTGTAGTAGGTTCACTGTTCACAAACAGGCCATAAGAAATACTATTCCTAAAAAGATCCCACAAGACTTCCGAAGTACACTGAATTGTTGATGGTTCACCATTAACGTCTGGTCCAATTAAGGGGGCCTGTTTTGTAGATCAGAATCTCATCTTTTTATATTAGTGCCTCTCCCACTTATACCATTCCTTGGTTGAAGATGCACAATCAATACTTGAGTGCTCACCTTGGAATATTTCTTCATCACCACAATTTCATCACAATCTTGGTTATGCTTCAGGAAGTTACTGGCCTCCCCATACCAAGATAAATGATTCCACATCTCATTTAGTAACGGCTAAGCCCTTTTCAGTGCCATTGCAGTAGCATGCTTTGATCAGTTTTTACCAAGTCAAAGTTTTTCCCTCTTCCTCCTGACAGGGTATAGGATTGTGTGTACTCATTGAATTTTTAACAGTTTGTATTTGTTGGTGCTTTAACTCTTTGGCTAAGAAAGAGAAAGAAATACTAAGGGCCTAGGTGCAAGAGAATTTACAGAATGGTGACATTGCACCACATTCGTCGCCTGCTGAAAGGTCAGGATCTTTGACCCTGAATTGATTATAGAGACTTGAATAACTTCACAGTCAAGGATATACAGACTTCACAAAGCTTGATTTACGAGGCACCTATCATATGCTGTGTATTAAGGAAGGCGATGAGTGGAAAATTACTTTTCACACCCCATTTGAACACTTTCAATATTGCGCAATGCCATTTGGCTTGTGCAATTCTGCAGCCGTTTTGAAGTGAGGTATGGATTCTAGTTTTACTGAGGTTTTAAATAAGTTGAATGTGAATCTTGTACTGTTGTGAAGGTGTAAGCTAAACAAGGAAGAAATTAAGTACCTACGACTCAGAATTAATTCTTATGGCCTTTTTATATTCCAAAACGATGCCTACCCTTTTCGATTACCCTCACCTACAAATATTAAGCAGACTCAAACTTTCCTTGGGTTTACAAACTTTTATTATCAATTTATAAAGAACTTTGCGCATACAATCAGTGTGTTAGAACTGAAACGTATTACCGACATATTGCTCGTATTTTGCGCGATTATGTTAGCATTTATTTAGCCATCTTATAGTATATTCTCTGTTAGATGCAAACGCAATTAACAGTTATGTGAGTTAGGTTAGCATCTCTGCCACCATTTTAGTTCTCGAAGACCCCATTTTGTATTATAATCGAAACTGTTACTTGATCATTTACGAGAAATGGTCCTTGATAAGTTTCGTTTCTCAAATGCTGAATCTTGTTCATTAACGCATGCCTTTCCTGTTACATAGAGGCCTTCTCCCACCTGCCTAGAGGGGAGGATAAGCCAGACGACCTTGGGCAGTAGATAGCTTGTACCAGGCTGCGCAATCGAAACTTATGTTTCGTACCCCCATTGTATTACGACAGCTACCAGTATTTTTCCATAGTCGGCGGGTCTTTGTGGGCTCCGCAACATACATAATGTAACTTTATGCTTGCTAGAGTCAGTCCCTCGTCAGTCATCATAGGAGGCTGGTCAGACTGGACTCCACTGCAGTGTATTTTATGAATAAACTAGTTTGCTTGTATTCTCTACTGTGTTATTGACTTTTCATTCTTGGAAGGCAAGAGGCGGTTGAGAGTGACCTGGGTGGCCCTAGTTGGGTCACTTCCTTCAGTTGGCGCCCAAACAGGGACTCCACCAGATGACCCATCCCGCCCGTAGTCGGGCTGTGGGGTCGGGGTAGCGTCCGGTCGGATCGGAGATCCCCATATGATAGAGCCTAGTTCTCGTGGCTGCCCCGCCTGTCTGATCGGGCGGTTCCTCGTCTGGTGCTCATCTCCGCTGGGGTCCTGAAAAGGCGAAACCCTTGGATCTGACCGTTTGGTCCGAAGAGTCAGCAGTGGAGAATAATCTTGTTTGATCTGTGTGCACCGGGTGAGTTCATCTTGAATTCTTGGTAAGTGCGGCGCCGTCTTGATTAGCTTGGTGGGTCTGTGGACCTTTGTGATACAGAGCGTTTTTTTGAACGTTCTGCCAAGCCACTTGTTGAATTTGGCTTATTCTTGAAAAGGCCTGGGGCTAGAGCCTATCTTGTTTTGGTGCAGTCTAAGGACTGACTTGTCTTGGCGCAGTCTAAGGACTGTCTTGGAGAGCTCTTTTGTTTGTGTGTGTGTTTTATTGTGTGTGTGCACATTGATTGAGTGAATAAGTGAACGTGGCTGATGCTAGGATGCCTTGTTGGAGTAAAGTGTGGTGCTTAGGGTGCCGCTGTTGCTCTGTTGAGCATCGGTTGGAGGAAAGGCAGCCTGCGCCTCCAGAAGGCACTCCGAGTTTTGAGATGTATGTGAAGCACGGTATTGGCCCTATTATGTTTCGTACATTGTGGCACAAGTATACGAGGGACAATACTGAGCTTCAGTGGCCACTGGATGGTACCTTTGACAAACAAAAATTGAATTATTTACAGGACAAATTATTTGCTAGAAGAAGTAGGCAGTCGATGTTTGATACTTTGCAGGTATGGCAAAAGGAAGCTAGCAGAGGCTTATACGTGCCGAGAAGGAGTCCAGGAAGAAGGCAATGCAAACAGTGGTTCAGAAAGCTGTAGCTTATGATAAAGAGCAAACCGAAAAGGGTATTGAGTGTGCAGATAGAAAGTTTTGATTGCAATGTAACAAGTCCTATGTTGTTCGAGAGGATGAGGATTCTTTTGTGGAGGATCTGCTGGAAACTCGTCCCCCACCTCCATAAGCCCCGCAGAGAATATATCCTGCTGTTCCATCGTCTCAGTCCTCCGTTGCCCCACCGCCGTCCTCTGGTCTTTCTGTAGATTCAACAGCTTCGGCTCCAGCTCTATCTGTCTCCCCTCTGGTTTCACAACCTGCAAGAGTGGTAACTGCAGGGACCCCCGCAGTGTCTGCTGTTTCCACTCATGTTTCTCCTCCTTCTCTTACACCCACCACACAGTCATTGCTGACACTGTCACCTGCGTCTGTACCTTTTGTGTCTTCCCCAGGCATTTCATCCGTGGTGTTGTATAGTGTTGGGACACCAGTACGAGGGTCGGATGGGGGGGATTGGGCGGCTGCACAGGAGCGAATGGAGCGGGCATTGATTCGGTCTGATGTGGGTGTAGAGGAGAAAAGGATGATTGCAAATCAGGCAGCACAATGGGTTCGGAATCCGATTTATAGTGTGGAGGATATATGGAGTGTGATGAAAGATTTTGACCAGTTTGTACAACAGCATGCCCTTCAGCATATGTCGGCTACATTGATTGGTTTGTGGGAACAGTGTATTGGAGGCACATCTCCTCAAGTTATTTATGACATTCGAGATTGTGTATATTCAGCTGGTATCGCCCCTGCAGAAGTTCTTGGTAATGTTGGGACGCTACTCGGTTATCGAGAAAGATTACATCACCGTACTCCAACTAGTGTGTCCCAATTTCTGATGAGGGAGGTGCATCCTATTTTTCATCCTGAGATTCCAGAGCAGCGTAACCAGGGAGGAGATGTGGTTCAACCACGGGTAGCAGCTCATTTTCAGGAACATTGGGTCTATAACCCGTGGAAGAGAAGCGAAGTGCTAGCTCTTAAGAGTCAGTTACCGGATCCTAGAAAAAACCCTACGGCGTATTATAAAGAGTTAACAGAGGCCGCCTCCTCGTCAGTTATGACCCTAGCAGATATTCAGATGTTTTTCGGGCTGTTGGTGCCGGTGGATATATGGAGGCAGGTGCATACGCAGGATCAAAGAGTGGAATTGGGTGGCACATGGGATGAGATTAAGGCATGGCATAAGGAGCGAAAGCCCGGTGAAAAACCTAGGGCTGAGATTTTGGCTTTGCCAAGTCATATCATCACTTACATGCATTCTCTTATTCCAGCCAGGCGAGTGGATTGGGATAAGTTAACGGCATGTCGTCAAAAGAAAGAGGAGTGTGTGTCTGATTTTTTTTACTCGATTTGAAGGGGTGTTCTTGGATTTCAGTGGGCAGGATTTGTCAGTTGAAAGTGGTGTTCGTTTGTTTGTTAACAGGTTTGTCACGAATTTGCTTCCAGAGATTGCGGCTCGGTTGCAAGCTTCATCAAGCACTTGGACTACCTCCTCCCCTTCGGTGATATGGAGTATGGCTCAGTATTATGAGCATCGAGAAAATGAGGAAAAGGACAAAGTGGAAAAGAAGAGTTAGGATTTGAAAAAAAGGGTGTTGCTGCAGCAGGTTGCAAGAGGAACAGGTCCAGCTCAGAGATCGCGGGGTGCCGGTAGGGGTGGTGCACCCTTAGGGCCGAATCAGTGTGCGTATTGCAAAAAAGAGGGACATTGGCGAAGTGAGTGTCCGGATTTGTTGCAGAAAATTGCAGTACCTAGAGGGCGAGGTTCGAGTGGAAGGGGCCGTGGTGAGTTTGATCAGGATGAGGTTCAAGTAGGTGCATCTTTGGGAGGTCGTTCTGATCAGAACTATTTTGATGACCCCCGGGGAAGGCAGTACTATCATGAGGATTATGATATGAATGAAGCTGCAGGGATGTCCTATGGCTAGGACAGCCAGGGGCAGGGACAAGTCCAAATTCCTGTAGATCAGCGTGGTCCTTATGTCACAGCAGATTTGCATGGTTCGGCACAAACATTTTTGGTGGACACAGGTGCAATGAATAGCTCTGTTTCTCGTTCGCTGGTCCCCGGGGAAGCCCTGTCTGGCCGGAATGTTTCGGTAGGCTTTTCAGGCGTACCGGTTGTGAGCCCCATTTCCAAACCTCTTGCTTTGACTGTTGGTCCTTTTTTCTGTGGACTCCCCATTTTTGTTGACGGCGAATTGTGGGGAAAATCTATTAGGATTGGATTTGTTGAAAAAGCTACATGCTACCATTTACTGTTCCCCAGATGGTGTTTACATGACTCTTGGACCAAATGTGGTTAGTGCAAAACAGTGTTTGGAGAAGGATGCGCCACTTCCTGTTGAATTTAAGGATGTGCCGTCGTCATTATGGGCCACAGGGGACACGGATGTGGGGCTGTTGCAGATACCGCCAGTTTCTATAAAGGTTAAGGACAATGCTGTACTCACTCGTATTCCCCAGTACAAAATATCACAAGCTGGGGAACAGGCTTTGATGCAAATTATACAGGACTTGATCAAATCAGGGGTGGTTGAGGAGACAGTTGCGAATGTATGCAATAGCCCCATTCTTCCTATTCTTAAGAAGGCACCTTTGGATTCCCCTGTGGCACATCCTGATGTCTATCGTTTTGTGATTGGCAGCGGGAAATTGATAAAATAGCAGTCCCCAAGTTCCCGGTGGTCCCAGACATTACTGTCCTTTTGACAATGATTCCTTCCACAGCAAAATTAATTTCTGTGATTGATTTGAAAAATGCTTTCTTTAGTATTCCTATTCATCCAGCTAGTAGATATCTTTTCGGATTTGCTCTGGCTGGTAGGAGCTTCCAATTCTGTAGAGCTCCTCAGGGGTATACTGAAAGTCCCAGTATTTATAGCCAGGCTTTAAAAAATCAATTGGACTCTCGCTCTCCCCGCAGGTAATGTATTATTGCAGTATGTGGATGACATTCTGATTGCCTCCAATACTGAAGAGGGTTGTCGGGAAGCTACGGTTAAATTATTAAAGCATTTGGCAAACAAAGGACATAAAGTGTCCCTTTCTAAATTTCAATATTGTCAACAGCAGGTCACCTATTTAGGTCACCTGCTGTCGAAGGAGGATCGGAGGCTAACACCTGAACGAGTTGATGCCATTGTTAAGATGCCTATCCCTGTGACTCAGAGGGATGTGCGTGCTTTCATAGGCATCACCTTGTATTGTCGACACTGGATACCCGCTTATTCTTTATTAATACAGCCCTTGCTTCACCTAACAACTAAAGATGTGCATAAACCCTTGTGTCAGCATGCTTTTGAGCAATTAAAAGTTGGGCTTTGCTCTGCACCTGTGCTGGGCACGCCTGATTATAAGAAGCCCTTTGTGTTTTACGTACACGAAGCGGCTGGATGTGCACTTTCTGTGTTAACACAAGCCTTTGGAGGTAAGCAGAGGCTGTGTGCTTATTTTTCTGCTACGCTTGACCGTGTCGCCAGAGCCCTCCCGAGTTGTTTAAGAGCCACCGCGGCTACGGCGGTTTCCATTCGACAATCGGCAAGGCTTGTACTCAATCATGATCTCACAATAACGGTACCCCATGCTGTGGATGTACTCTTGAACAAGACAAAGACGCAGCACCTTACCAGTGCTCATCTGATCAGCTACGAATTGACTCTATTTGCACCTCATACTACTATCAAAAGATGTGCCATTCTGAACCCAGCCACGTTACTACCACTTCCTTCAGAAAATGAGGACACAGATGTCCATGATTGTCTGTTTTGTACGGAAGAAGAGACGAAAGGACGGGTAGACTTGACGGATGTTCCCTTATCTGACCCGCAAGGGGAACTATATGTCGATGGCTCTTGTTTCAAATTGTGAGATGGCACCACTACAGCAGCGTATGCCATTACCACGCTGAGCACTGTAGTTGAGACATTACGTGTTCCTTACCAATCAGCGCAAGCTGTGGAGCGGATAGCTCTTTTGCGAGCATGTGAATTGAGTGAAGGACTGACTGTCAATATCTACACCGATAGTCAGTATGCCTTCGGGTGGCCCATAAGTTTGGGCGCCTCTGGGCAGAGAGAGGATTCTTGACTTCACATGGCATGAAGATTCTAAATGGTCCGTTGATAGAGAGGCTTTTGACAGCCTTCACCCTTCCCAAACGATTGGTAATAGTGAAGTGTATTGCCCATAAAGCCATTACTGATGATGTGGGGAGGGGAAATGCCTTTGCAGAACAGATAGCAAAAGAGACAGTTAGGACGAAAATGAAGAAATGTTTGTGGCAGGACCTGCTGGATGGGTACCAAATGTTACAATGTTTGAAAATTCGTTGGAAAGTGTTAGAAAAATACAGAGTGAGGCAACAGTTGAGGAATTGGCAGTGTGGCAGGATAGCACAGGACGTTTAGATGATGAAGGGTGCTGGACTGACAAATCCGAGAAGCAGAGATGGATGTTACCCGATGCATTAGTATTTCCTGTAGTTACAATGGCACATGGTCCAGCTCATATTAGCACGAGGGGAATTTGTAGGTTACTGGATCCAGTGTGGCAACATGACAATATCTCAAAGGTTGCTGCTCATTTAGTGAAACACTGTATGATTTGTTTGAAGTACAATACTAGGAAAGGTACCCCTACACCTTCTCGTAATTTTGCACCACCTTCCCTCTCTTTCGAGGTACTCCAGATTGATTTTTATAGAGATGCAACGAGTTAATAATTTGAAATATGTGCTAGTGGTTGTTTGTGCATTTAGTCAGTGGATTGAGGCCTGCCCAACGAAAGAAAACACAGCCATGGCGACGGCAAAAGCTCTAATTAAGGAGTTTTTCCCGAGCTACTGTTTGCCCCGTTTGATTTGGAGTGACAATGGAAGTCACTTCAATGCAAAGGTGATCCAATTGGTGTGTGATGGTTTGCACATCAAGCAAAAATTTCATTCAGCAAATCATCCTCAGTCGGTAGGTTTGGTTGTGAAGTACAATGGTACTCTCAAGCTAAAGTTGGCAAAGATTAAGGAAAGTACTGGGTTGCAATGGCCAGATGCATTACCCCTTGCTCTATTGTCCACCAGAATGACAGCCCATTCTAGAACTGGATTATCGTCGTATGAAGTGGTTTTTGGCCGTCCTGCAAATGTGTGGGGCGTCCCTAGACCAAAAAGGCTTTCTGAAATTGATTACCCCCTGCTTGTCGATTATTTATAAGATCTTACTAAAAGTTTACGTTCTATTCATCAACAGATACATGAAGCTTTGACTCCAGTACCAGAGGCGCCCGGGCACACCATACAGTCCGGCGACTACGTGCTTGTTAAGAATTTCCAGAGGCAAGACAGCTTGGAACCCAGATGGAAAGGACCATATTTGGTCCTCATCACGACAAGGACGGCAGTGAGAGTGGACGGCCGGAAGCACTGGATCCATACCTCTTATTGTCGGCGAGTGCCGCTCCCCCTCCCCTATGATGCTTGGGTTCGTGAGGGGATAGGGGATCACGAGACGGAGAAGGTTCCACGTTTTGTCCCTTTTTCAGACGCCCAGCTGACTTGGGCACAAACGGAGGAAGAGAGTGAGGCACTTCTGAAAGCGGCAGTTCCCCCAGAAATTAGGGCTGCCCAGGCTTCTTCTTCATCTGATCCGCAGGAGCCTGAGTCTCAGTCCCCGACACCCCCTGAATTTCAGATTCTTCTCAGTGATGAGACAGTGCCTGGAGTAGCAAGGTACAATTTGCGTCCCCGACGGAAGGATAGTGCACCAATAGGGAAGGGAGTGTAGTAGGGATGGACTTTGTGGATAAGATTAGTGAAAATTCCCCTTGTTTCTGCTTTATTCCTATTAGACTAGGGATCAGAAGATTGGTGCACTGTCTATGACTCAGGGCAGGATAAGCTGAGGGTGTTTTCCAAGGAGGGAGAGTGCCCTATCCTGAGAACAGTGCACATTTGCTGATGGGCTGCAACAGTGTGGCTCCACCGTGAAGTACTCAATAGCACCACCGAGGATTGAACAATAGAAGCCTGCCAGGGAGGCTTGTAACGGACCCTGATCTTTTCAACGTTTTCATTTTTTTGTGTCCTTACCATCATTGGTTCCATTATGACGCCTCTTTCTCTGGTGATTCTATTCATAAATATATAGTAAAAAGGTATCTGTTTGGTCGTCCCATTGTAGAAGATGAACAGCCTTTTGTTGCCCTGCGACTGGGGCAGCTCAGTTTTGATTGGTTGCTCAGAAGAAAGGTGTTCTGCATTGTTTTCATAATACTGCTCTTATTGGTGGGAGGGTGGATGTTTTGGGTCTTGGAGTGTTCTGGTGATATTCCATCATGTGCTTTATATCGGATTGTCTATTCAGATCATGGTAAAAGAGCTATGCAAAGTAATGATTTCTTAGATACGCACAGGAAGTTTTTCGGAGATAGCACAGCTTGTTATCCTACTGATTCTGTTACAGGTTTATGGACTGCTTACCCATTATTGTTGGTGAATTATACATATGTTCGTCCTCCCCATTTCGTAGTGGCAAAGGGTGAATTTGGTATGGGATATCCTTGCCCTTGTTTGTATTATAGAAAACCCAGAGGGACAGGGTTCCCAGGTTGTATGCCTGAAATGTATTGTGATAATCTGTATATTGATAAACGAAATGTCACTCTGACAGGTTGGCATTATCAAGACCTGACAGTCACCCAAGAGGCAGGATTTTATCCGGCGTGTTGCCCAATAATAAATAGTACTGATGCTTATTTGTATCTAAATTGTTCCGGATCAATAGTGTCCGAAAATATATTGCGTTTAGGAAGAAAGGATGACCCTAGTATGAAAGGACGGAACACCCGATATGCTCCATTAGATTATCAGGGTCCGCTTTATGCACACCCAGGGTTTTATTTTTTATCAAATGGTACATATTCTAATATGTACAATGGCACAGAGGATGTGGCCTTGGGAATGGTGTTACCTCTTGGGGTACCTTGCAAGTATAGTAAACCAAATACAAGATGGGTAAAGAGAACGTTGACCAAGGAATTTTGTGAGGGTGTTACTGATTTGGAAGTCAATTACAGTAACGGTATCACTTTTGGATATATACTTTCCTCTATCATCACTTTTGGTGGTACTGCCATGGCCAGGGATGAGCGAGCTAGAGAGTATTTTGGGTGCAAATTGCAGATTCTGTCTAATTCTACAGTGGCAGCTTTACGTGACATCACCACCCAGTTAGAAAGTATGCGCATATACTCTGAGCAAACAAGATATGCGGTTGATTTTATTTTAGCTAAGAATGGTGGTGCATGCGCAGTAATAGGAGAGCAGTGTGTGGTCGGTATTTCAAATATGGAAAGGAATATTACTCAACATATTTTTGACATTTTGGAAAATGTTCGAGGAATGGAAAGCGGTAACCTAAGCTGGTCTTTATTTGGTGGTTGGGGTTGGATTCTAGAAAAGGTGATATATTTCATTGTCCAATACTGGCCCCAGGGCCTCAAGGGTAGAGAGGTACTTCCACAACGGAAGTGGGAATGGATACGTCCTCCCCAACAGTAACCAAAACAAAGTAAGTATCCAACCCAAACGAAATATCAAAAAACCTCAGGTAGTGGCCTAATTTATTCTAAATCCAGTGGTTTGCTACTACCATTAGTGGGAGCACAACCTCTTTGTTAAATTCCCCTCACACACTCCAATAGTGTCATGCTTCATCATAGGGGCACCATGGCTCCTAAAGGCCAGGGTGGGCTCAACCGTTTTTCAGGGAGCTCTTAAGAGAAAAAGGCAGGGGGGTTTTAAAGATTAAGAAACCACTATCACCTCCAGGTATCCCTTTAATATGGAGGGGGCAGTGGTTATTAAAAACAAGAACACAGGTTTCTGTAGGATTCAATGGTCCTATGACCCTATGTATGCCAATATGTTTCAGCCACTCTGGGGCCCTATGGGTCCATGGCTTTCATCAGGGCACAGGTGTATTTTATGTTCCTCCCTACGGTATGAAATCAAAACAATAATCCGAAAATTATTCAAATTATCAAGAGAACATCTATTGGATATTCTTATCCTAATTTGTGAGTTCTCAGATCATGGTATCCAACTTAAAGATAAAAACTTTTTAGCATGTATTTTGCTCATTATTTAACTCAATAGAACAAACTTAGTGCCACTATATTATAACTTTGAAAATAGAGCGCAAATGTTCAATAGTCTCACAAGCGCATCGCATATTCATAATGCAGACAATATTACTACTTGTAATGTGCAATATTATTATAGTGCATCAAATCTTTCATCTCGACCCCGTACATAGATATCTCATCCACTCTCTGGGTCCAAAAAGGGATCAAAATCACGGTAACTCCATGTAAGTATACATGCACCCATATTGCTGCTGAATGCATATATCACGACATATAAACAAAACATATACTTAACTGGACTCGTAACGTCACACTCTCACTGATGGTGCCAGAAAGTGCGCACATATATGTGTTTCCAAGTGCAGCCCCGTGTGTAAGCATACTTATGTGCAAGTGCCTACCGGAACGCGGAGGACTGCATGCTTCTCGCGGGGACTGGGAAGGAGGGGCTGATCTTGTAGTCAAACACTACAATAAAAAATTATTATGATGAAGTAAGCATATCAATATACTGGCTCCCTGAAAAACGGTTGAGCCCACCCTGGCCTTTAGGAGCCAGGGTGCCCCTATGATGAAGCATGACACTATTAGTGTGTGTGAGGGGAATTTAACAAAGAGGTTGTGCTCCCACTAATGGTAGTAGCAAACCACTGGATTTAGAATAAATTAGGCCACTACCTGAGGTTTTTTGATATTTCATTTCGGTTGGATACTTACTTTGTTTTGATATATTTCATTGTTCTTTTAATTTGTTGCTGTGGCTTGATTCAGTGTCTTCCCTTATGCTGCTCATACTGTGCTACTTATCTCTCTCCCAAAAGGATTTCAGTTCATGATACTAATGCCACTATAGTGCTTCAAAAAGGGTTTGATACTATTCTGCAAATCGATGAGGGTGTTTTTGGTTCAAATACTTCTCTTGCAGGTTCTGTTCCAGATGTTACTTGTACTACTAATGTTTAGTGTCATTTTCTCCATACATTTGCTATGCATATATATCCGCATTTGATATGCTATTGCCTGAATTTCTATACTGTTTCTATCTTTGGAATTGTAAAGACCCTAACCTGATAGCTATAATAAAAGAGTCCATATTAGCTAACTAATGCTAAAAGAAGGTCCGGTTAGAACTTAAATGTATTACTGACATATATTGCTCGTATTTTATGCGATTATGTTAGCATTTATTTAGCTATCTTATAGTATATTCTCTGTTAGATGCATACACAATTAACAGTTATGAGAGTTAGGTTAGCATCTCTGCCACCATTTTAGTTCTCGAAGACGCCATTTTGTATTCTAATCGAAACTGTTACTTGATCATTTACGAGAAATGGTCCTCGATAAGTTTCGTTTCTCAAATGCTGAATCTGGTTGATTAACGCATGCCTTTCCTGTTACATAGAGGCCTTCTCCCACCTGCCTAGAGGGGAGTATAAGCCAGACGACCTTGGGCAGTAGATAGCTTTTACCAGGCTGTGCAATCGAAACTTATATTCTGTACCCCCATTGTATTACGACAGGTACCAGTATTTTTCCATAGTAGGCGGGTCTTTGTGGGCTCCGCAACATACATAATGTAACTTTATGCTTGCTAGAGTCAGTCCCTTGTCAGCCATCATAGGAGGCTGGTCAGACTGGACTCCACTGCAGTGTATTTTATGAATAAACTAGTTTGCTTGTATTCTCTACTGTGTTATCGACTTTTCATTCTTGGTAGGCAAGAGGAGGTCGAGAGTGACCCGGGTGGCCCTGGTTGGGTCACTTCCTTCAAGTGCTACTAATCAAGTTTTGGATAAAGAAAATATGAAGATAGAATTTCTCTGGGATGAGCAAGCTAAAATCAACGTTTGATGTACCAAACAGCTGTTCACAAAAGCACGTATTTTAGGTCATCCTGCAATTCAATGAAATTCATTGTGGAAACAGATGCCTCAGAAAGAGCTGTTGTGCAATCTTATTGCAAAGACCAGAAGATGAAGATCAAGAACATCCGATATTTTATTTGTTGCATGTCTTATCAGAGTTTGAGCAGAATCATTCTGCACTAGAGAACTTTTAGCCATGAAAATGGCTTCCATTGGAAGGAGACAAATGTTAACGGCAACTAAAGTGCCATTTGAAATTTTAGTACATCATAAGAATTTACAGTCTTTGAGAACTATCTAATAGGAAAACATTTAGCACAGTTAGACTTTATCATCATGTTCAACCATGGTTCAAAAATGTGTTAGTTGAAGCTATATCTTGTCTCTACCTGCTCGTCAATTGCACATTATCAGGCTGTGATTGTTTCTCAGCTGGTGTTTGGAATAGTCCAGCTTTTTTTAGACAAGCTCAAGAATATATGTATCCCACTGCCCTTTTTAGACAAGCTTAAGAATATATGGATCCCACTGGGGTGCATTTTAAAACATGGGATTGGGGGAGGAGGAGGAGGACAAGGAGG
The DNA here is from genome assembly GCA_963921515.1 of Calotriton arnoldi. Classification (NCBI taxonomy): domain Eukaryota; kingdom Metazoa; phylum Chordata; class Amphibia; order Caudata; family Salamandridae; genus Calotriton; species Calotriton arnoldi. The sequence continues at coordinate 2,079,384 of CAWUFW010001618.1, forward strand.
TATTGTAGGGTTGGCGTGAGATTTCCCAACAATCACCACAGTGTGCCCAACTAAAAAGGATTATGTGATGACAAAAGAGGTACAGAGATATTGGTTTGATTGGTGGTCCACAAGACTGCTGATTAGGAGAATTGGGTGGCAAAGAAAAGGGGGAGGGGCATTCTGAAAATAAAAAGTACATATTCTTGATGTCCTTCACACCCAAGCATTGAGGTATCTTTGATGAGCTTTAGTAAAACAACCTGGCAATAAACAGATTGGCAAGTTATCGAAATTAGCCATAATCACAAACCACTTCCTAACCTTGCTTTTACAACATGCAGGCTGCGTTGAATGTAAGCTCAGATGTTTCTTTACAATGTTGTGAAACTTTCGCTCTCTCAGCAGTACAGTGTTTGTGTAGTGCAACTAGGGCTGACAGTGATCAGTGGAGCAGAGCAACAGGTAAGTTTGGGGTGAAGGTTTATTTTCTTTAGTGGATTTGTTAATGGTGGTGAGCTGATTGGAGCAGATTCAATGATCCAGCCTCTGCTCCAGCTGCTGCATCAGAGCTAGGAGGCTTGAGGTGATGTTATTTGCTATTCCTGGTTCATTGACAGGGTCTTCTTCTGGAGCCCGATGGGCTGGGGTAACTGGAGGTGACAAACAGATCGGATGGTAAATGCATGGCCATGTAGAGGGCCTGAAGTTCCATTCTATAGTGTGGTGGAGCCAGAAGGGTTGGGCAAAGCAGGCGCTCCCAGAGCTGTGAAGATGCAAATGACTCTTCAGTTCAGTGGGACCTCTGGAGGACAGGAGAAGCCAGACATGTCAAAGAATTCAAATGACTGACTTGTTAGCATTAGCCCAAGTGCTCATGCAGGCAATCTGGGGTTGCCTCTTGAGTGAATGAGGACAGTTAGTGGAGATACAGATGAAATAAATGATGAAGGAAGGTAAAGTCAAGTGCAAGGATGGGTGGTGTGGCCAGGTGTATGGATCGGGAGTGAACTTGGGTTGATGATTGGATTAAGTGATGAATTGAAGGGTAGGTGGAACAGAAAAAGCATATGCATGTTTTACTTCAACACAAATTGCTTATAAGTTCGTTAAAAAAAGGCAAGGGAAATGATGGATTTATTTTTGTAAGTGTGTATATTTGGATAAAATAAAGGTGATTTTCTTTAATCAGTAGTGCTATTATGTACACTTCTGCTCCCCATGAGAGAACCTTCATGTGCACATGCTAAACACAACCTAGCCAAATAACCCCCTTCACAAGTCTGTTAACATAGAGCAGTTAAAGAGCTTTGTTTTTTAAATACCTTTGGAAATCACAGCCTCATATTTTTCAGGTAATAAGCAGACCCATGCCATGCTCTGAAAGCCTGTATATGTAACCACTCGAACAGACATCGCCTCGAGCATTTGGATTTAGGCCAACAACCCAAGGAAGCTGCCAAATAAACAAAAATTCCCATGTAAAGCACTCAGAATTAATAGCAATGCCTTGGGGAACGATATATGCCTGAGCAAAGACCATCAAATTGCAGTTTTGGCTGAAGCAACTTCTCTACATACTAGAATTGCTGCACTGGCCCATGGCACACAAGTGACAACAGTGTAACCAATCAGGGAGTGCTGAGATGCTGAGCAGCGAATCAGAGAGAACTTGTAGTCCGGCAGATGGAAGGTAATTAAATATTTCCACTGTAGGACGGGTGAGGGTCCGCCAATCTCCAGAGCTACAATCAACTTCCTGATTTTCAGACTGCAAAACACATCTGATCCAGCTCTGTATGCAGATTCCACTAAGTGCAGCTTACTAGAGTGGCGCTGATCCCATACCCAACAGACACACTGCTAAATCCTAGACTGCCAATCCAAAAATGCAAAATGTAAATCGTTTATGGGACTCATGGAGTGCTGTGGCAAATGTGTCTCATTTTACAGGAAAAAACGATAGCATGCGTGAGTTGTTGAAAAAAGGAGGCTGTAGAGTGAGAGTTGTCAAGGAGTGTTTGAATTACTGAAACAAGAGACAAGTGAGTCACTTATCTTGAGCACTGTTCAAATCAAATGTAAGCCAGTTTTATATGCTGATGACAGTGGATAGGGCTTGGGTGCTTCTCTATCTCAGATCCACTATGTTGACAAGATTATCCTTGCCTGCTTTGACTGCTGCAGAACAAAGTATTCAGTTTTGGAATGGAACACAGCGTGTGCTTCTGATCATTTCAGACACTTTTTGCGGCCGATACCTGTTGTTTTAAGACATGACCACAGTCCTCTGGTGCAGTTACTATCTATGAAAGATTCAGGTGGCAGACAACGCATTGTCAGATGGATAAACAGACGGCAGGGATATCATTTTGCAGAATATGAAGTAGGGTAGCAGCATGTAGTCCAAGAACGGTCACAGGTGATAGTTGGTAAAATGCATGAGACTTTGGATATGGGGAATGCAAATGCAAACACTGTAGTTGGTGATGCCGGGAGACTGGAGGAATAGTTAGAGGTAGAAGCACAAGATGGATCTTTAAAAGCTTTAAGGTAATTTATTGCAGACGGTCAGCTGTTGGAAGTGAGAGAATGCAAGGAGTTTGAGTGTGAAAGATTGGTTGTATGCTAGTGAGATCAGAGTTTGGAGGGGTGAGAGGTTATTTCCACATGCGAGGCTAAGGAGGTCAATTTGGTGTATGAAGGACATTTAGGGAGGAGAGTTACCAAGAGAAGGTCAAAGCAGAAGCTCTGTTGGACAGGCATGGACAAGCTGGTAGAGATAGTTGTGAAGTGGTGTGTCACGTGCTACAAGTGACAACATTTTGAAGTTAGAAAGTTCACCACTGGAGCCAGTCAGTCTTTCCTGGAGAGTGTGGCAACATGTTGCTCTAGATATCATTGGGTCATTAATTTGTTTGGCAAACACTTGGAGGTTTGCAGTAGACTAAGGGCCTGATTAGATGTTTGGCGGTGTTGGGAGCAGGGCTACAAGCCCCCGCCCCGGCAAACGTCACCACAGCCCGTCCGATTACAAATGTTTTCGTGGTCTGGTCGGAGGTACTTTGGCAATACCACAGCGGTGCCTATTGAAAAGGCACCGCAATGGGAACGCCAAAGCCTGTTCCTGCACAGCATGGACTGTGCAGTCCATGTTGTGCAGGGAAGGGTGTGCATGCAGACAGGGGGGCACACTATGCGCCTCCCTGCATGCATCCTCAGGCCATGAGGGAACAAGGGGCCCTGTAGGGCCCACTTAGTTTCCTCACCGCCACTGGTTTCATGGCAGAGAGGAAATTCGTAATATGCTTGGCGGGGCCGCAGCGGCACCAGAAGCATATTGCAGGCCTCACACCGCCGCGCCACAGATCCCCGACAGTTGCAGCGGTCCGACGACGTATTGCGACTACATGCGACTGCACCTCCAATGTGAGTTTGGTGGCCCTATGGACAGCCAAACTCTTAATTAGGCCCGAATTCTCAAAGTGGGTAGAAGTGTATTTTGTTGTAAAAATGGAGCCCAGGGATATTTCTGGAGTGTTGGAAATTATATTTGTAGAGGAAAGAGTGCTTCTGGTAATTGATAACTGAGAGAAAGTGTGTTGGGAAGTGGCTAGTAATAGTTTGTGTAAGCACACTACTGAACATAAACGTGCACGTTGTCCAACCCAAAGTCTAAAGGGATCATTGAAAGAATTAAATGAATGGCTGTAAAGATTCAAGTTAACACTGAGAATTCATTTTTCATATAAGAAAAAGTGAGTAAGTGATTAGAGGCTTACTAAATGACATTGTACGCTAATACAGAATGTTCATCTTTCATTTTGATGAGAGGAAGGGGACATAGGGCGAAGCTGTGTCCTGTGTGGATGAATATGATGCGAAAGTTGTCAATTATGAAAAGGTTCCTAACAACATTCAGAAGAGTCTAAAACAGTGTAAGACTTGGTATGATGGAAGGGAGGTGAAGATGTAATAGTTGGCAGGGGTGTGGATTTTAATAAAATTTCTGCTTGTCCATGGGGCAGGTTGCTTCATAAATCTACTTGTCCTGTAACAAAATCCACTTGCCCCTTTGGTGCCATGTAGTACAGCGATGAATAATGGCAGCAATCTCATTATATAAGAGCTCCGATATAGCCTCTCTGATTATGCCAGGGCTCATACCATAGTAGTGTTTGAATACTTGCAATCCCCTTATGTTGCCACGTTTCCGCAGATCTACATACTGGAGCTGAAGGTAGTGGTAAGCAATAGTTCCAGGGTTAGAATGCCCTTTGTGTCTGTACAAACCTACTAACTTGCATGTTTAAGGGTTTTCAACAACTCTTCTCTAATCTTTTCCCATACTGAGAAATGTAGGAAATTTACTCCTGACAATGGCAGACAACCTTCTTCCAGAGTTAGGGAAAAAAGTGTCTGACGGTAAAGTGAACTTGCAAACACTCAGATCTTCAATGAGCAAATCTACACATGCACATTTGCTCATGCTAAAACGCAGTTCACAAATATTTTCTAGGAGTATTATTTCTTATCGTACTTCTGTAAATTCTTGGGAATTCCCAAAAGCTGTATAGCTGGACTTAATGCAGGGACATATACCATGGGTGCTCTTTTGAGACTTTTTTTTCAATAATTAGACCCCTAATTTGGTCTGGCGTTGACCATGACTTTATGTGTTTATTAAAATGTTGTCTCTCTCTCTCTCGCTCTCTCTGGATCGGCTGGCTTCACTGTGAGTGACAGCATTCTGCTCTTTCACAAGGAGCACATCTGCACACAAAGTAGTTTTGTTCAGTGCCAGTAACTACTGTGGCAGTGTGTGCTTTTTGAGACCCACATTTTTTTTTTGCTTTTGCCAACGTTTGTTATAATGGTGAGGGCCCGGCTGCTCCCACACCACTAAGGTTTTACAAAAACCATGCCAAAATAAGTCACACATTGACAAAACTAAAAAGCTGACCACCAATTTCAGACCTACTGGTTTTGCCAATGCTTGTTTATTTTTGTTTCCCATTATCTTATTAAAACTGGTTACACTGATTTCCCATTATGAATATTTTGGGGAAATTCTAGCATGCATCAACACGTTACTAAATGATGCTGCAAAGAAATGGTACCTGACATTTTACAGTAGTTTAGCAAAAATGTTTTTTGTTCCTGCTTTCATTTTTTTATGAACATTTTATTTTGAAAGCAAAGAATCATCAGTCTTGCTTACAAGCTTCTGCAAATATTTGCATGAAATCAGAGAGCATTCTGGGAGCATTATACATAGCCTCATATTGCTAAACTTTGAAAACGTGTGAACACATTTTTAAACTGGAACCACTGTCAGTGGTACAGTGGGAGCTTTCAACATTTACTTAGAGCGCTCACCCTAATAATAAAGACTTTCAATTAATGAACCATAAATACAAGTTTGAACCGCATTAACAAATGGGCAAAAATATTACCTTAACTACAGACAGTGCCCTTTCCTGATCCTTAATTATGTTACTGTAAACTGGCAGCCAAAGGGCTTGTGCTGCAGGGAGTTGGGCCTACTTGTCCCAAGGACAAAATACACATGAAAACTTGTTGGGCTATAGGAATGCCACATCCCTGAGTTGGTGATGTGGTGAGAGTGAGGAGTCCAGGTTTTCAACAGAAAGGGGAGACAAAGTTGTCTGAAATATACAACTGTACGTTTTGGCAAAAAAACAAAAAAACACAAGTGAGTTGAAAGATGAAGTAAAGGCTCAGGTTCCAAAATGTTTCTGTAACTTATTTTCCTCATGTAAAGTACTATCTGTTTGCATTGGCTATAAGCAGGGCACGAGTTGGGGTACCACGCGGGCGGACGGCGTCCCCCCACTTATTTTACAGGGTGGACACCGTCCACCCTGCTTATCAAAACGCAGTCCACCCTACCCTGCTCATCAAAAGCGTGCTCGAATTGATTCTGTGGTGAATTCCGTTAACTATGTATGTTGTCACGTATTTTCTTTTGTGAGACAGTCATGCTGAAGGTGGCCGCTAGATGTCAGTGTAGGACCGTGCTACCAGTACAATTGCTCACTTTTTAAGATCACGGGGCCGCATCATTAACTCTAGCACGGAACAGGTGTGAATCTAAAGGGGCGCGCACTTGTGACGCCACCCGCTTTGAGTCAAGCAACTTATGTTAGAATGTGCTCAGGAATAATGCTTAAAGGTACGTTTAAACATGGATTGCAATGGCACCGTCAGAACAAATGCATAGAAAGTCCCTCGGGTTAAACACAAGGTGTTGCGGGGATTCTGCACATATACAGAACTATGCGCAGGAAAATAGGACCTCGGTGTATAGCGGTGTACCAGCCATCCACCTTAGTGCCCACAATCCCAATCCGACTAGCTATAGTGTCACATTCGTTCTTCGTACTACAGCGAAGCTACCAATGATTAGACATCCCAGAACACGGACTCTCTCAGGAATCGCGGGAGCAAGAACACTCTTTCATCTCTCACTCATACTTGTCCACAACGTACGTATTAAGAGACACAGTATAGTTTAAAATGTTTATTTCAACTATTGTGCTCTAAGACACAGTACACGTGCCAGTACTAGCAGCATAATGCATAAAGTCAAAACAGTAAGCATTGTTACAATTCCATAGAATACAAACGGGGACAGCATTTTATAATGACAGTGGATGAAGGACTATATGGCCTTGCCACCCTCCCCGTGCTAGTAAGTAGTTTATTATAAAAATAGAAGACCTCTGGGCTTTGATCGTGGGACCCCCATACCTCAGGAACGAGATGCAAGGTTTACATCATAAGACAAGCACAGCTCTTCTCTCTGGAAAGGTCTTTCTGCAAGTGCCTCTAACAGCGCGAACACTATCTTAAAAGCAGCCAAACTTCTCCAGCGCAGCTGTGTTTCATGTTATGTCTAAGTGCGAGGGGCTGACCAGAACAGCAACAATAAGGGACGTTGTTTTTCGACCTTGTACATTGTGTGCAGACAAAACCCACAGAGGACATCAGAAAAGGTGAAAGGCAGAAATGCAGACAGTTCTAATGTGAACGGGAAGAAGCAGAGTCTGGAAAAACAAAGTCACGAAGTAACGTGCGCAAAAAGAGGCATCATGGCAGCCAGGCCTAAGCTAACTTAGCAATGTTGACAATGAGGCCACAATCCACACTACACCCTCCCCTGGTCAGTCCATCGGACAGGACAGAGGACGAAAGCAGAGTTCAAATGGATGGATCAGAATGCAAACGTCTGTGGGGAAAAAAATCCATCAGTGAAAGAGGAGAATAAAAAAAATCAGAGTTTGCTGTTAAGTGACAGTGATCAAAATTAATCCATCAGGGTGTAGGCGCAGAAGACAGCAACACCTTCCAAAAAGGCATCATTGTCATGGTTTGAAAAAAGAGATGCCATCCAGTTCAGTAAGTCAAAACTGCATACATGTTCCTCACAACAGGGAGCATTAATCAGCATTGCGGGACAACTTGCGTGATCCTCAATGTAACTTTGTTGTAGGAGAGTCTGAGCAGCCGCCCAGATATCCCATTGTGCCAAAACTCCAAGAGGAGCCGCACTCGCCATTAAGCTCTCACCGGAACAGTCCTGTTCATGGGCCCTTAAAGGGCCCATCAACTGGTCGAAATCCGGTTCAGAACAGTACGAATTGGAGAGGCAGACATCCACAGACCAAGAAAACGGACATCGTAAACACGACATCACCGGTTGCACGCAAGTGAAATACGCAAAGCGAAAAGATAAGCCATACGACACGCTGAATTTTGCAAGCGGCAGGACGCCGAAGCTGTCAATCATGCGGTCACGGAGCATCTGCAGGCGCCCTGGGAGGTGGTGGGCCACAAGAGGTGCAGCCATTGCGCATCAGGCAAAACAAAAGCAATATTCCAGCAGCTAATGCAAGGATCAATGGAAAGCCACCGAAGACGCTGGAAAAAATAGAATGAATAAAAGCCGGTATTACACCAAATATAGTCTGAAAAGAAGTCAAAAGGCCAGAGCCCACAACTTAAAAAAAGTGTACAAGGCCGGCGGTGTTAGATGCATTGAATATATGGTGAATCAGTTCACTGAAATGTTGGGGGAGGTTTGTGTTTAACAGGGCCTGTATCTCACTGTGGGTACTAGCCACCTGGAGCACGAAGGTCTCTCGCGCTGAAGTCAGCATAACTTCCTGATTCAATAAGAGCGCCTTTATTCTGCTCAATTTATTGAAATCCGCTTTCAAAGTAGGTATGGAAGGTCAAATGGAACTATCTAATTTCTCACGCGGGGGCGGGAAAAGCACATTTTTGCAGCACACCACGCGTTGAGAAACTGTTACTATATAGGGAATGCCAGCCAGCAAACCACAGCAATCCTGATTATTCAAAAGCAGATAGCTACCATTAGCAAGCATAGTGAAAGTTGGAGAAATAACAGGAGCAGGAACACCTTTTAAAACACAAGCAAGATTAGGGGCCGAAACATTACACGCCCCGTGCAATTTAATGTTCTTACAAACAAGGGAATGACCCACTGTAGAATCGCAAGACTCTCCTGTGAGGAACACCTCCTTGTCATCCCGAAGGCTTCGGTATGTAAAAGGTAGGGACCAAAGTTCATGCAAAAACGCACTGCCCAAAGGCGTGTACTAGCCACACGGCAGAGTGAATCTCCGCCACCGAGAACGGTAAGGGATCTATTTTTTCAATATGTAGAAGAGAGTATGTAGCATCTTTCATGGACATGAATTGCTGTTTCTCAGTTAAGTTAAAAGGCAGAAACAAAGCAGACGTGTTCAAAAAATGCCAGGGAACCTTACCCATTTTAAGAGTCTGCAAAGTCCAGGCAAACTGCATGACTGAACGCAATTGATTTTGACCATGACATGTCATCCTGAACAATATCAACAATAGATGAAACAATATTCTCTAATGTGTAAATGAGGGAAGACAGGGTGTTAATACTGTTGTCGACAACAGCAAGCACTTTTTCTAGATTTGCTTGATCTATTTCCCGTAGACAGGAAGCTGCTTCTATTTGTGAAAGCTTCCAGATTTCATTGTAAGTCGCATAAACAAATCGTTTTGGTCTCGGACCTCTAGGTCCCAGAACAAAGTCGGCCAGATCGATATTAGTTGTTAACAGGGATAAATGTTGTTTTACAGAATCTAATGTAGAGTGCTGCAACCACTGCTTACATAATTTACCTACTGAATATGTTGTGATAGAACGTGAATCAGAAAAACGTGGATCAGGTTTATCTTGTTTATAACCAGGAGCAGAGTTATGAAAACGCATTTGGCATGCATTAGCAGCTGCGGGCCACGCCAACCAGGCTGTGTTATCTAGTGTTGAAACATTAAATGAGTTGTTCCGAAGCAAAGCTTGCAATGTTTCGATCGAAAAATTTAAATGCAAGCTGTTGTTCGGCAACAAAGATAATACAGGCATTGTAGGTGTATTTAATTGTTTGGAAGTTGCCAGACCTAAACAAGTCGTTTGGTATATAGTACTATTTAAAAACAGTATTTGTGTCGGGATTAGGCAGGCGCGGTGTAAAGCTTCAGTACCATGCACCTGCCATGATTTAGTACCCCAAATTGATTTCAAATCAATTGTGTTTTCCCAGTGCTCATAGCCACCAACCGCTAATGCGTCCATAAAGGAGTTGGAGTACAGTAATTTGGTGTAGGTCAACATCACCTTCGGAGTTGAGGAACTGTTCAATTTAAAAGAATATGAACCCGGGTTCGACCGGTCAAAGTCTGTAAAATAGGTAAATTTATTTATCAGAGTTTGGGAGCTACCTTTTTGAGGGGTTGGGCAATGTTCCCACTGGGTGTAATTGAAATTACCTCGAGGTGTACTTGCTTTATGCAGAAAATGATTACCATAATGTTGATAGCAATACAAATCGGCATAATTAGCTGAATTCAAATACAAATCCCTCAGCTTTAAAAGCAGCATAATACTTCAAATTAGAAAATAACGATTCAATTGCATGCACATCCCAATCATCTGAATGAATATTCCTTTTAACCACATCGCCCATGGAAACACGAAGCACATTGGGGACATTAATAATCTCTGTCGGTCCATGAATTTGGAAAGGCACCGCAACCCATACGATCCCATCAGCAACTGGAAAGGCTGTAATGTTCACAAATGTGTGGTCACGCTTCATGATGTGTGAAGAAGAATGCGGAGCCAAAGTTCCAGCTACAGAGTTCACCGCAAAGCGTTCAGGTAAGTAGTGACCATTAATGAGCAAGAAAAAAACTGTCACAAAACCAATGGACATGAAGAGGAAAATCAGGAATAGCACCAACCAGATGTAGGTCCATGGAGGGATCAAAAAATTGTCTCTGAACCAGGATACAAAAATACTCAATTTGGTCGGGATAAATGACGAGGTGGAAGATGTATCAAAGGAAAAACGAGTCGGGCTCAGTGGGGTTGTAGGTAAATGAGCTACAGACTCACTTGCGGGATAAGCATACTCATTTTCCTCGTTGCAGGAGGAAGTCGGGCAGGATATCTGGTAAAGCGACTATCCCAACGGCAACATCGGCAAAAGTGGAGCCAGGAGGGCCACGAGCAGGATTTCTGGAAATTGCTGGGCATGACACAGCAGGTGTTACACTATTCAGAATCGGCCAGATGTTGTAACTTGACATTGTCCACTGAGATGTATCTGTTGTCTTTGCGACCAGGAAGCGGTGGTAAGATGACTATACGAGTACCCTTCAAGCCCAGAACTGGAACCGGTGCACGATAAGAGGGGCCAAATTCTTTTTTGTTCTCCACCTTCTCTCTGACCAGATCTCCAATCTTCGGAAACCAGCCGGCAACCGGAATCTGCAGCGCAGCAGGGTCTGTGGCTGAGGGTAAGTGTTCACTTGCAAGTCTGTCACGGGTCTCTTGTAAGTCCTGCAACATAGTAGAGTGGTTATCTACGTCAAAGATTGTGGCTGTAGCCACCATGTCTAGACCATCAAGGTCTGGCACAAACATCCTTATGCCAAAGAGCATTTCGTATGGGGTCCGCCCACCCAGAGATCTTCTAGGGAGATTATTAAGTGCACGTTGCACGCCATACAAGTGGGCCAGCCAGTTTCTGCCAGTACCTAAGACTCTAGCTGTCAAGGATTGCTTTAAGTCACGGTTCATTCGCTCCACAATTGAGTTGCCCTCAGGCCTGTATGGAGACGAAAATTGCACAAGCACCCCCATAGACCTCATAGCGTCCTTGTACGCCTTAGAGGCGAACGCTGGACCTTGGTCGGAATGGAAGGTGCCACAGGCAAAAATTCCCACAAAGACACGCAGATCCCTGATGACATTTCGAGCGTCAGCACTTCGTTGTGGCCAAACCCAGATGAAACGTGTGCACGAATCAACTGCAACTAAGATGTATTTATATGCAGTATCAGAAGAAAATGGACCGCAGTGATCAAGATATACACACCCAAAAGGTTTGTTGGAAATGCAGAGCTGTGTTTGTGGCGGACGTGTAACCGTAGAGGGCTTAATTTGCTGACAGATGTCACAAGAAAGGACATAATTACGGGTCTGTTTGTATAAGCCACGCCACCAATAACGCTGCTGCAAGAGTGAAACAGTGGCCGACACTCTAGCATGGGCCGAAGCAAAGCCATCGTGTGCGGCCGATATCTAAGAATTTCTGCGGTCCGCGTTGGGAATCAGCCGATCACCAACGTCTGGAATTCTTACATAAGGAACCTGGTCGGGACTTAGATGATAAGAGTATTTGGAAGGGAAACCCTGTGGGTAGTTAGAACCTCCCGTTGTTGCAGCAATAGCTGCCAAAATCTCATTATCTATTTTTGTCATGGATCTTGTAACGGCTGATACTGAGCACGTGGCTACTGCTAATTTGGCAGCTTCATCTGCCAAACTGTTACCGACAGTGTGCGCGCCCACACGCTGGTGGCCATGAGTGTGAATCACCTGTGTGAGCGGCAGACATCGTTTAAGATCTGCCACTCGAACCCAAAGCATTTTATGCTTAATTGCGCTGCCTTTAGAATCTCTATAGTCATTCTGAGACCAAAAGAACAAGTTGTCATTAAAAAACTGAACACAGTAGTATGAATCGCATACAATAAGTGTAGTCACATCAGGGTCTGCAAACTCAAGTGCGAGCACTAAAGCACGCAACTCGGCCAATTGTGCGGTACTGTCGCCCAGCGCCTGCGTGTGCACAACACTGGACTTGAACTCTCTGTTCACTATTTTACCTGCCACAATAGCGCACGCCGCTGAATAAGCATGCTTAGAACCAGTGGCCGGTTGCGCAGAACCATCTGTGTAAATGATACATTTGTACTCCTCAAGCGGCAGCAAAGAAGGAGGATGAACAAACTCATACTGTAAAAACTCCTGTGTCTGCAGAGAAGCATCAAAGATGAAGGTGACATCCGGAGACGTCAAAGAAGTAGCCCATTGTATCCAACGGGGGTGCAAAGCCGTAGAGTTTGGTACACTTGCCTTTGTCACTGCCTCAAGGGCAGGATATGGTGTTACTACCAAGATGCGTTTACCCTGTGCCAGTGCGCGTTCCTTAAGAATCGCCATTTGCACTGCAGTCAGAATTTTCTCCACAGTGGAATAGCGCAACTCGGCTGAAGTGTAAAGATGTGACTTGTATGCAATAGGTACTGTATCACCTTCGTTAAATGTCAAGTAAGTGAAACCCACTGCCCCTGGTACAATTCTAATCACCAGGTTCGTGTGGTTATCACGAGTTAACAAGAACTTAGATTCAAGGAGATCAGACTGCAAAGATTGCAGAATAAGTGAATGTTCCGGAAGCCAGCATGACTTTGAAAAAGTCGGTTGTATCAAGGCATAGAGAGGTTTGATACGCTGGGCATATTCGGGAATGTAAGAACGCCCGAAGTTCAAAAATCCCACCAAAGACTGAAGTTTTTTCAGGGTTGTTGGAGGGCGCAGAAGTGCGCACTTCTCCAGGAAGTGGGGCGCTAAGCCCCTACCTTCATTGTTGAGCTCTTAGCCCAAAAACAACACAGTATATTCTGCGATGTGCGATTTGGAAAAATGTAATTTGTAACCTTCGACCGCGAACTCCAGAATAATGCGGTCTACACGGGAAAGATGCGGTCATAATTTGTCATCTGTCAGATAGATATCGTCGACGTACGAATACGCATCTGGGTCTATGCTGTCCAACAAAGAGACAACACGAGCGGCGAAGACACCTGGGCTGTTCTTGTAGCCCATAGGCAAACGCCGAAATTTAAATTGTTTTCCACCGGAAGTGAAAGCGCTCCATTGGCTGCACTCCTGGGATAAATTGTGGGTGTAAAACCCATTGGAAAGGTCAAGTGTCGTTTTATATTTTTTACGAACTAGACTGTCTACTAGCGCAGAACTATGGGTATTCTGTACTGCAAAGGTTCGACAATGAGAGTTCAAATGCCGGTAATCCAAAACTAAACGGTAAGACCCATCGGATTTAGAAACCGCAAAAAGGGGATTATTCATTGGTGACACGCATGTTTCAATTACTCCCTGATATTCTAACTGTGTCCGAATTTCGGAAACGGGACCCTTTGCTTCCCGTCTGATGGGATATTGGGGTTGAGGCTGTGGCATAGACCGCAATGGTATTTTATGTGGGGGAGAATCCTCATCCCAGCCCACGTGATTACGGTACAGTGCCGGGGCCATAGCCCATTCCGCTGCTAGAGCCTCCGCTTTGTCCTTGGGGACATGACGTGAAAAGCTCGGAAGGACCACTGCCTCCCCTTTAGGAGCAGCTAGAACAAATGGGGGCGGCCAATCCGCCTCCGCTAATAAAATGTCATAAGAAGAGGTCAGATTGTCCCAAAAAATCCCTTTTATTACACGCTCAATGTCACCTTCAATTTGGAGAACAATGTTAAAAAGTCTATCAGGGGGTGCCACTCGGGTGTCTGCTGTCTCGACAGTAATGAAAATGTCAGTTGCTGTCGCCTCCACATGAGGACGTAGTGCTTCCCGCACTATGGTAACTTCCGCGGCGCTGTCTAGCAGCGTCACCGCCCACGTCCAATTCAGGAGTCTCGTTCTCACCGTCTGTGGCATATCTCGCTGTTAAAGCAGCAACTTTTTTCTTCTGGAATTGTGGGCGAGAACGTGGAAACTCTTCTTTTTTCCCTTTTCCAGGCTGTCGAGGTGGGTCTCGTCCCGGTGGGGCGTCACGACCCCTGCCTCTTTCCTGTCGCTCCCCTCCACCAGCCTGTGAGGTCGATGGTGCCTGTGAAGAATGAGGAGAACGCTGATCAGGAACCTGAAATCTGTCAGGAGACCTAATTCTCGCCCTGTCGCGCAAATCATATGTGGGTTCAGAAGAAGCGGAAACCGGAGACGCGCCACGCGACCTTGGTTTTTGTTGTTGCTTCCCGTTTCTTTAACCTCCAATTCTTTTTAGAAAAGAAAGGTTTCTCGTCTGTACTAGACTGAGTTTTTTGTTGAATCTGTGGTTGAGTTTGCGTTTTAGCAAAAGGCTTAACTCCCAAACTATTGCCGCCAATGGTTTTATAAGCCTGTGCAATAATTTTCGGTAATTCGCGGGGCTTGTCCGGTTCTGGGACTAAAGCCAAGGCATTAGCTACTTGAAAGTTAACTGCATCGCCCTTGACGTTTGCAAGGATCAAATCAGCCACTACGTCGAACACTCCCACTAGTGTCATCCCCAACTCTACAGCCGCTTCAGGGCCATGTTCATCTTGAACACGCTTAATCACGGTGGGGAGGACTGTCATGGATGGAGTGCCGAAACACTTTGCATACACTGCCGCAAATACCCTACCCCAGTTGTTACATTCAGTCAACTCGGGAATGAAGTCTTTTGGCAAACTTATAGTCAAAATCCTGTGTTTTTCCACAGGAGAGGTATTTGGAAACACTGCCTCCAGCTGGTCAAATTTTTCAGCAAGCCAATAAGGTAAATCATCCTTATTCTGTGGACGCTTGCCCATCACCGAATTAACCATGACAGGGCTTATAGTCACACCGCCAGGTCCAGCTGGATGCGCTACAACTCCAGCAGGGGCCATCTGTACGTTGCCTATAGCATACTGTACTAATGCCCTGTGTACACCTACCAAAGACGCGTGCAAAATGCGCAGTTCATCAATAGGAACTGTCAAAAAATGTGGATGTGGGGTATACCCGGCCAAAACAGGCCAAGCGGCCCCATCTATCGATAAAGGGCCTAGTCTAATTGGGGTGACCAGGTGTGGGAGGGCGCCATTAAACCAAATTCGGTGTTGCCATGCCGTAAGTGGAACTTCAAGAGCCTGATAAGGCCGGTAAATATTAGGAAGGGCCATGGCGGAATACTCGTGGAACAAATCATCAGTTCCATCGACCGCCGGAAAATTGACCCAAGAATAAAATACCTCAAAGTGGTTAGCCGGATCAGCTTGTACCACAAAGATAAGTGCGACACCCGCGTCTGGCACTCCATAGGCTGTTAAATGAGCCCTGAGAGCGGCGCGGCTATGTGCCGCAATATTCACAGCCATCAAGACTAAGAATGTAGGACAACCTAGTGGGTGGCAGCGCAATATGGGGTTAACATTAATGAAAATACCTTTTAATAACTTCAAGTTTGAATGAACCTATAAAAACATCAATATAGGAGGTTACACCCTCACAACCGTTTCCGGAAACAGAAGTGAAGGGTATTGTGGACAAGCATAAGCACTACTCAAGCGTCTCGCAGATAAGAAGCCCACCACGTTGGTGGCGCCATGTTGCGGGGATTCTGCACATATACAGAACTATGCGCAGGAAAATAGGACCTCGGTGTATAGCGGTGTACCAACCATCCACCTTAGTGCCCACAATCCCAATCCGACTAGCTATAGTGTCACATTCGTTCTCCGTACTACAGCGAAGCTACGAATGATTAGACATCCCAGAACACGGACTCTCTCAGGAATCGCAGGAGCAAGAACACTCTTTCATCTCTCACTCATACTTGTCCACAACGTACGTATTAAGAGACACAGTATAGTTTAAAATGTTTATTTCAACTATCGTGCTCTAAGACACAGTACACGTGCCAGTACTAGCAGCATAATGCATAAAGTCAAAACAGTAAGCATTGTTACAATTCCATAGAATACAAACGGGGACAGCATTTTATAATGACAGTGGATGAAGGACTATATGGCCTTGCCACCCTCCCCGTGCTAGTAACTAGTTTATTATAAAAATAGAAGACCTCTGGGCTTTAATCGGGGGACCCCCATACCTCCGGAACGAGATGCAAGGTTTACATCATAAGACAAGCACAGCTCTTCTCTCTGGAAAGGTTTTTCTGCAAGTGCCTCTAACAGCGCGAACACTATCTTAAAAGCACCCAAAATTCTCCAGCGCAGCTGTGTTTCATGTTATGTCTAAGTGCGAGGGGCTGACCAGAACAGCAACAATAAGGGACGTTGTTTTTCGACCTTGTACATTTTGTGCAGACAAAACCCACAGAGGACATCAGAAAAGGTGAAAGGCAGAAATGCAGACAGTTCTAATGTGAACGGGCACAAGCAGAGTCTGGAAGAACAGAGTCACGAAGTAACGTGCACAAAAAGAGGCATCATGGCAGCCAGGCCTAAGCTAACTTAGCAATGTTGACAATGAGGCCACAATCCACACTACAAAGGGGCTAGTAAATAAGCTCCATATTGGCTATTTTATAAGCTCCTTACGCCACTACTACGTCACTTTTTCTCATATTAAAAGTGACACACTGGCGGCGCAAGGGTCTTGTAAATAAGCCACGTAACGTTTAAGTCAGGGATCTATTTAGTAAACAGATTCCAACCCTAGCTGCCTGTAACTTTTAAAGTCTCAAGGGCATTTTTACCTCCGGAAATTTCAAGGATTTTCTGAGTTCCGGCTCCAAAAACTTGCTTTTTTTTTAGTTTTGTAACCTTAAGGGATCTTTATTCTTAGCAAAAATGAAATGCTGTCATAAAACTTGAAGTGTTCAAGGGATGCCAACTGCCCCTCGAGTCATCTTGGCTTTACCTTAACGGGGGGAGGGGCAGAGGGGAGGGGGGTGTGTTCTACCCAGGGCACGAGTCGGGGTACCACGCTGGTGGACGGCATCCCCCCACTTATTTTACAGTCCACCCCGCTTATCAAAACGCCGTCCACCCTACTCATCAGAACGCCGTCCGCCCTGCCCTGCTCATCAAAAGCGTGATAATTCCTCCATACAGGGACCTTAAGTCACAGGCTTAAGTACTGAGCAGCTTTAATTGTTAAATCTTGCAATATGTGCAAATGATAGATCTGCTGCACATGATGTCACTTCCTGCCGTGATGCCACTTCCTGTGACACCACCTAACTTGGAGAGTCCCCCCACTTCTTTTTTTAGGACTTGTGCCCTGGCTATAAGGGGTATAGTGTTTACGCAGTTAAAGCGTGTACAGTGTTCTAGACAAGTCAATTATTTACCAATCTCACAGCAGGGTGTGTACTCTGTGTTTAATAAATTACTCTTCCTTGTTCACATGCCTGGAGAGCACTCCTTACAACATAACGATCTTGGGTCTCCAAGGATGTGACTCATTGATGTAAGGCCACTGTCTCTTGGCTTGAAGAGGCAACTACTAACTGTTGCTGTTTATAGGCAGTGCCAAGGACACAGGAGAGTTCCAAGGGCTTTCTTTATTTTTACTCAGAAGGAACTGCAGTATAATCAATCTGTCCACTTTATGAGGCTGGAGCCCTTAGAATTGTAATGGATCCGAAGCAGTCCCTTGCCCTTTTTGGGGAAAGCAATGCACCACGGGATGGGGGTAAGTGGAAGCAGATTGACCCTGTTTCCTTACCTAGGGTGGAGAAATGGATAGCTACAAGGAGGCTGCAAAATAAAGTGGGAAATTGTGAATTGATATAGATACCTATCATAGTACATTTCCTAAAAAATCTCTCCCCCAACCTCAGTATTACTCCTCATTTATTCCTGGCAAAACACCTGCAGTTGAGGACAATTTGATTTACTTAAAACATCCGGAACCAGAAGGAGCATAAGCATAGGGATATGGTTAAGGTCTGCAAAACACATCTATACAATGACAAATGGAAGCAATCACAGAATTGAGAGAAGTTTTACCTCTCTGGGAATAGGGTGGTTCAACAGAATCAAAGTTAAAGACAAGAAAGTCCCCCACAAGCCAAGCCAGGGCATCGACTGAGACAGTATTGAAGACGAAACATTATCTAAAGGATCAGCATCCAGAAGACTTGCAGGAACAAGGAGGAAGAAAAGTCTTCTACAAGATGTCTATACATCAAGGATATTGCTGAGACAATCTCTTTGCACCTCAGACTCTTACATTTGTGTTGGGATCAACTAGGGCATCCAGGTGTATCAGACAGGCCTTTGCACAACTGTGGGTGGGTTTAGGAGAGGCTAAGCACACACCTCACTTATGATGCTTGGTCCTGAGGGTGAGGAGTTACCATGTCTTGCCTTCTCTAAACTGGCTGCCTAGACTGCCCTTGAGGATTATGCCAGCTGCCACCCTGGCCATCGTCTTCACCATGGAGTCCTCCGACTCCTACAGGTGCTGTGCCTAGCCCGTACAGGGACAGCATGCTGCCAGGTGGTGCAAGGGTCAGATATTGGGGGGGCTAGTGGCACCGCACACAGCCCTAAAAGTGGAGTCCAAAAGGAAAAAATTAATAAAATATGACTCAAATTTGCAGAAACTAATTTTATGGGTCACTCGGGGAAGCGATGCATTCATTTCTAAAAAGGAATACAGTCCCATCTCAATGACAGTCTATGGTGCTACTAATGGTCGGTGTCATCTAACAGTATTGAGAAATAGATCTTGTTACCCAAATCCCAGCAGGAAGACTGTCTTCTGGCTCTCCCAAGTATCACTGCACTGTATATTACTGGTGAACCCCTCAGTCTCTCCATCCTTATGTGGTGTGTTATCAAGTGTGATGAGTACATGCAAAATAGTGTATCCACGTTGTGGTTTGATTCTGCATATAATATAGCCCTTAAAACTGTAGGTTGCTCAATGCACTTAGCAGTATTCAAAGTTAGCCATCTCGCCACTCCATGCGTGTCCCAGTGGGCCACTCCTAGGACTCCCCCTCCCACTAGATATAATTACCAGGCTATGTGCAGGGTCTGTCTGTGAATCGTCGTGAGGCAGGTAAATGAGTTACTTGGCCTCAATTGGGGTATGTTATTCATAAGGAAATCAAGAACTGAAAGCGTACAAATTGGATTTCTTGAAGGTTGAGTCTACTCTGTGAAAGGAGCAGCCAAGCATGCACTAATCACTGCAAATCGCTCTCCATGCTGCCTACACAGCACAACCCACCCCACACCCTTCGAACGAGTTTAAAGAACTGTTTAAGGCTGTGGAGGAAGGGGCCAAGTGTTCGGTGCATGGAGCAGTCATTGAAGAGCTGTAAATCACCCATTTAAGAGGAAGACTCATTTGTTTGTCGAAATGGTTTGATTTTAGGTAGCTCTCGTTTAGAAAACACGCCACTTAAAGTCAACAGGGAAACTACTTTCTGTTTTGTAAAACTCCCTCTTCTTTGTCCCCAAGTTGGCAAGTGGTGCTAGGGCGACAGCTCTGCCTATGAAGCTTTGGTCGCTTGCACAGTTAAATATTTGGCACATTACTGCGTATCAAAGCCGCCCTGGTAGGGTCGGTGTCCACAGGAGTGGACACCTTTTTGCTATAATAATATATTTTTTAAAACATGCTTACCTGTCTGCTACCTACAAACACTCAATCTCAAAAACGCAACCCGAAGTCTGCTGCCCTTTGTTGATTTTTTAACCGATGCCCTTTTTCTTTAACGTTAGCACTTCCGGGTCGCATAAAAACTAATGCCGTGGTGGAACATATTTGGTGAGTTGTTGGACGTAGGAGGTGCCGTTGATCTGTAAGATCGTCTACGATTGGACCGTTGAACACACCTCAGCCAATCCTGGTGCTACGCGCAGAATTCCGAAGGTCTTATTGGCTGCGTCTTCCGCGCGGGCCATTCTTTTTCCGCGGCAGGCGCCGCTTTAGCTGCCTGGGTACGTCTTACGAGAGTGAGTCAGAGGTCTCGGTGGTGACATGCGTCCTTTACCCGCAGGCGGTTCTGGATAGGACGGTGGAAGGGAAATGTCCAGGGCCGGCCACGGGTGGTCAGAGTGAGCGATGAATGCGTATTGGTGAAAAGACCAGTCTGTTTACGGTTGACAGGGCCTGGCTGGTGCCCATATCCTCAGGGTTCTGACTCGACAGTGACTGCCGTAGGAGGCTTGACCTAGGTCGACAGGATACGGGACGGTTGATCTAGAAGGTCATGATATTTTTGACTTTTTCCCCATTACTGCTGCATTAACTGCCTAAGGGTGTAGAACTGCATGTGAGACTTCTGGGCATGAGTGGCTGGGCAGGTCACGTTCCCTCTGGTTTCATTGCAGTTCAGATGCTCCATGGCACCTATACACAGGTCCTGTTCTGCATTGCTCTCGTGCAAGTCACATTCTCAGTAGCTAGGGTGACCAGCTGGCATGAAGACATATTCTACAGTTTTAATCGCATCCTAGTTTTATCACTCAAACCTCTATTTTGTGCTCATCTGTTGTCCGCTTGTCATAAAAACTTCCCTATAATTCATGCCAAATTCAATTTGAACCTTGATGATTTTACATCTGTGCAACTATTAACTCACAGGCAGGTCCGTAGCCTTTTGCAATTTATCAGACGCACTATTCATGTGGTTGCACATATTGTGAATGCACTGACCACTTTTTAAATTATTTTCGTCTGAAGAGGCTACCTCCTACATTGACGAATCTGTTATTTTATCTAGAGCTTGGCAAAAAATGCATCCCAAATTGTTACGTCAGGCTTTCAAGTTCTCTCATAACTTGATCACCTTGATTCCAGTTACGCTAACTATTTTAATTGGACTAACATAACTTCAGGTCAAATGGCGCTCCTTACCAAATATATACAGAGAGTAAAAATTAAATCTTGCCTTTGTTTACTCAATCCTTAGCTGAACAACCACTTGAGGTTCGCCAAGCTAAGCAAAAATGGCAAGCCCACTATTCGTCAGAGCTCAAACTTCAATTTGTAGACAAAGTGTAATAATATAACAAAAATTGGTAAATGTAGGTTTCGCCTATGTGATAAATAATATCTTTTTTAAGGGGGAGGAGGGTAAGTTTTAAGTTGGTGAGCAGTTGTGCAATATAAGTTAAAAAAAAACTCTGTAAAAGTGTTATGTCTTTTTTTTTTTTTTGAGAAACGCAATGTATTGTATCTGGTGGTTATGCAAAGCGGTCCTGTACCTTTGGGTGATGTTGTGAAAGTCAGAGTATCAATATTTTAGGTGAAAAATGGCTCCACGCATTGCCCAATCCCATTTAATATATTTTCATTCTTGTTCAGCAATAAAAGTTGGTGTCACTGTGTACATGATGCTTGGGATTATTATGTAAGTATTTGATTTGCCCTGCAATTTGTGTGCTAGCAATGTGTGAGCCGGTTTTCACCAAAAAGATTGACACTCTATCTTTCACAACATCACCCAAAGGTACAGGACCACTTCATTTAACCAATAGATACTGCACAATATATTGCCTTTCCCAAAAAACAAGTCCTAACACTTTTACGGAGTTTCTTTAACTTATATTGCACAACTGCTCACCAACTTAAAACTTACCCCCAAAAAATGTTTTCATTACATACGCCTACTCACCTAATACTTTAGAGCAAAAACAGAGTAGAATGAATACGAGTCCTATCTAGAAGAGCATATTTTGCAAAACAAAGTGAAAGTGTGAGAAGGGGAAAATATATTACCTGAATGAAATTGCATATTATATTGTCATTGGCCCAAGACTAAAAGTACAATTAAAAAAAATAGATAGAAAGACTGTGTTGTATGGTAGACACACTCGTAAACTAGGTACGCTCCAAAGATTAGATGCCTCATTTCCACCTGAATGAACCAATAGCAACCACCTAAAACTACATCAGATTCCAATCACCCCTAATCCAAACATTTCTCACCATGTCAAGATGATTGCAGTCAACAAGAATTCCCAGAATCTATATTTCTGATATCACTGTGATATCACAAGTATACAAATAGAAGCAATTCGCTATGTAAAAAGTGATCACAAAATAACATATAATTCAGTTGTTAACAATAGCCTCTGATATTAACAGTGTTTAGAAAAAAATAGAAAGGCGGGTTTGTTTCATCATTGGCACGTAATCCGGGCTGACTGCTGCTCTGTGGGTCACCTTTGAAATTCCAATTAAGACAGAATGGAGCTCATGTATTCCTTTAGACACTCCAGCCTGAGACAATGCTGCACTGCTTCGTCGGGGCCATGAGGTGCTATAAA
Source organism: Calotriton arnoldi (assembly GCA_963921515.1). Lineage (NCBI taxonomy): Eukaryota > Metazoa > Chordata > Amphibia > Caudata > Salamandridae > Calotriton > Calotriton arnoldi. Next base: position 2,101,800 of record CAWUFW010001618.1, read on the forward strand.
AACTAATTAAATAGTCACCTATACTCACGCTCACAGACAATATGTGGTGGAGACTTATCTACACACTGGTAAGGGCTTCGGATTTTCAGAAAGATGACACATTTCAAAATAATACATGGTTACTTAAAAAATCTTATTGAGAATACAAAACTAGGGCATTCTGCACGGTGTAAATCTAACTACCCATAGACTGAGACAAGGCACGCTAAATGTATCTATGCACAGCGTGGGCCCCGGGATGTATATGAAGCACACGCTGCCTGGTGCTTCTATTTTAAGACGTTAGCCATCCTATAACAACACTCCCTACTATTTTTGACCCTGTCACGCCATGGTGAAACCAGAAACAGGGTCTGTGTAACACAGAGACTAAAGGCTTGTTTCTTTTGTGGCAACCATCTTTGTTTTCGTGCAGCGACTATTACATGGCAAACAGCAATCATACGGCTCTATAATATGAAAATATTGTATGCCACACAACGCTGCCTTGCTGAAGGCTTTCCATGCAGAGTGGAGATAGGAATCAACCACTGCGCAAGAAGAAACAAATGTATGAAACTAAATGATGAATAGCAATGTGCAAGCAGTAGTAACAAAACCCCCCCCCCAAAAATTGTATTTCAACATTCTTCATTACTCTGATCCCTTTCTAAGGTAATTCACGTATCTGAAAATACTCCGCTTAATAGTAATGAATATGAAATATGCACATTTTGTAAGGAAGAAAAAAATGCTTAAAATTGGTTTCATTTATTCACCTCCTTTGGGTCACATAATCAAAGCAGAGCCTTGCTCAATGCCCACAGTTTCTCCTGCTTGCTGTAACAGGAAGAAATGGTGCCAATATCTAGATAATTGGGCTAAAGTTTCCCCCTCCCTCCTAACTGAAACTGTCAGATACTGCACGAAGGCACAAAGAAACAGAAAGGGAAACAAGCCGGGATAGCCAATGACTTCGAAGCTTTGCGGAGGGAGGGGCTCAGGGCTGAAAGCGAGGCTTGGAGTGTGATGTGTTCCAAGCCTTGTTTAATAATAAATGAAAGGAAAAAAAAATAGCTGGCATGCACACTTGAAATGCATGCAGCCAGGGGGAGAATGATTATGTAAACGTGCTGTGCAGGGGAGATTATGTAAACCGGCACTGCGCAAGCGCTGTGCAGGCACAACATTTCTGTGCAGGCACAACATTAAAAAAAGTGCCCCAGAAGCGGATAGAAACAGTTCTTCGGTGATGGGAAACTGATGAGACGCACACGAGGAACAAGCATTGGTAAATGAAGGAAACAGTATGTTGCAGCCAATAGAATTGGAGGAAAAGTAAGTAACAAGCACAGGAACCAATGAAAAGCAAGGATGCAGGGGATGTAAGCCCCTTTTAAGATTTATATTAAATATAATAAATTTCACAAGCACAGCACAAGCGCTGTGCAGGCGCGACCTGAAAAGGTTGTTCACTTGATGCACTCAGAGTTTTTCCGCAATAAACGTGCAAAAATAAAAATGTAAAATAATTGAGGAACTAAGCACTCCACCCTCAGTTGCTCTTTTTATACTCAAGAATTCTGTAATTCTTTAGAGCACTTCTTTATTGACAAAGTGACTGATTCGCTCCTTTGTTTTAATTAATCATTGTTCCCATACTCCTCACCCAACATTGAATCACTGTCTCTAATTTCCTTTGAGAATTTTAACAGTTTTGTACTTATCGATCTATACTGCATCATTAAGAAATGCCCGTCTGGTTCTCCTAGTGACCCTATGCCGCCTTAAATTATGTATCTTAAAATTCCTGACATTAATAAGGCCGTATTACAAGTTGTCATTATGTCATTGCCCTACGATGTAGTTCCTTCCAAACTAAAACAAGGTGAGGTGAGACCAATTCCTAAAAGATCAACTTAGACCCTGAATTGCCTTATAATTATAGGCCTATTACTGTCCGGCCTATGGTGGGCAAAGTCGTGGAGAGTGTTGTAACAAACAAACTATGCTCTTTTCTAGAGTCCGACATCCTCCTGAATGATGCACAAGCAGGGTTTTACCCCATTGGAATACAGAATCAGCTCTTTTTACAGAGCTAGTGTTGCCATTGGAAGCCCAGTAATTTTACAAAGAATCCTAGAAATGTTGAGCCCGGTCACTGTAGTACTAAGGGTCTTATTTTTTAAAATTGCCTGCCTCTCAGCAAAAGGCTCGTCCAAGTGGCGAGTGCATCGTGCGGAAAATACTCAAAATGGCAGCCGCGCTCCTCCCAAAAAAACATGGGAGGTGTCAAGAGCGGACAGAACCTGTCTGTGAGGACCCCACTGAATCACGCCACTCTCCAGGATGGGCCAAGAAGAAGCAGTAGCGCTCTCCACTCGTGGGTTCTTCGTCAGGGAAGGTAATTCCCTGAGGGGAATACGTGCCAGGATCAAAATCGAGGACCTGTGGACTGCATGACCACTGACCTCAACAAAGTGTTCTGTCTCAATGAGAGGATTTAAGGAGATGCCTCGATATCGGGATCTCCATCGAAACGTCTCCTGCATGTGATTCTAAGTTAGAATCCACACAGGAGCACCCCCCGGCCCATGCCCCACAGACTTTTTAACCTCAGAAGAGATCAGCCACCAGCTCACCACCTTCCTCATTGCCTTCATCGCCACAGCCACCTTTCCCTATGCCTGGAAACACGCAGATGTTAGATCTCTCCTCAAGAAACCCTCAGCAGACCCCAGCAAGCTCCAGAACTGCAGTCCCATCTCACTGCCCCCATTTCCTGCCAAAGTCCTGGAGAAGACCATGAACTTCCAATTTACCAAACACCTGGAAAGAAACAACTTGCTGGACCCCATTCAATCAGGTTTCAGCCCATCACAGCACCGAGACAGCCCTCATTGCCGCAACAGATGACATCCGCATCCTACTCGACGGAGAAGAATCAGCCACCCTGAAGCTGCTCGTCCTCACTGCGGCCTCCGACACAGTCTCCCACCACACACTCATCGATCAACACACTCAGATGGATGGCATCCTTTCTCACAGGTCACACCCAGAGAACCTGTCTCCCTTCGCCCCTCCCCCCGCACCTCACAACCCAAGCACACCATCTGCAGCGTCGCTCAAGGCTCATCACTCAGCCCAACCCTATTCAACATCTACACGATACCACTCGCAGACATCGTCAGATCCCACAACATCAACATCTCCTGCACCGACGATACCCTACTCGTCCTCTTGCCCTGAGCGGAACCCACCTCGACAAAGACCAACTTTCACAACTGTAGGAAGAACACCTCAGCCTGGATGAAGGACACCTGCCTGAAGCTCAAAACCGAAGTTCTGACCTTCGGCAGACACACCGCACTCTGGAACGACTCCTGCTGGCCATCACAATTCGTACCCACCCCACTCCGAAAGACCACACCCGCAACCTCTGCATCATCCTGGACAGCGAACTCTCCATGAAACGTCAGGTCAATGTCGTCTCCTCAGCCGGTTTCCACATGCTCCACAAAGCCTTCAAGCGCTCCCCTTCAGCACCAGGAAAATGGTGACGCATGCCCTCATCACCAGCCGGCTGGACGATGGCAACACACTCTACGCAGGCACCACCACAAAACTCACAAAAAGACTTCAGACTATCCAGAACGCAACAGCCAGACTGATCCTCAACCTACCCAAGAGGACTGCATCACCCAGCACCTGAAGGAGCACCACTGGCTCCCTATCCAGAAGAGATGCCAATTCAAGTTTCAGACTCACACCTACAAAGCCCTCCACGACCAAGGACCAGCCTACATGAACCGCCGCCTGAATTTCCACCAACCTACAATGAACCTATGCTCCGCTCACCTCGCACAGATACCACGCATCCGCCGTTGCCACTCCGGAGGACGCTCCTTCTCCCACTTTGCCGCCAAAGCCTGGAACACCCTCCCCCTCTGCACTTCACCATCATTGACCCAATTCAGGAATTGACTCAAGATCTGGCTCTTCAACTAAGTCCCACAGATTAGCACCTGGGTACCCTCTCCGGTGACAAGCATCGCTATATACATACAGCTTGGTTGATTGATTAGTAGAACAAAGAATTGTACTATAGAAGCATTCCATTTCTGGTATGTTTAAAACACTCTGGAGTTAGTTACCGGTCGGCTGGCTAAGGCTGAGGTTGTAATCCAATAAACCTACTGTTTACCACTTTCTTTGGTGTGGTAATGCCTTTTGTTAAATGTCACACTGGCGACGACGGGTCTGGGTACACCTCAACATGGAGATGGAGAGCCGAAAGTAGTTTGCAGGAATTTTGTTGGAACAAAGGTGAAGACGGGAGACTAACCTTGATGCTGCAGGCGGAGAATTGAAGTGCCATATAGCGGTTTGTGGGCAATCAGCTGAAAGTCAATGCGTTGCATATTTGTGCGGCTGAGGTGGAGACTGCCATATGAGGTCATGTAAGGTAAGCCGTGGTGTTCATAACATCAGGGGAGGCCTGTGGAGAGAAACAGTAACGCTCTGCCCGCGTTACTTGGACCATATCTACGCTTCAGCAGGAAGCAACATGACACCTGATGGCACGGTGTAACCGATGTGAGCAACGCAAGGCATGCAAGCATAGTTAACAAGGGCTACCAGCTGTGAAAATTACATTCAGCATAAAGGAGCGCTCATTTTGGAGGGATTTACTGGACATCCAGAGTGTTATAGTGCTTTGCGTAAAGCGTTCTTGAAGAAACTGACACGGACCCGACCTGCCTGATATTTTCTAATGGAAATTTGCACACCAAAAATGTACAATGGTTCTTTGACGTGGCTGTCCTGGCACACCAAAGCCTGTTGCGTGTATCTCGGTGACAGGCACACCTTAATTGGCAACGCGGTTCAAATATAAAGGACATTTGGTGCGGTGAGTGAGTTCTCTGTACTGCATAATTTCCAACAGACAATTACAATTTGTCCGGCCTGTTAACAGTGACAGGCACACTTCGTTAATTTTTATTTTGCAGTGTTTTAAATGACTCTTTAGTTTGGGTTTAAGTGGTGGTCTAGATACAGTGTAATCTATAGTGTTCATTACACTCTCATGATCATAAAGTCTTCGTTCCAGGAGTTAAAATGTAAATTGTAACTCCACCACCATTTTTTGTAAGTAGCCCAATAGAGCCACCTATATTATGGAGCAAAGGGAAGAAGATGTTCAAACATTATGTGAGGGTGTGTGGTCCAACATTAAGTGCGGAGAGGAGGCATGCTTTGTTAATGCATTATTTAGGGGTTGAGGGACTGGAGGTCATGAAAAATCTTCTTGAGTTGAGTATTGAAAAACAAAGGAACTTAAACGAATACGAAATTTGTTTATCAACAATGGATAGGCATTTCCTTCCAAGGGTGAGCACAATAATGGAGAGATATTATTTTGGGGAAACAGGAACAAGGAAAAGATGAGACGGTAGAGGAGTACATTACTAGTCTTAGGAAACTGGCTGCCACATGCAAGTTTGGAGCAATGTTAGACGAGTGGATTCACAATCATTTTGTGTAAAGATGTGGCAGTGATGAAATCAAGGAGGCATTATGGTTGAATGATGAGCCACCTTTGGAGGAAGTGCTATTGGTGGCTAAGTAGCATGGAATGTATCTCGAAGTGTGTCTCGGAAAAGTTAAAAAAATGGGGCAGTTTAGGAAAGGTAGAAGAAGTGGTGTGTAAAATTAAAAAAAATGTGTGGACAAAGAGAAAGATGTGCACACAAAATTCACAGGAGAAGGCTTTAGGTGTGACCGCATTGGTCATAAAGCTAATGCCAGTGAGTGTCTAGCATTGAGAGTCTATTGTAATGGCTGCGGGAAAAAAGGGTATTTCTATAAATGTTTTCGCAACAAAAATAGGAAAAATGTAAAGAAGGTTAAAGAAGTTACACAGGAAATTGTATTCCAAATAAATAGGTTACATGACAATGTAGACCATGCCAGTGAGAATGTGGTGATGGATGGTGTAAAAGTGTTGATGAGGTTTGATTCCTGTTCGCATTTGACGATCATATCAAAGAGCACTTATGAGCGGTTCTTTGAAGAAAGGAACACATTGCATGTTATGGATGTGATCCCAGGGGTTTATGGGGGTCAGCCGATTAAAATGTTGGGCTATTTTGAGGGTTGTCTGGAATTAAGAGGAAGATATGTGTTAGGAAAGATTTATGTATCAAATAAAGGTGGCAACTTACTGGCAGGGTGTTGGAACCGGGTTTACCGAGTCCGCCACGGTAGCATGGCGCGAAGCGGGAAAGCACGCGAAGGCAATGTGTAAGGCAGTTGTGCAGCACACTCTTACTCTGACTCAGAAATGCGAACGCAATAACATGATACCACACCAGGCTTTTGTATTTAAAATCAAGATCTTTTATAAATAAATTAAGTTGGCATTAGATGAGGCAGATTAATTCAGATCTACATTCAAATTCATTGCATTACTCAATTGGTGCACATTTTAAATAAAGCATCATAGCTCATCAACATTGTAGGCCACTAAGAGGCCGCAGGAATTATCTCCTACACGTAGCACTTAATAATGATCTCAAGGTACGTTAATAAAACAGGGGCCTAGACATGCAGTTCACTTTAGCATATTCAATTACTTAAAAGAAGGCTTTTCACTTTACATTTAAATAGGCCTGCATTAATCTAGGCGCGCCCACATTCAGTACAGTGGGCGTCGCAATTCCAGTACACCTGTAACATAAAACACTTCAACTCAATTCAATTAAATACTTTCCCCCTGTGGTAAAAGACTTCGCAGTTAAAAGCATGGCCTAGGCAGTAATTACAATAGGCATCTGCAATAAGTTATTAAATACTATAGGGAACCCCTCGACATGTCCAGTATCCTGGGGCTTCTATGACCCTTAGGGGTTAACTTTAGGCTAGGCCCACTCCTCTCCGGGGCCTCGCCTCATGGGGAAAGTTATACAATTACTTATGGGGTTAATGGTGGCCCCCGGCCCCCAGTGGCGTTTTGTGGGCCCTAGGGGCCTCCTGGGCTCACCTGTGGTGTTGGTCGTTGGTTGCGCTTCAGGGCGACTGGCACTCCCCAGGCCCGGCCCGTGTTCTGGAGGGCGGGGCCCGGTAGGGGTACCTCGGCCTTCAGGCCGGACTAGCTGGACGTTGCGGGGGCCGGTATCACCTTACTCCGGCCCCCGGGATCAAGGTATGCCGGTGGGGACGTTGCGGGGCTGGGATCTCACTCCTCCAGCCCCCGGGATCAAGGTAGGGTAAGGTTGGCGGGCTCAGGGTCGCAGGGGAAGGGAGCGGGAGTTGGCAGTCCTCTCCGGCCGGCTCCCCGTCTCCCTCTGCACTGCCGGGGCTCTTCCCGGGCTTCCGTCGGCGCTGGGGGCGTGACCGGGGCCGGCGCCCAATCGTTGCGCTGCCTTCCTGGGTCACGCCCGGCGACCCCGGTTGCTCGGCAACGGCGTCTGCGGGGCCTGGAGGCCTCGCTGGTGATCGCGCTGTCGATTTCTTGGGCCGCGACGGCGGCGGTGGCAAATCTTCGGCCGCGACGGCGGCAGGGGCAATTCTTTGGCCGCGGCGGAGACAATTCTTCGGCCGCGACGGCGGCAGGGGCAATTCTTTGGCCGCGACGGCGGCGGAGACAATTCTTCGGCCGCGACGGCGGCAGGGGCAATTCTTTGGAGGCTTTGGTGAGGGCGCGGACGGCGCACCTCACCACACACACCTGAGGGGCTTCCTTCACCTCAGCGCTTCCTCCGGTGAGGGCGCGACGGCGCACCTCACCACACGGTGCCTCTTCTCAGGCGGCGGCGGCGGCCGCGATCTCCTCACAAGGTCAGTGACCTGAGGGGCGACAGAACGCAGGGGCACCAGCAGCCTGTGGGCAGGGCTGACTGGCAACGTACTTGGGGGCAGCCCAGCAACAGGCAGAAATGAATAGGGGGTGAAGGTCTAGCGCTTCAGGGTACGGCGCTTTACCTGGTGATCCCCAGTTGGGCAGTTTAGGCTTTAGGCCTGGCTGGACGGTCAGGCCTCCTCAAGTTAAGGTGTCTTGCGACTGCTCCAGATTGGTTGCTTCTTAGGCGCTTCTTGTTAGGAGTTTCTTGTCAGAAGTTCCTTATTATAAGTTTCATGTCAAAGTTTCTTGTCAGAAGTTTCTTGTCATGAGGGGGGATGAGTTGGTGGTCTGGGAGTGCTTGATGTTCCTCCCTGCACGCTGAAGATGGTTCCCTGGGTCCCCTCACACTGGGCAAGGTCAGTGGGTGGTGGGTGTTCCTCAGCTATCTTACTACAGCAGGGCCTCAGCCCTGTCAGCAGCAGTAGTGTAGGTCTCCCCTAGGCCCTAAAGCCTATACTCCGGCGGAGGTTCTCCCAGGTTCAGTGGTGCCTCATCAACTGACTAGAAAGTTTTCCCTCCAAGCCTTTTATACTCCTAGGTCAGGTGACTCTCCCAAAGGCGGCAAAACATAACTCCTCCCACAGCCCGGAAGGTTCTGGAACCTTCTACATGCCTGGCTATGTGGCCCAGAGGCGGGGATGGAATGGATACTGTATCCCTATGCCCCAGCCTGACCCTGGCTACTAGTGTGTATGCGTGTAAGGCCCCTCTGCAGTAGCAGGGGCCTGTGGCAGCCATCTTGAGTGAGAGAGAGCACCTGCACCTCAGCACTGGCTAGCAGTGGCAAGGTGCCCAGAGACCTAGGTCCAGTAAAAATATGGTGGCAAAAATGAGACGCAAAAGGGAAAAAAACAGGGAAAGACCACCCTAGGGCTGACAGGTCTAACACGCGTCCCCCCAGCCGAAAGAGGGGAGAGCTTCTCAACCTCTAGGGAGTTCTCTTCGCTAAGGCGGAAAAACCGGGAGAGACCATCAGCGTTGGCGTGGTCTACACTGGGTTGATGTTACACCCGAAAGTCCATCCCCTGGAGGGAAATGGACCACCTCAACAATTTGGGGTTTTCGCCTCTCATCTGCATGAGCCAGCGAAGGGGTCTGTGGTCGGTCTGGATCAGGAAGTGACAACCAAAAAGGTATGGCCTCAACTTCTTGACAGCCCAAACCACAGCAAAGGCTTCTCGTTCGATGGTACTCCACCGCTGTTCCCGGGGAGTAGTCTTCGGGAAATGAAGGCCACTGGCTGGTCTTGGCCATCGTCATTCAGCTGCGAGAGCACAGCTCCTATGCCATGCTCAGAAGCGTCTGTCTGTACAATAAATTCCCGTCCAAAGTCTGGAGTCCTGAGCACCGGTGCGGTGCACATTGCACGTTTGAGGGTCTCAAAGGCTTCCTGGCAGGCAGCCGTCCAGATGACTCTGCGTGGCTGCTTCTTTGAAGTCAATTCCGTCAATGGGCCCACGATGGTTCCATACCCCTTGACGAACCGGCGGTAGTATCCTGTGAGGCCGAGAAAAGCTCGGACCTCTGTTTGGGTCTTGGGGGGCTCCCAGGCCAAGATAGTCTCAATCTTGGCTTGGAGGGGTTGCACCTTACCTCCGCCCACCAGATGTCCCAGGTACACGACAGATCCCTGTCCAATCTGGCACTTGCTGGCCTTGATGGTTAGACCAGCCCGTTGCAGAGCCTGTAGCACCTGGAGATGCTCCAGATGGTCCTCCCAGCTGCTACTGAAGACAGCTATGTCATCCAGGTAGGCAGCACAGAAGGCCTCTAGGCCAGACAGCACCTGGTTCACCAACCGCTGGAAAGTGGCTGGAGCATTTTTCAACCCGAAGGGAATCACCCGAAATTGAAAGTGGCCCTCGGGGGTGGAGAACGCAGTCTTCTCCCTTGCTCCTTCCGCCATGGCTATCTGCCAATAGCCTGACGTCAAGTCAATGGTACTCAAATACCGGGCTGCTCCCAGCCGGTCAATGAGCTCATCCGCCCGAGGGATCGGGTGAGCGTCGGTCTTAGTGACTGAGTTGAGTCCACGGTAATCCACACAGAACCGAAGTTCTGGTGTGGTGCCCGGTGGGGCCGCTTTCGGCAACAACACCACCGGACTAGCCCAAGGGCTACTGGAAGGCTCAATCACTCCCAGTTCTAGCATCTTGGTAACCTCACCCTGGATACTAGCCTTGACTTTATCGGACAGCCGGTAAGACTTGGTTTTTACTGGCGGACTGTCCCCTGTGTCCACATCATGGGTACACAGGTGCGTGATTCAAGGCGTGAGGGAGAACAACAAGGCGTACTGCCCCAAGACCTGGCGGCAGTCCCTCTGTTGCTCTGGGGTCAAGGATGGGGCGAGGACCACTCCCTCTACCGAACCATCCTACTCATGGGCCGCCAGAAGGTCTGGAAGAGGCTCACTCTCCTCCTCCTCACTTCCATCTGTTATCATTAGGAGAGTGAGTTCTGAACGCTCCTGGTGGGGCTTCAGGCGGTTGACGTGGAACACCCTGTGGGGTTGACGTGGGGTCTTCACATCAACGACATATGTGGTCTGGCCTCTCCTTTCCAAGATCTCAAACGGCCCAGTCCACCAGTCCTGGAGGGCGCTAAGCTCTCCTGGCTCCATGACCCACACCTTCTGTCCAGCGTCTAACTCTACCGTCCGCGCGTTCCGGTCATACCATTTCTTCATGACGGCTTGACTTGCCTCTAGATTGTCCGAGGCCTCCTTCCACAGCTTGGCCACTTGGCTGCGGAATGCCAGCATATAGCTGACCACATCACGGGGAAGCTTCGAAGAAGACTTCTTCCACCCCTCCTTGACAAGACTGAGGGGCCCCCGAACGGGGTGGCCATAGAGCAGCTCAAAGGGGCTGAAACTGACCCCCTTCTGAGGCACCTCTCGGTAGGAGAAGAGCAGACAGGGTAAGAGGACGTCCCACTTTCTTCTCAAGTCCTCGGGTAGGCTCCTGATCATCCCCTTCAAGGTTTTGTTAAAGCGCTCCACGAGTCTGTTCGTCTGGGGGTGGTAAGGAGTGGAGAACCGGTAGGTCACTCCACACTCCTTCCACATGGCCTGCATGTAGGCCGTCATGAAATTCGTGCCCCTATCTGACACCACGACCTTGGGGAATCCCACTCGGGTAAAAATCCCCATCAGGGCCCGCGCCACCACCGGTGCAGTGATGGTCCTCAGAGGGATTGCCTCTGGGTACCGGGTGGCGTGGTCTACCAGCACCAAAATGAACCTATGTCCTGCAGAAGTCGGCGGGTCCAATGGCCCGACAATGTCAATCCCTACCCGCTCAAAAGGGGTATCGACAACTGGGAGAGGTTCTAGAGGGACCTTCACTTTAGTCCCTGTCTTGCCGCTCGCTTGGCAAGTGGTGCAAGTCTTGCAAAAAGTGTCAGAAGTGACGCGCATCCTGGGCCAGTAAAAATGTGGGACCAGACGCGCAAACGTCTTGTCTTGGCCCAGGTGTCCTGCTAGTGGTATTTCGTGTGCCAACTCTAGCAGAAAGGCTCGGTAGCATTGGGTGACCACCACGGCCCTTGATGACCCATGCACCGGAGCCTTAGGCTCACTGTAGAGGAGACCATCCTCCCAGTAGACATGGTAGTTACCAGTCTCTGTTCCAGCTGCTTGAGCTTCGGCCTGTTGCCGCATGCCTTCAAGCGTAGGGCACTCCTTCTGCGCCCGGCAAAATTCCTCCCGGGTAGGCCCTCCTTCCACCTGCCACTCTGCAGGGGTCGGCAGGTCCCCCACGGGAACACCAACCACCTCAGCGGACTCCGGGGTCACCTCCGCGGGCTCCCCATCCATCTCACCGGGTGTCTCCTCCTGGACATCTCCTCGTCCAGCAGTGGGCTGGGCCATTCTTTCAGGCTCCAACCCCAGCTGAGTTCCTTGTCGGGCAGCCATGGACCGCGTGACGGCGCAAGTCCATCCTGGTAATCCCAACATCTCAGCATGGGCATTGAACTCTACCTCCCTCCAGGCAGTATGTTCCAAGTCGTTGCCCAGCAGACAGTCAACTGGCATGGCAGGGCTCACCGCAACCTTCAACAGACCTGATACTCCTCCCCACTCAAAGGGAACTTGGGCCACGGGGTAATGACCCAGGCTATTATCAGCCATAACAACCGGGTGGAATTCCTCAGGAATCACCTGCTCTGGGGACACCAGCTGACGTCTCACCATCGTCATGCTGGCACCTGTGTCCCTCAGAGCCTCCACCTCCTCCCCGTTCACCAGGACCCTCTGCCGGTACTTGGCAGTGTTCGCGGGTACCTGAACCCGTGGCATGATCTCTCTATCCCCAGGGAAACTAAGGTCAAGCCTGTCCACTCACCTCCCCTACCTAGGGACAACTCCTCCCCAAGCGCTACACTGGCCACCCCGGGGCTCTTACCTCCTGTGGGGGCTGGGGTTCTCTTGCGACACTGGGGATCCCCCTTGTAATGTCCAACCTCCCCGCACTCATAGCACCGGACAGTTCTGGGCTGCTGACTCCTGTCAGGATAAGTGGGTTTCTGGGATCCAGATTTGGATGGGGAACCTACCCCTCTCCCAGGCGGTCTATTTTGGGGACCTTTAAAGAACTCCCTCTTTTTATCTCCCCCTCTTTCTTCTGGGGGAGCCCCTGTCCACCTTTCGGGGGTCCGCCCCGGCTCCCTTGTGGGACACCCGAGTGCTGACCCACGTGTCTGCCTCCTCTGCAAGCTCCCTAGGATTGGTCAGCTTGCGGTCCACCAAGTACTGGCGCAGCTCCGGAAAACATTTCTCTAGGAGGTGCTCTCTCAAGAATAGGTCGTACAGCCCTTTGTAATTGTCAACGTTGCTGCCACGCACCCAACCCTCCAATGCCTTCCGGGCATAGTCAAAAAAATCCACCCAGTTTTGTGTGTGAAGCTTGTGGCTGTTGCGGAACTTTTGGCGGTACTTCTCTGGGGTGAGGCCAAACTTCTTGAGCAGGGCCTCCTTCATGATAGGGTAGTTAGTCTGCTCCCCCTTATCCAAAGTTAAAAGTGTGTCCCTTACTAGTGGAGGTATGTACCTATAAAGACCTCCCCCAGTAGCTCTCAGGAACTCTATGGGCCACCAGAGCCACCTCGTAGGCCGCCAACCACTTGTCGATGTCATCACCTACACTAAAACTGGCCATCACCTCTCTGGGTAAATAGAATTTGGGCTCCTGTGGAACCCCAGCAGGTACGCTGCCACCATTCATTTTGCCCTGCATCTCCATCTGCAAGGTCCGGAGCTCTAGCTCCTTCAGGCTAAGCTCATGTACAAGCTTCCTTTCCTCCATGGCTAGCCTTGCCTGTTCTCCGTCTCTTTCCATCCTAGCAAGTTCTAATGTTAATTGCCTTTGCTCCCTTCTGTCCTCAAATTCCTCTGGCGACAAACTTCCCCCTGACGCACTACTGCCTGCCCTGGAACGTCTTCCTGGCAACACATTCTCGCTAACATCAATGCGCAGTAGGTCCAGTTCTCCTGGGTTGTCTGCCTCCCCCTGCTCCTCGTCCCCTCTTCCCTCCGGGTGGGCCATTACCCATGCCCTCAAAGCTTTCTGAAGCACCTCCTTTCTGGCGCCTCGCTTGACGGCCACCCCCTCTCTAGGCAGAACTCCTTGAGCTGTGTCACCGTATACCTTTCTAGGTTGGCTAACTCAAACTCCATCCTCCTAGATGGGGTCCCAGACAATTTAAGGAAGGGGTTCTAAACTGTAGGTAGCAGGTCTAACGCAGGAATGTACACAATCGGCAATTACCATAGAATTCCTAGCACTTTCATTACAATAGGTGTCTAATTGCGGCGCACACTGAGTCACTGTAGGGTGCTGCACAAGCACCAGTCCTTATCCAACCGCTGAACACCAAATGTTGGAACCGGGTTTACCGAGTCCGCCACGGTAGCATGGCGCGAAGCGGGAAAGCACGCGAAGGCAATGTGTAAGGCAGTTGTGCAGCACACTCTTACTCTGACTCAGAAATGCGAACGCAATAACATGACACCACACCAGACTTTTGTATTTAAAATCAAGATCTTTTATAAATAAATTAAGTTGGCATTAGATGAGGCAGATTAATTCAGATCTACATTCAAATTCATTGCATTACTCAATTGGTGCACATTTTAAATAAAGCATCATAGCTCATCAACATTGTAGGCCACTAAGAGGCCGCAGGAATTATCTCCTACACGTAGCACTTAATAATGATCTCAAGGTACGTTAATAAAACAGGGGCCTAGACATGCAGTTCACTTTAGCATGTTCAATTACTTAAAAGAAGGCTTTTCACTTTACATTTAAATAGGCCTGCATTAATCTAGGCGCGCCCACATTCAGTACAGTGGGCGTCGCAATTCCAGTACACCTGTAACATAAAACACTTCAACTCAATTCAATTAAATACTTTCCCCTGTGGTAAAAGACTTCGCAGTTAAAAGCATGGCCTAGGCAGTAATTACAATAGGCATCTGCAATAAGTTATTAAATACTATAGGGAACCCTCGACATGTCCAGTATCCTGGGGCTTCTATGACCCTTAGGGGTTAACTTTAGGCTAGGCCCACTCCTCTCCGGGGCCTCGCCTCATGGGGAAAGTTATACAATTACTTATGGGGTTAATGGTGGCCCCCGGCCCCCAGTGGCGTTTTGTGGGCCCTAGGGGCCTCCTGGGCTCACCTGTGGTGTTGGTCGTTGGTCGCGCTTCAGGGCGACTGGCACTCCCCCAGGCCCGGCCCGTGTTCTGGAGGGCAGGGCCCGGTAGGGGTACCTCGGCCTTCAGGCCGGACTAGCTGGACGTTGCGGGGGCCGGTATCACCTTACTCCGGCCCCCGGGATCAAGGTATGCCGGTGGGGACGTTGCGGGGGCTGGGATCTCACTCCTCCAGCCCCCGGGATCAAGGTAGGGTAAGGTTGGCGGGCTCAGGGTCGCAGGGGAAGGGAGCGGGAGCCGGCAGTCCTCTCCGGCCGGCTCCCCGTCTCCCTCTGCACTGCCGGGGCTCTTCCCGGGCTTCCGTCGGCCCTGGGGGCGTGACCGGGGCCGGCGCCCAATCGTTGCGCGGCCTTCCTGGGTCACGCTTGGCGACCCCGGTTGCTCGGCAACGGCGTCTGCGGGGCCTGGAGGCCTCGCTGGTGATTGCGCTGGCGATTTCTTGGGCGGCGGCGGTGGCAACTCTTCGGCCGCGATGGCGGCAGGGGCAATTCTTTGGCCGCGACGGCGGCGGAGACAATTCTTCGGCCGCGACGGCGGCAGGGGCAATTCTTTGGAGGCTTCGGTGAGGGCGCGGACGGCGCACCTCACACACACACACCTGAGGGCTTCCTTCACCTCAGCGCTTCCTCCGGTGAGGGCGCGACGGCGCACCTCACCACACAGTGCCTCTTCTCAGGCGGCGGCGCGCCGCGATCTCCTCACAAGGTCAGTGACCTGAGGGGCGACAGAACGCAGGGGCACCAGCAGCCTGTGGGCAGGGCTGACTGGCAACGTACTTGGGGGCAGCCCAGCAACAGGCAAAAATGAATAGGGGGGTGAAGGTCTAGCGCTTCAGGGTACGGCGCTTTACCTGGTGATCCCCAGTTGGGCAGTTTAGGCTTTAGGCCTGGCTGGACGGTCAGGCCTCCTCAAGTTAAGGTGTCTTGCGACTGCTCCAGATTGGTTGCTTCTTAGGCGCTTCTTGTTAGGAGTTTCTTGTCAGAAGTTCCTTATTATAAGTTTCTTGTCAAAGTTTCTTGTCAGAAGTTTCTTGTCATGAGGGGGGATGAGTTGGTGGTCTGGGAGTGCTTGATGTTCCTCCCCGCACGCTGAAGATGGTTCCCTGGGTCCCCTCACACTGGGCAAGGTCAGTGGGTGGTGGGTGTTCCTCAGCTATCTTACTACAGCAGGGCCTCAGCCCTGTCAGCAGCAGTAGTGTAGGTCTCCCCCCTAGGCCCTAAAGCCTATACTCCGGCGGAGGTTCTCCCAGGTTCAGTGGTGCCTCATCAACTGACTAGAAAGTTATCCCTCCAAGCCTTTTATACTCCTAGGTCAGGTGACTCTCCCAAAGGCGGCAAAACATAACTCCTCCCACATTCCGGAAGGTTCTGGAACCTTCTACATGCCTGGCTATGTGGCCCAGAGGCGGGGATGGAATGGATACTGTATCCCTATGCCCCAGCCTGACCCTGGCTACTAGTGTGTATGCGTGTAAGGCCCCTCTGCTGTAGCAGGGGCCTGTGGCAGCCATCTTGAGTGAGAGAGAGCACCTGCACCTCAGCACTGGCTAGCAGTGGCAAGGTGCCCAGAGACCTAGGTCCAGTAAAAATATGGTGGCAAAAATGAGGCGCAAAAGGGAAAAAAAACAGGGAAAGACCACCCTAGGGCTGACAGGTCTAATACAGGGTCACACTAAAGACTGTTCAGAGTGGTACTTAATCCTAATGCCAAGCCTCAGGATCAAATACAGAAGGTGGACCAGAAGAGTATAGATTTTGTCTCTAAGTTTCCCGAAGTATTCTCCGAATCTTTAGGGTGTTTAAAGAAGTATAAACATTGTATTGAATAATTTTAAAAAATGCAATTCCTGTCACTGCGAAAGTACGGAGAATTCTTTTAGGGTTGCATGATCAGGTTAACGCTGAGTTGAAGAGGTTGGAGTTCTGCTGGTATAATAGAAGCAGTGGAGGCCAAAAAGTAGTTGGCCCCCCATTGTTGTACCCTGTAGTAACTTGGTCCAGATATATTGTAGTGTTTCAAGAGTATTTATTGTAGTAGTTACAATTCCAGTAGTTCAGTCCAGGACAAGCCCCACCAGGAGCAGCCAGCATGCTGCTCAGCCCTTCTCCAACTGTAGTCTCTGACCCCCAACATTCCATATTACATCATTCTAGGAAGAACTCACTGGCAGAGCATGAACACATTGAAACCAGGATACAACATATCCTCCTTTCTTCTAAAAGGAAAACAGAAAAGAACACCATAGTGGAAATAGGAAGAAAGCAGGAACTAAATGAGCGGAAGAGAGTAAAGAGAGCCAGGGAGAGACAAGAAGAGCAGTGGGAGCAGTATGAGGGTAAAAAAAAATATTATGCACTGTACCAAAGGGAAAACAGCCCAGGGAACACACCTCATGTGGAGGTAGGAACCTTGTGCACTGGTTGGATAGCTAAACACTAAGAGTAAAGACACCTCGCAAGGAGGTAATAACGTTGTGTACTCAGTGATGTGATTGAAACCCTCACGACACACTGTGTAGGGTAAAAATATTGTGGTAATTGTAAATTGTAAAATGTTCATCTTGAGAAGAGAGTATAAATGAGTGTGAGTAAGTACGTGAACGAATGCACCTCAAATAGAGGACACATGTTGTGCACCATGTGTAAGGACGCACCTCGTGGAGAGGTACAGACTATGTGCACTGAGCAATGGGAATAGGACCCATGCAAGACAGCTCGAGTGGAAGTAAAACGTTGTGCACCGGTAATGCACTGTAGCAACGGGACTGGAACCCGTGCGACACACCTCGTGTGGAGGTAAAAAAACATTGTGCACTGCAACTGTAGCAATGGGAATAAGACCCATGCTATTCACCTTGTGTGAAAGTGAAGACAATATGCACTGTAACAATGGGAAAAACAACTCAAGGAGCACACCCTGTGAAGATGTCAAAGGACCGTGCACTGTGACAATAGGACTGTAACCTATGCAAGCTCCAGATGTGAGGTAAGAGTATACTTAGTGTAGAGACCTGTTGTGAAATGCACTGACGGGACTATAACCCATAAATACATTAGTGCTTACAATGGCAAACTGAGCAAAACAATAGAAATGCGAAGATCCTGCAGTGACATTCATACGAAGTAAAAGACCCCTTTTTATACTATAACTCAGAATGATGTCTCACAAATTCGCAAAAGCATAAAATGTTGCTGATGCAAAACATGGTGAGCCAAAAGTAGCTTGACTGAAGACCGTAGAGCTCTCACCCAACTTGCCAGAACGAGTTCCACGACTAGACGAGCAGTAAACAAGCTCCCGATGCTCCCAAAAAGTCGGAGCTGGTTCCAGATGCATTAATCCCTAAAAAAAAATTAGCGGACCGGAAGACAGTCACAAAATCCTTTGCTGAAGCTTTGTTGCTGCAATCGCCAGGGGAAAAAAAACGCAACGAACATGGTTGGCATACTGAGGGCTTGCTTAAACATATAGCGTGAGCCAGGGCCAAACAGAAAATGGCGGCACGTTTCCTGACGCCGCGCCGGGTGGTTCACGGTACGTTTGTGCAGAAGAGCGTCGGACAGCAGCTGGGAGGATCCGAAGAAGCCGGGATGTCACAGAAGATAGATTGGAGGCATCACGAGACCAGTAAGGCTGCGCGCGTCGGGTGTAAGCGCGCGGTGGGGAGCTCGTGGGCTGTTTGAATGGCAGCAGTTCAACTGCCATGTAAAGGCATACGCAGTGCCAATCTCCATATAAGTCAAAACGTACTCACGGTTAATGTACCAAACGCACCCATGAGACTTCCATATCATAAATTCATGTAATGGCTAACCAAGGGTGCCGCTTTTTTGATTGATACGGGGTCCTGGCGAGTAGCCACTATAAAACAAAGCAAGTAGAGAAGACAGGGTGCAGGCAACAGGCATAACGAGTAACATCTGGGAACTTGGTTGTAGCATAATAAAAGGAGGTTGGAACTGTTACTGGTATGGTAAACCCTCTCTCCCGATGAGGCAGGACTCTGTGAGCTCTCCAGGTGAGCACAGTGTCAGTGACCATGAAACAAAAGCTTTTCCGGATGCCCAGTAGAAGACTGTAGGTTAGAAAGGAACACTTCACCGCGCACAGAAACCAAACAAGGTTGTCTAATTACCTTGACCCTTGTTTGTAGAGACGCTGTAGGAACAGCATGCAGTGACTTGAGCAGTTGCAGTGGATGTGGCCACAGAAGACAGGAACACCTCACTGAGGCACTGGAACTAGCTTGGGCTGCAATTAAGTTGTGATTGCAGGAACTGGCACGAATGCGTAGAGGGCGACCGATGGCAAGGTCACTGGTGGGGCTGAGGTGTGCCAGTAAGTTGATGATATGCAGCTGTAGATGCAGACGTTGCTTCTTTGATTGTAGGTTACCAGCTACTGCCACTTGATCTTGTGAGGTAGCAGACGCAGGTTCTTGAGTCAAGTCGTCGCCATAAAATTGTAGTAACTTGGTCCAGACAGATTGTAGTGTTTCAAGAGTATTTATTGCAGTAGTTACAATTCCAGTAGTTTAGTCCAGGACTAGCCCCACCAGGAGCAGCCAGCATGCTGCTCAGCCCTTCTCCAACTGTAGTCTCTGACCCCCAACATTCCATATTACATCATTCTAGGAAGACCTCACTGGCAGAGCATGAACACATTGAAACCAGGATACAACATACCCAAAAAGAGCAATGGAGACATAAGAATGTGTTGATCTCAGGACGCTTAATTGGGAGGTAATGGTGGACAAATTTCCTCTTCCTAATATAGAGAAGATAATTTGGACATTGGGAGAATCCGGTTTTTTTACCACATTGGACTTGGCCACGGCCTACCATCAGGTTTAATTGGATGGTAAGTCACAGGACCGAACAGCATTCATAACGCCCATGGAAGTGTTTAAATTCAAAAGAATGCCGTTCAGCCTTGTGTCGGCCGCATCAGTGTTCCAACGGATAAGGAGTAAAGTCTTGGAGAACTTGAAAGGGGTAAAGTGCTACCAAGATGATGTTTTGATATTTGGTAACACAGTTGAAGATTACAATGCCTCAGTGTGTAATGTCATAGAAATACTAAAGAATGCAGGTTTGACTTTGAAGAAAAACAAATGTCAGCTTGGTGTGTGTGAAGTTGCATACTTGGGACACCTAATTTCAGGTGAAGGTGTGAAATCAAAGCAGAAATTAGTGGATATCATTAGAAATTTGAAAGCTCCACAGTCAAAGGATGAGTTGGGTTCCTTTTTAGGGATGGTTGATTATTACGGAAGATATATAAGAAATCTGGCAAATCTGTAAATTTAATGTTAAAAAGAGTAAAGAATTTGTGTGGAGTGGTTTATGTGATGCGGAATTTGTGGCTATAAAAGATGAATTGATGGAGGTATCTTTACAAGCTTTTATTCCGAGGGATCAAACAATAATAACTGATGCCAGTTCTAAAGGCTTGGGAGCTGTTTTAACACAAAGAAAAATTGATTGCATGTACCTCAAAATCGTTGAATGTGTCAGAGAAAAATTATTTGGTAATAAAGAGAGAGATACTAGTAATTTTTGGGCACTTAGGAAATGTAAAAACTGTATTTGGAGAACAGAATGTATTGTACTTTCCGACCATAAACCTTAAGTGGAAGTGTTCAAGAAGAAAGAGCTTGATTATATTTCAACGAAGGTGGATAATAGTGCTGCAAGAATTTAAGTTTAGAGTGGAGTATGAGTGGAGTATTTGCCAGGAATTAATGTTAGTGATGATTGTCTTTCTAGATGAATAGATGAAGAGTTGCATAGATATTTGTGAGGTTACACAGGATGTGTGTGTGACTACTCTTGGCGTAACAACTGAGGATGAATGGAAACTAGAACCAAACAATGATAAGTTATTGATGGAAGTGATGACTGTAACTGCAATACATCATGGGAAGTTCTAGGATTTAGGGAAAGGTGGAAGTAAAATATGATTTGTTGCAAAGAGTTACCAGATTAATTCCACCTACGAGTTTAAGAGTCAAATTAATAAAACAGGCTCATGTGGGCCATCTGAGGTTTGCAAAAACTAAAGAGAGTTTCAGGGCCAATTTTGAGCGAGCTGTTAGAGATTGTGTGGAATGCTCTTGCAATGCTAAGATCTTGGAGACTCATCATGTTCCCATGGTTTGCAGGAATCGTTCAAGTTACCCTTGGGAAGAGTTGTCTATTGACATTGTAGGTCCATTAAATGGTGAGCATTTGACACTTTATTTAATAGTGATGATGGATCTTTCATCAGTCAAAATTATAAAATCTGTTGGAAGTATAAAATTTCTAGATGTGTTCAAGAGGGAAAGTAATCTGAAAAGTATTTTGTCTGACCATGTTTCTCAATTTTGTTTTAAGGAGATTGAAAATTATTTTGTCTTGTGTGGTATTACTCACAAGAGAAGTACCATTTATCATCCTGGAACAAATGGCGCTATTGAGCAATTCAACAAATATATTAAGGAACGTATTCAATTGGCAAAAGTGAACTGGTTAGACTGGAAGGTGGAGCTACAAAAAAGAATAAATGCATATCGTATTTCTCCACACATGACAACTGGTAAAACTCCTTTTGAACTGTTCAAAGGAAGAGCGCACAATACTCGTTTGTGTCCAGGCTGGATGGACTGGGACAAAGACGTAAAATGTAATGGAGTTGCAGATTGGAGAAACCGAGATGAAAAGTTGATTCTTCAAAGGAAAGAAGAGTTTGACATGAGGAAGAACGTTATGGAAGTGAAAGTCAAAGTAGATGGTGTGGGATGTGTCATGTGGTCCAAATGTACTAAAGCACAAAAAGTAGTTAAAGTTTTTCACAATGCAATAAAAACAGCTGATGGAAGAATTTGGAATAAGAACAGTATTGTACCCATACATTTGAAGGAGGGGGAAGAGGTGGTTATAGAAGACAAGGTGGGAAGTTCAAGTAGTGTTTAGAGTAGGTATGAGAATGTGGTAAACAAATGTAATGGAAAATGTCAAAGTGATAATATCAATAGAGAGAATAGAATAAGAGTGAGTTACCGGCGAAGAATGCATTCGAATACCTTAAAGACTTTGTTACTGGATAATAGTATTTTTTAAGCTTTTGGTCAAGTACTTCAGTGTGCCTTTGGGTACTGTGACTTCACACCCACGGATCAAGGTTTATCAAGCTTCTGTTTGTGAATTTATATAACTGTAAGGAACGGAGAACTGTGATGTCCCCTGCATGTGATTCTAAGTTAGAATCACATGCAGATTAGTGGAACAAAGAATTGTATTAAAGAAGAATTCCATTTCTGTTATGTTTAAAACACTCAATTGGTCAGACCAGAAAGTAAACCCGTAACATACAACAGGCTCCCAAGATGAGTGGGTGTGGGGTTTCTAACGAAAGCGACATTGGCGAATTTGATTATGCTCAGAGAGATTGGTAACTGTGCAAACATAGTGCTGATTGGTTGGCCGTATCTTTAAAAGTGTCAGCCCAACGGTGCAGGCTGTATGCGTTTATCTCGTGGCATTTGAGCTCTGCAACACAAAGGAGAAAGGTAAGTGGGGATGGGTGAGGTTGAATACATGGATTGTGGAAGGGTATAGAAATGTAGGGTGACTTGTTGTTTGTGGAATATCAGGAAGGGTATATGATAGGGTGACAACTAGTGAATTTGAATCCTGTAACTACAAAGATATTTGTGGGTTAGGGGTGTTAAAAGACATGCTCATTAAAATGGAACATTATGGTATGTGAGGTGACTTCCTGTCTGTGGAATAATACAAAGGACGTATGATAGGGTGGCAACTATTGAATTTGAAATGTGTAACCACAAAGATATTAGAGGGTTAGGGGTGTTGTTTGAAGACATGTTCATAGAATTGGAACATTAGGGTTTGTTTTCACAGGAATTGAGATAGGGGGACCATTGGAGAATCCAAACATGATACTATTGTATGAGTTAACAAATAGGATAATTTTAGGATAAAGGGGTCCCTGCGTGCTAAAAAAAAACGCTATATTTTTTAATTCTAGATTATTTTGGGGGTACTATACCACCCGGGAGAGAGACTGATTCCATATGAAGAGATTGAACCAGAAACTCCACTTTACGCCATTTAAAAATGTAAGAGTTTTGGAACGCACAAGTGAGTGTCATATTTGCAAAAAACTTTATGGGCCTGTTGTCTAATTAGGAATTCTAATGGGTAGCTTTAGGTTTAAAAGGAAAATACAAATGAGATTGTTTAACAATGATAATAGAGGATATAGAATTCCATGTTCTAAAACTAAATATTGTGCATAGAAATAAAAAAATCAATTGTATGTAATGTTTTTAAAAGTTGTATATAGGCAGGGAAGTTTGTAAAAATGGGGTCGTATGTGATATATTTTTTTAATAGTTATGTACATATAGCAATAATGATCAAGTGTAAATATGTACTAGATTGTGGTGGTGTATGTTATATATAGGTAGAGAGTCTTAGTGTGCTGAGGTATTGTTTGTGTTTGTTTTAAATAACTATGTGCACACGGTAACAATGATAACATGGTGTAGATTTATATCACACATGATTGATGTATGTTTTTTTTATTTACAGCCCTGATGAAGTCCTAAGGGACGAAATGCGTTGGCTGGGCTGATTGGAAAAAGTTTTTGTGATTAACATAAATGAATAAAAGTTGGATTCTGAACACTTTCGCAAGACTCCCGAAAATGTAATCAGATTATTTATATTGTATTTGTTTTTGGACATTTAAATCTTGGCCAGAAATTGAGTAAAAAAGTATTTTTTGTGACACTATTTAGTCTCCTTTTCAATTGTTCTGTTTGTAATCCAATAAACCTACTGTTTACCACTTTGGCGTGATAGCGTCTTTCGGTGAATGTCACAAAACGTTTCATGAAAGGAAAAGTTGTGCTCGTTATCCGACGATAGCATGTCCAATATAATAATAATTACCCAACAGCAAATCTGTTTTACAAAAGAACAAAAAAATAAAGGTGAAGGTACCTAGCACAGCTGCTGTGAGCAGCAAGAAAGAGGAGGTGTTATCTAGAGAATGTTTCAATGTTACTGATGTTATGATTAGACAGTGTTTGTAGTTTTTTACACATGACTGCTGGGAATTGTTGTTTGTTTTTTATAGGCTGCTGCGAGAAAAACAGGAAAGAAACTTCAGAATAACCCTCACCTCTGTGTTCTTAATAGAATTGAAACCTTTTGTCACGATTGGTAGGAAATGTTTAATTATTTCTGTTATATTGGTTTCATCGAAGTCTATTATCCATTTTCAGTCATGCATCACAATGTCTGCTGAGTCGAAAGTGGCCCTACTGCACTGTTTGTGACACGCAGTATAAATTGGAACATGAAGAACGGAAATCAGTGAAGCTAGAATTCGTGTTTAAATTACTCTTCACATTGTCAATTATATATTCAAATATTGTGGAATTGAAATAAAACATTCAAGGCATGTAGCTTCAAACTTGTCCTTAACTCATAAGTGATTGCATCCTGTCATTGTACAATACTGGTGCACGTAGGTCTCTTACCACCTTCACCGGTTCTCAGTGAGCCAGAGACTATACCGCTTCTCCAGATTTTGAGGCCAGCATGAGAAACATAGGGCTTTTGGTGATTCATGCAGTGCCTGTAAAGCTTTTTCTTGCTTGCACCCTTCAGTAATAAACATCACATTGGCATTACCAACCATTGCCTTACTTGCTAAACAGCTCGATATTGGGGTCCTGGAGACAGTATGCTAAGCTTTACTCATTGCCAGTGAAAAGAAGCAGCAGCACTCAACAGGATTGAACGTATGAACTGCTTTTATTCTTCACGGTTGATGTACCGTATGCATTGTATTGGACCCAGATGCATAACTGACAACCCTTGGATTTCCCATCCCTTGTTCCACGATAATATTTTATGCAAATAAAAGCTCTTAGAGAAGCACAGACTATAACTAACACAGCACGTCCTTGTGTATTGTTGTGGCAATGATGTAAATCTCCAACAAGCCTTTCTCTGGAAGATCCTCCCCTTAATAATTTACAGCCCACATCAGGTGAAAATGATGATATCTTTGGTAATGGCACAGCTGGACTATTATAATGTGGTGCATATTGAGCATCCAAAAACGAACTAATCAAATATAACACAAAATCTAGGAAGAAGATTATGCCTCAACATCTGAAATCATAAGTATGTAAAGTCAGAATCCAAAGCTATTAAAGCTCACTATACTGGAAGCATACTAAAAGGAAAGATTGGGGTACATGCAAAATCTTTCCCTAGTCTACAGACTAACAAGGATTATTCTGTCAGCTAAATCACATTGAGGCACTCAACAAATCTCCAAGACAAAAAATCTGAAGGCCTAAAGCAGCTGTAGAACTTTCTAAACACGAACCTGAGGACAGGACCCAACTATCTGCATTTTAGGAATCTCCAAAAAGAACAGATATTCTGAATAAGCTTTGATTCGATCAAAGACCTGACAGTAGTGAGTGAGGAATATCTGATATCAGTCATGTTATGTGTACAGTTGAGCACCTGCTGCTCCACTTTGCTACTGTACCTTTGTGCAGTAATCTGAAGCATCCATGAGGTGACATGCAGTGCTATATAAAGCTTCCAAACGAATTGTGTGGCAAGGGAGATACAGTCTAACATTGTTAGCATAATAGTTCTCAGGAACGCATAGTGATGCTTGTACTGAACAGCTGGGCCCACTGATCTGAACCAGTGAAGGGCGTTGCAGGTGAATCTCATTCAAAATTTCATGATACTCAGGATGGTCTAGTGTGTTGAAGACAGCTGAGATGTCCAGCAATATCAAGAGGTAAGAGCAATTCTCATCTGTGGTCAGGCGATCATTGTCTGCGATGTGTAAGGTAGCAGTCTCCGTGCTGCAGCGTGACCTGAAGCTAGAGTGGTAGTTGTGCAGGAGATGGTTGGCATTCAAGTGATTTTTCCAGGTGACCTGTAGTCCGGTAGCTACAAGTACTACCCATGGACTACAAGTGAGCTACTTACAAAAGCTAACAGCGGCGGACCATATGTGTTGCACCTCAATCCAGTATATTGAAATTTAATGTCCTGTGCATAACGCTTCCGGCACTTGCCGCCGTTAAGTGCCACTGAAGACCAGAAACAGGAAATTATTAAAAAGAAAGGTGCACCAGGAAAGAAGTTCAATTCCACAAGATTAAGTCCACCATCTTCATTTATTAATCCTTTGTATTGTACAAATTTAAAAGTCAGCCAACGCGTTTTGTTGCTTGATACTTAGGAACTTCATCAGGGCTTAAACAATCACCACATCTAACACACATATACTGACATTACATACTTACATACATTGAACACAAAACACATTTAAATCTCTATGTATCTTATAGAGATCTCAACTTAATATATAGGTATTTGGCACATAACAAACTACAGGAAAAACAAACTCCATGTAGCATAACATAAAGCAACCCACATGTACATACAGTTATAACCATCATGAATCCCATATTGACCCCAACAGCACAAGAGCTGATATTTAGTACACGGACCTATGTACAAATAATATTCACATATAAATATATATACATCATCCTATCCCACCTCACGTGAATATATATTAAGAACTTGAATTTGTATGAATAAACAGCATGTTCATTAAAAAAAGGAAAACAACTGATTACATTGTGTGCATGTATTAAAGAGCCAATTAAACCATGCATATTGCCCGTTTCAGTTCAAAATTCCAAACCACCAGCACAACATTTCAAACACTCTATCTCTTAAATGTATTGATGTCTGAGGACGGATCTCACCTTAAAACATAGTATGGCGTATTCACAATACTTGAAAATATTTGGTATTGTACCACCCTAGGACAATCATCATATCAAGGGGTTAAGTTCATCCCGTCCACAGATGGTATGCAGGGACCATATCTTGCCCCAACTCGAAACCTATATAGAAGAAAAACCTTTAGCCCAAGCATATAAAAGCTTGTGCATCTCTCATTGTAATCCTAACACCATCATTATGTATGAAGGCACATGTCTCTATCGATAATATATCTTTGACAGTGGGTAATGTCACAATGGGACCAACAATAAATCTATAGCACTCCTCCCTCTATCATGTCACCACTACCATAGAAGACATAATTAAATGGTCACCTGAAATGGCCAAACAGTCAAGGGACGTTACCAGATACGATAATGAGCATATCGGCACAGTACAAATTAATCAGCTTGGTATATAAATGATTGCCCAAAGGTGGCACCTCGATTAAGGGTCACCCGAATTGGGCAACCAGTCAAACGGACGTTACCGGATACGATATTGAGCATGTCGGCATAATACGAGTTTATCAGCTTGGTATATAAATGATAACGCAATGGTGCTTCCTCGACTAAGCCGGGGCCATTAAAAACAAATCAGAGTGTAACTCGGAATACGTCAAAACGGCCCAATGTGCATACCTCATTAACATCTCCTAATAAGTCCCCCCTCCCCGACAGACTCCCGTCGCATGTGGACTTACCAGCGTACGATGAACAGCAAAGATAACCTGCAGTCTGTATTCAAAAGGACGCGCCATAGTCGCCCGTCTCAAATACCTAACGGACGTGACGTTACACACCTACGTAATCCGGACAGGTGATACCGGTCACATGATAAGTCAGGCTAGCGAGACTGCCATGTCAGAATGGCAATCGAGCTCTGGATTTCCACCATAAATTAAGCCATATTGCAAGATACAGTGTCCGTATCGTATTGTACCACATGACAGTCAGAATTATCAAGCAAAGTGACATTTGTATAACGTTCCATGTTTCAAAGAAGTGTATAGATATCTTGTTTACGTTATGACCAGTATACCTCATAACGACCTTCATATAAGCACTGTAGTACTGGAGTATGTCCACTCATTCTTCCCTAGGTATCAACTCCATGAAAAAGACCATCACTAATAATGGATGTCTCTTATATACCACTCATGTAGTCACGACAAGACCATTATAAGGGGGGCACCGCCAGTCTAGGTTAATAAGGTCACCGATTAAGGATCGTTAAACACATAATGAAAAACCGTTATAAAACCTAATAGATATCCGCCAAAATGTGACTCCTGATTTCCCTATCGAGCTCAATTCCAAACCAAGGGTGTCACGTTCAAGCCGATGTGGGCACATTTTCAAACTAACGACGGTGAGAGACAAGAGTAATCTATAATGAACATGGGAATATACATAGACTCAATAGGGCTAAGATATAGAAAAACAGGTAGGCTCAATAGGGCTACAATATAGCAAAGTACAACACATAATCCAACCAATAATAAACCACAAGCTTGATCTATAGTTCCTCCTCCACATTACCAAAAGTGAAAGGTCAACCATCTCTATGAAAGGAAGGGACAAGCATGGTATATGTGAAATCCTGACACCTGGTTATATAACGAGTAAGTAACGGCAAAGCAAGCAACAATGAGGTGTTTAAGAGAAAAGACTATTTTTTAAGCCTAATTAGATCCATAGTGGATACAAATATTCTCCAACGTAATCATACAAAGAACATCAGGTCACATAAAAGGAACTCATGCATGTAAAACCTTCAAGCTCAGTCCGACATGGCAGGTACAAAGGGCTAATCAGAACCAAACCCCACAAGGGATATGCTTTGCACTGTTATATATGTGGATATGGCAACCCAAGTCAGGCATAATCGGTAAATATCACTGGTCCAGGTAAATTCTTTGAGGACACATATCATATGCAATCATTTAGAACAGAAATAATTATTCAAAAAAATAGTGAAGCTCCTATCCATAATATGGCCATCAATAGTTGTTCTCAAACGGCAGATCCATTTTGCCTCTACCTGTCTTAATGTCAATTGCGTGTCTCAAACCTCTTTTTCCAGTAATGACATGATCAATACCATGAAACCAGAATTCTGATTCATCTGGATGTACACTTCTGTAATGTTCCGTCATGGGATATCTAGCATCTCTACTCAGTTTGGCCCTACGGTGTTCCTGTATGCGATATTTGAGACACGGTATAGTACTCCCCACATAAATCAGGCCGCATTTACAGCCCAATACATGGGTGTACGTGGTGTTACAATTAATAAAGTGCCTGATTTTATATTGCTGAGTTGTATTGTACATAAATGTTTTGATCTTATTTTTACCATATGGACAAACATTACACATATTACATGTGGAGAAGCCCTCTGGTTTCGGCGGTAGCCATGTTCCTTTCCTTTGGGGAGATACAATGTAGCTCAGACAGAGAGTGTTCATCAAGGATACCCCTCTTCTGTAAGTTATTGCTGGAATCCTAGTTAAGGAGTCTTTTAGACCAGGAACATCAGCAAGTAGGTGCCAGTTTTTTCAGAACATTAAAGATCTTATTACTATGGGTGGTATATTGGGTAACAAATCTTAGTCTACCTTTTAATGAACATGCTGTTTATTCATACAAATTCAAGTTCTTAATATATATTCACGTGAGGTGGGATAGGATGATGTATATATATTTATATGTGAATATTATTTGTACATAAGTCTGTGTACTAAATATCAGCTCTTGTGCTGTTAGGGTCAACATGGGATTCATGATGGTTATAACTGTATGTATATGTGGGTTGCTTTATGTTATGCTACATGGAGTTTGTTTTTCCTGGAGTTTGTTATGTGCCAAATACCTATATATTAAGTTGAGATCTCTATAAGATACATAGAGATTTAAATGTGTTTTGTGTTCAATGTATGTAAGTTCGTAATGTCATTATATGTGTGTTAGATGTGCTGATTTACACTGTCTTTTATGTGATTGTTTCAGCCCTGATGAAGTTCCTATGTATCAAGGAACAAAACGCGTTGGCTGGCTTTTAAATTTGTACAATACAAAGGATTAATAAATGAAGATGATGGACTTTATCTTGCGGAATTGAACTTCTTTCCTGGTGCACCTTCCTTTTGAAGAATTACAAGTGAGCTACTTATTCGGGTACCAAGAACACAAATGTCTGATACTTCTGGAAATCACATTTTCCCCCTTTAGATGCCAAGATGGACTTAGAGATAAGCAAATCATGCCTGATAAAATCTCTTTGATTTCAAGAGGAAAATGACTATGGGGAAGCTATCCGATCAGAATGTACTCTCTCCTGGAATGTTTGGACCGTCAAAGGTGGCATGTTTGACACTTCCTGGATGGAGGAGTTGAGTGAGAATTTGATGATTTTGGGACCACCCCTCTCCATCAAAGTCCAGACCGCCTAAAATTTGGTGCATGCAAGTCCACGCTGAACCTGAGAATAGCCATACCATTTACTGAATGGCCAGTAATGTAAGTCCCTCTT
The DNA here is from genome assembly GCA_963921515.1 of Calotriton arnoldi. Taxonomy (NCBI): domain Eukaryota; kingdom Metazoa; phylum Chordata; class Amphibia; order Caudata; family Salamandridae; genus Calotriton; species Calotriton arnoldi. The sequence continues at coordinate 2,131,791 of CAWUFW010001618.1, forward strand.
GATATTTGATTCACCACCCACCCTAGAAGCATGGTTGACAGTCTATATGCTTGGCATAGCCTGCTAACTGCCAGTGGGTGTCTGAAAGACACCTGAGCTTTAGTCTGGTATAAGATGACATGCTGGAGTAATATAAATCATTTGCATAAATAAATGGAACGCATTGATTGTCAGCAGGCATGGATGACCCAACTGTTGCAAGATTTGTTCCTTTACACACTGAATGAGTCGAACACTTCCGGTTGCTTGTCCATACAGCACTGAGATCAGCTAATTGAGGGCAGCCTGTTTTTGGCAGACTACTTCATAGCTTCCTTCCATCCTATCTTCGCAAGCAGAGCAGATGGTCTGCATGGTGGTCAGCAGGAACCAGAACACAAACCAGGACACGGGTCCTCACAGGCTTCTTGCAAAATAACTGAGCCCTTAGAAGCAGTGCTGATGGTGGAAAAATGGGATGTGTCAAAACCAAACATCAGGGTACGCTATGAACATCGAAATCGGACTACGACAGATCTCTCAAGTTTTGAACATTCTTAGGCTTGAGACATACTTAGCCTTTCTGGTGACATCAGTGACAGGATAGAAACTGTTATCCGTTAATGATATAAAACTTGAAATTAATGTAACATTAATTAAATAATGACAAAACCTCACTGAAATGGATGAGTGGCTGATTAAAGGTGTGGACCAGCACTCCTATGTGTGCAGTGGCTTCTCCCATCAAATGAAGGAGTCTGTTCAGGGCTCCTCCAGAGGCGGTGGTATTTCTTTAAGCTTCTGCTGTACACAAAGGAGAGCTCTGATCAGAGGTGCATTTACAAATCACCAGAAGGTCCCTCTGCATGAGAGCTCAGCCTGAGCTCACACTGAGTGAGACTTTAGGTCTCTGCTACAATTTGACAGTGACCATGGGCACACATGAAGGACTTAAATAACAGAACTCATCACAGAAAAGAGACTACAGTAAGACAATGTCCGCCCAAAATCTGTATTTTTAAGGTGATAACAGGGAAAAATACATGCAGCTTTGGCAGAAAGACACAGTATCCTCTGTGCAACGTAGATTACTTACTATCAGGGTCGGGCTGGTACAGAATATAGGCCCGGGCACCAAAATAAAAGTGGCCCCCATTAGTGCATTAAATAGCTAAAATAGTGGCCTTTGTTTCCAAACTGGGACAGTTTTGAACTTGTAAACACGCTGTATTGGTGTTTTGCGAGGTATAGAAGCCTGCATGGTATTGAGCTTGCTGCAGGCAATGTTTGTTTTAACAGCAGGGAAATCAACAGTAAACAAGCATTGGCAATGCAATCGGTCCCGCCTTTGGGACCTTATATGTATTTAGCTATGCAGCACATTAGCCTGGGTGTTGAAACATCTACTATTCTTTAACATGGAGAGAAAGTAAGCACCAAACTGCGGAACACATGGAGAGAAATATTGCCTATAAGCAGAAAATGGTATAGTCTAAAGCTCTGTTTTTAATATAAAATCTGGGCCTTCGGTGATCATATCACTGAAAATACAAGATTTAAAAACCATATTATTGTCTACGGGTGCTCGTGGAAGACAAGTTTCTATGGCCTGGAATCTAGGGAATGCTAAAGTGCTTCTGGTATGTTACTGACCTCTGCTAGTTGTTTTCTGTCAAGAAAGCTAAATCGAGGCAGGTGCCAGAAAAATAAAAAAATAAAATCCCTAAGCAGAAAGCAATTCTGATATTTTACTGACCTCTACTGGTCGTTTTCTATCAAGACAGTTAAATAGAGGCAGTTGAACAGAAAAAAAGTCCCTAAGCAAATTTGGAAGCAGACAAGTCTTGGGGCTGATCCCCAGAGCCCACAAAGTACATACAACAGATCTTCCAGACAGCACAAGCGCTGTCTAGGCTCGACCTAAAACCGGCCCAGCAAACTTCCCCACACTGACCTGTAAGACCAGCCTGTCGGGTGCTGCCCGATTGCTGTACAGAGCAGTCTGACCCTGCTTACTAATGAGATCTTCTAGTTAAACCAGGACGGTCAGGTGCAGACACTCGTCTCCAGCTCTCACCCTGCCGCAGAACCCCTGACACCTACCCTGCTGCATAAAGGCACATCTTAGTGAAAGGAAGGCAGAGCACAATGTCTGTGCTGAAGAGATGCTTACCTTTTAGGCTAATGCCGGTCATAAGATCGAACAAGAGAAAGGGAGAACGACTTTTGAACTGAAGAGCGCAAACTTACTGTACCCTCTCTTGCAAGAGTGATGTGTATTTTGTTGATATTGATTTGTCAGGACACCAGGACAAATGTGCATAGGGTTCCGATGGGAGTGTATGTATGTAGTATTTCCATAGTGCAAACCTAGCCAAGGGGCACTTTAGCCCTGCTCAAGTCAAACACAAGCATAAGGTGAAAGTGTGACAGGAGAGGTAGCTAGGTTGTGCATTGTTAATACATTGTGATGTTGTGGTATTTAAAGAAGTGAGTCTTCAATTCTTTCCAAAATTGGAACAGCTTCTGGGCGGTCCTGATGTATACTGAGGAAGTAAATTCATGCCTCAGTGCATCATTCCATAACCACATCCAAGGCAGAATATAAAACACGGCAATACATGTTATAAAAATGCAAAGTCCGTAGACGTCCAGTAAAACAATATGACCAGAGGCCGAAGTGGGCAGGGGAATGGGGAAAAGATGTTCCCAAGCTTTAGTAATTTGATCAAAACAGTTACCATACTTTTTTTTAAAATAACCGTTTCTGAAGGATTGAGTTCCTGCTGGATGAAAAGGGAGAAGAAAGGTCACTACTAATATGGAGTGAGAGAAGGGAGAGGCAGCTAAAGAAGCATCAGGCCTACTCTCTAGGGCCCCTGCTCCTGAAGATATGTAAATATGTGCAATTTGTTCATTAGCAAACATATAGGCTGCTTTTGGAGCCAGTTCAGGCTTTAATTGATAGAATCTGGAATTTGTCCTTTTAGTATAAGCCTATAAAAAGTTTTACCCTAGGTACAATCAGCATCTTACTAAAAACATAACTTTTGAATGCACTATAAGCATTTAAAGAATCTTTTTGTATGTTTTGGGACAACCGTTTTATACTGTATGCAATCTTTTACTGTGTGTAATGAATATTTTTTTAAACCAATGACACATATTCAAAGTGTTTTCTGTCACAGGTTTGGACCTCTTAGCACTATGAATACATGTCACTATTTACCCAGTGCACTGACCAGGATTAAGATCAGTTACCGTCTGGTTACACTGACAGACATCTCAAGTGATTGCATTAACCAACCGAGCTTTCCTACCAGATAAACACATTTCCCACAGATAAATTTAGGTTTCATTTTTTTTATTCATTTAAGGTTTGTGCATTACATTGTATATGCCCTTATCTGTATGTGAAAAGCCACATCTCTGACCCTACCCCCACGCTCATTGTCCCTGCCTCCACTGTACTCAAGCTCACAGTTCCCACACTTTTCTTTATGCACTTCCACCACTGAAGGGGACATACACAAAGCTAATTTTAGTTGCAATAGCACAGCAGCAGCCGAAACCATTCTGAGACTTGCAAATGATCAAGTGAAGATGAGAATATTGTGACTGGGGACTTCAGTGAACACACATTTTCATTAATAGGAATTGGGGGAATAATCGACTTCCCATTGATTACTCATGGGAAGAGAGTCGGAGAGTGACTTCTCGATATCCAGGCCGAGTACAGGAAATGGAACACAGCAAATCTTGAGGTCCAAAAATATCAGATTTTCAATTGTGGAAAACATCCAAGGCATAAGTCGGGGGTACACGCAGGTAGACTGCGTCCACCCACTATTTTCATAGAGTGGATGCTGTCTACCCTGCCAAGAAATTGGGCCCCACTAAAAGTATGCTGAATTCATCCCGGTGTAGGTTTCAGACACCAAGACACTTTCAGCAGCGCCTGCACGTTGTTTGCTTTCCTTCCGAGAAGCAAGGTGCAGGTGGGGAGGTGGCTTTTTTTTTTTTTTATTCTAGCTGTCCCAAAACAAAGGCCGAAGTAGTTAAGGGGCCATCAGGCCTCCTTTGGTTCGAGTATCCTGAATGGGAGCTCTCTGGAGACTCACACCTGCATGCAATAGAGGGGAAACAAAGGTGCACAGCTTATCACTTCACAGGTACTTAAGAGAGGCATGCTTTTGACTTTGTTCAATCCCTGTATATAAGAGATATGCATGCACTATAAGAATGTCAAATGTGTTGGTCTGTCCCAATTTTTACACAAATAGCAATTTAAATACCACTGTTTTGTTTTACTTCTTTTATGGTGCTACTCATCCCAGTGCAGGATGTCAGAGCGCTATATATCACACATAAACATACATTGACAATAAATAATGTGTGTGTAAATCAATGTACAGGATGTGTTACATAACACAGTGAAGGTTATAAGGTGGAGGAGTCACGTGCCCTTCATAGCTCATTGTGCTATATTAGAAGGATTACAATTAATGAACTGCAGGTAACAAAAGGATCTCTGTGTTAAAAGCAGTGACCCACTTACCTAGCTACATAAAATAAAAATCTGTCATCTGCATGTTACATGATGTGCTTCACAGGAGACACATTAACTGTCATTTAAAAAGCACACAGAGAGGCAACACAATATTTAAAAAATGCACAAATGCACAGTGAGTAAATTAATCCAGACTCTTCAGTAGTATGCGGTATATTCTTTTTAATGTCGCAAGATGATTGAACACAGCAGCCGCAATACAGCCAACGCGTTTCGCCCCAATGGGGCTTCCTCAGGGCAAGATAGGAATCCTCCAATCTTACAGTGATCACTGACGTACCACAATCACTGCTTGATACACTTTACAACAGTAGGTAAATCTTTCATCAGTTCCCAATAATGGATATGATAAATTCCTCAATTTATTCGACACTTAAAATCAGTGGTTCCCAATTGCTTAAAATATGTGAAATCCGCAATTTGTGTTGCGAATCCAGGTTAATATTTCTCGTATGTTCACTATGATAGGTGAAACTCCAAATATTGAAAGTTTATTTCATCAATGGCCCCCGTAAGACGCCGTGCCTCTCAACCCGCCGCCGGCCTTGAATATTCAACGGAGAAGGTTATAAGGTGGAGGAGTCACGTGCCCTTCATAGCTCATTGTGCTATATTAGAAGGATTACAATTAATGAACTGCAGGTAACAAAAGGATCTCTGTGTTAAAAGCAGTGACCCACTTACCTAGCTACATAAAATAAAAATCTGTCATCTGCATGTTACATGATGTGCTTCACAGGAGACACATTAACTGTCTATGCTACTTTGATTCAAAACTGGGGCTAGATAAAACACAGATCTCTCCAGCAATTGCGTTAACCTCCAGAATCATCTTCACATTATCAATCAATCAAACAGGATTTGTGAAGCGGTGCTTATCACCCATGAGTGTATCCAGACACTGGGGGGGAAGGAGGTGCTACTTAGTTGAAGAGCCAGGTTTTTAGGCCCTTCCTGAATTCCTGTAGGGTGGGGGATGTTCGGAAGTGGAGGGGGAGGCCATTTCATGATTTGGCTGTCAGGTGCAAGAAAGCGCTGCCGCCGCTCCTGCTCCTGTGAATGCGGGGTGTGTGGGCCATGCAGAGGGAGCCAAAGCACAGTTTCCGGGTGGGTTGGTGGAAGTTCACCCTGTGGTTGAGGTATGCCGGTCCCTTGTATAGGGCTTTGTAGGCATGGGTGAGCAGTTTGAACTGGCATCGTTTGTTAAAGGGGAGTCAGTGGAGAGATTTGAGGTGGGGGGTAATGTGGGTCCACCTCGGGAACTCCAGAACGAGCCTGGCTGCAGTGTTCTGAATGGTCTGGAGTCAGTTTAGTAGTTGTGAGGTGATTCCCATGTAGAGGGACTTGTAGTCCAAGCAGCTAGTGATGAGGGCTTGGGTGACGGCGCGTATGTTGCTGATGGGGAGACATTTGAAGATTTTCCTGAGCATGTGCAGGGTGAGGAAGCAGGAGGATGATACAGCATTGATCTGCTTCCTCATCGTGAACCTGCTGTTGCTATGCTATGATTTTGAGGTTTCTTGCATGCTCTTTAGGTGTGGGTGAGGGGCCGAGTTGTGTTGGCCACCAGGAGTCGTCCCATGGGGAGTTGCTGCTCCCAAAGATATGTATTTCTGTTTTTTTGGTGTTTAGTTTGAGGCATCTGTTCTGCATCCAGCTTGCGACGCTAGTCATGCACCTGTGGAAGTTAGATTTGGTGTTAGTGGGATCTGAGGATAGGGAGAGGATGAGCTGAGTGTCGTCCACATAGGAGATGATGTTCATGCTGTAGGACCTGACCAGGGTGGCGAGAGGGGCCATGAATGTGTTGAAGAGGGTTGGGCTTAGTGAGGATCCTTGTGGGACACTGCAGATGATGTTTTTGGGTCCGAGGTGTAAGGTGGAAGGAGGACACTTTGGGCTCATCCTGAGAGGAAGGACGCGATCCATTCGAGGGCCTTCTCTTGGATCCCCATTTGGTGGAGTTTGTGCTGGAGGGTGAAGTGTCAAATGCTGTGGAAAGATCGAGGAGAATCAGGGCATCGGTTTCTCCCCTGTCTAGGAGAGTCCTGATGTCATCTGTGGCCGCGATCAGGGTGGTTTTGTGCTGTGATTTGAGCGGAAACCAGATTGGGAGGAGTCCAGTAGGTTGTCGATTTCTAGGTGGGTGGTGAGTTGGAGGTTTATTGCTTTTTACAGCACTTCAGCTGGAAATGGGAGCAGGGAGATGGGGGTGGTAGTTTTTGAGGCCTTTAGGGTCCGCTGTGGGTTTTTTGAGGAGCGGTTTGACTTCTGCATGTTTCCACCCCTCTGGTAAGGAGGCCAAGGTGATGGATGAATTGATGATGGTGGGGAGTTCCTTGCTGATGGTGCTGTTCCTCAGATTGAACATGTGGTAGTGGCAGGGATCCCTGGTTGCTCCTGAGTGGATGGAGCCCATGATGGTGGTGGTTGTATGCACCAAGAGTGGCTCCCATGTGGTTAGTGAGATTTTGTTGGAGTTGAGGTTGAGGAGTCCTTTGAGTTTGGATATAGGAGGTTGGGGGTCGAAGTTTTTATAGATGGTGGCGATTTTGCTGTAAAAGAAGTCTGTGAGGGTATGGCAGGGTTCCTGAGAGGAGGTGACGGTGTTGTCAATGGCTGTGGGGTTGGAGAATTCCTTGATGATGCTGAATAGTTCTTAGCTGCAGTTGGAGCTGAGTTTGAGGCGGGTGGCCAGGGAGTTTCTTGGTGTTTTAGAGTGGCTGCTGGTACCTGTTGAGGGTTAGTTTAAAATTGGATCGGTCAGTGTTCGTTTTGCTGGTGTGCCAGATCCTTTCAAGTCACTTGCAGGTGCGCTTGCAGGATTTGAGCTCTTGAGTGAACCAGCTGTGGTGTTTGGAGGATCTGCTGGGTTTGGCTGGTTTGAGAGGTGCGACTTTGTCGGTGTAATTGTTGATCCACGCGTTGAAGTTTTCGACTGCCACCTCAAGGTCAGTAGTGGTGTTGGGGGGTGAGGCACTGAGGGTGCTGGACCAGAGGTTTTCGGTTACTTTGTTCCAGCTCCTGTAAGGGGAGCTGGCTGGGGTGTTGGTTGTAGTGAAATTAAATGAAATGAAATGAAAACAGCATTTGTTAAGCGCGTAGCTTCCCAGGGGCATCCCAGCGCTGAGGCAGTAACTGAGAAAAACATCATAGCAACACTTAAGGGAAGAGCCAAGTTTTGAGTAGTTTCCGAAAGGCTAGATGGCTGGGTTCCCTCCGTAGGCGGAGAGGGAGGGTGTTCCACAGCCTGGCAGCATTATAAGAGAATAGGCGACCGCCACTTCTAGCCTTCTTAATCCTGGGAACGACGGCCAGATGCAGATCGTCTGAGCGCAGCCGTCTATTCGCCAAATAAGGCTGGACCATGAAGTGGTTGATCACTGGTCCATTCCCTGCTAACATCTTGTGGGCGATGCACATGTCCTTAAAATTAACTCTTTCCCGAACAGGGAGCCAGTGGAGGGACTTCAAGGCGGGTTTTGCAGAGTGCCGGTTCGAGGTCCCCACAAGAATCCTCGCTGCACAGTTTTGCACCATTTGGAGTTTTGTGAAGGTTGAGCCCGGAGCTCCAAGGTAAAGGGCGTTCCCGTAGTCCAAGCGGGAAAGAATAAGTGCCTGTACCATAAGCTTTCTTGCCTGGAAGGGGAGAAGTGGAAGCACTTTGCGGAGCATCCTTAGGATGCCATAGCAAGAAGCCGCAACCTTCCGTGCCTGGACCATAAAGCAGAGGTCTTGGTCAAGCCAGCTGCCCAGACTCTTCATCTGGGTCTTGGGGGCAGGGACGGGTCCCATTCAGGCTGGCCACATTACATCCGCCTTAAAGAGGGACGGATTACCAAGGAGCATCAACTCGGTCTTGTCACCATTTAGTTTTAGGTATGAGTGGTTCATCCACTTAGCTACCTCTTCTAGACAGGGACAAAGGCCAATAGAGGCATTATCAGAGTGGTTCAGAGCTACGACCAGTTGGGTGTCATCAGCGTAGGTCAATATATGAACCCCAAAAGGGAGCACAATCTCTGCAAGCGGAGTCATATAAACATTAAAAAGGGAGGGACTCAGGGACGATCCCTGAGGGACTCCGCAATGGAGAGGCATAGATTTTGAAGTGGCATCACCCTCGAAAACCTGGAAGGATCTCTCTTCCAAGAATGATTGCAGCCATGTTAAGGCTACTCCGGTCACCCCCAAACTTCTAAGTCGATGGATAACAATTTGGTGGCTGACCGTGTTGAAGGCTGCGCTGAGGTCCAAGAGGATAATCTCTGTTGAACCTCCGGCGTCAAGAATCTTAGGGGGATATTCACAAGGACTTATCTCAGAGTTATCGCCAACTTAACGCAACAAAAGTGGTGACAGATTTAACACCCCATTCACAAGCGGGTGAAAACTGCAGACAACGCAAGTATTCCCGCGATAACTGCCTCAACATTTACCTCCACTGGAGACACAACCAACTAACCCTAATGAGATGCAGAGTAGGCGTTCCCGTGCAAAAACACATCAAAACACCACTTTCACAACGAACTGCCAGATCTGCGATGCGAACCAAAAACAGGCGATAAACCGCGGCAGCAGCAGGGATTTAACACCTGCCTTCTGCTGGTGTTAAGCAGGATGACTACCTGCAGAACGAAAGGGAGCCCAGCACAGAGCCACATCGGAAGACCCACAGATGCCATGGAGACAATGATTATGCAGCTCCGAGACCCATGAGGCACACAACACCCACCGGCGCCAACCCCAGGCCCGCCACCACCCCCAGGACCCGTCCCGCCCCCTCCCCAGGAACACCACAGAGGCAGCGTACACAAAGACAGCGGACCCCCCTGAAACGCACCTGCCACCCAGACCCAACGCCAGAGGAGGACATTGCCCACTACAGGCCCAAAAGGACAACCAACCCCCGCATCCTGACCCACATCCCCCACCTGCTGACGGTACCAACCCAGCAGACAACCAACATCCCTCCGCAGACAAAGCTGCCGGCTGCGCAGCACATGTCGGCCTCTGGTACCATCCAACACACAACTGCCAGAGTCGGAGGAGTCACACAGCCAGCCCCATCCAAGCTCATCACACCTGTCCTGGATGCCAACATCAGCCTGGTACCCCAGCCCCTCCACTTCACCAACACTGCGCAGGAGCAGCTGAAGACCAAGCAAGGCCCCAACGCCATAGCTGGATTCCCTCACGTGTCAGGGCCAACTGCAGACATGTACTCCTCGTGCCCCCTGCCAACACTGCACACAACTACCACAACAGAAAGCACACGCATCCCATGAATGTGCACACAATAGTGGACCGCCCGGGACCCCCCAACAATGTCGTGGCCAACTCCCCAGGCACAGTGCATGATTCTCACATCTCCCGACAGTCCATCATCACCCAGCGCTCCCAGGATGGCACCCATGGCAATGCAGTACTCGTTGGTAAATACCAAATGAACACACCACACACCTCCAGCCCACAGTCATGCAACTCACGACACTGGCAATGGGCACGCAGCACAACCACATTCAACATGCCAAACAACCAGACATGACAACACGACTCCATTAGGAACTTGGCCTTGCCATGCCCACAATCCAGCCACAGCATGGCACCACAGACACACAATAGCAGGATGTGAGGAGAGGCATGGAGCAGGCATGTGCGAGAGCGGCAAGTGCCTAAGGAATGTGAACCTACCCAATGCCAGATGTGGCGTGGAGATGCCGGACAGACCACAGCGTGCAAATCACGGAAATGGCCATGTGGAGATCAACTGCTGGTGCATGGAGTGTAGTGGCCAGTGGACGCTACCATGTCCCCACAGGCTGTGGAGCAGAACGCGGAAATGTCGCATGTTACGTCCCCCCTGCATGCGCGGGTGGAGTGGGTTGGACCTGCGTACGCCAGGCCTGCGTAGGGGTGTGAACAAAAAGCCAGTCGCACTGGCCGTGGTTCTCATTCGGAATGGACAACGCGTCTGCCAGGGCGGCGCCTCTCAGCCCGCCCTGAGTCCTGCGCTGAGCGCGGCGGGGCCTGTGTCCCTGTGCACCTGCTGCACCCCGGGCCGCTGGGCCCCAGACCCGTCATGCCTGCCCCAGCGCACCAACGAGGCTCCGCTCACCTGCCGACACCGGCGTGTGTCAGAGAGGGCCCACCACGTGCCGGTGCAAGCTCCAGGCCCCAGGCCCGCGACCTTTGCAGCCTCCGCAGACCAGCGCTGGCCTCCACGGCGCAGGCCCGCAGTACTCCTTTTATATTTACATACTCCACCGGCGTACTCCTCGGCCCAGTGGGTCCCACATGTGGAACTGTGTCCTGAGTCGTGAATGGCAGTGACCCCAAGTCCGTGGCAGCGGCCACAGCACCAGACTCCCTTCGATCAGTGAGGCATAATTCCATATCGCAGGCCGGCGACACGTGGTGCCACTAACCCTGTTCAACGCAAGCCGGCGACACGTGGTGCCACTAACCCTGTTCAACGCAAGCCGGCGACACGTGGATGAGGGCACAGGCCTACACAGCGGTCCAGTGGGTCCCACATGTGGAACTGTGTCCTGAGTCATGAATGGCAGTGACCAGATGTCTACTGCAGGGGTGATATCACTAAACTCCCTGCTATCAGTGAAGCAAACGAATGCATCACAAGCACACGACACGTGTCTGTGGGCCCGTGCTGGCCGCTGCCCCCGGCCTACACTGCGGTCCAGTAGGCCACACATGTGGAACTGTGTCCTGGGTAAGATATGGAGTAGTCCACACCATTGGACACGCCTCATCGCAGGCGGCATCCCCTATCAGCACTGGTGCCACTAACTCTGTGCGCAATGACTCATGGGCACTCTCTGGTTGAACTTTGGTGGCGTCTGAGTCCATGGCCTGGGGGTTGTCTGCATCATCATCTGGCTGGGACGGACTTGGTGTCCGACATGTATTTGCTCCACTCATCTCCACCATGGTGACTGTTTCAGCGTGGTTCTGCCCTCGGCATCATGCCCTGGGGGTACAACTTCCACTGTCCACCGAGACACTCCGCGACAACCCCCCTAGTCATCTGCGGGAACCTGCTCTGCTCTCGTGATCCTGCCCCAGTGCACCGCAAGTCAGCGGCCCGTGGCGGTAGGCCCGTGCAGGACGCTGTGCATCCGGGGCCACTAACTCTATGCAGCTCAAGTCATGGGTCCTTTACGGTTGAATGGTTGTGTCCTTTACGATGTACACTATTGTCGTTTTTTGACTGCACCAGGCACTCCATGACGGCTGGTGTACACACACCCCACACACATCCAACACAGGTGTCACTCGACATGTGAGCCTGCTAATAAAAGTGGCCGGGCGCATGTGCCCGTGTCCATTCCCAACATCTAAGCAAGTGTGTCCGTGTGGTCATTATGTCAGCATGATGGGCCGGAGCCCTGCAACATCACTGTGCTGTCTACAGCGGAGGATACCATGTCACCTCAGCAGTGGCTGAAACCTTGGACATGTAGCTTCGCCCGCCCCCCCCCCTGCATGCACAAGCGGCGTGTGCTGGTCCGGCGTACGTCAGGTCAGCGCAGGGGTGTGCTGAATCAGCAGGGGGATCAGGGCGTGGCTGTGGTCTGGCCTTGAACAGGAAGTGAGGTAAGTGTGTCCTTGTGTTGGGGTGTTGTCGCCACCAGGGCCACAGTAGTCGATGTTGCAATGTAGCTTGCACCCGGAGGGCGGGCCCGCACGTACGGGGAAATGTAGGAGCGCAAGCTCGCTCGGGGTCTTGGCACATGCATGCCAAGTGTTATGTGTATCAGTCCTGCGGCTGCATGAGTCAGGTGTCTGGCCCCAATCGCGGCGCGGTCACAGCCAGCCATGGACTGTACACCTGTGTCCGCCCTGTCCAGACCATTGGCCTACACTCACGTGGCCGCACACCCTCAACGGCCAGCTTACAGGTTTTGTTGGCATGCCGCTGGACATGCGCGGACAGGCATGACAATGGTGTGCCGTAGGAGTGCATGTGATACAACCGCGCAGCGCACACATGTGTGGAGGCTCGTGGGAGGGAGGAGCAGCTGTGAGGCAACGTGACACACAGTTAATGTTAATGTTAATGTTAACTAGACTTATAAAGCGCGCAGCTGCCTCAGCAAAGAGGCGTCCCGGCGCTGGCAGTAAGAATAGAACGTGGAGGCTAAGAAACTGGGTGAATCGGCGCATAAAGAAGTGCACATAAAAAGGAGGAATTAGGCCACGGGAAAGAGGTATGTCTTAATGGCTTTACGGAAGGCCAGCAAGCTATCCAGGCTACGAATCTGAAAAGGCAGGGAGTTCCATAACTTAGCTGCCAAGCAACGAAAGGACCGCCCCCCGGCACGGAGATGGTTCACTCGAGGGACGACAGCCAAGTGTTGCCCCAGAGAGTGCAGCTGGCGTCTAGGAGCGTAAGGAGCCAACAAGTTGGCCAGAAGCCCGGGAGACGCATGCTTAAGAATTTTAAAGGACAAACAAAGAGCCTTAAATTTGATTCGCTTAGCCATGGGCAACCAATGTAAACGCCGGATAGCGCCAGCTGTAGAGCAGCTGCGCGGGAGCCCCAACAGGGCTCTGGCGGCTGCATTTTGGACACGCTGCAAGCGCACTACTTCAGCCTGATTGGCCCCAAGAAGGAGCGAGCTGGCGTAATCCAGTCTAGATAGTATCGCCGCTTGAACGATCAGCTGACGAGTGGGTGGATCAAAAACCCCAGCAAGGGTCTAAGTCCTCGAAGAAGGCCGAAACAAGTACCGGCCACTTTCTTGGTGTGATCCTGGAAGCTGAGGGTAGAATCCATCCAGACCCCTACATTTTTAACCACTGTCTTAGGGATGGGCGCACTACCAAGAGTGGTAGGCCACCATTGCTCACTCCACAGTCTACTGTCTTTCCCCACCAGCAACACCTCGGTTTTATTGGCGTTAAGCTGGAGGCAGTTGGAGGTCATCCACTCGGCGACTGCAGCCAGACCACTTCTAAACTTGGAAGCGTCCTGCATAGAGTCGTCGGAGAGGGCCACCACCAACTGCGTGTCGTCAGCGTAGGAGACCATAGTGAGGCCTTTGTCCCTAGCCACCGTAGCAAGGTGTTGAACGTACAGATTAAAAAGTACCGGACTCAGAGCGGAGCCCTGAGGCACCCCCTGCCCGATGGAATGGACACGGGAGAGAAACGGGGGGGCGGTCACTTGGAATGTTCTCCCAGACAGGAAAGATCTAAACCATTCCAGAGCAAAGCCAACAACACCCGCCTCCTCCAGACGACGTAAAAGAATCATGTGGGAGACCGTGTCAAATGCGGCACTGAGATCGAGTAAGATCAGTGCCGCAGTGTGCCCTGTGTCAAGAATGGTCCGCAGATGCTCGGTCACAGCCAAGAGAGCAGTCTCCGTACTGTGTCCAGGGCGGAAGCCATTTTGGGAGGGGTCCAGGGTGCCATTAACATTCAGGAACCCCGTTAAGATGTTATTCATGTGAGCCTCAGCGATCTTATCTACCCACGGTAAAAGGGATATAGAACGAAAAATTTCCAGCTTAGCCGGTCCAGCGAAGGTTTTTTCAGTAGCGGAACCACCATGGCCTGCTTCCAAAGCTCAGGGACCACGGCAGTGGAAAAAGATATATTAGCAACCTGGTACAAAGGAGCCAGGAGCACAGATAGAGAGTCCCTAAACTGGGCAGGCTTCAAAGGATCTACCGGAGAGCCAGATTTAACTTTGCCACACAGCAGTAAGAACTCTTCCTGTGAGATGGGAGAGATAGCCTCCAAAAAATGAGAGGAAGGAGGTCCGTGGGGAGCAGTGAGAACTGGGGGCACCAAAGGGAACGACCTATAAATAGTTTCCACTTTATTAACAAAAAAGGTCGCCAGGTCTTCACAATGTTGCTCAGACATAATCACGGAGGCAGTAGAGTTTTTTCTAACTCTGAGATCCTTGAGTATTTTAAAAATGCACTTAGCCGGATTGCGGCTTAGCTTGATTTCATTGGCAAAATAGGCTGCCCGGACAGAGTGTATAGTCCTCTGGTAGCTTTTAATTGCGGCCTGATAGCAAGCTTTAGCCCCGAGGTCATAGTCCTTTCTCCAGGCACGCTCCAACTTTTTACAAGATTTACGTAAAGCGGACAGAGAATCGTTAAACCAAGGGTTAGAGTCAGAATTACGGCCCTTAGACCATTTGGCAGGAATGAGAGAATTGAGAGCTTGAAGAATCCAATTACAGAGTGATCTATATGACAGATCAGGATCACTGTGCAATTGAGGAGGGTGTATAGAAAGAAGAGCATGAAAATCCTCAAGCTTCAATTTACGCCAAGGGCGTTTGAAAGAGGGCGGTTGAGAAGCTCTATACGGAGGCTCAAAAACCGGAAAAGACATAGAAACCAAAAAATGGTCTGACCAGCATACAGGACTAGGTGTTCTGACAGAAGCAGAAGGAATGTTAGAAAAGACCGGATCCAGTAAGTGACCGGCAGTATGGGTGGCGCCTGAGACCAATAGCGTTAATGGCAAGCTGCCAGATCTGCGAGCAGACTACTGATTTCATTGTAAAGATAGGAGGTCAAAGTGCAGGTTAAGATCACCCAAAATGCTAAAATTAGCTGCGCTCATAGCCAGAGTGCTAGTGACATCAATGAGGGCAGATTTGAACTCCTTAGCAGGCCCAGGAGGGCGATAAACTAACAGCCCTGACATAGTCGTGATGCCGCTCATGTGCCACGTGCTAGGCATGTCATCCATGATTCCCTGGGTCGCAGACTTACCGCCCCACCCACGATAGGCCTCTGTGCATCTCCTGTATGCATGCAGATGGTGAAGTTACTGTAGGTATGAATGGTCCTTTGTCTGCACTATTGGGCGGTAGCATATCTGCAGCTCCTAGATGTGACTTGCATGTGCCCAGCACCCCCTGACAGATACGATAGCATTTCCAGGCGACTCCCGCACTACGCACTGCCAGACGTGAGGCCAACGTGTACACATCCCACACGCAGAAGTCCTTGGTCGTAGTTAGCGTGCATGAAATGGCCTTCACTCGTACTCCCACCACACCGGTGAGCAGTCAAAATATCGAAAATTAAATATCGACCTACACTAATATCGAGGTGACAATATCGAAGGGACAGAATATCGATGTTAAGAATATCGATGGACAGAATATCGACCCTAAGGTAAGTAATATCGAAATTTTTTATATCGATGTAAGTAATATCGAAGTTAGTAATATCGACATCAAATATATCGAAGTTACTAATATCAATGTTACTAATATCGATATTTATATTATTGTTATGTATTTTGTTATGTATTTAATATGTATGTGTTATATGTGTTTTTAAGTGTTCTACTTGTCTAAAAATATATGTATACAATTATTATATGTTAATAATGTTTTTTTAAGTTATTTTTGTTTTTTAGTACCGTAGCGGGTTGTGAGTTTATAGGGGAATAGGGTGGGAAGTAATTTAATTATACTAAATTAATTATTAATTTTTAGGAATTATAAATTAATTTTAATCATTTTTTGCGTTTAAGTTCTGTAGCGGGTTGTGGGTTTATAGGGGAATAGGGTGGGAAGTAATTTAATTGTAATTAAGTAATAATTTATTTTAATTAATTGGTATTGATAATTATATTATTGTTAATTAATTAATAATTGGGAATTAATTTTTATTAATTGGTTATTAATTTTTATTAATTGATCATTATGTTAAGTGTATTATTTTATTATTGGAGTGTGTTGTGCGTTTATTGGGGAATAATGGAAGTAATATGTATGTGTTATATGTGTTTTTGTTAAGTGTTCTACTTGTCTAAAAATATATGTATACAATTTTTATATGTTAATGTTTTTTTAATTTATTTGTTTTTTAGTACCGTAGCGGGTTGTGGGTTTATAGGGGAATAGGGTGGGAAGTAATTTAATTATACTAAATTAATTATTAATTTTTAGGAATTATAAATTAATTTTAATCATTTTTGCGTTTAAGTTCTGTAGCGGGTTGTGGGTTTATAGGGGAATAGGGTGGGAAGTAATTTAATTGTAATTAAGTAATAATTTATTTTAATTAATTGGTATTGATAATTATATTATTGTTAATTAATTAATAATTGGGAATTAATTTTTATTAATTGGTTAATTTTTATTAATTGATTAATTGATCATTATGTTAAGTGTATTATTTTATTATTGGAGTGTGTTGTGCGTTTATTGGGGAATAGTGTTGGAAGTAATATGTATGTGTTATATGTGTTTTTGTTAAGTGTTCTACTTGTCTAAAAATATATGTATACAATTTTTATATGTTAATAATGTTTTTTTAAGTTATTTGTTTTTTAGTACCGTAGCGGGTTGTGGGTTTATAGGGGAATAGGGTGGGAAGTAATTTAATTGTAATTAAGTAATAATTTATTTTAATTAATTGGTATTGATAATTATATTATTGTTAATTAATAATTGGGAATTAATTTTTTATTAATTGGTTATTAATTTTTATTAATTGATTAATTGATCATTATGTTAAGTGTATTATTTTATTATTGGAGAGTGTTGTGCGTTTATAGGGGAATAGTGTTGGAAGTAATTGAAATCTAATTAAGTAATTATTAAATTTATTGTTGGGTATTGATAATTAATTTATTGGACAATTATTAATTGGTAATTTTTTAAATTATAATTTTTTTGTTATGAAAATTTATTTATTGTTGTTTTATCATTAATTGGTAATTACATATTATTTATTGATAAATTTAATTAATATATTAATAAGTAATTATTAATTGGTACTTAATGTTTAATAATTATTATTATTGGTATAAAATGCATTTAATTGTTCAATATTTGTTAATTGGTAATTAAGTTTTAATAATTAATATGGTTTTTGTTATTAAAAATATTTTATTGTTCAATATTTATTTGGTAATTAATATTTAATTATTATTTATTGGTATTTATTATTAATTTATTGTTAATAACTTTTTCATTGGTAATTATGTTTTTAATAATTATTTATTGGTATTTGTAAATAGTTTAGAGTTATTTAATAATTAATTCATTAATTATTTAAAAAATTATTTTATTTATAAGTATGTTATTTTTAACTTCTACGCTATCCAACACTTTCCCTACTGTTGCACTCTCTGGAGTTGGAATAGTAATTTTTACCCCTACGCTATCCAACACTTTCCCTACTGTTGCACTCACTGGAGTGGGAATAGTAATTTTTACCCTCACGCTATCCAACACTTTCCCTACTGTTGCACTCACTGGAGTGGGACTAGTAATTTTTACCCTTACGCTATCCAACGCTTTTCCTACTGTTGCACTCACTGGAGTGGGAATAGTAATTTTTACCCTCCCGCTATCCAACGCTTCCCCTACTGTTGCACTCCCTGGAGTGGGAATAGTAATTTTTACCCCTACGCTATCCAACACTTTCTCTACTGTTGCACTCTCTGGAGTGGGAATAGTAATTTTAAGCTCTACGCTATCCAACATTTTTCTTACTGTTGTTTTTTTTGGAGTTGGATTAGTAGTTTTATTCCCTCCGCTATTTAATATTTTTTGTATTATTTTAGTTAATGTAGTATATCATTAATTTTAAAAATATTAAAAGTAAATTTAATTTTTTAATTTGTTATACATAATTTAATTTTTATTTATGTTATTGTTTTATGTATATAGATGTATTTGTAATTTATAATATTTAACAATTTATAATTTATTAAAATAATTATTAAAACTGATTATTAAGTATATATATTATATATATGTATATGTTTAATTAATGTTTTATTAAATTATATATATATTACTTATTAATTGTAAACATTATAAAATATGTTTAACTATGTTTATTTTATTTATAAGTATTATTTAGTTTATTTTACATATTTTTTTTAACAAAAAAACCCGATATGTTTAATAACGATATTTTTGACATCGATATTTTTTTTCCGATATTTTTGTACTTACCATGTTGTAGATAGGATATCGATATTCTTGACATCGATATTCTTGCTCCGATATTTTTGTAGGTCGATTTTTTGACCTTCGATATTTTGTCAGTGATCCCACCACACCCCAGGCCTGCACCCGTTGCACACAGACACTGCTCATTGCTCCGAGCTGTGGCGTTTCATCCACAGGACTGGCGCAGGTCCTCACAGTGCCGCTTAAAGCAGAGCCACTGACGCTATGGCAGACCATCCCGGACACATGCTCTACTCCAGTCACGTGGACCTGTACCGTGCACGTCTGCTGCATGTACTGGGGGCACTGCCATTGGCAGTGCTGCGGATCAGTTACAGGCTGAGCTTCCGCCTTGCCGTCACCTGCGTTCAGCCTGTGTTGTACTGTCGCTCGTGCATATTCGAGTGGTCCATGGATGTCTGCCTCTCCAATGTTACGGTAGCTGACCTGGATTTCGACGTGTGTGCGCGCCCCCTGTTGGACCACGACCAGGAGTATCACCGTGATGCCCGTTTATGGCATGCCTGGATGTTTGGCATGCATGCTGGGAACTGGACCTGGGAGATTGCAGGAGTCGTCGTGTGTAGTGACCACATTGAGCCGCTCCCTGATTGGGCTTTCGTGCATATTGGGGCCAGGGGTTGGAGTGAGCACATCTGTCCGGGACAGCTGATGGGTTACGTCGCCGACATGTCAGATGTGGTGGACAACGATCTCGCATTGGAAATGTTGGCCTACGCTGCTGCACTCGCGTTCATGGACGAGTGACAAGGTACCTGCAGCCAGGACTGTATGTGACCCATTGCACGTGTCCCGACGCCTGGTTGCATGTTGGGGATCTGGTCACATGTCCCTAGGAGACAGTGGACATGGCTGCATTGGCATGGACTCCTGACCCATGTGCGGACAACATACCCGAGTTGGCAATGACTTGTGTTGGTGATGGACTCCCCCGGGGTGGACATGGCCGCTTTCCAACGTTCCTCATTCAGACATGCTGCTGCATTGGTCTGCATGTCGTGGCAGTTCCCTTGGCCGTACTGACACGCAATTGTTGATAAAGTTTCCGCACGTTCACTTGTCTCCAACTGTGTTGAGTGTTTATTTGTATGCCAATGTGTGTGTCACTGCCTATCTGGGTCCCTGCCTTACATGCATTGCTACCCCATCAGGGCTGTGGGTTGGTACTTGTGCATTGTCATGTCCCTGTTTCGTGCTTTGCTAGATGCGTATGGACATTTCCAGGCCACAAGCGGGTGCACTTGTGTCCTGTGTTCGGTTGTGCATATGTTGGTGTTTGTACCACATTGTGTTGGATGTTGGGGTGCTCTGCTTCCTATGTGTGTGTGCTGCATTGTGTGTGATATGTCCCTTCAGCTCTGATTTGGCTCACCCTTCTCCCTTTCAGGCAGTGTGGTTTTCACTTCTGTGCTTGTTCAGTGGTGTGGTATTGCTGACTTGTGTGACTTGTGGTCTTGGTTTGTGTTGTTCCTCTTGGGCATGGTTTGTCTGCAGTTGTGCTGTGCTTAATTGTGCATGTGTGCCATTGTGCCCATCTCCCCCCGTCCCCCCAGTCCCTGGTCGTTCCTCTTCCTGTTGCTGTTGTGTCTGTTGATTTTGTGCAGTTTCCGGCCCCCGACTCCTGCCACCATCTCCAGACTGATGTGGTGGACACCATTTCCTCCATGTCATCCAGCTCCTGGTGTGGCGCTGGACTCCCACCTCCGGTATGCATTGCTGCCTTCTGGTTGTTGGCTTGTTTGTGCGTTTGGCATAATTCCAGCTGTTCTGGTTTTCTGCCATTGTCCTCCTCCACTCTCCGGCTGCATTCACCTTGTCCATGATGGCCTGCCATGTCTAATGTTTTGTTGCCAATGGTGCTTGTGGGGTTGTGTGCTAGCTCCGACTGCCTCCATTGTGTTTGGCTGTTTTCTGTTTGGTTTGTCTTTCTTTTTCCTGCTTTTGTTGTGCTTATTCCCGCATGCCGTATATGTGTCGCGGGCCTTGCGCTGCTTATCGCTGCTTTCCTCATCGCGAATGGGCTCATTGCATGTTTTTTTGCGTTGGGGTTTGTGTTTTTATCTCCGTCGCGGTGGTTGTATCGCGGACATTGTCCGCGGTTTCGGGAGACTATCGCATGGTACCGCCGTGTTGTGAATTCCACGTTAACACAGGGTTATTTTCCCGCGATGGGCTGCGATGTGTAAAGTTGCGTTAACATTTTTTGGAGATGTTTAGCACACGTTCTTGTGAATATACCCCTTAGACTCTTCTACAACTGCCAACAACGCAGTTTCTGTTCCTTGACACGGGTGAAAGCCGGTTTGGGAGGGATGGAAGAGGTTGTGGTATTCCAGATATGTCAAAGTGCAGCGTTGACATGTTTCTCCGCTATTTTACTAATCCCTGGGAGGAGCGAAATGGGACGAAAATTACTCAGGAGATCTGGGTCAAGACTAGGTTTTTTCAACCCCCAGTGGGGGTGGTTGTGTTGTTGAAGTGGAACTGGACAATGGAATGGTCGGAACAGGTGATATCGGGTGGCGTGACTGTACCGGATTCTTTCGCTGGCTGAGATTAAGGGGTCCAAAGTGTGTCCTGCGATATGCGTGGGGTCAGTGACTAGTTGAGAGAGGCCGAAGATGTCCATGCTCTCGAGTAGGTTGGTTGTGTTGGTGTCGTTGGGATCTTCTAGGTGGAAGTTGAGGTCCCCGAGGAAGAGGAAGTGTTTTGAGTTGATGGCTAGCGGAGGAATGACTTTGGAGAGGGCCTCACAGAAGGCCCGACGGGGTCCTGGGGGTGCCTCTAACCGTTGTCTTGCTGTCTGTGTTGATTTGAAAGTTGAGGTGTTCCATGATTGGGCTGGTGCTGTCAGTGGTAGCTGTGCATTTGAGGGACTCTTTGTGGATGATGGCTATTCCACCTCTGTGTTTGTTGATGCAGTCCCAGTGAATTATCTTGTCTCTGTTCGGTGTGGCGGTGGCAATATCAGGTGCTGATGATGAGTTGATCCATGTTTCGGTGAGGAAGATGATATTTGGCGTGCGGGAGGTGATGGTGTCCAGATCTCAATGGCGTGCTTGTGAAGTGATCAGGTGTTGATCAGCAGGCAATGGATTTGTCCTGTGATGGTGGAGGTGGGCGGGGGCTCCAGAGCTGGGGGCTATGTGTTGCAGTGGAAGGGGCAGTGGCGGCAGAAGAAAGGTCCTGCTGTTGATCGATGAGAGGCGTGATTGCAGTTGTTGTTGCATTGTCTGGCGTTGAGGGCTAGAAGTTCGGTGCCAGTGTATCTGGATGGGTGGAGGGCCAGGGGTCCCGGTGCTGGGCATAGTCCAGGTGCGGCTGGGTGCAGACGGGCTTGCCAGCAGCACAGTGGCCTCCATTAAGTAGTTTTCCCGGGAGGGGGCGGGATGTTGAGCAGGGTCAATGGGAGGTGGGAAGCGGGAGTGGGAGGGCGATCGAGAAAACAGCTGGGATGAAAAAAGTGGGAAAAGCGGTTAGCCTGGAAGAAAAATGAGGTAAGGTTTAGAGAGGGAGAAAAAGTGAGTCTCAAAGGAGAAAATTGTTAAGGAGCCTGCAAAGTAAAACGAGTTAGGATAAAAAGAGTTAAAGGGGGCTGCAAAGTAAAACGAGTCAGAGGGAGAAAAAGAGTTAAAGGGGGCCGCAAAGTAAAACGAGTCAGAGGGAAAAAAGAGTTAAAGGGGGCCGCAAAGTAAAACGAGTTAGGATAAAAAGAGTTAAAGGGGGCTGCAAAGTAAAACGAGTCAGAGGGAGAAAAAGAGTTAAAGGGGGCCGCAAAGTAAAACGAGTTAGGAGAAACAGAGTTAAAGGGGGCTGCAAAGTAAAACGAGTCAGAGGGAGAAAAAGAGTTAAAGGGGGCCGCAAAGTAAAACGAGTCAGAGGGAAAAAAAGAGTTAAAGGGGGCCGCAAAGTAAAATCGTGTTAGTGGGAGAAGAATAATTAGAGGGAGCCTGCAAAATAAACAAATTAGAAGGAGAAAAAGAGTTAAAGTGGCCTGCAAAGTAAAAATGAGTTAGAGGAAGAAAAATAGAGGGAGCCTGCAAAATAAATGAGATAGATGGAGAAAAAAAATTAAAGGGAGCCTGCAAAATAAACAAGTTAGAGGAAGAAAAAGAATTAGTGGGAGCCCGCAAAATAAACAAGTTAGAAGGAGAAAAGAGAATAGGGGGGGCCTGCAAAATAAATGAGTTAGAAGGAGAAAAGAGTTAAAGGAAGTCTGCAAAATAAACGAGTTAGAAGGAGAAAAGAGATTAGGTGGCCTGCAACAAAGAGCACAGAAACCGTTAAGAACCTTCACGAAGAATCGAGGACCTGCCTGGCAGAGCGAGCAGCCGGGGAGAGCAGGCCCAGGGACCATTCACTGAGATTTACTGTGCACACAAAGATCTCTGCAGTAGGTGCCTTATCCCCATCAGATAGTTTAAAATGCAGACCTTGCAACCAATTATGCAGAACTGATTTAGAGCCACATTTTTGCATGCTGCCCTTTTCTTTGTGGCAGAGTTTTTAAAAAACAAATGTAAAAGTTGCGGCCCAGATTTTGGGTCTGGGTTGGGTCACTTTTTAGGCACAACCCGACTCAAAATCTCACTTGTTAAAATCTCGTAACGCGCTCAAATGTACTTGTGATAGAACTGCTAAATGTATGTCTGAGGTGTTAAGATCTGATGTCACTTCTTGTGAGGTCACGGGATCTGATGCCACTTCATGTGATGCCACGTGCAATGTTGTGCGCCACGATGTCACTTGCGTAATGCCTAACTTGGTTAGTCCCCCCACTTCTGTTTTTTAGGACTTGTGCCCTGAAAACATCTGTGTGTTTCCGGACACCAATATTGTGTAGCGCTGCGAAGAGCCACTGGCGCACTAAGAGCGCAGCGCTGGGCAAAATAATACAGCAGGCTTTTTAGTCAGCCGGCCCTGCACCTGCCTGGCCCTGCTCCTTCAGCACCGGCACCTGGTGGGCCCTGCACCTCCATGGCCCTGCTCCTGCCTGACCCGCACCTGCCTGGCCCTGCAGCACCGGCTTCAGCCGGGCCCTGCTCCTGCCTGGCCCTGCTCCTGCAGCACCGGCTTCTGCCGGGCCCTGCTCCTGCAGCACCGGCTTCTGCCTGGCCCTGCAGCACCAGCTTCTGCCTGGCCCTGCTCCTGCAGCACCGGCTCCTGCCCGGCCCTGCAGCACCGGCTCCTGCAGCACCGTCTCCTGCCTGGCCCTGCTCCTGCCTGGCCCTGCTCCAGGCTGGCTCTGCACCTGTCTGGCCCTGCTCCTGCAGCACCGGCTTCTGCCTGGCCCTGCTCCTGCAGCACCGGCTCCTGCCCGGCCCTGCAGCACTGGCTCCTGCCTGGCCCTGCTCCTGCAGCACCGGCTCCTGCCTGGCCCTGCTCCAGGCTGGCTCTGCACCTGTCTGGCCCTGCTCCTGCAGCACCGGCACCTGCCTGCATCTGCCTGGCCCTGATCCAGCCTGGTCCTGCTCCTGCTTGTCCCTGCTCCTGGCCCTAGCTGGCCCTGCACCTGCCTGGCCCTGCTCCTACCGCCCTTCTCAATCCCCAGCCAGACTCACTTTTGCTAATGCTTATATTTCCACACCGGTGGATGGCGGTCAAACCCCTGCGCCCCCGGGGCCTCGAACAAAAACGAACAAGAGGAGGTGCCTGTTTGTTATTGCTGTGACATGGCTGACGTCCGGTCGACACTGCTGTGCTCTCATGGGGGCCCCACCTGAGCCAGCCAGGCATTGAGCAACAGAGCAGCCACGTGGCCTCTGACCCCAGCAGTTACCAAGAAGCCATTAATGAGAGGAAACGGCTGCGAGCTGGCCGCCTGCCCCTCTTCGTGTCATGGTATTGGCCGCGTCATGCCAGGCGAGGGGCCTCCGCCCAGGGACATCTTAAGGATTTGGGGGGCCCTGGGCCAAACATATTTTGGGGGCCCCTGTTCAGAACAGCTTTGAATTTATGATCCAATTTGAGCCCCTGTTTCCCACGCAGTTTCCGCTTCCTCATCTGCGTTAGCGATCCAGTTTGCATCATAGGCCTACACCTCCTTAGCTGCTCCGATTCGCATCCCGCTTTTCCTCCAGTCCTGGTCCGCTGCGGCTGATACGCCGATTGTGCGGAGGGCTGGGGCTACTATTGGGCTCCTCACTTCCGCACACGCAGTTTCCGCTTCCTTAGCTGTGTTAGCGATCCAGTTTGCATCATAGGCATTAGCCTATATATTCCCGATGCAAACGGACGCGCGCAGCTGACAGCGGTAGGATTTAGTGTTTCCTGCCCTGCTACTAGGTTTTTAATACTTTTTAAATTGTATATGTGTGGCTGAATTACTCTGTGCTTTTTAACAATTTCTCCTACCTACGCGCACTTGCACTTTACTTGATTCTGCTTGCCTACACCTCCTTAGCTGCTTTGATTCGCATCTCGCTTTTCCTCCAGTCCTGGTCTGCGGCGGCTGATACGCCGATTGTGCGGAGGGCTGGGGCTACTATCGGGCTCCTCACTTCCGCCTACGCAGTTTCCGCTTCCTCAGCTGCATTAGCGATCCAGTTTGCATCATAGGCATTAGCCTATATATTCCCGATGCAAACGGACGCGCGCAGCGGATGTGCGCAGCTCCCCTCCGGTGAGTTTCTTCCACTATATTACAATAGGGAAAAACTGCTTAGCCTTAGGCGGCTACCATTATGTCAGTGTACAGCGGCTGATCTGAGCTTGGAGGTAGACTTTCGATGCAATAAGTGCAACTGGTCTCTCCTCCAGCCCAGGAAACTCGCACCCAAGATCCTCCCACGCAACAACAAGTGTAAAAAAATAAGAAAAAAGAGGACTTAAAGGCCACCCTTTTAAATTGTCGCTCTATGCAAAAGCATGAACCACACATTTATGGCCTACTTTTAGACGAACAGCCTGATCTTTTATTTCTCACTGAGACCTGGCTGTCTGAAGCCTCCAACCCTACTATCACCTCGGCCATCCCTATGGGTTATAAAATCCTTAGGAGGGACCGACCAAGTGGGAAGGGGGCGGTGCCGCCATAATTTACAATCAAAAGCTAGACTGCTTTCCCATCCCGATGTAAAACATCGAGGGCACAGAGTCCTTAGGCTTCCGCTGTACCTTATCCCCCATCATAGCATAGCTGGTTTTCTGATTTACAGACCTCCCAGTGCAATTGGAAATTGTATTACTGCGTAATACAGCCACCACCTCCCTGGACTTAAAATACAACAACTGCCTTATTCGGGGAGGTTTCACTATACATATGGACAATGGAAAAGACCCTCAAACTATTTCCTTGTTGGAGACGCTGCAGGCCTGCAACATGTTTACATCTATTTCTTCGGCCATCCTTGAGAAGGGCCATACCCTAGACCAAATCTTTCACAACTTTGACATATCAGTAAGCCTACCTCTTCCCATTACCTGGTCAGACCACCTCCTATTAAAATTCGACATTCCCAACTCTGCCACAGCCCCTCGGGCTAACGCAGGGCAGAGGGTCTCTAATTACAGGACGTTCCTTAAAATATCCATCCTGATGTTAGCACCGGAGCTGCCTGGCTGTCCCGACTCAGACGCCCTCTCAATAGATTCATGGCTCCGAACCAACATTGATGCAGCGGTACCGGTTGTTTCCCGCTCCTCAAAGAGGTCGGCCCCACCAGCTCCATGGTCTAACGATTCCCTCAGATCTAGCTAAAGAAATTGTAGAAAAATGGAACGGAAATGGCGTAAATCCTATCTACCTGAGGACAGGAAGGTGTATAAAGACACCTTAAAAGCTCATTACATTCTCGTGAAGGCAGCCAAGAAAAACGTCTTTCAAACCAAGATAGAAAATGCCCAAAATAAGAGTAAGGAAATCTTTAGCATAGTTAAATCCTTTACCGCCCGAGCCGGCACAAAGGAAGGGCCATACACGGAAGAATGGTCTAAGCAAATAGCTCAATTCTTCCACAAAAGATCTCTGTGATCCAACAAGCCTTCACTAACATCTCAGAGGAAGAACTGACCTTCTACCTTAGTTCTAATAGCAAATTTCACCTCTTGGATCCTCCATCTTTACTAGCTTTCCCTGAGTTTCAGCTTGAAGAGTCACTGACCCTTCTCCAAAGCATTAAGTCTGGCTCTCCTACCGACCCATGTCCAGCGAATATCCTGAACCTATTAGCTCCCACCATAAACCCCACGGTAAACCAGCTCTTTAATGCTTCCCTCTTCTCAGGCAACATGTCAAAATTATGGAAGAATGCTAAGATTCTTCCACTGATAAAAAGGCTAACGCCAAACTGACGGACCCTGCCAACTACAGGCCAATCTCCCTTCTTCCGGCCCTCTCCAAAGTATTAGAGAAGCATGTAAACAAGGCCCTCCAAAAACACATTGAAGATGGGAAGCTCCTTCATGAGTTCCAATCCGGTTTTAGGGCTAACTACAGTACGGAGTCCGCTCTGCTGGAAGTGACTGAATTTCTCAAGGGTAAGCTGGACCAGGGAGGCAAGGCTGTTCTGATACTGCTCGATCTGTCGGCGGCCTTCGATATGGTCCCACATGAGAGGCTCCTGGAGAGACTTGCTAACATCGGCCTGGGTGGGACCACCTTAACATGGATGTCATCCTTCTTGACAAATAGATCTCAGGACATCTGGCTCCCCCTTTCTCATCCCCATGAATGTAGGTGTCCATAAGGGCTCCATTCTCAGTCCTAGCCTTTTTAATATATATTTATCCCCCCTTGCATTTCTGGTAGAGGAAGAGGGAACCAAAATTGTTTCCTATGCTGATGACACTGAGCTGAATTTTACGTGAGAAAAAGGAACCGACTTTGACGGGGCAATGATTAGGTCTTGCCTCACAAAGGTTTTTAACTGGCTTAAGATCAATCAGCTGAAGTGCAATCCTGACAAAACTGAAGCTGTTTTCTTTGTTAATCCAGAAACGCCTGACTGGAGCTCTTGGTGGCCAGAGGATCTGACGCCTCCGCCCGCGGAAAAGGAGAAAGTCAAAAACTTAGGAATTGTCATAGACAAGACACTCTCCATGCGCTTTCAAATCCAAAATCCAACTGGAGCTTGCTTTGGCATACTCTAGATGCTAAAAAATTCCTGCCACTGTTACCGCTTGAGAGCAGAAAGATCGTGGTGCAGGCTCTGGTGACATCAAAGCTTGACTATGTCTTCCCAAATCCCTTATCCAGCGCCTACATGTGGTACATAACGCGGCGGCCAGAGCCATCCTGAGACCTAAACCCAGATCTAGTATGACCCCTATTCTTAAGTCTCTACACTGGCTCCGCATAAAAGAACAGATCGACTTCAAAGAGATGACCATCTTCTTTAAAGCTTTCCATGGCTTAGGAGCTGGCTACCTAAATAAGCGCGTTAATCGCTACACAACATATAAACCCCTAAGATCTTCCAATGCCAACCTGGCCATCGTGCCTAAAATATGCCGTACCCGCACTGGAGGCAGATCCCTCGGCTTTCTAGGCGCAAAATTGTGGAATAGCCTCCCCGAGTCTCTGAGACTAACCACAGACCTACTCTCTTTCAGGAAGAACTTAAAAACCTGGCTTTTTAATAACTGATGGGTTTTTTACGCACATTTTCCTCCCGCTGTCACGCGCCAGGACACTCTAGTCTGAGTAGCCGCGGGCTTTATTAAATACACTATTTCATTTCATTAGGTCCCTGGCAGTGCAAAGGAACACTCGTCCAAATTCTAAGGGCCTTGTTTAGGAGGCCTTGCTTCACTTTTATGCCGCCGGTGAGTCACTTTTGCGACGCACCGGCAGCGTAAAATGTGCCATGTTGCGCCCTATTTACAAAGTGACGCATCTAGGCAGATGCGTCACTTTGTAAACCCCTGCACCACATTATACCTGCGCCAGGCATAATGTATGCAGGGTGGGTGTTGCCCGCAAAAAGCCTCGTAGAAGTGGCGCATTGAAATGTATGAGAACTCAGTGCGCCACTTCTAGGACGCCATTGCGTCAATATCTTACACCTGCCTTATAGCAGGCGTAAGACTGATGCAGGCCCTTTCACATGGGGCTTGCCCCATGTGAAAGGACACATTGCTGGAGTTGCGTCTATTTTCAGACACACCCCAGCAATGCATCACTTTTGCGCCTACAGATACGTCAGAAATACTGACGTATCTGTAACTCCTTACGACATGATGCGTCATACAGTAAATATGACACATCCATCATGTCGCAAGGAGGCGCACTAAGTGACGCATCCCTGTTTTCACACAGCGATGCATCACTTCTCATAAATAAGGCCCTAAATGAGTTTACATCAAATATTCAGGGATAGTTATGTGTGTTTTCAATATTGTAACACAGCAGCAGCTCACCAATATTATTGCAAATAATCTCTGTGAAGCCCTCCCATTTCTTATATGTTAGGCCTTGTTTTGATCTAAAAGAAACTTTTTTATGTAAATTGCATGAAACATAAACACAACATTTCTCTGCAAAATGGCTGTACTAGACTCTCACATATCAGGTACATAAACAATAAGTTAAAGGAAAACAGTATTTAAAACAAACTGTTTAAGAAATATTCGAGGTCATTATTGCAAAACTCTGGAGAACGGAGCTGACTCTGTCAGGGGGCCCCCTGAAAGGCTGGGGCCCTGGGCCAGAGCCCACTTTGCCCATGCATTAAAACGTCTCTGCCTCCGCCCTGCCCACTTCTTCGAATCCGAGGCCCTCCACTGACCGCCGCTGCTTAGCGGCCCCCAGGGCAGCTTCCGGTGCTATGTGGAGGGCCGGGGAGTGGGGCTGACTCTGCACTCACAGAGGGAGCCGAGTCCAGATTGGCGGGCACTGGAAGCGGCCAGAGACTGGACCGATCCAGCACCGAGGGCAGGCCAGTTTGAGGGCCTCCAGGGTCTGAGCAGCAGTGCACATCACTGCGTGTGCTCAGGGGGGCTGCAGAACGAACCAGCACCCCCAACCCGCATGCACAGTCTTATGCAGGCAGATTTCCCTGACCGAGAATATATCAGGGTACTCTAGGACAGTATCAACAATGCCGGGCTGGGGTGCCTCCGAGCAAACCCTCCATGCCATTCCCCCTGCGAGGCGCACAGTGGATTGGTCTATTCCAGGACGGGGCGCACAGTGGATTGGTCTATTCCAGGGCGGGGCGCGCAGTAAATTGGTCTATTCCAGGGCGGGGGCGCAGTGAATTGGTCTATTCCAGGGCGGGGCGTGCAGTGAATTGGTCTATTCCAGGGCGGGGCGTGCAGTGAATTGGTCTATTCCAGGGCGGGGCGTGCAGTGGATTGGTTTATTCCAGGGCGGGGTTGCAGAAAGCTAGAGCGTATTTGAGCTGTGATGCCCTTTTCCTCGATGCACATAGAAACAATGTTCCTGGAGGAATTATTTCAAAAATACTTGTCTGTTTGCTGGTCAGTCAATCCAACGCTCAAAATAATATAGAAAACACATTATTCAACATGAAACCCAAAAATATAATAATCCGACTTCAGGCGTACTGACATAGCAAAACTTTTCTTATTTGGTATTTACAATTTCTATTGATCATACCAAAAAGAAACAACCAATATTCAGGGTCAAACACACATTTTAGACATATTAATTTAACAACACTGTCGTGCCCCACATTATATAACCATACATTATACAGAAATTCTCAAAAAGAGATCATTGGGGAGCGATAAATCCTCCTGTCTGTATATGTTCATAGATACAGGGTCCAGTTGAATTCCTTCTTCTTTTCTCCAATTTTCAAAAGGACTGATAAACACAATATCACTGTAAATGGTGTTAGAGAGGAGGAGCCGTCGATGTTTCAGTCTCTTTTGGCCAAACAATCCCCAAGACCATCATCAGGACACAGTATTGAGATGCCCAAAATGCGGCTGCTGGCGGCGCACGCAGTGGGCCTTGTAAGAGGGCGGCCCCCTTAGAGCTGGGCGGGAGTTCGGGACCCGGGACGTCCCCGAGCCCCCAAGCCTGGTAATGTGTTGTGTTGCTGGGGGAACAGCATGGGTTAAGGGCCCGCGGCCTTTGTTGTGTTCCTTGGGCCCATAGCTCTCTGGCTTGGCTCGTGGGGGAGGGGGCGGTTGCGGAGCGGGAGGAACAATTAAGCAGCCTGGTGGGTGGCCCGAAGCCCTGTCGGCAATTGGCAATTAAGGCTGGCCGGTCGATCACCTCCTTAAGTTTTAGTGGGTATCGAAAGGGTCACGGCCCGGGTTTGTCCTGTGCAGACGCCAAACTGCCTCAAAAGCAGGCCCGCTTAGGGCAGAAAACGGGCATGGTGGCGGAGTGTTTTGATGTGTGGTTGTGGGCTCATAGGTATCCTGGATGCGGCCTTGGTAACAGAGGTGTCGACTTTGGTAAGAGGGATTTAGGTTCGAGTCTCGGTGTCAGCCCCTTTGATCCTGGGCAAATCACTTAGTCTCCTCGTACTTACAAGGAACCTTTGATATTGGCACTATGTGTGCAGCAGAGCACAGGGTGTCTGCAGCAGAACTCAGAGCATCAACCGATTATCCCAGGGTGCCTGCATCTGAGCTGGTGATCAGCGGATTTAGGAATATACGAATCTGCGCTGTGGTATGAATGACCCAAGATTGTCTGAGCCTGTACTGGAGGTGAAGATCTCCCAAGTAGCTGAATTACCTGTGTTGTGGTGACTTCGATACGACTTGAGTCACGGGGCATTAATGTGTAAAATTTCTAAATTTCTAGCCATTTCTGACTTCTTGTTACTGTATATTGTGTCATGTATGCAATTTTTCACGGCATCCGTGGCTTCAAGTGGTAGCTGCCCCCAAACTGTGCACCAGGTAAAGTGTGACGGGACTCTATGTTGTCTAATTGTGTACAAAGCTGCATCCATTGCGGTTGCCCAGTTTCCGGCAGCGGAAGGCATGGCCATGTGCAATGGCTTGCGGGCAGGGTTAGGGCCATTTTGACGCAATAGGTCTCCCTTACAAGGGTTCCAGTGCCACCTCCCGATTTGCGAAGTCGGGTTCCGGGCACATCACTTCGGGGCGCTGTAGTGAAATGGGGGGATTTATCAGTCCCCACTGGGTGTAATGAGCCTGCCCGCGGCCCACGCAGGGGGCCCCCATAGGAGGGCGGCCACCTTAGTGCCACATTAGGCACAAACCCGGCGGGTCTAATGTCTGGACCTCCGGGGTCCGGCGCTTCCTGTTGCCATTTCCGGCGCGCCGAGTGGGCGGGGGACAGGTATATTTACCTCCTCCGCCTATACGGCGATCCTTTCGCACCGAGGTTCCACGCCCTCTCCCTCCCTACCGCTTACCCGGCATGTCGGCTGGATGGGTGGCTAGGGTAGGAAGGCCATTAACTTGTTATTTTGTGTTGCAGGCGGAGTTACAGGGCAATCCAGAGGCTGAATGGTACATAGGGGTACCCTCTTCAGGACCAGAAGAAGGGTGCAAATGCCAAATAGCCCCAGGAAGTCCTTACGGCAGGACCCTGGAGGAACGACGGCGCCCCGTTAGTCCTTCGGGCGGTTGTAAACCTGAGCAACCGGGGGCTTGCCTGGATACGCTCCGCCCCCTCTAGGGGCGTGAGTATATGGGTGGACTGGTGGTCCACAGGATGTAAGGGGTAATCCCCCAAAATGGTTAGCACCGATTGGTTATGCCACGGTGCAATTTGGCTCATTAGGTGGGTGTTAGAACTGGGGGTCTCTAGTTGGCAATGGTATGCACCTTTGTCCAAATAGGGACCCTTGCTTCTAAGTCAGGGAAAGGGGATTACACACCTGGATAACCCCTGCTCACCCCCTTGGTAGCTTGGCACGAGCAGGCAGGCTTATCTAAGAGGCAGTGTGTTAAGCATTTGTGAACACATACAGTAATACAGTGAAAACACTACAGATGGACACCACAGAGGTTTTATAAAAATAAGTATTCTTTATATAGATTTATCACAAGACCACAAACGACAAAAATCCACAATACTGTAATCAATAATACTTCAAGATGGTAGAAATGGTTTAAAAATAGGTTCTTCACTTAAAAGCAGTCTTTAGCA
The DNA here is from genome assembly GCA_963921515.1 of Calotriton arnoldi. Classification (NCBI taxonomy): domain Eukaryota; kingdom Metazoa; phylum Chordata; class Amphibia; order Caudata; family Salamandridae; genus Calotriton; species Calotriton arnoldi. Next base: position 2,164,383 of record CAWUFW010001618.1, read on the forward strand.
ACAAATAACCCCAACTGGAGTTATCACGACGTCGAGGTCAAAGAAATCCCAAAGTACGGCGCCGACCGCGAGGTGCGCGGCGTCGGGCCCGGAGTCAAAACAGACCCACAAAGAACAGTACCTTGGAAAAGCAAAAACAAAGACAGCTCACGGCGTCGGGGAGGTGCGGCGTCGTTGGCGCGTTGCGGCGTCGGTTCCTTGCTTCGGAGGAGAGGATGCGTCGGGACCTGGATGCTTGCGCAGGCAGAGGAGGCGTTGGTTCCGGACCGGAGAGGAGGTGACGTCACGATGGCGCCGAGGCCACGATTCCGTACGATGTCACGATGTCGATAGATTCTTGACCACCCACGTCGACGATCGACTCCGCGATGATGTCAGCTTCGGAGTCGATGCGGCACAGCAGCAGGCGTCGGGCCGGCGTCGTAAGTCGGAGCAGCGCTCACGGCTATAGCAGGCTTACGACGTCGCTCGCTGGCGTCGAGGTGGCATGGCGGTCGGCGTCGAGTCTTCGTTGCAAGTCGGAGCAGCGCTCACGGCTTCGATGCAGGAGACGGCGTCGCTCGCCGGCGTCGGTGTTGCAAATTCCTTCTGTAGCACCAGAACAGCAAGTTCCAGAGGCAGGCAAACAGAAGGGGGTGAAGTCTGGTATCCCTGAGACTTCGGTCAGGAGGCAAGCTCAAATCAAGCCCTTGGAGTAATATTCTGCAAGATGATGAAAGTTCTTTAAAAGTTCCTTCTCCTTTCCTTGGCAATGAAGAAACCACTGCAGGCCAACCCAGCAAACAGCACACTTGGCAGAGGGGCAGTCCAACTCCTGCAGCTTCCTTGGTTCTTCTCCTTGGCAAAAGAGTCGTCTTGTTGTTCCAGAAGTGATCTAAAGTTCTTGGGTCTGGGTCCCAATATTTATACTACTTTTCTCTTTGTTCTCTGAAGGCAGAGAGGCCTTTGCCTAGTCAAAACCAGTTCTGGTCAGTCTTGGAGCACTTTGTTGACAAGACTCCTTCTTTCCTTTCACAGTGTAGGCCAGGGACATCAGACACACCACAGGAGGTGGAGCCAGCATTGTGGAGGGAAGGCACAGCCCTATTCAGGTCCCAGGTGCAACTCCTCCCTCCTATCTGCATGCATATCTCTCTATTCAGCCCTGTGCTGACTCACCCTGTCTCCTGGCAGCCCCCAGCCCCTGTCACTCAAACTCCAGACAAGGAATATACAACCTAGCAGAGGCAGGCTTGGATAGTTAGGCAAGAAAATACCCACTTTCTAAAAGTGGTATTTTCAAACACAGAATGTTAAAACCAACTTCACTAAAAGATGTATTTTATCATTCTGAGTTCAGGCATACTAAACTCGAATTTCTACCTGGTTCCCTGAGTCAGTTAGGATTATAAGATGTAATAATCTAACTGCCCATTCTGGCCTATGGGGAACAGGTAGCCTTGCAATAGTGAAAAACGAAAATGGCTGTAATTCACTATTAGGACATGCCACACACATCAGGGCAGGTCCTACCTTTTACTTACAATGCACCCTGCCCTAGGGCCTACCTTAGGGGTGACTAATATGCAGAAAAGGGAAGGGTTAGGGACTGGTAAGTGGGTGCACTTACCAAGTCGACATGGCAGTCAGACTGCACACAGGCTCTGCAATGGCAGGCCTGAGACACACTTTACAAGCTGCTTCTGTGGGTGGCACAACCAGTGCTGCAAGCCCACCAGCAGCATTTGATTTACAAGCCCTGGGCACACATGGTGCACTATACTAGGGTCTGACAAGTAAATCAAATAACCCAATCATGGGGTCACTAATCAATGCATCAATTTACCATAGGGAGCACTTGCACTGTGGCACTGAATAGAAGTGGCACAGTGCCCAAAGCATCTAAAACCAGCAAACAGATCAAAAACAGAGGAGGCACTCAGAAAAAAATGGAAGGGAGACTCACGCCAATGATACCAGGTCTAACAGTGGGCAGGTAGCATAGGGGCTGCCTGCCCTTGGATCGCCCCTAAGTTGACCCACCATGTTGGCATATTTCTTATGCAAAATAAACCTGCAGCAATGTTTTCTCCAACGAACAATGTGTCTTGTGTGTTCTTTATTATGGTATTGCTGTGTTTGCGGGTTGGGTGTGTTGCCGATATTGGCACTAAGGGGCTGGTAGACCGGCTGCCAGGCCCTCATGATATGGAGCGCATTTGGAGTCCAGGGCATGAGCCGCAGTACCCCGTTTTGAGCAGGTGGAGCACTGGGCTTGGCGACCAGGGGCCACAACTGAGTGGGGCAGGTACTTGCCTATTAATTTACGCGCAGCATGTTATTTGGTGATGCAAGCAAGACGTGCTCCGGTCGAGTGGGTGCGCACTGCTCTTTGCCATGCAAAATTAGCCCGGACGCGCATGCGGTGGGCACGCGAATGAACCAAGTTTCGTTTTGGCTGGTGTTTGTGTGGAGTTTGGATCAGGGGTTGCCTATTGTGGGGTAATGGGATACGTTGCACTCTTTCATATTTACAATCTAGGTCTGGCATTAGCCAACACCTTTTGATTTTGAGGCGGGACAAAGTGCTTTCCGGTGGAGGATCATGGTTAAAGATTCCAGTCGGGTGGGCCACTTTGGTAAGGTAATGTACTGAAAGGGGAGTTCCATCCTTTCCTTTGTTTCCCAGCCTCGAGTCACGATTGCAGAGGGGCTGGGAGTGGTGGATTGCCGGAACTTTTAATTGTTTATCAGGTCCCGTAAATCACCCAGGCAGCGTCCGGGAGCACGTTTCTGGCCCAACACGTAAGCAGAACCTGGCACCTGTCTATACAACTGAGGCTAACTGGTGGGGCACTGTTTTTTTAAATGTTTTTATGTCTATAATTTCAATGCAACGTGCATGGAATGACTGTGAGCAACAGGCAACTTTGCGTCCTCGTCAAGAGAAAATTAACAGCTATGTGTTCTTATTTTGAGTGTGCATAGGCTGGAGCATGATGCTGAGTAGGACATGTGCAACAGAACCGGAGGTACTCAGTTGTAACATGACCCCCTCCTGGCTTTCATTTACAAGCCGAGGGTCTGATGTAGGACCAGCTACCGGTGCTACAATATAACAGGCTGAGCAGCTCAGGTAAGGGAGCACAGCTGATTAGGGTGACCAGTGTGCATTTCCGAAGTAGTCAGTAAGCATTAATGCGCAAGGCTAATGTCAATGTTCCCTGTTGCAGGCACGCCCCTACATTAGGGATGCGGTTTGTTTGGGGCGTTCAGGCACTTCACTTTAGTGTGGTATAACCCGGTGTCTTTTCTGCTTCTCTTCAAGGTGGCACAGCGCCCTCACAAGCGCCCGCAATTCATTCTATCAATACCAGTATTCGTATGTTACTGCACCGGGTACAGGAACAAAAAACCTTTTCTAGACCTAGGGGATAGCATAGTACATTACACCCTACTCTGATATCGATGTAGCCTCAATATCGCGGTAGCCTGCAGGTCAGGAGTTCAAACCTGCATAAAGGCACAGAGGCTTCCCTCCATCATCGCCAAAATGTTCCCTGCAACACGGAGGCACAGCATGAAGGGAGGCGTAACACAGGCCCCCGCAGCCCCCGCGTTGCGGGGGGGCCCAGTGCTCCAGGGGCCCCCTCACTCAGTGGGAGCCAGCAAGTGCGAAGCCTCTCCATCATGATGGTGCGCACGCCCGGCCTCTTTTAATAAATTAAATGGTGCGCAGCTGCACGCCCGGGGCCCTGGCCGGGCCTCAGACTAGTGTTGTGTTGTTAATTAAATCAGATTCAGGACTGAATTAAATGGTGCGCAAGTTCAACTGGGCAGTGCGCATGCAAGGGCCCCGGCCGGGCCTCTGAGGCAGAGCTCTTCATTAATTAAATGCGCGGTGCGCAGTTGTCTCCGCGTCTGCGCAAGTCCAGGGTGGGGCTGGTGACCAATCCCATTGAATTTGTCATGCGCATTGCGGAGCTGCAATTAAAGTGCGCGTGACTTGTGAGGTGACGCAGCCACAGAGACTGAGAAGGACCGTCCGTCACTCACTGGCCATAATAATTTAAATTATTACTAGAGCCCCTGCCTGCCTGGCTAGTCTTGCCCTGCCCCTGCCCTGTCTCACGCCTGCCTCTGAAGCTGCAGGCCAGGCCTCAGCCGTCGGCGTCAGCCCTTCAGGTGAGTCAGGAAGGAATGAGAAACGTAGCAGCCTGGATGAAGGACAGCTGCCTAAAGCTCAACTCCGAGAAGACCGAGGTCCTCATCCTCGGACCCTGCACCTCCGCCTGGGACAACACCTGGTGGCCCTCCGCCCTCGGAGCCCACCCACCCCGACAGACCACGCTCAGAACCTCGGCATAATCCTCGACTCCTCCCTCTCCATGAACCGCCAGATCATCGCCGTCTCCTCCACCAGTTTCAACTGCCTCCGCATCCTCCGTAAGACCTTCAAATGGATCCCCCCCGAATGCAGAAAGACCATCACCCACGCACTCATTACCAGCAGACTTGACTACGGCAACGCCCTCTACGCCGGAATCAACAAAACTCTTCTACGCAAGCTCCAAACCATCCAGAACGCCGCAGCCAGGCTCGTCCTAGGGACACAGAGCCACGAACATATGACCGAACACCTACAAAGCCTACACTGGCTCCCCGTCGAGAAGAGGGTCACCTTCAAACTCCTCACCCACGCCTACAAATCCCTCAACAACATCGGACCCAAATACCTCAACGACCGAGTATGTTTCCACGTACCCAAGAGGAACCTCCGCTCCGCTGACCTCGCCCTGGCAGAGGTCCCCCGCATCCGCAGAAGCAGAACTGGCGGGAGGGCTTTCTCCTACATCGCAGCCAAAACCTGGAACGAGCTCCCGGTTAACATCAGACGCTCCCCAACCCTCCACACGTTCAGGAAGGACCTCAAGACCTGGCTCTTCGACTGACCCAGAGCTGTTTCCCCTCCCCCCCCCCCCAAGCGCCTTGAGACCCTCACGGGTGAGTAGCGCGCTCTATAAACCACTCATTGATTGATTGATTGATTGAGTCAGAGTCTGTCCGAGGCAGGAGTGGTCCGTGGGTGGTGTCGAGCCAAAGATCATAATTTTTGGGATCAGGCAGGGCATCATGGGGGGGCCCGGCCAGGAATAAAAGTATAAGTTTAAAACATAATATAGTGTAGGCCCACTGGCCCAGTGAGTAACACAGGCCCCCGCGAGGCTCTTCATTTTATTAAGTGGTGTGCACGCCCGGCCCCGGGCCAGACCGGGCCACTGAGGCTCTTCATTTATTAAATAGTGCGCATGCCAGGGCCCCGGCCGGGCCTCTGAGGCTCTTCATTTTATTAAGTGGTGTGCACGCCCGGCCCGGGCCTCTGAGGCTCACTAAGACAATAAATAGCACAACTCAATACGTGGACACACATTTTGGTTTAAATGCTAACCTTGAAAGCTACAAAATAAACAGACCCGAACTGCCCAGAAGCCTATAACAATGTCCACCGATAGCTGCCTGTATCAGAGGGAGGGTTGGTCTTGCATGACAAGGACTTGAAAAGTACCTTTGTTTAGGCATTCAAGAGTCTGTCCCTGGAATTCTCGTTCATTGTTGTGAAGCAAGTGTAACAGTTTACCCGATGGAAAAACAATATCCTTTGTTAGTAGAAAATAAATCATTATAATGAGATCCACGGTAGTGAGTTTGGTAAATCTGCAGAGTACCCGGATTGTAAATCATCCTCCACAGTTCATGTCCGTCTGAAAATGTGCAGATAAGAGTTATAGCATTTTAGCCGGTGCCTGGCTTGGCACTTCTAGTCTTGGTAGCTGAAATTGTCTCATCATCTTACTTCGAGCAAGTTTTAGGAAAGGTTACACGTACAAGTCTAGCACAAGCCATGGCTCAAAGATGTAGAAAAGATGCTCAAAGGATGTGCTTTGCCTCTTGTAATGCATCAAGTGTAATACGATTCTAATAGCACCTTGCAGGTAGTATAGAGGCCTGTGTGAGCCAGAGCCGATCTCATCTTTTGATAGGGGCCCGATCCTGAAGATCATTTGAGCACGTAAATATCAGTAGATACAAGTGTAAATTCATCTTTGCTATTCACCAAAAAGAATTTGCGCTAGTGAAGGAAATTAATTACAAGTAAAATTTACATAAATGGGAGAGGACTGACTCCGCTCTTCCTTTAATAAATAGTGCGCACGCCAGGGCCCCGGCCGGGCCTCTGAGGCTCTTCCTTTATTAAATAGTGCGCATGCCAGGGCCCCGGCCGGGCCTCTGAGGCTCTTCCTTTATTAAATAGTGCGCATGCCAGGGCCCCGGCCGGGCCTCTGAGGCTCTTCCTTTATTAAATAGTGCGCACGCCAGGGCCGGATCGGGCCTCTGAGGCTCTGGGGCTAGGCTCGTGACACTTTACAAGGGATGTTTGAAGACATTTCATTTGTCTTTTTATTTGCATTTCACATTCCTATTTTCAGCCCCTTCCTTTTGCAACTTTAGATACAAAAGTGCAAAAAACTTTTCATTACGATAAAAAATGGATTGAGTCACTGTCAATCAGGATACAGGAGTTATATGTCCATAAAATGTGTGGTGACGAGGCTCGCCTGTCACACCAGCTCCGGTGCAACAAATCTGAGTTCCGGCCAAAACGGAAGTTAGTGGCAGGGTAGCACGTCCTGCTAGGAGAGCCAGAGGAGAAGCCTTCAGCTGAGATCTAGCGCCTTGTTGCTGGTACGTGCCTAACCGCTACCCACAGTCGCCTCAGTGTAGCACCGGCCCTGTGTAGTCCAGTCACTCTCTTATAACATGTAAAACATAATGCCAGCAGTACTGCTCCACCAAACATATGGTAATACAATTGTGTTATATGGTCTTGGCACATTTCTACAGTGCTTTGAAACCATATGCACAGGGCTCAAAGCGCACTGTAAACCGGTTCATATTAGTTGTGTGTGTGGTTGCTAGAAGTGTGTTAGTGGTGGTGTCGTCAACGGACGCAGAGATTGTGACTGTGGCACCCTCACACCCAGTAGTTAGGGCAATTCTTGGGCCCGGTTGCTAACAGTCCCTTTCATTGCTACATTTAGGCGCTACATCTGTGGATGTTAGTGATCACACGAGGGGTGCTCGTATCTCACCCTCACAGACGTGTGAGGCTAAATCGACGCCTGTAGCACGTGTTAGTGTCTCACGTGCTGTGTCCATACACTCCTGTGTGCTCCTTTCCTTAAACACAACGCCTCCACTGAAACACACCGTGTTTGCATCGATGTGTTCATTCAGTGCTAGACACACGGGGACACAGTTGCTGAACATTACAGAACCACATATCTGACGTGTCAGTGATAGACAACTGACCGCATGATAGGATCCAACATACATCAACAACAGTCACACATGGCAATCTGAAACCTTGGCAGCGATGCCCCCAGCAGCCCCCGTTTTCCAGCCTCCAGGGGCCCCATCAGCGCTGTAGAGCACACAGGCAGCACTACACTCTCTCGCCGGCGTTGGTTGCACCAGTGAGTTGCCTCATAACAGTATTACCTCATATATTAAATGGTGCGTGCCGTGTGCGGTTGGTGCAGGTGACCTGAGCTTCCAGGCCCAGAAGCAAGGGGGTTGAAGGCAACTGCCTCGAGGCCAGAGACCATTTGCATATTTACATACCTTTGTAAACTGGTTACAGAGGGTTCGTTTTTTCTGGTTCCAGTACCCCCTGGGCCTATTCCTTACATTTGAATTTTACATTTACTGCTGTAGTGTGAGAAGGCATTTCATGAAAAGGAATATAAAGTAGGGTTGCCAAAAGAAAAATGCCAGCCATGTGTTGTTTAAAAGACACTGAAAGACCTCGTCTTGACAGTAAATAGGGTTATAAATAAAAATGTATGTATTAATTTGTAATGTGACTTTTCTGTCTTTGTTCCCTTTAATTATCAGTCATTGATCATTCAGGCCGCCCTGAAACACAATTAGAGAAAGACAATATAGAGGCATTTCATTTAAATGTTGGAGGTTTCAAATCAAAATATACTAGATTTCTGGGTGGTAGGGCAAAGTGGTAGGTGTTGGGCCAGGCCGCCGTGGGGGGGGGCCCCCTCCATGTGCTTTGCAGGGGGGCCCCCTCAAGTTTCGTTACGCCACTGGTTCAGATAGTGTGGTGGCTTTGATTTCAGGGAATGCTATTAAAGATTAACGCCCCACTTGGATGTAGTGGGTCTCTTCCCGCTCGGTAGGCACAACAGCAGCCCCCTAGTGGCCGTTACTGCAAAGAGTTCAAGTTCCACTTGAAGGAGCACAGTTTAGCATCCAATTAGAGTCAGCTGGAGGACCAGCAATTGCTTGGCCTCGGCGATGACTAGGTCAGCAGGGTCCTTTGACGGTAGACAGTTCATCCATGGTTAACAGGATAGTAGATCCAGTCATGGCAAAGCTTGAGTGGTTGTTACCACGTTTCCTCCCATTCGAAAAGATCTCATACCAGGTGGAGGTAGATTTTGGAGGGGCAGCTTAACATGCCTCTAAGGGACTGTTGGGTTCTCCCCGCCTGCCATCCGGTCGTTAAAAGGAGTATCGTTGAGGGGGGTATCAATAAACAGCTGTCATTCAGCGCCAATATGCCCATGGGTTTATCCACCAGGTTCTTAGCCAAATGCCACTTGCGCAGGGAGGATGGATGGTGATTTCAAAGGGGTACGGGATGGGGGATGGCTTCGTCAAATCAAGACTGACAGTCTTATGTTGAGTAAAATGTTTTGTATCATTCATTACAATGTACTTGCTGAGGCCCTCAGTGGCGCGTAGTCAAAGCAGTCCAGATCACAACATTGAGGGCCAATATGAGGCCATGTTCCCCGACAGAATAAGATGTAACATATTCTATTTGCAAGGGGATTGGTGCTGACTATCTCCTTCCATTTTTGCGGTCTAGGAAATTGCAAAGTGATATCTGTGCATCTAAAGCTAAAGTGCAGCGTGTCGCCATTGCCACAAAAGTCAATAAATAGAAAAACAAAGGCATGCGGACGCCGCATTTCTCTTCCATTTGCAAAGCCAATAGCTCTCCATTTAACTAATGCGAGACCTATTGCATTGCAAATGCTTGTTTTTAAATAGTCACCCCATAGAAGCAGTTTAACCTGAGGAGTATCTACTTCCCGGTGGCTCAGATAGATAGACGGCCACATCTTTGCTGTATAAGACCTGAGTATGTTCTTCAGGTCAGCGATAGCTCAGTAGTCTGAGTCCAGAAGCCTGTGGGATTCTAACCTGAATGATAGCTCTGCTGTGTCAAGTCTGAGCCTGTACATTTTGTTTCACCTCAGGGACGGCTCATGAGTCTGAATCGAGACCCTGTGAGGCTCTGTAACCTTTGTATAGCTCTGCTGTAAGGTCTAAGCCTGTATACTTTTTTCCACATGAGAGATTGGCTTAGTAGTCTATATTCAGAGCCTGTGGGTGTTTCTAGCCTGTGGGATAACTGCTGTGTGAGGTCTGAGCCAGTATGTTCTGTTTCACCCCAGGGATAATTCATTAGCCTCATGCAGAACCTGAAGGTCTGCGTAACCTGGGCACAGCTCAACTGCGAGGCCTGTAGGCTGTGTTTCCTCTGAGGGATAGGTAAGTAGTGTGAATCCCGGGTTGTGAGTCTGTGTAAGTTGTGTGACTCTGTGACTCCTTATGAAGGGGGGAAGCAGGGCTTAAAGATGGCACATGTGGTTGCATTACTAGCAATAAGTGTGTTGTGAGGCCCATCGTTCAGCCGGGAGCAGACCTAAACTCAGCACCAGCATAGCTGCTGATGCATACCAAAAAGGGGGAGCAGAAAGTCAGAGACAAGACTTCAGGGGCCGGCTAAACACTGCCGAAAGTCTTTTCATATTGGAGTGCACGTTCCCGCTCGGCCTCTGGAGCATACCGCAGACAAGGCAGGTAAAGTCAGTGTTTAATTTGTGCCGGTGCTTAGTACTGGCACTTGTTTCTAAACGCCAGCACTTATTTATGACAGTCCACCACATGGTGGCGCTCTCTAATTTGGAACAGAGCTCATAAATAAGAAAAGGTGTTAAATATACTCAAGAAAATAATAAAACCGCAGTGTGGTAGCTGGCCCTACAGCATGAGATAACCTGTGAATACCTCGGGCCCTGGCACTTATAATTTTACAGATTAAGCAGTGGGCAATCTGATTCATATACTTGCACAGAAAAATATTCTGTGAAGCGTACCCCCTGCCTGGCTCCTGGGTCATGCCAGAGGCAGAGATACCACAGTGAGAGTTTGTCAACTCTCACCCCGCTACTGAAGTCAGTGGAACACAAGGCTTACACGTCACTCAGGTGCACCTTTCCATGGATGTCTTGTAGGGGTCGCCAGGGTTTCAGCTGCGACCCCGGATTACCTTCTGTGGCCCTTTGGACTTCCTTTGTGACCCCAGCCTCAGAGGTGGCAAAAGCAGAGCCAAGAGAAGAATGTAAACCGTTTGTAGGTCTCGCCTAGCGTTGCAGCGCGCATGCGCTGTTCGCTTTGCGAGGCATGTTGTATATACTATAGCGGGGAAGCTTCGCGTAAGCTCCGCCCATCTTTTTGTTTGGCTTACAGCCTAAATGCTGCCTCCTGATTGGTTTTTGACTTGTTAGTCCCTCCTCCTGACCGCCATGGCGTAATTTGTACACTTCCGAGGCTATTGGCCCCTTTACTCAACACTATTTCTTTCCCTGTGTCCCCCCCACCCCCTTTACGCAGTCCGTGATTTTTCGCCAACCCCTCACCCCCCCACTCCCATTCGTGCCTTCTTTGACGCCCGCACTCCCATTTTCAATGCAATACGTCTCGCGTAAATGCGAGTGGTATTGCATTGCAAATGCTTGTTTTAAATTAGTGCGCAGGCATCCGGGAAGTGACATCCCTGGGGTGCACCGGAAAAAAACCCTTGGTTGCTCCGGAAGTCTTGTTTGTATCCTTCCCGCCGGACCGTGCACTGGGCGCTAAGGATTAGATATTCTATGAAATATTGTTCGTTTCTCCTCCTTATTTTTAGGGCCGTTTAATTAGCGCACGAGACAAATTCAAGTTCAACTGCCTCAGCTGTTTAGATTTGGCAGAACTGACAGCCCCAGTGGGAAGGAAGTCACAGGTCAGGCTTGACTGATTTATGACAGCATGCTATTTCCTCTGAAGCTATACAGGGGGCAGGGGCGGTGCTTTCTGAGAATCTGGTCTGGAGAGCAGTGCTTGCTGGCGGGGACTCCAGCTGGCGAGGGTAGGAGGGAAGCTGCTGATTCGGCGTAGAGCTGATCTATATCAAAGCAGTGAAAATGGGTCACGAATGGTTGTGACCAGACTGCGCCGCTAAGACAGAACCCCACTTGCAGCTGCGCACTCTTTGGGAAACACAAGTATGTGCGTAAATGTGTTTGGAATTGTTCGAAACAAGTGAGGGTAGATATAGACATTAACTGCAAGCATTCACAGGTCCGAAGGCACTGGAAAAGATCTCCAGATCCGCAGATTCTCACGGTAGCGCCCTGCCACAGTTTGCGGTTGCCTAGTTAAGCCATCACTGCCTCTCCTCCCTTCATCTTCAAAACTCCACAAATCTTGAAGAGAAGCTGCAGATGAGGGCATTGGAATGTGGGCGGCAGTGGGCTAATACCACTGTCCGCCTCCTTGAGTTGGATGGAGCCTCAAGCAATTCAATGCTCAAATATTTTTTTTGAAATTGCCCAATTCCATACAGGAACAGTGAAAGCAATCAGAGCAAACATTGGCAAAGCTAATCGGTCTGACCTTGCATTGCTTAATTGAACTGCTGTACAGGCATGTTGGTTACTGTGTTGTCTCGAAGCTATGCACTATTAAACCGATCCACTTCATGCGGTTTATTGCTAAATATACAGATTATACTGACTCGCTGTTGCAATGTATACGCTGACCGCAGTCCAAACATACAGACATCGATGAAGGAAAGTAATATGCTTGGAATTTATGGTAGCCTTCTGCATAGCACCTCTTCCCAATGCCTGACTCAGGGAGGAGGCTGGAGAGTTCAGTATTTGAGTTAGTTCAGGTCATTACAAATACCATAGTCTGAGACTTGGAGAGCACTGGTGTTAGGCATGCCATCTAGCTTATACACATCTAAACTTCAAACAGGAGAACAATCTATTGGATTACAAAGACCTTATGCATGATCAGCCACTGTGCAAAATAGCTGCCTCTTCGATTACACATTTTATAGCCTCAGGTCAAAAGTCTTTAAAGGTAACAGAGATTTTATCAGCTTGAGACTCAGAGCTGACAGAGGGATTGCAGATGTTGTACAGGTTCATGCCATAGACTGCAGGGCCAGAAAATATTACACCGATCTCTCAGAATCTGGACAGACATCCAGACATCCCTCGGGTTAAAACAATCACAAGATAAGGCCTCAGACTGAAAGTTTGTCTATTTGTTTACAAGGATCTTGCAGAGTGAACATTGGGGCAGCAAGGATACTCAGGCTGCAGATACTTAACAGGCTAATGACACTTCTTCAGGTCACATGGATCACAGAGGCTCTGGAAGTGGAGCTGTCTCTAGGGCTACAGTGATTGTTTGGGATGGTAATTTAGGGGTCTATTAGGATGGCGGTCGGATGACCGCCGCCAGTCATCCGCCCGCGATCGCAACACTAAAAACCGCCGGTCCCATTAGCATGGCGGTGACGACCGCGGCGGTGCGATTTTCCGCCCGCCACTTTTCCGCCGGTAGCAGTCCGCACGCTTGCCTGGCGGGCGGAGCTGGACCGCTAAAATGGGGCCTGTGCAGGGCCAGGCTCCGCCGGCATGATTATGATGCCGGCGGTAACCAGCCTTTCCGCGGCGGTGGAACCGCCATGAAAAGGCATACAGAGAATGTCTCCGGGGGCCCATTGCAGGCCCCCATTGTGTTGTGGGGGTGTGTGGGTGCACTGGGAGGGTACCCATGGTACCCCCCTACATGTCCCTGTACCAGGTGGCAGGCACTGTGCGGTGCCTGCCACGCAGTGCAGGGATATGCAGGACATGCTTTTTTGGACAGCGCTGCGGTGCTGCTGGCAGCAGCAACCGCCGCAATGTTAGATGTCGCGATCCGACCGCCGCGGTCGGATTTCGACTGTGGAGCATCCTAATGGGACCGGCGGTTATGCCGCGGTCCTAGCGGGCGGGGTTTTCCCGCTACCATGGCGGTCGGAGTGATTTTCCGACCGCCATCCTAATGACCCCCTTAGAGTTTAGCACGTTCCCCTTGGGCTCTGAACAGCAAACCTAGAGTTAAACACGGATTTGGGCTTTGGGTGGAAAGGCTTTCTCCAAGGTGGCGCATATTTTACAGGTTCAAAGCGATACCAAAGGGGATGATGGACGGAGCGCTAGAGCAAATCAAACACTCACCCCCAGTCAACTGATCTGGGTTTAATCCATCATCATTCTTTAGCTCACTCCACCACCCCAGTTCAGACATGGCCATATGCAAATCAGTCTGACCCTGTGCCTCATGGGAACAGTCCAGCCCGAACTGCCAAGCCATGTCTTCCCTGGACCGGAAACAAGCATCCTGGGACCGCTTTATTTTACAGGTTCAAGCAGCAGGAGGTGTGTGTTTGATGGGGGGGTGAGGAGGAATACGGTGGTCCTGAAAGCCTTGGGCCACGGCCAGGCATGCAACGCCCATTGGGCTGAAAGGGCTTCAGCCCCCACCCCCATCGTGTGGGTCAGCCCGGCTGAGACAGCTTCCCGGGCACACACACAGCCACACCTGAGTACTTCACAGGTCTTTAAAAGACCATTTACTTGCTAACAAGGCTTTGTTGTTTTTTCACCCCTTCTTAGAGCCCCTGCATCGCCACTCTGACTATCGCTGGAAGAATTTGCCCCCCCCGAAATTTTTAGTAGCCCCCCCCAAATGTGGCTCTAGTTGCGCCTCTGAAAGCACATGCATGCTTTTGTCCACTTCTTAACACAGGGAGGGCGTGTGCTGGTAGATGGTTCGAGGGGGTAACTTTTCAACATGCTGCACAGCAGCTACACTGCTCTACAACATAACTTAAAATAAAAACATTGGCAAAGCCAATGGCTCTGGCTAAACACTTAAAAGGTCCAAAGGTGAGACCTATTGGCAATGGCAATGCTTGTTCAGAAGAGCACTTTCTTCAGCTTCTGCGGGGGGCCTAGAGAATACCCTTTGTTTTCTGTAAAATATATACATTCAGTAGTGTTAGCACACTCTTAGAATTAAATACTAAATAAAAGAAGTAAAACAAACTTTTTTAAACAACTTATTACCATGTTTTAGTATTGTGAATACATGAAAAATTATACCGGTGAACGCAATGTTCTCCTATGTACTTATCATGTGTGATAGTAGGTTACGTAATAAATCAAAATTTACTAGGAATAATATTTAATTTATGACTAGCTCATAAGTTATTAATGGGCAAAGGACCTAGTTACCCATGCCAAAAAATAAACTATTGTCCAGTCAGGGATTTGCGCTCGAAGGACTAAGCCCTGCTTATTGTTCCTCGTCTTCTTTTGACAAGATGGGGTGACAGGTCTTTTTCTTACCTGGCCCCGTGTTATTGGAATGCTTTGCCCTATCACATTCGCACCTGTCCTGATTATATTAAATTCAGGAAACTGCTTAAAACAGTCTTATTTTAATTCTCTGTGCTTGGTTTTGCCTGTGCTTATTGTTAGTGCAGAAATACTTCTTTGGAGGTGATTCATGCGCTATAGTAAGTTGTATTAACATAACATAACACGGGAAATCATAAGATTTCCAACCTTGGAATCCATTGCCCCTGTGTGGAGGGCGCCATGGCGGAAAATTCCTCACAGGGTGAACGGATTCCTCTTGGCAAATGCACTTTTTTCGTTTTTTCCAACCTCGGAAAAGGATTTATGGCAGCACTTCGCTGGAGTAAAAATATGAATCTTTCCACATTGCGAAGGGGAGTCAAAAGAGTATGTGAATGCTTATAAACGTTATAGTTTATGGTCGTTCACAAACCTCCAAGGCAAACCATGCCTTAAGACGCCCAGGACGGCGCTCAGCCTCTCCTGTTGAGTGCAGTTAATGGCTTCGCAGAGCTCGCACTCGCGGCCGAAGTCTCTGCTGACGTAACAGGGCTTAAGTCAGCCAGCCCGCCCGCTCACTTCAACCACTCAACCAGTGCCTAGAAACCGCCTGCTGCGCGGGGGAGTTCGGTCCTTTGCGTACCTAGGCCCAGAGTTGTGGAATGCCCTCCTGGAATCTTTGCCGAAGTGCACCTCCGTAGGAACTTGAAGACCTGGTTGTTCTAACATTTGGGCTTGATCCATCCTACCTTTGTGCAGCGCCTGGAAACCCCTTGGGGTAGCTGAGCGCTCTACAGGACGCAATAGTAGGTTCCCGGAGTTGTTCTGTATATTGTGGCATTGCATCCTCCTCCTCAAACGAACACAATTTTCATATAGGACAAAGATAAGTGAGTAATGCTGTGGCATATTATGTCAGCACCATATTTAAAATATTGCTGGCATGTTAAATACACATTTATCTATGTTGTGTCGTTATATGAATTATTACATTAATCATGCAATTATAACAGAACTTTACCAAAGTAAATGACAGTTATATTATCAAGGTTAATATCAGGGTTCAGGTCATGTGACATCCCTTTCTGTGAAGATTCAGGGTCAGAGGTCATGTTATGACACTTCCTGTGATGACACGGTTTTCAAAGGGTATGTGATGTCACTTCCGCTACACCTGCTATTTTGGTGAATCGACATCCATGCCAATAACACACCCAGAGTCGCAATAGCAAACTCCAATCAGCATGTAAAAACATCACTCAGGCAAAAAAGCAGGAGGTTCTCTTGAACCAATCCCTTTTACTTCCTAAGGAAGTGATATTGCAAAGGTCCATGGGATTGGTAGTTTAAGATAGATAAAAATGTGTTGTAATGACTGCAGCAAGAAGGACAGACGAGCAGGTAATGAGTCCTTTTGTTACATCTTGTGTATTTACCTATGCATCTTCCATATTTTATCTTTGCATGTTCCATCACATAATGTTTTATTCCAGCTTGCATTCGTGTATTTTTATGTGTTTTATAAAGGGAAGGACATTTTTATATCCGGTGCTTTAGCCCTAGCTGCTCAGCCAGTGTGAATGTGCTGCGTGGAATGTTGGTGCGGTGGTGATGGATGGAATGTTTGGGTGCCTGTAAGGTGAGATGCATCAGTTGGAGTATGGGCTGAGCAGCAGGCAGACTGCTCCTGGTGGGGCTAACCTAATGTCCTGTGGGCTGCACTATGGACTAAACCAAGAGACTACTATGAATATTCTAATCTGCAACTAAGACAAATAAATCATCTTCTAAAACTACACCTCGGCTACCTGATGTTCATTACACAGACCCCCCAGGATATTGCGGCATGGATTAGCAAATTTAGCGGCACAAATATGGAAATTTAGCGGCACAAATATTGAAATTTAGCGGCATTTTTGCGGCACTTTATTTTACAAATAATCATTCATTTTCAGCCTGAAATCAATGGAAACTGTTTTAGCAGAGTATTCCACTTTGAAATAGGCATGTTTAAAGTGTCTACAGCTCTACGGAAGCACAGCTCCAGTCCTAACCTCGTGGGAGGGAGCTGTATTTCTCCCTGGGATGTTCTAGTGCCCATGTATGCACCCCTGCAGGGGTAACAAGCGCTATATAAATGCAAACCTTTTTCCCTCTTCTATCCCTCCGCTATCCTTCTGAATCCAAATAACTGACTAACCTATCCACCACTCAAATTACTTTCATATTTCACTATACTAATTCAACACTAATCCTTCTTGGGTTCCGGAGTAGCGTGCTACTCGCCGAAAAAGTGGTTTGACGCCTCGTCAGGGGTAGTAAGCGCTATATAAATGCAATTACAATACTACGACCTCCCTTGCATAAGGTTTTGGGAGACAGTGCACCCTGGCAAGCCATTAAGGGGAACACTATGTAACTTTTTTGTAGGCCAGGGCAGTTTTTGCCACTCTGACACAAAAACTGACAATTGTGCTCCTGGTGTGGGTAGAAAGCCATTTTCTGTATTCCTGAATGGCGAGAGCAGAGGGGTGCCGTTAATGAGCTGAAGTGGATCCAGAGCGCAGGGAGTCTGCATTCCCCCAAGCCCCATAGGTCATCAAGCCATTCCTAATTAGCCCCATCACCTTATGGAAAGTGTCATTTCTGTCTGGGTGGTGTCGCATCTGGGGGGATTGGCAAGGGATTTAAAAACCTGTGCTGTCCCCCAGGTAATCCTCTTTGTCCTCTTCACCTCTGGATCAGAAAAAAAACAAGAGGTAGAGGACACGCCGGTCTCCACTTATGACTCTGTTATCAAGTGACTGTCTATGTTCTGATTGCACAAGGGTGACTCTCCTTATAACCAGAGGCAGGGCACTTTCTTTTACTATCAGACACTGACTTTTGTAGCTGGCCTAGGTAGAATTCTTCAGAGTTGGAGTACAATTCCCTGAATTACAGGATCAACTAGTAGACCGTTTGGCGGGTGTGTGTTTGGGGGGGGGGGCTGCCTGTGTTGCAGGACTAATTGTGTCAAAAGAGATCATTTTTATGCCATAAAACCCCTTCATTTGAAGTTTCTTTACAATATCCATGAAGGTTTGAGCTAGGCACAGGGACTGGTTGTAGAGTGAGGTGGGTGTTGAATTGCCTTTCAGGCCTACCCTGGGGATGCCCACAGCATAACCTCGTGCAGGGACGATTCCGGAAGCCGTTTACTGGTTACTGGTTCTGTAACTATACAAACTCTGTATTCAACTGCAGGTTATGTGCTTGTCTGAGTATATCTTATGGAAATGTTTCCTGGTGGCGGGAATCTGACCCGTGGGGTGTAAATATTGTACATGGGTGAAATGCTATGTCATCATTATGTGCATCGTCACGATATGTAACGTGTTTTTCAGTGTACGCATTTGCATACAATCTGCACCATTCATAAACTTGCGACTTTATAAGTTTGGAAGTCAATCTGAGCTACGGTCTACCGTTGAATACCGCAAACTTGTCAAGTGTACTTCTTTCTTAATTGGTGGTGTGAAGGTTGGGGCACATATGCGCACACTGAAGACCGTAATGGTTTTACGTGGTTTGAATTATAGAAAAGCGCATGTTGTTCAATGGCACAGCCAGCCAGTGTATGTTTGGAAAGACCCCTTCAATTCAGACCTGGTACCTATCTTCGGTAGTTTAACACAGTCCACCTTCCTCTCAGCAGTTTTTGTTCCTCCCTGAATGTCTGCCTGCAGCAGCTCCTGCTCTCTGCGCCGCCTCTCAGCCGTTCATACCACCCTCACCTCACTGCAAACCCTGCACCGCCCCAGCCCATCACATCACTGTTCTATTTATACATCCTTTAAATTTTACAAATTTCGCGGGCAGTTTTGTAAAAATCGCGGCATTTTTACAAAACTGCCGATTTCGCGATTTTTTTGCAAATCACGAAATCGCGAAAAGGGTCTGATTACAACACCTTTGCATGTGTACTAAAGACCCTCACGCCATCCCCACGACTAAGCAAATTCACCTAGATAATTATTTATGTACAAGACTCCGGTGAGTGTCTCCGCTCTACCGAGTGCACAGCATACACTTGACAACTTGGTTCACCACCTCCATTATGTTTTCAAGACACAACGGGCACTTTCGTCTTATAAATCATTGTTTTCAGGTGTTTCAATCCAACTGGTTAAATGGAAGCAAACCAAACTACAGCTCCCAGCATGCATTGTGTCATTAAATACAAATTCAGGGCTGGAAACGGCTTGTCTGAACAAAATGGAGTGGGGTAGTGGCACTATTGAGCCCGGCCTTATTCACCTCTATGCACATGAGGGAAGTGGGTGTGGACCTCCTGCAGGGGGTGTGGCCAGTGCTTAATTTGTAAAATATGAAGTCCAGGTGCTCACATTTTTGGGGGAGGCCACACCCACTTCCCTGGCTCCACCCACTCCCTCCACTGGCTCCACCCACTTACTCTGTTGGCTCCACCCACATCCTCAGCTGCCACTGCTGAAGACCAGATGTAATACCCGATCTGAATTTCAGCAAGGGAGCCTTCCTCAAGTAAGGTTTTGCCAGGAGGTTCCCCCTGCCCCCGAGAAAACTTTGAAGGAGATATATGTCCAAGGCTCTAGGGATCTTCTAAGACTTAGGGAGCCCAACCATAAGAGAAGAAATGTGCCGTCAGACCGTTTGTTGGTCTGGTGACGTCACAGCTTCTGGAGCACTATCTGTGTAGGGTACTATCGTCAACCACCTATAGCCAGGGCCTCATGTGTTATTGCACTCCAAGTGGATACCCAAGTCACTCTCTCTATAGCTCTTGACTCTCAGTGCCTTACTCAAGCAGTTGTTTGTAGATTTGAACTCAAATACTGGCTGACAAAAAAAACAGATAAAATAAATGCAAACTTGAGTCCGGATCTGAGTTACATTATGTTATATCATTTTTTATTTATAAAGTACTCATGTATGGCTCTGTAAAGAAAATAGCGGAACAAGCTGCCTTAATGCTAAAAAGCCTTAAAAAAAACCCGCAAAGACGAGAGGGAATGCATCTGATGCACAGTTTGTTCCATACTTTTGCAATTGCCACAGAGACAATCCTATCCCCAGATGTCACCTTTCTAGTTTTCAGGATAGTAAGAAAACAATAGCGTAAGAAGCTTGCTGTGGAACATGAACATTGATTGTTTTGGCCCTAAAAGTTTAGTAAGCACCTTAAATTTGTCTACTACAGATCCAGGCTGTGCGAGGAACAATGGGTGTGTGCCACACCACAGATAGAGCCTCACCTAGCACATAGTGCTTTGAGGTTGGTCTCTGAGGAACAATGGGTGCACTGCCAGTGTCACCACACAGTTACAGTGGGTCCCAGCGCCTCGCGGCTCATGCAGTGCTTCAACGCCAGTCTGTCTGATGGACAGTAACACTTCACAACACTCGAAACACACTTTTACCAAGTGGGACCCTACAGCACAAGGGACCTTTTATCCACACAAACATTTACCACATGGAATGAAACATGCATCACACAAGACAT
The DNA here is from genome assembly GCA_963921515.1 of Calotriton arnoldi. Lineage (NCBI taxonomy): Eukaryota > Metazoa > Chordata > Amphibia > Caudata > Salamandridae > Calotriton > Calotriton arnoldi. The sequence goes on from CAWUFW010001618.1 coordinate 2,184,501, forward strand.
TTTGAATACATGCCTCGTTATTTGGCCGTTTAACACACAATCGCGAGGCAGGATCTTAACCCAAACCCAGTGACTTACTTTACCACACAGATATTTGCCACATGTCAGGCTCTTTACCACACAGACGGAACTTAATCCTTACACTGGGAACTTTACCAAACTGGTATGTGTCAGCTTGTTTTATCACACGTATCTTACCACAAGACCTTTGCCAGAGGGACATTGATCACATGGTCCTTGGCCCTGTGGGACTTTGATCATACTACTTCCACACAAGATTTCGTTTTACCACATGGGACCTTTACTCTAGTACACAGACATTTTAGAACACCCAGCCAGCCTCACCTCTCCCTTGCAGCGACTGGACCCTCCAATCAGTAAAAAAGAAGCATCAATGGCATGCAATGCACTCGCAGGGCCGCAGGATCACAGTCAGTCGCAATATCATAATGGCTCAAGTCTCACAACCCCTGCTCCCTGGCCTGAATACAGCAGCCCCGGCCCAGCTCACTGCAGAGAACAAGACATTATCAATATATTATAGTGACTACCAACTACTCGTCTTAACTCTGACCTGCAGCTTCGGTGGCACTTACAGGTGCAGACTGCTGGCACATTGGTCCTCTCCTACTGCACGAGACGACGCACATGCAGTTTACACTGCGCATGACACAATACAGTTGTACCACAGCCACCCTGCCCCACCCGGAAGACCACGCAGCTGCGCACGCCACGCAGCATGTACAATGTGTAGTGTAAATGAAATCCTGTAAGGTTGGCTGGTCTGGTCACAGCCAGTCATTCACTGTCGTGTGTCATGCTCTAATCTTCTGAACATGCATGGCCTGCCTCTAAGGTTCAATTTGGCCTACCATGCCTGCAGTGATACCCGCTACCCAGTGATTTAATCCCTGTATGCTGCTACTCTCATGCAGCACAGAATTTATGGTGGTGGTGCATGCTGGCAGTTTTTTAATACAGTGCAGTGCTGTAGTGCTGTGCACACCGAGGCGAGGTGTGACAGGGACTGCGCTGTGTTTTGGTGGGCCACCCATGCCACGAACAATAGCATGCAAAAGTAAAAAATGTATCATTTTTGTCCTGCTTCAGCTGAATTCAGTTCAATGCGTCATGCAAGCTGTTAAAACAGTAAACTACGCACTTTTTAATTACTCCGGCCATAGCACCATTTGTTGAATACTCATAATAGTTGCCCGATTTTTCACAAGCATCTATCATCTAGTCCCATTTCCTTCACTCGTTTTTCGACCTCACAAGAACCTGTGACCTGCAGCCAGAGCTGAGAAAAATGAAGCAATTCCATTGGCAAATTAGAATATATTTTATATAAAGTAGTTTACAAATTTCATAACTCTCTAGATACCATTACTAAACTGAACGCATCTGCCTTGAAAAATGAAAGGTGAGCTAGCCCAAACAGAATTGCAAGCCGTGATCCGAAGATTGTGCTCCGTATAAATTATTGGTAGCCAGCTCAGTGTTTATGTTCGAGTTAACTGTGGTCGAGCAACCCCAGCCCTCAAACCCATGTGCATCATATTAATAAATAGACTACTACAATACCTGCTGCAATTCAAAACGTCCGACGTCACATTGGTTGTTCTGAGGCTAAGACAGACCTGAACTTTCCAGGACCCAGCCTGCCCCGAGCCCAGCTGAAGCACGTCATCAGCCCTCAAATATAATTAACCAATAGGCGTGACATACTCAGGCAGGCATGCACGACTGACATCACTAACGTGATGCAGTCATCATGCCTGGACCTGGGTGGGCCTGACATACCAGGCAGACATGCATTCCGAACCGAAGCCTACTTCGAGGCAGGCCCAGCTCCAGGAATTTTTATTTGGGTGGGCCAAGGGTGCATTTGGGTGGGCCACTCCGGGCTCGATTTGTCGCATATATGTCTAGGCAGGCCTGCTTCAGGGCCCTCCTTTATCTCTTCTTAGTCTTACAAGGCCCAGTAAAATGCACTCTTTTCCAAATCTCTTTCTAAATGTTATCACTCTCAAAAAGTGTTTTTTCCATGCAATGTTCCTTTGATGGGAAGAGGAGGTTTCTGAGGTGGGAGTATCAGGCAAGTGACACATCTCGGGCTCCCTCTGTGCGAGCCTTCAGGGAGAATCCCTCTTCATTACTACCTCCACCTGACCCGGACTCTGCAACGCACTCCCTTACAGGCTTGATTATCCACTACTCCTCTCCAGTGCACCTTATCTCACAGCTGACCTTGGGCCCCAGCCCCATATCAGGCACCATCGGGCTCCACTTTCATTTTTCCCGGTAAAAACATTAGTAAAATCACCTTCAAACTTTGAATATAGCAGTAAATATAATTAGCACTTTAAAGAATGTTCCACAGAAGCCCTTATGACCCGACTGCTAATGAAATAAAGAAAAACAGAAAGGCCATGACAGGGCCGGCTTCAGCGCTGATGCGAAAGTCTTTTTTGGCACCGCACCAATAACCTCTTTCTCCGTAAATACCTTTCCTACCACCTTCCACCAGTGCCCCTCATCCCTCCATGGCCCCCCCTATTAACCTCCTCCTCGGATTCCCTCACTGCCACACACCACAAGTGCCCCTCATCTCCCCATAGGCCCTCCCCCTCATGACCTCCTCCTCGGATTTCCTCACTGCCACCCTCCACCAGTGCCCCTCATCTCTCCCTAGCTCCCCCCTCCACCCCATGACCTTTTCCTCTGATTCCCTCACTGCCACCCTCCAACAGTGCCCCTCATCGCTCCATAGCCCCTCCCCCTATTGACCTCCTCCTCGGATTCCCTCACTGCCACCCTCCAACAGTGCCCCTCATCTTTACGTAGCCCCTCTCTCATATGCATTTCATTTGTTGTACAGCGCTACTCATATCAGTGTAGTGTGTGTCAGTACTTTACACCACGCACACATTATACAGAGACAACGAATCATACAAGTATGTAAATCAGTCTACAGGGAATGTCACATAAGCCAATGAGGATTACAAGGTGTATGAATCACATGTCATCCATACTGGTGGGCAGTATATTTTAAGAGGGTTTGGTCTGGAGAAGCACAAACTCAGGATTTAAAGAGTACTCCAGTGGTTGGGGGTTGGCTTTACTGATAAAAATTTATATCTGCCCAAACATACTCATTTTAGCAACATTAGAATAATGAAAGACTGAGGAAGTTCTAACTATATCACAAAACAAAAAAAGCGAAGTTTTAACTATACCATCCATGTTTGTATGCAGCTCTTTGATGACAGTTCATTGGTCACTGTCCTATGTTAGGATTGTAACTTCTGAACTGCAAGTAACACAAGGATCTCTGTGACAAAGGCAGTAACCCACTGAACTTCCACATAAAATACAGTTCATCTGCATATAAAAACTACCAACAGACAAATGATTGCTCTCCAGCAGGATCATTTATCACCAGCGTTATCTGGGCATTTTGTATTGTCTTATTGTTGTCCTGCATCGGCCATGATAATGATAAAAACTGTTTAAATGAAGCACTCACGAAGTATGTGTCCTGCTGGGCCTGTGCATATTTTAAAAAGAAAAACAAATAGTAACACATTCTCTTACCTCCTCCATTAGTCAAACTTTGTGTCACAGCCTGATGTGATAAGCAGCTGCAGGGGTCAGGAAAGGTGAATAGGAATAAACAAACTTCTTTTCTCCTGGCTGCATAGAAAAAGAAATATCCACGCAGCAGGACAGTAGGCAAAGGTTACCGGTGCCAAAGAAAGGATTTGTCGCCTTTCGCCATGCCCCTAGTGGAGATGAAGGGGTGAAAAATAAACAAAGCTTCGTTAACATGTAAATGGTCTTTTAAAGACCTGTGAAGTACTCTGGTGCGACTGAGATAATCTCAAAAACTGTCTGTGTGTGTGTGCGCCCGGGAAGCTGTCTCAGCCGGGCTGACACACACGAGGGGGGGTTGAAGCCCTTTGAGCCCAATGGCGTTGCGCGCCTGCCTTCAAGCCCTCACTGCGAGGGCCAAGGCTCATGTTTGGGTGGGCCAGGCTCATGTTTGGGTGGGCCTGGCCCACCCGGCCCACCCGCTAGAACCGGGCCTGCTTCGAGGTCGGACGTTTTGAATTGCAGCAGGTAAGCACATTTATTTTTAGGAACTACGGGCCCATCGCACAGGGGAGAACAATTTCAATAGCCCCGGCCCTGTTAAATCGGTGCCGGTGCTAAGCACCGGAAAGCACCGGCACAAATTAAGCACTGGGTGTGGCCCTCCTGCAGGGGGTGTGGCCCTCCTGCAGTGGTTGTGGCCCTCCTGCAGTGGGTGTGGCCCCCCTGCAGTGGGTGTGGCCCTCCTGCAGGGGGGTGGCCTCCTGTAATGGGTGTGGCACTCCTGTAGTGGGTGTGGCACTCCTGCAGTGGGTGTGGCCCGCAGGGGTGTGGCCCTCCTGAAGTGGGTGTGGCCCTCCTGCAGTGGGTGTGGCCCTCCTGCAGTGAGTGTCGCTCAGGAGAATGATGTGGCCCCTTAGCTGAGAGACAGTAAGGCAGCTCCCACCTCCTGCTAATCACCCCCCACCGGGTCTGCATGGCAGAGGCCAGACAGGAGCACCTGGGCCCTGAGGGTAAAGACTTCCTGTGCTTGGTCTCTGGGAGGCTGGTCTGACGTCAGAAGGAAGGGGTACATTAGTGTCGCAATGAGAAGCATTGGGACAGAAGGTGACCGTTAGTTTCCAATGACGTCAGCAGTTTTCCATTTGGGGCCCAGCTTGTCCTTTGCTCTGGCACACGCTGTGCAGGTGACATTTGACCCAATGGTTCAGTGACGTGTAACGTAATCTGCATGTGTTTGAAATCTCTGCTGGGGGTGGAGGGGTGGGCAAAGGGTCATTTTTTCCTCCCCCTTGTTTAGAATGTGACTATTTTTTGCAAGTCACGGTTTTTCAGCCGACAGCACTGTGCCTGTTGGGAAAACTAGCTTCCTACTGAGACTGGCAAACATGAAACTACAAGTCCCAGCATGCTTGTTGCTGTGCACTAAACATCTGGGCTGGCTGAAAGTCACCCTAATATCGGAAGACTATTTGACTGGTGGCACACAGGGCCCTTGGATAGAAGTGGCTTTGGAAGCTGATGGGGACCACTCCTTCAGGCAGACACCTGCCCAAGAAAGGGGAGAACAGTAATTGTCCTGCAGGAAGTCGAGTAACGACCCCTAGGTGCAGAACAAGGGGGACCAGGGCAGCTGACAACTTCCACTGTTGTGGGCAGAGCTCCAGGGCAGCTCTCAGCTGTCCTGGCCTTTCTGCACCTTAAGTTGTTTGAGGGGAAAGGAGGCATGGGGTGGGGGAGGGGCAGCTACCTCGGTGGCTAGTTTAAAATATCGAAGATGGCTCTTGGGTGTCTGTCACTTATCCAGGACCTCCTTTGGCCACACAAAATGCTGCAGTCCAAAGTGAACAGTGGCAGAAGATGTTCTTCACCATTGTTTTCTCGAGGGTGAGGAAGGCCTGGGATAAGTGACAGCTGTCCCACCACTCTGTCTCCAGTTGCAAATATGGAGCTGAGACAGCTGTCACCAGTCCCAGAGACATCCTGGGGCTGCTGGGTGGTTTGAACTAAGGCAGTAGGAGCAGCGGACCCCTGCCCAGAGGCATTCCTTGCTATTGCGAAGAAGGTGGCGGGCAGCTGTCACCTGTCCCGGGCGTCCTTTGGCTGCACAATGGTACAGTCCAAGGATCACAAGGGCAGCTGTCACCTGTCCCGGGCGCCCTTTGGCTGCACAGTGGTACAGTCCAAGGATCACAAGGGCAGCTGTCACCTGTCCCGGGCGCCAGTAGCGGCCCGTGGTGGGAGTGCTGCCTGGCGGTGACGTGGGGCGGGGCAGGGTGGGGGGTAGTAAAGTACGGAATACGGCCGTATAGAGGTAAGTAGACATATAAATAAATAAAACGAATTTCGTTGCGCGCGCTGCATCGCCAAATGCGATGCAGCGCGCGCACGAGATTCGTTTTATTTATTATATGTCTGCCTACTATGCGGCCGTATTCCGCTACCCCCACCCTGCCCTCCCCGCCCCACGTCACCGCCCGGCAGCACTCCCACCACGGGCCGCTACTGCCGGGCGCCCTTTGGCTGCACAGTGGTACAGTCCAAGGACCACAAGGGCATCTGTCACCTGTCCCAGCCTCCCTTTGGCTGCACAATGGTACAGTCAAAGGGTTACAAGGGAAGCTGTCACCTGTCCCGGGCGCCCTTTGGCTGCACAATGGTACAGTCCAAGGATCACAAGGGCAGCTGTCACCTGTCCCGGGCGCCCTTTGGCTACACAATCAATCAATCAATCAGTGCATTTATAAAGCGCACTACTTACCCGTGAGGGTCTCAAGGCGCTGGGGGGGGGGGGTGGGGGGGTGCTGCTACTGCTCGAATAGCCAGGTCTTGAGAAGTCTCCTGAAGGCCAGCAGATCCTGGGTCTGTCGCAGGTGGATGGGGAGGGTGTTCCAGGTCTTGGCGGCAAGGTGGGAGAACGATCTGCCGCCGGTGGTTGCTCTTCTGATGCGGGGGATGGTGGCGAGGGCGAGGTCGGCGGAGCGGACCTGGCGGTTCGGGGTGTAGAAGGTGAGACGTCTGTTGAGGTATGTTGGTCCGGTGTTGTGGAGAGCCTTGTGAGCGTGGGTGAGGATCTTGAAGGTGATCCTCTTGTTGACGGGGAGCCAGTGCAGGTCTCTCAGGTGGGGTGTGGTTTGGCTGTGGCGGGGGATGTCGAGGATGAGGCGTGCAGAGGCGTTCTGTATTCGTTGTAGTCGTTTCAGGAGTTTGGTCGATGCTCCTGCGTAGAGTGCGTTGCCGTAGTCCAATCTGCTGCTGACGAGGGCCTGGGTGACCGTCCTTCTGGTTTCGGTGGGGATCCATCTGTAGATCTTGTGGAGCATGCGGAGGGTGTTGAAGCAGGAGGATGAGACGGCGTTGACTTGCTTGGTCATGGATAGCGATGCGTCGAGGATGAACCCCAGGTTGCGTGCGTGGTCGGTGGGTGTCGGTGCAGTTCCTAGTGTGGCCGGCCACCAGGAGTCGTCCCAGGCGGAGGGGTGGAGCTGAGGATGAGGACTTCCGTCTTGTCCGAGTTCAGTTTCAGTCGGCTGTTCTTCATCCATTCGGCAACGGCCTTCATTCCTTCGTGGAGGTTGGTTCTGGCGGTGGAGGGGTCCTTGGTGAGGGAGAGGATCAGCTGGGTGTCGTCGGCGTAGGAGATGATGTTGAGATCGTGCGATCGGGCTATGTGGGCGAGCGGTGCCATGTAGATGTTGAAGAGTGTCGGGCTGAAGGATGATCCTTGGGGTACGCCGCAGATGATCTCGGAGGCTTTGGATCGGAATGGCGGGAGGCAGACACTCTGGGTTCTGCCAGAGAGGAAGGAGGTGGTCCATTCCAGGGCCTTGTCGCGGATCCCTGCGTTGTGGAGGCGTGTGCGTAGGGTGTGGTGGCAGACGGTATTGAAGGCGGCTGAGAGGTCCAGGAGGATGAGGGCCACGGTTTCTCCGTTGTCCAGCATGGCCCTGATGTCGTCGTTGGCGGCGATGAGGGCAGTTTCAGTGCTGTGGTTGCTGCGGAACCCAGACTGGGATGGGTCCAGGATGTTGTTGTCCTCTAGGTAACGGGTTAGTTGCTTGTTGACGATCTTCTCGATGACCTTCGCCGGGAACGGGAGTAGGGAGATGGGCCGGAAGTTCTTGAGGTCTCTCTGGTCCGCCTTGGGTTTCTTGAGCAGGGCGTTGATCTCTGCGTGCTTCCAGTTCTCCGGGAAGGTGGCGGTCTCGAAGGAGATGTTGATGATCTTTCGGAGATGGGGTGCGATGGTGGAGCTGGCCTTGTTGAAGATGTGGTGCGGGCATGGATCTGACGGAGAGCCAGAGTGGATGGTGTTCATGATTTTGATGGTGTCGTCGTCGGTCACGACTGTGCCACGTGGGTCCAGGCGAGCAGGGGGCACAGTGATACAGTTTAAGGATCACAAGGGTAGCGGTCACCTGTCCCGGGCGCCCTTTGGCTGCAGAGATTGTACAGTCCGAGGATCACAAGGGCAGCTGTCACCTGTCCCAGGTGCCCTTTGGCTGCACAGTGGTACAGTCCAAGGATCACAAGGGCAGCTGTCACCTGCCCCCGGCGCCCTTTGGCTGCACAGTGGTACAGTCCAAGGATCACAAGGGCAGCTGTCACCTGTCCCGGGTGCCCTTTGGCTGGACAGTGGTACAGTCAAAGGGTTACAAGGGAAGCTGCCATCTGTCCCGGGTGCCGTTTAGCTGTACATTGGTAGAGTCCAAGGATCACAAGGGCAGCTGTCACCTGTCCCCAGCGTCTTTTGGCTGCACAGTGCTACAGTCCAAGGATCACAAGGGCAGCTGTCACCTGTCCAGGTCGCCCATTGGCTGCACAGTGGTACAGTCTAATGATCACAAGGGCAGCTGTCACCTGTCCCGGTCGCCCTTTGGCTGCACAGTGGTACAGTCCAAGGATCACAAGGGCAGCTGTCACCTGTCCCGGGCGCCCTTTGGCTGCACAGTGGTACAATCCAAGGACCCCAAGGGCAGCTGTCACCTGTCCCAGCCTCCCTTTGGCTGCACAGGGATACAGTTTAAGGATCATAAAGGCAGCGGTCACCTGTCCCGGGTGCCCTTTGGCTGCAGAGATTGTACAGTCCGAGGATCACAAGGGCAGCTGTCACCTGTCCCAGGCGCCCTTTGGCTGCACAGTGGTACAGTCCAAGCATCACAAGGGCAGCTGTCACCTGTCCCGGGCGCCCTTTGGCTGTACAGTGGTACAGTCCAAGGATCACAAGTGCAGCTGTCACCTGTCCCGGGTGCCTTTTGGCTGCACAGTGGTACAGTCCAAGGATCACAAGGGCAACTGTCACCTGTCCCGGGCACCCTTTGGCTGCACAGTGGTACAGTCCAAGGATCACAAGGGCAGCTGTCACCTGTCCCCGGTGCCCTTTGGCTGCACTGTGGTACCGTCCAAGGATCACAAAGGCAGCTGTTACCTGTCCCGGTTGCCCTTTGGCTGCACAGTGGTACAGTCCAAGGACCACAAGGGCAACTGTGACCTGTCCCAGCCTCCCTTTGGCTGCACAGTGATACAGTTTAAGGATCACAAAGGCAGTGGTCACCTGTCCCGGGTGCCCTTTGGCTGCACAGTGGTACAGTCCAAGGATCACAAGGCAGCTGTCCCCAGTCCCGGGCGCCCTTTGGCTGTACAGTGGTACAGTCCAAGGATCACAAGGGCAGCTGTCACCTGTCCCGGGTGCCTTTTGCCTGCACAGTGGTACAGTCCAAGGATCACAAGGGCAGCTGTCACCTGTCCCCGGCGCCCTTTGGCTGCACTGTGGTACAGTCCAAGGATCACAAAGGCAGCTGTCACCTGTCCCGGGTGCCCTTTGGCTGCACAGTGGTACAGTCCAAGGATCACAAGGGCAGCTGTCACCTGTCCCGGGCGCCCTTTGGCTGCACAGTGGTACAGTCTAATGATCAGAAGGGCAGCTGTCACCTGTCCCGGTCGCCCTTTGGCTGCACAGTGGTACAGTCCAAGGATCACAAGGGCAGCTGTCACCTGTCCCGGTCACCCTTTGGCTGCACAGTGATACAGTTTAAGGATCCCAAGGGCAGCTGACTCCTAAACTGGACCCCACAGGGCCTGTGTCAGCTCTGAGCTGTCCTCATCATCCTTCACCTATATATTTTTCAGGGTGAGTGAGTGAGGCATGAAGCAGCCACTACCCCGGGTGTCCTCTTCCCTACTGGGGTGTTTGTCAGATCCCACTTAAACCGGCCTCTGGAAGGCATGGGCTTTGAGCACCTCTTTCTTTGACAAGGGTCAGGGCTGGATTACTGTCTGCACTCCCACCTTGTCTAATGGCACAGGGGGTTGTTTCCTGGATAGTGTGGGCCAGCAGGTGAGTTAGCCCCCACGCCCTCTTTACACAGTGTACAATGTAATGTAAATGACACTTATAAAGCACACTGCTACCTTTAAGGTGTCCTGGCGCTGGGCCAAGGGTTAATCAGCGGTGAGATCGCTGTGAACAGGGGCTGACAGCAGAGTGCACAGCCAGGTCTTAAGACTCTTTCTGAGTGCCCTGATGTCTGGGAAAGCCCTTAAGGTAACCAGGAGTGAATTTCAAAGCTTTGCAGCCTGTACAGAGAAGGAACAGCCTCTTTTTGACGATGAAACCTGTGCACCACCAACAAGAGAGCCTGTCCTGGCCTTAAAACCCACTATGGGACACAATGATGAAGCTTCTGTTGAAGGTACGCTGAACCCTTATGATGAAATGTGCAATAAACAGCGCAGAGTGATTTTAAAATAATCCGTTACTTAATAGGGAGCCAGTGAAGGATGCCCAATGCTGCCAAAGGCAGATGCACCACAGGCAGGGGCGGCTCCTCCACTAGGGTGGAGGAGCGTCGCCCCACTGCTTTTTTGCAGTGCGATAAAGCCAAAACATAAAATGGTAATAACTTTTGGTTATTACCATTTTATGTTTCTTTGCTGCATTGCGGGTAGGCGGAGCTGCCTTGCTCTCCAAGCAGGACAGGACAGGAGTGGTTTGCCCACTCCTGAGTGCACAAAGACTGTTTGGTCGGCCCTCTCTGGCCGCCCAAACCAGTCATGTGCACTCCGCCCTTCTCCATGCAGCCCCTGGATGGGCGGCGTCCCGACCAATCACAACGCTCCATTGGAGCGTTGTGATTGGCTTGAGGAGGGAGCTTGGCTTCCCCCTCCCGCGTGACCCCCACCCTGTGTGACCCCCCCGCATAACCCCCTCCCTGCATGACCCCCTCCCCGTGAGACCCTGCGCCCGCCCCCACTCGTGAGCCATGCTGGCTGCTACTGACCACAGGGCCAGGGCAGTGCCAATCTAGCTGCCACATTCTGAATAGGTTTCAGCCTTCCCAACAGTCCAGCATCTGCACCAAGGAATAGGGTGTTACAGTAGTCCGCACAGGAACAACAGAATGCGAACACTGTGGTGCTATTGTGTTTTTTTTACACTTTTTTGACACAAGATTATATTTCGCAATAAAATATAGCACTAAATGATGGCTTTGCATTTGGCATAATTATGTATAATTTAGCGTAATTTTACCAAAAACGTGTGTAATTACAAAAAACAAATCACGCAAATTTTTGCACATGCCTTATCTTGTTCTCATCATAATCGCTGTTTTTAGAACTGAATTTAAGAGAGTTATCTGAATACCAAGAGGCCACAGCCATCGTACTGTCGCGCTGAAACCTTGTAGCTATGGAAGTTCTTCTTTCTATGAAAGAAGTTGTCGATTCTTCCATAGAAATATTAAATTGTGGATCATCCGCCTATAACATGTGACCGAATGAAACCAGCCAGTGGGCAGACATACACATTAAACAGGATTAGACTGAATGACGAGACCCAAGGAACTCCCTGCGGAAGTGGCTGGAAAGACGATTGAAAAGGAGGCAGATAGACAGCCTGTTGCCTAGATTGGAGATATGACTGAATCCATTGTACAACAGACCCAATGATCACCACCTCTTGTAACCGAACAAGAAGGAAGTCATGCAGGACCATGTCTAATGCTGCAGAGAGATCTAACAAAACCAAGGCAGAGGAACTACCGTAGGTCGCCAAGCAAACGCCGGTCATCTCATGCAGGACCGTGTCAAATGCTGGTTTAACAAAACCAACGCAGAGGAACTGCCTTGGTCACCAAGCAAACGCCAGTCATCTCATGAAGGACTGTGTCAAATGCTGCAGAGAGGTCTAACAAAAACAAAGGGCCATTCACATTTTGAGTCAGCTCACTGCACTTTTTCCTTTTTAGGTCTGGCGTTAGCCAAAACCTTCTGATTTTACTAAAATTATATGTATGAATATAAGACTTGCAGCAGCTTTCAGCCAGCCATCTTCATCCATCGGACTATTATTGTATCATTCACAATTTATCTCACACTCACTATAGCATACAGCACGGGGCAGTGGGTCAGGCCAATTTAGCTATTGGCTAACTTCACTGTGAGTGTCGGAATTCTGTCCTTTTACAATGAGCCCATCCACTCACAAAGTAGTCCCTTCAGTGCCAAGGATTATTATGGCAAAGTGTCCTTTTTTAATACCAAAAATGTTTTTGCTTTGGGACAGGTTTTTTTTCAGATTAATGGAGGCCTGGAAGCTTCCCCAACAATACGGTTTTGCATAAACCCATGACAAAACAAACCAAACGTTGATAGAGCCAAAGCTACAGCTATTCCCTTTGCCAATGTTTGTTATTTAACTGCAACCAATTCAATGGTCGTATGAAGTGCTCCCATTGCACTACATAGACTGGAAAGGTAATTGTGTTGTGATCGAAGTTATTGCTATAATGATTGTTATTCCCACATGTCCCTCTATTTCTTCCCCTGAGGGGTTATGTGGATCTGGGTCCCTGTACGTCTTCTCATGGGTTGTTATGTTGAAGCCAGACCCTCTATTTCTTCCCACTAAAATGGGGCCTGTGCAGGGCCAGGCTCCGCCCGGCATGATTATGATGCCGGCGGTAACCAGCCTTTCCGCAGCGGTGGAACCGCCATGAAAAGGCATACGGAGAATGTCTCCGGGGGATTGCAGGCCCCCATTGTGTTGTGGGGGTGTGTGGGTGCACTGGGAGGGTACCCATGGTACCCCCTACATGTCCCTGTACCAGGTGGCAGGCACTGTGCGGTGCCTGCCACGCAGTGCAGGGATATGCAGGACATGCTTTTTGGACAGCGCTGCGGTGCTGCTGGCAGCAGCAACCGCCGCAATGTTAGATGTCGCGATCCAACCGCTGCGGTCGGATTTCGACTGTGGAGCATCCTAATGGGACCGGCGGTTATGCCGCGGTCCTAGCGGACGGTGTTTTCCCGCTACCATGGCGGTCGGAGTGATTTTCCGACCGCCATCCTAATGACCCCCTTAGAGTTTAGCACGTTCCCCTTGGGCTCTGAACAGCAAACCTAGAGTTAAACACGGATTTGGGCTTTGGGTGGAAAGGCTTTCTCCAAGGTGGCGCATATTTTACAGGTTCAAAGCGATACCAAAGGGGATGATGGACGGAGTGCTAGAGCAAATCAAACACTCACCCCCAGTCAACTGATCTGGGTTTAATCCATCATCATTCTTTAGCTCACTCCACCACCCCAGTTCAGACATGGCCATATGCAAATCAGTCTGACCCTGTGCCTCATGGGAACAGTCCAGCCCGAACTGCCAAGCCATGTCTTCCCTGGACCGGAAACAAGCATCCTGGGACCGCTTTATTTTACAGGTTCAAGCAGCAGGAGGTGTGTGTTTGATGGGGGGTGAGGAGGAATGAGGTGGTCCTGAAAGCCTTAGGCCACGGCCAGGCGTGCAACGCCCATTGGGCTGAAAGGGCTTCAGCCCCCACCCCCATCGTGTGGGTCAGCCCGGCTGAGACAGCTTCCCGGGCACACACACAGCCACACCCGAGTACTTCACAGGTCTTTAAAAGACCATTTACTTGCTAACGAGGCTTTGTTGTTTTTCACCCCTTCTTAGAGCCCCTGCATCGCCACTCTGACTATCGCTGGAAGAATTTGCCCCCCGAAATTTTTAGTAGCCCCCCCAAATGTGGCTCTAGTTGCGCCTCTGAAAGCACATGCATGCTTTTGTCCACTTCTTAACACAGGGAGGGCGTGTGCTGGTAGATGGTTCGAGGGGTAACTTTTCAACATGCTGCACAGCAGCTACACTGCTCTACAACATAACTTAAAATAAAAACATTGGCAAAGCCAATGGCTCTGGCTAAACACTTAAAAGGTCCAAAGGCGAGACCTATTGGCAATGGCAATGCTTGTTCAGAAGAGCACTTTCTTCAGCTTCTGCGGGGGCCTAGAGAATACCCTTTGTTTTCTGTAAAATATATACATTCAGTAGTGTTAGCACACTCTTAGAATTAAATACTAAATAAAAGAAGTAAAACAAACTTTTTAAACAACTTATTACCATGTTTTAGTATTGTGACTACATTAAAAATTATACCGGTGAACGCAATGTTCTCCTATGTACTTATCATGTGTGATAGTAGGTTACGTAATAAATCAAAATTTACTAGGAATAATATTTAATTTATGACTAGCTCATAAGTTATTAATGGGCAAAGGACCTAGTTACCCATGCCAAAAACATAAACTATTGTCCAGTCAGGGATTTGCGCTCGAAGGACTAAGCCCTGCTTATTGTTCCTCGTCTTCTTTTGACAAGATGGGGTGACAGGTCTTTTTCTTACCTGGCCCCGTGTTATTGGAATGCTTTGCCCTATCACATTCGCACCTGTCCTGATTATATTAAATTCAGGAAACTGCTTAAAACAGTCTTATTTTAATTCTCTGTGCTTGGTTTTGCCTGTGCTTATTGTTAGTGCAGAAATACTTCTTTGGAGGTGATTCATGCGCTATAGTAAGTTGTATTAACATAACATAACACGGGAAATCATAAGATTTCCAACCTTGGAATCCATTGCCCCTGTGTGGAGGGCGCCATGGCGGAAAATTCCTCACAGGGTGAACGGATTCCTCTTGGCGAATGCACTTTTTTCGTTTTTTCCAACCTCGGAAAAGGATTTATGGCAGCACTTCGCTGGAGTAAAAATATGAATCTTTCCACATTGCGAAGGGGAGTCAAAAGAGTATGTGAATGCTTATAAACGTTATAGTTTATGGTCGTTCACAAACCTCCAAGGCAAACCATGCCTTAAGACGCCCAGGACGGCGCTCAGCCTCTCCTGTTGAGTGCAGTTAATGGCTTCGCAGAGCTCGCACTCGCGGCCGAAGTCTCTGCTGACGTAACAGGGCTTAAGTCAGCCAGCCCGCCCGCTCACTTCAACCACTCAACCAGTGCCTAGAAACCGCCTGCTGCGCGGGGAGTTCGGTCCTTTGCGTACCTAGGCCCAGAGTTGTGGAATGCCCTCCTGGAATCTTTGCCGAAGTGCACCTCCGTAGGAACTTGAAGACCTGGTTGTTCTAACATTTGGGCTTGATCCATCCTACCTTTGTGCAGCGCCTGGAAACCCCTTGGGGTAGCTGAGCGCTCTACAGGACGCAATAGTAGGTTCCCGGAGTTGTTCTGTATATTGTGGCATTGCATCCTCCTCCTCAAACGAACACAATTTTCATATAGGACAAAGATAAGTGAGTAATGCTGTGGCATATTATGTCAGCACCATTTTTAAAATATTGCTGGCATGTTAAATACACATTTATCTATGTTGTGTCGTTATATGAATTATTACATTAATCATGCAATTATAACAGAACTTTACCAAAGTAAATGACAGTTATATTATCAAGGTTAATATCAGGGTTCAGGTCATGTGACATCACTTTCTGTGAAGATTCAGGGTCAAAGGTCATGTTATGACACTTCCTGTGATGACACGGTTTTCAAAGGGTATGTGATGTCACTTCCGCTACACCTGCTATTTTGGTGAATCGACATCCATGCCAATAACACACCCAGAGTCGCAATAGCAAACTCCAATCAACATGTAAAACAAGCATTGGCATAGCCAATAGGTCTCGCCTTTGGGACCTTATAAGTATTTAGTTATGCAGCACAATATCCTTGGTGCAACAACATCAACTGTTGCATGGCTAAACACTTATAAGGTCCCAAAGGCGAGACCTATTGGGTATGCCAATGCTTGTTTGGGACTGCCACTGTGCCTTGCATTTGACTCTGTCCCCGGGCTCGACTTGAAACGTGACTACTTCAGCCTTTAAGGCATGCCTTAGATGTGACCACCTCTGCCTACGGGCTGTGCCTCACACAAACGGCTCTGCCTTTAGACACCTCGTGAAATGTGAAGTGACTGTGATGACTGGCTATGCCTGACGTGACTGACTCCACCCGTGCGCCTGGCCTGCATGTAGCCAACTCTACTCTGTTCAGGCTCGCTCTGATATGGGACTTACTCTGCCTTCCTGCTGCACGTGATCTGTGACGGCCTTTGCCTGGAGGCTGCCACTGGTAGGTGACTGACTCTGCCCAGCCTTAGCTAAATGCCTTTCACAGGAGACTCAGAGTAGGTTAAGCATGGGATGACACAGAAGACTGATCAGAGAATCGCATTTGCATAAACGTACCAACGATGGGAGGACGGATAGTAGCTACCCCGTTGCTTGTATAACGCACGGAGCAGAAACTGACAAATGAAATGGCCCAGGTTTATTCATGCCCGCCAGTCAAAGTGCATTCTGGGATGCGGACTCTTGAAGCACAATATTGTATACAAAAAAATGTCTCTGCTCCGGACCCTTTGAGCGGGCCTTCGTTTCCCTGGTGATCCGGGGCTCGGGAAAAGCCCACGCTGCCACTCACGTCCAGGATAAGTTGAGGAGCCGCTCACTCCACGTGTCCCCACCTCAGCCGACGGGCCTTAGCACTCCGAGGGAGCGCGGTTGCACAGGCACTCGATCACAGGGGTGAATTGTCCGCGCTTCCTTCGGTCACATCATCACCACCATACGCCAAACTGTGGGACCTTGTGGCGTCAACACATCAACACCTCACATCTTGCCTTTGTTTAATTAAACTTTGACAGGGACGTCGTCAAGTAGGAGAAACATGTTTCATCACCAAATGTGACAAGGTCACCGGCAGCCTTCTCTTGAAGAGAAAGGGTGTGTGGAACATATGAAACGTATTTTAAGTAACTTTGCGCCCAGGTAAAATCTGTGTTTCCTGAACCATTCGAGACTCCGATTTTTTCCGAAAATTCTCGGTGTTCAGCGTCGAGGAGTTAGAAATCAAGGGTACTGAAGTGAGAGAGAGAGAGACGTAGGTCAAAGGAAGGGGGCTCAAGAAGGGAGAGGTAAAGATTTCTAGGTTGACGGAGGTTAACGATGCTTTGGGAGAGATGAGAGGGAGAGCTGAGTTGAACTCTCAAGGAGACAGAGAGAGTGGAAATAGAAGAAACAGAAAAGCAAACTCAGAGATGAGGTAGAGAGGTGAGGGACTGAAAAAGGACTGATTATCTGTTGAGAGAGATGTAGAGAACGAATTTGGAGGTGTGGAGAGATAGAGGAGCGTTTTGAAAGGGATATGCATAGGGGGGTAGTTGGAGGGGTGTGTAGAAGAAAAAGAGTGTCCCGGAGACAGAATGTAGACAGAGAGGCAGAGGAGGGTCTTGTAGAGAAAGGGAGAGATATTTGAAGGAAAAAGAGTGTTGGGTGAGCGAGATGGCAGAGAGTGTGAAGGGGAGAAAAGGAAGAGACATCTGGAAACAAGCGCGCGCGCTCGCACGGCAGCAGGGGGAGGGGGAGAGGAGGGAGCCTGCACGATTCACTTGCGGGAGCGAGCGGCGCCAGGAGCGATAATTGCTACCATATGGCGCCGCTCGCTCCCGCAAGTGAATCGCCAACGTGCACGCGTTGCCATTGAAGGCAATGGAACGCGTGCACGTTTTAGGCTGAAAAGCCGAATCGATGGCAAAGGTCTTTTTGCCTATGCAGCATGCGCGCTGCGTAGGCGAGACCTAAACATCACTTAGGCAAAAAAGCAGGAGGTTCTCTTGAACCAATCCCTTTTCCTTCCTAAGGAAGTGATATTGCAAAGGTCCATGGGATTGGTAGTTTAAGATAGATAAAAATGTGTTGTAATGACTGCAGCAAGGAGGACAGAGGAGCAGGTAATGAGTCCTTTTGTTACATCTTGTGTATTTACCTATGCATCTTCCATATTTTATCTTTGCATGTTCCATCACATAATGTTTTATTCCATCTTGCATTCGTGTATTTTTATGTGTTTTATAAAGGGAAGGACATTTTTATATCCGGTGCTTTAGCCCTAGCTGCTCAGCCAGTGTGAATGTCCTGCGTGGAATGTTGGTGCGGTGATGATGGATGGAATGTTTGGGTGCCTGTGAGGTGAGATGCATCAGTTGGAGTATGGGCTGCGCAGCAGGCAGACTGCTCCTGGTGGGGCTAACCTAATGTCCTGTGGGCTGCACTATGGACTCAACCAAGAGCCTAATATGAATATTCTAATCTGAAACTAAGACAAATAAATCATCTTCTAAAACTACACCTCGGCTACCTGACGTTCATTACAACACCTTTGCATGTGTACTAAAGACCCTCACACCATCCCCACGACTTAGCAAATTCACCTAGATAATTATTTATGTACAAGACTCCGGTGAGTGACTCCGCTCTACCGAGTGCACAGCATACACTTGACAACTTGGTTCACCACCTCCATTATGTTTTCAAGACACAACGGGCACTTTCGTCTTATAAATCATTGTTTTCAGGTGTTTCAATCCAACTGGTTAAATGGAAGCAAACCAAACTACAACTCCCAGCATGCATTGTGTCATTAAATACAAATTCAGGACTGGAAACGGCTTGTCTGAACAAAATGGAGTGGGGTAGTGGCACTATTGAGCCCGGCCTTATTCACCTCTATGCACATGAGGGAAGTGGGTGCGGACCTCCTGCAGGGGGTGTGGCCCTCCTGCAGTGGTTGTGGCCCTCCTGCAGTGGGTGTGGCCCTCCTGCAGGGGGTGTGGCCCTCCTGCAGTGGGTGTGGCCCTCCTGCAGTGGGTGTCGCTCAGGAGAATGATGTGGCCCCTTAGCTGAGAGACAGTAAGGCAGCTCCCACCTCCTGCTAATCACCCCCCACCGGGTCTGTATGGCAGAGGCCAGACAGGAGCACCTGGGCCCTGAGGGTAAAGACTTCCTGTGCTTGGTCCCTGGGAGGCTGGTCTGACGTCAGAAGGAAGGGGTACATTAGTGTCGCAATGAGAAGCATTGGGACAGAAGGTGACTGTTAGTTTCCAATGACGTCAGTAGTTTTCCATTTGGGGCCCAGCTTGTCCTTTGCTCTGGCACACGCTGTGCAGGTGACATTTGACCCAATGGTTCAGTGACGTGTAACGTAATCTGCATGTGTTTGAAATCTCTGCTGGGGGTGGAGGGGTGGGCAAAGGGTCATTTTTTCCTCCCCCATGTTTAGAATGTGACTATTTTTTGAAAGTCACGGTTTTTCAGCCGACAGCACTGTGCCTGTTGGGAAAACTAGCTTCCTACTGAGACTGGCAAACATGAAACTACAAGTCCCAGCATGCTTGGCGCTGTGCACTAAACATCTGGGCTGGCTGAAAGTCACCCTAATATCGGAAGACTATTTGACTGGTGGCACACAGGGCCCTTGGATAGAAGTGGCTTTGGAAGCTGCTGAGGACCACTCCTTCAGGCAGACACCTGCCCAAGAAAGGGGAGAACAGTAATTGTCCTGCAGTAAGTCGAGGAACGACCCCTAGGTGCAGAACAAGGGGGACCAGGGCAGCTGACAACTTCCACTGTTGTGGGCAGAGCTCCAGGGCAGCTCTCAGCTGTCCTGGCCTTTCTGCGCCTTAAGTTGTTTGAGGGGAAAGGAGGCATGGGGTGGGGGAGGGGCAGCTACCTCGGTGGCTAGTTTACAATATCGAAGATGGCTCTTGGGTGTCTGTCACTTATCCAGGACCTCCTTTGGCCACACAAAATGCTGCAGTCCAAAGTGAACAGTGGCAGAAGATGTTCTTCACCATTGTTTTCTCGAGGGTGAGGAAGGCCTGGGATAAGTGACAGCTGTCCCACCACTCTGTCTCCAGTTGCAAATATGGAGCTGAGACAGCTGTCACCTGTCCCAGAGACATCCTGGGGCTGCTGGGTGGTTTGAACTAAGGCTGTAGGAGCAGCGGACCCCTGCCCAGAGGCATTCCTTGCTATTGCGAAGAAGGTGGCGGGCAGCTGTCACCTTTCCCGGGCGTCCTTTGGCTGCACAGTGGTCCAGTCCAAGGATCACAAGGGCAGCTGTCACCTGTCCCGGGCGCCCTTTGGCTGCACAGTGGTACAGTCCAAGGATCACAAGGGCAGCTGTCACCTGTCCCGGGCGCCCTTTGGCTGCACAGTGGTACAGTCCAAGGACCACAAGGGCAGCTGTCACCTGTGCCAGCCTCCCTTTGGCTGCACAATGGTACAGTCAAAGGGTTACAAGGGAAGCTGTCTCCTGTCCCGGGCACCCTTTGGCTGCACAATGGTACAGTCCAAGGATCACAAGGGCAGCTGTCACCTGTCCTGGGCGCCCTTTGGCTGCACAGTGATACAATTTAAGGATCACAAGGGCAGCGGTCACCTGTCCCCGGGTGCCCTTTGGCTGGACAGTGGTACAGTCAAAGGGTTACAAGGGAAGCTGCCATCTGTCCCGGGCGCCGTTTAGCTGTACATTGGTAGAGTCCAAGGATCACAAGGGCAGCTGTCACCTGTCCCCAGCGTCTTTTAGCTGCACAGTGGTACAGTCCAAGGATCACAAGGGCAGCTGTCACCTGTCCAGGTCGCCCATTGGCTGCACAGTGGTACAGTCTAATGATCACAAGGGCAGCTGTCACCTGTCCCGGTCGCCCTTTGGCTGCATAGTGGTACAGTCCAAGGATCACAAGGGCAGCTGTCACCTGCCCCGGGCGCCCTTTGGCTGCACAGTGGTACAGTCCAAGGACCCCAAGGGCAGCTGTCACCTGTCCCAGCCTCCCTTTGGCTGTACAGGGATACAGTTTAAGGATCATAAAGGCAGCGGTCACCTGTCCCGGGTGCCCTTTGGCTGCAGAGATTGTACAGTCCGAGGATCACAAGGGCAGCTGTCACCTGTCCCAGGCGCCCTTTGGCTGCACAGTGGTACAGTCCAAGCATCACAAGGGCAGCTGTCACCTATCCCGGGCGCCCTTTGGCTGTACAGTGGTACAGTCCAAGGATCACAAGGGCAGCTGTCACCTGTCCCGGGTGCCTTTTGGCTTCACAGTGGTACAGTCCAAGGATCACAAGGACAACTGTCACCTGTCCCGGGCACCCTTTGGCTGCACAGTGGTACAGTCCAAGGATCACAAGCGCAGCTGTCACCTGTCCCCGGTGCCCTTTGGCTGCACTGTGGTACAGTCCAAGGATCACAAGGGCAGCTGTCCCCAGTCCCGGGCGCCCTTTGGCTGTACAGTGGTACAGTCCAAGGATCACTAAGGGCAGCTGTCACCTGTCCCGGGTGCCTTTTGGCTGCACAGTGGTACAGTCCAAGGATCACAAGGGCAGCTGTCACCTGTCCCGGGCGCCCTTTGGCTGCACAGTGGTACAGTCCAAGGATCACAAGGGCAGCTGTCACCTGTCCTGGGCGCCCTTTGGCTGCACTGTGGTACAGTCCAAGGATCACAAAGGCAGCTGTCACCTGTCCCGGGTGCCCTTTGGCTGCACAGTGGTACAGTCCAAGGATCACAAGGGCAGCTGTCACCTGTCCCGGGTGCCCTTTGGCTGTACAGTGGTACAGTCAAAGGGTTACAAGGGAAGCTGCCATCTGCCCCGGGCGCCGTTTAGCTGTACAGTGGTAGAGTCCAAGGATCACAAGGGCAGCTGTCACCTGTCCCCAGCGTCCTTTGGCTGCACAGTGGTACAGTCCAAGGATCACAAGGGCAGCTGTCACCTGTCCTGGTCGCCCTTTGGCTGCACAGTGGTACAGTCTAATGATCACAAGGGCAGCTGTCACCTGTCCCAGCCTCCCTTTGGCTGCACAGGGATACAGTTTAAGGATCATAAAGGCAGCGGTCACCGGTCCCGGGTGCCCTTTGGCTGCAGAGATTGTACAGTCCGAGGATCACAAGGGCAGCTGTCACCTGTCCCAGGCGCCCTTTGGCTGCACAGTGGTACAGTCCAAGGATCACAAGGGCAGCTGTCACCTGTCCTGGTCGCCCTTTGGCTGCACAGTGATACAGTTTAAGGATCACAAGGGCAGCTGACTCCTAAACTGGACCCCACAGGGCCTGTGTCAGCTCTGAGCTGTCCTCATCATCCTTCACCTATATATTTTTCAGGGTGAGTGAGTGAGGCATGAAGCAGCCACTACCCCGGGTGTCCTCTTCCCTACTGGGCTGTTTGTCAGATCCCACTTAACCCGGCCTCTGGAAGGCATGGGCTTTGAGCACCTCTTTCTTTGACAAGGGTCAGGGCTGGATTACTGTCTGCACTCCCACCTTGTCTAATGGCACAGGGGTTGTTTCCTGGATAGTGTGGGCCAGCAGGTGAGTTAGCCCCCACGCCCTCTTTACACAGTGTACAATGTAATGTAAATGACACTTATAAAGCACACTGCTACCTTTAAGGTGTCCTGGCGCAGGGCCTAGGGTTAATCAGCGGTGGGATTGCTGTGAGCAGGGGCTGACAGCAGAGTGCACAGCCAGGTCTTAAGACTCTTTCTGAGTGCCCTGATGTCTGGGAAAGCCCTTAAGGTAACCAGGAGTGAATTTCAAAGCTTTGCAGCCTGTACAGAGAAGGAACAGCCTCTTTTCGACAATGAAACCTGTGCACCACCAACAAGAGAGCCTGTCCTGGCCTTAGAACCCACTATGGGACACAATGATGAAACTTCTGTTGAAGGTACGCTGAACCCTTATGATGAAATGTGCAATAAACAGCGCAGAGTGATTTTAAAATAATCAGTTTCTTAATAGGGAGCCAGTGAAGGATGCCCAATGCTGCCAAAGGCAGATGCACCACAGGCAGGGGCGGCTCCTCCATTAGGGCGGAGGAGCGTCGCCTCACTGCTTTCTTGCAGTGCGATAAAGCCAAAACATAAAATGGTAATAACTTTTGGTTATTACCATTTTATGTTTCTTTGCGCATTGCGGGTAGGCGGAGCTGCCTTGCTCTCCAAGCAGGACAGGACAGGAGTGGTTTGCCCACTCCTGAGTGCACAAAGACTGTTTGGTCGGCCCTCTCTGGCCGCCCAAACCAGTCATGTGCACTCCGCCCTTCTCCATGCAGCCCCTGGATGGGCGGCGTCCCGACCAATCACAACGCTCCATTGGAGCGTTGTGATTGGCTTGGGGGAGGGAGCTTGGCTTCCCCCTCCCGCGTGACCCCCCACCCTGTGTGACCCCCCCCGCATGACCCCCTCTCCCTGCATGACCCCCCTCCCCGTGAGACCCTGCGCCCGCCCCCCACTCGTGAGCCATGCTGGCTGCTACTGACCACAGGGCCAGGGCAGTGCCAATCTAGCTGCCACATTCTGAATAGGTTTCAGCCTTCCCAGCAGTCCAGCATCTGCACCAAGGAATAGGGTGTTACAGTAGTCCGCACAGGAACAACAGAATGCGAACACTGTGGTGCTATTGTGTTTTTTTTACACTTTTTTGACACAAGATTATATTTCGCAATAAAATATAGCACTAAATGATGGCTTTGCATTTGGCATAATTATGTATAATTTAGCGTAATTTTACCAAAACGTGTGTAATTACAAAAACAAATCACGCAAATTTTTGCACATGCCTTATCTTGTTCTCATCATAATCGCTGTTTTTTAGAACTGAATTTAAGAGAGTTATCTGAATACCAAGAGGCCACAGCCATCGTACTGTCACGCTGAAACCTTGTAGCTATGGAAGTTCTTCTTTCTATGAAAGAAGTTGTCGATTCTTCCATAGAAATATTAAATTGTGGATCATCCGCCTATAACATGTGACCGAATGAAACCAGCCAGTGGGCAGACATACACATTAAACAGGATTAGACTGAATGACGAGACCCAAGGAACTCCCTGCGGAAGTGGCTGGGAAGACGATTGAAAAGGAGGCAGATAGACAGCCTGTTGCCTAGATTGGAGATATGACTGAATCCATTGTACAACAGACCCAATGATCACCACCTCTTGTAACCGAACAAGAAGGAAGTCATGCAGGACCATGTCTAATGCTGCAGAGAGATCTAACAAAACCAAGGCAGAGGAACTACCGTAGGTCGCCAAGCAAACGCCGGTCATCTCATGCAGGACCGTGTCAAATGCTGGTTTAACAAAACCAACGCAGAGGAACTGCCTTGGTCACCAAGCAAACGCCAGTCATCTCATGAAGGACTGTGTCAAATGCTGCAGAGAGGTCTAACAAAAACAAAGGGCCATTCACATTTTGAGTCAGCTCACTGCACTTTTTCCTTTTTAGGTCTGGCGTTAGCCAAAACCTTCTGATTTTACTAAAATTATATGTATGAATATAAGACTTGCAGCAGCTTTCAGCCAGCCATCTTCATCCATCGGACTATTATTGTATCATTCACAATTTATCTCACACTCACTATAGCATACAGCACGGGGCAGTGGGTCAGGCCAATTTAGCTATTGGCTAACTTCACTGTGAGTGTCGGAATTCTGTCCTTTTACAATGAGCCCATCCACTCACAAAGTAGTCCCTTCAGTGCCAAGGATTATTATGGCAAAGTGTCCTTTTTAATACCAAAAATGTTTTTGCTTTGGGACAGGTTTTTTTTCAGATTAATGGAGGCCTGGAAGCTTCCCCAACAATACGGTTTTGCATAAACCCATGACAAAACAAACCAAACGTTGATAGAGCCAAAGCTACAGCTATTCCCTTTGCCAATGTTTGTTATTTAACTGCAACCAATTCAATGGTCGTATGAAGTGCTCCCATTGCACTACATAGACTGGAAAGGTAATTGTGTTGTGATCGAAGTTATTGCTATAATGATTGTTATTCCCACATGTCCCTCTATTTCTTCCCCTGAGGGGTTATGTGGATCTGGGTCCCTGTACGTCTTCTCATGGGTTGTTATGTTGAAGCCAGACCCTCTATTTCTTCCCACTAAAATGGGGCCTGTGCAGGGCCAGGCTCCGCCGGCATGATTATGATGCCGGCGGTAACCAGCCTTTCCGCAGCGGTGGAACCGCCATGAAAAGGCATACGGAGAATGTCTCCGGGGGATTGCAGGCCCCCATTGTGTTGTGGGGGTGTGTGGGTGCACTGGGAGGGTACCCATGGTACCCCCCTACATGTCCCTGTACCAGGTGGCAGGCACTGTGCGGTGCCTGCCACGCAGTGCAGGGATATGCAGGACATGCTTTTTTGGACAGCGCTGCGGTGCTGCTGGCAGCAGCAACCGCCGCAATGTTAGATGTCGCGATCCAACCGCTGCGGTCGGATTTCGACTGTGGAGCATCCTAATGGGACCGGCGGTTATGCCGCGGTCCTAGCGGACGGTGTTTTCCCGCTACCATGGCGGTCGGAGTGATTTTCCGACCGCCATCCTAATGACCCCCTTAGAGTTTAGCACGTTCCCCTTGGGCTCTGAACAGCAAACCTAGAGTTAAACACGGATTTGGGCTTTGGGTGGAAAGGCTTTCTCCAAGGTGGCGCATATTTTACAGGTTCAAAGCGATACCAAAGGGGATGATGGACGGAGTGCTAGAGCAAATCAAACACTCACCCCCAGTCAACTGATCTGGGTTTAATCCATCATCATTCTTTAGCTCACTCCACCACCCCAGTTCAGACATGGCCATATGCAAATCAGTCTGACCCTGTGCCTCATGGGAACAGTCCAGCCCGAACTGCCAAGCCATGTCTTCCCTGGACCGGAAACAAGCATCCTGGGACCGCTTTATTTTACAGGTTCAAGCAGCAGGAGGTGTGTGTTTGATGGGGGGTGAGGAGGAATGAGGTGGTCCTGAAAGCCTTAGGCCACGGCCAGGCGTGCAACGCCCATTGGGCTGAAAGGGCTTCAGCCCCCACCCCCATCGTGTGGGTCAGCCCGGCTGAGACAGCTTCCCGGGCACACACACAGCCACACCCGAGTACTTCACAGGTCTTTAAAAGACCATTTACTTGCTAACGAGGCTTTGTTGTTTTTTCACCCCTTCTTAGAGCCCCTGCATCGCCACTCTGACTATCGCTGGAAGAATTTGCCCCCCCCGAAATTTTTAGTAGCCCCCCCCAAATGTGGCTCTAGTTGCGCCTCTGAAAGCACATGCATGCTTTTGTCCACTTCTTAACACAGGGAGGGCGTGTGCTGGTAGATGGTTCGAGGGGGTAACTTTTCAACATGCTGCACAGCAGCTACACTGCTCTACAACATAACTTAAAATAAAAACATTGGCAAAGCCAATGGCTCTGGCTAAACACTTAAAAGGTCCAAAGGCGAGACCTATTGGCAATGGCAATGCTTGTTCAGAAGAGCACTTTCTTCAGCTTCTGCGGGGGGCCTAGAGAATACCCTTTGTTTTCTGTAAAATATATACATTCAGTAGTGTTAGCACACTCTTAGAATTAAATACTAAATAAAAGAAGTAAAACAAACTTTTTTAAACAACTTATTACCATGTTTTAGTATTGTGACTACATTAAAAATTATACCGGTGAACGCAATGTTCTCCTATGTACTTATCATGTGTGATAGTAGGTTACGTAATAAATCAAAATTTACTAGGAATAATATTTAATTTATGACTAGCTCATAAGTTATTAATGGGCAAAGGACCTAGTTACCCATGCCAAAAACATAAACTATTGTCCAGTCAGGGATTTGCGCTCGAAGGACTAAGCCCTGCTTATTGTTCCTCGTCTTCTTTTGACAAGATGGGGTGACAGGTCTTTTTCTTACCTGGCCCCGTGTTATTGGAATGCTTTGCCCTATCACATTCGCACCTGTCCTGATTATATTAAATTCAGGAAACTGCTTAAAACAGTCTTATTTTAATTCTCTGTGCTTGGTTTTGCCTGTGCTTATTGTTAGTGCAGAAATACTTCTTTGGAGGTGATTCATGCGCTATAGTAAGTTGTATTAACATAACATAACACGGGAAATCATAAGATTTCCAACCTTGGAATCCATTGCCCCTGTGTGGAGGGCGCCATGGCGGAAAATTCCTCACAGGGTGAACGGATTCCTCTTGGCGAATGCACTTTTTTCGTTTTTTCCAACCTCGGAAAAGGATTTATGGCAGCACTTCGCTGGAGTAAAAATATGAATCTTTCCACATTGCGAAGGGAGTCAAAAGAGTATGTGAATGCTTATAAACGTTATAGTTTATGGTCGTTCACAAACCTCCAAGGCAAACCATGCCTTAAGACGCCCAGGACGGCGCTCAGCCTCTCCTGTTGAGTGCAGTTAATGGCTTCGCAGAGCTCGCACTCGCGGCCGAAGTCTCTGCTGACGTAACAGGGCTTAAGTCAGCCAGCCCGCCCGCTCACTTCAACCACTCAACCAGTGCCTAGAAACCGCCTGCTGCGCGGGGGAGTTCGGTCCTTTGCGTACCTAGGCCCAGAGTTGTGGAATGCCCTCCTGGAATCTTTGCCGAAGTGCACCTCCGTAGGAACTTGAAGACCTGGTTGTTCTAACATTTGGGCTTGATCCATCCTACCTTTGTGCAGCGCCTGGAAACCCCTTGGGGTAGCTGAGCGCTCTACAGGACGCAATAGTAGGTTCCCGGAGTTGTTCTGTATATTGTGGCATTGCATCCTCCTCCTCAAACGAACACAATTTTCATATAGGACAAAGATAAGTGAGTAATGCTGTGGCATATTATGTCAGCACCATTTTTAAAATATTGCTGGCATGTTAAATACACATTTATCTATGTTGTGTCGTTATATGAATTATTACATTAATCATGCAATTATAACAGAACTTTACCAAAGTAAATGACAGTTATATTATCAAGGTTAATATCAGGGTTCAGGTCATGTGACATCACTTTCTGTGAAGATTCAGGGTCAAAGGTCATGTTATGACACTTCCTGTGATGACACGGTTTTCAAAGGGTATGTGATGTCACTTCCGCTACACCTGCTATTTTGGTGAATCGACATCCATGCCAATAACACACCCAGAGTCGCAATAGCAAACTCCAATCAACATGTAAAACAAGCATTGGCATAGCCAATAGGTCTCGCCTTTGGGACCTTATAAGTATTTAGTTATGCAGCACAATATCCTTGGTGCAACAACATCAACTGTTGCATGGCTAAACACTTATAAGGTCCCAAAGGCGAGACCTATTGGGTATGCCAATGCTTGTTTGGGACTGCCACTGTGCCTTGCATTTGACTCTGTCCCCGGGCTCGACTTGAAACGTGACTACTTCAGCCTTTAAGGCATGCCTTAGATGTGACCACCTCTGCCTACGGGCTGTGCCTCACACAAACGGCTCTGCCTTTAGACACCTCGTGAAATGTGAAGTGACTGTGATGACTGGCTATGCCTGACGTGACTGACTCCACCCGTGCGCCTGGCCTGCATGTAGCCAACTCTACTCTGTTCAGGCTCGCTCTGATATGGGACTTACTCTGCCTTCCTGCTGCACGTGATCTGTGACGGCCTTTGCCTGGAGGCTGCCACTGGTAGGTGACTGACTCTGCCCAGCCTTAGCTAAATGCCTTTCACAGGAGACTCAGAGTAGGTTAAGCATGGGATGACACAGAAGACTGATCAGAGAATCGCATTTGCATAAACGTACCAACGATGGGAGGACGGATAGTAGCTACCCCGTTGCTTGTATAACGCACGGAGCAGAAACTGACAAATGAAATGGCCCAGGTTTATTCATGCCCGCCAGTCAAAGTGCATTCTGGGATGCGGACTCTTGAAGCACAATATTGTATACAAAAAATGTCTCTGCTCCGGACCCTTTTGAGCGGGCCTTCGTTTCCCTGGTGATCCGGGGCTCGGGAAAAGCCCACGCTGCCACTCACGTCCAGGATAAGTTGAGGAGCCGCTCACTCCACGTGTCCCCACCTCAGCCGACGGGCCTTAGCACTCCGAGGGAGCGCGGTTGCACAGGCACTCGATCACAGGGGTGAATTGTCCGCGCTTCCTTCGGTCACATCATCACCACCATACGCCAAACTGTGGGACCTTGTGGCGTCAACACATCAACACCTCACATCTTGCCTTTGTTTAATTAAACTTTGACAGGGACGTCGTCAAGTAGGAGAAACATGTTTCATCACCAAATGTGACAAGGTCACCGGCAGCCTTCTCTTGAAGAGAAAGGGTGTGTGGAACATATGAAACGTATTTTAAGTAACTTTGCGCCCAGGTAAAATCTGTGTTTCCTGAACCATTCGAGACTCCGATTTTTCCGAAAATTCTCGGTGTTCAGCGTCGAGGAGTTAGAAATCAAGGGTACTGAAGTGAGAGAGAGAGAGACGTAGGTCAAAGGAAGGGGGCTCAAGAAGGGAGAGGTAAAGATTTCTAGGTTGACGGAGGTTAACGATGCTTTGGGAGAGATGAGAGGGAGAGCTGAGTTGAACTCTCAAGGAGACAGAGAGAGTGGAAATAGAAGAAACAGAAAAGCAAACTCAGAGATGAGGTAGAGAGGTGAGGGACTGAAAAAGGACTTATTATCTGTTGAGAGAGATGTAGAGAACGAATTTGGAGGTGTGGAGAGATAGAGGAGCGTTTTGAAAGGGATATGCATAGGGGGGGTAGTTGGAGGGGTGTGTAGAAGAAAAAGAGTGTCCCGGAGACAGAATGTAGACAGAGAGGCAGAGGAGGGTCTTGTAGAGAAAGGGAGAGATATTTGAAGGAAAAAGAGTGTTGGGTGAGCGAGATGGCAGAGAGTGTGAAGGGGAGAAAAGGAAGAGACATCTGGAAACAAGCGCGCGCGCTCGCACGGCAGCAGGGGGAGGGGGAGAGGAGGGAGCCTGCACGATTCACTTGCGGGAGCGAGCGGCGCCAGGAGCGATAATTGCTACCATATGGCGCCGCTCGCTCCCGCAAGTGAATCGCCAAACGTGCACGCGTTGCCATTGAAGGCAATGGAACGCGTGCACGTTTTAGGCTGAAAAGCCGAATCGATGGCAAAAGGTCTTTTTGCCTATGCAGCATGCGCGCTGCGTAGGCGAGACCTAAACATCACTTAGGCAAAAAAGCAGGAGGTTCTCTTGAACCAATCCCTTTTCCTTCCTAAGGAAGTGATATTGCAAAGGTCCATGGGATTGGTAGTTTAAGATAGATAAAAATGTGTTGTAATGACTGCAGCAAGGAGGACAGAGGAGCAGGTAATGAGTCCTTTTGTTACATCTTGTGTATTTACCTATGCATCTTCCATATTTTATCTTTGCATGTTCCATCACATAATGTTTTATTCCATCTTGCATTCGTGTATTTTTATGTGTTTTATAAAGGGAAGGACATTTTTATATCCGGTGCTTTAGCCCTAGCTGCTCAGCCAGTGTGAATGTCCTGCGTGGAATGTTGGTGCGGTGATGATGGATGGAATGTTTGGGTGCCTGTGAGGTGAGATGCATCAGTTGGAGTATGGGCTGCGCAGCAGGCAGACTGCTCCTGGTGGGGCTAACCTAATGTCCTGTGGGCTGCACTATGGACTCAACCAAGAGCCTAATATGAATATTCTAATCTGAAACTAAGACAAATAAATCATCTTCTAAAACTACACCTCGGCTACCTGACGTTCATTACAACACCTTTGCATGTGTACTAAAGACCCTCACACCATCCCCACGACTTAGCAAATTCACCTAGATAATTATTTATGTACAAGACTCCGGTGAGTGACTCCGCTCTACCGAGTGCACAGCATACACTTGACAACTTGGTTCACCACCTCCATTATGTTTTCAAGACACAACGGGCACTTTCGTCTTATAAATCATTGTTTTCAGGTGTTTCAATCCAACTGGTTAAATGGAAGCAAACCAAACTACAACTCCCAGCATGCATTGTGTCATTAAATACAAATTCAGGACTGGAAACGGCTTGTCTGAACAAAATGGAGTGGGGTAGTGGCACTATTGAGCCCGGCCTTATTCACCTCTATGCACATGAGGGAAGTGGGTGCGGACCTCCTGCAGGGGGTGTGGCCCTCCTGCAGTGGTTGTGGCCCTCCTGCAGTGGGTGTGGCCCTCCTGCAGGGGGTGTGGCCCTCCTGCAGTGGGTGTGGCCCTCCTGCAGTGGGTGTCGTTCAGGAGAATGATGTGGCCCCTTAGCTGAGAGACAGTAAGGCAGCTCCCACCTCCTGCTAATCACCCCCCACCGGGTCTGTATGGCAGAGGCCAGACAGGAGCACCTGGGCCCTGAGGGTAAAGACTTCCTGTGCTTGGTCCCTGGGAGGCTGGTCTGACGTCAGAAGGAAGGGGTACATTAGTGTCGCAATGAGAAGCATTGGGACAGAAGGTGACTGTTAGTTTCCAATGACGTCAGTAGTTTTCCATTTGGGGCCCAGCTTGTCCTTTGCTCTGGCACACGCTGTGCAGGTGACATTTGACCCAATGGTTCAGTGACGTGTAACGTAATCTGCATGTGTTTGAAATCTCTGCTGGGGGTGGAGGGGTGGGCAAAGGGTCATTTTTTCCTCCCCCATGTTTAGAATGTGACTATTTTTTGAAAGTCACGGTTTTTCAGCCGACAGCACTGTGCCTGTTGGGAAAACTAGCTTCCTACTGAGACTGGCAAACATGAAACTACAAGTCCCAGCATGCTTGGCGCTGTGCACTAAACATCTGGGCTGGCTGAAAGTCACCCTAATATCGGAAGACTATTTGACTGGTGGCACACAGGGCCCTTGGATAGAAGTGGCTTTGGAAGCTGCTGAGGACCACTCCTTCAGGCAGACACCTGCCCAAGAAAGGGGAGAACAGTAATTGTCCTGCAGTAAGTCGAGGAACGACCCCTAGGTGCAGAACAAGGGGGACCAGGGCAGCTGACAACTTCCACTGTTGTGGGCAGAGCTCCAGGGCAGCTCTCAGCTGTCCTGGCCTTTCTGCGCCTTAAGTTGTTTGAGGGGAAAGGAGGCATGGGGTGGGGGAGGGGCAGCTACCTCGGTGGCTAGTTTACAATATCGAAGATGGCTCTTGGGTGTCTGTCACTTATCCAGGACCTCCTTTGGCCACACAAAATGCTGCAGTCCAAAGTGAACAGTGGCAGAAGATGTTCTTCACCATTGTTTTCTCGAGGGTGAGGAAGGCCTGGGATAAGTGACAGCTGTCCCACCACTCTGTCTCCAGTTGCAAATATGGAGCTGAGACAGCTGTCACCTGTCCCAGAGACATCCTGGGGCTGCTGGGTGGTTTGAACTAAGGCTGTAGGAGCAGCGGACCCCTGCCCAGAGGCATTCCTTGCTATTGCGAAGAAGGTGGCGGGCAGCTGTCACCTTTCCCGGGCGTCCTTTGGCTGCACAGTGGTCCAGTCCAAGGATCACAAGGGCAGCTGTCACCTGTCCCGGGCGCCCTTTGGCTGCACAGTGGTACAGTCCAAGGATCACAAGGGCAGCTGTCACCTGTCCCGGGCGCCCTTTGGCTGCACAGTGGTACAGTCCAAGGACCACAAGGGCAGCTGTCACCTGTGCCAGCCTCCCTTTGGCTGCACAATGGTACAGTCAAAGGGTTACAAGGGAAGCTGTCTCCTGTCCCGGGCACCCTTTGGCTGCACAATGGTACAGTCCAAGGATCACAAGGGCAGCTGTCACCTGTCCTGGGCGCCCTTTGGCTGCACAGTGATACAATTTAAGGATCACAAGGGCAGCGGTCACCTGTCCCCGGGTGCCCTTTGGCTGGACAGTGGTACAGTCAAAGGGTTACAAGGAAGCTGCCATCTGTCCCGGGCGCCGTTTAGCTGTACATTGGTAGAGTCCAAGGATCACAAGGGCAGCTGTCACCTGTCCCCAGCGTCTTTTAGCTGCACAGTGGTACAGTCCAAGGATCACAAGGGCAGCTGTCACCTGTCCAGGTCGCCCATTGGCTGCACAGTGGTACAGTCTAATGATCACAAGGGCAGCTGTCACCTGTCCCGGTCGCCCTTTGGCTGCATAGTGGTACAGTCCAAGGATCACAAGGGCAGCTGTCACCTGCCCCGGGCGCCCTTTGGCTGCACAGTGGTACAGTCCAAGGACCCCAAGGGCAGCTGTCACCTGTCCCAGCCTCCCTTTGGCTGTACAGGGATACAGTTTAAGGATCATAAAGGCAGCGGTCACCTGTCCCGGGTGCCCTTTGGCTGCAGAGATTGTACAGTCCGAGGATCACAAGGGCAGCTGTCACCTGTCCCAGGCGCCCTTTGGCTGCACAGGGGTACAGTCCAAGCATCACAAGGGCAGCTGTCACCTATCCCGGGCGCCCTTTGGCTGTACAGTGGTACAGTCCAAGGATCACAAGGGCAGCTGTCACCTGTCCCGGGTGCCTTTTGGCTTCACAGTGGTACAGTCCAAGGATCACAAGGACAACTGTCACCTGTCCCGGGCACCCTTTGGCTGCACAGTGGTACAGTCCAAGGATCACAAGCGCAGCTGTCACCTGTCCCCGGTGCCCTTTGGCTGCACTGTGGTACAGTCCAAGGATCACAAGGGCAGCTGTCCCCAGTCCCGGGCGCCCTTTGGCTGTACAGTGGTACAGTCCAAGGATCACAAGGGCAGCTGTCACCTGTCCCGGGTGCCTTTTGGCTGCACAGTGGTACAGTCCAAGGATCACAAGGGCAGCTGTCACCTGTCCCGGGCGCCCTTTGGCTGCACAGTGGTACAGTCCAAGGATCACAAGGGCAGCTGTCACCTGTCCTGGGCGCCCTTTGGCTGCACTATGGTACAGTCCAAGGATCACAAAGGCAGCTGTCACCTGTCCCGGGTGCCCTTTGGCTGCACAGTGGTACAGTCCAAGGATCACAAGGGCAGCTGTCACCTGTCCCGGGTGCCCTTTGGCTGTACAGTGGTACAGTCAAAGGGTTACAAGGGAAGCTGCCATCTGCCCCGGGCGCCGTTTAGCTGTACAGTGGTAGAGTCCAAGGATCACAAGGGCAGCTGTCACCTGTCCCCAGCGTCCTTTGGCTGCACAGTGGTACAGTCCAAGGATCACAAGGGCAGCTGTCACCTGTCCTGGTCGCCCTTTGGCTGCACAGTGGTACAGTCTAATGATCACAAGGGCAGCTGTCACCTGTCCCAGCCTCCCTTTGGCTGCACAGGGATACAGTTTAAGGATCATAAAGGCAGCGGTCACCGGTCCCGGGTGCCCTTTGGCTGCAGAGATTGTACAGTCCGAGGATCACAAGGGCAGCTGTCACCTGTCCCAGGCGCCCTTTGGCTGCACAGTGGTACAGTCCAAGGATCACAAGGGCAGCTGTCACCTGTCCTGGTCGCCCTTTGGCTGCACAGTGATACAGTTTAAGGATCACAAGGGCAGCTGACTCCTAAACTGGACCCCACAGGGCCTGTGTCAGCTCTGAGCTGTCCTCATCATCCTTCACCTATATATTTTTCAGGGTGAGTGAGTGAGGCATGAAGCAGCCACTACCCCGGGTGTCCTCTTCCCTACTGGGCTGTTTGTCAGATCCCACTTAACCCGGCCTCTGGAAGGCATGGGCTTTGAGCACCTCTTTCTTTGACAAGGGTCAGGGCTGGATTACTGTCTGCACTCCCACCTTGTCTAATGGCACAGGGGGTTGTTTCCTGGATAGTGTGGGCCAGCAGGTGAGTTAGCCCCCACGCCCTCTTTACACAGTGTACAATGTAATGTAAATGACACTTATAAAGCACACTGCTACCTTTAAGGTGTCCTGGCGCAGGGCCTAGGGTTAATCAGCGGTGGGATTGCTGTGAGCAGGGGCTGACAGCAGAGTGCACAGCCAGGTCTTAAGACTCTTTCTGAGTGCCCTGATGTCTGGGAAAGCCCTTAAGGTAACCAGGAGTGAATTTCAAAGCTTTGCAGCCTGTACAGAGAAGGAACAGCCTCTTTTCGACAATGAAACCTGTGCACCACCAACAAGAGAGCCTGTCCTGGCCTTAGAACCCACTATGGGACACAATGATGAAACTTCTGTTGAAGGTACGCTGAACCCTTATGATGAAATGTGCAATAAACAGCGCAGAGTGATTTTAAAATAATCAGTTTCTTAATAGGGAGCCAGTGAAGGATGCCCAATGCTGCCAAAGGCAGATGCACCACAGGCAGGGGCGGCTCCTCCATTAGGGCGGAGGAGCGTCGCCTCACTGCTTTCTTGCAGTGCGATAAAGCCAAAACATAAAATGGTAATAACTTTTGGTTATTACCATTTTATGTTTCTTTGCGCATTGCGGGTAGGCGGAGCTGCCTTGCTCTCCAAGCAGGACAGGACAGGAGTGGTTTGCCCACTCCTGAGTGCACAAAGACTGTTTGGTCGGCCCTCTCTGGCCGCCCAAACCAGTCATGTGCACTCCGCCCTTCTCCATGCAGCCCCTGGATGGGCGGCGTCCCGACCAATCACAACGCTCCATTGGAGCGTTGTGATTGGCTTGGGGAGGGAGCTTGGCTTCCCCCTCCCGCGTGACCCCCACCCTGTGTGACCCCCCCCCGCAAGACCCCCTCTCCCTGCATGACCCCCCTCCCCGTGAGACCCTGCGCCCGCCCCCCACTCGTGAGCCATGCTGGCTGCTACTGACCACAGGGCCAGGGCAGTGCCAATCTAGCTGCCACATTCTGAATAGGTTTCAGCCTTCCCAGCAGTCCAGCATCTGCACCAAGGAATAGGGTGTTACAGTAGTCCGCACAGGAACAACAGAATGCGAACACTGTGGTGCTATTGTGTTTTTTTACACTTTTTGACACAAGATTATATTTCGCAATAAAATATAGCACTAAATGATGGCTTTGCATTTGGCATAATTATGTATAATTTAGCGTAATTTTACCAAAAACGTGTGTAATTACAAAAACAAATCACGCAAATTTTTGCACATGCCTTATCTTGTTCTCATCATAATCGCTGTTTTTTAGAACTGAATTTAAGAGAGTTATCTGAATACCAAGAGGCCACAGCCATCGTACTGTCACGCTGAAACCTTGTAGCTATGGAAGTTCTTCTTTCTATGAAAGAAGTTGTCGATTCTTCCATAGAAATATTAAATTGTGGATCATCCGCCTATAACATGTGACCGAATGAAACCAGCCAGTGGGCAGACATACACATTAAACAGGATTAGACTGAATGACGAGACCCAAGGAACTCCCTGCGGAAGTGGCTGGGAAGACGATTGAAAAGGAGGCAGATAGACAGCCTGTTGCCTAGATTGGAGATATGACTGAATCCATTGTACAACAGACCCAATGATCACCACCTCTTGTAACCGAACAAGAAGGAAGTCATGCAGGACCATGTCTAATGCTGCAGAGAGATCTAACAAAACCAAGGCAGAGGAACTACCGTAGGTCGCCAAGCAAACGCCGGTCATCTCATGCAGGACCGTGTCAAATGCTGGTTTAACAAAACCAACGCAGAGGAACTGCCTTGGTCACCAAGCAAACGCCAGTCATCTCATGAAGGACTGTGTCAAATGCTGCAGAGAGGTCTAACAAAAACAAAGGGCCATTCACATTTTGAGTCAGCTCACTGCACTTTTTCCTTTTTAGGTCTGGCGTTAGCCAAAACCTTCTGATTTTACTAAAATTATATGTATGAATATAAGACTTGCAGCAGCTTTCAGCCAGCCATCTTCATCCATCGGACTATTATTGTATCATTCACAATTTTTCTCACACTCACTATAGCATACAGCACGGGGCAGTGGGTCAGGCCAATTTAGCTATTGGCTAACTTCACTGTGAGTGTCGGAATTCTGTCCTTTTACAATGAGCCCATCCACTCACAAAGTAGTCCCTTCAGTGCCAAGGATTATTATGGCAAAGTGTCCTTTTTAATACCAAAAATGTTTTTGCTTTGGGACAGGTTTTTTTTCAGATTAATGGAGGCCTGGAAGCTTCCCCAACAATACGGTTTTGCATAAACCCATGACAAAACAAACCAAACGTTGATAGAGCCAAAGCTACAGCTATTCCCTTTGTCAATGTTTGTTATTTAACTGCAACCAATTCAATGGTCGTATGAAGTGCTCCCATTGCACTACATAGACTGGAAAGGTAATTGTGTTGTGATCGAAGTTATTGCTATAATGATTGTTATTCCCACATGTCCCTCTATTTCTTCCCCTGAGGGGTTATGTGGATCTGGGTCCCTGTACGTCTTCCCCTGGGTTGTTATGTTGAAGCCAGACCCTCTATTTCTTCCCCCTGGGTGGTTATGTGAGTGTGGGTTGCTCTATTTCTTCCTTTGGGTGGTTATGTGTGTCCCTGTTTTTCTTCCCTTGGGTGGTTTTTTGCTCGGCTTTGCAAAAACTCTTTTTTTTTTTTTTTACAGTGCAAACTCAATCTATAGGTATCAGAGTGCTTTACATGAGCACCAGTTGCGTTACAGATAGACACATTCATTTTTTTAGGCACACAGAGATTAAGTGATTTGCCCAGAATCACAGGATGTTGAGCGTTCCTGCCGTGACTCGAACTCGGTTCCTCCGCTTTGAGGTCGACCGCTCTAGCAGTTAGGCTACATCCTCTCCTCTTCTAGTTCTTATTTATGAGCATGGATGTCTATTCACACACTGGCCACTAGAGAGATCACTGACTGACCCCTCACCCCAGCTCCAGCCCCTGAATAGCCTCCTGTTTGCTGCTGAAGGGCATGTGAAGGGCGTGGAGTGAAGTAAGCAGAGCGCCGAGGTCCTTGTAAACACGCTCTGCCTGCAGCTGCCTCCATGAGTCTTCGGAGGTAGCACGGCTGTGCCAGATGCAGCGAAGGGCAGGCCAGGGTAGCAGATACTCCTAAAGCCAGCTCCTTCCGTCATCATGAGGTTGTTTTTAATAAGCCATCCATTTCAGTATTTATATGCATCTTAGTCCTAAAAATGATCTCCGGCCTCTCTTCCGTGAACCCCTAAATACAAGTGCATCACTCTGTGATGTGGCATTTATTTAAAATACTCACGAGTTCTAGATGATACAAATATCCCCGAACCCCTCGACCGTCTTAGCACCCCGAGGCCGCCGTCTCAAGTGTGGGGTCATCCCTGAGTCGGTAGGAAGAGAATACAAGCTTAAAGCTGGTTACATTTTTTGGTGAAAAATTGGCAGAACATGGGGAGTTACAGCAAGAATTGGGTGCAGAAATGCTTCTTCCCACGGTACACCCCATCACCGAAGAGAAGCTCTTCCATCCTGAAGGATGCCGCCTCATCCTCTACCCACTGGTCACACAGCACCTCCTCTTTTATGTGTAAAGTAATGCACAACCCTGCTATGTACCCCTCAGCCTGGTAAATAGCAGAGAAAAGTTACTCTTTTCGTGGATAAAAAGCCGCCACCAGTAAGGAAAGGGCCTCCTTTCAGTGAATGCCTGCCTCGGTTTAGCTTCTAGGTCTGGCGGTAATGTGCTAAAGCATACACATTGGCAGCTTAGTAGTAAAATATAGCAATATTTGGAGTTTAAAGTAGATCTGACAACTTTTAGCCCCGGTGCCACTGCACCTGCTGCACCATTCAAATCAAGACTCTATTGCCTGTAAGGTAACTGCACTTGTGACTGCATGTTTAGTAGTAAAATATTGCAATATTCTGTGTTTAGTGGGGTCCCAGTGCCACTGCACCTGCTGCACCAAAGAAATCAAGCCCCTTTTAACTGCAAGATAACTACAATTGTGTCTGCCTGTATTAATAGTAAAATATAGCAATATTAGGTATTTCGAGGAGACCATGACAGATTTTGGGCCTGTGCCACTATTTTGGGCACCCACTGCACCATTCAAATCATGACCCTGTTGTCTGCAAGGTAACTGCACTTGTGACTGCCTGTTTAGTAGTAAAAATATAGCAATATTAGGTGTGTAGAGGATTTCTGACAACTTTTTGGCCCTGGTGCCACCACACCTGCTGCACAATTTAAATTAAGCCTCTTTCTACTGCAAGGTAACTGTAATTGTGAATGTCTGTTTAGTATTAACAAAATAGCAATATTAGGTGTTTAGAAAAGTTCTGACAACTTTTTGGCCCAGGTGCCACTGCACCTGCTGCACCATTCAAATCATGACCCTAGTGCCTGAAAGATAACTGCACTTGTGACTGCCTGTTTAGTTGTAAAATATAGCAATAATCAGTGTTTAGTGGTATGCCTGGAGCTTGTGGTCCCAGTGCCACTGCACCTGCTGCACTATTGAAATCATGACCGTAGTGCTTGCTAAATAACTGCACTTGTGACTGCCTGTTTAGTTGTAAAATATAGCAATATTAGGTGTTTAGAGGACAACTTTTTGGCCTAGTGCCACTGCACCTGCTGCACCATTCAAATCGTGACCCTCGTGCCTGCAAGATACCTGTTCTTGTGACTGCCTGTTTAGTACGAAAATATAGCAATTGTAATTGTTTAGTTGGGCGCCTAGAGCTTTTGGTCCTGGTGGCACTGCACCTGCTGCACCATTCAAATCATAACCCTGTTTTCTGCAAGGTAACTGAACTTGTGACTGCCTGTTTAGTTTGAAATTTTAGCAATAATCTGGGTTTAGTGGGGTCCCTAGAGCTTTTGGCCCTGGTGCCACTGCACCTGCTGCACCACTCAAATCAAGCCGCTTTTAACTGCAAGGTAACTGCAATTTTGACTGCCTGTTTAGTAGTCAAATATAGAAATATGTGTTTAGAGGAGTTCTGACAACTTTTGGGCCCGGTGCTACTGCACCTGCTGCTCTATTCAAATCAAGACCCTGTTGCCTGCAAGGTAACTGCACCTGTGGCTGCCTGTTTAGTATTAAAAATATAGCATACCTCTTGTATATTAACTTTATTTTTAAGTGCAATGTTTATTACAACATTTAGAATTTGATCATAATGACCAAATAGATTCAGTTGAAAAAATCAATCAGATAACGCCTACAAAGTGCAAAGAAAGGTACAGGGGCATGAATAGGAAATGCCACAAACGTCCTAAGGCTAAAGCATCTGCTTTACACAACCCAAGCAATAAAAAGCAAGCATTCCAGCAAACTGTTAGAAGCTGTCTGCCTTTTCCATGGGAAGAGATCTTATCTTGACAGTGAATGGGGCTTAAACAGTGTGAACAGCTTTAGTAGAAGTATCGTAAATGTGGGCAGCCAGGGGAAGTTAACAAAAAAAAGTTCCACACACAAGCGAATGAACACAGTAATAGTGCCATGGGAATAAGAACCCCTTTTCAGATATAATAAATACAAGAGATTTCACAAGCACTGTGCAGGCGGAATCTAAAAAGAAAAGGACCGTGAGAAGTGAGCACGCCACAGAAGAGCAGATAGAAGGAAGCAATGGGATGTAGCATGGGTGGAATAAAAATAAAAATGAAGCTGGGTGGAGAGAGATACAGAAGGAGGGGGAGAGCAGTACACAAGGGAGAGATCACCACAAAGCATGAGGGGTGAGGGAAGAAGGACACAAGAAAGAGAGAAGCACACAATCGAGAGAGCAACACGTAGTGCAGAGTGATGGTTATTTAGTGGGGAAAAAGACACAAGGGTGAGAGCAGGAAAACAAGAAAAGAGAAAGGTAAGCCATTTAATAAGCAAGTAAATGAGAGTGAGTAACCAATGAAAGCAGTGGGCAGGCTCTAAGTCCACTGTAAACTCTCGATATAGCCGATAATAGATCTTTTCCAAGCAGACAGCTTGAAGCTGTCTTTCGGGAAGACCTAAAAAGAGGGCATACATTGGGTTGCCCAGAGATATGACACAAACCTGCATCAACCTGCCCCTTATTTTTGGGAAACAACCTTTACAACGCAGTCATTACAACGCACTACCTTTACAACGCAGTCATTACAACGCAACATCCTTTACATCTCATGCCATTACAACGCAGCCATTACAACGCATGTCACTACAACGCATGTCATTACAATGCATGTCACTACAACGCATGCCATTACAACGCATTATAAGGTAAGTAATGGGGAATAGTAATTTTTAACCCTACACTATCCAACACTTACCCTACTGCTACACTCACTGGAGTGTGAATAGTAATTTTTACCCCTACAATATCCAACACTTACCCTACTGTTGCACTCACTGGAGTGGGAATAGTCATTTTTACCCCTACACTATCCAACACTTACCCTACTGTTGCACTCACTGGAGTGTGAATAGTAATTTTTACCCCTACACTATCCAACACTTACCCTAATGTTGCACTCACTGGAGTGGGAATAGTCATTTTTACCCCTACACTATCCAACAGTTACCCTACTGTTGCCCTAAAAGTAATATGCGTTATAATGGTATGCGTTGTAGTGACATGCGTTGTAAATGTAGTTTCTAAAAATGCGTTGTGATGGCATGCGTTGTAAAATCATGCGTTGTCATGGATGTTGCGATGTAAAAACTGCGTTGTAAAGGCATGCGTTGTAAATGTTTGCGTTGTGCAGGCGAAATCTAAAAAGAAAAGGACCGTGAGATGTGAGCACGGCACAGAAGAGCAGAAGCATACATTCCTTATTTTTAGGGATTAATTCAATTCTAGCCTTTTCTTCCACTTCTAAACATTGGATATGAAAGTTGTTTTTTCTTACAAGTGCTTGCTCTTTAAGAATAAGAATGCATATTTGTGGTTGATTCTGCTGTTTCTGTATGTACTCTCATTCTTTTCCTCTCCACTGCTCCATGCCGCCCAGTACCTGTGACATGCTGCTGTGCTACTTTTCCAACATAGCAATGATTAACCCGCTTCACTCCTGTGTCCTTGCTGTCGAAGCTCACTTGGCGCTACTTCCAGGCCGTGTAAGTGCAATAACAAGAAACCCATTGGATAAGATTTGAATTAACCTGGCAGGTGAGTAAGTGGTACCTGATGGGCGCTCCATGGCCCTCGGCTCCGCCCCTTCCGGATCTGGGCCCTTCAGAGACTGCAGAATGCTGTGCGTGCTTTATTAGTATTGTTACTTATGCACTTATCCCTGCAGCCACAAGGCTGTTCTGGCCAGCGACAGGGCGGCCGGGCCCAGTGCCCAGGTGCCAGGGGCTTTTTACTTCTATGAGAGAGGTGGGCAGGAGAGGAAGGCTTACTTCTAGGAATTCAGCACTCCTGGGCGGGCCCTGCCAAGAGCTTTGTCTGCCTGTGGTATCGGAACAATTTTCATAGGGATTGTAAAAAATCCAAGCGTCACACAAAGAGCAAGTATAGCAAATGAGCCACGGCCGTTCAACAAGAGAGTGTAAAGGTGTGGTATGTAGCCGGTGGTGTACTTTGAAGAACATGGTCACACATATATTATTAAAGCATGGTGTGGTCGCCACTGTCATTTACAGGCAGCACATTTCTATAGCAATGGCCACAAATTTTTCACAGATGTGCAGTTTGACTGATAAAACTATACAGTGCATAAGCGATAATATATGGAAATCGGGTTTCCATCATACTTCAGAATTACAAAACAAATGCTTAATTTATGCTTTCCTTACTGCTGATA
Organism: Calotriton arnoldi; assembly: GCA_963921515.1. Lineage (NCBI taxonomy): Eukaryota > Metazoa > Chordata > Amphibia > Caudata > Salamandridae > Calotriton > Calotriton arnoldi. The sequence continues at coordinate 2,226,597 of CAWUFW010001618.1, forward strand.
TATTTTGAATAGTATATACAGTTAATTTACAGGTACTTAAATGTTGTTGTTTGTTAGAAGAAGACATAGTTCGGTTTACAAAATGCTCTAACTTTGCAGTCAGAGAAAGAACAGTAAACACCAATCCCCATGTTAAAAGAATAAGCAGCAATTTTTCAGAAGCCATAGCATGACATTTGACTTCTGTCTTTCAAGCACACTAGATGTTTGTGGTAACATCGATGTAATCAACAGTAAAAACCTTCTCACTAGACCATAAAAAGCTCCACAAGCAGCCCCAAAGCATCCCACATATCCACCTGTCTAACAAGCCCCTCAGACACAGGCCGGGCCGACCCTGCCCTGGGCTCCGAGTGAAGAGGGTGTTCTGCTCTTGTGATTTTGGTAGCATTTCTTGCATTTATTTTACTCCCATTGAGTTGTGATTTTGATGCAAATTTTTGCGTGTCGCGAGCTGAAGAGTAACTTTACAAGCTACTTACCCAGTCTCTAGTCACCTAAGACTTAGAGCATTTGAGGTGTAGGGCCAAGTTCTAGGCACACGTAAGCTGCTGATCAGTGCGGTTCAGGGGGCCCGATTCACAAAGGTAAACTTAGACCAAAAGTCTAGCTTTACGACAGCGGTCCCTTTAACTTTCCCTATTGTCGGGAGTCCGGGCCGCCCCACGTGACTCCGTCACATGGTCCAATGAGCTTCCAGGAAGACGAGCCGGGGGACTTCATAGCCGGATATGCCGGGGCGGAGAAGGAAGGCCGGGAATCCCAGGAGGACGAGACGCCAAGGACCGAAGGAGTGAGCAGAAGCTACGACGACCGCCAAGCCTGCCTCGACGATTCACCAGGGCAAGCCAGACGGAGGGAGTCGTCAGCAGTTCCAGGGTCGCGGGATCGAGAAACGAGGTCGAGGGAGCCGGACCCCATCCGGTACCATCTACAAGCCAGCCACGCTCCCGGAGGAGCTTGGCTACCAGAGGTACGAGCCCGAATCCGGGGCTGCTTGAGGAGGGGAAGCGCAGCAGCACGTGAGCCGGTAGCGAGGGCAGAGGAAAGATAAGCGCCTAACGACCAACTGCTTGGTAGCACAGCAGAGCAAACGCTAACAGCCACCTGGTGACGGTAGTGTGTGCGGGTGTTTGTCCCTCACTCCCCTCCCTATGACACATGTGCAGATGATAGAATGCACATTCTAAATCCTATCTTTTGTGCTTTGATTTCATGCTTCTTGGGACATCCTGCCTGGACGACAACGGGGTCCTACACTACAACCTTCCTCTGAAGCAAAGACGGAAGAGAAATCAAACAGCGTTGTACGACAAATCTCCAAGAGACTTGGAATAAAAATCTCTTTTGCACCAAAATTCATCTTTGACCCTTCATTGCCCTTTACAACCTGTTTAGGAGGGAGGTGCACTATTAAGGTTATGTGTTAACAGCGTACCTGCAGTTTAGGAGGGAGGTGCAATGGTAAGGCTGTGTGTGAACAGCGTACCTGTTTAGGAGGGATGTCCACTGGTAAGGTTGTGTGTGAACAGCATACCTGCAGTTTAGGAGGGAGGTGCACTAGTAAGGTTGCATGTTAACAGCGTACCTGCAGTTTCAAAGGGAGGTGCACTGGTAAGGCTGTGTGTGAACAGCGTACCTGTTTAGGAGGGAGGTGCACTAGTAAGGTTGTGTGTGAACACCGTACCTGCAGTTTAAGAGGGAGGTGCACTGGTAAGGCTGTGTGTGAACAGCATACCTGTTTAGGAGGGAGGTTCACTGGTAAGGCTGTGTGTGAACAGTGTACCTGTTTAGGAGGGAGGTGCACTAGTAAGGTTGTGTGTTAACAGCGTACCTGCAGTTTAAGAGGGAGGTGCACTGGTAAGGCTGTGTGTGAACAGCATACCTGTTTAGGAGGGAGGTGCACTAGTAAGGTTGTGTGTAAACAGCCTACCTGCAGTTTAGGAGTGAGGTGCACTGGTAAGGCTGTGTGTGAACAGCGTACCTGTTTAGGAGGGAGGTGCACTAGTAAGGTTGTGTGTTAACAGCGTACCTGCAGTTTAAGAGGGAGATGCACTGGTAAGTCTGTGTGTGAACAGCGTACCTGTTTAGGAGGGAGGTGCACTAGTAAGGTTATGTATTGTAACAGTGTACCAACAGTTTAGGAGGGAGGTGCACTGGTAAGGTTGTGTGTGAACAGCGTACCTCTTTAGGAGGAAGGTGCACTAGTAAGGTTGTGTGTTAACAGCGTACCTGCAGTTTAGGAGGGAGGTTCACTGGTAAGGCTGTGTGTAAACAGCATACCTGTTTAGGAGGAAGGTTCACTGGTAAGGTTGTGTGTAAACAGCCTACCTGCAGTTTAAGAGTGAGGTGCACTGGTAAGGTAAGGCTGTGTGTAAACAGCGTACGTGCAGTTTAAGAGGGAGGTGCACTGGTAAGGTTGTGTGTGAACAGCGTACCTGTTTAGGAGGGAGGTGCACTGGTAAGGTTGTGTGTAAACACCCTACCTGCAGTTTAAGAGTGAGGTGCACTGGTAAGGTAAGGCTGTGTGTAAATAGTGTACCTGCATTTTAAGAGGGAGGTGCACTGGTAAGGTTGTGTATGAACAGTGTACCTGTTTAGGAGGGAGGTGCACTAGTAAGGTTGTGTGTAAACAGCCTACCTGCAGTTTAGGAGTGAGGTGCACTGGTAAGGCTGTGTGTGAACAGCGTACCTGCAGTTTAGGAGGGAGGTGCACTGATAAGGCTGTGTGTAAATAGTGTACCTGCATTTTAAGAGGGAGGTGCACTGGTAAGGTTGTGTATGAACAGTGTACCTGTTTAGGAGGGAGGTGCACTAGTAAGGTTGTGTGTAAACAGCCTACCTGCAGTTTAGGAGTGAGGTGCACTGGTAAGGCTGTGTGTGAACAGCATACCTGTTTAGGAGGGAGGTTCACTGGTAAGGCTGTGTGTGAACAGCGTACCTCTGAAGCAGTTGTACGACAAATCTCCAAGAGACTTGGAATAAAAATCTCTTTTGCACCAAAATTCCTCTTTGACCCTTCATTGCCCTTTACAACCTGTTTAGGAGGGAGGTGCACTAGTAAGGTTATGTGTTAACAGCGTACCTGCAGTTTAGGAGGGAGGTGCAATGGTAAGGCTGTGTGTGAACAGCGTACCTGTTTAGGAGGGAGGTCCACTGGTAAGGTTGTGTGTGAACAGCATACCTGCAGTTTAGGAGGGAGGTGCACTAGTAAGGTTGTGTGTGAACAGCGTACCTGTTTAGGAGGGAGGTGCACTAGTAAGGTTATGTGTTAACAGCGTACCTTCAGTTTAGGAGGGAGGTGCAAAGGTAAGGCTGTGTGTGAACAGCGTACCTGTTTAGGAGGGAGGTCCACTGGTAAGGTTGTGTGTGAACAGCATACCTGCAGTTTAGGAGGGAGGTGCACTAGTAAGGTTGTGTGTTAACAGCGTACCTGCAGTTTAAGAGGGAGGTGCACTGGTAAGGCTGTGTGTGAACAGCGTACCTGTTTAGGAGGGAGGTGCACCAGTAAGGTTGTGTGTTAATAGCGTACCTGCAGTTTAAGAGGGAGGTGCACTGGTAAGGCTGTGTGTGAACAGCGTACCTGTTTAGGAGGGAGGTGCACCAGTAAGGTTGTGTGTTAACAGCGTACCTGCAGTTTAAGAGGGAGGTGCACTGGTAAGGCTATGTGTGAACAGCGTACCTGTTTAGGAGGGAGGTGCACCAGTAAGGTTGTGTGTTAACAGCGTACCTGCAATTTAAGAGGGAGGTGCACTGGTAAGGCTGTGTGTGAACAGCATACCTGTTTAGGAGGGAGGTGCACTAGTAAGGTTGTGTGTTAACAGCGTACCTGCAGTTTAAGAGGGAGGGGCACTGGTAAGGCTGTGTGTGAACAGCGTACCTGTTTAGGAGGGAGGTGCACTAGTAAGGTTGTGTGTTAACAGCGTACCTGCAGTTTAGGAGGGAAATGCACTGGTAAGGCTGTGTGTGAACAGCGTACCTGTTTAGGAGGGAGGTGCACTAGTAAGGTTGTGTGTTAACAGCGTACCAACAGTTTAGGAGGGAGGTGCACTGGTAAGGCTGTGTGTGAACAGCATACCTGTTTAGGAGGAAGGTGCACTAGTAAGGTTGTGTGTTACCACCGTTCCTGGAGTTTAGGAGGGAGGTGCACTGGTAAGGCTGTGTGTAAACAGCATACCTGTTTAGGAGGGAGGTGCACCTGTAAGGTTGTGTGTAAACAGCCTACCTGCAGTTTAAGAGTGAGGTGCACTGGTAAGATAAGGCTGTGTGTAAACAGCGTACCTGCAGTTTAAGAGGGAGGTGCACTGGTAAGTTTGTGTGTGAACAGCGTACCTGTTTAGGAGGGAGGTGCACTAGTAAGGTTGTGTGTTACCAGCGTACCTGCAGTTTAGGAGGGAGGTGCACTGGTAAGGCTGTGTGTAAACAGCATACCTGTTTAGGAGGGAGGTGCACTGGTAAGGTTGTGTGTAAACAGCCTACCTGCAGTTTAAGAGTGAGGTGCACTGGTAAGGTAAGGCTGTGTGTAAACAGCGTACCTGCAGTTTAAGAGGGAGGTGCACTGGTAAGGTTGTGTTTGAACAGCGTACCTGTTTAGGAGGGAGGTGCACTAGTAAGGTTGTGTGTTAACAGCGTACCTGCAGTTTAGGAGGGAGGTGCACTGGTAAGGCTGTGTGTAAACTGCGTACCTGCAGTTTAAGAGGGAGGTGCACTGATAAGGTTGTGTGTGAACAGCGTACCTGTTTAGGAGGGAGGCGCACTGGTAAGGTTGTGTGTAAACAGCCTACCTGCAGTTTAAGAGTGATGTGCACTGGTAAGGTAAGGCTGTGTGTAAATAGTGTACCTGCATTTTAAGAGGGAGGTGCACTGGTAAGGTTGGGTATGAACAGCGTACCTGTTTAGGAGGGAGGTGCACTAGTAAGATTGTGTGTAAACAGCCTACCTGCAGTTTAGGAGTGAGGTCTACTGGTAAGCTTGTGTGTGAAGAGCGTACCTGGAGTTTAGGAGGGAGGCGCACTGGTAAGGTTGTATGTGAACAGCGTACCTGCAGTTTAGGAGGGAGGTGCACTGGTAAGGCTGTGTGTGAACAGTGTACCTGTTTAGGAGGGAGGTGCACTAGTAAGGTTGTGTGTAAACAGCCTACCTGCAGTTTAGGAGTGAGGTGCACTGGTAAGATTGTGTGTGGACAGCGTACCTGCAGTTTAGGAGGGAGGTGCACTGGTAAGGTTGTGTATGAACAGCGTACCTGTTTAGGAGGGAGGTGCACTAATAAGGTTGTGTGTAAACAGCCTACCTGCAGTTTAGGAGTGAGGTCTACTGGTAAGCTTGTGTGTGAAGAGCGTACCTGTTTAGGAGGGAGGCGCACTGGTAAGGTTGTGTGTGAACAGCGTACCTGCAGTTTAGGAGGGAGGTGCACTGGTAAGGCTGTGTGTGAACAGCGTACCTGTTTAGGAGGGAGGTGCACCAGTAAGGTTGTGTGTTAACAGCGTACCTGCAGTTTAAGAGGGAGGTGCACTGGTAAGGCTGTGTGTGAACAGCGTACCTGTTTAGGAGGGAGGTGCACTAGTAAGGTTGTGTGTTAACAGCGTACCTGCAGTTTAAGAGGGAGGTGCACTGGTAAGGCTGTGTGTGAACAGCGTACCTGTTTAGGAGGGAGGTGCACTAGTAAGGTTGTGTGTTAACAGCGTACCTGCAGTTTAAGAGGGAGGGGCACTGATAAGGCTGTGTGTGAACAGCGTACGTGTTTAGGAGGGGGGTGCACTAGTAAGGTTGTGTGTTAACAGCGTACCTGCAGTTTAGGAGGGAAATGCACTGGTAAGGCTGTGTGTGAACAGCGTACCTGTTTAGGAGGGAGGTGCACTAGTAAGGTTGTGTGTTAACAGCGTACCAACAGTTTAGGAGGGAGGTCCACTGGTAAGGCTGTGTGTGAACAGCGTACCTGTTTAGGAGGAAGGTGCACTAGTAAGGTTGTGTGTTAGCAGCGTACCTGCAGTTTAGGAGGGAGGTGCATTGGTAAGACTGTGTGTAAACAGCATACCTGTTTAGGAGGGAGGTGCACTGGTAAGGTTGTGTGTAAACAGCCTACCTGCAGTTTAAGAGTGAGGTGCACTGGTAAGATAAGGCTGTGTGTAAACAGCGTACCTGCAGTTTAAGAGGGAGGTGCACTGGTAAGTTTGTGTGTGAACAGCGTACCTGTTTAGGAGGGAGGTGCACTAGTAAGGTTGTGTGTTACCAGCGTACCTGCAGTTTAGGAGGGAGGTGCACTGGTAAGGCTGTGTGTAAACAGCATACCTGTTTAGGAGGGAGGTGCACTGGTAAGGTTGTGTGTAAACAGCGTACCTGCAGTTTAAGAGGGAGGTGCACTGATAAGGTTGTGTGTGAACAGCGTACCTGTTTAGGAGGGAGGTGCACTGGTAAGGTTGTGTGTAAACAGCCTACCTGCAGTTTAAGAGTGATGTGCACTGGTAAGGTAAGGCTGTGTGTAAATAGTGTACCTGCATTTTAAGAGGGAGGTGCACTGGTAAGATTGTGTATGAACAGCGTACCTGTTTAGGAGGGAGGTGCACTAGTAAGGTTGTGTGCAAACAGCCTACCTGCAGTTTAGGAGTGAGGTCTACTGGTAAGCTTGTGTGTGAAGAGCGTACCTGTAGTTTAGGAGGGAGGCGCACTAGTAAGGTTGTGTGTGAACAGCATACCTGCAGTTTAGGAGGGAGGTGCACTGGTAAGGTTGTCTGTGAACAGCCTACCTGCAGTTTAAGAGTGAGGTGCACTGGTAAGGCTGTGTGTAAACAGCGTACCTGCAATTTAAGAGGGAGGTGCACTGGCAAGGTTGTGTGTGAACAGTGTACCTTTTTAGGAGGGGGGTGCAGTGGTAAGGTTGTGAGTAAACAGTGTACCTGCAGTTTAAGAGGGAGGTGCACTGGTAAGGTTGCGTGTGAATAGCGTACCTGTTTAGGAGGGTGGTGCACTAGTAAGGTTGTGTGTAAACAGCCTACCTGCAGTTTAGGAGTGAGGTGCACTGGTAAGGTTGTGTGTGAACAGCGTACCTGCAGTTTAGGAGGGAGGTGCACTGGTAAGGTTGTGTGTGAACTGCGTACCTGCAGTTTAGGAGGGGGGTGCACTGGTAAGGCTGTGTGTGAACAGCCTACCTGTTTAGGAGGATGGTGCACTAGTAAGGTTGTGTGTAAACAGCCTACCTGCAGTTTAGGAGGGAGGTGCACTGGTAAGGTTGTGTGTGAACTGTGTACCTGCAGTTTAGGAGTGAGGTGCACTGGTAAGGTTGTGTGTGAACAGCGTACCTGCAGTTTAAGAAGGAGGTGCACTGTTAAGGTTGTGTGTGAACTGCGTACCTGAAGTTTAAGAGGGAGGTGCACTGGTAAGGTTGTGTGTGAACAGCGTACCTGTTTAGGAGGGAGGTGCACTGGTAAGGCTGTGTGTGAACAGCGTACCTGTTTAGGAGTGAGGTGCACTGGTAAGGTTGTGTGTAAACAGCCTACCTGCAGTTTAGTATTGAGGTGCACTGGTAAGGCTGTGTGTAAACAGCATACCTGCAGTTTAAGAGGGAGGTCCACTGGTAAGGTTGTGTGTGAACAGCGTACCTGTTTAGGAGGGAGGTGCACAGGTAAGGCTGTGTGTAAACAGCATAATTGCAGTTTAAGAGGGAGGTGCACTGGTAAGGTTGTGTGTGAACAGCGTACCTGTTTAGGAGGGAGGTGCACTAGTAAGGTTGTGTGTAAACAGCCTACCTGCAGTTTAGGAGGGAGGTGCACTGGTAAGGTTGTGTGTGAACTGCGTACCTGCAGTTTAGGAGGGATGTGCACTGGTAAGGTTGAGTGTGAACAGCGTACCTGCAGTTTAGGAGGGAGGTGCACTGGTAAGGTTGAGTGTGAACAGCGTACCTGCAGGTGAATAGGTAGGTGCACTGGTAAGGTTGTGTGTGAACTGCGTACCTGCAGTTTAAGAGTGAGGTGCACTGGTAAGGTTGTGTGCGAACTGTGTACCTGCAGTTTAGGAGGGAGGTGCACTGGTAAGGTTGTGTGTGAACTACGTACCTGCAGTTTAGGAGGGAGGTCCACTGGAAGGTTGTGTGTGATCTGCGTACCTGCAGTTTAGGAGGGAGGTGCACTGGTAAGGTTGTGTGTGAACTGCGTACCTTCAGTTTAGGAGGGAGGTGCACTGGTAAGGTTGTGTGTGAACTGCGTACCTGCAGTTTAGGAGGGAGGTGCACTGGTAAGGCTGTGTGTGAACAGAGTACCTGTTTAGGAGGGAGGTGCACTGGTAAGGTTGTGTGTGAACACCGTACCTGCAGTTCAGGAGGGAGGTCCACTGGTAATCTTGTGTGCAAACTGCGTACCTGCAGTTCAGGAGGGAGGTCCACTGGTAAGGTTGTGTGCGAACTGCGTACCTGCAGTTCAGGAGGGAAGTGCACCGGTAAGGTTGTGTGTGAACTGCGTACCTGCAGTTTAGGAGGGAGGTGCACTGGTTAAGTTGTGTGTGAACACCCTACCTGCAGTTTAGGAGGGAGGTGCACTGGTAAGGTTGTGTGTGAACTGCATACCTGCAGTTTAGGAGGGAGGTGCACTGGTAAGGTTGTGCGTGAACAGCGTACCTGCAGTTTAGGAGGGAGGTGGACTGCTAAGGTTGTGCGTGAACATTGTACCTGCAGTTTAGGAGGTAGGTGCACTGGTTAATGTTAATGTTAGGGAGATTTATAAAGCGCATGGCTGCCCCAGCAACGGGGCGTCCCAGCGCTAGAGGAAGAGGTGACCAGGGGAGATGTGGCTAGATAGAAGCAAAAAGCCAAGTTTTAATCAGTTTCCTGAAAGCCCAGTGATCCTGGCAGCTGCGGGCAACCAGTGGGATGAAATTCCATAGTGCAGGGGCCTGGGATTTAAAGGAACGACCCCCGGCTCTGCGCCGGCGGACCCGTGGGATGCACAGCAGATGTTGAACCGTAGAGCGCAATGGACGCAGCGGAACATAAGGAGTGCAAAGTCCTTGCAGGATTTGGGGGCCTAGACCATGTATAATCTTATGTGTGGTGCAGAGAGTTTTAAACTGGACTCTCTGTTTGATTAGCAGCCAGTGTAAACGGTGAAGGAGATTAGAAGTATGACATTTCGTGGGGAGGGCAAACAGAGTACGTGCAGCTGCGTTCTGTACCCATTGTAGTCTTGCAGTAACCGTTTTATTTACACCAAGCAGAAGACCATTACAGTAGTCCAGGCGTGACTGGACGGCCGATTGGACTACCAATTGGCGGGTGTAAGGTTGTGTGTGAACTTAGTACCTGCAGTTTAGGAGGGAGGTGCACTGGTAAGGTTGAGTGCGAACAGGGTACCTGCAGGTGAATAGGGAGGTGCACTGGTAAGGTTGTGTGTGAACAGCATACCTGCAGTTTAAGAGTGAGGTGCACTGGTAAGGTTGTGTGTGAACTGCCTACCTGCAGTTTAGGAGGGAGGTGCACTGGTAAGGTTGTGTGTGAACTGCGTACCTGTAGTTTAGGAGGGAGGAGCACTGGTTCGGTTGTGTGTGAACTGCGTACCTGCAGTTCAGGAGGGAGGTGCACTGGTAAGGTTGTTTGTGAACACCGTACCTGCAGTTCAGGAGGGAGGTCCACTGGTAAGGTTGTGTGTGAAGTGCGTACCTGCAGTTGAGGAGGGAGGTGCACTGGTAAGGTTGTGTGTGAACTGCGTACCTGCAGTTTAGGAGGGAGGGGCACTGGTAAGGTTGTGTGTGAACAGCGTACCTGCAGTTTAGGAGTGAGGTGCACTGGTAAGGGTGAGTGTGAACAGCGTACCTGCAGGTGAATAGGGAGGTGCACTGGTAAGGTTGTGTGTGAACTGCGTACCTGCCGTTTAAGAGTGAGGTCCACTGGAAGGTTGTGTGTGATCTGCGTACCTGCAGTTTAGAAGGGAGGTGCACTGGTAACGTTGTGTGTGAACTGCGTACCTGCAGTTTAGGAGGGAGGTGCACTGGTAAGGTTGTGTGTGAACTACGTACCTGCAGTTTAGGAGGGAGGTCCACTGGAAGGTTGTGTGTGATCTGCGTACCTGCAGTTTAGGAGGGAGGTGCACTGGTAAGGTTGTGTGTGAACTGCGTACCTGCAGTTTAGGAGGGAGGTGCACTGGTAAGGTTGTGTGCGAACTGCGTACCTGCAGTTTAGGAGGGAGGTGCACTGGTAAGGTTGTGTGTGAACTGCGTGCCTGCAGTTTAGGAGGGAGGTGCACTGGTAAGGTTGTGTGTGAACATCGTACCTGCAGTTTAGGAGGGTTGTCCACTGGTAAGGTTGTGTGCAAACTGCATACCTGCAGTTCAGGAGGGAAGTCCACTGGTAAGGTTGTGTGCGAACTGCGTACCTGCAGTTCAGGAGGGAGGTGCACTGGTAAGGTTGTGTGTGAACTGCATACCTGCAGTTTAGGAGGGAGGTGCACTGGTAAAGTTGTGTGTGAACACCCTACCTGCAGTTTAGAAGGGAGGTGCACTGGTAAGGTTGTGTGTGAACTGCGTACCTGCAGTTTAGGAGGGAGGTGCACTGGTAAGGTTGTGCGTGAACAGTGTACCTTCAGTCTAGGAGGTAGGTGCACTGGTTAATGTTAATGTTAGGGAGATTTATAAAGCGCATGGCTGCCCCAGCAACGGGGCGTCCCAGCGCTAGAGGAAGAGGTGACCAGGGGAGATGTGGCTAGATAGAAGCAAAAAGCCAAGTTTTAATCAGTTTCCTGAAAGCCCAGTGATCCTGGCAGCTGCGGGCAAGCAGTGGGATGGAATTCCGTAGTGCAGGGGCCTGGGATTTAAAGGAACGACCCCCGGCTCTGCGCCGGCGGACCCGTGGGATGCACAGCAGATGTTGATCCGTGGAGCGCAATGGACGCAGCGGAACATAAGGAGTGCAAAGTCCTTGCAGGATTTGTGGGCCTAGACCATGTATAATCTTATGTGTGGTGCAGAGAGTTTTAAACTGGACTCTCTGTTTGATTGGCAGCCAGTGTAAACGGTGAAGGAGATTAGAAGTATGACATTTCCTGGGGAGGGCAAACAGAGTACGTGCAGCTGCGTTCTGTACCCGTTGTAGTCTTGCAGTAACCGTTTTATTTACACCAAGCAGAAGACCATTACAGTAGTCCAGGCGCGACTGGACGGCCGATTGGACTACCAATTGGCGGGTGTAAGGTTGTGTGTGAACTTTGTACCTGCAGTTTAGGAGGGAGGTGCACTGGTAAGGTTGAGTGCGAACAGGGTACCTGCAGGTGAATAGGGAGGTGCACTGGTAAGGTTGTGTGTGAGCAGCATACCTGCAGTTTAAGAGTGAGGTGCACTGGTAAGGTTGTGTGTGAACTGCCTAGCTGCAGTTTCGGAGGGAGGTGCACTGGTAAGGTTGTGTGTGAACTGCGTACCTGTAGTTTAGGAGGGAGGAGCACTGGTAAGGTTGTGTGTGAACTGCGTACCTGCAGTTCAGGAGGGAGGTGCACTGGTAAGGTTGTGTGTGAACACCGTACCTGCAGTTCAGGAGGGAGGTCCACTGGTAAGGTTGTGTGTGAAGTGTGTACCTGCAGTTGAGGAGGGAGGTGCACTGGTAAGGTTGTGTGAGAACTGCGTACCTGCAGTTTAGGAGGGAGGTGCACTGGTAAGGTTGTGTGTGAACAGCGTACCTGCAGTTTAGGAGTGAGGTGCACTGGTAAGGGTGAGTGTGAACAGCGTACCTGCAGGTGAATAGGGAGGTGCACTGGTAAGGTTGTGTGTGAACTGCATACCTGCCGTTTAAGAGAGGTCCACTGGAAGGTTGTGTGTGATCTGCGTACCTGCAGTTTAGAAGGGAGGTGCACTGGTAAGGTTGTGTGCGAACTGCGTACCTGTTTAGGAGGGAGGTGCACCAGTAAGGTTGTGTGTTAACAGCGTACCTGCAGTTTAAGAAGGAGGTGCACTGGTAAGGCTGTGTGTGAACAGCGTACCTGTTTAGGAGGGAGGTGCACTAGTAAGGTTGTGTGTTAACAGCGTACCTGCAGTTTAAGAGGGAGGTGAACTGGTAAGGCTGTGTGTGAACAGCGTACCTGTTTAGGAGGGAGGTGCACTAGTAAGGTTGTGTGTTAACAGCGTACCTGCAGTTTAAGAGGGAGGGGCACTGGTAAGGCTGTGTGTGAACAGCGTACCTGTTTAGGAGGGAGGTGCACTAGTAAGGTTGTGTGTTAACAGCGTACCTGCAGTTTAGGAGGGAAATGCACTGGTAAGGCTGTGTGTGAACAGCGTACCTGTTTAGGAGGGAGGTGCACTAGTAAGGTTGTGTGTTAACAGCGTACCAACAGTTTAGGAGGGAGGTGCACTGGTAAGGCTGTGTGTGAACAGCGTACCTGTTTAGGAGGAAGGTGCACTAGTAAGGTTGTGTGTTAGCAGCGTACCTGCAGTTTAGGAGGGAGGTGCACTGGTAAGACTGTGTGTAAACAGCATACCTGTTTAGGAGGGAGGTGCATTGGTAAGGTTGTGTGTAAACAGCCTACCTGCAGTTTAAGAGTGAGGTGCACTGGTAAGATAAGGCTGTGTGTAAACAGCGTAGATGCAGTTTAAGAGGGAGGTGCACTGGTAAGTTTGTGTGTGAACAGCGTACCTGTTTAGGAGGGAGGTGCACTAGTAAGGTTGTGTGTTACCAGCGTACCTGCAGTTTAGGAGGGAGGTGCACTGGTAAGGCTGTGTGTAAACAGCATACCTGTTTAGGAGGGAGGTGCACTGGTAAGGTTGTGTGTAAACAGCCTACCTGCAGTTTCAGAGTGAGGTGCACTGGTAAGGTAAGGCTGTGTGTAAACAGCGTACCTGCAGTTTAAGAGGGAGGTGCACTGGTAAGGTTGTGTGTGAACAGCGTACCTGTTTAGGAGGGAGGTGCACTAGTTAGGTTGTGTGTTAACAGCGTACCTACAGTTTAGGAGGGAGGTGCACTGGTAAGGCTGTGTGTAAACAGCGTACCTGCAGTTTAAGAGGGAGGTGCACTGATAAGGTTGTGTGTGAACAGCGTACCTGTTTAGGAGGGAGGTGCACTGGTAAGGTGTGTGTAAACAGCCTACCTGCAGTTTAAGAGTGATGTGCACTGGTAAGGCAAGGCTGTGTGTAAATAGTGTACCTGCATTTTAAGAGGGAGGTGCACTGGTAAGATTGTGTATGAACAGCGTACCTGTTTAGGAGGGAGGTGCACTAGTAAGGTTGTGTGTAAACAGCCTACCTGCAGTTTAGGAGTGAGGTCTACTGGTAAGCTTGTGTGTGAAGAGCGTACCTGTAGTTTAGGAGGGAGGCGCACTAGTAAGGTTGTGTGTGAACAGCATACCTGCAGTTTAGGAGGGAGGTGCACTGGTAAGGTTGTCTGTGAACAGCCTTCCTGCAGTTTAAGAGTGAGGTGCACTGGTAAGGCTGTGTGTAAACAGCGTACCTGCAATTTAAGAGGGAGGTGCACTGGCAAGGTTGTGTGTGAACAGTGTACCTTTTTAGGAGGGGGGGTGCAGTGGTAAGGTAGTGAGTAAACAGCCTACCTTCAGTTTAAGAGTGAGGTGCACTGGTAAGGTAAGGCTGTGTGTAAACAGTGTACCTGCAGTTTAAGAGGGAGGTGCACTGGTAAGGTTGCATGTGAACAGCGTACCTGTTTAGGTGGGTGGTGCACTAGTAAGGTTGTGTGTAAACAGCCTACCTGCAGTTTAGGAGTGAGGTGCACTGGTAAGGTTGTGTGTGATCAGCGTACCTGCAGTTTAGGAGGGAGGTGCACTGGTAAGGCTGTGTGTGAACAGCCTACCTGTTTAGGAGGATGGTGCACTAGTAAGGTTGTGTGTAAACAGCCTACCTGCAGTTTAGGAGGGAGGTGCACTAGTAAGGTTGTGTGTGAACTGTGTACCTGCAGTTTAGGAGTGAGGTGCACTGGTAAGGTTGTGTGTGAACAGCGTACCTGCAGTTTAAGAGGGAGGTGCACTGTTAAGGTTGTGTGTGAACTGCGTACCTGAAGTTTAAGAGGGAGGTGCACTGGTAAGGTTGTGTGTGAACAGCGTACCTGTTTAGGAGGGAGGTGCACTGGTAAGGCTGTGTGTGAACAGCGTACCTGTTTAGGAGTGAGGTGCACTGGTAAGGTTGTGTGTAAACAGCCTACCTGCAGTTTAGTATTGAGGTGCACTGGTAAGGCTGTGTGTAAACAGCATACCTGCAGTTTAAGAGGGAGGTCCACTGGTAAGGTTGTGTGTGAACAGCGTACCTGTTTAGGAGGGAGGTGCACTGGTAAGGATGTGGGTAAACAGCCTACCTGCAGTTTAAGAGTAAGGTGCACGGGTAAGGTAAGGCTGTGTGTAAACAGCATACTTGCAGTTTAAGAGGGAGGTGCACTGGTAAGGTTGTGTGTGAACAGCGTACCTGTTTAGGAGGGAGGTGCACTAGTGAGGTTGTGTGTAAACAGCCTACCTGCAGTTTAGGAGGGAGGTGCACTGGTAAGGTTGCGTGTGAATAGCGTACCTGTTTAGGAGGGTGGTGCACTAGTAAGGTTGTGTGTAAACAGCCTACCTGCAGTTTAGGAGTGAGGTGCACTGGTAAGGTTGTGTGTGATCAGCGTACCTGCAGTTTAGGAGGGAAGTGCACTGGTAAGGTTGTGTGTGAACTGCGTACCTGCAGTTTAGGAGGGAGGTGCACTGGTAAGGCTGTGTGTGAACAGCCTACCTGTTTAGGAGGATGGTGCACTAGTAAGGTTGTGTGTAAACAGCCTACCTGCAGTTTAGGAGGGAGGTGCACTGGTAAGGTTGTGTGTGAACTGTGTACCTGCAGTTTAGGAGTGAGGTGCACTGGTAAGGTTGTGTGTGAACAGCGTACCTGCAGTTTAAGAGGGAGGTGCACTGTTAAGGTTGTCTGTGAACAGCCTACCTGCAGTTTAAGAGTGAGGTGCACTGGTAAGGCTGTGTGTAAACAGCGTACCTGCAATTTAAGAGGGAGGTGCACTGGCAAGGTTGTGTGTGAACAGTGTACCTTTTTAGGAGGGGGGTGCAGTGGTAAGGTTGTGAGTAAACAGCCTACCTTCAGTTTAAGAGTGAGGTGCACTGGTAAGGTAAGGCTGTGTGTAAACAGTGTACCTGCAGTTTAAGAGGGAGGTGCACTGGTAAGGTTGCATGTGAATAGCGTACCTGTTTAGGAGGGTGGTGCACTAGTAAGGTTGTGTGTAAACAGCCTACATGCAGTTTAGGAGTGAGGTCTACTGGTAAGCTTGTGTGTGAAGAGCGTACCTGTAGTTTAGGAGGGAGGCGCACTAGTAAGGTTGTGTGTGAACAGCATACCTGCAGTTTAGGAGGGAGGTGCACTGGTAAGGTTGTCTGTGAACAGCCTACCTGCAGTTTAAGAGTGAGGTGCACTGGTAAGACTGTGTGTAAACAGCGTACCTGCAATTTAAGAGGAAGGTGCACTGGCAAGGTTGTGTGTGAACAGTGTACCTTTTTAGGAGGGGGGTGCAGTGGTAAGGTTGTGAGTAAACAGCCTACCTTCAGTTTAAGAGTGAGGTGTACTGGTAAGGTAAGGCTGTGTGTAAACAGTGTACCTGCAGTTTAAGAGGGAGGTGCACTGGTAAGGTTGCATGTGAATAGCGTACCTGTTTAGGAGGGTGGTGCACTAGTAAGGTTGTGTGTAAACAGCCTACCTGCAGTTTAGGAGTGAGGTGCACTGGTAAGGTTGTGTGTGATCAGCGTACCTGCAGTTTAGGAGGGAGGTGCACTGGTAAGGTTGTGTGTGAACTGCGTACCTGCAGTTTAGGAGGGAGGTGCACTGGTAAGGCTGTGTGTGAACAGCCTACCTGTTTAGGAGGATGGTGCACTAGTAAGGTTGTGTGTAAACAGCCTACCTGCAGTTTAGGAGGGAGGTGCACCGGTAAGGTTGTGTGTGAACTGTGTACCTGCAGTTTAGGAGTGAGATGCACTGGTAAGGTTGTGTGTGAACAGCGTACCTGCAGTTTAAGAGGGAGGTGCACTGTTAAGGTTGTGTGTGAACTGCGTACCTGAAGTTTAAGAGGGAGGTGCACTGGTAAGGTTGTGTGTGAACAGCGTACCTGTTTAGGAGGGAGGTGCACTGGTAAGGCTGTGTGTGAACAGCGTACCTGTTTAGGAGTGAGGTGCACTGGTAAGGTTGTGTGTAAACAGCCTACCTGCAGTTTAGTATTGAGGTGCACTGGTAAGGATGTGTGTAAACAGCATACCTGCAGTTTAAGAGGGAGGTCCACTGGTAAGGTTGTGTGTGAACAGCGTACCTGTTTAGGAGGGAGGTGCACTGGTAAGGATGTGGGTAAACAGCCTACCTGCAGTTTAAGAGTAAGGTGCACTGGTAAGGTAAGGCTGTGTGTAAACAGCATACTTGCAGTTTAAGAGGGAGGTGCACTGGCAAGGTTGTGTGTGAACAGCGTACCTGTTTAGGAGGGAGGTGCACTAGTAAGGTTGTGTGTAAACAGCCTACCTGCAGTTTAGGAGGGAGGTGCACTGGTAAGGTTGCGTGTGAATAGCGTACCTGTTTAGGAGGGTGGTGCACTAGTAAGGTTGTGTGTAAACAGCCTATCTGCAGTTTAGGAGTGAGGTGCACTGGTAAGGTTGTGTGTGATCAGCGTACCTGCAGTTTAGGAGGGAGGTGCACTGGTAAGGTTGTGTGTGAACTGCGTACCTGCAGTTTAGGAGGGAGGTGCACTGGTAAGGCTGTGTGTGAACAGCCTACCTGTTTAGGAGGATGGTGCACTAGTAAGGTTGTGTGTAAACAGCCTACCTGCAGTTTAGGAGGGAGGTGCACTGGTAAGGTTGTGTGTGAACTGTGTACCTGCAGTTTAGGAGTGAGGTGCACTGGTAAGGTTGTGTGTGAACAGCGTACCTGCAGTTTAAGAGGGAGGTGCACTGTTAAGGTTGTGTGTGAACTGCGTACCTGAAGTTTAAGAGGGAGGTGCACTGGTAAGGTTGTGTGTGAACAGCGTACCTGTTTAGGAGGGAGGTGCACTGGTAAGGCTGTGTGTGAACAGCGTACCTGTTTAGGAGTGAGGTGCACTGGTAAGGTTGTGTGTAAACAGCCTACCTGCAGTTTAGTATTGAGGTGCACTGGTAAGGCTGTGTGTAAACAGCATACCTGCAGCTTAAGAGGGAGGTCCACTGGTAAGGTTGTGTGTGAACAGCGTACCTGTTTAGGAGGGAGGTGCACTGGTAAGGATGTGGGTAAACAGCCTACCTGCAGTTTAAGAGTAAGGTGCACTGGTAAGGTAAGGCTGTGTGTAAACAGCATACTTGCAGTTTAAGAGGGAGGTGCACTGGTAAGGTTGTGTGTGAACAGCGTACCTGTTTAGGAGGGAGGTGCACTAGTAAGGTTGTGTGTAAACAGCCTACCTGCAGTTTAGGAGGGAGGTGCATTGGTAAGGTTGTGTGTGAACTGCGTACCTGCAGTTTAGGAGGGAGGTGCACTGGTAAGGTTGAGTGTGAACAGCGTACCTGCAGTTTAGGAGGGAGGTGCACTGGTAAGGTTGAGTGTGAACAGCGTACCTGCAGGTGAATAGGGAGGTGCACTGGTAAGGTTGTGTGTGAACTGCGTACCTGCAGTTTAAGAGTGAGGTGCACTGGTAAGGTTGTGTGCGAACTGTGTACCTGCAGTTTAGGAGGGAGGTGCACTGGTAAGGTTGTGTGTGAACTACGTACCTGCAGTTTAGGAGGGAGGTCCACTGGAAGGTTGTGTGTGATCTGCGTACCTGCAGTTTAGGAGGGAGGTGCACTGGTAAGGTTGTGTGTGAACTGCGTACCTTCAGTTTAGGAGGGAGGTGCACTGGTAAGGTTGTGTGTGAACTGCGTACCTGCAGTTCAGGAGGGAGGTCCACTGGTAATCTTGTGTGCAAACTGCGTACCTGCAGTTCAGGAGGGAGGTCCACTGGTAAGGTTGTGTGCGAACTGCGTACCTGTAGTTCAGGAGGGAGGTGCACCGGTAAGGTTGTGTGTGAACTGCGTACCTGCAGTTTAGGAGGGAGGTGCACTGGTAAAGTTGTGTGTGAACACCCTACCTGCAGTTTAGGAGGGAGGTGCACTGGTAAGGTTGTGTGTGAACTGCGTACCTGCAGTTTAGAAGGGAGGTGCACTGGTAAGGTTGTGCGTGAACAGCGTACCTGCAGTTTAGGAGGGAGGTGGACTGCTAAGGTTGTGCGTGAACATTGTACCTGCAGTTTAGGAGGTAGGTGCACTGGTTAATGTTAATGTTAGGGAGATTTATAAAGCGCATGGCTGCCCCAGCAACGGGCGTCCCAGCGCTAGAGGAAGAGGTGACCAGGGGAGATGTGGCTAGATAGAAGCAAAAAGCCAAGTTTTAATCAGTTTCCTGAAAGCCCAGTGATCCTGGCAGCTGCGGGCAACCAGTGGGATGGAATTCCATAGTGCAGGGGCCTGGGATTTAAAGGAACGACCCCGGCTCTGCGCCGGCGGACCCGTGGGATGCACAGCAGATGTTGAACCGTGGAGCACAATGGACGCAGCGGAACATAAGGAGTGCAAAGTCCTTGCAGGATTTGGGGGCCTAGACCATGTATAATCTTATGTGTGGTGCAGAGAGTTTTAAACTGGACTCTCTGTTTGATTGGCAGCCAGTGTAAACGGTGAAGGAGATTAGAAGTATGACATTTCGTGGGGAGGGCAAACAGAGTACGTGCAGCTGCGTTCTGTACCCATTGTAGTCTTGCAGTAACCGTTTTATTTACACCAAGCAGAAGACCATTACAGTAGTCCAGGCACGACTGGACGGCAGATTGGACTACCAATTGGCGGGTGTAAGGTTGTGTGTGAACTTAGTACCTGCAGTTTAGGAGGGAGGTGCACTGGTAAGGTTGAGTGCGAACAGGGTACCTGCAGGTGAATAGGGAGGTGCACTGGTAAGGTTGTGTGTGAACAGCATACCTGCAGTTTAAGAGTCAGGTGCACTGGTAAGGTTGTGTGTGAACTGCCTACCTGCAGTTTAGGAGGGAGGTGCACTGGTAAGGTTGTGTGTGAACTGCGTACCTGTAGTTTAGGAGGGAGGAGCACTGGTAC
The DNA here is from genome assembly GCA_963921515.1 of Calotriton arnoldi. Taxonomy (NCBI): domain Eukaryota; kingdom Metazoa; phylum Chordata; class Amphibia; order Caudata; family Salamandridae; genus Calotriton; species Calotriton arnoldi. The sequence goes on from CAWUFW010001618.1 coordinate 2,245,619, forward strand.
GGTTGTGTGTGAACTGCGTACCTGCAGTTCAGGAGGGAGGTGCACTGGTAAGGTTGTTTGTGAACACCGTACCTGCAGTTCAGGAGGGAGGTCCACTGGTAAGGTTGTGTGTGAAGTGCGTACCTGCAGTTGAGGAGGGAGGTGCACTGGTAAGGTTGTGTGTGAACTGCGTACCTGCAGTTTAGGAGGGAGGGGCACTGGTAAGGTTGTGTGTGAACAGCGTACCTGCAGTTTAGGAGTGAGGTGCACTGGTAAGGGTGAGTGTGAACAGCGTACCTGCAGGTGAATAGGGAGGTGCACTGGTAAGGTTGTGTGTGAACTGCATACCTGCCGTTTAAGAGTGAGGTCCACTGGAAGGTTGTGTGTGATCTGCGTACCTGCAGTTTAGAAGGGAGGTGCACTGGTAAGGTTGTGTGTGAACTGCGTACCTGCAGATTAGGAGGGAGGTGCACTGGTAAGGTTGTGTGTGAACTATGTACCTGCAGTTTAGGAGGGAGGTCCACTGGAAGGTTGTGTGTGATCTGCGTACCTGCAGTTTAGGAGGGAGGTGTACTGGTAAGGTTGTGTGTGAACTGCGTACCTGCAGTTTAGGAGGGAGGTGCACTGGTAAGGTTGTGTGCGAACTGCGTACCTGCAGTTTAGGAGGGAGGTGCACTGGTAAGGTTGTGTGTGAACTGCATACCTGCAGTTTAGGAGGGAGGTGCACTGGTAAAGTTGTGTGTGAACACCCTACCTGCAGTTTAGGAGGGAGGTGCACTGGTAAGGTTGTGTGTGAACTGCGTACCTGCAGTTTAGGAGGGAGGTGCACTGGTAAGGTTGTGCGTGAACAGTGTACCTTCAGTTTAGGAGGTAGGTGCACTGGTAAATGTTAATGTTAGGGAGATTTATAAAGCGCATGGCTGCCCCATGCACGGGGCATCCCAGCGCTAGAGGAAGAGGTGACCAGGGGAGATGTGGCTAGATAGAAGCAAAAAGCCAAGTTTTAATCAGTTTCCTGAAAGCCCAGTGATCCTTGCAGCTGCGGGCAACCAGTGGGATGGAATTCCATAGTGCAGGGGCCTGGGATTTAAAGGAACGACCCCCGGCTCTGCGCCGGCGGACCCGTGGGATGCACAGCAGATGTTGATCCGTGGAGCGCAATGGACGCAGCGGAATATAAGGAGTGCAAAGTCCTTGCAGGATTTGGGGGCCTAGACCATGTATAATCTTATGTGTGGTGCAGAGAGTTTTAAACTGGACTCTCTGTTTGATTGGCAGCCAGTGTAAACGGTGAAGGAGATTAGAAGTATGACATTTCGTGGGGAGGGCAAACAGAGTACGTGCAGCTGCGTTCTGTACCCTTTGTAGTCTTGCAGTAACCGTTTTATTTACACCAAGCAGAAGACCATTACAGTAGTCCAGGCGCGACTGGACGGCCGATTGGACTACCAATTGGCGGGTGTAAGGTTGTGTGTGAACTTTGTACCTGCAGTTTAGGAGGGAGGTGCACTGGTAAGATTGAGTGCGAACAGGGTACCTGCAGGTGAATAGGGAGGTGCACTGGTAAGGTTGTGTGTGAGCAGCATACCTGCAGTTTAAGAGTGAGGTGCACTGGTAAGGTTGTGTGTGAACTGCCTACCTGCAGTTTAGGAGGGAGGTGAACTGGTAAGGTTGTGTGTGAACTGCGTACCTGCAGTTTAGGAGGGAGGTGCACTGGTACGGTTGTGTGTGAACTGCGTACCTGCAGTTTAGGAGGGAGGTCCACTGGTAAGGTTGTGTGTGAACTGTGTACCTGTAGTTTAGGAGGGAGGAGCACTGGTAAGGTTGTGTGTGAACTGCGTACCTGCAGTTCAGGAGGGAGGTGCACTGGTAAGGTTGTGTGTGAACTGCGTACCTGCAGTTTATGAGGGAGGTGCACTGGTAAGGTTGTGTGTGAACTGCATACCTGCAGTTCAGGAGGGAGGTGCACTGGTAAGGTTGTGTGTGAACTGAGTACCTGCAATTTAGGAGGGAGGTGCACTGGTAAGGTTGTGTGGGAACAGCGTACCTGCAGTTTAGGAGTGAGGTGCACTGGTAAGGTTGAGTGTGAACAGCGTACCTGCAGGTGAATAGGGAGGTGCACCTGTAAGGTTGTGTGTGAACTGCGTACCTGCAGTTTAAGAGTGAGGTACACTGGTAAGGTTGTGTGTGAACTGCGTACCTGCAGTTTAGGGGGGAGGTGCACTGGTAAGGTTGTGTGTGACCTACGTACCTGCAGTTTAGGAGGGAGGTCCACTGGAAGGTTGTGTGTGAACTGCGTACCTGCAGTTTAGGAGGGAGGTGCACTAGTAAGGTTGTGTGTGAACTGAGTACCTGCAGTTTAGGAGGGAGGTGCACTGGTAAGGTTGTGTGTGAACTGCGTACCTGCAGTTTTGGAGGGAGGTGCACTGGTAAGGTTGTATGTGAACTGCGCACCTGCAGTTTAGGAGGGAGGTGCACTGGTAAAGTTGTGTGTGAACACCGTACCTGCAGTTCAGGAGGGAGGTGCACTGGTAAGGTTGTCTGTGAACACCCTACCTGCAGTTTAGGAGGAAGGTGCACTGGTAAGGTTGTGTGTGAACTGCGTACGTGCAGTTTAGGAGGGAGGTGCACTGGTAAGGTTGTGCTTGAACAGCGTACCTGCAGTTTAGGAGGGAGGTGCACTGGTAAGGTTGTGCGTGAACACTGTTCCTGCAGTTTAAGAGGGAGGTGCACTGGTAAGGTTGTGTGTGAACACCGTACCTGCACTTTAGGAGGGAGGTGCACTGGTAAGGCTGTGTGTGAACAGTGTACCTGCAGTTTAGGAGGGAGGTGCACTGGTAAGGTCGTGCGTGAACACTGTTCCTGCAGTTTAAGAGGGAGGTGCACTGGTAAGGTTGTGTGTGAACACCGTACCTGCACTTTAGGAGGGAGGTGCACTGGTAAGGCTGTGTGTGAACAGTGTACCTGCAGTATAGGAGGGAGGTGCACTGGTAAGGTTGTGTGTGAACACCGTACCTGCAATTTAGGAGGGAGGTGCACTGGTAAGGTTGTGTGTGAACAGCGTACCTGCAGTTTAGGAGGGAGGTGCACTGGTAAGGTTGTGTGTAAACAGCGTACCTGCAGGTTAAGAGTGATGTGCACTGGTAAGGTTGTGTGTGAACAGCGTGCCTGCAGGTTAAGAGTGAGGTGCACTGGTAAGGTTGTGTGTGAACAGCATACATGCAGTTTAGGAGGGAGGTGCACTGGTAAGGTTGTGTGTGAACAGCGTGCCTGCAGGTTATGAGTGAGGTGCACTGGTAGTGCGAGATGTACAGGTTAGGAATGAGGTACTCTTACAGAGTTGAGCACACATATGTTACGAACAGGAAATGATTGAGGTGTGCTGGTAGAGCTGTGTGTACGTGTAGGTCACATTTGAGGTGCAGGTATTGGGCTTTGTGCACACATGGTATTTGGAGATCAGGGTTAAGGCTGATTGGCGGAGGGTGATTGTTTTTGTGGAGGAATGGACATCTTCCTGCACAAAAACAATCAATAGAGTTGTTTTCCTCTTTGCAGCACACATAGAAAAAGGAAAAACGAGGAAAAAAAAGGTATTTCTACTCGTTGCTCCTTCCTTATGCCTCCTCTGTGGAGGCGATGGAATCTGACACATTCCCAGGTTTCGAAGCCTTGTAAATCTGCGAATTCTTCAGGTTCCATGGATGTTGCGTTGGAACAGCCATAGCAACACCCATGGAATGCTCCTTTGACGCAGAGTAATGTGTGAAAGGGGGCAATATTTACAAGGCCATGAAAGCCACGCAGTCTGGCTTTGCGCAGCCTTGTAAAAAATGGCCCAGTACACTGCGTCACCGGAGCGTAAAAAAAAAGTGATGCACTGGTGGCGCAATGGGCTTATAAATAAGCCCCTTAGTGTTTAGTAATTGGTGTACAACACAACTATACTAAAATGCAATCTTTGTCTTCTCTTCTCGTTATCTGCTATCCTGAAAAATTTAAACTGGGTCGCCATCCATGGTGGTTGTCTTGCGACTGGAAACCTTTCTGTAAATGTGGGGCTCAAAGTCCGCTACGACAGTTCCACTGGAATCCTTAGTACCTCCCGTTTTCTTGTGGAGATTCGATCTGCCTTCCTTACTATAACTCTAGAGCCATCCTTCACAGGAAGATCTTTGTAGCTCTAAATCCTCCTGATTCTAGTCTTTATGGTTTCCTCACTAGGTTTCTTGGAACTCCCATAAGGTGGATGCTGGCTGCACGGATCTGGTCTTCCAGGCATTCACTTTGGGATTCCACACGAACTAGAACTGGAACAACGCAGCCCTTGAATCCCCTGAGCATCTTGTTATCATCCTGCAGTACTGTCGCTGAGGCCTCCAGGTTATCGGTCCTTATCTTGTTATCCTGTACGGTCCCCTCTGTTTATCGCCGTTGATGGTCAATGAGGCCATTGTAGTTTCTAAAGCGGTTGCCTACTTGATATCTGAGTGGTTCACTGCAGGTCTCCTATGGCTGACAAGATTGGATTCCCTTGTGGACTTCCCAGCAGTAGCCTCAATGGCTGTGTCCATCATCTCCCTTTCACTGTCCCTCTGCCCCGAGGACATTGCGTAAGAGAAAAAGTCAAATGGATCTTTCTTGCTTTTATTTTTGTGTCTTTGGGAGGCATGTTAAGTGCAGTGCTACAGTTATCTGTAAGTGCAGGTTTTGCCGGTTTTTTGAAGGCCTCCAGGATCAGCTGTCATTCAGTGACATTCATTCTCATTCATTCATTCATTCACAAGCCCCCTGGGACGCCAGTAACTCTAGGGTCTCTCCCACTCCTCCAGTCTTGCACCACAGCACTCTAAAGCCACTGGGAGGTGCTGGTGTGCGGTTCCAGTATACCTTCTGTCCTTCTTAATTCTTGGTGTGGGTCACTTTTAAATCAACAGGGCCGCAAAGGAGGCCCTCTCCTATACCCTCTCTGGGCAGCATTCTCACCACTAGGGCCCAAAAGTGCGGATGACGCAATCTTGAAGTCGCCAGGTTCACAGAGGCTGCACTTCTCCTGTTTCCAGCGGGAAAGGGGAAGAAAACCTCTCGAGGTGGAATAGTTTAGCACACCTCAGGGAGACAACCTAAAGTGGCTTCAGGGGCTCGGCCATCTTGGGCCCAAAATATTGATTTTAAAGTACATTTGATGAACTGGCATCTATGAAAATCTGGTATGAAGGTGGGAGGCACAAGTACATAATGGCGACATGGGACTATGCGTCTCTCATCCCTAAGGACCATTTCGGAGGTATCTTCCTGTCTGTAAATCTTTGCACTTTGGTTCATTGTTTAACTGTCCATACCATTTATTTCATTTAAAATAAATATTAAATATATACTTCTATTCAGAGAAAATGTTCTGATGTTCACAAAACAGTAATACAGATACATACCTAAATATTGTCAAAGAAACACGTGTGTGACAGGGACTTAAATTTGAAATCAACAGTCTAATGGAAACAATATATGTTTGAAGCTCAGAATTATCGAAAGTACTCGGAACTCATTTTAATTGCTTTTTTATCCACAGGTTTGCTTTGGATGTTTTAGTTAAAGTCTACTGGGAAACAGGACGTGGCACAGACCTAGGCTGCCCTTTATACTCACCCTGGGCTTTTTAGATATTCACTGTATTTTTTACAGTACTTATGAGAGGCTCAGAGACTGGTGAAAGTTGCATCTGTTTTTTTTGTTTTACTTGCTGCTACCGTCATGTGTAAGTTCCGACAAAGGGAATGATGTTGGTGTGTAAATGCAAAGATTTAAAAAAAAAAAACATAGTGTCACTTTCCTCACATATGTGCAGTTTTATACAGCATGAACTTATCCCAGAGGCATTGAAGTGCTGTACATGGACATCGGATAACATTACAGAAGGTCAGGCTCATATTTGCCCAGAATCACAGAATGTTGAGCTGGCGCTGGGACTCGAACCTGGTTTCCAAGTTTCAAAGTCGCTAAGGCCACAACCTCTCCCTGTTGACTGCAGTAATTGATTTCTGGCAGACAAAGGAGAACAGCAGAGACTAATTTAACTCCAGCTGCTCCATGGAGGGGGGGGGGGGGCAAAAATAAACTGAGGAGCTCCCTCGCTGTCCCTCAACAACCCCCACCACCCCAACTCTCCAGTCCTCTCCCCCGCCCAGTCCTGTGCAAAGCTAGTGCCTACTGATTCCCATCAGCAGCTCCTTGAGGCCTCTGCCACACCTGGTGAGAGCTAGGTGGCAGGCACACCTCATGCTGTTACACCTGGAGCAGCCCATTGCCATTCTGCCTCTGACAATTAGCCAGCTTGCCTGAGTTAATGTGCATCAGGTCAGACTCAGCATATCTATGGAAAGGATGTAACAAGAGCTTTTCATGTTGTGCACTTGCGGTGGAGTCAGAGACTGCCCAAGCAGGTTGGAGTGCTTAGTCCACCAAAGGCCCATCGGCTGATGCCCGATTGCCCACCCTGCCAAACCAAGCCTGTGTATCTTTCCATAGCTAGTTGCAGACAAGGAAGACACCAGTGGGAAGGAAGTGGTGGTGAACTTGCAGGGACATGCAGGAGAAGCAATGACGCCATCTTGGAGGCCTCGCTTAGGTGTTCAGTTATCTACATCGGGAGCCTTCCGTTCAGCTGTGGAGACCACGTGTGGATTCTGTGTCCAGTGGTATAACCAAGGCCATTGGAATCATGCATACTGTGGCCTTGGAGTTGTTCTCATTTGCCACACAATCCATTGTCTGCTGCATAATTTGCAGATTTTAGCAATAACCAAATTGTTTTTAACTTAAACGGCACATAAGTTATTAAAAACGTGGTGACGTGTTACCGCAAAGTTGGAGGGGGATATTCACAAGAACGTGCGCTAAACATCCCCAAAAAATGTTAACGCAACTTTACACATCGCAGTCTATCGCGGGAAAATAACCCTGTGTTAACGTGGAATTCACAACACGGCGGTACCATGCGATAGTCTCCCGAAAACGCGGCCAATGTCCGCGATACAACCACCGCGACAGAGATAAAAACACAAACCCCAACACCAAAAAACATGCGATGAGCCCATTCGCGGTGAGGAAATCAGCGATAAGCAGCGCCAGGCCTGCCATACACACACGGCAGGCGGGAAAATCACTACAAAAGTAGAAAAAACACACAAACACAAAATGACCAACACCGAAGCACCATGGAGGCAGCCGGAGCAGGCGCAGAGGACGAGCGGAACCCCACAAGCACCCCGGACGATCAGCCTGGGACCTCGGGGACAGGGAAGGGCAAGGACAAGAAGAAGAGGAAGACAAAGTTCAGTCCGCAGGAGAATAGGATCCTGGTCACGGAGGTGATAGAACACCATCAACAACTGTTCGTCACCTCCAATGTGTCATTGGGCACCAAAAATGGAATATGGCGGTCCATCGTGGACAAGGTGAATGCCGTCGGAGAGCACAAGAGGTCAATGGACGAGGTCAAAAGGCGATGGATTGACATCAAGCGCAAAACCAAGGAGAAACTCGCAGGCAACCAGAAGGCAGCAATGCAGACTGGAGGTGGGAGCCCAGCGCCACAGCTGGAGCTGGATGACATGGAGGAGCTGGTGTCGACAGTCATCAGTGTGGAGACCGTGGCAGGAGTCGGGGCACCAGACACTGCTCGACATGACACAACACAACAGCAACAGGGTGAGTAACCACCAGGTACTGGGGGTACGCGGGGAGATGGCCACAATGGCACACATGCACAATCAAGAAGAGCACAGTGCACACCAACAATGACTCTGGATCATGGCCCTGACCTACACACTGTCACAATGTACATTGCCATGCTGTCTGAATGTGAACATGTACCATGCGGCTACATACATGTGGACACATTGTAACACAGCATCTCCCCTTCACATTGCAGGGGCACCGTCAACACCTCCTGCAGAGCAGTCCCAGCCACTCTTCACTGATGACGAGGAGGACACCACCAGCATCGACACCCAAGCCCTCCAAGACATCATTGAACTCATCCGCCAATCACCTCCAGGACCAGGGCAGCCCAGCTGCATCGAGGAGACCCCACCCACTCCACAAACCACCCAGCAGGAGGCACCCACAACCCAGGCTGTCTCCCAAGACCCCCCCGAACAACACATGGCCTTCCAACGCCGTGTGTTGGTGGGCCAGAGGGAGATGGCTGAGCAGGTGCGGGTGGGGTTCGACCTCATGGCTACCAAACTTGACGCCATCCATGGGTGTCTAAGTCCCATCAGGGACCACCTCCAGTCCCTAACGGACACCCACAGGCCGCTCTATGGTCTCCAACGAGCCCTGGCTGACATCGCTGGAGTCATGACCGGAGACAAGAACACCTGTCCGCTCAGAGTGGCTCCAGCGATCTCAGCCGTGAGATGGCACACATGCGGAGGCTCATGGAGGACATGGTGCGGATGGAGGCGGAAAGGATGGCAGCCACCGCTGCACATCAGCAAAATGTAGCTGGGATCTACCATGCCCTGCATGTCCTCATCATGGCATTGCTGCCACAAGGTGTGGCGCAGATGAATGCTGCTGCCCCTACACCATCCACATCTCTGCCCCCTGGTGTGTCAGTGCCTCACAGTGCGGCAGGCATTTCCACTCCGGCACCTGATGTGTCACTGCCACACAGTGCGGCCGACAATCCACCTCTGGCCCCTGATGTGTCAGTGCCACACAGTGTCGCAGCCGGAACTGCACCACCCACAGGTGGGGCAGAGCACACATCCGAGGACGTGGATGGGCTTGAGTTCAGAAGGAGGCACTAGCATTCATGTCCGCCAACTGGCCTGTTGCCGCTTGGTGCCGCACACGGCCCCATGACCTTCCACTGACCACTGTGCTGCACTCACCTTGGACCGCGACATGGACTGCCATATCCTGTTTGGTGACCAATGACACGGCGACCAGACTGCGGACTGTACCCTTCCTCTTCCGCTGTACTTGTCATTCCCCGATGGACTCTGGCTGGCCCTCCACGGGCCCATATTGTGAAGTGGGGTTGGCATGGCCCTGTACTGCTCCAGCTGCAAAACTCCACTGGATGTGCATTAAACATTCAGAAACGCACTGCTGTGTCATGTCTTTCATCATTCATGTATGAATGTGTGGATGAATGTAGGGTCAGTGAGTCCCCCTAACGTCAATGATGCTCATGTAGTGGGATTCCAGTCACAGTGTGCTACATTGCCGATTGCGTTCCGGGTGCCGTAGACACTACAACAGGGACACATGCATTAGTCACTTCCTTGTCCGGACATGGACTGAACCACGCCCAGAGCCCCCGAGTCATTGTTGCAAGCCCTGCGCTGGTCCGGCGTACGCCAGGCCAGACCACTCCACTTACGCTCCGAGGGGGGCCACATAGCTACAAGTCGCAGGTTTACACGCTAGTGGTCTGCAGGTCGATGGTCTAGTTGTCAGCATGTCACGGCCACTCCCTGAGGGCAGGTTTGCACGCACACCACACCCATCCGGCACAGGCGTCACAGGCCATGTGACCCCGCCAATATAAGGGGCCGACAACGTCACATTCCCCACTGCCGGTGGTGACTGGATGACGGACGTTCCACGATTCTCAATCATAAAGGGCCAATGAGTTGTTGCGCACAGGGTTAGTGGCACCCGAAGCCTTGCGGCCGTCACGGGCCTACCACCACGTGGCGCTGACTGGGGTTGCACAGGGTTAGTGGTACCGAAATTGCTGAGCGGGTGTGCGGCCTGCGATGATGACGTGTGCACTGATGTGGTCTCTGCCATTGATGCCTCAGGACTCAGCGTCATGTGTGGTACCTGCTGGGCCGCGGTGCGGGTCTGCATGATGTGGAGCATGCCATGGTGGCGGAACCTGGGCCTGGAGCTTGCACGGGCACGTGGTGTGCCCACTGGTGGACACACCGTTGGCGGCAGGTGAGCAGTGGGGCCTGGGTGCGCAAGTGCGGTCAGCCAGCGCTGGCCGGCGGGAGGGGAGTGGGTGCGGCTGCATGTGTGCGCAGGGACAGACAGGCGTTGTTGCCGTGTGCAGTGAGATGGACTCTGCCATGATTGACTCTGGCCTCGATTACAGATTGCAGACCTGGTGGCTTGCAGTGTATACCGGCACGTGGTTGGAGACACAATGGTGGCAGCAGGTGAGCAGTGGTGCCTGGGTGCGCGGGCGGCAGTGTCCCTCCTTCTCCCTCTCTCTCTCTCTCCCTTCCTTTCCTTCTCTCTCTCTCTCTCTCTCCCTTCCTTTCCTTCTCTCTCTCTCTCTCTCTCTCTCCCTTCCTTTCCTTCTCTCTCTCTCTCTCTCTCTCCCTTTCCTTCTCTCTCTCTCTCTCTCCCTTCCTTTCCTTCTCTCTCTCTCTCTCTCTCTCCCTTCCTTTCCTTCTCTCTCTCTCTCTCTCTCTCTCTCCCGTCCTTTCCTTCTCTCTCTCTCTCTCTCCCTTCCTTTCCTTCGCTCTCTTTCTCTCTCTGCCTTTCTTTCCTTCTCTGTTTCTCTGTGTCTCGCTCCTTTGATGTGCGCATGACACACGTTCTGGTTTTGTGCTTTATTTTCCAGGCTGTGACATCAAGATTGTCCCGGACGGACCCGACAGGAGTCTTCCGCATTGGTGTTTTGTGTTGTTTTCAATAAAGTTTTTGGTTGTTACTTCAATGATGAGTGACTGTTTCTCGTTCTTCTGACCACACATGTGTTTCTTGTTGTCATTGTGCGACATCATGCGCTTTTTGTGACTCTTGTGTCGTGCACGGTATGTGTTTGTCCTGAGGAGGGGTGGAGGGGGGGGGGCCTGGGAGTGGTGGCGGTGGGTGTTGTGGCCCTCATGGGTCTCCGAGCTGCATGATCATTGTCTCCATGGCATCTGTGGGTCTTCAGGTGTGGCTCTTGGCTGGGCTCCCTTTCATGCTGTGGGTAGTCGTCCTGCTTAACACCAGCAGAAGGCAGGTGTTAAATCCCTGCTGCTACCGCGGCTTATCGCCTGTTTTTGGTTCGCATCGCAGATATGGCAGTTCGTTGTGAAAGTGGTGTAGTGGTGTTTTCGTGTGTTTTTGCACGAGAACGCCTACTCTGCATCTCATTAGGGTTAGTTGGTGGTGTCACCCGTGGAGGTAAATTTTGCGGCAGTTATCGCGGGAATACTTGCGTTGTCTGCAGTTTGCACCCGCTTGTGAATGGGGCGTTAAATCTATCTCCACTTTTGATGCGTTAAGGTGGCGATAACTTGGCGATAAGTCCTTGTGAATATCCCCCGAAGTCTCTTTGCAAAGGTTGACTGGTCACCTTGCTGTAGCAGAGTGTTAAACTGCTAGTATTGAGGTCGTATTTTTGCCTGAACAGTATTAACATGTTAAACCGGGGTGGGGGGGCACTTTAATATAAGAAAATCTAACAAAATGTCTTGCAAGCGACAGTGCATGTGCTGCATCAGGTGAGACGTAAAAATGACACACTAATAAAGTGATACAATCACAAAATGCAATACTTTTCAATGCATAATTTTTTTCTTGCCATATAATTTAGACAGCTCTGCTGCATCGTGTGGTTGTCCCCTGTCTCGTAATTCCAGGGGCCTTTAGAGCACTTCTTTCTCTCCATACTTCTTGTTTTAATTACAAGCACATTGTCCTGAAGGTCACACTTGAAGGGCTGTGGGAAAGCGGCTTACACTTTCCAACATGGCAGCCACGCTGCGCCATGTGAAGGATGAATTCAAATAGCGGTTGATCGTTGGTTGACCATTCCATCCTAATGCCGGTAGTTGACCATGCTAAGAAGGCTTTTGAAGATGGCAGGATGCGTTAAACATGGGGCTCCTTCCCGCCAGTTACAATACTCTTTTACAATGAGGAACTACTTCGTATTTACCCAAATGAGATCCCACAATGCGCTTACTGCATCGAGGATCCAATCCCGCCTCCTCCCCGCACATCACCATGTAACACTCGGCTTATATAGGTCTACACATGCCAACATTTTAGAAGAGGGAAATGGGAGATTTAAAAAAAAAATAATAATCAGGAGAGTGTATTTCCCCCATTGACTTCTATTGAAGCAGAGGCTATTTCAGGCGGGACGCGGCCACAATAAAGCAATGTTTTACTTTAAAAATTGGGAGTCTCCCTCCTGAGTCGGGTCTTTTGGCATGTATGGAGGTCCCATCAGTTCTAAGCATGTCTTAGAACCCTTGGCGCACTGTAGTGCAAGTAAGGAAACCTCCCCCGCCCCTGGTACCTTCTTGGGTATCAAAACGCACCGTTGATTGGGGCTCAGTGGCCCCCTCAATTCTCTGGACCCTGTGCCACTGCTCCTGTGGCACCAGTGATAGTTAGGCCCCTGCTTCAAGCTGATGGGACCCTCACTTCCACCTCTTCTCGCTCACTATCCTCTCTCAGCGGGCTCTTTCACACTTACTATACCCTGTTATGTTAAACCCATTACTTGCTCGTCTGTTCTAAGGTCTCTCTCTCGTTCCTGCTTACTACAGGGGAGGGCAGGTGGCCGATGGTCAGTTTGTGTATTACAGGGAGGGGCTGGTCAATAGGGTCCATTGCTAGGCAATGCTCATAACATCATGGGGAAGGGAGCTCAGGTGCCGTAGGGGGTTTGGGGGAATTTCTTGTGCCTAGCAGATGTGCATACATATTCCCCTGACCACCAAGATCTCTTCAAGGTCTTTAGGGCAGGGATCAAGAGACAGCAACATCCAGGTGCCATATCCGTACGCCAGGGCATAAGTCCTAAAGTCCCAAAAAAAAGTGGGGGGAATAATCAAGTTAGGCAGTATGCAAGTGACATCACGGCATGTGACATCACACCGCATGACATCATGGAACATGACATCGCATCACAGGAAGTGGCATCACAGCCCAGGACCTCACAGGAAGTGACATCAGATCTTAAAACTTCACTCATATGTGTAGCAGGTCTATCATGAGTACATTTCAGAGCATCACAGTATTTAAAAAATTCGACACAAAAAGTGACACAAACCCCAATGCATAATCTGGACCTCAGTGAATGTATTTTTTTTTAACTCTGCCACAAAGAAATTGGCAACTAGGAGAAATGCAGCAGTGAATCTGTTCGACTTAGTTGGTTGCAAAGTCTGCATTTTAAAATATCTTATGGGGTTAAAGCACCTGCTGCAGAGATCTTATGTGTGCCTATTAAATGTCAGGGAATAACAACAATGGTAAGTTAACTCTGGAGGTTAATGCACTTGCTGCAGAGATCTGTGTTTTGTTTAATCCCAGTTTTGACTCAGAGTAGCATACAGGGTTAATATGTCTCCTGCAAAGCACATTGTGTCACACGCAGAGGACAGATTTTTAGGTCTCGCCTGGCGTTGCAGCGCAAAGCGCTGCTCGCTGGGCAAGAGATTTTGTAGGAGAGTAGATTTGAGAAGGGGACTTGAAGCCCCGCCCCTCATTTTCATTGGCTGGCGTCACCGTTTATGCTCAACGGTGGCCTGCCATTGGAAATTAGGGGTTTTTGGTGACGCCCTTTCGCCTTTTTGTCCGGCCGATCCGGACTGGGTCCTCTGCTTTGCGGCTGTCGCAAAGCACTTTCTTATCTTTATGGGGCCATTAGAAACACATGGCCCCATAAAGACAAGAGATCGATGCTTGTTCTTTAAAGTGTTTCTCTGCCGAGTAAATTGCCTCTCGTTCTCCTCCAGTGCTAAATGCTTCCTGCTTTTGTAAGGCCTCTGTTGGTCACTGGAATAATTATCGTGAGAGGAAGCCGCAGCCACTTAGCCTCTAACATTGCCTTTTCAAAGAATTGCACTTGGTACAATAGGGTTCTGTACAAATGTGCCTTATTAAAAATATTTCTGATGGAAACCGTAAATAAGCATTTACGTGCTGTTATGGCTTCAGTATTACCATGGATGGAGGGCTATAAAAAATACTTTGGTGATCTCGTCGACTCTTTTCATCTTTCTCTTACTATATGAGCTGTAGCCAGATACACCAGTAAGTTATGGCCTCTGAAGCGGAGATGAGATTAATTAATGTATCTGTTGAAATGAAAAAATACAGGAAAACAGGTAACAATGGCACTCATAGATTGTTTTGAGAGGCTATTCAGAAAAGTTCGAAAACGTCATGAAAAAAATGAAAATGGAGATGCAAGGCGATATCACAGAAATATTCAAAGGTTCCTAGGAAAAAAGAGGTGCCACAAAAAGTTTGCGGTTGATAAAAAATATAAATTGAGGTTAGCAGTTATAATGAAAGAAGACACATTGGCGCTGCCGCGAGCAACACTTTGTACATAGTGCCCACCAAAACAGTCACGCGCGGGAACATGGCCCCCGGTGGAGTCAGCTCAGATAGGGAAACCGTTTTATTTGGTGATCGGCAGTTTTATCTCACAAATATTTTTCTGCAAAATATAGAGTGCTATCTTTTTTCAAAACAGGTTGCCTTTAAGATATTTTTTTTTTAAAAGAGGGGTGCATTGTACTGTGCTCTGGACTAATGGTATTTACAACAGAATGCACTTTTTACTGGGTATTGAAACTGTGTTATAGTGCAAAAGAGTTACACAATAGCGGCTTTGTAGTACAGCTTTTTCGGCACTGGAAGTAATTGAAACTAGAATCCAGGCAAGCCCGCCAAAATCTTATGTGGTGCCGACACGTGAGCCATAGATGCGAAATGATCATAATAACAAGAACTATTGAAACCACTTATCTCTTTTGAGAAGAAAGCCCTATGCTCAGCGTTTTCTACAGACTTCAAACGTCATCACTTGTTCAGAAAGAAACTTGTAATCTAATTCCCAACTTCTTTTTGCCACCCCACCTACAAAGATGGCTTGAGTCTCACTTCTCGGGCTCCAAGTATGAAATGACTTGCAGTTGTGAATAACAATCTATTGGCTCTCACTTCTTTTAGGAGTTCCTTTTGAACTTCCTTTCCCTTTAAGTGTTCATCCTGTGGTTTTAGTTGCTGTTTGTCAGCGGTTCCTAATTCCTAGAGGCGTTTAGGATTGAATGTTGTGCTTTACAAATATATTTCCGTTCCATTCCTGTTACACATAAAACAGGATTTTATAAGAGCTACCTTGGCATTTTTAACAATGAAGCCACTATTAATATCCCAATCTGAAGTATTCCCTGCAGTATGCACAGAGCAGTTACACAGGGCCATCTTCAGTGAATTTGCTAACCCTGCGTGCAAGTCTGGTTGTGCAAATCGACTGAATACCTGGCTCTGTTTCCACGAGTATGCCTCTGTTCTGAACCAGAGTTTAAAAAAAAAAATATTTCTTTATTGATAGTTTGAGTAGCAACAGGATTGACAGCAGTAAGTACATTCGTCAGGTTAAGTAATACAACGATAATGTATACTACATGTCCGCCTAGGAATTTCGCTGCATACATTATACATAGATCACTGACTGCACTGCATTATTCGTGTATACAGGTCTTTGCAACAATTGAATCACGTTGTTATTATTAAACATTTCGAAGATCAATCCAAAAACAGATTCAAGTGTGAAGGAAACAATCGTGTGACTGCTAGAAGCTGTAATGTAGTGTATCTAACGGGCTACGGAGAGGAGGAGGCCGATTAATCAGGGTCGTTAATCAGTTTCATCATCGCTGTAGATGTGGGTCGGGCAGGGCCAGGGCTGTCGCCTCTCTGGTCCTTGCATGTGATCAGTTTCATCATCGCTGTAGATGTGGGTGGGCGAGAGTATGATCCAGGGTGTGGGTCGGGCAGGGCCAGGGCTGTCGCCTCTCTGGTCCTTGCATGTGATCAGTTTCATCATCGCTGTAGATGTGGGTGGGCGAGAGTATGATCCAGGGTGTGGGTCGGGCAGGGCCAGGGCTGTCGCCTCTCTGGTCCTTGCATGTGATCAGTTTCACGTGTACGCTCACGAAGAGGTTCTTTCATATCTAAAATCCACCACCCCCAGATATCTCTGCCAATTAGGGGGGTGAGGTGTAACCGGTCGGCTTGTCCCAGCAACATGCCACCATAATGCCAGCGCACAGGTCCGAGAACCATAACTGTTCTGGACCAGAGCTAACAAACATCTCTTAAGAATCAATGCAATACCTTAGATTTCTGACTGTTCCTGTACACAAAGGGAGCTTCAGCCACATCCACTGGAGAGTGTGGCAGATCTTTACATGCATCTGAACCAAGTTTGAGGTGGGATTTTCTTAATGAGGCTAAGGAGATGCATCCGTAACGAGATGTCCAATGCTGCACCAATAACTAGTGATTTCACTGGCCACTGCACCAGCTACATCAATGAGAGCAAAAGCCCTGAGGCTATATTGTTATTTAGGTGGTCTGTGGCAGAAGATCAGGCAGTTTGCAAAGGTAAACATTCCAGGCCATACTGGAACTATACAACTTTTATATACAGCTTCGGGATTGCCATAGGTTGGGGTAAGAATGGGTACAAATGTTCAGAGAGGTAGCCTCTTCTGCACTTACGCTGCCTTGACATTAGTGAGCCCTGTCTTTGGGAACTTAGCCAGGTAGGGTGGATAGTCGCTCTGGCAGATCGAGGTTTGGACTTTCCCCTGTGTCAAAAACTGCAGTGTGTGCTATGGTAAGAGGGTGGTGGGTGGAGATCACTGGGAAGTGGAAAAGAAATGTGGCAGGTGTTCAGGCAGAACTTGTAGGAGAAGTCTGGAGATTAACACTTCATGGTTCACCTAGCCTGCAACCAAGCAGCTAACACCATAGCGCGTGCATCAAACCTACCTGCATCCTTTACATTCATGTTCACAATCTATATGCATCACCCCTGACATGGCACAGTAGCTAATAATTAGAACGTGGGTTTGATCCATTGAGGCTCAGTAGAATTGGAGCAGATGCTCGTAATCCCATATTTCACAGTAACGTGGTGTGGTTGCCTGTGGTAGGGAATTCAAATTGTTTGGTGCCTTCCTTGATCAGGCTTGAAATGGCAGTGAGGCAGGCTCTAAAGTTAAAGTGCTCTGGGTGGACTCAAGGATTCCTACGCGAGGCTTGAATTCAGACTCAGATGCTATTTGACAAGGTAGGTTAGAGTGGGAACACGAAATAAAATAAATATAACCTTAAGAATTGACTGAATGGTAATGAATTAAAGAATATAGTGTGATATTACATTAATGAGTGAGAGGTATGACTTGGCCTGTGACCAGGATAGGAGGTTTGCGAGAGTTTAAGCTATTAGTATTATAAATGACAATGCCTTTTATTTATGTTTTAAAACCCAAAACATAAACAAAAGGCATTGTCATTTACAATGCCAATAGCTCAAACTCGCGTGAATGCGAGACCGATTGCATTGCAAATGCTTGTTATTCTATGTAGATGGGTAGGTGGGTTACTGCTTTTAACACAGAGATCCTTTAGTTACTTGCAGTTCATAAATTGTAATCTACAGCACAGTGAGCTATGAAGGAGATGTGACCCCTAAACCTTGTAACCCTCACTGTCTTATGTAACACACCTTTTACGTTAATTTACACACATATGATTTATTGTCAATGTAGAATGTGTGTGTTTGATGTAAAGTGCTCCGGCACCTGGGATTGTGATGAGTAGCGATATAAAAGAAATAAAACAAAATAGCGGTATTAAATTGTTATTTGTGTAAATACGGGGACAGACCAACACATCTGACATTCTTACAGTGTATACATATCTCTTATATAGAGGGATGGAACACAGTCAAAACCATGCCTCTCTTAAGTACCTGTGAAGTGATAAGATGTGCGCCTTTGTTTCTCCTTTACTGCATTTGCAGCTCGGTGTGAGGTTCCAGATAGCTCCCTGCCAGGATACTCAATCAAGAGTTGTCCCAGTGTCTGAAAATTACACTGGGACTAGTTTAACATATTTCTGTGGAGCCCAACTTCTTGGTAGGGGAGACAGCCTCCACTCATTGAAACGAGTGGGTAGACGCTGTCTACCCACGTGTACCCTCTACTTGTGACCTGCCGTACGGGTTTAAAGCCCTATGCATCATAGCCGTAGCTACCATTAGCTCCAAGGGCCTGTTGAACTATGAAAATTGCTGTATTGTACTACCCCAAGAGCAGTTAAAGAGGGTATTTTCCTTCCATGCACCAGGGCCCATGGCATCTTTCCTTTGCTAATGCCGTGGCCCAGCTGTCACCAACCACCAGCCACCCCGTACTCTGGGTGCTGTGACGTCAGATGTGCCCCGAACCAGCTGGTGGGACATCAAACAAACATGGAGCGCCTCCCGCAGGCTTAAAGGCTGTGGTGTCCACTAAGGGAAAGCCACAGGGTGGCTGTGCACCCTAGCTGTATGTATCGTCCCCACAGTTCCAGGAAGTGGACACCCAAGAACATGAGATGTGTCCAGTTTAATCTTTGTGCCTTAGGGTGTAATAGATTTCAATGAAAAACAAATTCATAGAATTTCAGTTCCGAGAAACCATTTTACTAAAATAGTTTTATGGGAATTGTTGAGATAAATGTCATTTCAAATTGGTAGCAACCAGTTCTTAGAATCTTTTTGGGTGTAGCAGGACAGCGCAGCTCCCGCCTGACCTTATGTGATCAATAGAAAAAGAGCTTTAACAAACACCACTGAGAGAGGGGCTCTGGTTCCGCCCACATTTTGGTTACCTTGAGTACAGCATTTGATTAGGCAGATGTTTTGTACTTTCACTGTAAAAGAGTGCTAGCATTGCTGTTTTGGCCATGTACAGCAGGCCTCAGTTAGATAATGATCAAGCCTATAGGCCTGATCTGTTTGCAATGAAAAGTTTCGACAAACGCAATAGGCCTGACTTTTTTGATGACTGGTATTTTTTAGTTGAATCTCACAGAATACCAAAGTACCAAAGCTGCCAGAAGGACAAAATAAAATGATAATAACGTGAGTTATTATCATTTTATTTTCCCTTTATTTCACTCCTAAAAAGCAGTGGGGCGACGCTCCTCCGCCTTAGCGGAGGGTCCGCCACTGTAAGAAGGTGAATACAGAAAGGATGGTTGGGCTAGAGAAGGGTGTGGTGAGTTCAGGTAAAAGGGGGGGGGCTGTTCTCACTGGAAGGAAAGAAGAGCTAGGTGAAGAGAATGAGGGCTTGTGAGTAGGAGGGAAAGGTCAGAAGGCATAAAAGAGGGAGAAGGGAGCAGAGGAAGAAGGCTTGAAAGGAAAGCTGGGGCGATGGGGGGACACTGCAGGAGCTGCTTAGCAGGGGGGAAGAAGAGAAGGAATATTCAGCGGAAAGGAGTGCTTTAAGGTGACCTGGGAGAGTTGATCCAAGGTCACAACACTCGGTTCAGGTAGAGCTCTGCTTGCCACAGAATCTTTTTCTTTGCATTCTGGGACTTGTAGTCCTGATTTTAAGAGAAGATAAACGGGACTAAAGGTCAAAGGACGGCAAAGCATAAAACTTGAGGGGAATTAATTACTCGCTCAGAGACTTTAGAGACTTGAGATTGGCGCTTGGAGCGTCTGAATGGACACTAATGGCAGCTCTGTTCATGGCTGTGAGTACCTGAGCCTTAAATGGAGAGAAGTAGGCATTGCACAGTACACCTGCATGTGAGAGGTTTGCTAACCTTCTGTAGACTCCTTGGGTAGTGCCCACAGTCTGAACTTCTAAACAGCAGTTCTTGATACCTGAAACACCCACCCAGGCTCATGAGAGCACAGCCACCCTTGGGGAGTCCCCAGCTCTAGCCCAAAGTGGCCACGTGAGTAGATAACTGTCCTGTTTTCCTACAGTGGTTTTATAGGGCGCAATGCCCAGTTTTCAACAGCCCCTTCAGAGGTGGGCAGTGAGAGGTCAAGACGTACAAGCAAGGTCCCACTGGGACAGGAAATAGACTCAGGCACCAAAATAAAAGTGCCCCCCATGAGTGAATCATATGTGTAAAAAAGTGTCCCTTGTTTGCAAATTGGGGCAGTTTTGAACTTGTAAGAACACCCTGCATAAGTGTGTTGCAAGGCATGGAAGACAGCATGGATTTGAGCTTGATACAGGCAATGTTTGTTTCAATATAAGGGAAACCAACAGTAAAAACCGTCCCAGCAGACTATAAAACAGGCTCACAGACAGGCAAAAAAATGTGATGATGTTGTACAGCATCACCAAAAAGCATTGGCAAAGCCAGTGCGTCCCAACAGTAAGACCAATTGGTTTTGCCGATGCTTGTTAATAAATTGGTCTGCCTGACAGGTCCGCTTGCAAAACCCACACCTAAAAAGATAACAAACACAAAGGTAGCGAAAGAGCGCAAGAAAGACATGGAGAGAGCGGAGAGGAAAGGAAAATGGTGTGAAAAATCGAGAATAACTACGTGAAAATAGAGAAATAAAAGGAGACAGTGAGAGCGAGGGGAAGAAAGTTTCAGAATGATGAAGGAGGTGAGAAAGAGAAGAAGAAAAAGAGAGAGAGAGAGGGATCGAGAGAGAGAGAGAGAAAGGTTTCTAAGCTAAGGCAAATAGGAAATGTGTTGGAACAGAGATTGGGAGTGAAGAAATGGGAGGGGGGCAGGTGTAAATATTACTGTGACTGAGCTGGAAAATTCTGGCCTTCCTAAACTGCAGAAAGGCAGCTAGCTTCCGCGCCTGCGGCGAGTACAGGAGCGGTTAATTTGAGCAGACTTCCCCCCCCACCCCCAGTGAAGGAGGGTGCTCCAAGGCTGTGCTGCTTCGTGGACAGAAACACGGCAGGCATTCACACATTGCTGGGCAGGGCAGTAAAAGTGATGGAGAAAAGAAAGATGGAAAGGAATTCAAAATAAACAAAAAAGAGATTAATGTGGAAGGCCAGAGAAGGCAGGGTGGGCTAGAACGAACGTGTAAAAGAGCCAAGGGATAGTGAAGACGTAAATGAAAGAGTAAGAAAAACAGAAGGAAGTAAGAGTGACAATGAAAGAGTAAGAAAGAAACAAGAAATAGCAAACAGAAAATTAGCTGAAATGAATTGTGGGCCAGGAACACCCCGATCTTAGGGGTATATTTAATAAAATGTCTTGCAACTGTCTTGCTGCGTTGCGTGAGAGGGAGAGAGCAGGGCAGTGCCATATCTATAGACATAATGTCTCTATCCTCGTCTCCCCTTAGCGCCGCCACACAATCAGACTGTACCCATAGAGATATGGCACTCTCCTCGTCTGCCACTAGTACCGCCGCACAATCAGGATGTACTCATAGATATATGGCACTCTCCTCGTCTGCCACTAGTGCCGCCGCACAATCAGACTGTACCCATAGAGATATGGCACTCTCCTCGTCTGCCACTTGTGCCGCCGCACAATCAGACTGTACCCATAGAGATATGGCACTCTCCTCGTCTGCCGCTAGTGCCGCCGCACAATCAGACTGTACCCATAGAGATATGGCACTTTCCTAGTCTCTAAAGCAAACACAAGGAGACGATGGACAGAGCGCTGAAACTTTTCAGACACTCACCCCCAGTCACAGATCTGGGTTGAATCCATCATCGTTTTTTAGCTCACTTCACCACCCCAGTTCAGACCCAGCCATATGCAAATCAGTCTTGACCCTGTACCTCATGGGAATAGTCCAGACCGAACTGCCAAGCCAGGTCTTCCCTGGACCGGAAACAAGCATCCTGGGACCGGTTTCGGGGTAGCACCCCTCTTCAGCCAGGCTAGCTTGAATCCAGTGGCAAAGTAAGCAAGGGACCCACGTCTGGGCATACCCTGCCAACTTAGGGCGAACAAAGCAAACACAAGGAGACGATGGACGGAGCGCTGAAACTTTTCAGACACGCACCCCCCGTCACAGATCTGGGTTGAATCCATCATCGTTCTTTAGCTCACTTCGCCACCGCAGTTCAGACCCAGCCATATGCAAATCAGTCTTGACCCTGTGCCTCATGAGAACAGTCCAGACCGAACTGCCAAGCCAGGTCTTCTCTGGACCGGAAACAAGCATCCTGGGACCTGTTTCGGGGTAACACTCCTCTTCAGCCAGGCTAGCTTGAATCCAGTGGCAAAGTGAGCAGGGGACCCACGTCTGGACATACCCTGCCAACTTAGGGCAAACGAAGCAAACACAAGGAGACGATGGACGGAGCGCTGAAACTTTTCAGACACTCACCCCCAGTCACAGATCTGGGTTGAATCCATCATCGTTCTTTAGCTTACTTCGCCACCCCAGTTCAGACCCAGCCATATGCAAATCAGTCTTGACCCTGTACCTCATGGGAATAGTCCAGATCGAACTGCCAAGCCAGGTCTTCTCTGGACCGGAAACAAGCATCCTGGGTCCGGTTTCGGGGTAACACTCCTCTTCAGCCAGGCTAGCTTGAATCCAGTGGCAAAGTGAGCAGGGGACCCACGTCTGGGCATACCCTGCCAACTTAGGTCGAACAAAGCAAACACAAGGAGACGATGGCCGGAGCGCACTTTTCAGACACTCACCATCAGTCACAGATCTGGGTTGAATCCTTCATCGTTCTTTAGCTCACTTCGCCACCCCAGTTCAGACCCAGCCATATGCAAATCAGTCTTGACCCTGTGCCTCATGGGAACAGTCCAGACCGAACTGCCAAGCCTGGTCATCTCTGGATCGGAAACAAGCATCCTGGGACCGGTTTTGGGGTAACACCCCTCTTCTGCCAGGCTAGCTTGAATCCAGTGGCAAAGTGAGCAAGGGACCCACGTCTGGGCATACCCTGCCAACTTAGTGTAGGAGAGTAGGATCTGCTTCACATGGGTACCCCCACTTTTTGCTGATGCTTCACTGGTTTTCGACATTAGTCTGGCTGGGGCCCTGCTATTCAGAACCCCAGCCTAGCTGTTTCCTCTTTAAAAGGGTCTCCATGTGCCTTAGGCACATCACTGATTGGGATCTGGAGTGCCCTTATAAGTCCCTAGTATATGGTATACTATGTACCAAGGGCATAGGTACCTCAGAGGCCTGCCAGGGGCTGCAGCATATATTATGCCACCCCTGGAAGGCCATCCAAACTGACACCACAGGTCTGCTACTGCTGCCTGGGTAAGGTGGTGCATGCACCCCTTACTGTGGTATAGGTTACCTATATCACTAAATGCATACACACATATAAACCTATAAGTCACTCCTAAGGCAGGCCTTATCAATCCTAAAGGCAGAGTGCATGGTTCCTATGTGAGAGGGTGCCCCTGCATGAGCAGGGCCCCTCTGCAGCGTTCGGAGACCATCTCTGATGCTGTTTGTAGTGCAGCCTGACCATATACTCTTAAGCGCATTATATCCTCGCGGTAAAATGCTAACTTTGGAATGGCTGCACCTAAACATGTCGTGTTTGGTGTCAAACATCTTGGAATACTACCCACCCCGCCAATCCTGGCAGCGGGGGTAGCATTCCACCCTTCTAGAGGGAAAGGCATGTTAACTCTGACGAGTCCGGTAACTTCTTTCCAGAGCCCTGGCATCACAAAATGGATGCTGCTGCCACAGACACGAGTCTGGCCTCCTGCTGCTGGACGAAACTCCGGCAGGGGAGGCCTGGACAATAGGTTTCCTGTCCCAGGGAGGTGTGACCACCTCCCCAGACAGGACAATGTGTATTGGGGCTGGGCGGGAGCACTTTCGGGTGCTTTGAAGTCCTGCACTGGGGGCACATTTGGTGTCCCTGTGCATACCCCAGTTCAAACCGGATCAGGGGCTCGCAGCCCCTGCTTTGGCGCGAACTGGACAAAGGGAAAGGGGTGTAGCCACCCCTCTGCCCTGACCCACCCATAGGTGGGGCCACAGAGTAGTCCATCCCCTATTTTTAGAATAAAGGTAGGAACCCAGTCCTTAGGACTTTAGATTATACCTGGACGAAACTCTGAAACTGAATCCTGGACCTTCGACGCTCTACTCACGATTAGAGGACTGAAGAATCTCCCTTGGGGTCAAGGAGTGACTCCCCTGCTTGGCAGGCACCAAAGAAGCATCTGTCCGGTTCGCATTACTGAAGCTCCCGTCGGACGCCGAAGTCATCGCATCACCAGAGGTGGATTCTCAGACTTCCCCGAGGCTACCCTGAGTCCCCAGCAAAGCTGAGGCCCGTGGCTATCGTGGGTGACTTGAGACCGTGACCCCTGGACACCGAGCACACTTGCAAGTGCACCATCTTCTGGGTCTCCCAAGAAGTCGTGCTTTGGGCTCCGAGTAGCCCTAGCCTCCAGCACCACCTGCACCGAAGATCACTGGCCCCCACTCCACGAGTGTCCTGTAAGCCAGCTCCACATGCGGCGTCACGAGGCTCCTTCGCGGTCGCTAGCCCGTTGGCTAGTAGCCCTTAACGAAGGCCAATCTTTTCTTTACTTGGAATCCTGGTTGCTCCAGGCCTGCCCTCACTTACCTTCGCTGGGTGAGTTCCCCAGACCTTGCTGGTCTGCACCATCGACGATCTACATCTTACTCAAGACTTGCCGTTGCCAAGGCTTGTTGGGTCCAATCCGGTCGCCTACACCTCAGCACTCGACAGACATCGAGCACCAGCCCGAATCCTGCTCCTGGTCACCGACAACACCTCCCGGACCTCGTGGCTGAAGAGTCAAGACGACCGTCAACGCACCTGAAGCACTCGACATCGGTGGGCATCTGTCCATCGCCTTCCTGGTCACTGGCTGGTGACCCAGACTCTGTCCCCTCTGCTTTCAGGTTCACCAGAACTCCGATCCACTCTTGGATCCACCCGGACACTTTTCTCTTGGCCGCCAGCAGCACTTTGCAGCAGATCGCCATTCGAAACGACGACGAAACCCGACCCCGAAAGGCACCTATGCACCCGGCTTCCCTGGGTGAGGTAACACGAGTACTCCGGTGCTCCCGTGGGTAGAGACTCTTCAAAGTCCTAGATCTCAAAGGGTTTTGTCCTAGTCCTCTTTTAAGTGTCCCTTTCCTCTATTTTCCCGATCCCGACTTTCTCCATAGAAGTTAACGGCCTATCGCGGTTGTGTATTTACACTGCACGCGTCTCCCGTGGGTCCCCTGTGTCACTACCTTGGGTGGTTCCTTGTGGTCCAAGCACTTCTAGAGGCTCTAGGCCTAGTGTCTAGTTCAGTCGTGGTTCGCATACCACTTTATTGGTATATGGTTTGGTACGCCCCTAGGGCCCAAATGTGTATTTGTGCTATTACTGTGATTTAAGATCTTATAACCTATGTACTTCGAACTCTAGCCTCATAAAGAGACTAGAGGGGTGTTTAGTAATAAATACATATATTTTGAATATATACCTGGTGTGGTGCTCTTTCATTTGGTCACTCAAGAGATTATAGACTGGTAAAACAAGCTGCTTTACATTCCTTCAAGACTTAGCCTGAAGGCTGCTCTCCATAGCTACCACTAGGATAGCTTTCAATAAGGTTGTCTTTAACCTACCTACCATAAGAGTCGATTTGGACTGGTGCAAGGTGCCCACTATAATTAGTGGACAGCATATGCCAGGCCAACTTCTCACATTGGTGTGCAGCGTGTGGGATTCCAGCTTGCTATTGTTTTACCAGATAATCTCAATTGAATTGATCAACTGAAAACCACTAAAGGTACCTAAGGTACATATAATTTAAGCTTAGAATAACAGTAAGTTCTACTGAACTTAGAGTTGTGTGTTAAGGGATAGCACAACCCTTTCTACAACTCAAGAGAGTTTAGTAGGCCACACTAGAGTAGGTAGTGCATACACCACACCACACTAGTAATGTCTTTAAAAGCAGGATCCAAAGATTCCTTGCAGGAAGCCATTGAGCTTCCACCCTCCAAGTATGATACACTCCCATTCTTGGAATTGAGAGCTTTGTGTAACGTGAGGAAATTAAGGACAGGCCAAAGTCCCACCACCCAACACCTCCAGGAGTTGTTGGTGGCTTATGATCTTAGTAAGTCCTCAGAGACTGAAGGGGTAGGAGCAGAGGGTGGGCCAGCAGATGAGGAAGGGGCCAGGGGTACCACTACCCCCAGCCCCCCTCTGAAACTGACCAGGAGGGTGACAATGACCCTGACCTGGAAAACCCAATCCCTTCTGGGGAAGATGAAGATGAGGATCTAGAAAACCACACCTTTGTCCCCCCAGGAAGGATTATGAGTGTGCTCAGAAAGTCTAGGTCTCCTTCTCAGGAGTCTAACCACTCTGGCACCTCCATAGGGAGCTCTGTTTCTTCTCACAGGAGGGAATCCTCTCATGAGAGAAGAAAGAGACTGGTCCAGTATGAGGAAACTCAACTGGAGATCAGGAAGAAGCAATTGGCTTTAGATAGAGAATCCCTAGATCTCCTTAGAGAGAGAAGAAAGTTGGGACTAGAGTCCCATGGTGGCAGCCATGTCCCTAGAGATAGGGAAAGGTCCTATGACCATAGGAACCTGAGCAAGATTGTCCCTCCCTACCAGAGTGGGGATGATATCCACAAATGGGTAACTGCTTTAGAGAGGGCCTGTAAAGTACAGAAGGTCCCTCAGGAGCAGTGGGCAGCAATCTTGTGGCTCTCCTTTGCTGACAAAGGTAGAGACAAGCTCCTCACTGTTAGAGAGGAGGATGCTGACAATTACAAGGTCTTGAAGAGTGCTCTTATTGATGGGTTTGGCCTAACCACTGAACAGTACAGGTTGAAGTTCAGAGACACCCAAAAAGCACAGACTCAAGACTGGGTAGACTATGTGGATTGTTCTGCCAAGGCTCTGGAAGGCTGGTTGATGGGCAGTAAGGTGTGTGACTTCTCAGGATTGTATAATCTGATAATGAGGGAGCAGATTCTTAATAACTGTCAAAATCAGCTGTTGCATCAATACCTGGTTGACTCTGATCTGACCTCTCCCCAAGAATTGGGAAAGAAGGCAGACAAATGGGTCAGAACCAGGGTGAAGCAGAAGGTACAGAACCAAGGTGGGGAAACCAAGAAGCAAGATGCTAAGAACTCTGACAAGGGTGGGGAGAAGGGTAAAGATCAAAAGTCTTCATCAGGCCCCCAAAAATCTTCTTCTGGTGGGGATTCCCAGTCTACCAAGGGTAAAGGCCAAAGAAAACCATGGTGCAAGGTCTGTAAGCAAAAGACCCACTGGACCAGTGATTGCACCAAGT
The DNA here is from genome assembly GCA_963921515.1 of Calotriton arnoldi. NCBI lineage: Eukaryota > Metazoa > Chordata > Amphibia > Caudata > Salamandridae > Calotriton > Calotriton arnoldi. Next base: position 2,272,660 of record CAWUFW010001618.1, read on the forward strand.
CCAAAGACTCCAGTCCAGCACCCACCAATGCCCCTAAGGCACCTGTTCCCCCTAGTACAGTTGGTGGAAGTGCTCCAACAAAGGGTTTAGTAGGGTTCACCCTGGGAACTGAGTTGGGCTCTGACTTAGTCAGAGAACTGACTCAGGCTGTGTTAGTCTGTGATGGAGGCATGGATGTGACCTCCACTGTGAGTCCCAGTAATCTGGGCAAGTACAGACAACAGCCTTTAATCAATGGACGTGAGGCTTTGGCATTTAGGGACACAGGGGCAAGTGTCACAATGGTGACACAAGACCTTGTGCTACCTGGGCAAGTTATGCTTGGTGAGATGTACCAAGTGACCAATGCTAGCAATGTCAGAACAGACCATACTCTGGCAGTTGTTAACTTCTCCTGGGGAGGGGTAACTGGCCTTAAGAAGGTTGTGGTAAGTGCAAACCTACCAGTCGAATGCTTGCTTGGCAATGACTTAGAGACTTCTGCTTGGGCAGAAGTGGAGCTCAGGACCCATGCAGAAATGCTGGGGATCCCTGCAGATGTGTTTGCTGTGACCAGGTCACAAGCCAAAATGTCTAGCACTGAACAGGCCTTGGATTCTGGAAGAATGGACCAAGTGCCTTCCAAGAGGAGGAGTAGTAGGGTTAAGGCAGTGCCTTCCCCCTTGGCTCAGGAGGAAGATCAGTCCCTTGAGGGGGATGATCTCAGCCCTGAAGAAGGAACTGTCCCAGAGGAACTTGAACCTGAACAGGTTGAGTTCTTGGGGACAGGGGGACCTTCTAGGGCAGATCTGAGCCAGGAGCAGCAGAGCTGCCCCTCCCTTGATCCCCTCAGACAGCAAGCTGCTGCTGAGGCTGCTGGGAAAGCTAGTGGTCCCCATACAGTGTATTGGGATGATGGACTCCTGTACTCAGAGAGTAGAGACCCCAAGCCTGGTGCTACCAGGAGGTTGGTAATACCTTTGAAGTTCAGGGGCTTCCCATTGACCCTAGCCCATGATATTCCCTTAGCAGGACACCTGGGCCAGAACAAGACTTGGGACAGAATTGTCCCTCACTTTCACTGGCCCCACATGTCTGAAGACAGTAAGGAGTTTTGTCGCTCCTGTGTAACCTGCGAAGCCAGTGGCAAAGCAGGTGGCACTACAAAGGCCCCCCTGATACCACTACCTGTGGTGGGGGTGCCCTTTGAAAGGGTAGGTATTGACATTGTTGGTCCCATGGATCCCCAAACAGCCTCTGGGCACAGGTTTATCCTGGTGGTAGTGGATCATGCCACCAGGTACCCAGAAGCTATTCCCCTCAGGACCACTACAGCACCTGTGGTGGCAAGGGCCCTCCTGGGAATCTTCTCAAGAGTGGGCTTTCCTAAGGAGGTAGTATCAGACAGGGGTGCTAACTTCATGTCTGGGTACTTGAAAGCAATGTGGAAGGAGTGTGGAGTGACTTATAAGTTCACCACACCCTATCACCCACAATGCAATGGTTTAGTTGAGAGATTCAACAAAACCTTGAAGGGCATGATTAAAGGGCTCCCAGAAAAGCTTAGGCGTAGATGGGACATACTCTTGCCCTGCCTTTTATTCGCATATAGGGAGGTGCCTCAGAAGGGGGTTGGTTACAGCCCTTTTGAACTTCTGTTTGGCCACCCTGTGAGGGGTCCACTGTGCTTGGTGAAGGAAGGATGGGAGTTACCTCTCAAGCCCCCAAAGCAAGATATAGTGGACTATGTACTTGGTCTCCGCTCCAGGATGGCTGAGTACATGAAAAAGGCAACCAAAAACCTTGAGGCTAGCCAGGAACTTCAGAAGGCCTGGCATGACCAAAGAGCTGTTCTGACTGTTTACCAGCCAGGACAGAAGGTGTGGGTGTTGGAGCCAGTGGCCCCAGCCGCTCTCCAAGACAAATGGAGTGGACCCCACACTATTGTTGAGCAGAAGGGTGAGGTCACTTACTTAGTGGACCTGGGAACACCCAGGAGTCCCCAAAGGGTTCTCCATGTCAACAGACTAAAGCCATATGTGGACAGGGCAGACATGGGCTTGCTCATGGCTACTGATGAAGGGCAGGAGGAAGAGAGTGACCCACTCCCTGACCTGCTCTCACAGAACCCTGACGATGGGTCAGTTGATGGTGTAGCCTTGGCAGGCAGCCTCACTGCCCAGCAACAAACTGATTGCAGACAAGTTCTCAATCAGTTTAGACATATGTTTTCACTGACACCCAGTCAGACCACCTGGTGCACTCATGAAGTGGACACTGGGGACAGTCTGCCTATTAAAAACAAGATTTATAGGCAACCTGACCATGTCAGGGACTGTATCAGGACTGAAGTCCAGAAAATGTTGGAATTGGGAGTAATTGAGCCCTCAGATAGCCCTTGGGCTAGCCCAGTAGTCCTAGTACCGAAACCTCACACCAGTGGTGGGAAAAGAGAGATGAGGTTTTGTGTAGACTACAGGGGTCTCAATGCAGTCACTAGGACTGATGCCCATCCAATACCCAGGGCAGATGAGCTCATAGATACTTTGGCCTCTGCCAAATATCTCAGCACATTTGACCTAACAGCTGGCTACTGGCAGATCAGACTAGCTGATACTGCAAAGCCCAAGACAGCATTTTCAACCCCTAGTGGGCATTATCAATTTGTGGTAATGCCCTTTGGTCTGAAAAATGCACCTGCCACTTTCCAGAGGTTGGTGAACACAGTTCTCACAGGACTGGAAGCCTATAGTGCAGCTTATCTAGATGATATTGCTGTCTTTAGCTCCACCTGGGAGGATCACCTGGTCCACCTCAGGAATGTTTTACAGGCCCTGCAAAAGGCAGGCCTGACTATCAAGGCCACTAAGTGCCAGATAGGGCAGAGTCAGGTTGTGTACCTGGGCCACCTTGTGGGTGGAGGCCAGGTTCAACCTTTGCAGAGCAAGATCCAGACCATCATGGACTGGACTACTCCCACTACCCAGACTCAAGTAAGAGCCTTCTTAGGCCTGACTGGGTACTATAGGAGATTTGTCAAGGGGTATGGATCAATAGTGACACCCTTGAATGACTTAACTTCTAAGAAAATGCCCAAAAAGGTTCAGTGGACAGTTAGCTGTCAAAAGGCATTTGATGACCTCAAGCAGGCCATGTGCACTGCTCCAATTCTGCAGAGTCCTGATTACTCCAAGAAGTTCATTGTTCAAACTGATGCATCTGAATTGGGGGTAGGGGCTGTGCTGTCACAATTGAATGAAGAAGGTCAGGATCAGCCAGTAGCTTTTATTAGCAGAAGGCTGACCCCTAGAGAGAAACGTTGGTCAGCCATAGAGAGGGAGGCCTTTGCTGTGGTCTGGGCTCTGAAGAAGTTGAGGCCATACTTGTTTGGTACACACTTCCTGGTTCAGACAGACCATAAGCCCCTCTTATGGCTAAAACAAATGAAGGGTGAAAACCCCAAACTGCTTAGGTGGTCCATTTCACTACAGGGGATGGACTTTACAGTGGAACATAGGCCTGGGAGTAACCATGCGAATGCAGATGGACTCTCTAGGTATTTCCACTTAGAACATGAAGACTTAACTGGGCAAGGTTAGTTTAATGTCCCTACGTTTGGGGGGTTGTGTAGGAGAGTAGGATCTGCTTCACATGGGTACCCCCACTTTTTGCTGATGCTTCACTGGTTTTCGACATTAGTCTGGCTGGGGCCCTGCTATTCAGAACCCCAGCCTAGCTGTTTCCTCTTTAAAAGGGTCTCCATGTGCCTTAGGCACATCACTGATTGGGATCTGGAGTGCCCTTATAAGTCCCTAGTATATGGTATACTATGTACCAAGGGCATAGGTACCTCAGAGGCCTGCCAGGGGCTGCAGCATATATTATGCCACCCCTGGAAGGCCATCCAAACTGACACCACAGGTCTGCTACTGCAGCCTGGGTAAGGTGGTGCATGCACCCCTTACTGTGGTATAGGTTACCTATATCACTAAATGCATACACACATATAAACCTATAAGTCACTCCTAAGGCAGGCCTTATCAATCCTAAAGGCAGAGTGCATGGTTCCTATGTGAGAGGGTGCCCCTGCATGAGCAGGGCCCCTCTGCAGCGTTCGGAGACCATCTCTGATGCTGTTTGTAGTGCAGCCTGACCATATACTCTTAAGCGCATTATATCCTCGCGGTAAAATGCTAACTTTGGAATGGCTGCACCTAAACATGTCGTGTTTGGTGTCAAACATCTTGGAATACTACCCCCCCGCCAATCCTGGCGGCGGGGGTAGCATTCCACCCTTCTAGAGGGAAAGGCATGTTAACTCTGACGAGTCCGGTAACTTCTTTCCAGAGCCCTGGCATCACAAAATGGATGCTGCTGCCACAGACACGAGTCTGGCCTCCTGCTGCTGGACGAAACTCCGGCAGGGGAGGCCTGGACAATAGGTTTCCTGTCCCAGGGAGGTGTGACCACCTCCCCAGACAGGACAATGTGTATTGGGGCTGGGCGGGAGCACTTTCGGGTGCTGTGAAGTCCTGCACTGGGGGCACATTTGGTGTCCCTGTGCATACCCCAGTTCAAACCGGATCAGGGGCTCGCAGCCCCTGCTTTGGCGCGAACTGGACAAAGGGAAAGGGGTGTAGCCACCCCTCTGCCCTGACCCACCCATAGGTGGGGCCACAGAGTAGTCCATCCCCTATTTTTAGAATAAAGGTAGGAACCCAGTCCTTAGGACTTTAGATTATACCTGGACGAAACTCTGAAACTGAATCCTGGACCTTCGACGCTCTACTCACGATTAGAGGACTGAAGAATCTCCCTTGGGGTCAAGGAGTGACTCCCCTGCTTGGCAGGCACCAAAGAAGCATCTGTCCGGTTCGCATTACTGAAGCTCCCGTCGGACGCCGAAGTCATCGCATCACCAGAGGTGGATTCTTAGACTTCCCCGAGGCTACCCTGAGTCCCCAGCAAAGCTGAGGCCCGTGGCTATCGTGGGTGACTTGAGACCGTGACCCCTGGACACCGAGCACACTTGCAAGTGCACCATCTTCTGGGTCTCCCAAGAAGTCGTGCTTTGGGCTCCGAGTAGCCCTAGCCTCCAGCACCACCTGCACCGAAGATCACTGGCTCCCACTCCACGAGTGTCCTGTAAGCCAGCTCCACGTGCGGCGTCACGAGGCTCCTTCGCGGTCGCTAGCCCGTTGGCTAGTAGCCCTTAACGAAGGCCAATCTTTTCTTTACTTGGCATCCTGGTTGCTCCAGGCCTGCCCTCACTTACCTTCGCTGGGTGAGTTCCCCAGACCTTGCTGGTCTGCACCATCGACGATCTACATCTTACTCGAGACTTGCCGTTGCCAAGGCTTGTTGGGTCCAATCCAGTCGCCGACACCTCAGCACTCGACAGACATTGAGCACCAGCCCGAATCCTGCTCCTGGTCGCCGACAACGCCTCCCGGACCTCGTGGCTGAAGAGTCAAGACGACCATCAACGCACCTGAAGCACTCAACATCGGTGGGCATCTGTCCATCGCCTTCCTGGTCACTGGCTAGTGACCCAGACTCTGTCCCCTCTGCTTTCAGGTTCACCAGAACTCCGATCCACTCTTGGATCCACCCGGACACTTTTCTCTTGGCCGCCAGCAGCACTTTGCAGCAGATCGCCATTCGAAACGACGACGAAACCCGACCCCGAAAGGCACCTATGCACCCGGCTTCCCTGGGTGAGGTAACACGAGTACTCCGGTGCTCCCGTGGGTAGAGACTCTTCAAAGTCCTAGATCTCAAAGGGTTTTGTCCTAGTCCTCTTTTAAGTGTCCCTTTCCTCTATTTTCCCGATCCCGACTTTCTCCATAGAAGTTAACGGCGTATCGCGGTTGTGTATTTACACTGCACGCGTCTCCCGTGGGTCCCCTGTGTCACTACCTTGGGTGGTTCCTTGTGGTCCAAGCACTTCTAGAGGCTCTAGGCCTAGTGTCTAGTTCAGTCGTGGTTCGCATACCACTTTATTGGTATATGGTTCGGTACGCCCCTAGGGCCCAAACGTGTATTTGTGCTATTACTGTGATTTAAGATCTTATAACCTATGTACTTCAAACTCTAGCCTCATAAAGAGACTAGAGGGGTGTGTTTAGTAATAAATACATATATTTTGAATATATACCTGGTGTGGTGCTCTTTCATTTGGTCACTCAAGAGATTATAGACTGGTAAAACAAGCTGCTTTACATTCCTTCAAGACTTAGCCTGAAGGCTGCTCTCCATAGCTACCACTAGGATAGCTTTCAATAAGGTTGTCTTTAACCTACCTACCATAAGAGTCGATTTGGACTGGTGCAAGGTGCCCACTATAATTAGTGGACAGCATATGCCAGGCCAACTTCTCACACTTAGGGCAAACAAAGCAAATACAAGGAGACAATGGACGGAGCGCTGATACTTTTGAGACACTCAGACACTCACCCCCAGTCACAGATCTGGGTTGAATCCATCATCGTTCTTTAGCTCACTTCGCCACCACAGTTCAGACCCAGCCACATGCAAATCAGTCTTGACCCTGTGCCTCATGGGAGCAGTCCAGACCGAACTGCCACGCCAGGTCTTCTCTGGACCGGAAACAAGCATCCTGGGACCGGTTTCGGGGTAACACCCCTCTTCAGCCAGGCTAGCTTGAATCCAGTGGCAAAGTGAGCAAGGGACCCACGTCTGGGCATACCCTGCCAACTTAGGGGGAACAAAGCAAACACAAGGAGACGATGGACGGAGTTCTGAAACTTTTCAGACACTCACCCCCAGTCACAGATTTGGGATGAATCCATCATCGTTCTTTAGCTCACTTCGCCAACCCAGTTCAGACCCAGCCATATGCAAATCAGTCTTGACCCTGTGCCTCATGGGAACAGTCTAGACCAAACTGCCAAGCCAGGTCTTCTCTGGAATGGACACAAGTATCTGGGGACCGGCTTCTATGCCCAGACATGGGTCCCTTGCTCACTTTGCCACTGGATTCAAGCTAGCCAGGCTGATGAAGAGTGTTACTCCGAAACTGGTCTCAGGATGTTTGTTTCTGGTTCAGGGAAGACCTGTCTTGGCAGTTCGGGCTGGACTGTTCCTATGAGGCTCAGGGTCAAGACTGATTTGCATATAGCTGGGTCTTAACTGAGGTGGCGAAGTGAGCTAAAAAATGATGATGGATTGAACCCACATCTGTGACTGGGGGTGAGTGTCTGAAATGTTTCAGCGCTCCGTCCATCATCTCCCTGTGTTTACTCTCCTAGTCTCTCCCTAGCGCCGTGTTGGACTGTAAATGCATCTAGCCGACTCCTTCTAGCATTGTGCGAGTTAAGTTAGCATTTGCGGCGCTGCTTTGTCTTTAGCCGCCATTTTGTACTGTGATCGAAAGTAAGTTTCTGTCTCATTAACTGTCTGCCTCAGCGAAAAGCTGCTTTGAGTTACTTCTTCTTATCGTATTCAAGGTTGAATCCTAATGCACTAATGAATAGCTTCTACTGTTTTCGCATGCCTTTCCTCTACCGTAGCCCTTCTCCCACACTAGAGAGCGTTGAGGCTGAACAAGACAACCTTGAAAATGTGATAACATGTACCCGTTCTGCAGGTGGTAGGTCATCCTTCTGTACCTCCTTTGTTGATCAGTGCCCGAGCTGGAAAATTCCAGTCTGGGCGGGTCTTTAGCGGTGTTGGAAATGCATATTATGTTTTACCAAGTGTTCTGAAGTCAGTCCCCACGGAAGCATCTAAGGATGCTAGTCTGACTGGACTCCGCTTGAGCGCAATTAATTAATTAATTAATTAATAACTTGGTTTGTATTCTCTACTGTTTCACCGACTCTTCATTTCTTGTGGAAGGGTGAGAGGTGGTCGCGAGTGACCCGGGTGGCCCAATTTGGGTCACTTCCTTCAGTTGGCGCCCGAACAGGGACTCCATAGGGCTGACCCATCTTCGCCCGCGGATGGGTGGAGAGGACAGGGCCACGTAGGGTCGTATGGGCGGATCGGGGATCCCTGCATGATAGAGCCTAGTACTCGCAGCTACCCCGTCTGTCTGATCGGGCGGTGCCTCGCCCAGCGGTCATCCTGGCTGGGGTCCTGAAAGGCGAAACCCTTGGATCTGACCGTTTGGTCCGAAGAGTCGGCAGTGGAGAATAACTTTGTTCGACCTGTGTGCACCAGGTGAGTTTGACTTGATTCTTGGTGAATATGGCGCCATTTTGAATAATCTTGGGTAAGGGCTGAAGACCATTTCTTGGCTTGCTTGAACTTGGTAGGTCTGCGGAACGTTCAGATACAGAGTGTTTGCGGGACACTCTGCCAGGCAACCTAATGGATTTGGCTTATTCTTGAAAATGCCTGGGGCTTGAGCCTGTCTCTTTGGTGCAGTCTGAGGACTGACTCTTGGTTTCCTTTGTTTGATGCGGCTAATGTGTTTTTTATTAAGATGCCTTGTGTGAGCAAATTGTGGTGTTTGGGGTGCCTTTGTTGTTCTGCTGAGGCTCGACTGGAGGAAAGACAACCTGCACCTCCGCAAGGCACCCCGAACTTTGAAATGTATGTTAAACACGGCATTGGCCCTATTATGTTTAGTACACTATTGCACAAATATACACGGGACAATGCCGAGCTGCAGTGGCCACTAACAGGTACCTTTGATGAACAAAAACTGAATTTCCTGCAGGATAAATTATTTGCAAAACGAAGTAGACAGTCGATGTTTGATTCTCTTCAGGTAAAGCTAGCTAGGCAAAGGCGCATGAGAGCAGAAAAAGAGGCCCGGAGAGGGAAGATGCAGACAGTGACTCAGAGAGCAGTAGCGTATGATAGAGAGAAAGTAGAAAAAGGTATAGAGTGTGCTGATAGAAAGTTTTGATTGCAATGTGACAAATCTTATGTCGCCAGAGAGGAAGGCGATACATTCGTGGAGGAGCTGTTAGATGGTCGACCTCCACCTCCCTATGCCCCGCAGAGAATATATCCTGCTGTCCCGATGCCTCAGTCTTCCGCCCCTCCTGCTTCCACCTCTGGTTCTTCTGCTCTTGCCCTGCCTGCTTCGGCTACGGCACCTCCTGCTCTTTCTCTAGCTTCACATGCCGCGGATGCAGTGACTGCAAGTCTCCCCGCTACGCCTATTGTTTCCACTTATGCTCTTTCACCATCCCTCACACCCTCAACACAGCCATTAATAACTTTAGTGCCTGCCCCTTCATCTATTGTGTCTTCCTCAAATGTCTCTTCCCTGACATTGCTGAGTATTGGGACGCCGGTGCGTGGACCGGACAAAGGGAATTGGGCAGCAGCTCGAGAATGAATGGGGTAGGTGTTGATTCGATCTGATGTGGGGAATGAGGAGAAAAAGATGGTGGCTGATCAGGCCGCACAGTGGGCTCGGAATCCAATTTACAGCGTGGAGGATGTGTGGAGTGTGGTGAAAGACTATGAGCCGTTTGTGCAGCAGCATGCCCTCAAGCATATGTCGGCCACACTAATAGGATTGTGGGAACAGTGTTTCAATAGTGTCACACCTCAGAAAATTTATGACATCTGGGACTGTGTATATGCTGCCGACATGGCTCCGGGTCTGGTGGCTTAGTGGACTAATGCATCCACTGCAGGGGCCTGTGTTCGACCTCATGGTCACAGGTTCAAATCCCGGCAGGTCCACTCAACCTTTCATCCATTTGAGGTCGATAAAATGAGTACCATTGAGTTGGGTAACAATAAACATCTGTTATTCAGCGCCTTGAGACCCATGGGTGATAAGCGCGCTTTACAAATACAAGTGTTATGTTATGTTAATGACGTTTTCAGTAATGCTGCCACACTGATTGGTTATTGAGGTAGGTTACAACAGAAAACACCAACGACGGTGTCCCAGTTTCCGATGAGGGAAGTTCACCCTATTTTTCACCCTGAGATACCGGAGCTGCGTAATCAGCATGATGCCGTTATCAGACAGCAAGTAGAGGCCCACTTTCAAGAACAATGGGTTTACGCTCCATGGAAAAGTAGTGAGGTTTTAGCTCTTAGTAGTCAGTTGCCAGACCCTAGGAAAAATCCGCCTGCATATTACAAAGACTTGACAGAGGCCGCCTCGTCAACCGTGATGACATTGGCAGATATTGAGATGTTTTTTGGTTTGTTGGTACCGGTGGATATTTGGAGACAGGTGCATACACAGGACCACGTTGTGGAGTTGGGTGGCACTTGGGATGAGATCAGGGTATGGGATAAAGAGAGGAAGCCTAGTGAGAAGCCTAGGGCTGAGATACTAGCTTTGCCGAGTTGTATGCAGCTAACCACTAAAGATGTGCATGAACCCTTGCCCTGGAAGCCTGAATGTCAGCAAGCTTTTGAGCAATTAAAAGTTGTGCTTTGCTCTGCACCTGTGCTTGGCACCCCAGATTATGCTAAGCCATTCGTGTTGTATGTACACGAAACGGCTGGTTGTTCGCTCTCTGTTTTAACACAAACCTTTGGCGGTAAGCAGAGGCCGTGTGCTTTATTTTTCCGCTTTGCTGGATAACGTCGCGAGAGCCCTCCCAAGCTGTCTAAGAGCGGTCGTGGCTGTGGCCGTCTCTATCCGGCAATCGGCGGGGCTCGTCCTTGATACTGATCTCACAGTTATGGTACCCCATGCTGTGGACACACTTTAGAACAAAACAAAGACACAGCACCTTACCAGTGCACGTCTGACTTGCTATGAACTGACCCTCTTTTCACTACTTGTCACAATTGAAAGATGTGCCACTCTGAACCCAGCCACATTACTACCCCTCCCTTCTGAAAGTGAGGTCAGAGATATACATGATTGTATTTTCCGAACAGAAGAAGAGACAAAGGGACGGGTTGACCTGACTGATATTCCCTTATCTGACCCACAAGGGGAACTATATGTTGATGGCTCTTGTTTTAAACTACCAGATGGCACCACCACTGCAGCGTACGCTATTACTACGCTGCGTAATGTAGTTGAGACATCACAGGTTCTTTATCAATCGGCCCAAGCTGCAGAACTAGTTGCTCTCCTTTGAGCTCTGGGTGGAGAGGGGATTTTTGACCTCACATGGGTTAAAAACCAAGAACGGCCCACTGATACATAGGCTTTTGTCAGCTCTGACACTTCCCAAAAAGCTAGCAAAAGTGAAGTGCAATGCCCACAAGGCAATTACTGATGATGTGGGGAGGGGAAATGTGTTTGCAGATCAGACAGCTAAGGAGACAGCCAGATCTAAGATGAAAAGAATGTTTGTGGCAGGTCCTGCTAGATGGGTACCCGACGGTGCGATGTTCGAAGATACATTGGAGAACGTTAAAGAGATCCAAAGCAAGGCAACAATTGAGGAGTTAGCAATATGGCAGGAGAGAACAGGAAGGGTGTTAGACTGATAAGTCGGAGAAGCAGAGATGGATGTTACCAGATGCATATGTACTCCCTGTAGTCACAATGGCGCACGTTCCAGCTCACATTAGTGCAAAGGGAATATGTAAGTTGTAGGACCCTGTATGGCAGAACGATAACATCCCTAGGTTGCATATCAAGCAGAAATTCCACGCAGCAAGCCATCCCCAATCAGCAGGTTTGGTTGAGAAGTACAATGGTACTCTCAAGCTGAAGTTGGCAAATATCAAAGAAAGCACAGGATTGCAGTGGCCAGATGCCTTACCCCTAGCCCTGTTGTCCACAAGGGCGACAGCCCACTCTAGAACAGGATTGTCACCATACGAGGTCGTTTTCGGCTGCCCGACAAATGTCTGGGGCGTCCCATGACCCGTTAGTTTTTCACAGATAGATTTCCCTTTGCTTGTGGACTACTTGTGCGAGTTGACTAAAAATTTGCGTTCTATTCACCAACAGATTCACGAGGCTCTACCGCCAATACCTGAGGGGCCAGGTCACGATCTTCAACCCGACGATTACATCCTGGTGAGGAACTACCAGAGGAAGGGGAGTTTGGAGCCACGCTGGAAAGGACCTCACGTCCTCCTCGCCACCCGGATGGCAGTGAAGGTGGACGGCCGGAAACATTGGATCCATTCATCCCACTGCCGGAGAGTCCCGTTACCCCTCCCCTACGACCAGTGGGTCCTGGGCGGCGTGGGGGACCATGAGACAGAGAAGGTACCACGCTTCATCCCTTTTTCTAATGTGCGACTGACATGGGTGCAAAAGGAGGAGGAAAACGATGCTGTCTTGAATGAGGCGGCACCCCCAGAAGTAAGGGCTGCCCAGGATCCTCCTCCATCTGGTCCACAGGAGCTTGAGTCTCAGTCCCTTGGCCCCTCTGAATTTAAGATCCTTTTCTGTGACGACACAGTGCCCGGAGTGGCGAGGTACAATTTACACCCCCGACGGAGGGACAGTGCACCAAAGGAAAAGTCAGATTAGTAGGGATGGTTGCATGGATGAAGAATAGGGTGCATGTACCCTACCTGGGGTACCAACGATAGATCAGGGAAAGGGAGATTGGTGCATTGTCCGAGACACTGGACAGAATAAGTTGAGGGTGTCTTCCCAGGAGGGAGGGTGCCCTATCCAGAGCGACGTGGATTTCTTCAGAAAGGGCTGCGATCGTGCAGCTCCACCGAGAAGTGCTCAATGGCATCACCCTAGATGAACAATAGGAGTCTGCCAGCGAGGCTCTGAAGGACGCTGGGTTTTGTGCCTCTCTTCTTTGTTTTATCTTCGTTGGCTCCATTGTATGACCTTTCCTCTGGTAGTCCGATTTTTAAAAAAAAAACATGTACCCATATGGCCGCCTAATTATGGATGAAGAACAGCCCTTAGCAGCCACACGTTTTGAGCAAAGTGGTCCTGGTTGGTCTAGCTGGTCTACTAAAAGCAAGATAGTCTTTGTAGTAATTGTTCTGATCCTCTTAATAACTGCATTCGGAATTATGTGGTTTCTTGAAGAGAAATATTCTGTGCATTCTTTGATTGGTACTACTCCTGTTCCCCCTGAGCATGTATTTGTCACTTCTGCCCCTCATAAGGAGAGACACAGACAAACGTACGTTGACAATGTTTTCTTACGGATGCTCCATCAGGCGCACCATACCTCTAATGTTACTGATTGCTGGGTTTGCGGCTTGCTCCCTTCTGTGATGCATAAAAATGATTTATTGATGTCCCTACCCTTCTCTTATTTAGGGAGCTGTGAGGCATGGTTCCAACTGTTTACCATGGTGTATATCCATTTCCATGCTGATGCAATGAATATGACGTATGCCGATTATGAGACTGTGTTAGAATATATCCGTGTACACCAGGGGTTTTACTCGAGGAGAACAAGGGGCCCCTGATTCTTTGCATCCAAATGCTTGTATGAATATTTACGAAGTCAAAAAGAATGTAACGTGGCTCCAAAATGAAATGATGGATTTTCAAGATTTTAATGTCACTGAATACTTTGGTCCTTTCAGACGCGTAATATTACTCAGGACGAAGCAATGCCAGTGCCAATAGTTAATATGACAGCTAGTTTCTGTGTCCAAGGTTTTGGGAGTGTTAAAGTGGGAAGGAGTATTTGCAGTTATACTTATGACTTGAGCACGACCAATAGCCCACCTTTACTTCCACCCCATAATGTGTATTGTGTTTGTGGGTCCCAGGCTTATATATGGCTTCCCGGGGGTGGTCTGGCATATGTTATGTCTCTTTCCTCCTACCCCCAGTATATATAGCACCGTCCAATTACCATAGGGACCATCGATTACAGCGTAGGGGAGTCAGTCTATCCCAAGTTAGAAGGGTTATCAACACAGAAGACATAGATCATACAGACACTACTCTGCAGCAGTTTACTGATGCTATGAAGGGTATTCTGCCCTTCTGGGGTCCTCTGTCCAATAGCCTTAACATTCGCCGACTCACAAGGGTTGTGGGGGGAGTTATTAACACCACGGCAGGAATACTGACTGTAAGAGGGATGGGCGGAAACAGAATCTAGGAGGCTTAAGTGGTTTGTCAATGATGTTGTTTATTCAGAGTCTATGGCGAATTAAACGTCCTCTGTGCAAGTTCTTGTTGGTTGATGGCCGTCCCTCGGTGCATCTTCTCTGTGATCCTGGCCGGGGTTGTTCTCGCAGTCCACCGACCCCCCAGGAAGCTCGAGGAAAGAGATAAGAGAGGACGGTAAGTACTCTGCCTGCCTCGCTCTTTTTGTATAGCCAAGGGCTGGAGACCGTCACCACACCCTGTGCAAGAAAACGTGGTCAGGAAATGTCAGGGAGCATCCACCATGAGCCGCCTCTACCTAGCCGTTGTGAGACATCTTCCTTTTGACTCCAATGAGCCAGTGTTATGGGAAGGGGAGGTGAGGGGATAGAACACCAAGCGGAGAGTGGTAAAGACGTTACTGAACCTAAGGCCGTGCTCAAAACTCCTCACACAAGTGCCCTGTACGTGTCCCCCCCGTTTTTAACCGACCCGTTCCTTCCCACCCGTCCTCCCCACTCCCTCGTACTCCCACCCTACTCCCGCTTCACTACGAGTCCTAGGCTCGCATACGGTTTCACTCACCGTCCTTGCCGCAACTCTCCTGAGTTACGGCGGCATGCACGTCCTTCCTGAAGGGGGGACTCCACCACTCCTCCGACCACTCCTCTTCTTCCTCCGCGTCGTTTGTGACTGTCCCGGACTCCTAGCCTCCGTTCAGCGTCCTCTCCGACTCCGTCTCCTCGGTCCCTTGCGACTCCTCCTCCTTCCGCCTTCCGGGTTCCTTGACGACGTCATGCACCTCTTCCTGCTCCGCCTTATCATCTGGCCGCCCCCATCCTGATTGGTTGTTGGACCTTGGCGCGCTTCCTGGTTCCTGTGGGAAAGAGGTCCCGAACCAAAAGTTATCTGGCTCCTCAACTGATTGGACTCTGTCCCAGGGGATTCCGACTACCGTTCCAGGTAAGGGGGTGGTTCCCATAGGTCCATGAACAGGTTCCTTCCGACATCCCCTTTCCCTAACATCCTTGTTTACGAGGAGAGGCTCAAGCGGGTATCTAGACAGGAAGTCCGCATTGGTTTGTGCCCTTCCTTTGCGGTGTGCAACGGTGAATCGGAACGGTTGCAACGCCAGGAACCAACGTAAAATCCTGTCATTGTGTCCCTTGTTACGTGCAAGCCATTCGAGGGGTGCATGGTCAGTGAATAACATAAATTCACGACCGTCCAGATAATACTTGAGGGATTCCACAGCCCATTTGATGGCTAAAGCCTCTTTTCGATTACTGCGTAGTTTCTTTCTCTTGGGTAGAGCTTGCGGCTTATATACATTACTGGTCTCTCCTGTCCCTGCACATCGTTTTGTGACAGGACAGCTCCTAGGCCGTATTCTGAGGCATCCGTCTGTAGTATAAATGGTTTGGTGTAGTCGGGACTGAGCAGCACAGGATTAGTTATCAGGGTCCTTTTTAGACTAAGGAACGCCTGTTGTACAGGGGTTGATGGTTTTTTGAGTTCCACTTCTGTTTTTATATCTTTTCTAAGGAGGTCGGTTAGGGGGGCTGCTATCTGTGAGAAGGAGGGTATGAACCTCCTGTAATATCCTAGGATCCCAAGAAACGCCCGCAGGTCCTTTTTTGTGTGTGGGAATGCTAGTCGTGATATTGCGGCAACCTTTTCCTCTTGCGGCTTGATATATCCCTCTCCTAACAGATACCCCAGATATTTGACCGAGCGTCCTGCTAGATGGCTTTTGGCGGGATTGATGGTCAAACCTCCTCTTTAGGGCTTGGATTACCTTGCATAAATAGGCCACATGTTGCTCCCACGAGTCGCTATAAATAATGATGTCATCAATGTATGCCGCTGCGAAGTCCTCGCAGGGTTTCAGTATGTGGTTCATTAGCCTCTGAAAGGTGGCAGGGGCTCCGTGCAAACCAAATGGCAGTACGAGGAAGTGATATAGACCCCCGGGCGTAGAGAAAGCCGTTTTTTCTCTGTCCTTCTCACGGAGAGGCACCTGCCAATAGCCTTTGCATAGGTCCAGGGTGCTGATATATTGGGCTTTGCCTAATTTTTCTACCATTTCGTCAACCCTGGGTAAGGGGTAAGCATCGAAATGGGATATTTTATTGATCTCTCTAAAGTCTATGCAGAATCTGATTGATCCATCAGGCTTGGGTACTATAACAATAGGAGAACTCCACTCACTGTGTGAGGGTTCGATGATCCCCATGTGTAACATCTGTTGTATCTCTTTTCCTATGGCCCCTCTTCGGGACTCGGGTAGCCTATAAGGACGTAGCCGTACCTTTTTTCCGGGGGTTGTATGGATCTCATGTTGTACCAGCGTGGTTTTCCCTGGGCTCCTAGAAAACACCTCCTGTAAAGGGGACAGTTTTGTACAAAGGTCCTGTCTAAGGATTGGCTGCAATTCACAGTCGATACTCTGATGACACAAGGGGGTTGTTTCTTCCGCTATGCCTACCAAAGAAGGCCTATCACCGTACCACTTTTTGAGCAGATTCACATGGTATATCTGTGTTTTCTTTTTGTTATGAGGAACTAGTTCTAGGCGGTACGTAACAGGGGTTACCTTGTCTGTTATTTTGAAGGGGCCCTGCCACTGCCCTATTAATTTATGGTCCGAACTAGGCATCATTAACAAGACCATGTCACCTACACTCAGGGTTCTCTCTGTGGTTTTTTTATCGTATTGTTTCTTCTGGGACTCCTGTGCTTGCTCCACATGGGTCCTCACAATATTTCTAATGTGGGCTAGATGGGACTTTAAATTCCACACATATTCAGGGAGAGGCTTGCCCCCGTTCTCTTCCTCCTCCCACTCCTCCTTCGTCATATCCAACAAAGTACGGGGCTGTCTCCCATATAAAAGCTCAAAAGGAGAATACCCAGTACTTTTTTGTTGTTGACATCTTATGGCAAAGAGGGCCAGAGGCATCATGTCCTCCCATTTACGTGATTCCAAGTCCAATAATTTTTTCAGAGTGGTCTTAAGGGTGGCGTTGTACCTCTCTACGAGGCCATCTGTTTGGGGATGGTAGGCAGCTGTGCGGATCTGTTTTATCCGTAGGTGTTGACACACCTGTTTCATGATTCGGGAGACAAAAGGTGTTCCCTGATCTGTGATAATCTCTTTGGGGAATCCCACCCTCGAAAAGAAAGCAATCATGGCTCTTGCTATTGGGTTGTATTGGGTTGACGTAACGCTATCGCTTCTGGGAACCGTGTGGCATAGTCAACAATAACTAGAACATATCGACACCCGCTACGAGAGGGCAACAGGGGGCTGATGAGATCCATCCCCACCCGGGAAAAGGGCTCCTCAATAACGGGAAGGGGCCTTAAGGGTACTGGTGGGCGTTTGTATCTACTGTTTTTTTGGCAAGTAGGGCACTCTTGACAGTACTTCCTCACTTGGTGGTAAATACCAGGCCAATAGAAGCGGGCAAGGATGGTTTTCTCGGTTTTCTCCTCCCCAAAGTGACCCCCTAGGAGGTGGCTGTGGGCAAGAAAGAGGATCTTCTCCCTGAATCCCCCCGGTACCAACAGCTGGGGCTTTTGGTCTCTCCCCCTTTTCGATACAACTCTTTTATCTTTAGGAACTGGGGACCTACGTGTTGGTCGTCCTCTACGTCTACTGCCTTGCTCCAGGCTTCCCTCAGTGTAGGGTCTTCTCTCTGCGCTATACGGAACTGTTGATCGTGTTCCCAAAGGCATTCATCTGTGGTTCTTGTTAGAGATATTTGTGTCCATTCTCGTTTGTCTTTTCGTTTCTGTCCTTTGCTTTTCTTCTGTTTAGTCGGAGGCCACTCTTGGTCTGTGAGAAAAGCAAATGGTGCGGTTTCTCTCCATTCATCCTCACTGGTCTTGGTCTTTTGTAGCAGGTCTTCCATATATGGGTAGTCCTGCCCCAGGACTAGGGGTTCAGGCAATTTGGGGATGAGACCCATATTGAGTGTTATCGGTTCAACTGCGGGGTCATGTTGCACGGCCACTTCAGTGGTTTGATATGGTTTTTGGTCCCCGTGTACACAGAGAATGTTTACTATTCCTTGGGTGTCTTGTACCCCTCCGGGGATGGCTTGTGGTTGCATGACGCTTTGTAGACACCCTGTGTCTATTAGGGCCTCCCTGGGCTCTCCGTTGACAGACACCTGATGATGATAAGGGAGGGACCTTCGGTCTCCCGTTCTACATAGATATGATCGAGTCAGCCCCACCTCCATCGGTTCTTCCTTTTGTGGACATACTCTGGCGATATGTCCGTACATTCCGCAATGAAAACACTGGGGACCCTGTGGGAATGAAGGCCTTGGGATGTCAGGTAGGGGTCCAGGTAGGAGTGTGACGGTCTCCGGTTTTCTGGACGGAGGGGGCCTAACCATCCTGGGGGGTACCCCTCTGTCGTAGTGTCTCCATGGGGCATCCTCTCTCCCTTTTTGACTGTCCTGGGCCCTACTGAAGGCACTTGCTATTTCCACCGCTCTGTCTAGGGTAAGCTGTGTGTGCTGTCGAACCCATTTTTGGATGGGTGGGTGTAAGGACGACAAGTATTGCTCTAAGTATACCTTTTCCATTATCTCATCCTTGGTGGCACTGGCGGGTTGTAGCCAACGGTCTGCCAAGTCTCGCACTCTGTAGTACAATGCTCTCGGGGTTTCTTGGGGTCCCTCGCGAATCTGCCGCAGACGGGTCCTATAGGTTTCAGTGTCGATTCCCATACGTTCCAATATGCTCCTTTTTACGTCCTCATAAGGAGTGAGACCTAAGGGGTTGGCTGCTCGGTAGGCTGCTTGTAAGTCCCCAGACAGCAATGGTCCCAAATACTGTCCCCACTTGTCCTGCGGCCAGGCTTCCGCTCTGGCCATTCTTTCAAAGTTGGAGAAATAGTAATCAGGATCATCTCCGGCAACATATTTCTGCATCACGACGGAGGGAAGAGCGGTATGGGCCCTTGGTTGGCCCAGTGTTTCCGCCAACCTCCCTATCACTGTTTCCTGTGTGGTGCTTTGCTCAGTGAGTGTTCGATGGAGCTTCTCCCGGTCTTCCTCAGCAACCGCCAGGAACTTTTCCATAATTTTCCCCAGCTGTTCCTGGTTGTCCACCATCTTCTTCATAACCGCCTCCATTTCCACCGATCCCACTTCTGACACCACCTGTAAGAGGGATGGGCGGAAACAGAATCTAGGAGGCTTAAGTGGTTTGTCAATGATGTTGTTTATTCAGAGTCTATGGCGAATTAAACGTCCTCTGTGCAAGTTCTTGTTGGTTGATGGCCGTCCCTCGGTGCGTCTTCTCTGTGATCATGGCCGGGGTTGTTCTCGCAGTCCACCGACCCCCCAGGAAGCTCGAGGAAAGAGATAAGAGAGGACGGTAAGTACTCTGCCTGCCTCGCTCTTTTTGTATAGCCAAGGGCTGGAGACCGTCACCACACCCTGTGCAAGAAAACGTGGTCAGGAAATGTCAGGGAGCATCCACCATGAGCCGCCTCTACCTAGCCGTTGTGAGACATCTTCCTTTTTGACTCCAATGAGCCAGTGTTATGGGAAGGGGAGGTGAGGGGATAGAACACCAAGCGGAGAGTGGTAAAGACGTTACTGAACCTAAGGCCGTGCTCAAAACTCCTCACACAAGTGCCCTGTACGTGTCCCCCCCGTTTTTAACCGACCCGTTCCTTCCCACCCGTCCTCCCCACTCCTCGTACTCCCACCCTACTCCCGCTTCACCACGAGTCCTAGGCTCGCATACGGTTTCACTCACCGTCCTTGCCGCAACTCTCCTGAGTTACGGCGGCATGCACGTCCTTCCTGAAGGGGGGACTCCACCACTCCTCCGACCACTCCTCTTCTTCCTCCGCGTCGTTCGTGACTGTCCCGGACTCCTCGCCTCCGTTCAGCGTCCTCTCCGACTCCATCTCCTCGGTTCCTCGCGACTCCTCCTCCTTCCGCCTTCCGGGTTCCTTGACGACGTCACGCACCTTTTCCTGCTCCGCCTTTTCATCTGGCCGCCCCCATCCTGATTGGTTGTTGGACCTTGGCGCGCTTCCTGGTTCCTGTGGGAAAGAGGTCCCGAACCAAAAGTTATCCGGCTCCTCAACTGATCGGACTCTGTCCCAGGGGATTCCGACTACCGTTCCAGGTAAGGGGGTGGTTCCCATAGGTCCATGAACAGGTTCCTTCCGACACTGACCAACATTACAGCTGAGCTTCAGGCTACGAGACTTGTTGCTGTTCAAAACCGGATGGTGTTAGACGTCATCCTTTCTGATCGGGGTGGGGCCTGACGCGTCATCGGTAGTAGCTGCTGTGTGTACATACCGGACCATGCTCCGAATGTCTATGCAGCAATACAGAAGTTGCATCGACTTGCATCCGATATTCACCAAGAGAATGGCACCTTGTCCCTTTCTGGTTGGTTCTGGGGTTTGATAGCATCCTGGGGTTGGAAAATACTCCTTTTCCTAGTAGCCATTGCGGGTGAAAGGTTTCAGCGCTCCGTCCATCATCTCCCTGTGTTTACTCTCCTAGTCTCTCCCTAGCGCCGTGTTGGACTGTAAATGCATCTAGCCGACTCCTTCTAGCATTGTGCGAGTTAAGTTAGCATTTGCGGCGCTGCTTTGTCTTTAGCCTCCATTTTGTACTGTGATCGAAAGTAAGTTTCTGTCTCATTAACTGTCTGCCTCAGCGAAAAGCTGCTTCGAGTTACTTCTTCTTATCGTATTCAAGGTTGAATCCTAATGCACTAATGAATAGCTTATACTGTCTTCGCATGCCTTTCCTCTACCGTAGCCCTGCTCCCACACTAGAGAGCGTTGAGCCTGAACAAGACAACCTTGAAAATGTGATAACATGTACCCGTTCTGCAGGTGGTAGCTCATCCTTCTGTACCTCCTTTGTTCATCAGTGCCCGAGCTGGAAAATTCCAGTCTGGGCGGGTCTTTAGCGGTGTTGGAAATGCATATTATGTTTTACCAAGTGTTCTGAAGTCAGTCCCCTCGGTAGCATCTAAGGAGGCTAGTCTGACTGGACTCCGCTCGAGCGCAATTACTAATAAATAACTTGGCTTCTATTCTCTACTGTTTCACCGACTCTTCTTTTCTTGTGGAAGGCTGAGAGGTGGTCGCGAGTGACCCAGGTGGCCCAATTCGGGTCACTTCCTTTATTTATTTATTTAAGAAATTTGTTAAGCGCACAAATACCCTTGGGTGTCTCGGCACTATGGACGGCTAGGTAGAGAAGGACTAGAGGTAGGTGATTTATTGATTGAATAGCCAGGTTTTTAAGTGTTTACGGAAGGACAACAGAGTGGGAATGGTCTTAATGTGAAGGGGGAGTGTGTTCCATAGTCTAGCAGTGGCGACAGTAAATCTTCTATCGCCCCAAGAGGTTTTTTTGGTTCTAGGGACAGTTAGCAAGTTTGCTGCTGAAGAGCGTAAGGGTCTGGATGGCCTGGAGGAGCATAGAGTTCTCTTGAGGAACTCAGGTCCTGTGTTGTGAATTGCCTTATAGGCAATGCATAGGGCCTTGAACCTGGTTCTGCTCCCGATGGGTAACCAGTGAAGCTGTTGTATCACCTTGGATATTGGTTTGAACTTGGGGGTGCCTGACAGTATCCTCGCCGCTGCGTTTTGCACCATTTGTAATTTGTTTAGCACTCTTTCCTGGGCATTGATGAGAAGACCATTGCAATAGTCTACCTTAGACATGACCAGCGTGCTGATGAGAGTCCTGCCGGCGCTGGGTGGAAGGTAAGGTAAGAGTTTCTTTATCATCCTGATGGTGTGGAAGGATGAGGAGACGACTGTATTAGCATGGTGGATGAATGAGAGCTTGTCGTCGAACATGACCCCTAAGTTTCTGACTTTTGTGACGGGGCGGAGGTGGGCCTAACTCTGCTGGCCACCAGGATGGAGACCAGCTAGGAGAGAGATTGCCGAAGATTATCACCTCCGTTTTGTCTGAATTTAGTGAGGCAATTGTTTGCCATCCAGGTGCTTATCACAAGCATTCCCTCTTGGAAGTTTGCCGCGACTGACCCTCCATTGTTATGAATCTCTAGCACCAGCTGTGTATCGTCGGCGTAGGACGTTAATCAAATGTCGTAGGACTTAATGGTCCTGGCCAAGTCCGACACGTATATGTTGAATAAGGTCGGACTTAGCGAGGATCCCTGCGGAACCCCGTATGGGAGTGCAAAGGATGGGGATTTGAAGTCGCCGAGCGATACTAATTAGGTGCGGTTAGACAGGAAGGATGTCAGGAGGGCCTTGGCTTTGTCTGTGATGCCTATGGCTGAGACATGGTCGACTAGGGTTGCGTGGTCGACCGTGTCAAATGCTACTGAAAGATCTAGCACAATCAGGCTGTACCCATAGAGATATGGCACTCTCCTCGTCTGTACCTATCGCCAGCGCACAGTCAGGCTGTACCCATAGAGATATGGCGCTCTCCTCGTCTGTCCCTATCGCCGGTGCACAATCAGGCTGTACCCATAGAGATATGTCGCTCACCTCGTCTGTCCCTATCGTCGGCGCACAATCAGGCTGTACTCCTAGAGATATGGCACTCTCCTCGACTGTCACTAGCGCCGCCGCACAATCAGACTGTACCCATAGAGATATGGCACTCACCTAGTCTCTCCCTAGCACTGCTGCCGCACAATCAGACTGTACCCATAGAGGTATGGAACTCTCCTCGTCTGTCCCTAGCTCCGCCGCACAATCAGATTGTACCCATAGAGATATGGCACTCTCCTAGTCTCTCCCTAGCTCCGGCACACAATCAAGCTGCACCCATAGAGATATGGCGAATATGACTCTTTACTACGCATGCGAAAATATTGCATGCCATTACAACGCGGTCGTTACAACGACCGCGTTGTTTCCACACAAACCAGTACATCGCAAGTCATTACAACGACTTGCTGTACGGGGTGCACTGGACATAGGAATAGTATTATTTACTATTCCTACTCCAGTTTGTGCAACAGCAGGGAAGGTGTTGGATTGTAAATCCAACACCAGCGCGCCTCCTACAGCAAGTCGTTGTAATGACTTGCGGTGTACTGGTACGCGTGGTAACAACGCGGTCGTTGTAACAACCACATTGTAAAGGTACCGCGTTGTGGAGACAACGTTGTAAACGCTGTTTCCCGATATGGCACTCTCCTCGTCTGTCCCTAGCGCTGTCACACAATCAGGCTACCCCTATAGAGATATGGCACTCTCCTCGTCTGTCCCTAGCGCTGTCACACAATCAGGCTGTACCCATAGAGATATGGCACTCTCCTTGACTCTCCCCAGCGCTTCTGCACAATAAGGCTGTGCGGTGCGGGCAGCAGCTCACTGCCCCCAGGGTTTTGTGCAAGGATCCTTAGTACTGTGGCATCTCAGCGTTGTGGACTCTCAATGATATGGCCATTCTGTGTAGTGGCCTCTCAGGCTCAGTGCTGTGCACTGGTCCGTGCAGCAGCTCTCTCCCCCCAGGGTTTGTGTAAGTAAGGCCTCTCGAGGTAGTGGCCTCTCATGGTTGTGCCCTTTCAGTGCTGTGGCCTCTCAGGGTCGTGCTTTCTCAGTGCTGTGGCCTCTCAGTGCTGTGGCCTCTCATGGTTGTGGCCTCTCAGTGCAGTGGCCTCTCATGGTTGTGTCCTCTCAGTGCTGTGGCCCCTCAGTGCTATGGCCTCTCAGGGTTGGGGCCTCTCAATGATGTGGCTTCTCATGATTGTGGCCTCTCAGTGCTATGGCCTCTCAGTGTTATGGCCTCTCAGTGCTGTGGCATCTCATGGTTGTGGCGTCTCGGGGTTGTGCCCTCTCATGGTCGTGCCCTCTCAGTGTAGTGGCCGCTCATGGTTGTGCCCTTTCAGTGCTGTGGCCTCTCGGCGTTGTGCTTTCGCATGGTTGTGGCCTCAAGTGCTGTTGCCTATCAGGGTCGTGCCCTTTCAGTGCTATGGCCTCTCAGGCTCGGCGGTGTGCACTGGTGCGTGCAGCAGCTCTCTTCCCCCAGGGCTGTACAATGTTTTCCCCATGGAGCGGAAAGATCCGGAGTGTGGCGGGCCCCTGGCCAGGGTGTCCACCGAGCTGCGGCGGGGGGCGCTCTCCGCCTATAAGTAGCGGGCAGAGGAGAGCGAGGCGCACACAGCGGACTGTTACACAGAGCTGAGACCTCTCAACCCTCACAGAGTCCTCAACCCTCACAGAGAGCTCCGCTCTCACAGAGACCGCTCAACCCTCACATACAGCTCAACCCTCACAGAGTCCTCAACCCTCACAGAGAGCTCAACCCTCACAGAGACCGCTCAACCCTCACATAGAGCTCAACCCTCACAGAGCCCTCAACCCTCACAGAGCGCTCGGCTCTCACAGAGACCACTCAGCTCTCACAGAGACCTCTCAACCCTCACAGAGTCCTCAACCCTCACAGAGAGCTCAACCCTGACAGAGACCGCTCAACCCTCACATACAGCTCAACCCTCACAGAGCCCTCAACCCTCACAGAGAGCTCAACCCTCGCAGAGACCGCTCAACCCTCACAGAGACCTCTCAACCATCACAGAGAGCTCAACCCTCACAGGGAGCTCAGTTCTCACAGAGACCTCTCAACCCTCACAGAGAGCTCAACCCTGACAGAGACCGCTCAACCCTCACATACAGCTCAACCCTCACAGAGCCCTCAACCCTCACAGAGAGCTCAACCCTCGCAGAGACCGCTCAACCCTCACAGAGACCGCTCAACCATCACAGAGAGCTCAACCCTCACAGGGAGCTCAGTTCTCACAGAGACCTCTCAACCCTCACAGAGAGCTCAACCCTCGCAGAGACCTCTCTACCATCACAGAGAGCTCAGCCCTCACAGAGACCTCAACCCTCACAGAGACCTCAGCCCTCATAGAGACCTCAACTCTCACAGATACCTCACAGCACACAGCTCTCTTGTCCCTCACAGAGACCTCCGCCCTCACAGCACAGCAAACCCTGCCCCGTTGCCATGTGCCGCCGGCCCTGTGTCCGCCCCCTGGTGGGCTCTGTTGCCCCCCTCCCTCCGCCGGAGGAGCCTGAGGGGGCGGGACCTCCACCCCCGGGGTGGACGAGGCTGGTGGGGGCTCCTGATGCTGCCCACCCCGTGGCAACCAGTGGAAGGAACACGGAGGCGGAGGTGTTCACCTTCGGTGTCAGCGCCCGGCCCCCGAGGACCCCCGGTGGGCACCGGCGCCCAGGCCCCGCCCACAGTGGCTCCAAGAAGCGCCCCCGGAGAGTGCTGTACCCACCCGTGGTGAGTCTTGTCCCCCTTCGTGTCTTTCTCTGGGAGGGAGCGCAAGGTTCAACTGTGCAGCAGAGAGGCCAAGGATTACATGGGCACTGAGTTTAAATTCCTTTCTTCAAGCTGGGACGTTTGAGCCCATATTTAGTGGTAATAGCACGACTACAAGCCCCAGAAGGCAACACTGGTTGTAGATGCCACCCATGGCACGGGCCAGTTGGCAGCTGTGTGGGTGCCCGGTGTACCCCTGGAAGGATCAGAGCCAGTTGTGTTGTCTGGGAGCTGAAAGCTCTGATCAGAGTCCGAGGTAGAAAGTGCTGTGAGCGGGAGGGCAGAATGTGGCAGCCTGAGAGGGCAGAGGGGTGCCAGGCAGGTCAGACGAGGCGGAGAGAGCAGCACAAACAAGAGGAGAAGGAACGGGGCTGTGCAGATGAGGTGCGGGGCTATGCAGAAGAGATGCGGGGCTGTGCAGAAGAGGTGCGGGGCTGTGCAGAAGAGGTGCACGGCTGTGCAAAATAGGAACGAGGATGTGCAGATGAGGTGCTGGGCTGTGCAGAAGAGGTGCGGGGCTGTGCAGAAGAGGTGCAGGGTTGTGCAAAAGAGGAACGGGGCTGTGCAGAAGAGGTGCGGGGCTGTGCAAAAGAGGAACGGGGCTGTGCAGAAGAGGTGCGGGGCTGTGCAAAAGAGGAACGTGGCTGTGCAGAAGAGGTGCAGGACTGTGCAGGAGAAGAGCAGGGATGTGCAGAAAAGATGCACAGTTGTGCACATGAAGCCGAAAGCAGGGATGTGCAGGTAATTGCTCAGGTTTGTGCAAAAGAGGAAACAGTTGTGCAAGAGAGTGAACAGTCCTGCGCAGGAAGTGGTGTAGGGCTGTGCAGAAGAAGGAATAGGGCTCTTGCTGTTCAAGAGAGGGAGCAGGGCTATGCAGGAGTTTTCAAGACAGGGAGCAGGGCTGTGCAGGAGTGTGCAAGAGAGGGAGCAGGGCTGTGCAGGAGTGTTTAAGAGCGAGAGCAGGGCTGTCAGGAGTGTGCAAGAGCGGGAGCAGGGCTGTGCAGGAGTGTGCAAGAGAGGGAGCAGGGCTGTGCAGGAGTGTTTAAGAGCGGAGCAGGGCTGTGCAGGAGTGTGCAAGAGAGGGAGCAGGCTGTGCAGGAGTGTGCAAGAGAGGGAGCAGGGCTGTGCAGGAGTGTGCAAGAGAGGAAGCAGGGCTGTGCAGGAGTGTGCAAGAGAGGGAGCAGGGCTGTGCAGGAGTGTTTAAGAGCGGGAGCAGGGCTGTGCAGGAGTGTTTAAGAGCGGGAGCAGGGCTGTGCAGGAGTGTGCAAGAGAGGGAGCAGGGCTGTGCAGGAGTGTTTAAGAGCGAGAGCAGGGCTGTCCAGGAGTGTGCAAGAGCGGGAGCAGGAGTGTGCAAGAGCGGGAGCAGGGCTGTGCAGGAGTGTTTAAGAGCGGAGCAGGGCTGGGCAGGAGTGTGCAAGAGAGGGAGCAGGCTGTGCAGGAGTGTGCAAGAGAGGGAGCAGGGCTGTGCAGGAGTGTGCAAGAGAGGGAGCAGGGCTGTGCAGGAGTGTTTAAGAGCGGGAGCAGGGCTGTGCAGGAGTGTTTAAGAGCGGGAGCAGGGCTGTGCAGGAGTGTGCAAGACAGGGATCAGTGCTGTGCAGGAGTGTGCAAGAGACGGAGCAGGGCTGTGCAGGAGTGTGCAAGAGAGGAAGCAGGGCTGTGCAGGAGTGTGCAAGAGAGGGAGCAGGGCTGTGCAGGAGTGTTTAAGAGCGGGAGCAGGGCTGTGCAGGAGTGTTTAAGAGCGGGAGCAGGGCTGTGCAGGAGTGTGCAAGAGAGGGAGCAGGGCTGTGCAGGAGTGTTTAAGAGCGAGAGCAGGGCTGTCCAGGAGTGTGCAAGAGCGGGAGCAGGAGTGTGCAAGAGCGGGAGCAGGGCTGTGCAGGAGTGTTTAAGAGCGGAGCAGGGCTGGGCAGGAGTGTGCAAGAGAGGGAGCAGGCTGTGCAGGAGTGTGCAAGAGAGGGAGCAGGGCTGTGCAGGAGTGTGCAAGAGAGGGAGCAGGGCTGTGCAGGAGTGTTTAAGAGCGGGAGCAGGGCTGTGCAGGAGTGTTTAAGAGCGGGAGCAGGGCTGTGCAGGAGTGTGCAAGACAGGGATCAGTGCTGTGCAGGAGTGTGCAAGAGACGGAGCAGGGCTGTGCAGGAGTGTTTAAGAGCGGGAGCAGGGCTGTGCAGGAGTGTGCAACAGAGGGAGCAGGGCTGTGAAGGAGTGTGCAAGAGAGGGAGCAGGGCTGTGCAGGAGTGTGCAAGAGAGGGAGCAGGGCTGTGCAGGAGTGTGCAAGAGAGGGAGCAGGGCTGTGCAGGAGTGTACAAGAGAGGGAGCAGGGCTGTGCAGGAGTGTTTAAGAGCGGGAGCAGGGCTGTGCAGGAGTGTGCAAGAGAGGGAGCGGGGCTGTGCAGGAGTGTGCAAGAGAGGGAGCAGGGCTTTCCTTGTGATCGCTCAGGGCTGTGCAAGAGAGGAGGTAGAGTTGTGCAGGACTGTGCAAGAGAGGGAGCATGGTTGTGCAGGGGTGTTCAAGAGAGGGACAGGGTAGTGCAGGGTGTTCCGGAGAGGGAGCAGGGTTGTGGAAGAGAGAGCAAAGGGTTGTGCAGGGTTGTGGAAGAGAGGGAGCAGGGTTGTGCAGGGCTGTTCAAGAGAGGGAGCAGGGTTGTGCAGGGGGTGTGGAGGGCTGTGGAGGGGAGGATGTAAGAGATTCCTGCAGCACAGAAACCCAACAAACGTATAAACGTGTATCTGTGATTTAAGCGCCCGCCACTGACCTCTGCTTGGGATCCAGTGGTCACGTGTTCAGCTTCCTGCAGGGCCAGCTTATCACTAGACCCTCACATTACTAGTTACTAGGATGCAAGGAGACACCTCCCCGTCCATGGGGGGGGCGGGGGGAGGGAACGGGGGGACGACTCCATGCCCTGGAGACTGACCAGGGCAGGGAGGGAAGAAACAATATCTGTCGATGGCCAATCACAAGCTGCGGTGGGAGGGGCGAGGGCACTGTGAGGTGGGGGTGGAGGGGACCATGTGATGAAGGTGCCCAGATAGCGCTCACCAGTCTGTTCTTCTCTCTCCCCCCACAGGTGAGGCGCTACCTGCCCACGGAGGAGAAGTGTGCAGCCCGCAGGGCGCTCTTCCTCCTGCTGTCTGTCGTCTTCCTCCAGGTCTATAGCGCCAATGAGACCGACGAAGAGGCCTTTGACGCTAAGCGCCCTGGCTACTCCCTGGAGCTGGCGAAGTGCCCACTGGACCAGTCGAGGTGCCCAACCGATGCCAGGAGCTGTCCAGCAAGCCCCTTGGGGTGGCCACAGAAGCCCGTTCCTAGCCAGCCTGCAGAAGACCCTGCACCTGAAGATCCCGCCAAAGTGTCCTCCATGGGGGACGTGCCCCGCGGGCAGGATGTGGGGGCCTCGGGGGTGTCCGTGGACATCACCTGGCACCTGAAGAAGAAGAGTGACCTGCACTGAGTCGAGGGGTGGTTTATAAGTCATGGGACTCTCTGGGCCAGTGGAGGCCGCCGACTGTGGGAGACCGCATGGAGCAGAGGGGCCTCAAAACAAGCCAACGGCTGTAGGCCCTGAGTATCAGTGCACCTGACTCTGGACACCAGGGGATGGACATAAGGGGGCCTGGACAGCAGGGTCCATGCACACGAGGAACGTGGCAGCGAGCGCTCAAGCGCTGCGGACAAACATGGACGTTTCAAGGCTCAAACCAAGGGCCATTCACTGAGCATAGATAGAAAGAGTGACTCGTCTGCGGTCACTCAAGGCGTCTGTGGGTCGAGCTGGGATTTAAAATCCAATGATGTGTTCGTTAGCTTAAAGTATTCCATTCAAAGGCGCATCCTGTTCACAGCGGAGGGAAAAAACAATGGAGAGAAACCCCTCCGGCGTCGAGGCGGTAGTGACTTCATAAATGACGCAGTTACATCAATGTTTATTAATAGTCAATTAGGATTTATTGTTGGTGTTTTAAGGTGAGAAGTTTTTGTCCCTTACTGCTTTTTTTAAGACATTCGGCACCTGTTTCTTTCGAGATGCTTTCACCAATTTAACGAATTCACAAACTGCTGATCCTGTCTGCAAGACACGAGGCTCGAAACGAAAAGGTGTTAAGCTCCCAGAAGCCCTGTAGCTTGTTGCCGTGCCAGCTATGACGACAAAGTGACCAAACTTCTAGAAGCCTTGTACAGTGATGTCACCATACACATAGCGTAAAGCTCCCAGAAGCCAAGAGCCTTGTTGTGTCATTGCATGATGAGTGTTAAAGCTCCTGAAGCCTGTAAACTGTTTCATATTACATGCACCATTAAAGCGCTAAGAAGCCCTGTATACTATTATAAATTCGCCTCCACGGTGCTTAAGCTCCAAGAAGTTTGAATTATAGTGTAATATCAAGTGTTTTTGAAGTCTTATGTTATGCTGGGACATCGCTCACAAATTATTAAAGTTCCCAGAAGCCAATTGGTTTGCAGTGATGTCACACACAACATGGTTCAGCTCCTAGAATCATTGTATCCTGTTCGGATATATACACACAAAACAGGCGTGTTTAGGGCTGAGAACCGTGCACCCTGCTGAACTGCTTGTGTGTACTTATGACGTAAGAGCCCGTGACATGAGACAGGCCCTGGGTCCAACCCACATGTGGCTTTGTAAAGAGAGCAATCTGTTCACACCGTTGCTGTCTAGCACCCAGGGCCGTAGCGGGCACCGGGCGTTTCCCCGGTGGGCCGCCAGGGTGGGGGCCGGTTTTGGGCCCCTGGGGGGCCGGTTTTGTTGCAGGGCCGTTTTTGCAGCATAGCTGCGATATCGGCCCCTGTAACAGAATCGGCCAAACCGGCCCTGGCAAAGTGCTCGGCCGCACCCCAACCCCCAGGGGGGCCAGCCAAGCACTTTGCCAGGGCCGGTTTTGGTTCCCAGTCCGGCCCTGCTAGCACCCCAGTACTTTGTAATTGTAATTACAGTGATGACGATCCCGCCTGGTTTCAGCTTCACACTTGTCTCCCAGCTGCATTCTATCTTTTGTGAGCACAATAAAGCCAATACTTCATGTTGGAAAATAAAATGCGTCTGTGTTGCTCCTGTCCAGCCTGCCCTGAGTGATACAGACAGGGCACAAGTCCTAAAAAAAGAAGTGGGGACTAACCTAGTTAATCAGTATGCAAGTGGCATCGCAGCGCGTGGCATCGCAGCGTGTGACATCACAGCGCGTGACATCACAGGAACTGGCATCACAAGAAGTGATATCAGATCTTAAGCCCTCACATATATGTTTAGCAGGTCTATCATGAGTACATTTGAGCACATTTCGCGCATACTTGCAAACCCTCCTGATTTAGGCAGAAGATTCACACTTTTGTACGCTACACATAAAGCAATGTTACCTTTTGTCAGCGTAAAGCTTCCTCTAGCCATTGTGCTTTAAAAGAAATAGTGATATTTAAATTATTACAACGCCTCCTCAAGGGTAATAAGCGTATATAAATGCAATTTATTTTGTGAATACTGGGAAAGATCAACACATCTGACGTTCTTCCCGTGCATACAAATCTCCTAAACAGAGCCTGAACACAGTGAAAAGCTGCATCTTTAAAGTATGTGTGAAATGCTAACAAGGTGCGAGCCTTTGTTTCCCCTCTGCTGCATTTGCATCAGGTGTGAGGCTCCTGGCTGCTGCCAGCCAGGAGACTCCAACAAAAGGAGACTTGATGACCCCTGAGACTCGGCCTTTGTTATGGCTGAGTATCCCAGCAGGAGTCAGAAATAAGAGAGCCCCGTCCCCGCCTGCACGTTGTTGTGATCGAAAGCAGACAACAACGTGCAGGCGCTGCTGAATGTGTCCCGGTGTTTGGAAATTACACCGGGACGAATTCAGCATCTTTTTTAGTGGGGCCCAACTTCTTGGCATGGTGGACGGCATCCACCCTGTGAAAGAAGTGGGGGGACGCCGTCCACCCGCGTGGACCCCCGACTCGTGCCCTGGATACAGAGGAGTGTTTTAAGGATTGTAAAGGGGTGGACCATGATTAACTCTCACGAGTGAGCTGCTGTCTTCATGCATATTCTAAATTTCGTAATTTAATGACAGTGTCAGTGTGCTTCTCTCTTTATGTATAGTCTAGCCTTACTCCTCCTGCACGAGCACAGCTTTAACTTCCTTTTTACTTGTTACTTGCAGTTCTTGCTTTTTACCACTTGAAGGAAGCAGACGATAAGTGTTTCGATTCTTTTTAAACTGCAGTTCTCGCTCCTTACCACTAGAGGGAAGCAGACGATAAGTGTTTAGTTTGATCCGGGCACACGTCCTCCTCCAGTGTTTCTTTCTGAATTGCTGGGCTGTTTTAGTATATGTATTTTTATGGTAGTCGTATAGTTCAAATCGACCGTGCTGTACAGGGTCAAAGGTGAAGATATAGTCAGTGAGTGATTGTAGAGGTAGCAGGTTTGAAGGTATCTAACGTAGACTGACACTCTGCAGTAGACCTGTGGTGGCAGGGCCTATCGTGCCAGCATAATAATAATATATAAATAACATTCAACACCTTCACAAACAGTGATAAACCTCTCTGTAATCTTTCCAGGTCTCTGTGACCCGGTCCCAGTCAGCATAATGCCCCGGCCTAGCTGCTCGCCAACCCCGCGGGGTCGGGGCCATCACTGTACGCCTGATCATATGCAGCTGCCTCTAAAAATGTGTGGTGGTGAGCTGTGTATTTTAATGCGCACATACAACACAAAGCTGAAATAAACTACCCCAAGCTGTGGACTGATAGATGAACCATCCAGAGTCCACCCCCAAACTTAAACTCACAGCTCCCTCTGCTCTCCTCCAGACCAGTCACATTATCCATCGCCAGGGCTTCATTTGTAAAAAGAAAATAAGTGCAGACACCCAAAGAGTTGTTTTAGGCACCGGCACAACCAAGTGCCATCGCAACACCTAGTCTTGATTCTGTCCCACGCGTCTTTCTTCCACCTCCCTCTCTCTTAATCTTACTCTTTCAGGCTCCTTTTCATCTCTGCTTTCTCTGTTTCTCATTATTTTCATATCTTTCCTTTCTTCCTTCATTCTCTTTTTCTGCCTTTCTTGCTCTTGGTCAAAGTCCAATGATGATAAGTCCTGGTCCCCAAAAGAATTGCCAGTGTCCACCACTGGTAAACACGGGCACAAATTAAGCAGCCAGTACTTTTATCACTGGAGCGTTCTCCCTTTAACACAGCCAGTTTATATAACACTGCAGCATTTCCACTGTTACAGCGAGGATGTAACTCTATCTGTTACACAGTGTAATATAATCCACCCTCAAGACCCATTCCCTTTAGTATAAGCTGTTCAACATAAACAAGTGAAGCCTCCTGCCTTTGTTGTAACGTTTCTTAATATCAGATAAGACCTGTAGCATCTCACCCTACTTCTTTCCAAGAACCAGTCAGGCCTGTAGCATCTCACCCTACTTCTTTCCAAGAACCAGTCAGGCCTGTAGCATCTCACCCTACTTCTTTCCAAGAACCAGTCAGGCCTGTAGCATCTCACACTACTTCTTTCCAAGAACCAGTCAGGCCTGTAGCATCTCACCCTACTTCTTTCCAAGAACCAGTCAGGCCTGTAGCATCTCACACTACTTCTTTCCAAGAACCAGTCAGGCCTGTAGCATCTCACACTGCTTCCTTCCAAGAACCAGGCAGTCCTGTAGCACCTCACACTGCTTCTTCCCAAGAACCAGGCAGGCCTGTAGCATCTCACACTACTTCCTTCCAAGAACCAGGCAGTCCTGTAGCATCTCACACTGCTTCTTCACAAGAACCAGGCAGGCCTGAAGCATCTCACACTACTTCTTCCCAAGAACCAGTCAGGCCTGTAGCATCTCACCCTACTTCTTCCCAAGAACCAGTCAGGCCTGTAGCATCTCACACTGCTTCTTTCCAAGAACCAGGCAGTCCTGAAGCACCTCACACTGCTTCTTCCCAAGAACCAGGCAGGCCTGTAGCACCTCACACTACTTCCTTCCAAGAACCAGGCAGTCCTGTAGCATTTCACACTGCTTCTTTCCAAGAACCAGTCAGGCCTGTAGCATCTCACACTGCTTCCTTCCAAGAACCAAGCAGTCCTGTAGCACCTCACACTGCTTCTTCCCAAGAACCAGGCAGGCCTGTAGCACCTCACACTACTTCCTTCCAAGAACCAGGCAGGCCTGTAGCCCCTCACACTACTTCCTTCCAAGAACCAGGCAGTCCTGTAGCATTTCATACTGCTTCTTCTCAAGAACCAGGCAGGCCTGAAGCATCTCACACTACTTCTTCCCAAGAACCAGGCTGGCCTGTAGCATTTCACACTGCTTCTTCCCAAGAACCAGGCAGGCCTGTAGCATCTCACACTGCTTCTTTCCAAGAACCAGGCTGGCCTGTAGCATCTCACACTGCTTCTTCCCAAGAACCAGGCAGGCCTGTAGCATCTCACACTGCTTCTTTCCAAGAACCAGGCAGGCCTGTAGCATCTCACACTGCTTCTTCCCAAGAACCAGGCAGTCCTGTAGCATCTCACACTGCTTCTTCACAAGAACCAGGCAGGCCTGAAGCATCTCACCCTACTTCTTTCCAAGAACCAGTCAGGCCTGTAGCATCTCACACTGCTTCTTTCCAAGAACCAGTCAGGCCTGTAGCATCTCACACTGCTTCTTCCCAAGAACCAGTCAGGCCTGTAGCCCTTATCATTGGCTTGTCACCATAACCACCTCAGGCTACTGTATTGAGCATAAGACTTCCAAAATGGCAACCACCAGTCACAAAATTACAAATCTGCACAAAGGTACACTTGGCAAAAAAAATACACAACACCTCATAAGAGGGGGTAACAAGGGTTATCAGGGGGTAAATCTTCCACCCCCAGGGCTTATCAGGGAGAAATTAACTTAAATTAAAATCAGGACAAGCAGAAATGTGCAAACCAGCCTGCACTGCAAGAGGCCACAAACTGAATGGGTCAATGGGGCTTTCATGGTGGGGTCATGGCAGCCCATATCCCTTTGAGGGCAGCCTCCTAGCCTGGAGTCCATCTGGAAAATGGCAGAGCGACAATACAACCAGTCCAGCCACGGTCACAACCATCACCAAAACCCTTACCGGGCACAGTAAAGTGCGAGCTTCATGCCGCAAAATGCCACTCTAAAGGCTTTAACATGATGTAATAACAATCCACCTTTAAAGGCCTATTGGCTTTAACAAACCCCTTTCACAATAAATAAGCCAGGCCTACTGCCTTTGTCATAATGCTTCATAATAAAGATCTCAGACTAATGGCATCTGACATGCGTTTCTCAATGAACCGTTCAGGCCAATGCCCTTCTTCACTAGCCTGTCACCAGAATTGATTGGATGTTACATTTCTAAAGTGCTCAATTACCCAGGGGCGTCTTGGCGCTGCTTCTGTCTGAAGGTGAAGGCTGGTTGGCTAGTGAATAAAGAGCCTAGTTTTTAAGGATTTACTGAAAGAGAGGAGGTTAGGGCTCTCCTTCAGCTCCCAAGGAAGGGAGTGCTGCGGTTTGGCAGTGCCCATTAGGAAGGTTGGCAGTGCCCGTTAGGAAGGTTGGCAGTGCCTGTTAGGAAAGTTGGCAGTGCCCGTTAGGAAAGTTGGCAGTGCCCGTTAGTAAGGTTGGCAGTGCCTGTTAGGAAAGTTGGCAGTGTCCGTTAGGAAGTTTGCTAGTGTGCATTATGAAGGTTGGCAGTGCCCGTTACGAAGGTTGGCAGTGCCTGTTAGGAAAGTTGGCAGTGCCCATTAGGAAGGTTGGCAGTGTCCACTATGAAGGTTGGCAGTGCCCGTTTGTAAGGTTGGCAATGCCTGTTAGGAAAGTTGGCAGTGTCCGTTAGGAAGGTTGCCAGTGTGCATTATGATGGTTGGCAGTGCCCGTTACGAAGGTTGGCAGTGCCCGTTAGGAAGGTTGGCAGTGTCCTTTATGAAGGTTGGCAGTGCCCATTAGGAAGGTTGGCAGTGTCCGTTATGAAGGTTGGCAGTGTCCATTATGAAGGTTGGCAGTGCCCGTTAGGAAGGTTGGCAGTGTCAATTATGAAGGTTGGCAGTGCCCGTTATGAAGGTTGGCAGTGTCTATTAGGAAGGTTGGCAGTGTCCCTTTTGAAGGTTGGCAGTGCCCGTTATGAAGGTTGGCAGTGCCCGTTAGGAAGGTTGGCAGTGTTCATTTTGAAGGTTGGCAGTGCCCGTTAGGAAGGTTGGCAGTGTCCATATGGCCAGGTACTACCTACACCCCCTCCTCCCTTATCAGGACCCAGATAGTAACATGAGAAGAGTTTTTGGATGAGGGGGTCGAAAAACCCCCGGCCGTATTTATTAACATAAAAAACTTAAACATAATTATTATATACAATATTTACAAAAATACGCAGAAAACATTGCATTACTTTGAATACATTGATAAGTACAGATGTCAGATGGCTAACCTTAACATATCTCTAATACAAGGTATTCCTATCCGAATCTAAAACATATCATCATCAATAATCATCATAGCAGTTAATTTTCTGCGTATCCCTATTTGAGCCTACGGCAAGGTCAATAACTGGTGTCAGATCCTTATCAAATTATGCCCGCCCTCCAAACGGAGTGCGCATGCGCAGAGGGCCCGTTCACCGTGAGGGTACTTCCCCCCCCCGGTTACCCACGTACGCTCTGTATATTATCTCCATAAGGGGCCCTTGCAGTTCTGCGCCGTTTACTGGCGCCATTGTGCACATGCGTTGTGGCCAACCAGCCTAGGGAAAGCGTTACTCCCCCCTCCCCCGCACCCATCCAGCCAACCGGCTGTAACTGCCCCTGGAGTTCTAGGAGAGACCACTTGTCCCTCCCCCTTGGGCGACCCCATTCAAGAATGGCGCCGCCCTCTAAGGACCTTAAATTTACTGCTCACCAATCATGACCTTACCGCCACCGGCCAGCATAGTTGACCGACTATCTGGCCCCCCACCCTATGCTCACTAGAGGGTCATGTCCTACTCCTGAAGCCACCCAACCAAGCCAGCAGATTCTCTAGGAAGATTTCATTGCCTACTCTAGACAAGTGGACACCGTCTTTTAAGAAGCACGGCTCCCCCCTGATGCACCCGTGGGCGATCGACTGTAGATGAGGAGCCCTGAACAGCCTCTCTATTTTACTGTTGATTCTTCTCACTGAGTGATTCAGTGCCCTCACAGACTCGCCCCCCCTCCATTGGAATCTGGTTATCATCTGTGACCATACTATGGTACACCCCTGTAATGTCTTAGCTAACCAACCCACCTCTGTGATTATGGCTTCCACTAGCCCCCTTCTACCCAGATTCGCCAGATCGTTCCCTCCCAGGTGCAGGATAACAATACTGGGAAGAGCCCCGCCCCTGTTCAATAGGTCTACCACCAAGCGTCTAAACTGACTCACGCGGAGACCCCCTGCCCATGAAATGATACCTTAAAACCTGCCTGCTCTGCTCTAGCCCTATAATTGCCTGAAAGAAAAAAGTTAGACAAACGCCTCACATAAGAATGGCCAATAATCCAAACGACATGTGATCTTTGCTTGCTTGGGTGTGACCGTCCTTGCGATGCTTGATGGTGTTGTCGTGCCTTCTCCAGTTTCCCCCCTGCGTGACAGGCTTGAGGAACTGTAAAAGCGAGCAGAGAAGGAACATGCATCAGCACCTGGCAAATTTCCCTACTCACAACATATGCAGCCGCACATAGCGCTTATAACAATTGGAGGACCACCTCCCAATCCTCTGAACGTTGCTGCTGTGGAAACCCCTTGCTGTTGCTTCAGAGGCAGCCCCTATTCTGAAAGAATGAGTTCCAAAACAGCTAGGGTCCAAACCTGCCTTCTGAATTGCCATGTCCATGACTCTTTTAAACTGAAACCTTGTGAGTGGAGTACTATCTGTATGGATTAACAACGTCCCCCCCTTACTGTTGGGTCTACGCTGTAGGAATGCCTCTAAATGTGTGAGGGGGCAGCAAGGATTACCAAATGCCCGATGCAGTACTACCCCTTCCCCACGCGCCTCCTGGTCAGTCTTGGACTTCCTAATTGATATCAATAAAGCATCGCCTTGTACCTTCACACGGTCAAATTGCAAGCCACC
Source organism: Calotriton arnoldi (assembly GCA_963921515.1). Taxonomy (NCBI): domain Eukaryota; kingdom Metazoa; phylum Chordata; class Amphibia; order Caudata; family Salamandridae; genus Calotriton; species Calotriton arnoldi. The sequence continues at coordinate 2,310,014 of CAWUFW010001618.1, forward strand.
CTGAACACCCTGCTTGTTTTGGGCCACCAATTCCCCAATCCTGAATGCACCATAAAAAGCCAATGAAAAAGCGGCGTTGAACAAAAGCACCTCCTCAGTGTTGTTGCAAATGAGGGGAAGGACCCCCAGTAATGATGCCAGCAGCTCAACCCCGATGGGCCGCCTCGTGTCCGGTGTTGACCCCTGGAGGCGCTGCCACCCCTTCAAGGCCTTTCTAACTGTGAAGCTGTTGGTAGGATCTCCCCTGTCTCTTGCTTGAGCAAAGAAAGAGATTGCCGCTACATGCTGCTTGGCTGCTGCGCGCCCCTCCCTTTTTAGCGCCCCCAGGTAATGAAGGAGTGCTCCCGTGTCATGCCACTTCTCTGCCCACTCCCTTCCCAAGAAAGTGCAATATGCCCAGAACGTCCCTTCATACGCTTTCCTGGTCCTGGGTGCTAGGCTAGCTGCCACGAGGTCCGGTAGTTGGGGGCACCAATCTGCCAAAGCAGTTCTGGGAAGGGTGTGGGATACACTGCTGCAGACGGGAGGTGTGTCCTGAAAACCTGCATCTTAAAGCGAGAGAGTGCATCAGCAGCATGATTCAATACCGCTGGTACATGTTTAGCTTTAAACTGTATATTCAATCTCATGCATAGCAGGACAATCTCTTTCAACAAGCGCAGAATCATTTTACACCGTGCTGCTTGTTGATTGATGCATTCAACCACAGTCATGTTGTCAGACCAGAATACCACAGATTGATTACGCAATTGTTCAGGCCAAACCGTCAATGCCACCCAAATGGGGAAAAGTTCCAAGAAACCAATGTTACTTGTCAAACCTGTCTCAACCCACCAAGCCGGCCAGTGCCGTGCCACCCACTCAGTACCGAGTATGGCACCAAATCCCTCACTACCCGCGGCGTCAGTCATTAAACCTAACTACGAGGACGTAGTGGGTGGACCGGGCCACACCACCCTGCCGTTGAAGTCCTGCAGGAATGCCATCCAAATATGCATGGCCTGCCTAACCTCAGCAGACAGCCTGGTGTGGTGATGCTTCTCCTTGAGACCGGCCATGGCTTGTGAGATGGACCTGGAAAATGGTCGTGCCATAGGGATAACTCTCAGAGCAAATTTCAACTGCCCCACAGTCTGTTGTAACTGGTGCAGGGTGACCTTCCCTTGACTCAAGCATTGCTGCAATGCTGTCTTGAACTTGATGATCTTGTCTGCAGGCAACCTAAAACACCCCTTGACGGAATCTAATTCAATCCCTAAGAATTCTATCGTTGTTGATGGTCCAACTGTCTTTCCCGGTGCCAAGGGAACCCCAAAAGCCTGCATGAGCGTGCAAAATTCTTGCAATGCCCACACACACTCCCGTGAGCCCGGTGACCCCAAGATAAGAAAGTCATCAAGATAGTGCATGACAAACCGGTGCCCCATCACCTGTCTAAAAGCCCATTCCAAAAATGAACTGAATTTTTCAAAATAAGCACAGGAGACCGAGCACCCCATTGGCATACACATATCCATGTAAAATCTACCCTTGAACTGAAAACCAAGGAGATGAAAGTCAGATGGGTGAACAGGCAACAAACGGAAGGCGGACTCTATGTCAGACTTAGCTAACAGTGCTCCAGGGCCTAGCCTCCTGAGCATCTCCACTGCCTGATCAAAGGAGGCATATTTTACACTACAATACTCATCACTGATAGCGTCGTTCAATGAGTTGCCCTTGGGTGCAGACAGATTATGTATCAACCGGAACTCTCCACTCTCTTTTTTGGGGACCACTCCCAAAGGGGAGCAGACAAAATTCTCCACTGGGATGGAATCAAATGGACCCGCTATTCTGCCTAAGCGCAGTTCCTTTTCAATTTTTGCTGCAGCTATACTTGGGTTTGCCCTAACAGAGAGTTGATTCTTGCACTCCAGAGTTCCCACATATTCAGATGCTGGAATCCTGAAGCCATACCTGAAACCGTCTAGCAAAATCTTAGCGGTAGAGTGACAAGGGTATCTGTTTAGCCAGGGTGTCAGAGCCGTTACATTGATAGGTGAACGTGCCATTTTGTGTGCCATACCCTCACTCCTGCTTCTTCTTTCCTCTGTCCTTTGACTTTCTGAAACATTTGGACTCAGGGTGCGATGGGTTGGCGCAGATAGAACACGCATGCTTGAATTTGCACGTGCCTTGTGGTCTCGTGCATGTGCGCCTGTTAAAGTCCCAGCATGTCCCTTTCCTTCCACCCCCGGTACTTGCACCATTGGAGGAGCCTGTGGATAACTGTGGCCGAAAGGACTGAAAGGACTGGTTTTTGGCGCTGTCCTGAGACCCCCCACCAAATTGGTCTAACCAAGCAATCGTGTCAATGCGGTCCCACGAGAGGGATGGGTCAGATGCTTTGGCTCTCCTAAAATTCTTGTCGTATTCCTTCCATCCCATCCCCCCATACTTATCATGCGCCCCAGTGATCCTGCTCTGGTAACAAGCCATCTCTGCCTGCATATTAGGAAAACGTTCAGCCATCACTGCCATGAATATTGAGAAACCTCTGATCCAGTTGTTCAAATTCTCCTCAATCCTAAACTTTTGTAGTTCACTTGCCCATTCCTAGGGGAGCATCCAATCTTTCTTTTTCCGTGCTTCTTCCCTTTCATTTTCATCCAGAAGCAATGAGAACATACTAAGATAACCCCAGACCAAATTCTTTCTTTCACTTCTTGAGTGACATGTCTCGCTAAGTGTTCCCTCCCGGTGCGGGATTCCCCCACACCTAACACAGGCAACGTTAGCTGCTTACCTACTGGAGCTGACCCAGTTGGCTCCGTCAGCTTCTCTTTTGTCAGGCTGCTCGCTGGTAGTCCTTTGTTGAGATCAGGTGGAGTAGCCCCACCGGCTGGAATGACAGGGGAAGGTGCACCCAGCCCCTCTCTAGAATTATCCCCAGGTGTCCCATTAAACTGAGCAACTATCCGCTTTGCTTCCGCGAGTACATCCCCACCCATGTCTTTTGTCCCCACTGCAGGTGAAAGAATCCCCGCCTTCCCCAACCAAGGAAGTATTGCCGCTAACTGTGATACTAAATCTTGCGGAACCAGATCCCCTCCCACCGGGACTACCGGGGATTGCGGGCCACCCCCTAAAGGGGCCGACCCTGAAGGCCCCGGCACCTCCCAGGGCTGGGGGACTGGCACAGGGACCACAGGTGGCACATGGGCGCCAGGTGTAACTGGTGGGACTGGTACAGGGGGGTCAGGCATAACCGGTGGGACCTCCCCTGAAGGCCCGGGCTCTTCCCTGGGCTGTGGGACTGTTCCAGGGGACACAGGTGTACCCTTCCTTGACCTAACCCGCTTGGGGAGGGTGGGAAAAGCTGCCCTGGGAGGCACCATACTACGCCTCGCCCTCTCCTCTGGCACTTCTTGCCCGTCTACCCTTTCCCTAAGATCAGCGAGCCCCTGCCCCAGTTCATCAACTTTCTTCATCATTGCCTCCATCAGTTTCTCCATACGAGAACGCTGATCACCCCGCTTTGATTTACCGGCCATTATAGTTAGCCCAAACTGTAGAAATTACTGGAAATGTGCTGGTTATTACTCAAAGTACACACAATGCCTCCCTACACAACGAGCATAGCAACCGTGTAATCGCCCAATTTCAACACACCCCAGCCCCTCACTGACTTGGCCCACTGTCCAAGCCCTTACCTTATAACGCTGGAGGTACACAACCGGCCGTAAGCACCCACGCCACCAGAGCCAACCACCAGCTAATCCAGTGGGTCAGGTGAGAAAGCTCAAACCCGCGTGGCTCCAGGAAGCGATGGCATGCAGGCCTGTCCGTGTCCCCTCGAAAATTCCTCCTGCGACCTGCACCAAACGGCCCCAAAACCAAGCGCTGTCTTCGCAGGTCTCCGCGCAATGGCGTACCACGTAGCTGAGTGACCTGTTGCTGGAGCTCTAGAACAAAATTAACAAAGATCAAGTGTGGCCCCCGATGAGGCTGAGTAACTCCTTAGCAAGAAAGAACAGTAGCCGAGTAGTCTCCTGCAAATCAAATAGAGCAACCCCCGTAATGCTGCCCGGTTGCTGGCCAACGCTACCGCTTCCTCTTAAAAACACAGGGGGGAAAGAAAGACCTAAAATTGCACACTCCTTTGGGCAAATACACAGGCCCTGATGTTTAGATGTGTAATCCACCCCCAGTTACAAACCCCTCTAGAGCGTTGCAAGATTGTATTATCAGAGAGAGGGAATGCGAAGGTATGTGGATGCTGACAAGACCCGCAAATAAAACGTGATTACGAGAGAGATAGAGACACACCCCCTTCCCCCGAGCGTGTGGTTCTGTTGTCTCCGAATCAGCGCTCCTTCACTGTACTCCGCGGGCCCCCCCCCTGCACGCTGCTCGCGCTTTCAAGGCGAGCACACCAAGCGCAACACAACGCTTAACAAGCCAGAGCACCGCGTGCCCCGGATAATCAGAATTCCCACACAGGCCTCTGTATCTACAGTGAGCGCATTAGCCCTCAAAGCCCCCCCAACCTTGTGGAACCCTCGTGTGGAGCGCCCCCCGGTTATCGCACTTTCGCCGCCTGGAGCCGCTCCGCCGGAATGTTCGCTCTGCCCCGACCGCCAAACTCGAGTAAAACAACACCGACGCGAGGCCGCCCTTCCTCAGCTCTATGCCTGCGTCCTCCGTCGCGGATCCGCTCCTGATGCGATCGCAAGGGCATGGTCCACGATACCTGGAACAGAAATCGAGAAATCAAGTTACAGCCTCCTAGCGAGGCTGGTGCAGCAAGCTGGGGGAGCGGGGGGCAAAGAGGCCGACTCTTCCGCTCCCCAGCCTTTTATCTTAGTTCCATGCCAGGCCGGTTCGCCCAACGCGTGACCCGGAAGTGATTACAATCACTTCCGGGTCACGCCCAGGACCCGTGACCAATGACTGTTGAGGCGCGCCTGCCGCGTCTCTGCTGGGCGCGACAGGCCCGCCCCCAAGTGGTCGTCAGGGGGCCGGCACGACCGCCATACTTTCGGCGTGGCCGATGCCGGCCCCGCCTTTCTCTTTTGAAGGTTGGCAGTGCCCGTTATGAAGGTTGGTAGTGCCCGTTAGGAAGGTTGGCTGTGTCCATTATGAAGGTTGGCAGTGTCCATTATGAATGTTGGCAGTGCCTGTTACGAAGGTTGGCAGTGGCAGAATCACACAACTTCTGACCAATCAGATTCCGTAAGAAGAGTATCAAGCTGTGACAGAGCCACGTTCCCTGTCTCTTAGGACTGCTTCCTGGAGGTGGTTTTCTGATGATCACATAAGGTCTGGAACCGGTGCGCTACCAAAAAGAGTATGCAAGAGGGCAAGGTGCAGCAGGACAAGGTGCAGCAGGGCAAGGTGCAGCAGGGCAAGGTGCAGCAGGGCTAGGTGCAGCAGGGCAAGGTGCAGCAGGGCAAGGTGCAGCAGGGCTAGGTGCAGCAGGGCTAGGTGCAGCAGGGCAAGGTGCAGCAGAGCAAGGTGCAGCAGGGCAAAGTGCAGCAGGGCAAAGTGCAGCAGGGCAAGATGCAGCAGGGCAAGGTGCGGCAGGGCAAGGAGCAGCAGAGCAAGGTGCAGCAGGGCAAAGTGCAGCAGGGCAAGGTGCAGCATGGCAAGGAGCAGCAGGGCAAGGTGCAGCAGGGCTAGGTGCAGCAGGGCTTGGTGCAGCAGGGAAAGTGCAGCAGGCCTAGGTGCAGCAGGGCAAAGTGCAGCAGAGCAAGGTGCAGCAGAGCAAGGTGCAGCAGGGCAAAGTGCTGCAGGGCAAAGTGCTGCAGGGCAAGGTGCAGCAGGGCAAGGTGCCGCAGGGCTAGGTGCAGCAGGGCATGGTGCAGCAGGGCAAGGTGCAGCAGAGCAAGGTGCTGCAGGGCAAGGTGCAGCAGGGAAAGGTGCAGCAGGGCTAGGTGCAGCAGGGCTAGGTGCAGCAGGGCAAGGTGCAGCAGAGCAAGGTGCTGCAGGGCAAGGTGCAGCAGGGCAAGGTGCAGCAGGACAAGATGCAGCAGGGCAAGGTGCAGCAGGGCAAGGTGCAGCAGGGCTAGGTGCAGCAGGGCAAGGTGCAGCAGGGCAAGGAGCAGCAGGACAAGGTGCAGCAGGGCTAGGTGCAGCAGGCAGGGAAGGTGCTGCAGGCCTAGGTGCAGCAGGGCAAAGTAAAGCAGAGCAAGGTGCAGCAGGGCAAAGTGCTGCAGGGCAAGGTGCAGCAGGGCAAGGTGCAGCAGGGCAAGGTGCAGCAGGGCAAGGTGCAGCAGGGCAAGGAGCAGCAGGGCAAGGTGCAGCAGGGAAAGGTGCAGCAGGGAAAGGTGCAGCAGGGCTAGGAGCAGCAGGGCAAGGTGCAGCAGAGCAAGGTGCAGCAGGGCTAGGTGCAGCAGGGCAAGGTGCAGCAGGGCTATGCCAAGTAACAGTCCACTGTTGCTGCTTTCAGTGGCACAAACTGGGCATTCACTTCACTGAATATCATTTCACAAGAAAGTAGGCGCAGCCAGAGGGTTGGTGAGGTGCACTTTTATTCCAAGTTCTACAATGACGTGTTCAACTTCACAACTTCACTACACTCTGGCTGCACTCGCGCCATCTAAAGAACATTTGCAAAATGTTCTTCGAGTGACAACACTTTGCAAACTGCATCAGCAGCAGGCAACAGTTTTTATTTGTGCCTACAAGCCCTTCTCCCCTCAAAAAAATGCAGTCACCAAGAACAGACCTGTGGCCACTAGGAGGCGCCCTGCTGCTGCCCATGCCGCATAGCACTGCCTTGGCCTCTGCTGTGGGACTGTTCTGCTTGGGCTATTGTAAAAACACATAACAGCCCGTCCGGCTACGTCACTGTCTGTGTCCCAGTGGATTTCGTGTATCCGAATCTATATGATTCCATTGCAGCTTTCTCTTATCAAGGCCTCTTCTATCCATGTTATGTTATGTTATCTGAGTTTATATAGCGCACAGCTGCCCCAGCAAAGAGGCGTCCCGGCGCTGCCAGCGTCAGAAGGAACAGGGCTAAGAACACAACAAGTAGGCGTAAGGAATATACAGAAGACAAACAGGACTAAGCAGAAGGAAAAAGGAAAGTTTTAATTGCTTTCCTGAAGTCCACAATGCGATCCAAGCTGCGAATCTGAGGAGGCAGGGAATTCCATAACTTGGCAGCTAAGTAACGGAAAGATCGACCTCCGACCCGAAGGCGCTTCACACGGGGGACGATTACCAAATGCTGTCCCAGGGAGCGCAGCTGGCGAGTGGGGACATACAGGGCTAGCAAGTTAGCCAGGAGACTGGGCGAGGCAAGTTTCAGAATCTTAAAAGATAAGCAAAGAGCCTTAAATTGGATCCGCTTGGCCACTGGAAGCCAATGTAACCTCCGGATGGCCCCAGTAGAAGGACAGTTACGTGGGAGCCCTAACAGGGCTCTGGCGGCAGCGTTTTGAACACGCTGCAGTCGCAATATCTCAGCCTGATTAGCTCCCAACAGGAGCGAATTAGCATAATCTAGTCTGGATAGAATGGCTGATTGAACAATCAGTTGGCGAGTAGATGAATCAAAAAACTTCAGCAGGGGCCTAAGTCCCCGCAGGAGGCCAAAACAGGTACCCGCAACTCTTTTGGTATGTTCTTGAAAGCTAAGGGTAGCATCCATCCATACCCCCAAGTTTTTTACCACCAACTTAGGGGTGGGGGTACAACCAAGTACGTTAGGCCACCATTGTTCACTCCAGAGGCTCCTGTCCCTCCCCACCAACAGTAACTCTGTTTTAGTCGCATTCAACTGGAGACAGTTTAAAGTCATCCAGTCTGCCACAGCGGCCAGGCCGCTCCGAAACCTTGAAGCATCCTGAGTGGAACCATCGGACAGGGCCACCACCAGCTGAGTATCATCTGCATACGAGACCATGGTGAGGCCCATATTCCTAGCCACCTTAGCAAGAGGCTGGTATCCATCTTCAGGTTAACAACAATGGCTCCCCCCCTCCATCCTAATGGACAAGGGGCTCTCCCCCTCCATCCTTCTGGACAAGGGGCTCCCCCTGCCTTCTCTCTCTCTCTCTACAGAGGGTTCCCCCTCCATCCTTCTGTACAAGGGGCTCTCCCCCTCCATCCTTCTGTACAAGGGGCTCTCCCCTGCCTTCTCTCTCTACAGAGGGTTCCCCCTCCATCCTTCTGTACAAGGGGTTTCCCCCTGCCTTCTCTTTCTACAGAGGGTTCCCCCTCCATCCTTCTGTACAAGGGGCTCCCCCCTGCCTTCTCTCTCTACAGAGGGTTCCCCCTCCATCCTTCTGTACCTGGGGCTCCCCCTGCCTTCTCTCTCTACAGAGGGTTCTCCCTCCATCCTTCTGTACCTGGGGCTCCCCCTGCCTTCTCTCTCTACAGAGGGTTCCCCCTCCATCCTTCTGTACCTGGGGCTCCCCCTGCCTTTTCTCTCTACAGAGGGTTCCGCCTCCATCCTTCTGTACCTGGGGCTCCCCCTGCCTTCTCTCTCTACAGAGGGTTCCCCCTCCATCCTTCTGTACCTGGGGCTCCCCCTGCCCTTTCTCTCTACAGAGGGTCCCCCCTTCATCCTTCTGTACCTGGGGCTCCCCCTGCCTTCTCTCTCTACAGAGGGTTTCCCCTCCAGCCTTCTGTACCTGGGGCTCCCCCTGCCTTCTCTCTCTACAGAGGGTTCCCCCTCCATCCTTCTGTACCTGGGGCTCCCCCTGCCTTCTCTCTCTACAGAGGGTTCCCCCTCCATCCTTCTGTACCTGGGGCTCCCCCTGCCTTTTCTCTCTACAGAGGGTTCCGCCTCCATCCTTCTGTACCTGGGGCTCCCCCTGCCTTCTCTCTCTACAGCGGGTTCCCCCTCCATCCTTCTGTACCTGGGGCTCCCCCTGCCTTTTCTCTCTACAGAGGGTCCCCCCTTCATCCTTCTGTACCTGGGGCTCCCCCTGCCTTCTCTCTCTACAGAGGGTTCCCCCTCCATCCTTCTGTACCTGGGGCTCCCTCTGCCTTCTCTCTCTACAGAGGGTTCCCCCTCCATCCTTCTGTACCTGGGGCTCCCCCTGTCTTTTCTCTCTACAGAGGGTTCCGCCTCCATCCTTCTGTACCTGGGGCTCCCCCTGCCTTCTCTCTCTACAGAGGGTTCCCCCTCCATCCTTCTGTACCTGGGGCTCCCCCTGCCTTCTCTCTCTACAGAGGGCTCTCCCTCTTCCATACAGAAGGCTCTCTCCCTTTATTCCTTTCGTACAGAGAGCTCTCTGCCATTGGCATCATTCCATACAGAGGCCTCTCCCTCTTCCTTCCTTCTGTACAGAGGCCTCTCCCTCTTCCTTCCTTCTGTACAGAGGTTTCTCCCCCTGCCTTCCTTCTGCACAGAGGGTTCCACTCTTCCTTCCCTCCCTTCCATACAGAGGGCTATCCCCTTCATTCCTTCCGTACAGTGGGCTCTCCCCTTTCTTCCTTCTGTAGAAAAGGCTCTACCCTTTCCTTCCTTTGATACAAAGGGCTCTCCACTTCCTTTCTTCTGCATAAAGGGCTTCCTTCATCCTGTTCGGCTCTCCCTTTCCTTCCTTCCTTCCTTCCTTCCTTTCTTCCTGCTCTCCCCTACTTTCCTTCCTTCCTTCGTTCTTTCCTTTCTCCCTTCTTTCTGTTCTTTCTTCCATCTGTTTGTCTCTCCCCTTCCTTCCTTCCTGCTCTCCCCTTCCTTCCATACAGTAGTTCTCTCCCTTAACTCACTCACTCCCTCCCTCCCTTCCTTCCTTCCTTCCTTCCTTCTTTCCTTCTTTCCTTCCTTTCCTTCCTTTCCTTCCTTCCTTCCTTCCTTCCTTCCTTCCTTCCTTCCTTAATTTCTCCCTCCCTCCCTCAACAAACTCAAATCTAGGTCTCCTCTTCACGCATGGCCCTTCTCTTTCAAATGATCACTGGCCATGCTCTGTGTGACTCCCTGCACCTCACTAGTAATAGCGCCCTCTTGTGCGGTGCCGCCATCATTACAAAGATCTCAGCAGATCCACCAGTTCACATTTGTGGCCTGTCTCACTACTTCCTGCGGCAGCCGGAACTTCTTGAGAGTCACACTGTCCGCCAGCCCTGCTCCCCACTGTAGTCCTCGCTCGGTCTGTGCGATGCACGCGCTGCTTTTATCCCCAATGTGTCCACCGTCGACCACCACATCCGCCCCTGGTTGTTGCATGACATCACCATGAAGGGAAAAGCTCCTGCTTGTGCGACCCTCTCTGCCTCCCGTTACATCAGTCCCTTCTAACCACAGATGTTGTGTGTCTCAAGGGTCAGCACCTTACCCATCTGTTTAATATCCACACCCAGCCTCTTGCCCAGAGCTTTAAATGGACAGGTACTGTCCAGTACAGAGTACCTGCACTTCTTTGATTTGAAAGGGAGAGTACCTGCACTTCTTTAATTTGAAAGGGAGAGTACCTGCACTTCTTTAATTTGAAAGGGAGAGTACCTGCACTTCTTTAATTTGAAAGGGAGAGTACCTGCACTTCTTTAATTTGAAAGGGAGAGTATCTGCACTTCTTTAATTTGAAAGGGAGAGTACCTGCACTTCTTTAATTTGAAAGGGAGAGTACCTGCACTTCTTTAATTTGAAAGGGAGAGTACCAGCACTTCTCAGCACTGTTGCCATACATTTAATGGGCGAGTACCAACACTTCTCAGGATCACACAGGTACTCTAAATAGTGAGTACCTGCACTTCTATATTTCCATTTAAAGCTCTGCTCCCATGGCCCTGACAACCAGCTTCTTTCTCCACCTCAGGAGTGGGCTGTCGGCTTCCTGCCAGGAGTTTTCACTTCTATGGCAGGTTCTGAAGCGGAGGAGCAGCAACTGGCTCAAGATGAACCCCGACAAATGTGAGGTGTGGAAGTCAGAGGACCCTTGGCCATGTGCCTCGAGGCCTACTGTCCAGCAGCTATGGCCAATGGATGAGGTCACAAACCTGGGCACTGAGGCGCCTGATGGTTTGACTCTCACTGTCTTGAGTTCCTCCATAGTCTGGACGGCCTCGTAAGACCCTCCTCACCTTACTGAGGCAGGAAAACTGTGGCTCTCAGGGCTGTTACTGTCTCTCACTGGGACCACTGCCATTCCCTTTATCTGGGGCTGCCTAGACTGTTGACGTTGAGACTCCAGGGCATTCAGATCATGCAGCCAGACTAGTTCTAGGGACACTTAAATCACTTTTAAAATGCTGTCCATTGGACATGCCTGTATCACTTTTAAAATGCCATGCATTCCACCTGCTTAAATTGCTTTTAAGGTGCTTCACATAGCCCGTTTCTAAATCAATTTTTTTGTTGCTACACATCGCACATTCCTAAATCACTTTCGTGTTGCTACGCATTCACATTCCTAATTCACTTTTAGGTTGCTATGGATGGTACATTCCTAAATCACTTTTAAAGTGCTATATCTTGGATAGCGGAGGGGTAAAAATTACTATTCCCACTCCAGTAAGTGCAACAGTAGGGAAAGTGTTGGATAGCGGAGGGGTAAAAATCACTATTCCCACTCCAGTGAGTGCAACAGTAGAGAAACTGTTGGATAGTGGAGGAGTAAAAATTACTATTCCCACTCCAGTGAGTGCAACAGTAGGGAAAGTGCTGGATAGCGGAGGGGTAAAAATTACTATTTCCGCTCCAATTAATGCAACAGTAGGGAAAGTGCTGGATAGCGGAGAGGTAAAAATTACTATTCCCACTCCAGTGATTGCAACATTAGGGAAAGTGTTGGATAGCAGAGAAACAAAAATTACTAATAACACTTAAGCAATTGAAAAAAACTAAAAATATTGCAAAAATGTTAAAGTCATAAAAATAAATAAACAATATTTTAAAAATATACAATTTTATATATTAAACATATAAAAAGAACACATATTATAATATTGATTACATATAACACAAACCTACAAATAATATATAAAATAAATTAATAAATACATTTATAAACTATAATGATTTAAAAGTAGCAAATATTAACAAACAAAAAATTATGTAAAACATAAATATCTTTATTTTATTTCCTACCCTATAGCACCACACCAACAACAAAACACTTCAACATTTTTAATTACATTTATTTCCATAATTAACATAATTAATATTCAATTAAAAAATCTTATTAATAAACAAAAAAATAATAAACATTCATTGAGTACACATGCTTTAACACTATAATATCCACAACACACACCTAAATTAAACTATAAAATAATAAAACACAATTAAATATTATTTTTAAAAGAAAAACTATTACTATTAACAACTAATAATTAAATATTTAAAAATGTATTTAATGCCCACCTTTTACCCCTTTAAAAGTAAAAACAACACACACACAAATAAACAATTACACAAAATAAATATCAAATAATTAATATTAATTAACAACTATATAATAATTAATTAAACACAAGATAATTACCACCCTTTACTCCTATAAACACCACAACACACAAAATTAATTACACAATTACCATAATTAATTACTAATTAACTAATTAAAGTTAATTAACAACTAATTATTAATTCATCAACTAAAAATAAATTACTTCCCACCCTCCCCACCTATAAACACCACAAAACACACCTACAATTAATTACACAATTACCATAATTAATTACCAATTAACTAATTAAAATGAATTAACAACCAATTATTAATTAGTCAATAATACATTATTTTACCCATTTAACACTATAACATCTCAATCAAACAAATAATAATAAATAAAAAATATTCAATACATTTAATATAATTAAATTACTTCCCACCCTATTCCACTATAAACCCACAACCCGCTACGGAACTAAAAATGCAAAATTCAAATAAAAAATATTAATAACTACTAAAAATAATCAATTAATTGTATATAATTAAATTACTTCCCACCCTATCCCCCTATAAACCCACAACCCGCTACGGAACGAAAAACGCAAAATCAAATAATTTTTTTATAACTACTAAAAATGTAACACATATATTAAAAATACAAACAAATCTTATACAAAAAAACATACATCACATACATATAAAATATATACTAAAATACATAACATTAATAAAAAATCAATATTTTTAGCAACTATATTTTTGCAAACGATATTTACACTTCGATATTTTAAACATCGATATTACTTACCTAAATTCGATATTCTTGACCACGAGAATTTGTCTGTCGATATTTCTGACCCACGATATTTTTGGCATGGTGAGCAACAAAATGATGGATTTAACCTAGATCTCTTGAATGGGGGTGAATGTTTTGATTTGTTCTGCATTCCGTCCATCAATTGTGTGTCTTTTGCTTTCTCGCCCTAAGTGTACCGGGTATGCCCAGACGTGAGGCCTGGGCTCACTGTGCCACTGGATTCAAGCTATCCTGGCTGATGAGGGGTGAAACCCCGAAACCGGTCCTAGGTTGCTTGTTTCTGGTCCAGGGAGGACCTGACTTGGCAGTTCGGGCTGGACTGTTCCCATGAGGCACAGGGTCATGACTGATTTGCATATGGCCTGGTCTAAACTGGGGTGGCATGGTGAGCAAAAGAATGATGGATTTAACCCAGATCTCTGGATTGGGGGTGAATGTTTTGATTTGTTCTGCATTCCGTCCATCAATTGCGTGTCGTTTGCTTTCTTGCCGTAAATTGTTATCTAACAATTCATGCAGACATCAACGAGGACAATCTATACTCCTGAGAGTTAAGAGTCTTATTTGTAAGTATTGTATGACAGACTCCTGGAGCGGTGTCCAAGTCCTCTCTCTCTGCCCAGAGGGTCACGCCTATGACATCACCACATGAAGTCCATTCACACTCCCTCACATTCACTCGCATGTCACTGGACCAGAGCAGGTGATGCCTTCACACCAGAGGACGAGGAAGCAGGTTACAGGCGTGCTCTTCCTGTCCTTTCTCTCGGTCTCTGCCCACAGCGTCATACCTATGACGTCACCATATGAAGTCCACTCCCTCACATTCACTCGCACGTCACTGGGCCAGAGCAGGTGATTCCTTCACACCAGAGGACGAGGAAGCAGGTTACTGGTGCGCTCTTCCAGTCCTCTCTCTCTCTCTCTGCACAGAGGGAGACACCTATGACATCACCACAAGAAGTCCATTCTCACTTCCTACATTCACTTACACGTCACTGGACCAGAGAAGTGATGGCTTCTCACCAGAAGACGAGGAAGCAGGTTACTGGTGTGGTCTTCCAGTCCTCTCTCTCTCTCTGCACAGAGAGTGACACCTATGACATCACCACATGAAGTCCATTCACCCTCCCTACATTCACTCGCACGTCACTGAACCAGAGCAGTGATGCCTTCACATCAGCAGACGAGGAAGCAGGGTACTGGCACCCCCTTCAGTCCTCTCTCTCTGTCTCTACCCACAGCATTATACCTATGATGTCACCATATGAAGTCCACTTTCTCACATTCACTTGCACGCCACTGGACCAGAGCAGGTGATGCCTTTACGCCAGAGAACGAGGAAGCAGGTTACTGTAGCGCTGTGCTAGTCCTCTCTCTCTCTGCACAGAGGGTCATGCCTATGACGTCACCACATAAAGTCCACTGGTACTCCCTCACATTCACTTGCACGCCACTGGACCAGAGCAGGTGATGCCGTCACACCAGAGGATGAGGAAGCAGGTTACTGGAGCACTGTCCCAGTCCTCTGTCTCTGCACAGAGGGTCACGCCTATGACGGCACCACCCACATGAAGTCCACTCGCACTCCCTTACATTCCCTCGCACATCACTGGGCCAGAGCAGGTGATGCCTTCACAACTGAATACGAGGAAGCAGATTACTGGAGCACTCTTCCATTCCTCTCTCTCTGTCTCTGCCCAGATCGTCACGCCTATGACGTCACCACATGAAGTCCATCCATACTCCCTCACATTCACTCACACGTCACTGGACCATGGCAGGAAGAAAACCTCTAGCACGTATCTCACACTACAATGTACATATGCACCTCTAGTGCATATCTCATAATATGAAGTACATATAATCCTCTAGCGCATATCTCGCAGTATGAGGTACATATAATCCTCTAACGCATATCTCACAGTATGAGGTACATATAATCCTCTAGCGCATATCTCGCAGTATGAGGTACGTATAAGCCTCTAGCGCATATCTCGCACTATGAGGTACATATAAACCTCAAGCACATATCTCGCAGTATGAGGTACATGTAAACCTCTAGGATGTATCTCACAGTATGAGGTACATATAAACATATAGCGTGCATCTCACAGTATAAGGTACAAATAAGCCTCTAGCACATATCGAGCAGTATGAGGTACACATAAACCTCTAGGGCATATCTCGCAGTCTGAGGTACATATAATCCTCTAGCGCATATCTCGCAGTATGAGGTACGTATAAGCCTCTAGCGCATATCTCACAGTATGAGGTACAAATAAACCTCTAGCTCATATCTCGCAGTATGCGGTACATGTAAACCTCTAGGATGTATCTCACAGTATGAGGTACATATAAACCTATAGCGTGCATCTCACAGTATAAGGTACAAATAAGCCTCTAGCACATATCGAGCAGTACGAGGTACACATAAACCTATAGCGCATACCTTGCAGGATGAGGTACGTATAAACCTTTAACGCGTATCTCACAGTATGAGGTACATATAAACCTCTAGCGCATATCTCACAGTGTGAGGTACGTATAAACCTCTAGTGCGTATCTCACAGTATGAGGTACATATAAACCTCTAGCATATATCTCACAGTCTGAGGTACATACAAGCCTGTAGTGCATATCTCTCAGTGGGAGGTACATATAAACCTCCAGCACGTATCTCACAGTGTGAGGTCTGTATAAACCTCAAGCGCGTATCTCTCAGTATGAGGTACATATAAACCTCTAGTGCATATCTCTCAGTATGAGGTACATATAAACCTCTAGGGCATATCTCTCAGTATGACGTACATATAAACCTCTAGTGCATATCTTGCAGTATGAGGTACATATAAACCTCTAGCACATACCTCACAGTGGGAGGTACATATAAACCTCTAGCACATACCTCACAGTGGGAGGTACATATAAACCTTTAGCGCGTATCTCACAGTATGAGGTACATATAAACCTCTAGTGCATATCTCATAGTATGAGATACATATAAACCTCTAGGGCATATCTCTCAGTATGAGGTACATATAAACCTCTAGCACATATCTCGCAGTATGAGGTACATATAAACCTCTAGCGCATATCTCGCAGTACGAGGTACACATAAACCTCTAGGGCATATCTCGCAGTATGAGGTACATATAATCCTCTAGTGCATATCTCGCAGTATGAGGTACGTATAAGCCTCTAGCGCATATCTCACAGTATGAGGTACAAATAAACCTCTAGCTCATATCTCGCAGTATGCGGTACATGTTCACCTCTAGGATGTATCTCACAGTATGAGATACATATAAACCTATAGCGTGCATCTCACAGTATAAGGTACAAATAAGCCTCTAGCACATATCGAGCAGTATGAGGTACACATAAACCTCTAGCGCATACCTTGCAGGATGAGGTACGTATAAACCTTTAACGCGTATCTCACAGTATGAGGTACATATAAACCTCTAGCGCGTATCTCACAGTGTGAGGTACGTATAAACCTCTAGTGCGTATCTCACAGTATGAGGTACATATAAACCTCTAGCATATATCTCACAGTCTGAGGTACATACAAGCCTGTAGTGCATATCTCTCAGTGGGAGGTACATATAAACCTCCAGCACGTATCTCACAGTGTGAGGTCTGTATAAACCTCAAGCGCGTATCTCTCAGTATGAGGTACATATAAACCTCTAATGCATATCTCTCAGTATGAGGTACATATAAACCTCTAGCACATACCTCACAGTGGGAGGTACATATAAACCTCTAGCACATACCTCACAGTGGGAGGTACATATAAACCTTTAGCGCGTATCTCACAGTATGAGGTACATATAAACCTCTAGTGCATATCTCATAGTATGAGGTATGTATAAGCCTCTAGGGCATATCTCTCAGTATGAGATACATATAAACCTCTAGCACATATCTCGCAGTATGAGGTACAAATAAGCCTCTAGGGCATATCTCGCAGTATGAGGTACATATAAACCTCTAGCACATATCTCGCAGTATGAGGTACATATAAACCTTTAGCGCATATCTCACAGTATGAGGTACATATAAACCTTTAGCGCGTATCTCACAGTATGAGGTACAAATAAGCCTCTAGGGCATATCTTGCAGTATGAGGTACATATAAACCTCTAGCACATATCTCGCAGTATGAGGTACATATAAACCTCTAGCGCATATTCGCAGTATGAGGTACATATAAACCTCTAGCGCATATCTCGCAATATGAGGTACATATAAACCTCTAGCACATATCTCGCAGTATGAGGTACATATAAGCCTCTAGCACATATCTCGCACTATGAGGTACATATAAACCTCTAGCGCATATCTCGCAGTATGAGGTACATATAAGCCTCTAGCACATAGCTCGCACTATGAGGTACATATAAACCTCTAGAACATATCTCGCACTATGAGGTACATATAAACCTCAAGCACATATCTCGCAGTATGAGGTACATATAAACCTCTAGTGCATATCTCACAGTATGAGGTAAGTATAAACCTCTAGCGCATATCTCACAGAGGAAGGTACATATAAACCTCTAGCGCATATCTCACAGTGGGAGGTACATATAAACCTCTAACACGTATCTCGCAGTATGAGGTACAAATAAGCCTCTAGGGCATATCTCGCAGTATGAGGTACATATAAACCTCTAGCACATATCTCACAGTATGAGGTACATATAAACCTCTAGTGCATATCTCATAGTATGAGGTACATATAAACCTCTAGGGCATATCTCGCAGTATGAGGTACATATAATCCTCTAGCGCATATCTCGCAGTATGAGGTATGTATAAGCCTCTAGCGCATATCTCACAGTATGAGGTACAAATAAACCTCTAGCTCATATCTCGCAGTATGAGGTACAAATAAGCCTCTAGGGCATATCTCGCAGTATGAGGTACATATAAACCTCTAGCGCATATCTCGCAGTATGAGGTACGTATAAGCCTCTAGCGCATATCTCGCACTATGAGGTACATATAAACCTCAAGCACATATCTCGCAGTATGAGGTACATATAAGCCTCTAGCACATATCTCGCACTATGAGGTACATATAAACCTCTAGCGCATATCTCGCAGTATGAGGTACATATAAACCTCTAGCACATATCTCGCAGTATGAGGTATGTATAAGCCTCTAGCGCATATCTCGCACTATGAGGTACATATAAACCTCAAGCACATATCTCGCAGTATGAGGTACATATAAGCCTCAAGCACATATCTCGCACTATGAGGTACATAAAAACCTCAAGCACATATCTCGCAGTATGAGGTACATATAAGCCTCTAGCACATATCTCGCACTATGAGGTACATATAAACCTCTAGAACATATCGCGCAGTATGAGGAACATATAAACCTCTAGCGCATATCTCGCAGTATGAGGTACATATAAACCTCTAGTGCATATCTCACTGTATGAGGTAAGTATAAACCTCTAGCGCATATCTCACAGAGGAAGGTACATATAAACCTCTAGCGCATATCTCACAGTGGGAGGTACATATAAACCTCTAACACGTATCTCGCAGTATGAGGTACATATAAAGCTCTAGTGCATATCTCGCAGTATGTGGTGCATATAAACCTCTAGTGCATATCTCGCAGTGTGAGGTACGCATAAACCTCTAGCGCATATTTCGCAGTATGAGGTACATATAAACCTCACGCGCATATCTCACAGTGGGAGGTACATATAAACCTCTAAGGAATATCGCACAGTATGAGGTACATATAAACCTCAAGCACGTATCTCGCAGTATGAGGTACATATAAGCCTCTAGCTTGGTGATAAAAGGCAGACACACCTGGGAGGGCTCCTGACCGGCCTCTGCAAACCCTTTCATGCTGAATTCACTCATTTATTTATTCATATATTCATCAGGCACCTGATAACCAACAAAGCCTTCTTGGTGCTAGGAAGGAGGTCAAGTAAGGTCAATAATTTTAGCAGAAGAGGTGAGTTTTTAGGGCTTTCCTAATTAAGCATTAAATGGGTTAGAGATACCTCTTTAAGAGGAAGATTGTACCAAAGTCATGGACCAAGACCAGATGAGGCCGGACCTACAATTCTTCAGCGTTTGAATCTTTTAGGAGTAAACAACGTTTGGGCGTTTGAAGCAGGCTGCCTCCCAGTAACATAGGGGGAGAAGTAATGTCAGAGCAGAGTTTCTTCCACTTTTACCTTATGTCCCAGAGTAAATTTGGATGCAGCAAGATGTACTTTTAAATTATTATCGAATAATTTGACTAGAAACAAATAAATATGTTTTTCATTTTCTGATTCAGTTTCGAAAGTATCCTTTTGAGGCGTGATTATACAACTAACTTAGGACCACATGTACAAAACTTTATTGAAGGTCGCAAACTGCCCCATTCACAGAATAGCGCCATCTTCGACCTCAAAAAAGCATTTTTAAATGTACAAAGGCCAATTTGCAACTCGGTAACTTATTACCAAGTCACAACTTGGTTTTGCAATTCAGTATTTGAAAGAGGTATGTTTAGGGCGTCCCTTCCAAACACAGTGGTATGTATGAGTGTTTTGCGACTGAATTACGGTCACAAAACATTTATTTTTTTACATACCCTCGAAGGAGGTGGTAACCATTTCCAAATGGAAGGGGTCCCCAGTGGAGTCCTTCCCCTTTGTGACTGTTTAACAAAATATTTTTAAGAACAGCCAGTGGTCCAATGGACCACTCCTACTTTTACAAAATGAAACTTAATGGTTTCATATTTTGTTTTTGAAACGCATCCTGTTTTATTTAAGAAAAACGGGCCGCATTTTAAAAAAAAATTGCTTTATTTAAAAGCCATCATAGACATGATGGTCTGCTGACCCAGGCAGGCCACCATCCCTGAGATGGCTGTCATTCCTAATGTGTCGCAAACTGCGATCTACCTCATTAATATTCATGAGGTCGAGTTGCGACCCACCAGGAATTGCTAGTTAAATGTTCTAAGGTTTCTTATATTACGAATTGCGATTTCCTAATTGCGATTTGGTAAGAATTGCAATTTAGAAATCATAGTTTCTTAATTTTTGTACATCTGGCCCTTAATGTGCAGAAATATTCTTCTCTAATACGCAACTGTAGGAAATCCTCCTGCCTCATGATTTCCCCTATAATCTTTGATTCAGCTGATGGATTGTTTTATTCTTTGGTGGTGGCTGCTGCCCTCCCTCAGCCACATGTGCTCTGCTTAAATAGTGTGCTTTTTAAGTTTTGCCTGCACAGCACTTGCGCTGTGCTTGAAAAATCCCTTCTATCTTAAAAGGGGCTTAGAGCCCACACAGTGCCTACGTTTATTTACCATTGGCTAGCTCCCACGTGACTCTAACTTTCCTTACAATTGCCTGGCTCCCTCGTGACTTCCACGTCACTCTTGTTTCCGTGCTTACTATTGGCCAGCACCTCCTCCTCGCCTCCTTCTTCTCCTGCCCTTCCAGTCTTTGTCCTGCCATCCTGCCGTGGAGCCTGGACCATGTACTGCTTCCGGTGGCCAGTATCCTTCCACTGCAGGCTTCTGCAGTACAGGCACTTTTTTTAAACTTTTCACTTTTCACATGCACTCTTTAAGTGCATGTCTGTGCGATCTCTCTAGTTCAACCCCACTTAAAGTAAAAAAAAGCGCTATGACGCGGCTAGCGTTGACTCCATCATAGTGCTTTTCTTTTATACTTTAAGCCATATTCGTAAGTACGCGGTGGTATCACATCTGATAGTAGCACTTCGGATGGCATGTTTTCTAATAATGCGGTGCACGTTAATACTTTGGAGAGTACCGGCCACCATTAGAATTAATACACACCTACAATGAGGAATGTCTGCTACTTATTGCTGTTGTAAACATTGGCAGTCACATATAGATATTGCCGCTCTTTTTCTATTTTTTAATACTTCAGACTGCGGTGTGCATTTAATCTCAAAAGTGAGCTGTGGGTGCCACCTTGTGGATCACTTGTAAATTTAACACAAATGTTTAAAAACATGGATTTCTTTTGTTCTTCACTTTTACAGTTGCATATTAATGTGAATCTATAGTGTTTATTACCCCTGACGAGATGTTGAATCGCTTTACACCGGCAGCATGTTGCTCCAGTACCCAAGGTAAGTTGCTAATCAAGTGGTGGGACGCGTTCCCCCAGCATGCACCTGTGAAGAGGAGGAGGGGCTAGTCACTGACACCATAAAACCGCAGAGGGACTCCCATAGCGGAGGAGCGCTCGAGCATGCCCAGGCAAAGCCCGGGCCAATGGCGGGCCAGTCTGCATCTGGACAAGGCTGGGCCCCCGCTTTCACCCTGGGCTGTGGAGGACTTTTAAAAGTTTCATAGCAAGCAGACTGTACACTTTATTCAGACTGGTCCGAAGAATTACTTTTTTAGGTCGACCCTGGGCAGCGCATGCACTGCTCTGTGAGGCATCCTGTATTCGAGTATGGACTTGAAGCTCCGCCCACTCTCCGCCCATATTTATCATTGGCTTGTGTCATTGTCCTTCGTAAATGCTGGATTCTGATTCGTTAATAGGCTTATTAGTCCCTCCTTAGTACCCCATTGTCTTCATTTGTAACCTCCCATGAGGACTGGCACTTTTACTTCGGTTGTTACACAGTATGTCTTTTTTAGTCTGTAGGCACTCTTTTCTTTAATGACTTTCTCCTACTGCAGGCACGACATGCTTTCTTGCAACATTCAGTGCACCATGTGCACTTTCACTTTCCAAGCAGCCCGGGACAATGGCGGCTGCTTCTTTGAAATGAAATAGGTCTTGCATTTTCAAGAGGTTGAGCTATTCGCATTGTAAATGACAATGCCTTTTATTTACGTGTTGGTTTTTAAAACATATATAAAAGGCATTGTCATTTACAATGCCAATAGCTTAAACTCTCGCAAATGCTAGACCTATTGCATTGCAAATGCTTGTTTATCTCCCCCATTGTGGTTGGTAGTGAATATCGACAAATGTAAAACTCAATGCTCTGTGGCTGCTAAGCTTTCATCAAGGGGTTCTCCCAAAACACCCCCAATTACCAATTATTTGACAACAGTGATGGGTGCTCTAACTCGTGAGATAGGCCGGGTAGAGGAAAGAATAAATGCCATAAGAAGAAGCTAATTAGTCTCTTCCAAACACACAAGGTCCAGCGGCCTGGCTACCTCGCCCGGACAGTTCGTTCCCACGTGCAGACCCACCCCCGCCGGGGCGCGGGGAGATCGTGCCGACAGCACTGGGCGAACCTGTGGCCTCGAATGTGGTGAATAGCAACAACGCCCCTCGGGTGACAAGTGCTAGGGACCCTGACACAGGGTGCCGATTATCCCGGAAGTCTTGGTGGACTCAGCCCCCTCCACTGCTTCTCACGATCCTGCCACACATGTGGGTGCGCCTCCGTCAGAAAGGAGTAAGTATAACAAGCAGCCTGTGAGCAAACCCCAAGTGAAGAGGAAATCGAATATGTGACGTTACAACGCGGTCGTTACACCGCGGTACATTACATCGCAGTTATTACAACGCAAGTTGTTACAACGACTTGCGCTGGAGGGCGCTGGACTTAGGAAAAGTATGATTGACTATTCCAACTCCAGCCTACGTAACAGTAGGGAAGGTGTTGGAATAGTAAATCATACTATTCCTTAGCGTATAGCGCCATCCAGCGCAAGTCGTTGTAATGACTTGCGTTGTAATGACTGCGATGTAAACGTACCGCGGTGTAACGACCGCGTTGTAAAGGTCGTTCGCCGAGGAAATCCCGCCAACCGCCGGGGAATCATGTTGAGGCCCGTGATTCAGGGTCATTAAATGGATCACAGGGTGGGTTAGGTGACCGATTGAATACCCTATTTAAAAATGTTAATAAGGAATTGCTTCACAGACTGGAGACTTTAGTAACTGGCGTAAAAAAAGATTTGCTGGTCAAACTGGAAGAGGGGCTGGAAAAGCTCGGGGCTTCACAGAAGAACTCATCCGTTAGTCCCGCAGGGGACACACGGCCAGGAACTGATCCCTGACCCCTGGCATCTTTTCCATCTGAAGCGCCCGGGCCTTCATCTGCCCACTCCATTCATGCTGCGTCACCGCTTAGAGAGATGGGCGGAAAGCGCCCTTCGCCTGATAGACCTGGAAATAGGCAGCCGCTTTCAAATCTTGGCCCTGGACCTATGGGGACAATTTAGTGAGTTTTACCCAACATTCGCACTTACATCTGCCTCCCCGAGTTACTCCCTATGTTATCATCTTGGACCACGTCGCGGCATCGAAAAAGGATGTGAAAGAAACAGAGGTAGATCTGAGGCATAAGGTGTTGCACTGGTTTGGAGTAAACGTGGGGTACGCCCCAGACCTCCCGCAAACTATTATAATAGCTAGAAAAGTTTAATCAATAATTTTTGTAAAAGCTCACCTAGTAGCGATAAAGTGGCGGTCAATTTCAGATCTCCAGGGAGGGTAAGACATCTCTTGTTGGCAATTCAACACCTAGATAATCTACTGCACCATATTAGAGCCCTACCTCTGGGCTTCTTTACCCTCCATCCTTAACTAGGCAGGGTATAATGCCTGCATCCACAAAGAACCTGGTGGTACCCATGGCCTCTACATTCCCTCCAAGGCTCCCAGAGAGTAATCGGTTTGATGCCTTGCCCTCCCTGAAAGATAATGACTGACTTTCACCACCCCTTAGCCACCCGTCCTCTCACTCTTGTGACCCAGTAGTGAACACTGATACTGGCCCTGGAGAAGTGCTATTTCAGCCCCTACAGTAAATCTAACTGCTCCAGAGCCTGCTGTGGAAGGTGTTCTGATTCCTCAAAATCTTGATTCCCCTTTTGCAATGTTGTCCTGGAATAGTGCGGGAATTCGTGCGAAGTTGGGAAAGGAGGATTGGGTGGGGTTCGTTCTGGCTTGGATATAATTGGCCTACAAGAGACCTTGGCTGAGAATGACTTTCACCTAAATGGTTCTTGTCCTTAGTGTGCCCCAGCAGCCCCTGTTACTTCAGGGAGGGCGGAGGGTGGCTTGGCAGTGCTTGCCTCCGGTACATGTGGTGCGATGAAAGTTAAACCTGTATCTTCCTCTCCCTGGTATCGATTGCTTTTACTTCCTGGTCTAAGCGGTGTGGATTTCTTAATTGTAAACTTTTATCACTGTATTTTTGATCAACGCAACCCTGAAGTTGCAGATCAGTTGCATGAGGCAATCAGTGAAGTCACTCTATCTAGGCAGCCATTATGCATCTTGTGGGTTGGAGATTTTAATTGTAGGATTTGTCATTTCAGCTGTTCACGAGTTTGTGGGGTTGGAAATAAGGAGGATCAGCCAGTGACTCGGTTTACCCCCTCGGTTTATGGGGACGCGTTAAATGGCATCTCGATCTCCAATGACTTGACCCCCCCTATATGATTGCGTTAATGCCACCATCATGCACTGCCCATGTTTTGTGGGGGTGGAAACTCAAGTTCAATTGATTTCATGTTAATATGTAGTAATAATAGTTGCCTCGTTCGGGATTTTTCAATTTTGCCAAATTGTGCCAGTGATCATAATCCCCTAATAGCGCATTTCCCCTTAAATTTAAGGTCAGGGACTGTGAAGCCATCTGATCCCCCAATTCAGTATAATCCGAATAAAGGCCTTAGGTTGAAATGGGATCGGGTAAACCCGCAGGACTTTGAGTTTAAAATTATGAGCGAGAACTTTGCCCTCATTGCTAGTTGTTTGACCCCAGCGGGTGTGCCTGCTGTGCAAGTCTGGGATTTCGAGTCGCTTTGCACAGTTTCTTCATCGGCCCTATTAGTCAGATCTCCCTCCAACACCGTGCCACCCGAGCGATGGTTCAATAGTGCTTGTACAAACGCCACAAAGAGTTGAAGAGCCCTGCACACTCTTCCCCCTAACAAAGACCTAGTAAGGGTATCCAGAGAGAATTGTAAAGTCGTGATTGGCCAGAGCAAAGCTGAGCTTGGGAGAGAGGCCTGGTCGGACCTATTGGTCGCTGGGACTCTGCAGGATATCAAGAGTCTGGGATGCCATTAGCCGCCCGCTGTTGCCAGAAGTTCCCTGATTTCAGGGGTTGCTTGGGTGTCACACTTTACACGCATTTTTAATCCCTCAAATAGAGTATTAAACCCTGAGGAAAGGGATGGTGGCAAGATCCGAAATATGGGCCAAGCCATACAGCTTGGCCTTTCAGTCTCTGTGAAGGATGTGGAGGCAGCTTTAACCCGGGGTATTCGCCTCAAAGCTCCAGACCGAATGTGGTCCCACTCGACCTGTTTAAGGATAACCCTAGCTTTTGGGCGCCTTTGTTAACCAACATTTTCAGAGCCTCTATTATAGGTCCCTTGCCTGCATCTTGAAAAGAGGCCACTGTGGTTACAATTTTTAAAAACAGGACAGGTATGAGCCGGCCTGTTATAGGCCAATATCATTAATTGATGCCACGGCAGAAGTATTGGGCAGGGTATTACTGGCACGGTTAGAAGAGTGCGCCTCTGCCAATAACGCGCTCTCAAAAATACAGTATGGGTTTGGGCGTGGAATGGGAACGACTGAACAATGCCTTAATCTGTCACTGATTGTCACCAAATAAACTAAGTCCATGAAGAGCTCTTTACACCCGGCCATCATGGATTATCTAGTGCGTTTGATACTGTCAATCGTGACCGATTGTGGAGTATGATGGGAGACATGGGGTGGAGGAATCCCCAGTTGTCCTTCTGTGAAGATTACATTCTAACACCCCGTGCTTTAAATGGGCCGGTACTCACCGGTACTGAGTACCGGCACTTCCAAATTTTCTAGCCCTCAGTGCCGGCACTTTTCTTTAGTCAGGGAGAGTACCGGTAACCTGATTGATGGCACAGCAGGCTCAGGTTCCGTTTCCCCTCCAACGCAGGACAGATGCCGCTCTGCTTCCGGATCTCGCAATCACACTGAGCCATTAAGTCGACTTTTGCAGAGACTATGGTAAAGTCCAGAGGAGCCCCTTTGCAATTCCTCACACTGCAGGGGTTTGAGAGGGCTTGCGTCACGCTGTGATTAACAGAGCAGGGTCTAGCCAGACCATGCACTGTTGATTAGGTGTGTAACGACCATTCAGCTGTAAATGTCTGATTGATTGAAAGGAAACACCAGCATGATAGTTTTTTTCTCTTTAAGGCCTTGATTATGATAACCATGGATACAGATGCAAAATATATTGCACCTGCTTAAGTCTGATAACTGGAGGTTTGGAATTTAACAAGAGCGAAAATGATCACCGACTCTAAGCTAAGCCTTTCAAAATGGAGCATGACGAATTGGTGCTTTCTGGGTATTTTCTGCTCCAAATATCGGCATATTTGACCTGCCATTATGTACATGGGAATATAGAAGAGGTGAGGACTTTATCACACCCTCTGCTGGGTGTTGTAAACTTAGCGCTACTCATAATTCCCTCACCTGGGCAGAGATATTTTGTCGAAGGCTTCAAGCATTAGGCAAAAGTCATTAAGTTGTTTAATGGCTAGTTTTAACTGAGTAAAAACTCTTTCAAAATCCAGGCAAAAGAATCAAGACAAAAACGAACATGTTGGCTGTAGATACTTTCAGCTTGGAACTTGCTTTCAAAAATGAAATGCACCTAACTGTGGCGATTTTAATGTCTCTCCGTCAGGTGCATGAAATAGCCTGGGCTGGTGCTGCACTGGCCACACTAATTGTGTTGAACTGTAGACAGTTCAACACAATCGTCTACCTTCCCCAAAGCCGGTTTTCTTTTCATGTTTGTTTTTTACAGCGCAGGAGCTGCTTCCCTTTGTGTGCCCCATCAACACTAATCGCCGCATTTACATAACAGCTAGGGACCCATGGGTGTGAAAGTAGCCCTTCCCAAAGAGCAGTGTAGAGCAGGGAACGCGGCAGCACTCCAGAAATGACCTCCCGTGACAACTGCAATGGATCTGACTGGGGGGAAAACGAGATGATGAAAATAGAAGGAAGGGGAGGGAGGGATGTAAGTAAGTAAGTCCGGTTTTATATAGCGCAGCTACTCAACCTTACGGGTCTCAAGGAGCTGGGGGCCGTCGTGGAAATTAAGTGAGCTATTGCCCAGAGTCACATGGTGCTGAGCTAAGCTGCCGCCAGAGCCGGAGATCGAACTGTGAACCCTGTGCTCCGAAGTCAGCTGCCCTGGCCGCTGCACCACACCTCTCCACTTGTAAAAAGGTGATGTGACAGCTGAAGTTAGGATTGGCACTTTTTTTCAGTTAAAAGTACCAGATATTTGTTCAGTTGTTCAGTTCTGAAATCGGGGCTTAAAAATGACATTTTAACACAGATTAGTGCAGAGTTCAAAATCTGCTATATTTCTTGTTAACTTTCATTATCGTATATATATATATATACATACATGCCAATAGACCCGATTCAGACGGGAGACTACCGATTTTTCAAGCCAAAAATGGCTTTATTTTAGCTGTCTCCCGCCTGAAATTGCATTTTCTACAATAGAAGTCAATGGGGAATTTTCATTCTCCCGATTTTTTTTATTTTAAATCTCCCACGTCCCTGTCCTAAACTGTTGGCATGTATGATATATATATATATATATACATATATATATATATATATATATATATACGGAAATACTTTTGCACTTTTGAAGTGATTGAATGATTTATGCTTTTATTTACTGTTATATATCATATTAGGTATCATCATGTCTTGCCCTTAGCCCCGCCCCTAGCCCCGCCCACTCGACACACCTCTAGCTCATTTTAATGAGTACCTGCACTTATTTTTTCCCATTTAAAGCTCTGCTAACACCACGGTCAAAATATGTTACAACACTAATGGCGAGAGAACACACGCAATAGTCTCCACCGAGGGGGTTCGCCAGGGCTGTATATAGGCCCGTTTTTAGGTCTCGGCCTGCACCAGCGCTTGCGCTGGTCTGGCCGAGAGTTTTAGTAAGCGGGTTTTGGAAGTGCAAACACTGGCTTTCAGCTGGCGACCAGCTTGAGTTCACGATGGCGTGCACGCGCAGCTGCCATCTGGGTTTCCTATCTCTTCATTTCCTCGTCATGGCTCATTAACTCTCTGGACTCTGATGTTTCAATCGCAGCAGCAGCTCACATTACCAACTGAGGGCCCTGGACTACAGTCACATGAAAAACAACAGCGATTAGCATTGAAATGCAAGCTTTTTTTTGTCTAGTTAGAAATATTGCTTCGGTGGGTTGATTTCACCTTATATCGCTATTTGTTTTATATTGGGAGTCACAGCCTAATTACCAGTATTTTTGTCTCTCACTGTTTTTTAAAAATATTTATTCGCGCAAAGCACAAAGCTATATTTAAGGTTACTTTTTCCGCGTCACTTCTTGACTCTATTTAAACTCTATTTAAACCCCCCACTCTTATTGTCTCTCTCCTTCTCTCGCTCTCCCCTCTCTAATTCTCTCTCTACTTAATTAACTCTCCCCTCACTATCTTTTTTAGCCTTTCATTCTCTCTCACCCCTTTATCTGTTTCTCTTTCAAACTCCTTCATTCACTCTCTCTCCCCTTCTTTCTCTCTCTCTATCCCGCTCCACTCTTTATTCTATGTACACCCTTTCTCTCTCTTTCTCTCTCACCACCCTCTCTAATTGGGCATTATATCTTCACTCTATCTCTCTCTCGGCAACACCACAGCATCACTCAACGCAACCACAGCATCAATCAGAGCCAGCACAGCATCAATCAGACAAAAGTCAGAAAAATCCCCCTTTCGGCAAGTATTTGGTATCAAACAATGACTAACAACTAAAACATTCAGCTAAAACATTCAATCACCAGAATAAGACACTGCCACCTTCAATAGGCCAAGTGTTCAGAAAATACAAACATTTATTCAGATTAAAAAATATATATCAGTACAATTCTTCGTATACAATAAATGATCACAAGTTATACAAAATAAACCATAATAAAAATGTTAAAAATATTAGAAACCACAATTTATACAAAATTTACACAATCAGGAGAACCTGCAAGAAAAATTACTCTCTTGTCAAAAAATGAAGGCAACACCATTAGATCTGGATCATTCGTTTTTCTTGAAATATAATTATGAATAGTGAGTTCCTTTGCTTAACAAATGTCTCTACAATCTTTAGTATGCCTCCTTTGTCTTGCGTCGACGCGTTTCGGTGGATGTAAATGATTAAAAACCACCTTCCTCAGGACAGATATTCACGTCTCCCATGTGAATAATACGATCTATATCCAATAATAAAATAACCATAAAAACAGACAATTAGCTCATTGAAAGTATATCCTTTCATAGAGAAAAAAAAAAAAGAACACAACTACTGCAATTAGTGATTTGTCTCTAGTCATAGAAATGTTAAAAACATTAACAAACAACCTGACATATAAAACAATTAATCTTCAGGAAAGGTCTCCCCTAAAGCGGGTGTGGATAGATCAGCAATAGTGTTTTAATCATGGTGATCCAATCACTAAATCATTCACACATTCCATACCTTATACCCATTCTTATGAATGATTCATACACCCATATCACACTCATCTATATCAGTATTAATGTTCATTAAAAATATATATATCTCTACCTGTATTCTTGAAGCTGAAAAACTCCAGAAAGGTTACAGGTTAAAAAACCTTGTAAAAATAACCTTGTAAAAATAATATTGGAGGACCAATGTCTCTCCTTCTGGTCGTGCTTTTTTTTAATTAAAAGATATTTTTCTTAGCCGATCGATCAATCTTCTGATCAGCCTAGAGATACCTGAAACAGAATAAGGGATACAAACCCCTATAAAGAAAAAAGAGACTTTAGTAACTACACTAGTACTTCAATTCACTATAGGGAAACTATAGCAAATATCAAGTTACCTTAATATTCGAAATGAGCGCCAAGCTTCTTAAGATAGTGATGGTCCTCTATTTTGTATTAGTATGTGCCCATCATTCCATATAGGTTTATCTTTAGTTGCTAAAAAACCAAAGGAGTATAAATTACTAAATTGATCCGTTTTAATT
Organism: Calotriton arnoldi; assembly: GCA_963921515.1. Taxonomy (NCBI): domain Eukaryota; kingdom Metazoa; phylum Chordata; class Amphibia; order Caudata; family Salamandridae; genus Calotriton; species Calotriton arnoldi. Next base: position 2,340,243 of record CAWUFW010001618.1, read on the forward strand.
TGACTCTTCATGCTACCTCATATAATAGACCCAACTTGCATCTAAACAGGGCATTGCAACGCCAAAAAGCATATGCATATTGGCTACATTACTCTTTTTCAAACCATTTGCAGTATATGAAAGACAAAAAACACCTATCACAGCTTTAAAATGCCAACTCGTACTCTTGATCTATTTGGACCCATTTCTTACTCAAATTGCAAAAATTGCAATAATAAACCGGTTGTTTGTTGCCAGGAGTTAATCAAACCCTAAAACCAAAAAACACAATATAAAAAAAAAAAAAAAAATAATAATAATTTTTTAGGCGTCAAGCAACTAACTCTAAATAAGTTACAACGCTGTAATTTAGTTTAAAGCCGGCTATTCAGTGTTGTGCAGCTTGTAAAACTCCTTCACTTTAATGAAGATGGGCATTATGCACCCGACTGAATTCTTTGATATCTTACGGAGTCATAGCACCAGTCAATTCAAGAAGCCAATTCCGTTTAAGACCACGAGGTAAGAAAGCCATGGTTCAGAGCACTTTTATCCGACTGGAATCACTCTAAACCATTCCCCAAGCGATCCTTTAGAGGAATTCCTCTAAAGGATCGCTTGGGGAATGGCTTTGAAGTGATCCGAGTCCAGGAAAATGATGCCTCTCGTACCATGTAATCTTATATCGGGCTGGCTTCTAAATGCGGACGACTCTGTGAATTCAAGACTACTGAAGCCTACATTTTAGGATGCAGGATCTTTGCATGCATTTATGTTTGGAAATGCAGCTGTATTCATTTACATTAATGAGTGGAGGCACTCTGATATAAAAGCACAACACTGAATAGCCGGCTTTAAACTAAATTACAGCGTTGTAACTTATTTAGAGTTAGTTGCTTGACGCCTAAAAAATTTTTTTTTTATATTGGGTTTTTGGGTTTTAGGGTTTGATTAACTCCTGGCAACAAACAACCGGTTTATTATTGCAATTTTTGCAATTTGAGTAAGAAATGGGTCCAAATAGATCAAGAGTACGAGTTGGTATTTTAAAGCTGTGATAGGTGTTTTTTGTCTTTCATATACTGCAAATGGTTTGAAAAAGAGTAATGTAGCCAATATGCATATGCTTTTTGGCGTTGCAATGCCCTGTTTAGATGCAAGTTGGGTCTATTATATGAGGTAGCATGAAGAGTCAAATTAAAACGGATCAATTTAGTAATTTATACTCCTTTGGTTTTTTAGCAACTAAAGATAAACCTATATGGAATGATGGGCACATACTAATACAAAATAGAGGACCATCACTATCTTAAGAAGCTTGGCGCTCATTTCGAATATTAAGGTAACTTGATATTTGCTATAGTTTCCCTATAGTGAATTGAAGTACTAGTGTAGTTACTAAAGTCTCTTTTTTTCTTTATAGGGGTTTGTATCCCTTATTCTGTTTCAGGTATCTCTAGGCTGATCAGAAGATTGATCGATCGGCTAAGAAAAATATCTTTTAATTAAAAAAAAGCACGACCAGAAGGAGAGACATTGGTCCTCCAATATTATTTTTACAAGGTTATTTTTACAAGGTTTTTTAACCTGTAACCTTTCTGGAGTTTTTCGGCTTCAAGAATACAGGTAGAGATATATATATTTTTAATGAACATTAATACTGATATAGATGAGTGTGATATGGGTGTATGAATCATTCATAAGAATGGGTATAAGGTATGGAATGTGTGAATGATTTAGTGATTGGATCACCATGATTAAAACACTATTGCTGATCTATCCACACCCGCTTTAGGGGAGACCTTTCCTGAAGATTAATTGTTTTATATGTCAGGTTGTTTGTTAATGTTTTTAACATTTCTATGACTAGAGACAAATCACTAATTGCAGTAGTTGTGTTCTTTTTTTGTTTTTCTCTATGAAAGGATATACTTTCAATGAGCTAATTGTCTGTTTTTATGGTTATTTTATTATTGGATATAGATCGTATTATTCACATGGGAGACGTGAATATCTGTCCTGAGGAAGGTGGTTTTTAATCATTTACATCCAACGAAACGCGTGCGACGCAAGACAAAGGAGGCATACTAAAGATTGTAGAGACATTTGTTAAGCAAAGGAACTCACTATTCATAATTATATTTCAAGAAAAACGAATGATCCAGATCTAATGGTGTTGCCTTCATTTTTTGACAAGAGAGTAATTTTTCTTGCAGGTTCTCCTGATTGTGTAAATTTTGTATAAATTGTGGTTTCTAATATTTTTAACATTTTTATTATGTTTTTTTGTATAACTTGTGATCATTTATTGTATACGATGAATTGTACTGATATATATTTTTTAATCTGAATAAATGTTTGTATTTTCGGAACACTTGGCCTATTGAAGGTGGCAGTGTCTTATTCTGGTGATTGAATGTTTTAGCTGAATGTTTTAGTTGTTAGTCATTGTTTGATACCAAATACTTGCCGAAAGGGGGATTTTTCTGACTTTTGTCTCTTTGGTGCCCTACTCCCTTTGTGGTAATAGGGCCCCTCTCAACTATTTTTGCAGCATCAATCAGAGCCAGCACAGCATCACTCAGCACCAACACAACATCTCTCAACGCCATCACAGCATCACTCAACGCCATCACAGCATCACTCAGAACAACCACAGCATCACTCAGTGCAACCACAGCATCACTCAGCACAACCACAGCATTACTCAGCACAACCACAGCATCACTTAGCGCCACAACAGCATCACTCAGCGCCACCACAACATCACTCCGCACCACCACAGCATCACTCAGCACCACCATAGCTTTACTCAGCGACACCACATCATCACTCAGGGCCAACACAGCATCACTCAGCACCACCACAGGATGACTCTGCACCACCACAGGATGACTTCAGCACCACCACAGGATGACTCAGCACCACCACAGCATCGCTCAGCACCACCACAGCATCGCTCAGCACCACCACAGCATCGCTCAGCGCCACCACAGCATCGCTCAGCGCCACCACAGCATCACTCAGCGCCACCACAGCATCACTCAGCGCCAACACAGCATCACTCAGCGCCACCACAGCATCACTCAGTGCAACCACAGCATCACTCAGCAGAACCACAGCATTACTCAGCACAACCACAGCATCACTTAGCGCCACAACAGCATCACTCAGCGCCACCACAACATCACTCCGCACCACCACAGCCTCACTCAGCACCACCATAGCTTTACTCAGCGACACCACATCATCACTCAGGGCCAACACAGCATCACTCAGCACCACCACAGGATGACTCAGCACCACCACAGGATGACTCAGCACCACCACAGGATCGCTCACCACCACAACAGCATCACTCAGGGCCACCACAGCATCACTCAGCGCCGCCACAGCATCACTCAGCGCCGCCACAGCATCACTCAGCACCGCCACAGCATCACTCAGCGCCGCCACAGCATCAATCAGCGCCAAGACAATATCACTCAGCACCACTACAGCATCACTCAGCACCACAGCAGTATCACTCAGCAACACCTGAGTATCATTCAGCATCACCTCAGCATCGTCTCCGCAACAGTCACCACCACCACCACTACCACCTCAGCATCACTCAGCACCACCTCAGCCTGCTCTCGGAATCTGGCATCTGTTGATTCTCCCCTAGCGTCTGGCCTCTGCTAGCGTTATAATACAGGTACTAGTTCCCAACCTTCACCCTCCGATTGTTTATGCCCCCTCAAAAAAAAAGCTTTAACAAACAACCATTGCAATAGGCAGAAACAAGTTGCTAGCACTGCAAGAACAAAAGAAAACTGAGGAAATGTTTTATTGTAAATGCTTTTTTTAATATGGTCGTTCAGTTTTACATAATGCCTTCTTGGTCATATATAAAGTAACAAAAATGCTTCTGACACTTTTTTATTATAACTTTTCAGCATGCTGCACAGCAGCCACACTTCTCTACAGCACAGCTTGAAGACATTGGCAAGCTCTGGCTAAACACTTATAAGGCCCCAAAGGCGAGACCTATTGGCTATGCCAATGCTTGTTATTTCTTGTCTACACACATGGCTTAGAGGCGCATTTACTACAAAAGGAACTGGATTGCCCGAAGAGCAGTAAAAATGTTGTTGCAACACTCCTTTATGCAGATGATGCGGTCCTTCTTGCAAGGACAGCTAGGAGCCTCCAGAAATCTCTAGACACCTTTATAGTTTTTATGTCGTCTCTTGATTTAAAAGTGAACTACAAAAAGTCTTATGTTATGGTGTGGGGCCCCAAGACAAAAAAGTCAAAAACTTTTGTTGTGCAGTGTAATTTGATTGATAAAGTCCAAAACGTTTCCGACCTGGGGATCCTTTTCAGCACACAGTTATCTAGGGATCCCTTATTGACTCTAAGGGCACAGCAGACGATCGGAGCAGTGGAGGCATTCTTCCGGTTTGCAGCTAAACTGGGCCAGATGCCTGTCAAAGAAATGATTACACTTTATAAAGCAAAATGTCTTTCAATCGCTACATATGGGGCAGGAGTGTGGGACCACAGTAATTGCACTAAGCTTCAAATTGTAGAGAACAACTTTGTTAGAAGGCTTCTGATGGTTCCCGGACGTGCATCAGCTCCATGTTGTCACTCTGAATTGGACTTGGAGTACACTGAGGACCGTATTGGCCTTGCCCCTTTGTCATTATGGCCCAAAATCTGACTCTCGCCGGAGTTAGACTTCTCAAGATCTCTTGTTATGGACTGTCTTTCAATGTCCAATGTCCAGAAGATCCCCTGGTTTGGATATCTGAAACGTGTCTTCGGTGAAATGGGTTTAATTGAGCTTTTTGCTAATCCTCTTAAAATGGCTTCTCAAGCAAAACCCATAATTAGGTCCGCATATTTTTCATCAGCAGCTATTGAGGCAGCAAATATCTCTGAGCTTTGGCAGTGGTAGTTCCCCCATTAATCATCTTTTTTCCTGAATCCGCAGTGGAGATTTTACCTGACTAGGTTTCGTTTGGGTTCTGTGCATCTCTTGATAGCTTTCCCAAACCAAGGCGGATGGTCTGATAACCTCCTGCCATATCCCTGCAATGACACGGCACAACAATCCACGCTGCACTTTGTCCTGTTTTGTGCACTTTATAAAACTTTGAGATCAAAATTTTTGCTTCCAATTTTGAGGCCTCATCGTCTGCTCTTCCGGGGCAGGTTTTAGCCATCTGTATTTGCTCGATTCCATTGAGATTTGTGCCGCTGTTTTAAATTTCATAAGAGGAGCGCTTCTAATGCGAAAGCGATATCGATAAATTAGTACATCAAGGCGTAGCATGTGTAGTTATTATTTTCTGTTTTAAAAAAAGAAAGAAAATAAAATTTTACATTTGCACATGCACTTTACTTGTTCCACAGTGGGTTAATTGATGCGTTAATATTTATGAGCGCAATGATAAGAAATAAATGCTGGAACAGACTTTCTCCGGGTTGTTTCCCCCATACCTTATTTTATATGTTTATGTTTTTTAATCGCATTTACTGACGTAGTGATGTGTTAATGAAATCATGTATTTTACAGTGTTTCATATTTTTATCTAATGAAATGTTGGTTCTGTGCTTTTATGATTTGCATACTAAATAACCCTGGGCAAAGCACTACGCTACGCTCGCGTAGTTTGCGAAGTTTGCGCTATTTCGCACAACGCGAATTGCACGTAGCACAGTGCAAACACGCGTAGCGTAGCGTAGCGTAGTGCAGCGGTCATTTTGCTTGCTCGTGGTCCCCAACGTCAAGTTGGCGACCCGAGCAAGCAAAATGACATCCCGGCGAGACTTTTTCCTCGTTCGCGATCAGCAACATCAAGTTGCCGATCGCGAGCGTGGAAAATAAACCTCCCGGCGAGATTCTCAGCGCTGGGAGGTCAGGGTTTCTCATTGCGAGTGGTCGCGTATGCTCGCGACCGCTCGCGATGAGAAACTACCAGTCCCTCGTTGAGAAAGCTGCCGCTCGAGTAAAAATCTACTCGAGCGGCAGTAAAAGACAGCTCGCACTGTGCAAGATGCCGTTTTCAATGATTGCACAGTGCGGACAAGCATCCGGCACTGTGCAATCATTGCGAACAGTGCACTACGCAGTTCGCGTAGTGCTACGCGTAGCTCGCGTAGTGCGAACTGCACTTTGCGTAGCTTCGCGTAGCGCTACTTCGCGAACTACGCCCAGGCTTAATACTAAATAGACTAAAGTTTTTATGACTGTAATGTGTTTACACTTGTATGGGGTTTACTTTAAAAACACAGAAGCCTTGGCCCATTTTTGTTCCCTTTTTAGGTGATTAATGGCTTCCTTTATCTTTTTGTTTAGAGCAGTTCAGAGGGCCTGTTCTGGTGAGTGAAAGATTGCTGTTTGGAAATCATTTTCATTTCCTGCAACCTTTCCTGGTATCTGTTCTACTTATTTGGCAGTGAATCAAAGGTGACTCAGGGCTGCTATTTTTGAGTGAGAGGATCCCACCTTTGTTTCCTTATTGGTTCTGCTCTTTTTTAAAAGAATGGTTTCTGGGGAAGTGTTTTTTTCGGATGTATTTTTCTTTTGCAAAGGTGTGCAGAGGACCTGCTGCATTTGTTCTGGAAGAACATAATTCTTTGAATCTACAGGCAACTATTGCTGTACCAGTGCAGGAACCTGCGGGTCATACATTTAATTCCCGATTCTAAGTTGAGGCTTTTCAGTACATTACATTTAAGGATTAATGTTTTTACTTACCTGGTTTTCATGCTGCTGTTGTGAGTTTGAATAGCAATCTTGTTTTTTTGGTCCTGCCTTTTACTTTTAAGGAAGCGGAGGGACCTTGATTTTAAAAAAAATTCTTTTTACAAATTAAAAATAAAATTAAAAAAAAGAAGAGGGAGCAGATGTAGGGTTGCCTTCTTCACTGCCCGTTGAAGAAAGGCTGCCTTCTTCAAAGACGGCTGAAGGAGGGCTTCCTGCTTCACTGCCCGCTGAAGGAGGGCTGCCTTCTTCAATGCCCGCTGAAGGAGGGCTGCCTACTTCACTGCCCGCTGAAGGAGGGCTGCCTACTTCACTGCCCGCTGAAGGAGGGCAGCCTTCTTCAATGCCTGCTGAAGGAGGTCTTCCTGCTTCACTGCTCGCTGAAGGAGGGCTGCCTTCTTCAATGCCCACTGAAGGAGGGCTGCCTCTTCAATGCACACTGAAGGAGGGCTGCCTCTTCAATGCCCACTGAAGGAGGGCTGCCTTCTTCAATGCCCACTGAAGGAGGGCTGCCTTCTTCAGTGCCCGCTGAAGGTCGGCTGCCTTCTTCAGTGTCCACTGGAGGATGGCTGCCTTCTTCAATGCCCACTGAAGGAGGGCTGCCTTCTTCAATGCCCACTGAAGGAGGGCTGCCTTCTTCAATGCCCACTGAAGGAGGGCTGGCTTCTTCAATGCCCACTGAAGGAGGGCTGCCTTCTTCAGTGCCCGCTGAAGGAGGACTGCCTCTTCAATGCCCGCTGAAGGAGGGCTGCCTCTTCAATGCCCACTGAAGGAGGGCTGCCTCTTCAATGCCCGCTGAAGGAGGGCTGCCTCTTCAATGCCCACTGAAGGAGGGCTGCCTTCTTCAATGCCTGCTGAAGGAGGGCTGCCTCTTCAATGCCCGCTGAAGGAGGGCTGCCTCTTCAATGCCCACTGAATGAGGACTGCCGTCTCCAATGGCCGCTGAAGAAGGTCTGCCTTCTTCAGTGCCTGCTGAAGGAGGGCTGCCTCTTCAATGCCCACTGAAGGAGGGCTGCCTTCTTCAATGACCGCTGAAGGAGGGCTGCCTTCTTCAATGCCCACTGAAGGAGGGCTGCCTTCTTCAGTGCCCGCTGAAGGAGGACTGCCCATTCAATGCCCGCTGAAGGAGGGCTGCCTCTTCAATGCCCACTGAAGGAGGGCTGCCTCTTCAATGCCCACTGAAGGAGGGCTGCCTCTTCAATGCCCACTGAAGGAGGGCTGCCTCTTCAATGCCCACTGAAGGAGGGCTGCCTTCTTCAGTGACCGCTGAAGGAGGGCTGCCTCTTCAATGCCCACTGAAGGAGGGCTGCCTCTTCAATGCCTACTGAAGGAGGGCTGCCTTCTTCAATGCCCTCTGAAGGAGGGCTGCCTTCTTCAGTGCCCGCTGAAGGAGGGCTGCCTTCTCTAGTGTCCACTGGAGGATGGCTGCCTTCTTCAATGCCCACTGAAGGAGGGCTGCCTCTTCAATGCCCTCTGAAGGAGGGCTGCCTTCTTCAGTGCCCACTGAAGGAGGGCTGCCTTCTTCAATGCCCTCTGAAGGAGGGCTGCCTGCTTCACTGCCCGCTGAAAGAGGACTGCCTTCTTCACTGCCCCCTGAAGGAGGGCTGCCTTCTTCAATGCCCACTGAAGGAGGGCTGCCTCTTCAATGCCCACTGAAGGAGGGCTGCCTTCTTCAGTGTCCACTGGAGGAGGGCTCCATTCTTCAGTGCCCACTGAAGGAGGGCTGCCTTCTTCAATGACGGCTGAAGGAGGGCTGCCTTCTTCAATGCCCACTGAAGGAGGACTGCCTTCTTCAGTGTCCACTGAAGGAGGGCTGCCTTCTTCAGTGTCCACTGAAGGAGGGCTGCCTTCTTCAGTGTCCACTGGAGGAGGGCTCCCTTCTTCAGTGCCCGCTGAAGGAGGACTGCCTCTTCAATGCCCACTGAAGGAGGACTGCCTCTTCAATGCCCGCTGAAGGAGGGCTACCTCTTCAATGCCCACTGAAGGAGGGCTGCCTCTTCAATGCCCACTGAAGGAGGGCTGCCTACTTCAATGCCCACTAAAGGTGGGCTGCCTCTTCAATGCCCACTGAAGGAGGGCTGCCTCTTCAATGCCCACTGAAGGAGGGCTGCCTCTTCAATGCCCACTGAAGGAGGGCTGCCTTCTTCAATGCCTGCTGAAGGAGGGCTGCCTCTTCAATGCCCGCTGAAGGAGGGCTGCCTTCTTCAATGCCCGCTGAAGGAGCGCTGCCTTCTTCAATGCCCGCTGAAGGAGGGCTGCCTTCTTCAATGCCCACTGAAGGAGGGCTGCCTTCTTCAATGCCCACTGAAGGAGGGCTGCCTTATTCAATGCCCACTGAAGGAGGGCTGCCTTCTTCAATGCCCACTGAAGGAGGGCTGCCTTCTTCAATGCCCACTGAAGGAGGGCTGCCTTCTTCAGTGTCCACTGGAGGAGGGCTCCCTTCTTCAGTGCCCGCTGAAGGAGGACTGCCTTCTTCACTGCCCACTGAAGGATGGCTGCCTTCTTCAATGGCCGCTGAAGGAGGGCTTCCTGCTTCACTGCCCGCTGAAGGAGGGCTGCCTTCTTCAGTGACCGCTGAAGGAGGGCTGCCTGCTTCACTCTCTGTTGAAGGAGAGCTGCCTTCTTCAATGCCCTCTGAAGGAGGGCTGCCTGCTTCACTGCCCGCTGAAGGAGGACTGCCTTCTTCACTGCCCGCTGAAGGAGGGCTGCCTACTTCACTCTCTGTTGAAGGAGAGCTGCCTTCTTCAATGCCCTCTGAAGGGGGTGAGTGTTTGATTTGCTCATGCGCTCCGTCCATCATCCCTTTTTGTATCGCTTTGTTCGCCCTAAGTTGGCAGGGTATGCCCAGACGTGGGTCCCTTGCTCACTTTGCCACTGGATTCAAGCTAGCCTGGCTGATGACGGCTGAATAGCCAGAAACCGGTCCCAGGATGCTTGTTTCCGGTCCAGGGAAGACATGGCTTGGCAGTTCGGGCTGGACTGTTCCCATGAGGCACAGGGTCAGACTGATTTGCATATGGCCATGTCTGAACTGGGGTGGTGGAGTGAGCTAAAGAAGGATGATGGATTAAACCCAGATCAGTTGACTGGGGGTGAGTGTTTGATTTGCTCATGCGCTCCGTCCATCATCCCTTTTTGTATCGCTTTGTTCGCCCTAAGTTGGCAGGGTATGCCCAGACGTGGGTCCCTTGCTCACTTTGCCACTGGATTCAAGCTAGCCTGGCTGATGACGGCTGAATAGCCAGAAACCGGTCCCAGGATGCTTGTTTCCGGTCCAGGGAAGACATGGCTTGGCAGTTCGGGCTGGACTGTTCCCATGAGGCACAGGGTCAGACTGATTTGCATATGGCCATGTCTGAACTGGGGTGGTGGAGTGAGCTAAAGAATGATGATGGATTAAACCCAGATCAGTTGACTGGGGGTGAGTGTTTGATTTGCTCATGCGCTCCGTCCATCATCCCTTTTTGTATCGCTTTGTTCGCCCTAAGTTGGCAGGGTATGCCCAGACGTGGGTCCCTTGCTCACTTTGCCACTGGATTCAAGCTAGCCTGGCTGATGACGGCTGAATAGCCAGAAACCGGTCCCAGGATGCTTGTTTCCGGTCCAGGGAAGACATGGCTTGGCAGTTCGGGCTGGACTGTTCCCATGAGCCACAGGGTCAGACTGATTTGCATATGGCCATGTCTGAACTGGGGTGGTGGAGTGAGCTAAAGAATGATGATGGATTAAACCCAGATCAGTTGACTGGGGGTGAGTGTTTGATTTGCTCATGCGCTCCGTCCATCATCCCTTTTGTATCGCTTTGTTCGCCCTAAGTTGGCAGGGTATGCCCAGACGTGGGTCCCTTGCTCACTTTGCCACTGGATTCAAGCTAGCCTGGCTGATGACGGCTGAATAGCCAGAAACCGGTCCCAGGATGCTTGTTTCCGGTCCAGGGAAGACATGGCTTGGCAGTTCGGGCTGGACTGTTCCCATGAGGCACAGGGTCAGACTGATTTGCATATGGCCATGTCTGAACTGGGGTGGTGGAGTGAGCTAAAGAATGATGATGGATTAAACCCAGATCAGTTGACTGGGGGTGAGTGTTTGATTTGCTCATGCGCTCCGTCCATCATCCCTTTTTGTATCGCTTGTTCGCCCTAAGTTGGCAGGGTATGCCCAGACGTGGGTCCCTTGCTCACTTTGCCACTGGATTCAAGCTAGCCTGGCTGATGACGGCTGAATAGCCAGAAACCGGTCCCAGGATGCTTGTTTCCGGTCCAGGGAAGACATGGCTTGGCAGTTCGGGCTGGACTGTTCCCATGAGCCACAGGGTCAGACTGATTTGCATATGGCCATGTCTGAACTGGGGTGGTGGAGTGAGCTAAAGAATGATGATGGATTAAACCCAGATCAGTTGACTGGGGGTGAGTGTTTGATTTGCTCATGCGCTCCGTCCATCATCCCTTTTTGTATCGCTTTGTTCGCCCTAAGTTGGCAGGGTATGCCCAGACGTGGGTCCCTTGCTCACTTTGCTACTGGATTCAAGCTAGCCTGGCTGATGACGGCTGAATAGCCAGAAACCGGTCCCAGGATGCTTGTTTCTGGTCCAGGGAAGACATGGCTTGGCAGTTCGGGCTGGACTGTTCCCATGAGGCACAGGGTCAGACTGATTTGCATATGGCCATGTCTGAACTGGGGTGGTGGAGTGAGCTAAAGAATGATGATGGATTAAACCCAGATCAGTTGACTGGGGGTGAGTGTTTGATTTGCTCATGCACTCCGTCCATCATCCCTTTTTGTATCGCTTTGTTCGCCCTAAGTTGGCAGGGTATGCCCAGACGTGGGTCCCTTGCTCACTTTGCCACTGGATTCAAGCTAGCCTGGCTGATGACAGCTGAATAGCCAGAAACCGGTCCCAGGATGCTTGTTTCCGGTCCAGGGAAGACATGGCTTGGCAGTTCGGGCTGGACTGTTCCCATGAGGCACAGGGTCAGACTGATTTGCATATGGCCATGTCTGAACTGGGGTGGTGGAGTGAGCTAAAGAATGATGATGGATTAAACCCAGATCAGTTGACTGGGGGTGAGTGTTTGATTTGCTCATGCGCTCCATCCATCATCCCTTTTTGTATCGCTTTGTTCGCCCTAAGTTGGCAGGGTATGCCCAGACGTGGGTCCCTTGCTCACTTTGCCACTGGATTCAAGCTAGCCTGGCTGATGACGGCTGAATAGCCAGAAACCGGTCCCAGGATGCTTGTTTCCGGTCCAGGTAAGACATGGCTTGGCAGTTCGGGCTGGACTGTTCCCATGAGGCACAGGGTCAGACTGATTTGCATATGGCCATGTCTGAACTGGGGTGGTGGAGTGAGCTAAAGAATGATGATGGATTAAACCCAGATCAGTTGACTGGGGGTGAGTGTTTGATTTGCTCATGCGCTCCGTCCATCATCCCTTTTTGTATCGCTCTGAAGGAGGGCTGCCTTCTTCAATGCCTGCTGAAGGATGGCTGCCTTCTTCAGTGCCCGCTGAAGAAGGGCTGCCTTCTTCAATGCCCGCTGAAGGAGGGCTGCCTGCTTCACTGCCTGCTGAAGGAGGACTGCCTTCTTCACTGCCCGCTGAAGGAGGGCTGCCTTCTTCAATGACCGCTGAAGGAGGGCTTCCTGCTTCACTGCCCACTGAAGGAGGGCTGCCTTCTTCAGTGACCGCTGAAGGAGGACTGCCTGCTTCACTCTCTGTTGAAGGAGGGCTGCCTTCTTCAATGCCTGCTGAAGGATGGCTGCCTTCTTCAGTGCCTGCTGAAGGAGGGCTGCCTTCTTCAATACCCGCCGAAGGAGGGTTGCCTACTTCACTGCCCGCTGAAGGAGGACTGCCTTCTTCACTGCCCGCTGAAGGAGGGCTGCCTTCTTCAATGACCGCTGAAGGAGGGCTTCCTGCTTCACTGCCCGCTGAAGGAGGGCTGCCTTCTTCAGTGACCACTGATGGAGGGCTGCCTGCTTCACTCTCCGCTGAAGAAGAGCTGCCTTCTTCAATGCCCGCTGAAGAAGGGCTGCCTTCTTCAATGCCTGCTGAAGGACGGCTGCCTTCTTCAGTGCCCGCTGAAGGAGGGCTGCCTTCGATCAATGCCTGCTGAAGGACGGCTGCCTTCTTCAATGCCCGCTGAAGGAGGAATACCTACCTCAATGCCCGCTGAAGGAGGGCTTCCTTTCTCAATGCCCGCTGAAGGAGGACTGCCTTCTTAAATGCCCGGTGAAGGAGGGCTGCCTTCTTCAATGACCGCTGAAGGAGGGCTTCCTGCTTCACTGCCCAATGAAGGAGGGCTGCCTTCTTCAGTGACCGCTGAAGGAGGACTGCCTGCTTCACTCTCTGTTGAAGGAGGGCTGCCTTCTTCAATGCCTGCTGAAGGATGGCTGCCTTCTTCAGTGCCTGCTGAAGGAGGGCTGCCTTCTTCAATACCCGCTGAAGGAGGGTTGCCTACTTCACTGCCCGCTGAAGGAGGACTGCCTTCTTCACTGCCCGCTGAAGGAGAGCTGCCTTCTTCAATGACCGCTGAAGGAGGGCTTCCTGCTTCACTGCCCACTGAAGGAGGGCTGCCTTCTTCAGTGACCACTGATGGAGGGCTGCCTGCTTCACTCTCCGTTGAAGAAGAGCTGCCTTCTTCAATGCCCGCTGAAGAAGGGCTGCCTTCTTCAATGCCTGCTGAAGGACGGCTGCCTTCTTCAGTGCCCGCTGAAGGAGGGCTGCATTCGATCAATGCCTGCTGAAGGACGGCTGCCTTCTTCAATGCCCGCTGAAGGAGGAATACCTACCTCAATGCCCGCTGAAGGAGGGCTGCCTTTCTCAATGCCCGCTGAAGGAGGACTGCCTTCTTAAATGCCCGGTGAAGGAGGGCTGCCTTCTTCAATGCCCGCTGAAGGAGGGCTGCCTTCTTCAATGCCCGCTGAAGGAGGGCTGCTTTCTTCAGTGACCGCTGAAGGAGGGCTGCCTTCTTCAATGCCTGCTGAAGGACGGCTGCCTTCTTTAATGCCCGCTGACGGAGGGCTGCCTTCTTCAGTGCTCGCTGAAGGAGGACTGCCTTCTTCAATGCCCGGTGAAGGAGAGCTGCCTTCTTCAATGCCCGCTGAAGGAGGGCTGCCTTCTTCAATGCCTGCTGAAGGACGGCTGCCTTCTTCAATGCCCGCTGAAGGAGGGCTGCCTTCTTCAGTACCCGCTGAAGGAGGGCTGCCTTCTTCAATGTCTGCTGAAGGAGGTCTGCCTTCTTCCGTGTCCGCTAAAGGAGGGCTGCCTTCTTCACTGCCTGCTGAAGGAGGACTGCCGTCTCCAATGGCCGCTGAAGAAGGTCTGCCTTCTTCAGTGCCTGCTGAAGGAGGGCTGCCTTCTTCAATGTCTGCTGAAGGATGGCTGCCTTCTTCAATGCCCACTGAAGGAGGGCTGCCTTCTTCAAAGCCCGCTGAAGGAGGGCTTGTGTGGTATTCTGTATTCTGTGTTTAACATCTTTCTTTAGCCATTGTAATGTATTCCTTGTTAGCCCCTTCATCATTGCAGCTGTGACATCAGAGTTATGGAATCTTGTATTTATGAAGCTTCTCTGTGGAATGTATTCCTTTGATTGAGATATCAGTTACTCTGGAGCCAGTGCTGTAGCTGAGACTAGCAGGCTGGGGTTTGAGAAGTCCTTATTGAATAAAGAACCTTTTCTACATAATTTGGTGTTTGGAGGATCTTTACAATGGCGACGAGCTAAGAAACAACCCACTTGGACTTACCCTCTCACCCCAACTCTAACTACTTTTATATTGAATCAGAGGAAAATTACCCTCTTCGAGATCAAGACTAAGAAGAAGAAGAATTTCTTACAACTCTGGTATCGTATTACCCTTAACCAATCTGTGACTGTCTGTTTTGGAATTCAGAGTTTCCCTGCTTTGTTGTATACTTCGAGCTACAGTTTCCCTGCTTCTGTTTGCACTTATTGTGCATTTCGGTTCTTTAACTGTTCGGCAGTGTCGGAAGTGGTGCGAGACACTGGCCTCTCGCTTGAGACTGTGAATTGTGAAGTTTTGAAAGCAGCTGAAGCTCTGGGAAAGACTGTGAATTGTGAGACACACGTTCATGTGTCAGTTTTGAAAGCAGCTGAAGCTCTGGGAATTGGAATTGTACTGAAATTTGTTTTACATTGAAGGCTGTACTGAACCTGAGGATATAATTCCTTTTGGCATTTGCATTTATGCCTGGATTGGTTGTAGGCATTGCTCGTTTGTGTTTGCCTTTGCACCGGGGCCGTTAGCCCGAGTTGCTTACCTTTAAAAGTGCCCTCGATGTTCCTTTTCACAGCGCGCTAGCTCATCGATTTCTTGTGACGCTGTCTTTGTCTCTGTGGAACTCCCTGGCACTGCATCATCCATCCTTATCTCGTGGAACGCTCTGGCACCGCGTCATTCTTCCTGATTTCGTCATACTTCCTGCTTCCTGTTTGCTTCGTGAGCACTAGACCGCTAACCAACCTTTGTTGTATTTTCCTCACTTCCTGATTTTGAGTGGATTACAACTAGACTGCTGACCACTAGATTCTTTTCCTGTGTCCTTGGAACTTTGTTTCTTCATACTCCTGGATTGTTGACACAATACAACATTCCGGTCATTCTCTCCTGCGTGGGAAAATTTTATTGGAACTTTCCTTTGTTGATGTAGATCCTTGGAACAATAGAGTGTTCTTGCCAGCGTGGGAAACATTAGAAACCTTTTATTTTATTAGATTGTTGGAACAATACTATACTCTGATCATTTCTTTCTTTACAGAGCGGAACCAATTCAGTGATTGGCACACTCCATCCTGCTTTGTTGCCTATCATTTCCTTAAGGTGACAAGCACACCACAACATTGGTTTATTTTGTTCTTTCACTAACCTTTTTCTTTTCAGGTTTCCAGTAATTTTCTCTTTTACAGGTTTCCACTTACTATATCTTTATTTGACAACAAAATGCAAAACGTTCCTCCTCCTCCATTTTTTTTAATGAGCCCGGGAGAACCAACTATTCCCTGGAAACAGTGGGAAAATGTTTTTTCACACTATTCCCGTGTGTGTGGTGTATCGTTGAGTGCTGAAAGGAAAATGTCTCTCCTTCTTCATTGTCTAGGTCCTGAGGGACAAGAAGTTTTTCAACATCTTCCAGATTTACCCACATTAGAGGCAGATAATCTAAACAATTATGAAATTTGTTTAAAAAAGTTAGATTTGTATTTTCTGCCTAAAGTCTCTACCGTTTTAGAAAGACATCATTTTGGCAAATGCTCGCAAAGATCTGGAGAGAATGTTGAAGAGTACATCACAGTTTTGAGGAAACTAGCTTCCACATGTAATTTTGGGAATAATTATGAAGAGAGGTTGAGAGATCAATTTATGTTAGGATGTTCGCTTTGTTTGTTGATGTGATAAAGAATATGAAGTTGAAGAAATAATACTTAGGGTCTCTGAAGGTGAGAAGAGTGGTCCCTTTGAAACAGTCCACATCGATGACACCCTGTACGGATGTTGTTTGACTCTGGGGCAAAAATTAAGCTTGTTACCAAAGAGGTGTATGATAAATATTTGAAAGACAAAGTTGTACTTCATGTGGCTGATATCAAAGCCAAAGGCTATGGGGGTGAGCCCATTAAACTTTCGGGTTATTTCAATGGTAACATCAACTTCAAAGATCGAGTCACCATTGGCAAAGTTATGTTTCTGAGAGAGATGATTCATTAGTCAGTTGGCTACACCAAAGGGACCTAGGAGTTATACTGGATCCCAATGAGACTCCTCCTGTTATTTTGAAAAAAGTTGTTGGTAGCGATGTACATGCACCTTTGAGTCAGGTCAAGTTGTGTGGTCCTGGTCCCTCTTTTGAAAAAGAATTTCCCTTAGTTTTCAATGAGCAATTGGTTTGCTTGAAAGGATACTCTCATAAAATCATCTTAAAGAAAAATGCCGTACCTATTGTCAGCAAAGTAAGGGGTGTTCCCATTAAAGTTAAGGAGAACATGAAAATAGAATTGGACAAACTGTTGAGTGCTGGCATCATCACTGAAGTTGAGGCTTCAGAGTGGTTGTCACCTGTTGTTATGGCAGTTAAAAGCAATGGAGATTCCAGACTTTGTATAGACTTGAGGGAACTTAACAGATGTGTGGTTGTTGACCATTATCCCCTTCCTAACATCTCTGAGATGTTGTCTCTTTTAAAGGGAGCCAAATTATTTTCGACCTTAGACTTGGCTTCTGCGTATCACCAAGTAAAGTTGCACTCAGATTCACAAGAACTAACGGCATTTATCACCCCATTTGGAAGTTTTAAGTTTCTCAGAATGCCTTTTGGGTTAATATCTGCTGCTGCAGTGTTTCAGAGGATGATGGAACATATCTTTAGTGATGTCAAGGGGATAAAGATATACCAAGATGATATTCTTGTTTTTGGTTGTAACAAAGAAGACCACGACAATAGAGTGAGGGAAGTCCTAAAAGTCTTGGAAGCCAATGGTCTTACCTTGAAAGCAAAGAAATGCAAATTCAATCTTACTGAGATTGATTATTTGGGACATAAGATATCTGGTTCAGGCATAGAACCCAAGAAAGATCTGGTAAATACCATCCACAATATGGCCAGCCCTACTCATAAGGATCATGTTGTCAAGTTCTTGGGTATGACTGAGTACTACGCTAAATTTATACCCAATTTTGCACACAAAACTCAGAACATGAGACTTCTTTTGAAAAAGGGGCAATTTTCAATTGGAATGCTGAGTGTGAAAAGGAGTTTGTTTTGGTCAAACAAATGTTATCTAAAGCGTCTTGTTTGAGCAGTTTTGAACCAGGTCACGACATTGTCATTATGACAGATGCCAGTTCGGCAGGATTAGGTGCTGTCATGTTACAAAATCACAGAGGAGTAGAAAGAACCATTTTGTTTCTATCCAGAAGCCTAAGAGGAGCTGAAATCAACTATTCTGTAGTGGAGAAGGAGGCTTTAGGCATATTCTGGGCGATAAGAAAACTACGCAAATTCTTGTGGGGATGCAAATTCACTATTAAAACAGATCACAAGCCGTTGAGGGAGATCTTTGAAAAAAAGGTCTAGACAATATTTCTCCTAGGATAAGAAAATGGGTAGTGGCTCTCCAAGAGTTTGATTTTACTGTGGTGTATGTTCCAGGTGCAAAGAACAATCTGGCTGACTGTTGTTCACGTTTGATGGATGTCAACATCTCCAAGGATGAGACGTTTGAAGACGAGAGTGATGAGTTTGATAACTATGCTGTTTGTCTTGTCAATGAGTGTAATTAAGAAGGTGGTGTGGGAGGATGAGCTTGCCAAAGATCTTACGCTTCAATCTGTCATTGAAGGTATTGCAGGAAATTGGGACAAACACGCAAAAGTGGATGAAGCTCTCAGTGGTTTCTTTCGAATAAAAGAAGAGTTAGCATGTCAAAATGGTATTTTGATGAGAGGTACTAGATTGATTCCACCTACCACTTTAAGGTCTCAACTAATAGATTTTGCTCACGAAGGCCATCCAGGCATTTCTAAGACCAAAGAGATTCTTAGACAAACTTACTGGTGGCATGGAATGGACACGTTTGTGGAAAGAATTGTTCGAGAATGTGGTGAGTGCAGTAGGTCTGACAAGATCTTGAAGCCCCGTGTCCAACCTATGACATTGAGAGTACTTCCCAATTGACATTTTGGGTCCCATCAAGCACACTAGTGTAAACAAGTAAGTAATTGTGCTTCTTGATGTCTATTCTAGGTGGCCTGAGATTAAAATTACTAATTCTGTAGAAACCAGAGATATCATAACCTTCCTGAGCAATGTATTTGAAAGAGAAGGTTTTCCCTCATCTCTACTTTCTGACAATGGTGTTCAATTCAACTCCAAAGAAATGGTTAAGTTCCTGGATGACAGGGGTAGTGTACACAAAAGATCTGCCCTCTATCATCCAGAGACTAATGGTATTGTCGAAAGGTTTAACCGGGTACTCAAAGAAACCATTCAAAGAGCTTTATCCAATCACAAGTGTTGGGATATTGAGGTTCATAACAAAGTAAAAAACTACAGGTTATCGCCTCATTCCACGACAGGGAAGACCCCGTTTGAACTATTTCGCAAGCGAAAGCCCTCTACCATGTTGTGTCCTTCTTGGATAGATAAGGAGTCTTGCAATCTTATGTTTGAACAAAGAGACAAGATACGAATTGAAAAAGAAATAAAAAAATGTGTATGAATAAAGAAATGTTTGACAAAAGAAAGGCTGTTAAAAAAACAGTTGTGAGGGTTGGAGACTTAGCCAAGATCCGCAGTCCTCGTAAAGGTCATGTCTCTGGGGGATCGAAATTTCTACTTTCCATGAAAGTCATTAAAGTGTTTAAAAATGCAATCAGAACTGAAGATCACAGGGTCTGGAATTTAAACAGAGTTGCAAAACTCTCTAATTTTTCTCCTTATGTTCTTGCAAAAAGTGATGCATCTCTTAACACAAAAATTCATGGGCCTGTGATGGAACAAGAAAGAAGTGCAAGGCCACGGGTCAGACCAAAATATTTAGACGATTTTGTGCAATTTTAGAGATGTAGTTTTTAGAAATAGTTTTCTGCAACTTTAGGGATGTAGTTTTAGAAATAGTCTTTGTTGTTGCTATCGGGAGGGAGATGTGTGGTATTCTGTATTCTGTGTTTAACATCTTTCTTTAGCCATTGTAATGTATTCCTTGTTAGCCCCTTCATCATTGCAGCTGTGACATCAGAGTTATGGAATCTTGTATTTATGAAGCTTCGCTGTGGAATGTATTCCTTTGATTGAGATATCAGTTACTCTGGAGCCAGTGCTGTAGCTGAGACTAGCAGGCTGGGGTTTGAGAAGTCCTTCTTGAATAAAGAACCTTTTCTACATAATTTGGTGTCTGGAGGATCTTTACAGCTGCCTTCTTCAAAGCCCGCTGAAGGAGGGCTGCCTTCTTCAATGTCCGCTGAAGGAGAGCTGCCTTCTTCAGTGCCCGCTGAATGCTGTGTTCTTTTTTCCTCCCCTTTGAAGAGAAGTAATAGGAAAGTAAGTTTTCCTTTATTACAGATGTCTGGAATTACTTGCTTTATTTACTGATACAAATATTTAAGGTACTTTGTAGGTACTGTTTTGTGTTGGATTATATTCTAAGTCTCTTCTGACCTGAGGACCTTTCAGGGAGTATGCCATCTGCCTCTCGAATTCTTGTTTTTTGTGTGTTTCTGCTTACAATGGCCAAGAAACGCAGACACCTGCCCCCTTCTCTCTCTAAGGGAAAGGGTTTCTATGAGGGAGTTCAGGCATTCTTCTTTAGGAGCTCATAATATTTTTGATAAGCAGCTCAAGCTTATGATTAAGCCTGTCTAGGGTGCCTTTAACAGACAACAGGAGGAGAGTGGCTGTCTGTCACCTGCTAGAAGCACTTCCTCTCAGGATTCCTGTTCATCTCCATCCTTGTCTGGGTCCTCTCCCAGGGATGACACTGATGCAGTTGAGGCTGGTTCTCCGAGAGCAAAGTGCATCCAAAAAGAAGAATGTCTCCTCTAATTTGAATCTGCCTCTGGATGGGTCCTCGACCCGCCTCTCCCTTCCGTCATCGCAGAGACGGCCAGGCCCGCCGGTGGCCTAGCGACTGCCCTTTCCTCATCCCACAAGCCCCAGGGAGAAGGTTCCCGCAGAAGGCCCCGGGGGTGTGAAGGTCGATCTGGGGTGGGCACAGGGCTTCTCCTCTCCCATCCAGCAGGTGCACAAGAATTGGAACTTCACCAATAGCTCTCTTTTGAGCCTTTACTGACTAAACTAACAGGTCAATTGAGCAAGCGATTGTCGAATCAGGTGGTGATCCCAGATTCAGTTGATTGGAGGGTGGAAGCATCACTAACAAGCATTGGCATAGCCAATAGGTCTCGCCTTTGGGACCTTCTAAGTGTTTAGCCATGCAGCACATTACTACGCGAGAGCTGTTGGCTTTGTCTATATGTTTTAGCCGTGTTGTATAGCAGCGTGGCTGAAAGTAAAGGGAAAAAAGCGATATGGTGCGGTCAGCACTGGCCACATCATACCACTTTTCTTTCTTTACTTTCAGCCATACTGCACAGCACTGCTGTACATGGCTAAACAAAGCATTACAAAAGTCAATAGCTCTTGCAGAGGTGAGCTCTATTGGCTTTGCCAATGCTTGTTTAGTTATGGCGAATGGCGACCTGGATTCAATACGAGTTAGTAGCACCCTTGCTGACAGAGTTGGAGTTTAGAAACAAAAAACGTGCTATTTTGCAAGGGTGAAAAGGCAGCTCAACCGACACTAGCACTTGTGTCCTTTTCTAATGCTCGCAGCAGTCACGGGACAGCGCTTCAAGTTCCAAGGAAATAACTGAGGTCACATACTGCGGCTAACACTTGCCTGGAATGACCACACATTGCTTCTTTCTTGGGCCCAGATGGAAAGTTTGAATTTTTGAATTATGGCTTGGTGCAGACTACTCACTAAAGTTCCCATCAGCGGTTAGTTGCTTCAAAAAGGAATTTATTTCATTCCTTGTAAAAGTTCAAATAATGAAAGTCTGCTCATGCACTGGTGAACAAATCAAATTATCTACTGTGCCTAATAAAAAGTAAAGTAAATATAGAAGATGAGCAAAAGTAAATTATTTTTAATAAACACAAACTGGGTGACCCTAACCTAAAACAAATGGGAGTGTGGTTAAAGCTCCGTAAAAATGAAAAGCCACATGCTGGCAAAATGTTTGTTCTTTGAAATTTGAAGACGCTAAAAATCTTTTAGTTACAATATACAATCAATCAATCAATCAATCAAGGTGTTTGTTAAGCGCAACTACTCACCCGTAAGGGTCTCAAGGCGCTGGGGGAGGGGGTGTTCGCAGGTTCCAGTCCATCAAGGAGGGGTCTGTCGAAGAGCCAGGTTTTGAGGTTTCTTGCGAAGATGGGGAGCGATGTTGTCTGTCTGAGGTGGAGCGGAAGGTCGTTCCAGGCTCTGGCCGCGAGGAAGGAGAAGGAGCGGCCTCCCGATTTGGTCTTTCTGGTGCGGGGGACTGCGGCGTAGGAGAGCTGGGCTGATCATAGGGTCCTTTGGGGTGCGTGGAATTTGAGTCGGCTGTTCAGGTATGCTGGTCCGGTGTCGTGGAGGGCCTTGTGAGCATGGGTGAGCATCTTGAAGGTGTCTCTAGCTTCGATGGGGAGCCAGTGGAGTGTGCGCAGGTGCTGGGAGATGTGGCAGTGTCTTGGCAGGTTGAGGACCAGTCTTGCGGCGGCGTTTTGGATGTTCTGTAGCTTGCGGGTGAGGAGTTTGTTTATTCCGGCATAGAGTGCGTTGCCATAGTCGAGTCTGCTGGTGACCAGGGCGTGAGTGACGGTCTTTCTGTGTTCGAGGGGGATCCATTTGAAGGTCTTACGTAGGAGGCGGAGGGTGTGGAAGCAGGAGGACGAGACGGAGTTGATCTGGCGGTCCATTTTGAGCTCTGAGTCCAGGATGATTCCCAGGTTGCGTGCGTGGTCCGTGGGGGTGGGCGGGCTTCCGAGGGCGGGGGGCCACCAGGTGTCGTTCCAAGCGTCGGGGTTTGGGCCCATGATGAGTACTTCCGTTTAGTTGGTGTTTAGTTGTAGGCAGCTGTTTTTCATCCATTTGGCGACGGCTTCCATGCCTTCTCGAAAGTTGTGTCTGGCGGTGTTGGGTTCGTTGGATAGGGAGAGGATGAGTTGGGTGTTGTCTGCGTATGACACAATGTTGAGTCCGTAGGTTCTGACGATGGGGGCGAGCGGAGCCATGTAGACGTTGAAAAGCGTAGGGCTGAGGGAGGATCCCTGGGGGACTCCGCAGGTAGTTGGTGTGGGGTCCGAGAGGAAAGGGGGGAGTCTGATCCGCTGCGTTCTGCCGGAGAGGGAGGAGCGGATCCAGTCGAGGGCCTTGTCTTGGATCCCTGCGTCGTGGAGTCTGCGTATTAGGGTGCGGTGAGAGACTGTGTCGAACGCTGCTGAGAGGTCGAGGAGGATGAGGGCTGCTGTTTCTCCTTTGTCCAGTAGGATGTGGATGTCGTCTGTTGCAGCGAGGAGGGCGGTTTCCGTACTGTGGTTTTTTCTGAAGCCGGATTGGGAGGAGTCGAGGATGTTGTGCTCTTCGATGAATGTGGCGAGTTGGCTGTTGATGGCTTTCTCGATGACTTTCGCTGGGAGCGGGAGCAGGGAGATGGGTCTGTAGTTTTTGAGGTCGGTGGGGTCCACCGAGGGTTTCTTCAGGAGGGGGTTGATCTCGGCGTGTTTCCAGTCGTCGGGGAATGAGGCGGTTGCCAGGGAGCGGTTGATGGTGTGGCAGAGCATGGGTGCGATGGTGTCGGCGGCTCTGTTGAAAATGTGGTGGGGCAGGGGTCCGTGTGGGCCCCGGAGTGGATTGACTTCATCGTCTTCAGTGTGTCTTCAGTGGTGAGGGCTGCCCAGTTGTAGATCGCTGGCTTCAGGGTGTCGGGGGTGGTTGGTGAGGGTTCAGTGTGTTGGTTGTCTTCGTCAAAGTTGTCATAGATGCTCTTGATTTTGTGGTGGAAAAAGGTGCTGAGTTTGTCGCAGAGGTCTTGTGAGGGAGGGATGTCGGTGGACTCGCTGGTGGGTTGGGCGAACTCCTTGATGATGTTGAAGAGGTCTTTTCTGTTGTGTGCATGAGTGGAGATTCTGTCTTCAATCGCTTTTTCCTCGTTTTTCTGATGAGTTGGTGGTGGGCGTTGGTGGCGGCTCTGAAGTTGTTGTGGGCTTCTGTGGATTTGGTGTTCCTCCAGGCCTTTTCGAGGCGGCGGCAAGTGCGTCTGGACTCTCGAAGTTCAGTGGTAAACCATCTAGCTTTCTTGGCGTGGGTGTTGTTGTTTTTCTTGAGGGCGGCTATGGTGTTGGCGCTGTCGGAGATCCATCTGTGCAGGGTTCGGGCTGCGGTGTTGGGGTCGTCGTTTTCTGCAATGGTTGGGGTGGAGTTGCTGAGCGATGAGGTTAGCTGGTCGTCGGTGATTCTGGTCCAGTTTCTTCGTGGGAGCAGGTGCTGGTGTCTGTGGATGGTGGGTGTTCTGAAGGTGAAGTGGACGCATCGATGGTCAGTCCATGGGAGTTCGGTGGTGTGGCTGAAGGTGATGGAGTTTCCTGTTGTGAAGAGGGGGTCGAGGGTGTGTCCTGCTGAGTGCGTGAGTTCGGTCATGATTTGGCGGAGTCCAATGTTGTGGAGGTTGTCCAGGAGGGATGTGGTGCTGGGGTCCAGTTGGTTGTCGAGGTGGAAGTTGAGGTCTCCCAGTAGGGTGTAGTTGGTGGATGCGATGGCATGCGGGGAGATGATGTCCGTGATGGAGTTGGCGAAAAGTCCGCAGGGTCCAGGGGGTCAGTAGATGAGGGTTCCTCGGAGGGTGGAGGTGGGGCTGGCCAGTATCTTGAAGTGAAGGTGTTCCATCAGGTCTGTGGACTCGTCGGGGAGTGTGCTCAGGCGGAGGGTGGATTTGTGGACGATGGCAATTCCTCCTCCCGGGCGGGTGGGGCGGTCCTTCCGGGAGATCTTGTATCCTTGGGGAATGGTGATGGCGATGTCCGGTCCTGAGGTGGTGTTGGTCCAGGTTTCGGTGAAGAATGCTACGTCCGGGGTGGTGCTGTCGATGAGGTCCCAGATTTCGGTGGCGTGTTTGTGGAGGGATCGGACGTTGAGGAGGATGCATTGCAGGGTCTTCGGTTCGGTTGTGTTCTTGCAGGCGGGTTGCGCTGGGTCAGCGGTCTTGGCGGTGCTGCAGGTGTGCCAGCAGCGGTGACAGCTGAAGGGTCCGTGGGTGTTGGCCGGTGATGCTAGCTTGCAGTTGTTGTTGCAGCCTGGGTTGAGTGCGTGAGTGCCGTTGGGTCGTAGCGTTGGCAGTGCAAAGATCCAGGGTTCCTGGCGCTGGTCGCGGTCGGGTCGCTGACGGGCGCAGACGGGCTTGCATTTGGCGCGCCTTTGGCGCGCCAGCAGTGCGGCCACACAGCAGCCGCCATTAAGTAAGGGTCGGGGAGGGCTGGACAGCTGGGAGGCGGGGAGGGGAGCTGGATTGGGCCGGTCGCGCTGGGGGGGGAGGGGCCACGGGGGAAGCAGTGGCAGGGAAAAACGGGCGGAAAAAGGCAAAGGAAAAAGTCAAAAAGAGAGGGAAAAGTGCAAATAAGGCAGCAAAAGTGCAAGCAGAGTGGAGGAAAGACACAGAGGACACAGAGGAGAGTGAAAGGGGGAGATTGAGATGAGGGTAAAAAACGAGTGAAAAACGGAGGAACGACACAGAAGGAGAGTGAAGGAGGGAGCTTGAAATGAGGGAAAAAACGAGTGAAAAAGGAGGAAAGACACAGAAGGAGAGTGAAGTGGGAGCTTGAAATGAGGGGAAAAACGAGTGAAAAAGGAGGAAAGACACAGAAGGAGAGTGAAAGGGGGAGATAGAAACGAGGGAAAAAACGAGTGAAAAAAGGGAGAAAAAGTGGAGCGAGAGAAAGGAGACAGAGGTCCACTGGACCACCAGGGATGAGGCGCAGGTAAAACCTGTGGGTGGAGGAGCAGGTTAAGCAACAGAATTAAAACTAATAGGGCAGTCAAAAATGGCTTTACTATATAAAGGCAGTCATTAAGTAATGTAAGGAACATCTACCCTTCTGTGCTGTTTCTGTTCACGCTGTTTCTGGGACGCTCGTCTATACTGAATGTATGTATGTATGTATTGTGTGCACGCAAAAGAGTGAGGGTTGCCCTGCTACTATTCACAATGCATGTACACTACTTGGGAACAGCCTAAACGGATAGGGGTGTGTTGACAGCTCCATAATAAATAACATCGCTATGCTGAACAAAATAGACATTCTTCAAATGCTGATGAACAAAAGTTTATTCCCACTGCAAACACTTCTATTTACAAGTTCATGTGTATCAGCACTCGACGGAGCTTAAAGTGTAATTATTTATCTAAGGCCGTTTGAGTGTAGATCAGCAGCCCTGGCAGAACACCAGACATCAGCCCACAAGCACAACATCCCAACATCCCAGCACAAGCCCGTGCTGTTTGCTCGGGGGCTTCCTTGCAGCGCCATGCCTCTTCTGCAAACACGTTACGGACGCGTTTGTTTTATTATATACATTATTTGTTGCCATCTGAAACCCAGCTAATCTTTGCGCACCGCACCGCCAGAAAAGCACATCTACACAGTGCCTGCCACACACCTTTGTAAATATCTATTAAAACACACAACGCGAATTCACATCAAAGGGTTTTCCGTGCGTCTCTGCATCTGATTAAAAGCATAAAGAAATAAAGCAACAGGAAATTAAACATGCGAGGCCGCGAAAGTGAAAGCAACCGCGCTGGCTATGCTGAACAAAATAGACATTCTTCAAATGCTGACAAACAAAAGCAAGGGGAAAAAAAAATAATAATAAAGCAACAGGAAATTAACCAAGCACGCCCGCGAAAGTGAAAGCGACCGCACTGTGTTAATTAGTAACATGATCCACAACAACAAGGAGGTATGCAGCTGCCACGCTGCGCGCCGCTGCTCGCTCCCGAGGCCCAAACGCTATGGGAGTGAACGTTTAGAGAAAAGGCGGGACATGCACCCGTCTTTGGCCATTTGCGTGCTTTCATTATTGAAAGCCACACGCAAAGGCCAATGGAATGTGTGGGAGTTGCCAGACCCACACGGAGAAGTCATGGGGAAGTTTGGAGTGCTCACAAGAAGCCTCCCATAGAGCAGCGCATGCACGCTGCGCTAGGCTCGACCTAAAAATAGCTTATTCATACCTGCCAACTCACATGGTGCCACGACGTGACACACGATATCGGCTCCCATCACACGGTCTCCCGGTGAGGAATCGATATCACGCGGTGGGAGGGAAAACAAGCTGAAAAGAGTGTATTTTCAGCTCATTTTCGGAAGCTTTGAACTGCCGAAGTCCATTAAGGGGTGTGAAAACACCCCAGGGCATCGGCATCGGTCTCAGCAAGCTTCTTTTTTTGTGGGAGGAGGAGGCTTGTGGGCGGGGTGGGGTTCAAAAGAGCGTCGTAGGTACTTCTCGGCATAGAGCCCCGCCTCCTTCATGGCCCCTCCCCCTACTCACACAGTTAGATTGTTCTTCAAGTTGGCAGGTATGGCTTATTTTGGCTTGAATCTGTGGTTGAGAGCAGGGTTATATTCAGTTTACACATCCTAGTCTCTGGTGACATATTTTTCAGCCCCTTCTTTTGCTTTCCAGGTGGACACAGAAGACACAGCGCTTTTGCTAGGAGCTACGGAAAGGCAGGTAACATTTCTCTCATATATTACCTTTGACAATACAAAAGCATCTGTCATGATAGCTAGTGGAATTGTGGTTGTAAGAAGACAATTGTATCTTAGAGGATGGAAGACTGACTCCTCTCAAAAGATGTGTCGGTTGAAGATGCAGTTTTTGCTGATAATCCATCTGGAGAGGAGCTGGAGAATGTGATTAAAAAATCTTTAAAGAGTAGGGAGCATACTCTTCCCTTCAAACATTATTCAAAGACTTTCTTAAAGAGAAGAAAGCATTACAATAATCTCAGAGCAAAGAAATGCGATCTTTCTTTCAACACAAATTGGTTCCAACCCACATCTTCAGGATCCATAAAACATTCTGCGCTTCTGACTATGTCGAGGGCTCCCTGATGGGCAAAGTTGTTTGCGGAAGACTTTCCCAATTTTTCAGCACTTGACAAGATCTGATCAGAGACAACTGGGTTCTTCGGGTGATTTCCAAGAATTACTCCCTAGAATTTCAAACCTTTCCTCTAATCTAGAGCTCACCTCTTATATTTAAAAAAACAAACTCCTGGATGCTAACCGGTTTGGCTTTATAAGCCACAATAGTACAGAACTAGCCCTTATTACGGCCTCTGAGGAAATCAGACAGACCCTTGACGCAGGAGGTAATGCAACTCTGATTTTGCTAGAACTCTTGGCGGCCTTTGACACAGTCAACCACATTCTGCTTCTTGACCGTCTTGCTTCATTAGGTATCAGGGGTAAAGCATTCTCCCTCCTTAAATCTTTTCTGTCTGGACGAGAGCAGATAGTGGCATTCGATGGGTTTAGTGACCCCCCTTTCTCTCTGCCATATGGTGTCCAACAGGGCTCAGCTCTAAGCCCTACTTTATTTAATCTTTATGTGACTCCACTGTCAACCTAGATGAAATCTTTTGGCTTTGAGCTGGTGTCCTATGCAGACATCACCCAAATTGTGTTGTCGGTAGCCAGCAACCCAGAGGTTACTGCTGCCAGATTCCATGACTGTATTCTACACATAGGGAGTGGGATGAGTGAAAACTGCTTAAAGTTAAACTCATCCAAAACTGAGCTCCTACTATTCGGAAGGAATTCTTCCTTCTGGTCTCCGAGCTGGTGGCCTCAGGAGCTTGGCAACCCTCCCTATTCCAGTCACTAAGGTAAAAAACCTTGGAGTCCTTTTTGATAGCAAACTGTCTTCCGAGGGCCAGATCAATCCCATTACCTCTGCCCCTTTCTTTACCCTGAAATTGCTCAGGAAGGTTGTTCCCTTCATTCTATCAGATTTGCAGAAAACTGCAGTATCCGCTCTCATCGTATCAAAACTAGAATAGTGAAACGCCCTTTTTATTAACATCCAGAAAATATTTCTTAATAAGCTACAGACTCTACAGAATGCGGCGGCCCGGCTACTGCTGGGCATTCCCAAACACAAGTCCATGTCGCAATCTTTATCTCAGCTGCATAGACTTTCTATTAGGAGGCGCATTGACTTCAAGGCTCTATGTATCGCCTTCAAGTCTCTGCATAACACAGGCCCTGAATATCTTCAACAAACATTTCTGCACTACATTCCAGCCTCTCCGATCTGCATCTGCAGATAACCTAGTGATTCCTAGATTTAAAAGGTCTTCGTGGGGAGGCAAACGTTTTGTGGTCTATATTGCTCGACTGTGGAACTCCTTGCCCCTTATCATTAAAAGAAACACTGTCTTGCTGACCTTCAGAAAGGCACTAAAAACATGGCTCTTTAATCATTAATCTGTACCTGCTATCCGCATTGCGAGGTCTCGACTTCCTCCTTCCGGCTCAGAGCGTAGACACCTTCGGGTATTAGAGCGCTTTATAAATCTTCCTCTTATTTCATAATGAAGAGTTTTTTATTGACTTATCTGCCCAAGTCCTGAGGAAAAAGTTAAGCATTGAGGGAGAATTTTGCACCTCTGCTCCAGAAGTGAGCTATTGTTCATGTTTCAGATTCAGAAAGGGGTCAAAGGTGATACTCTCCTGTCTTTCTGGTAAGAAAATTTCTCTGAGGAGTATCGCCTCATCGTAGACCTCAAAGATCTGAATCTATTTCTGAAGACAATTCATTCCAAAATGTATACCCTTCAACAGGTAATTCCATTGCTTCTTTTGGGGGATTACTTAGCATCCCTGGACCTTTGGGGTGTATTCCCATACATTCCATTTGCCTCGGATCTTCTGAGGTTTTTGAGGTTTGCGGTGGATAAGAATCGGTGTCAGTTTCAGGTCCTGCCCTTTGGCCTTCAGACGTCTCCACGGGTATTCACCAAGACCTTGGCTCCAGTGATTGCGATCCTGCACGAGATGAATGTTCAGACACAACGTTATCTGGACGATCTGATCATGGTTTCCAGTTCTGCCCAAAAGCTGACGTCATACATTGCAAGGGTTGTTCAGACCTTGAGGATGTTTGATTTTCTCCTCAATTTCAAGAAATCGAATCTGGTTCTTTCCTAGAGTCTGACTTATATTTGAAGCCCCGTCCCGTTCGGAGTTGTGTCTGGTCTCTGGTCTCTCTTCCAGTGGAAATTCTGGAAAGAAGGTTGAAGCTGATTCGCAGACTGTTGACTCTTCTGAGCATGGAGCATGTGTCGGCCAGGGAGTTCTTCTGGGAACAGGGACACATGAGTGTTTCCTATTATCCTAGTTTTCTGTTTTTTAGTTTAGGAGTTGACAGTGATCGCTCATTATACTGAAATGTATGAATCTATCAGTACAAAGTATAATAGACTTTGCATCCAAGAGATTGTCATCCCTGAGACCTATGCATATTCAGGGCGAGAACAACATCAACGCAGACTCTTGAGCAGTGTTTTCCTCCTTCCAGAATTTGAGAATCATGAGCAAGATATTAGAAATGATTTGTCGCAGTCCCTCTGTAGATATGTTTGCAGATTAGACCAATGCCCTTCTTCCAAAGTACCTTTCCAGGTTCTGATATCCTTTCTGAGTGGGGGTGGACATGTTAACCGGCCAGTGGCCGAAAAGCCTGTTATCTTCCTTTCCTCCAATCGCCCTGATTCCTCTCCCTCTGTCGAGGGCTCAGAGGGGGTTCTGGTTTGTCTGTTCTGGCCTCGGAGACATTAGTTTCCTCTGATAATGGAGATGTTAATTTCTCAGGTCTGGTTTCTTCCCCTCTCCACAAATCCGATCCTTGCTCCTCCCCTGCTTCCCCTTCCATGCCTCCAGGGGCTGAAACTAGGGCTTTGCAGTTTGAGAGGGAAGAGCATAGGAAGCTAGACATGTCTCTCGCTGTTTAATTTTCCACACAAGCTTCCAGGAGGGAATACACTGGAAAGTCTTATGTTCATCACTGGGCCACCTTCTCAAGATGGTACCACGAGGACGGTGTTTGCTCTCCTGAGAATGTTTTGCAGTTCTTACAGGATGGGTTCAACAAGGGGTGGTTCTCGTCTACTTTGAGGGTTCAGTGGGCAGCGATTACAGTCTTTCGTTCTCCTTAAAGTGCTCTTTCTGGGATCAAAAGATGGGTTTCTAGATTTTTTTAATGGTTTTTATTTGTTGAGACCCAGAGTAAGGAACTCTTTCCCAGACTAGGAACTGCTTTGGAGTTAAGAGCATTACAGGAACTTTGAGCATTTTATCTGAAGTCTCCTTGACATTTCTGTCTTTGAAGGCTGTTTTCTTGGGGGCCACAACTGCTGCCAGAAGTCTGGGGGAAATATCTGCTTTGAATTGTAATCTTCCCTACCTTCATTTGTTTGAGGACTGTTTTTTTTAAAGGTTGGTCCTCAGTCTGTTTCTAAAGCTCCTTCTTTGTTTCATGGGTCTCAGGAAATCATCCTTCCCATTCTTGCTTCCCCCTCTGATTCTGAATCTCTTTTAGATGTGGTCAGAGCGGTAAAGCTGTAGTTAACCAGTACTCACAAGAAGTGACTCACATTTTATTAACTTTGGTCTGGCTAATCAAGGGGTAAAGATGGCTCTTTCTACCTTGTCCCACTGGATGAAGGAGGTAATGTCTATATATTACACCTAACCTGGTCTTGTGCCTCCAGGTTCTGTTGAGGCGCGTTCAACACGAGCTATGGCTGCTTGATGGACAGAATGGGGCGGCGTCTCCATTACAGACATCTGCGCTGCAGCAACCTGGGCTTCCCGCTCTACCCTCATTCATCATTACAGCTTGAGTTTAGCCCAGGGTTCTGAGCTAGGAGTCAGGAGAGCAGTACTTAGTTCCGATCATGTGTAGAACATGGCAGAGCCATGCTTCTTGGTGTTTTTGTATATTAAAAAAAGCTTATTGCACGCATTCTGTCAAGGTTTTTAATTATTTTATTATGCTTTGTCATTTCTGCATGGAGTGAGTAATGGGACGAGGAATGGATGAGGAGGTAATGCCTGGATTTCTTACCAGTAATCTTCATTACTCTGATTCCTTATTTCTCGTCCCATTACTTATGCAACCTCCCTCCCTTCTTAACCGGGAGTGTGTGGAGGCTTGGAATTATCAGGAGCAGTGGAGGGCTCGTTCCCCTTTAATAGTGAAAGGGGGCGGGTGTTTTTTCCTTTGATTTATTTGATGAAAGGCGCTTCAACAGGACTAAATGCATTGGCCACGGTGTCAATGGAAAAAGAACTAATAAATGAGATTCCATAATTCAATAAAAGTAGAATTGAAAGGTTTGTTCGCATTCAAGATCGGCGTGCGAACTTTCTTTATAGATCGAACCTAGAAAACTCAGTATTCTGATTGTTCAGGCGCAATGGGTGTTTGCGTCCACCTTTTTCGCCCCTCGGTCACATTGGCCTTACATAAGGGGCTGTACAAGATTTTGCTGCTTCTTCACCAACACATTTTGTGTCCGTGCGATTCAGGGGCATATCCTCATTTGCATAGAGGCTCATTAACATGTAAATGAGGGAATGCCTTTGCTCCTGTGCCCATACTTACTATAGATACTGGTGCACATGCAAAGAGGCTGCTGGGAGCAGGGGCAGCCGGCATGGCTTGTGGGTGGGGGAGCGGTCCTGGGGGGGGGGAGGGAGGGTATCGCGGGATGCTTAAAAAAAGAAATAAAACTTATCTTGCTGTTGCAGCCGGGTCCCGCGTCATCTCTTCTGCTGCCTGTGTCAGACTCCAGGTCGGAACAGGAAGCAGGCAGCCAGGCTCCCACCCCTAAGCCAATCACAACGCTCCAGTGGAGCATTGTGATTGGTCTGAGTGCCGTGACACGGCGCTCAGCCAGGGGCTGTAGGGGTGGGCATGTTCTCCATGCAGGCTGTAATGCAGCCTGCATGGAGAACAGGGGAGTGCGCATGACTCTTTTGGGCCGACCAAACAGTCATTGCGCACAGGAGTGTCTCCCACTCCTCCCCTGAAGCTCCGCCCCACCCCCTCACGCATTGCTGTAGCATTCTGTTAATATAATTTTATTTTTTCCTTTCTTTGCTGCTCCTGGCAGTGGGGTGACGCTCCTCCGTCTTAGCGGAGGAGCCGCCACTGGCAGGGAGGCGCACTGTGTCCCAAATATTAAGTGGCATAAGGAGTGAGCCTCTTGGGAGAGGGACAAAGGCCTCAGGGACCACTGGGCATGTTTCGCAGGAAAGTATGGCTTCACTTTGCACCCACCTGGATATTTATCCCTGTTCCCTGTCAAAACATGCTGCTGGTCACTCTGCACCGAAAAAACGGACCAGTGGTTTCAAGCTGCCAGTCTGCTTGCAGTGCTGGGCTTTCCTCAATGCAAGTGCAAGTTTGCACCTGTACTGTGCAGCAACAAAGGAGATGTTGAAAAATACATTAGGGGATTTTTCCACTTGACTTGCATTTTAGTGGAGGCATTTTTCGGCGGGAGAAAGCTAAAATAAAACCTTGTTTGTCTTAATAAATTGTGAGCTTCCTGCTTTAAACGGAAGTGTTGGCATGTTTGCAGCATGCTCCCGCCCCTCCCACCCCCCCCCGATCTCAGCTTCCTGTCAGAACCATTCTTGATGAGGAAGAGAAGAGCAGCATGAGCTGTCTGACTTCACCCCAGACCCACCGGCTCAAGCAGGAATACCACAGCGCGTTGTGCCTGACTGGTCCATAGCGCTGATCCCACTCTTTGTGCTTCATTCAAACCCAAGACATATTCATTCAAGGCTTCTCCTCTAGCGCACCCAGCTATCAGTGCCTGTTTTAGTACTTATAACAATCCTATTTTTGGTACTAACAGACATTCATTGGTCTCCATTCGTTGTTTGTTCTGCTGCTGTCCTAAGAACCCCTGCACACTTCACTCACCTCCCAGGGGTGAGAAAGGGGTCACAGGACACACTTTACTCCAAGGGAGACCAGATCATTCTTTGTGAAGTCCTCTTGACCTGCCTGCTGAGGAAGCCTGACTCCCCACCACACCAACCTCAGCCACCCCAGACGGTTTCTACCTTTACTGCCCTGCATGTCACGGCCATATGGTCTAGATCACATCACTTACTGGCTGCTCACTGCACAGTGATAGCTACTTTCTACCCCAAGTTGTGATATTCTCCCGTTGGATGGTCCATATTTTACCCACTTGCAAAGGAGAAGTCAGACCCCATGTTCACATGACCTTCCACCAACCGGCCAGACACCTATGATCCACCTCCCTCTTCCTTGAAGACACACCCTGTATTTGCTGATCCAACAGCGGAGGACGCTCCTTCTCCCACCTGGCGGCCAAAGCCTGGAAAAACGTTCCTCTGCACCTCAGGAACGATGCACCACTCCAGCAATTCAGGATAGAACTCGAGTCCTGGCTGTTCAAATGAACAGATCACCACAAAGCAGCCAGCATCCCCAGCGCCTTGAGACCCTCACAGGTCTTTTGCCACACTTTATTAATCTTGATTGATTGATTTGCATGAGGATGACATGAACATGACAACTACACATCTTTGCAGCAGCTGCATTATCCCCCTGAGCAGTTTGACTGTTGAACAGATATAGGTTCTACAGGGGCTCACTACAATTCAACAATCTTCCAACCAAGAATGGTGTAAAGTGCTATTCGGCCACTAATTCTCTGTCTCATTAGGGGTATGAAGCACTATATAAATACAATTGCAATGCAACTAAAACTGGGCCAAGTACTACCCTTCCCTTTTCCACACTTGACTTACAGGGCCGTGTCAGGTGAGCAGTCACAGGTTTCTCAGAAAGTTAATGTGCAGGGCAAGAGCTGAGAACTTAACAGTTAACCCACAGGCACAATAATGTCCAAGAACTATGTAATTCTTTTGGGATTAAACAATGTTTTTATTTTGATTACCACCCTGACTGTTCAGGGAAAGTTGAGAGGTTTAATGGGACTTGAAAAGCAAAATATCTGAGATTTGTGTTGAAACTGGGCTCAAGTAGCCTGATGCTCTACCTTTGCCACTCTTGTCAATGCAGCCCACCTATTTGAGTTCGTAAGAGACAGACATTCTATGCTAGTTACTGCCACTCCATTCTCATGTCAAAGTGCCTTACCCACCAGCCCGACAGAAGCCTGCCAGAATCTGCAGCTCTGCGATTGGGTATATGAAAAAAATCCATAAATGAAAGTCTGTGCTCCAACCCAGGGGGTGAGGCCAGTACCAGATCCTGCTCACCACAGTACTGTCCTGGGCACTGTAAAGCACCCAGGACTGCCAGCAGGGAACCATACATTGCTCTGTAAGTAGACCACTGAGCAAGAGACATTGAATCCTGTACCTACAACCCAAAACATCTCACAATCTGCTACCTGAAGCACCCTTGCACCTGGAATCAGAATTGCTTGTGTCTCTGCCACTGCATCTAGAAGACATCATAAAGATGCAGCCCCTCCTGCTGCTCACGGTTAAGCATGCGAGCCTGGTAGTGGAAGGGATGCCTGTGGGTCTGATTGTCTTCGATGAACATCAGCATACACTTGGGCGTTTCATTCCTGAATGCAATAATATAGCCACCTTTGTTCCACTCACAAGTCAGAATCTGCACCTGCCTGACAATGGCTTTAGCCCCCTGCCATTCACCTTGCGGATACTGCTTAAAGACTGGCTTGTGAAATCAGGAATGGAAGTATCTTCTTGGGACAAAGCAAGTGTGGTCAGTCTCTTCCTGCAGTAACTGAATCAGTGTGTAGGAGGGTCCCGTTTTACCCTCTAAACAGGAAACACACACCCCATTCTGCAATACCCTTCAAACCTGGCATCCCTAGATAGGCCCCACCACTGAGGCCCAGATAAAGGGTCTTTAAGTTGTCCACGTTCCTTCACTTTCTTACAAATCCACACATAGGCCCAAGCTCACCTTCTCACAGACCTACATACAGGACCAACCATACCTTTGTAAGAGATATGTATAGGCCCAATAAAGTCAGGGTATCCTATTGTCATTTTCTTAATATTGAAAACTGATCTCATAGACTTCACTAACCTGACAGCAGAGGCCTGCGCCATCCTCCGCGACAAACTCTCCCCCCCCCCTTGTAAATTTCCACAGTTACGAGAATTAGATTAGCCCACACGCATAGGACATTTTTGGTACATCTGGCGGTTTCACAAGTACATTTGCAATATTTTTAGTTATGAAACTTTCCGCGCTTGCTTAATCGAAACTGTGAAAGACGGCAACGTGACCAAGAAATAATGTATTAAAATATTAATTCTGAGCTTTCTTACGGTAAAAATTATCCTTTGTTTACTTTTTGCGGTCAGGAGCACTGACCGCCTGTCAAAAGCCCCTAATTTCACCATGATACCACTTCTCAGTTCTACGTGTGGAATTTTCCATAGTTACTGTAAGAGGGCGGTCAAGGGCTGCGTCAGGACCTACGTCAGAGATGATAAAACTTCTGCATTCAAGCATATAAAATAGCTGCACCCAGGGTGTGGCTTCGAACTCTCTTCAAACCAGCACCCCGGTGCCTTGTGAGGGTTCCCGACTGATCAATCGTTCTCCTGACTGGGCCCAGAGCTCCTATTGCCAAGGTGATAATGCTCCTATTTAATGATTCTGCCTATTGACTTTGTCAGCCTATCTGACTGAATAATTTTGCCTATTGACTTTGTCAGTCTATCTGACTGAATAATTTTGCCTATTGACTTTGTCAGTCTATCTGACTGAATAATTTTGCCTATTGGCTTTGTCAGATTATCTATTTCAGGTCATCTGAACCCAAGCAATTGCATTTATTTCAGTTTTAATTATGTAGTCTTGAATATTGTTATTGTATCTCAATAAGAAGTTTTGTCCTCTGAACGCTATTCTTTGTATCATTCTTAAATTCAGGGTTGCCCCTTGAGCGGCTGCTCATGGACTAATTAATAGATATACATTTCTGTTTGAATTGAACCAATTGATCCTTAACAGTGTTGATGCAGTTATCTCTGATCTTACCCATATGTTGATGGCCAACTCTTAAATTGAAGTATTTTCTTTTATGCTTTTGAATTGTTTAATAAACTATTATATTTTATAACATGGTTCTTTCTTGCCAAGTGACCGAGCAAAGTGTGAAAGAGAGACTCTGAGAGGGGAGAGGTAAGCGGAAGAGTGTGGCCAACCATAACGGACCCTCCAACACAGTGGCGACCACGAACGAGGGTCTCGGTCGGCGAGTCATCCACGGTGTGGTCTTGGGACACGCGCACGGGTTTCCCCTCCAGGCTGCCCCTCGGACGCTCCGCTGCCCCCGCCCGCCTGGGTAAGTCAGGGATAGTTTTGTTTTTCTTCCTTGATTTTACCTCGGGTTGTGGCT
This sequence comes from Calotriton arnoldi, assembly GCA_963921515.1. NCBI lineage: Eukaryota > Metazoa > Chordata > Amphibia > Caudata > Salamandridae > Calotriton > Calotriton arnoldi. The sequence goes on from CAWUFW010001618.1 coordinate 2,377,007, forward strand.
TGTGGGGTGGTCCGTCCGAGCTGTCGTGTCCTCTGGGGTCTCCCCTGTGTCTGCTCCCTTGTTCCCCTGTGGCTGGCTGTCTTGCCACGACGTCCTCTGTGGCTGGTCACATTTTGTGGGGCATCTTTTTGGTCCTTCCCTCTCTGCTGTCCTATACTACGTTTTGCTTTCTTTCTGCGTGGGGTCTCTCCACCTTTCTTATTATCACGTTGTGACCATTTTTCGTTGCCATCCTTTCTGCCATATAAATTGTGTATTTGCCTTTTTCCTCTGTATGTTTTTATTTAAGGTATTTGCCGCCTAATTTGTGTATTTGCTTTTTATCGTATATATTATTTCTTGATGTGTTTGGCGGCTTGAGGTTTGAGTCCTGTGCCAGCTCTCCCATGTGACTGGCCGAATTCTGGCATGTGTTTGCTGCTTAATACATGCATTTGAGGTATTTGCCGCATAATTGTGTGTGTGCTTTTTACCATATATTATTTCATGATGTATTTTGCGGCTTGAGGTTTGAGTCCTGTGCCGGCGCTCCCATGTGACTGGCCGAATTCTGGCATGTGTTTTTTGCTTAATACATGCCTTTGCGATTTTGATGGTACCTACATGTGTTTCGGTTTTGCCATCAGTGGTTGATATTTGGGGGTTGAGTCGTGTGCCTCTTCTCACTTGGTGAGTTTCTCCGTGGCTGGCTGCCCATGCATTTGTGGTTTTGAGGTTCTTTGGTTTCAGTGACTGCTGTCCTGCCCTCGGGTCCTCTAGGGTCCCCCGTGCCTCTTGGGGTGTGGTCTACCCACCGTTGTATGTGTTGTTCATGGGTGTATTCACACATTCATTCTTCGCCCTCTCTGACCGGTCCCTCTCTGACTCTTTTTTGCGTTGCTTGGGTACTTTTCTCTTTCTGTCTCTTAAATTTGTTTCGGTCTCTGGTAGGCGCTTCTATCGCTTGATAGCTGCGCCACTCCAGATTGAGGAACTTGCTGTTTTAGAACGTCTGTCACTCCCTGTCATACCTTCAGCCTTCTTCGGCTCTCTGCCTTCGCAGAAAGAGGAAGTCCCTGTCGAACGTTCGCAGCTGCCCTGCAGCTCCCCCTAGCCCCGCCTTTTCTCTCTGTCTCCTCGCAGTCTGTTCTTCCTCGCATATTTTCACATTGATGGTTTTCGTTTTTCTTCAGAAATGCATTTCATTTATTTAATTATTGTCTATTTTTTGTTCATTGTGTCTGTTTTTTGTGTCTCGTCTTTTTAATGATAGCTCTGCCTGTTGTTCCACGCTAGGCCCCCCTCCAGTTGTTGCCATTCTGCCAGCTCTACCCTCCCTAGCCGAGTGGCAGACTGCTAGTTAGTTTGGTGCTCAGTTGCCCTCACGCACTTTCTTCAGTACGGTCTAGCGGCAACTGCGCTAGGTAGCTGTTGTCTGGATTGCTTTGCCTTTTAATTTTAGCTGCGATCCCGCTTAGTAGTTGCATTACCTTTCAGCCCTCATTGCACCCACTTTGCGCATCTTTTCTGTCTCTCACACATTTTGTCTACCTCTTGCCTTGCGTCAAGTGGTAGCCAAAAGGAGGGGTGGAGGTGTATCCCCACTCCTCTTGTACTGTCCCCTTTTTACTACCCCCGTTATGTCCCTTGACCCCCGCAGATCATAAGTCTTCTCATTCATTCAGTCCGTGGTACAGCCACTGCAGTCTATCACACCTCCCTGGACCGCTTTACCCCCCTTACACGCCATCAAAGTGACATTCTTGCAGCCGCTTGGAGTATTTTAGGGATCACCTTTACCCCCACCACTGAGCTACGCCTTGCCCTTTTGTCTCTCGTAGACTATCCGCCCTCATTCAACATCTCCTCCCAGCCACTGCCTCCACCAGATACCACCCGCCCGGATCTGCTGTGGCCTGACCATTCCGCTAATTCCTCTTCATCCTCCCCACCCTCATTAAGTTCTTCTGTTTATTTTGCTAATTCTCCCCCGTCATTCACACAGACGAGGAGTCTAACACTAACTCCGCACATTCTACGACACTCTCTGAAGAAGCAACACTCCCTCGTCTTTCCGCTCCTGCATCTCCCACAGCATCAGCATCTAGTAGTGCTCACCCTCAACCATTGTCTTCAGCTGATGAGTCCCCACTCCTTGTGGCACTCCTGCAGGACTACTCAGTAGACCTACAGGACCCTGCACCCGACGTTCCCACTGCGCAACCCCCGACCTGTCCATCTCCGCACTTCCACCCATTGTAGGGAATGAATGACCCATCCCCTGATACTACAGCTTCTCCCATCATCGTGTATCTAGTGAACAACAACGTTGTAGGTCTCTCCACTGGTCACCCATCGTCCTTTTGTTACGTCACACCTCTAGCAAACACTGTCCTTCTCACTATATTTCAAGCCCTAGGGATCGATTATACTCAGGCACAGCAAATAACGCTTTCGCTAGCACCAGCTTTTCCGCACCCCATCGTCACTAAAGTCAAAGAACAAAAACATTGCAAGCACTGACACTTTAGGAAACACTCTAGTCTCTTCAATTATTACTGGTCCCCATGAACAGGATCCTAGGTACCTCTGTTCATAAAACACCAGATTATATTTACATACGCATTCGCTTAATAGCACCAGGCTTAGAGATACCTACTATCTTAACCACATCCTACCCCCGCAACCCACTGCAGAGCAAGATCATTGCATCTCTCTCTGACGACCAACTCCAATTTCCTGACTTTTCCCCCAACGGGATATACACCGGACCAGACGAACGGGACTTGAGGAAAGCACTGTGTCACGTTATTATTAGTGCCATAGGAGAGGAGCTAATACAAGACGTCCCTACCCCTACCCTCGACACTCACTCTCCTACCGCTGAATACTCGCCTGACATTTAGGTGCATCCCTTTCCAACAAAAATCGACTTTCACCCTCAAACACATTGTAGTTTTAAGACAACATTCATGAATGGCATTTTGAGCTCTACTGTGTATAAAACTTCTACCCACTTTCACATCTTCTTCATTATACGTCCCCATGGATCGCTACTGACTGCCATATTATCTAGCACATGGCCAAGGCACCCACTCCAGAGTTATATCGCCGAAGCCTGCTTTGACGGCCGGCTTCGCTTCCCTCTTTATACTTCAGCACAAGAGCGGGACCTACAGGACGGGGTATATGACATTGTCATTCAGGCAGTACAGCAAGAACTCATCAGAGACATTGTCCCTAGCACCTGAGCAAACGCGCTCCTGTAATTTAGGCCTTGCCTAAAGCGCCTACGATTAGGCATACCCACATGGCGACTCCACTCCAACATGTCTTAAGAACATTCGGAGGCCAAGAACACCATATCTTAAAGCACTGCCGTGAGCTTCATAAGCATACGGCAAAGATGACTCATCCTTGGCCATCAGAGGGAAGCTTTGACCCTATAATATTGGAGCATGCCACCACCTTTCTAGACACAAAGTACTCAGGTACTAAACTACAGAAGAGAAAGGCTACTCTAGATCTCTGGCGCATTTTTAAAGATAAGGTTAGAACACACTCTGACCCCACATCACCGGTTGTACCCAATGCTCCGCCCCCACCACCTTATCACTTTAGCGGTATGTATACCGAGCTCACTAATAAGGAGCAACTGGAACTACCAGTCACCACTAATAATTCCCCGGCTGCAGGTTTTCAGCCATTACCCAACGAGGCATCTTCTTCACCGCACCTAGGCCAAGATTTACCCACCGCACAGATTGAGGAGTTCCAGAACTCCCACACATCACCCAGTCATCCGTACCACCACATGGACAGATCACTGACCCCACCCATGCCCCCTGGGGATGTATACCCTCACCTCACAGAACTGCGCAGCATGCACTTACCTCTCCCTAACGACACAGTAAGGGACACAGCAGTATCTGGTATCCCAGGTCTTATTGATGCACAACTGTCACTAAAATTTACACCAACAGTCAGTACCGCACACCCACGCCCAGGTGAAGAAGATGGGGGAGGCTACTTGGACTATGATTCGGCATCTCAGACATCATCTCGTCACTCGCATGACTCCGTCTTTCAAGCCCTGCCCCGTCCCTCGCGTTCACCTGTTATTGTTACCTATGATCTCAGCACTAAACAATCCTCTAAATCAAACCCCTTCCGTGACACTGACACTCAACAACAACATGACCCCAACCCATTCCACGACACCGATACACACCTGGTTTCAAATTCGCACCCCCAATTGCAAAATAGCATGCCTTTCATGGCTGCTGCCCCCATGCTGAGGCACCAGGATCTGGCCTTATGACAGAGCAGCGGCAGCTCATTGAGTTCCCCAAACCACCATTGCTGTGCATAACTGAGGGACAGCGTGCCCCCTCACAGGTCTTCCCTCCTCATATGACAATTATAGACAAAATGCAGACTTGAGCAAAAGCACCAGCCTGGAAAGTATTTCACCACAGCACCTTGAAGAAGAACAGTCACACATGCATCAATCACCTAGCCACGCAGAACAGGTAAACACAATGAGACGCTTGTCATTTAAATTAGAGAACATGAACAAAAGCATTACAGACATGATCGCTAAGGCCAGCTCTCCAGCACCACCCTCACCCACGCGGCACCACCTCGTGCAGCACCATCCACAGACAATTATCAGCGGGAATGGGGAAGGGAATATGCAATATCTCCATAATGAGCGTCCCCACCACTGTGACGCTGCCGCCTCTGGAATAACACAAACAGTCACCAACACACACCGAGCCCACCAATCCCCAACAGCATTAGGACGGGAGAAGACACCCCCACTGGTGCTAGAAGGCCACAATCCAATGTTTGGTGAGATCCCTATATATTGTGGGCTACCACAGGAACAAGACCCAGTGGTAAGAAGTAAGGTCAGGACCACCGAGGCACAGAGACTTAAAGTCTTGGGGACACATGGACGCCCCGACGACATACTATATGACGTCTCGGGCTCTGCCTCCTTACGCACCATTAGGATGAAAAATAGACGTAACATGATGTGTCTCAGCAGACCATGTCCACCAAAAGCTAGTAATGACCTCACTCCCAATGAGATAGTGACATTGGGGGAAGGTTCAGATTATGCAGTTAACCCTTTTTCAGACGATTTGGCAGGTTGGTCAGAGCCCTTGGCGCCACAAATGCGCCCTTGGCCAAGGGAAGGCTCTTTTGAACCTCAGTACATGGCAACAGCAGTTGAATGCATCCTCAAAGGATTAGGAGATCAGGATTGGGACTATGACTACATGAGGGAGAGCCTCAAAGTCTGGCAGAGATACGCTCGCCAGTATGATCCTACAGGACCCACAGCGCAACGCACTGGGGTAACGCGCCAGATGCCACTGCTCTATAAAAACATCATTGATCCCCCCATCTATATCCCCTGGTCTACATTAGACAAAGAAAATGTCAAAAGCGCTCCCACCCCTCACAGAGGGTGCGGGAAAATGGATTGCAGCTTTTGAAAATTGCACCACGGGCAACAACATAGCAATCGGAGATGTAAAAAGCCTGCTGATCTCCCTTATTGGAGAAGATGCAGAAGATCTTTTTATACGTATTCATAAAAATCTTACCAAGACAAACACCAAACATGATGGTGTTTCCTTCAACGAGATTAGAACAGTAGCATGGGCTGAGTTGCGCAGGAGATTCCCTGATGTTCCTGACATTGGGGCTCTGTTGTCACAGACTATGCAACCAAATGAAGACCCTGCCAACTATCTTTCTAGAATGAAAGAAAAATGGCACCAGGAGTTAGGGCAACGTTGGGACGCAAATGGAGGATATGGGAGACTATTTTACCACACAGTAAAGAAAGGTTTGCCAACTGAAGTGCAGGAGAAATTAGATGGCATTGTAGCAATGGAATGCAAGCCATGGGCAGAAATACAAGACCACATTGTACATTACTGCAAAAAGAGACAGGAACAGGAGAAGACTAGACAGCTGGCAATAGAGAATGCCGCTGCCAAACTAGTACAGCAGAAACTCAATAAGAAAAAAGACAATATTGACACAGTCATGCTTGCAGCACCAGTCACTCAAATGACAGCAGTAACTTCTTTCCCCCAGGCTGCCATGAATGCTCTTGCAGGCAACGCCCAACCTGCCCCACAGCAGGTTCAAGCACCACCTGCAGTACAGTACATACAAGCTCAACCCCAACAAGCCATACAGTATGTCCAGCAGCCACAACAGGCAATGGCACAATACATGCCAGCACCACCTGCGTACAGCACCAGCATACAGCCCTATTACAATAACAGACCGAACATGAACTGGAACACGGGTGGACAAGGAAGGGGCGAGGGATGGGACAGCAAAGGTTTCCACAACAGCCAGGACAAGGGGCATCACCAATAATATGTTACTATTGCCAGAAACAAGGCCATATCCAGAGAGACTGTAACAGTAAAAAGCGCGATATGGGTCAGCAATATATGCGTCCCGGCTACCAAGTACAGGCACCATTCCAACAACAACAGCGCACACAGCAACCCCCCCAGCAGCCCCAAGTACTATACTCATATGTGCAACCCACACAGCAACAGCAAGTGCAGCTCCAAGCGCCCCCAATGCTTCAGGTTCAGCCAGCGGCCCAACAAATGCAGATTCCAATGCAACAATCACAGCCACAGCAACCGCCTACTTACCAGATGGTCCCCCAAACACAAAACAATGTACCTCTAGGAGGAACAATTGTTGCCTCCAGCAACCCCTTTACCCAGGGCACCATCCAGCAATATCAGCATGGAGGATACACTGGCTAGGACAGCCCACAGACAACTCTTGTGTGCCCAATTTTGTCATGCACAAGCAATACTGAAGAGGACCCTATTGCAAGTGTTATGATAAATAACAAAATATACAGTTTTCTTGTTGACACAGGTGCCACATACTCCTGCATTACAGGTGGCCCTCTGCCCATTTCAACCAAAACAGCGGACACACAGGGATTTTCTGGGGCAATAGCAAGGGTCACCTTCACCAAGCCAGTCTCAATGGAGATAGGAGGCCATACAGTGGAGCAGCCTCTGCTCTATTCACCCAGCTCCCCAGTCAATCTTTTAGGACGCGACCTCATGGCCAAACTGAACATGACCATCCACTTTGATGACAATGGAACAATGATTTGCTCCATTCCAGGTACTCCACTAACTAGGATGATGGCAGTCACTGCACAGTCTTCCTTAGATAGCCAAGTCAGAGCACGCCCAGTGAATGAGCAGGCCTTCTCTGCAGCTGTCCACACAATTGTCGCCACCACTCCCGAATTACGAGGTCGCACAGTTCAGCTACCAAAAGAATTTCTCTTTAGACCCCAAGTACCAGACTCACCGGCATTAGATAAAAACTTGATTTTTGACATCTGCGCCCTTGAGATAACACCCACCTATGGCGCTTTCCTGGCATGCGATGACAATGCTCACACATGGGCTTGTGTCATCTTCCTTGAACAGGAAGGATTGGTCAGACACATTTCAGATGCTCAGCTATTTGGATCCCCTGAGGAACATTCTAAAACCGAGATTATCTATGATAACAATGTGCCCGTCTCAGTGATATTGGAAATTAGAACACCAACGATTACCCCTGACTATGATTCTGTGCGAGAAGCCGATTTGGCTCAGGTACCAGCACATCTTTGGACAACAGGCCCAAATGATGTGGGCCTTATCAGATCTGCCAGGCCATTTAAGATAACACTCAAACAAGGTGCTATCCTGCCCAGAATAAAACAGTACCCCTTGTCTAAAGCAGCAGAGGAGGGCATAGCCCCCACTATACAGGCATTACTAGAACAGGGAGTAATTTATCCTTGTATCTCTCCGTGTAACACAGCCCTTTTCCCTGTGCGGAAGGGGAAGACAAATCAATGGCGTCTCGTACATGATCTTCGCGCAATTAACAGCATAGTTGTACCAGAATTCCCTATTGTTCCAGACCCTCTGTCATTCTCACCAATGTCCCCCGGATGCACAGTACTTTTCTGTCATCGACCTGAAAAATGCTTTTTTCAGCATTCCTTTGCATCCAGACAGCCAGTACCTCCTGGCGTTTTCATTCAGAAATGTGCAATTTTCGTACACAAGGCTCACTCAAGGGTACTGTGAGTCCCCTAGTGTTTTTAACAGGGTCGTCAAAGAAGACTTGTCCAATTTCCAATGTGACAGCACCTTACTGCAATATGTCGATGACATACTGCTTTGCAGCCCCACCGAACAACAATGCAGGAAAGACACCATCCTCTTACTCACCACGCTGGCACAAAGAGGATATAAAGTTGACAAACAAAAATTACAGTACTGTCAGGAAGAGGTACACTACCTAGGACAGCTACTGTCTGCATCAGGCAGGCGAGTGACTCCAGGTCGAGTTGAGGCAATAAAAGGCACTCCTGAACCCCAGACAGTTAAAGACATGCAAAAATTCCTCGGCTTGGTTAATTATGTCCGCCAGTGGGTTTTTGATTTCGCAACAATAACTGCCCCATTGCTGAAAGCTGTGAAAATGGGCAAAGACAGACACAATAAAATTGAATGGACACCTGAATTGAGAACAGCCTACACCCAGCTCAAAGATGAGATAACAAATGCACCAGTGTTAGGATCACCTGATTACACAAAAGAATTCGACCTCTTCACTCACTGTGATGGGTTAGTCATGACAGCAGTACTCACTCAAAAATACCCCATGGGCCATAAGCCCATTGCCTATTTCAGCGGCATGCTGGACTCTGTCATGAAAGGCCATTACCCTTGCGAACAGGCCCTTGCTGCCGCTGCATTTGCTGTTGAAAAAAGTACCCCCATTGTAATGGGTTCCCCACTAACTATGTACACCGAACATGCTGTTTTTGCAATAATACAGAAAGCTAAAACAACACTGACGACGCAAAGAGTGTCAGGTGATGCAGCGCGTACAATAAAAACTATTCTCCTCCCAGGTTACTTATAGGTCATCCAGGGGCAAACTATATTTCTCATATCCACATGACGATGGGGCCCATAAACATCGCCTAACACACACGCACACTCCTGGATTTCCTTTACACCTTTATGAAATTCTGTACTCCTAGGAGAAGCATGAGAACTAAATGGAGAACACCATTTTATGTACCGCTGTAAGAGCCAGGATATCTTATTACCTTAATTTGTCACTTTCTTTTATTTACTTCTTAAGATATTCCTGCTCATTGTTTTGTCGATGAATCATTCATTTAAGAAATTAGTTCATAGTGATTAAGACCAGCTGAATCACAATAACCAATTACTGATGTCACAATCATTTAGGAAAATAACCACTGAGTCATTTTGGGTTTAAAGAATCTTAAATTTTATATAATTTTTAAAAGCATGAAAGGAATTTTAATACTTTATTCAATTATTCATTCTTAAATTCAAATATTTATTAAGCATAATCATTTTATTGCAGAAAGGAAATTTTGTCATGAAGCCAAAACCCTAATTACCTGCCTAGCTTCCTAATTTAGCCTAATGATTTCTAACCTACGTTAGGAATTAGAAATAGCCTGATTCTCATACTCAACTGGAAAATTAAGACAGCAAACAGCAACTTCAGCTCGTCAGCATCAGCTACCTGCAACCCGTCTCATCTAACAGTCTTTCAGCATCTCCCGCTCAGTAAGGGATCGATCAGGACCACCCAGCACTGGAAGCCACCAACACGACTCTTCAACTCCTCTCCTGACTGTGACTGCAACCACGACTGACATCAATTGACCCCCTCCCACTAAGAGTAGGCCCTCTTATACCCTAATTCTAACTTTGCTAACTAACTGTTGCAACATTAATATCACGCTTTTCTTTCATTGGTCCATGCATGTCAGCTTATTCATTCTTTTAATCAAGTTCTCTTGGATTCAAGGGTCCTTGGATCATTTCCTTTCCCATACGCTTAAACTTTTCCATCCGATTCGATCAGTTCATTTGTAACTTCTTTCGACACATTTGAGAACTCCGCAGTCATTGTCCTTTCTCTTGAACTTGTTTCCCACGGGACTCTTGCTGATCATCACGGCACGCTATCAGTTCAATTAGGTCACATCAGCCTTGACCATTACTTGCATCTTAGCCTCTCTGTTAAACCACGAGCTCGCTTTCTCCCATTTCATCACGTGTCATGTGTTCCCTTGCGCCTGCGCACATCTTCCCACTGGCGGCCATTTTATCTCGCCACTCGGTTATACTTTAGAAGCACTAATTTGAGGCAAACAAAACATAATTAAAATAGAGAAAAATAGCCCTTTCGTTTCCCTCCCGTCGTCTACGTACCCCAATTAGTTGTTACCTAGCAGAAAGCAACATTTAAGCTGTTCCTTACTTACCATCACTATTTGTTTTTGCAACGACACATTTTATTTCTATGAAGCACAATAACATGCATTTATTTTTATTAGTACGCATTTATTTTTACGTTATAACTAGACACACGGACATTCATTAATAGATTATTTAGCACACACATTGGCATATTACCATTCCCACACATACAGTGTTGATTAATACATTTAAACGAACATTTTATTTAATTAATTATAAAATTTGTTAGGGGTTAAAAATTTTATTTTCCCTGCTCCATCAATCCCCCTTTGGTGATTTTTAAATCACCACATAAAACCCAAGTCATACTTCTTTTCAGGCAGCATGTCTTTCATCCTTTGCTTTCTGTTATTTATACATCTGTTTCTTCTTCATCTTGCCTTTTAGTCTCTTTATACATGCTTTCTTTCATTTTCTCCAACTCAATTTCACCCATTTCTCTCTCTCTTTCTCTCATTATTCTGTTATTTCTTTTTATCTTATTTTGTCTTACTTTTCTCTTTATACATGTTATTACTATTTTTAATATCATGGCTAACAATATTACTATAGTTGCTACTATTATAACTTTCCCTATCACTAGTCTACTCATCCTAGTTAACCAATTCGCTATTGAAGAAAACCCTCTACCAAGTTTTCCCAAAACACTTTCAACCTCCAGTGGAACTAATTCTTTGTGCAAACTTGTAATATTTGTAATATACCTCTGTATATTGTCACTGTTATCAGGAATGTAAGTACAACAATGTTGGACTTTCAACATTCCACAGACTCCTCCCTCTTTTGCCAAAAGAATATCAAGGGCAAGCCGATTTTGCATCACCATAGCTCTCATGGCAACCATTTCGGTATTTACCATTAAGAACCCTCCCGCAGTATCTGTAGACAAACGATCTACTACTGTGGATAACTTCCGAATTTTAAATGCATTCAAAGATATTCCCACTGCTGGTATCAATGCTCCAAAAATATCACCTACAATTTCTGAAAAACTTTCCCTCTTTCTACGTGTAAATCTATTAATCATCTTGTATGTTCCCTTATCTTCTCTGTCCATGTGAATTTTTTGGGAAAGACCAGGCCTACATAGCAAGTTCCATACCAATGGTCCGGTAACCTGTAATAAGCTCTATTCCCACAAATATAATAGATACCTGGAAATATTGGATCTTTTCCACCTTTGAATCCCCAACCTCCCAGAATTTGATAATTGTCATGGCAGATACTGGAACCTACAAAGTAATTGTCATAGACTGTCTTATTTCTCCTAATACACAACTTTCCTGTTTGCGGCCAGTCTAATGTCATTGCGGCATTTATCTTTTTCCCTTCATGATTTCCTTCCTCAAACGTCCATAAGCGTTTTCCTTCCTCTTTTATTGCTTCTTTTTGAAATTTCATTCTTCTTTCTTCAACCATTTCTAAAAATACTTTTTCTTCTTTCTTTAACTCACAGGTAAGGTTGTTACTAACTATTTCTTCTAACGTTAATTTTCTATGTTCTAAAAAGAATTCTCCTAAAACTTTTGCTGGTTTTACTTTGTTAAGTTCGGGTACTACTGGAATGTTTGCAAAAATCTTATCTATATCAGTATAATAAGATTCTAATCTACCTGTTTTATAAAATAAACTTGCTATTATACTACATGTTATTCCATAAGTCAGAGGTAGGTGATGATAAGTCACACCTTCTGATACTGATGCAGGCAACTGCATACAAACATAACAATCTCTCACGTCCATTGTCTCTACGTACTCATACAACAATTTTGTAAAAACATTCTTTGAAAAATCTGTTACTGACTTATCCTTATGCAACTCTGCACTACTTCTTAAAATAACTGGTTCTTTAATATTAGTTTCTTTTTCTGGTTTAGTATCATTTTTTGCTTCTATCACAGCTATACTAATAGGAATTGTGATTGCTAAAACTATCCATATGGTCATTAATAACCCTGTACAAAAGCAGCACATTTTGCACCATCTCTTTATAAATTCACATTTATCTCTTCTATCCCTATTATTTTCCATTTTTCTTTTTCTATTTGTTAAGTTTCAGAAAATTGTGTCACTACACCTCAGAAATGACTTAGATGCCACTCTGCTTTCAAAAAGTCTTTGCTTGGTACTTTCTTTAATTCTTTCCAGAATTCTTTCGTTGTCACATCCGGTGATTTGTCACATCCAGTAAATTGTCATGTCCGGCAGAAGCACTATAAATCTTCACTTCAGTTTTGTTGCATCTCACCTTTTCCCATCCGACTTCTCAGTCTCTGGTTTCCGTGAGTGTTTTCTTCTTCTTCTTTGTAATCGGTTAGTGCAATATACAGCCACTCGGGTGACTTATATTTTGCATTCACTTTCTTTGTCCTTTTGGACTTTTGTAATCTTTTTCCACTGGGTTTTTCTTGTCCCTTTTGACTTGTTACCTCATTTACTTGTTCAGCACCTTCGTCTTCCGCTCTTATTATTCTATATCTCAATTTTCTTACATAGCTGTTGGGCCAATTATCTCCTCTTCTTGGCCTTTTGGCTTCACCTTCTCTTTCTTCTCTCTCTGATTTCCAATTTCTTTTCCTTGATTCAGTCTTTGCTTTTTCCTCTCCTCCACTTTCTTCTGTTTCTGTTTCAACTGTTTCACTATTGTCTCTTATTTTGAAACTTATAATCTCGTCATCTCCTACTGGTGGATCTGTCTTCTCCTTTTTGTTTTCCCTTATTACTGTCCCTCCTCGGTGTTCTTCCGATTTGGTGTTTTTCTCCTTTTCTGTTTCTAAATTTCCCTGTTCTTCTGTTTCTCTATCTGTCCCTATTGCTCCTCGGGGTTCTTCTCGATTCTCTAACTTTTTGTGTACTTCTTTCCCTACTTCATCTATTAATATTATTTCTGAAGGATTTCCACCATAACTTGTACTTGGTTGTTCATCTAACTCAATTTCTTGCTCAGTTTCTTCTCTAATTGGTTTATAACCCCAAGTTCTCTTTCGGAATTCTTCCCAGTTTGCAGCTGAATCATCAGATCCTGAAGTTGTGTCAGATATTTCCAGATGTCGACTTACAGGTCGATCTTCAAGTTCTGGAATTTCTGAATTTCTTTCTTCTTCTTCTTCTTGTTCCTCTTCTTCTCTAGAGGTGTTTGCCGTTGGGGTTTCCAGATGTCGACTTTCAGGTCGATCTTCAAGTTCTGGCACCCTTTCACTTATCCTTGTTGTCCCAGCTGTTAAGCTTTTATCCCACACTTCCAGACGCCGACTCACATGTCGATCTATTGGTTCTGGAACTCTGATTGTGTGGCTGGCATGAACCCAGTTTTTCACTCCTGCACACTTGACGGCAGTCGTTGTCACTAGGATTACCTGTCGTGGCTCGTCCCAACGAGGAACTAGACAGTTTCTTCTCCTGTGGACTTTTATGCGGACCCAGTCTCCTGGATTCAAGTCGTGGGCTGGTTTTCTTTCAAGAGTGGTCGCATCCGGTCCAACCTGATGAAACACAGAACGCACCACATCAGCCAGTCCCTTGCAATAATCCAGTACTAGATCATCAGTTATAGTTAATAACTTGTTAACGGGTACGTGTGCTTGTCTCATTGCTCGTCCCATAATCATCTCGTGGGGACTGAGTCCAGTTTTCTTTTCAGGGATGCTTCTGATTGTCATCAGAACAAGAGGCAGTGCATCTGGCCATTTGAGTCCTGTAGCTTGACACATTTTTCCTAACCTGTTTTTAATTGTTCCATTAATCTGCTCTACTACCCCAGAAGCCTCTGGTCTGTAAGCACAATGTAGTTTTTGTTTAATACTCAATGCTTCACAAATCAATTGGATCAACTCATTTTGAAAATGTGTTCCTCTATCCGTCTCAACCGTGACTGGAAAACCATACCTTGGAATGAACTCTCGCAGCATAAGTTTTGCCACTGTTGTTCCATCATTCCTTCTAGTGGGGTATGCCTCCACCCAACGAGAGAACAAACAGACGACCACCAGAACATATCTTAGTCTGTTACTAGGGGGCATCTCAATAAAGTCCAACTGCATTCTTGTGAATGGACCTCCTTCTCGTCCTATTGTTCCTAGACTCACTACTGTTTTTCTTCCTGGGTTAAACTGTTGACAAATAAGACATCTTTGACAAAGACTTTCAGCAATGGCTCTGAATTTTGGGTTATACCAGGTTTGTCTAAAAAGTCTGATCATTGCATCTCTCCCAATATGAGCTTGTCCATGGTACATCCGTGCCATGTCTGCAATCATGCTATCAGGCATAACTGGTCTTTCATCTCTGTATACCCACACACCATTATTTTCCTGTCTTCTACATCCTGCTTTTATCCAGTAATCTTTTTCCTCATCTCTTGCTGTTTCTTGTAACTGCCTTACTTCATCCCACGTTTCGACAGTATTAGTGAAAAGCAAAGGACAAGAGACATGCTCCCTTTCTCTATTTTTGTTCAGGGACGCCATGTTTTCCGCACAATATCTAGCGATCTCATCAGCATAATTATTGCCGACTGCTATGTAGTCTTCGTTTTTCTTATGCGCCTTGCACTTCACTACAGCTATTTGTTTAGGCAACTGTATCGCCTCAAGCAGTTTCTTAACATAATCTCCATTTCTGATAGGTGTTCCTGCAGATGTCAAAAATCCTCTTTGTGACCAAATCTGTCCGAAATCGTGTACGATGCCGAAACCATATTGGCTATCGGTCACAATCGTGATTCGTACATTTTTCCCCAATTTACATGCTTGAATCAAAGCAATTAGTTCCGCAACTTGGGCAGACCTAACTCCTTTCAGACAAGACGCTTCCATCACAGTTGCCACTGTGCATACTGCGTAAGCTGCGCTTAACACTCCTTCTTTTGTGCGTAAACATGAACCATCTACAAACATGACATAATCTGATTCCTTTAACGGTTCATCTTTTATGTCAGCTCTTGGTTTTGTGCAATATTCCAGCACATTCAGACAATCATGATCTACTTCGTCTTGTTCAATTATATTCTCTTCATCTGGCAATGATGTAGAAGGATTTACATTCATGCATCTATCTATGGTCACATTTTCAGCGCTCAAGATGACTTTTTCGTACTTAGTCAGCCGACTATGTGTCATGTACTGTGTTTTTGTTCTTGTCAAAAGAATTTCTACTGAATGGGGAACATATACTCTCAGTGGATACCCCATCACTATACCTTCACTTTGTTCCAAACTTACACAAGTAGCAGCAACTGCTTTCAGACATCCAGGCAATGCTTTTGCTATAGGATCTAAAACAGCTGAAAAATAAGCGATTGGTCTTTTCATGGTCCCGTGTTTTTGTACCAGTACTGAAAATGCACATCCATCTCTTTCACTGCAGTACAACTCAAAATCCTTCTCATAATCAGGCATGCCTAAAGCAGGGGCCTCACACAGTTTCTTTTTCAATTCTTTGAAAGATTTCATTTCTTCTTTGTTTAACTCAAAAGGGTCTTTTACATCTTTCTTTGTCAATTTTTGTAAGGGTTTTGCAATCAAAGAGAATCCACTTATCCACTGTCGACAATATCCAACCATTCCCAAAAACATTCTTACCTCTCTCTGAGTCATTGGTGCTCTCATTCCTTGAATCATTCTTACTCTCTCTGTAGCTATTTTCCGCACTCCTTTCTCAATTTTATGCCCTAGATACTGGACTTCTTTCTGACAAAACTGTAATTTTGAAGGGGACACTTTATGCCCTCTTTTCTCCAAATGGTTCAGTAAAGCAATTGTATCACTTACACATGCTTCTTTGGTTTTCGATGCCACCAATAGGTCATCGATATACTGCACCATCACTGATTTTTCTGGCATTTTTAAATCTTCCAGAGATTTCTTTAGAATCTGATTAAAAATTGAGGGGCTTTCTGTATACCCCTGTGGAATTCGGCACCATGCCAAAATACGCTCTCCGAACCGGAATGCAAATAATGGCTGGCTATCTGGATGCAAAGGAATAGAGAAAAATGCGTGACACAAATCTATCACAGTGTACCACTCAGCTTCATGTGGGATTTGATATAGAATTACTGCAGGGTTTGGCACTATTGGACAACATGGTACAACTATTTTGTTGATCTTTCTCAAATCCTGTACTATTCTGTATGTTCCATTTGGCTTTTTCAGTCCCATAATAGGTGAATTACATGGACTGCTCATGATTTCTTTCAGAATTCCCTGTTCAATCATCTTATTTATTACAGGAGTTATTCCTTCAATTATTTCTGGAGTTAATTTGTACTGTGGCGTGTTTGGATAAATTATCCCTTCTTTCACTGTCACTTTTACGGGATCAACTTCTCTCATTAATCCAATGTCTTCTCCTGTAAAATCCCACACACTTTCTTTTACTGCACTTTTTAGTTCTTCTGGAAGTTTTTCTGCATCAAATGCAGGAAACAAACCATTCGTTTCAGGTTCTTGATTCATCAAAGTTACTTTATACAAAACATCTTCATCTGAAGTTTGAAATCCTATTCCATCTGGTGTACAATAAATTGTGCAATTCATCTTACATAAAAGGTCACGACCTAAAAGATTTACAGGACTACAATCGCACACTACAAATTTATGCATTTTGCTAAAAGAACCAATTTTTACTTCCACCAATTCAGTAAGTGGGGTTTTAATCTGCTGATTGGCTACTCCTACCACTTGGATGTATTCACCTGAGAGAGGAAGGTTTGGAATTTCCACTGATCTAACAGTAGAACGGGTAGCTCCAGTATCGACAAGGAATGTTACGTTTGTACCATTCACTTCTCCATCCACAAAGGGACCAGACTGATCTACCTCTAGAGTTGCGCCAAGCACGCACTCTTTCCCCTCTCTTGCGCACCGTCAGAAACTTTCATCCGGGTCATCCTCACTCTGACGCAACCAATACTGAGAAATGTTAGCTGCTCGCGGCAACTGTGTTACCTGCTCTCCTCCGTAGAATCCTGTTTCTGTACTGTATCTTTGCTGGTTAACAGTGTTGGGAAGTGGTGGTTGTGGCACCTGACTTTGTTGAACAACTACCTCATTCTGCACCTGTGGAGTTAATGATTGATGTTCCGGATTAGGTTTAGGTGGGAACTTACACTCATTTCTCCAATGCCCTAATTTTCCGCAATTATGACATGGCCATTTCTTCTTTGCCTCTTCTAGACTCACTTGACCTTTTCCTTTACCTATATTTGGTCGCATTTTATTCTGTCCTGATTCGTTTCCATTATTATTGTCCAATTGGGCTTCTTGTTTTTCTGCCACTTTCACTTGTGCCCACATTGCCTTTTCTTTCAACTTACGCTGTTTACTCTCTATTTCATCACTACAATACTTAGCATATCTCAGTACCTTATCTACACTTCCATTCTGCCAGTTTATCATGTGTTGCTTAATCATATCACTTATTTCTGGTTTCAAACCAAACACAAATCGGTATACAAAATGACTCATGTCCTTTTCACTCAACTCCTCATAACCACTATACTGCTTGAAAACCAATAACAGTCGCTCATAATATGCATGTACAGACTCCTTGCTTTCCTGTGTAGTTCTATCAATCTTAACCCAATCTGTCTCTTTGGGAGGAATCTTATTTTTCAAAAAGGTAATCACCTTGTCGTATTTCTTCATCACATCAGGACCTGGAGCTCCTGTTTTAGGATCTCTTGGATATTCTGTAGTTGGCCAGTCAACTGTAATCTTACATTCGGACCATAAATCTGTTGGTACCACTATGTCAAACAATCCATCTAAATCTATCCACAACACTTTTGACACCTTTACAAACCTTTCTACTTGTCGGTACCACTCAACTGGTTTCTCTCTTAACTTTGGAAAGTCATTAGTGAATGACAGTATGTCCTGCCTAGTCCAGGGAACATGCACGTAACTACCACCTGGAGTTTCTCTCATGGGATATTCTTTGACAACAGATTCTTTTTCGGTTACCATAAAAGCCAATGAACCTTTGTCTATACTTTTCTCATTCTTCTTTGTCCATCTAACCTTCCATCTGTCCACATCACCCCATTTTCTCAACAACACAATTAACTCCTTTATCTGTGTCAGCCTTCCTGCCGTGTTCAAATTTTCAATATCTTTTTCACAAAAGTCTACTCTGTATGGTTTTTGCAACGTTTTCACTTTTGCAAAATCTATTCCAATCTCACTAGCCACTTCTTCTAGTTTGTCATGTAAATTCTTTGCCCTCCATGTTATACTTTTGCACAGAAACATTATTTCATCATCCTGATAATTTTTTATCTTTTCAGTACCAATCGTTCCTAGAATTAATTCTTCCATATCTATTTTTAATCTGATCACATCTAATGGTTTTTCTTCTGTTTCTTTTATTTTAAAAGCTTTCATCCACTCATTCAACTCATCAGGAGTCGGACCTATGGGTGTATTATTTAGTTCTACCCAGTTACCACTCTTTTCAGGCGTTTCTGTTGCAGATTCTGTTACCATATGCATTTTCTTACCATTGCATTCATTCACCGTTAAATTTGTAGGTGGACTTGGTCTGTAAGTACTAGCCAAATTACTTGTACTTGCACTTTGTTCCATCCTTTCTTTTTCTCTCTGAAATTGTGAACTCAAGGGAATCACCAAAGATCGTTCATCAATTTTCTGATTCTCAAAAACTGGTATTACTGGACCTATCGTTACAGGCACAGTAACTGCTTCCATATTTTTCGTTAATTCTCTAATTTTCTCAGTTAGTTCTTTTGTTGTCCTTGCCAATTCGCTTGCATTGTCGCTTTCTATTCCTTCATTTTGAGAAGTTCTCATTTGTTCTTGTGACCTATTTATTTCAATTCCCTTTTCCGGACTTTTATTTCGCATTGTCTCTATTAGTGGCGCATTTGGTGTCACCACTGTAGAACTCTGCTGATACGGTGGTGGATTTCTATTTAATATATCTTCCAGCAATTCGTCATCCGTTTCGCTCTCATGCATATACTTTTCTCTCTCTATATGTTTCTTTTTCTCAGTCCGTTTTTTCTTAGTCCCTTCCTCAACTGTAAAAGCTGGAAACAAACCTCCTGTCATGTTAGCACATCTCCATCGTTTTATTCTATCCTCATGATTTATTCCCCACAATCTTCCAGGCATAAATTCATGATCTCTCATTCCTCTGAATCTCTCTCGTTCATACATCTCATCCTCCCATTCCGTCAAAGCCTCAAACTGTGTTGGTCTAGGTCTAGGTTCCAACTTACACATTTTTTCTCGCAAGTTTCGCAAAACCGCTACACTAAACGATCCATTCTCAGGGAAAGCCAAAGCACCATCATTCTTTGTATATTTAGCCCAATTTTCCAACCATATGCACGTATGATATCCATATTTCAGCATCATATGTGAAGCTGCTGATTTCGGCGGAGGAATTACTTGTCCCTCTCTAGTCACAACCTTTTTGTCTTTCTTAAAGAAATTCTTCAATTTCGTCGTCCATGACGTTCTCTCCCTTTCATACTCGTAATACGGCATGTTTTCTATTTGTTTTCTCTTTACTCTAACGCTGTTTCTATGTACGGAACTTCGTCCAATTACAGCGCGACTCACACTAACGTACCAATCAGAACAATTCCCACCGTCCGTGAACTATCCAATCCTAGCGCGGCACTTTTCTACGTCACTCCTGCTCTGTGTTCATGTGACTAGCGCACTATCCAATCCTAGCGCAGCACTTTTCCACGTCACTTCTACTCTTTACCCCTCCTTTACAAAATTTATCGGCAATTTTCTTTTCACTGTTTTCTTTGTTAGTTACAACAATAAAACAATTCCATAGTCTGATTCGCTAAACAAAAGTGACAGCTTTGTCCTTTTACACAAGAATCCTGTTTTTCCAGTAGGCAGCGCTTACCTCTACCCTACCACAGAATTATTTACTCTCGCCGATAAAGTAGCACTTCCCTCTACCTTACCCTTCTTTCAAACAAACAATTTACTCGTTTCTCTGGGGATAAGACACATGTGGAGACTAGGCTCCTGAGAATTAAGGCCAAAGTTTCACAAGTAAACGTGATTTGCTATTTCAATTACACACTTTTTACACAGAAATCCCTAACATAACACAACCTGCGTTATAACCAAAAATGAATTCAGACCATGTACCAAATTCCATGTGACTTCTCTTGCCACACGTGTTCCACTTCCTACATCCCAGAAGCGTGAAAACTTACATATAACATAACGTGACTCAACATATAGTGTTAGTCATCAAAATAATCAATAATCAATAAACAATAATCACTAAACTAATCTATAGAAAACCATAACTCTGCTACCAAGAAATCTGATGCAGCGCGTACAATAAAAACTATTCTCCTCCCAGGTTACTTATAGGTCATCCAGGGGCAAACTATATTTCTCATATCCACATGACGATGGGGCCCATAAACATCGCCTAACACACACGCACACTCCTGGATTTCCTTTACACCTTTATGAAATTCTGTACTCCTAGGAGAAGCATGAGAACTAAATGGAGAACACCATTTTATGTACCGCTGTAAGAGCCAGGATATCTTATTACCTTAATTTGTCACTTTCTTTTATTTACTTCTTAAGATATTCCTGCTCATTGTTTTGTCGATGAATCATTCATTTAAGAAATTAGTTCATAGTGATTAAGACCAGCTGAATCACAATAACCAATTACTGATGTCACAATCATTTAGGAAAATAACCACTGAGTCATTTTGGGTTTAAAGAATCTTAAATTTTATATAATTTTTAAAAGCATGAAAGGAATTTTAATACTTTATTCAATTATTCATTCTTAAATTCAAATATTTATTAAGCATAATCATTTTATTGCAGAAAGGAAATTTTGTCATGAAGCCAAAACCCTAATTACCTGCCTAGCTTCCTAATTTAGCCTAATGATTTCTAACCTACGTTAGGAATTAGAAATAGCCTGATTCTCATACTCAACTGGAAAATTAAGACAGCAAACAGCAACTTCAGCTCGTCAGCATCAGCTACCTGCAACCCGTCTCATCTAACAGTCTTTCAGCATCTCCCGCTCAGTAAGGGATCGATCAGGACCACCCAGCACTGGAAGCCACCAACGCGACTCTTCAACTCCTCTCCTGACTGTGACTGCAACCACGACTGACATCAATTGACCCCCTCCCACTAAGAGTAGGCCCTATTATACCCTAATTCTAACTTTGCTAACTAACTGTTGCAACATTAATAACACGCTTTTCTTTCATTGGTCCATGCATGTCAGCTTATTCATTCTTTTAATCAAGTTCTCTTGGATTCAAGGGTCCTTGGATCATTTCCTTTCCCATACGCTTAAACTTTTCCATCCGATTCGATCAGTTCATTTGTAACTTCTTTCGACACATTTGAGAACTCCGCAGTCATTGTCCTTTCTCTTGAACTTGTTTCCCACGGGACTCTTGCTGATCATCACGGCACGCTATCAGTTCAATTAGGTCACATCAGCCTTGACCATTACTTGCATCTTAGCCTCTCTGTTAAACCACGAGCTCGCTTTCTCCCATTTCATCACGTGTCATGTGTTCCCTTGCGCCTGCGCACATCTTCCCACTGGCGGCCATTTTATCTCGCCACTCGGTTATACTTTAGAAGCACTAATTTGAGGCAAACAAAACATAATTAAAATAGAGAAAAATAGCCCTTTCGTTTCCCTCCCGTCGTCTACGTACCCCAATTAGTTGTTACCTAGCAGAAAGCAACATTTAAGCTGTTCCTTACTTACCATCACTATTTGTTTTTGCAACGACACATTTTATTTCTATGAAGCACAATAACATGCATTTATTTTTATTAGTACGCATTTATTTTTACGTTATAACTAGACACACGGACATTCATTAATAGATTATTTAGCACACACATTGGCATATTACCATTCCCACACATACAGTGTTGATTAACCCTTTAACCGCGGCGCGAATTCCGCCGCGGTGCGGCAGTTTAAAAGAGTGGGCGGGGCCGCGTCGGCCAACGGACGTGCGCAGCACTAAGCGAGGTAGTGCTCGCGGCCGGCCGTTGGCCGACGGAAGCACGGAAGGGGTTAATACATTTAAACGAACATTCTATTTAATTAATTATAAAATTTGTTAGGGGTTAAAATTTTTATTTTCCCTGCTCCATCACAGGCTACGAAGTCATACTGTCATTACCTTCTCTGAAAATTGTCAAATGTCACACCCAGCCACATATTTTGCCCATCCAATTGCCACCTCAGATGATGACAACCATGATTGTGCCACTTATTCACCAGATGAGTCAGGAGCAGCAAAAGAAGATCCATTACCAAATAGTACTGTATACTTTGTTGATGGCTCCTCTACCATTGATCAAGAAACAGGCATAAGATACACAGGAGCTGCAGTAGTTAAAGCACAACAAAATGACTCCTCTGATTCTTTAGACATCGTACAGCAGCTTATGCTCCCATCACATTATTCTGCCCAGGCAGCTGAACTGGTAGCACTCATAGCTGCCCTAAACATTGGAGCTGAGGACCGCATTACAATTTATTCAGATTCGGCATATGTCACCACAACAACTCACTCCAGCATCCTCCGCTGGAGAAGGCGCGGCTTCCTTAAATCAGATGGTACACCTGTCATTCACAAAATGTTACTTGAAGAACTTATTGAGGCCCTTACACTACCAGCTGAAGTAGCCGTAGTCAAATGCACAGCTCACACTAAAGGCCAAGATTTTGTCTCCAGAGGTAACGCTCTGGCTGATTGGGCAGCTAAAGCTGCAGCCAGAGGCCCCTCAGTAGCAGGCCCCTCAATCCAAACAGCACCGGAAGTCCCACTTGCCCCTATCCTCTTATCCCAAACAGTACCTCCAACAGAGCACGACACCAGCAGTGAACACAGTTCAAACACACCACCCCAATTACCAACACCATTTGATATTGACAAAACGCGACAATACGATCATATTGCACAACTACACCTCAGAGAAATGCAAGAAAGTGCACCAGATCAAGAGAAAGAGTTATGGAAGAAGAGGGAGTACAGCAGGACTCCGCCGACTTCGTATACAGACAAACAGTAACAGGGAAACCTGTGATGCCACAGGCTTTGTTACAAGTGGCATTAGATCAACTCCACCTTCCCACACATGTCACCCGAGACAATATGTCCATCACCTTGCAAACAGACTGGTTCATCCCCAATGCCTATGAGCAGATACAATTGTATGTTAATAAATGTCTCATTTGCCAACAATACTCCCCAGCCCCTACGCTCAAAACTGTTGCCTCTACAATTCCTAGACCATCAGGCCCCTTCAAAGAGTTACACATTGACTATGTCGATATGATCGATCGCTGCCAAAATTATCGTTATCTCATTGTGGTAGTATGTCCATTCTCACGTTGGATCGAAAGTGGACCTTGCGTCCACTGCGATGCCAAAGCAGCGGCCACATTTCTATTACGTGATGTCATTACTCGCTGGGGCGTCCCAGACGCCTATCCGGACCGACAACGGAAGTCATTTTTCAAACGCCATCTTTTCCTTCCTGACCACAATGCTAGGCATCAAACACAAGCTGACCTCAGCTTACCACCCACAAAGCAACGGCATTTGTGAGCGCCTTAACGGCTTGCTCAAAAACAAAATAAGTAAAATAAGTGCCACAATAGGAAAGAAATGGCTTTATTGCCTGCCCATAGCACTATTTGCACTAAGAAACTCCCCAAGTTCAGATCATCACCTCACACCCCATCAGCTTGTCACTGGACGATCCATAAATGTAACAGTTCCATCCACACGCCCCAAATTAGATAGTGAGTCATCATCTGAGGTAGTTAAGGCAGAACTTTACCACTATCTGTGCCAACTAACCAGCGCAGCGCAGTTCCTTTCTATCCAGATATCCAAGAGAAAGGGGAAGGGCCCCACCGATCCTGAGCTCCCACCAATCTGTCCCGGGACGCAGATCTTCATCCGGAAGAACGTCAGATGCTGGAAGGACCCTAAATTCGAGGGCCCATTCAAGGTGATAGACTCGTCACCAACTGCAGTACGAATAGCTGAAAGAAAAGCATGGATCCATCGCAGCCACGTCCGCTTGGACCCCGCACCACCTCCGCCAATCGACTAGAGGAGGGACAGGACATACCCTTGGTACAGCTCCACCAAGACAGCGGGTTTCCATCCTCCTTTGATGACGAAGATAATGACCGCCATGAGCATATTGTCGAGGACCTTAATGGGAATGCAAAGTTATGTATTTCACTTGTCTTAACATTTTGCCTTTTTTCCACTATAACGTTGGCCGCACTTAACTGGTACCTGTTTTATCTTGCAACTTTTAAGCCACATTTTTCTGCTAATATTACCATACCATTCTCAAAACAACCAGTTGTGCCAGAAATTACAACTGCACAAAAACATTTCCCGCACCACACTAAAGATCCATCACTTCCACAGTATACCACTGGTAGCGCACACACTAGTACACACCACACACGCATAGCTACTGCCTCAGACCCAAGTATTACTACTACTCCGTGGGATAGGCTTCTAGAGATTACAGTAGGCCCCCAGTGACCCGCAGTCCCAACTCCCGCAACGCTCGCAGATTTAGAAGAGGTAGGCCAAGGTTCTGGAGGAGTCATAGACCAACAAGAGATAATGACAAACAAGATTTGGCCACCGCTCTCCAGGACACGGTGGTCCACATTGCACGCCAACATCCCAGACCTGATTTCCACTCCATACGTCCTGACACACTTAATAAAGACCATGAAGCCCATAGTGCCCTGGAATATGTGGTACCGGCACATGTCTCAAATAGGGAAAAAGGTAACAAAAGAAGCATGCTTTGTGTGCTCACACATCCCGCATGCAGTTGGCGCAGACAAAATGGTGTTCCCACAAGAAATACCACCTCCAACGGCCAAATGCCTCCTCCATTTGTTTCTTTGCCGTATCTACGGCCAAATACAGCTTTTCTCAGCAGAGATAGACACTGTGTTTGTACACACCACCGCGTGGGATTCTAACTATCTAACACACATGGTTGTCACTGATGCATTGCAATTCGAGAGAGAAAATGAGAATTTGTATAGATGGGAATCACCTAGATGGGAGACACCGCTCACAAATCATGAGCATGAATTCAAAGCATCAGGGTTTTTTATGTTCACATCCCCCGGCACTATGTAAGGAGACAATAAACAAACAACTCCATAACAAACCCCGATACACGAAAATAACAGTTCACACGTTGCCAACTGCCCATGTCAATATAGGTCTGTGCTGCTCTTGCAGGCCCATGTGTATTTTGATAACCAATGGCACGGCCCAGACGCCCTGGTATGTAAGGCAGCTTCCTTGGGAGAACCCTTTGCAAAAACAGAATATCAACAGAATATTGATTGGGATGTTGAGACTCAGTGTAAGGAGGTGTGGGCACAGGAAACTAGACGGTACACCTTTGGGAAGGGAACAGCGTACAAATGGAAGAGAGCATATAAACTAAAACATCCTCTTCTTTGCTTCCTAGGTAACGGTACTCGCCCTGTGGGCAGCAACACAAACTGTAACACAACAATTTTTAATTTGGACCTCCAAGACGGCACCGCCAGCCTCATGGATATCTTTTGGGCATGTGGAGAACGCATCTACCCCCAGTTGCCTCCTCGATGGAAGGGCCTATGCACCATGGTTACCATGCACGAGCTGCATCTCGTTGTCCCGGCATCCAACATCTCTCAAGTGTTTGAACACCCCATGACAAATGACGTCACCCTGCTTCACCGGCACCGACAGAAGGCTCAATACTTCGCTAACGATGCCTTCGCCGGAATCCCTGAAGAGTTTCGCCTGTTCAATGGTGCCCAGGAATTCTTTGGGGGCCTGTGCCCATTTGGCAAACATCAGCTAATGCACGGTGGCTACAGGTCACACGATACGAACTAATGACTCTGATAAATAACACCCGAGATGGGTTCAACGCCATACAGGAAGAGTTAAGGCCTTTAAGGCTTATGGTTCTAGAGCATAGATATGTTCTAGATCAGCTCACAGCTATGCAGGGGGTGTATGCAGTTCCATCGGAAAGAGCTGCTGCACTTTCATACCGGCTAATGATGCCGCAAACGGGTCGCTCGCTAAGGCCATTGAGGACTTGGGCAATCTGGGAAAAAAGATGCGTGACGAGGGCGGTGCCGCTGCAGATCCTATCCCGGACTGGTTCAACTTCAACTGGATGCCTTCATGGCTATCTGCTATCTTGAAAATTGTGCTACCTATTTGTTGTGTAGTCATGTTAATGTGTTGCGGTGCACAGCTAGTAATTAAATGTGTCAACAGATGCAGCACCAAAGCAGTAGGAATGAATTACGTTCACACTGGAATTAATCACAATGCACAGTATCAGGACATGGACCGTGCTCCCGGGATGGGAATGGGCAGATCCATGTGCAACTCTTAGAGCAACATGCCCCTCCTGCCTCTTCAAACACACCTACAGCTCCACCGGTTCCACCACCTAGATACGCCTTAAGGGAGGAGCATGACATTAACGGGTATGAGGAGTTAGCTGCCGATGATGGGGAGAATACGTTACTATAACACCAGAATTGCCACCACAGACAGCATGCATGTGTATTAGTGACCCACTCGGTATGCACCAAGCCCCTGAGGGTCCAACAAAGTACTGTGTCACAGGCGTGTTCAATAATGAACAAGAGGAGGGATGTGTAGGAGGGTCCCGCTTTACCCTCTAAACAGGAAACACACACCCCATTCTGCAATACCCTTCAAACCTGGCATCCCTAGATAGGCCCCACCACTGAGGCCCAGATAAAGGGTCTTTAAGTTGTCCACGTTCCTTCACTTTCTTACAAATCCACACATAGGCCCAAGTTCACCTTCTCACAGACCTACATACAGGACCAACCATACCTTTGTAAGAGATATGTATAGGCCCAATAAAGTCAGGGTATCCTATTGTCATTTTCTTAATATTGAAAACTGATCTCATAGACTTCACTAACCTGACAGCAGAGGCCTGCGCCATCCTCCGCGACAAACTCTCCCCCCCTTGTAAATTTCCACAGTTACGAGAATTAGATTAGCCCACACGCATAGGACATTTTTGGTACATCTGGCGGTTTCACAAGTACATTTGCAATATTTTTAGTTATGAAACTTTCCGCGCTTGCTTAATCGAAACTGTGAAAGACGGCAACGTGACCAAGAAATAATGTATTAAAATATTAATTCTGAGCTTTCTTACGGTAAAAATTATCCTTTGTTTACTTTTTGCGGTCAGGAGCACTGACCGCCTGTCAAAAGCCCCTAATTTCACCATGATACCACTTCTCAGTTCTACGTGTGGAATTTTCCATAGTTACTGTAAGAGGGCGGTCAAGGGCTGCGTCAGGACCTACGTCAGAGATGATAAAACTTCTGCATTCAAGCATATAAAATAGCTGCACCCAGGGTGTGGCTTCGAACTCTCTTCAAACCAGCACCCCGGTGCCTTGTGAGGGTTCCCGACTGATCAATCGTTCTCCTGACTGGGCCCAGAGCTCCTATTGCCAAGGTGATAATGCTCCTATTTAATGATTCTGCCTATTGACTTTGTCAGCCTATCTGACTGAATAATTTTGCCTATTGACTTTGTCAGTCTATCTGACTGAATAATTTTGCCTATTGACTTTGTCAGTCTATCTGACTGAATAATTTTGCCTATTGGCTTTGTCAGATTATCTATTTCAGGTCATCTGAACCCAAGCAATTGCATTTATTTCAGTTTTAATTATGTAGTCTTGAATATTGTTATTGTATCTCAATAAGAAGTTTTGTCCTCTGAACGCTATTCTTTGTATCATTCTTAAATTCAGGGTTGCCCCTTGAGCGGCTGCTCATGGACTAATTAATAGATATACATTTCTGTTTGAATTGAACTAATTGATCCTTAACAGTGTTGATGCAGTTATCTCTGATCTTACCCATATGTTGATGGCCAACTCTTAAATTGAAGTATTTTCTTTTATGCTTTTGAATTGTTTAATAAACTATTATATTTTATAACATGGTTCTTTCTTGCCAAGTGACCGAGCAAAGTGTGAAAGAGAGACTCTGAGAGGGGAGAGGTAAGCGGAAGAGTGTGGCCAACCATAACGGACCCTCCAACAATCAGCATTCTCCTTCTCCAAGGTCGAACTTCCTCCGCAGTACTGTTCACCAGCAGTAGAGCAGGTGATCAACCTGAAACTTTTTATGCCCGTGAATATCAAGCCTGTGCATGGCCAGGTCCTGTTATCCTGCTCATGTTTTAGCTGCCATTAGGTACTCTAAATCATGTTGCTCAACAGTACCCACAAGCCTGCCCCAACTGTCATTTAAAATCCTCTTTAATGGTAAAGCCAAATTTTAAGTCACAATTCTGAAAATTCCAGTTGCCATTTTCTTGTCCTAACTATTTGGTGTTTACAGCCTGTTCCTGGATCACAATACTAGGTGTAGTTGGCAGTTGGCCATTGCATATTCCTCCCAGACAGTAACGCAATAGAGGGTCTGGGAGTTGGCAGGATGGGCCATCTTGATAGGGGGCAGAGCTGACACTTACCACATTTGCACTTCAAAGGCACTGGCTCAGCTCACACATAAAGGACTTCACACAAGCCTTTTGTTCCCCTAGACAGACTGGGAAAGACACGTCTGTAGGGGAAAACTCCAGAAGCTTCTCCCACTTCAAAGTGGGCACCAGGTATAAATATTGGACCCTCAAGGCCCACTCTTCAGCTCACTTCTGGACCTGTGGAAGACTCAGAAGAAGACTGCTCTGCTGTAACAAGGACTGCTCTGTTGTCCTGCTGCCTGAAGAAGGCCTGAACCTGCACCTGAAACCAGGACCACCAGAGTGGCTCCAAGGGCTAGTTGGCTGGCTTCATGATTAGAGCCTCAGGGATCTACCATCTTGAACCCTGCACCTGGACTCTGCCTGCTGTGAGTCCTAACCTCCCAAGTGGTGTCTCTCCAGTCCTAGACCCTTAGAAGTGGGGATAAAGGTGTTCTTCCAGCTCAGCTGTGGTCCCCATCAGAAGTAACACAGTGCAACCCAACCCAACACAGTCCTCGCAGCTCCTCATCAGAACATACGCAGCATGGCGCAACTCGACGCAGGATCTCGCATCACAGCACTCACAGCTCTCCATCAGAACCGATGCAGCGAGATGCAACTTGACGCAGACCTCACAGCCCTCACAGCTCCTCATCAGAACCATCGCAGCGTGACACAACTCAATTCAGTACCCTGCATCGCTTCTCGGAATCACTGATGCATGGCGCAGCGCCCCACATCCATGACATAAGGTACAATTCTCAGCCATAGTATATGGTGCACACTTATTCAAGTGGTTCACCTTGCACTAATCCAGGCAACCCTTATGGTTGTTTTATTGGTCTTTGATAACCATAGAAAGCTCTCAAGGTGGTTATCTTGAAGGAGTGTTAAGCAGCTTGTTTTACCAGTTTAATCAATAGTGTGAGTTAAATGAAAAAGAACCACACAGTGTTTATATAAAATACTTCTATTTATTACACAACACTCACTAACACATTGGTATATCTCCGACCCGGAGATATCCACAAAATACACAAGAATACTTCAAATGCAATCAGGTAAGTAGCACAAAATACAGTGCTACTTACCTGATCCCTGCACTCCATTGCGGCCGGCCTGAACTTGTGACTTTGTAGCAACCTGAAAACCACAGTTGGTACTTTGAGCTTGTAGGCTCTATTTTTATCTAAATCTTTGAAATTGCATATCTCCGGTTTAACACATTTTTATCATTTTGGTATCAAATATTATTACATTTTACTCTTTTTCTAAATTGGTGTGATATTTTTCTTGTGTTGTGTTTTCACTTTATTACTGTTTAAGTGCTTCATAGATACTTTACACTAGCCTGTAAGTTAAGCCTCACTACTATGTGCCAAGCTACCAGAGGGTTAAGCACAGGTTAATTTTGTGACTTTTTGTAGTTCACTTTGCAAGAGATTGTGGTTGTTGCTGGAGAAGGGCTCCTCCCCCCCCCCCACCAACCAATAGCCCAATTTCTCACACTGCATAGTTCTTTTGCTATTCTCTGTTCCCAGTAGGCAATTATGGAGGTACCAAAGTACTTACCAAAGCCATTTTGGGAGAGAGCGCACAGATGCTGGGCTCCAGATTAGCAGTATCCCAGAACACTACAGTCAAAACAGACTGACACCAGGCAAAAAGTGCAGGTATCTATAAAAGCAAGATCCTACTTTCCTACACAACCCCCCCTCCTGCCCCCTCAAATGTAAAGACATGAGACTAACCTTGCCCAGTTGAGTCTTCGTTTTCTAATTGGAAATATCTAGAAAGTCCATATGCATTGGCATTTTTACACCCTGGCCTATGGTCCACTGAAAAGTCCATCCCCTGTAGGGAATTGGACAACCTTAAAAGTTGGGGTTTTCACCTTTGCTCTGTTTAAGCCATAAGAGGGGCTTATGGTCTGTCTGAACAATGAAGTGAGTGCCAAACAGGTATGGCCTCAACTTCATCAAGGCCAAGACCACAGCAAAGGCCTCCCTCTCAATAGCTGACCAACGCTTCTCCCTGGGGGTCAACCTTCTGCTTAAAAAAGCTACTGGTTGATCCTGGCCCTCTGCATTACGTTGTGACAACACAGCCCCTACCCATATCTCAGATGCATTCGTCTGGACAATGAATGGTCTGGACTAGTCAGGACTTTGCAGAATTGGAGCAGAGCACATAGCTTGCTTCAGGTCATCAAATGTCTTCTGATAGCTAACTGTCCTCTGAACTTTCTTAGGCATTCCTTTGGCGGTGAGATCATTAACGGGTGTCACTATGGATCCATAACACTTAACACATCTTTTGTAGTCCCCAGTCAGGCCTAAGAAAGCTCTGACCTGCGTCTGGATAGTGGGAGCAATCCAGTCCATTATTGTTGTGGATTGGGTTGTGAACTTGCCCTCCACCCACAAGGTGGCCCAAGTACACAGCCCTTTCTGGGACTTTATGGCCTTGATAGTGAGGCCTGACTTTTGCAGGCCTCAAGTACATTTCTGAGGTGGACCAGGTGATCTTTCCAGGTGGAGCTAAAGACAGCAATGTCATCTAGACATGCTGCACTATAGGCTTCCAGGCCTATCAAGACTTTGTTCACCAATCTCTGATACTGGACTAGCCCAAGGGCTATCTGAAAGCTCAATGACCCTCAAATCCAGCATCTTTTGGAACTCCGTACTGATGCAGTCACTGACATGGTCAGACTGTCTGTACATTTTTCTCTTCGCAGACAGGCTGTCACCGGTGTCCACCTCGTATGTACACCAGGTGGTCTGACTGGGTGTCAGAGAAAAGAGACCAGAAAACTGACTGAGAACCTGTCTACAATCAGCTTTGCTGCCTGCCAAGACTACTCCATCTACTGACCCATCAACAGGGTCCTGAGAGAGGAGATCAGGGAGAGGGTCACTCTCTTCCTTATGTCCTTCATCAGTGACCATCAGCAAGCTCATGTCAGCCCTGTCAATAAAAGGTTTCAGGCGATTCACATGAAGTACCCTGTGGGGACTTCTTGGAGTACCTAGGTCAACTAAGTAGGTGACCTCACCTTTTTTCTCAAGTATGGTGTGGGTGCCACTCCACTTGTCTTGGAGAGCTGCTGGGGCCACAGGCTCCAACACCCTCACTTTCTGTCCTGGCTGGTAAACAGTCAGTACCGCCTATTGGTCATGCCAAGCTTTTTGAAGCTCCTGACTGGCCTCAAGGTTTTTGCTGGCCTTCTTCATGTACTCAACCATACGTGAACGCAGGCCAAGGACATAGTCCACAATGTCCCGTTTAGGAGGGTTGAGAGGTTGCTCCCATCCCTCCTTAACCAGACACAATGGACCCCTTACTGGATGTCCAAACAGAAGTTCAAATGGGCTGTAGCCAACCCCCTTCTGAGGAACCTCTCTGTAGGCAAAGAGAAGGCAGGGTTTTAAGACATCTCATTTTTGCTTCAGCTTTTCTGGGAATCCCAGGATCATACTCCTTTAGGGTCTTGATGAACCTTTCAACAAGCCCATTGCACTGTGGTTGATAGGGGTAAACTTGTAGTTCACACCACACTCCTTCCACATAGCAGTGATGTAGCTACACATGAAGTTAGTACCTCTGTCTGACAAGACCTCTTTAGTAAACCCAACTCTGGAAAATATTCCCAGGAGGGCCCTGGCCACTACAGGAGCTGGAGTGGTCCTAAGGGGAATAGCCTCAGGATACCTAGTGGCTTGGTCCACCACCACTTGTATGTAACTATGTTGAGATGCTGTTGGAGGGTTTAAGGACCTACAATGTCTATCCCTACCCTCTCAAAGGAAGGGAACCACTACCACTGGGAGTGGGATTAAGGGGGCCTTTGTAGTGCCACCTGATTTATCACTGGCTTGGCAGGTGACACAGGAGCGACAAACACCTCGGTGTCCTCAAACATGTGGGACAAGTGAAAGTGAGGGACAAGCCTGTCCAAAGTCTTGCTTTGCCCAAGATGTCCTGCAAGGGGAATGTCAAGTGCTAGGGTCAATAGAAAACCCCTGAATTTCTGAGGTATGACCAACCTCCTGGTGGCACCAGGCTTGGGGTCTCTACTCTCAGAAAATAGGAGCCCATCTTCTCAATAGATCCTATGAGACCTACTTACATTCCCTGCCTCCTCAGCAACAGTTTGCTGTCTGAGCTGTTCAAGAGAGGGGCAGGTTTTCTGCTCCAGACTCAAGTCTGCCCTGGAAGGTCCCCCTGCCCCCAAGAACTCTGCCTTGTCAGGTCCAAGTTACTCTGGGACAGTACCTTCACAGGGGCTGAGGTCATCTCCCTCAGGAGACTGATCCTCACTGGGAGTCTGGGAGTAGGAGAAATCTTTACCCTTCCTGCTCCTTCTCTTGGGAGCTGCCTGGTCCATTTTTCCAGGATCCAGGGCTCCCTCTGTGCCTAGTCTCTTGGCCTGAGCCCTAGTGACTGCAAAGGCACTGGCTGAAATGCCCATCATCTCTGCATGTGTCCTGAACTCCATTTCAGACCAGGTAGAAGTTTCTAAATCATTGCCCAACAGACAGTCCACAGGTAGGTCTGGGGGAACCACAACTATTTTAGGGCCAGTTACTCCTCCCCAGCTGAGATTGACAACTGCCAAAGAATGATCTGTTCTGACATTGCTAGCATTGGTCACTTGGTAAATCTGACCAAGTAGGAGCTGTTCAGGAGACACAAGTTTCTCTGTCACCATAGTGACACTGGACCCTGTCTCTTTGTAAGCCACATCTTCCTGACCATTGATGGAAGGCTGTTGTCTGTACTTGCCCAAGTTAGTGGGACTGACAAGTAAAGTGGCAAGTTCCATGCCACTGTCACAGATAGACCAGCCTGAGTGGGTGTCCTGAGTAGGCCAGAACCCACTTCAGTACCCAAGGTTAACCCTACTAATCTTTTTGGGTGCACTACTAATACTTGTGCAGTGCTAGGGGCACTAAGGGCCAGATGTACGACCCACCAATTTGCCAGTCGCAAATTGCATCGCATTTGCAACTCGCAAGTTGTGACTCGCAAATTGGGATGCACAGCAGTGTCTGAGACACAGTTTGCGATTCCCAATGGGATCGCAAATTGCATGCCTCATGCATATTAATGAGGCTGTCGCAATTTGCGACCCTATTGGGAATGGCTGGCACTCCCAGGGATGGTGGCCTTCTGGGGTCAGCAGACCACCATGTCTGGGACTGCTTTTAAATAAAGCAGTTTTTTTATGTTTTAGATGCAGCCCGTTTTCCTTAAAGGAAAACGGGATGCATTTAAAAAAGTAAAATGAAACTTTTCAGTTTCATTTTTTAAGGTCAGGCGGTGGTCCCTGGGACCACTGCCTGCCCTTAAAAAATATTTTCAGAGCCACTCACAAAGGGGAAAAGGTCCCCTGGGGACCCCTTCCCGTTTGCGAGTGGTTTACCACCCTTCTGTGAAGGGTGGTAAACTGCGACTGTTTTGAGACCGCAATTGCGGTCGCAAAACAGTCATACATAGCTTCAGAAGTCGCTATTAGGAAGGGAATGCCCTTGGAACGCCCCTTCCTAATAGCGAGTCGCTAATCCTATTTTGCGATTCGCAAATTGTTTTGCGACTCGCAAAATAGGATTAGTACATGGGCCGCACATTTTTTGCGGTCGCAAATGGGTCTAAAACCCATTTGCGCCCGCAAAAAACGTTAGTACATCTGGCCCTCTGTGCTTTAGGAGCAGTGGTAGTAGTATCCTTGGCGCCAGACTTAGAGCAATTGGCATCTCTTGCCCTATGGCCTTTTTCCCTACAGAGATAGCACCAAGGTTTCTTGTTTGGAGAGGAAGAGGTTTGAAACCCACCCCCAGAGGAAGACTTTGGGGACCTTGTGAAGACTCTTTCTTGTCTTTATCTTTCACCCACCCTTCTCTTGGGATTTAGAAGAATCTTGCTTCTTCTGGTCACCACCACCATGGGTTTTCTGCTTCACCCTGGTACGGACCCACTTGTCAGCCTTCTTTCCCAATTCTTGGGGAGAGGTCAGATCCGAGTCCATCAGGTACTGGTGCAGTTGTTGATTCTGACAGTTATTAAGGATGTGCTCCCTCATCAATACATTGTACAGTCCCTCATAGTCATGTACATTACTTCCATGAAGTCAGCCTTTCTAGAGCCTTAATAGCACTGTCTAAAAAATATACCCAGTCTTGGGTGTGTGCCTTCTGTGTGTCCCTAAACTTAACCCTGTATTGTTCAGTGGTTAAACCATACCCATCTACGAGGGCACTCTTCAAGACTGAGTACTTATCTACATCTTCCTCCCTAACAGTGAGAAGTTTGTCCCTACCTTTGTTAGCAAAGGAGAGCCACAGGATAGCTGCCCACTGCCCTTGAGGGACCCTCTGAACTTAAGCAGTAATCCATTTATGGATGTCATCCCCTCCTGCTAAGAGGGACTATCCTGCTCAGGTTCCTAGTGTCAAAGGAGTGTTCCATAACCTTAGGTTCACTAGTGCTGCCACCATGGGATCCTAATCCCAAATTTTTCCTAGCCCTCTGAACTTCCAGGGTCTCCTTATCAAGGGCCAACTGCTCCTTCTTGACCCTGAGCTTAGCTCTCTCAAGCTAGAGCAGGTGGTATTCCCTCTCTAAGGAGTCCTCCCTCTGGCTTGAGATAAAGGGTCCCTGTGGAGTGGTTAGAGGCATTCGAATTGACAGAGGAGGACCTAGACCTCCCTTGGACTCTTTGCACCCTCCCAGGAGGAATAAAAGGGGACCTACCTCTAGGGACTCCAGCTGTACCATCTGTACTGTTCCCTGGGGGATAAGAGTTTAATAGTGAGAGGTCTTCAGACTCCTCCTGTTCAGGCTCAGAATTGGGGTCACTGGGGTAAGTCACCCCTGACCCTTCTTCTTGAGCCCCACCCAACCCAAAGTTATTCTGCCCATCTAACCTATCAGGATTCTGGAGCTGCTCTGTTTTAGGGTTGCTACCTGTCTTGAGTTTTCTAGCTGCAGCCAGAGTCCTACGTTCCTGGAACTTAAGACGACTGTATCTAGAGGGTGGAGACCCACTGGTCTCCCCAACTAAAGACATGGTACTAGACGTAGTGTGGTGTTGCACCTACCTACCCTAGTGAAAACGAAACTTCCAAAGATAGGAGAAAGGGTTGTGCTAAAACCCTTGACAACCAATCCAAAAAGTTCAGTAGAACTTACTGACAACAAAAAGTATTATATGTGCCTAGCTAGTGATGGATTTGATTTCCACGTAACCCTCACCTAGATTAAATGGTAAAACAGTGCAGGCTTAAATCCCACCACTGCTATTAATGTAGGAGGCTGGCTTAGTATATGGTGCACACTTATTCAAGTGGTTCACCTTGCACTAATCCAGGCAACCCTTATGGTTGTTTTATTGGTCTTTGATAACCATAGAAAGCTCTCAAGGTGGTTATCTTGAAGGAGTGTTAAGCAGCTTGTTTTACCAGTTTAATCAATAGTGTGAGTTAAATGAAAAAGAACCACACAGTGTTTATATAAAATACTTCTATTTATTACACAACACTCACTAACACATTGGTATATCTCCGACCCGGAGATATCCACAAAATACACAAGAATACTTCAAATGCAATCAGGTAAGTAGCACAAAATACAGTGGCCTCCAGGGGGAGACCAAACCATATACTAAAAAAGTGGAATGCGAACTGCAAGGAAGAATGGGAGTTGGACCAGAAGACCCAGAGGAGTCGGGGACACAAGGAACCATCCAAGGTAAGTACCCAGGAACCCCTTAGAGGCTGTGTACAGAGTGGGAACACAGCTGCGTGACCAATGGAAGTCAAAGGAGAAGTTGCAGTTGCAGTTTTAGAGAAGAAGGACCCTTCCCAGAGGCCCCTGAAGAATTCCCTTGGAGGACGGAAGGTTGGAGAGTCACCCCACCCGTGGATGCCCCGGTAACCAGGTTACCTACACCACGGAAGCCAGGTGCATAGGGGTGAAGAGAAACCTCCGTAGACAACAATGGAAGACTTAGAAGAAAGAGCCTCTGGAGAAGTTTAGGAAGGAGTCCGTGGGAATCCAAGGGTGGATTATGGAAGTGAAGAACCTGCAAGCAGAGGGGACAGAGTCTATGCCACTCGGAGGTGACCAGGAGGCACAAAAGCGCAATGCTCACCAATGTCAGGAGGTTCAGAAGAGTCGATGGTGACCTTGTCGCTGCAGCTGTGAGGAGCCGTGCACGAGCTGCCCCACATCAGATGTCAGTGACTAGGTGGTTGGTGTCCGGTGGGAGCATCAACAAGCCTTGGTAGCCGCAACTGGTGTGGAAGACAAAGAAGGAGCAACGTTGGGACCAGCAAGGTCCTAGGGACTCACCAACAGAAGGAGAGTCAGAGCTGGCCCTGAGCAAGCAGGGGAGCCCACTGAAGCAGTAGAAGACCCTCAGGAGGACCCAGAGGCCAAGAGCACAGGAGTCGCAACAGGACCTCGAGCAGCTCACCAAGAATGAAGGCCCACGGTGCAGAGGATGCAGTGAGGACACTGATCTTGGAAGGAAGAGATGCTGGAGGCTGGAGCTTCTTGAAGCCCATAGATCTCTGGAGTGCAGAGCCAGCAAGCCTTGGCAATGGCAAGTAGACGCGGTGCACGGGGGTTTGGTCCCAGCGGTTCTGCTGAGGGATACTGGCCTGAAAATTGCAGAGAGGACAGGCCAGGCCTCGAGGGAGTTGTAGAACCACCACCTGTGCTGCTGAGCCTCGGGAAGTCGGTAGGACGACAGGAGCAGCAGACCGGTCAGCTTCGTTGCAGTGCATGCAGAATCAGTGTAGTGACTCCTTCACTCCAAGGGATATTACTTTGGGTGTTCTTGAGGCCCACAGGCCTGTTGAAGAACCTGGAAAAGGCACAGACACAGACGACAAAGAAGACTTGAAGAACAGCGAGACCACAAGCATCAGGAGTCTTCCTTGGTGCAGTCTTGGTTCTAGGCGAAGTCCAACAATGTCCAAGTATCCAGACAGTCGAAGAGTGACGTGGTTTCAGAGTTAAGTCTTGTCCCACAACGAATCTAAAGAACCGCCCACAGGTAAACCCTTAAGTACCCTAAGGAAAGGGTTTGAACAACGTGGGGGTCCCTCCTAGAGGAGAGGCTGGAGAGAGGGGAGGATACTCCCATGTCCTTTTTCCAGTTAAGCGCCAGAGCGGGAGCCAAGGGTTCCCTGAACTGGCTCAAACTGGAATATGCAAGGAGGGCACCAAGTGTGCCCTTCAAAGCAGTCTGGTGATGCTGGCAAGAGCCCCCACCCCAGCCCAATACACTGAGTCCTGTCTGGGAGGTGGTGACACCTCCCTGTGACAGGAAACCTATTGTTCTACCTTCCCCTGCTCGAGCTGAGTAGCAGGAGGTCACAATCGTGTCTGTAGTCGGCAGCAGCACATGGGATCACACTTCCAACACTGGAATCGGTGTTGGGGTATGATTCCAACATGTTTGATCCCAAACATGATCGGGTTCGGTGCAGGCACTATTTAGTTAGACATCTCGTATTAAAATGGCTAACCGCACTTACAAAGCCTGGAGAATTGACTCCGGGGTTTGTAGGGGTATCCTGCTCATGCAAGGGGCACCTCACACTTATAACCAAGCACCCTGCCCTCAGGACCGAAGAGCCTGCCATAGGGGTGACTTATAGGTTTTCAGTGAATAACCTCAGATATAAGGAAACTTATATCTTTCATGAGAGGTGCAAGCACCAACTCACACAGGCTGCAATGGCAGGCCTGTAGTCTTAATTTGAGTGGTCTCCCATGGGTGGCATAATACATGCTGCAGCCCATGGGAGAACCCTGGTGTACCTGTGCCCTGGAAACCTTAGTACCATATACTAAGGACTTACCAGTAGCCAATTGTGAAAGTACAAAAGTACTTACCACGGTCAATTTAGGGAGAAGGCACAGTGATTGTCACTGGCAGGATGACAGTCAGATTAGTCAAAAACATACTGACATCAAGCAATAGTGGGGGTGATCATGAAAGCAGATCCTACTTTCCTACACTCCCCTTCTTACCCTTTGACGAAGAGTGGATGATAAAGATGATTATAATGACGGATTGCGCAATTATATAGCATATAACTTTTCACTAACTCACTGTAACTTGCTCCAGCCATGTTTCCCTGACTCTTCTAATAAATGCCAAAAGGAAGTGCCCGTCTCTGGGGTCCAGCATGTTGTTCATATCTTGGCTCCAGAGTGAGGAAGTGTTTAGGTTCCAAGTGTTTTCTATGCTCCCTTTGTTTGAGTCCATCACATGGCCCCATCGCAAACCAGTGTGTATCCTTCTGTAAGCGTGTGTGCTGCCTTTGCTGGTAGAGGGGTTTCCAACAAGTTTCCTGGACTGGAGTTCCCTCTGTCTGACTGAATCTGTGATTCACAGATTATTATTTTTTCTTAAATCCTTTCAGACTTGAATTAGTGCATGCAGAATGTCTTTAATAGACTGTCGGTTGTGGCAGCGGCCAATCACAGCAGTCGAGACAAACCTTTCTCCTATCACCTGCAGAGACAGAGAAGCCTCCCAGCCTCTCTGGCTAAACAAAGGGTCCTGGCAGTCCCTTTTACCTGATCACACATGAATGCTTTCTCTGCGGTAGGACTGCTTTATTGTGTAAATTATTAAAATTCATAACTATTAATATAGAAAATACATAGGTATGAATGTAAAATGCAGTTTTCAAAAAACGTATTCCCTCCAAATCTATTGAGCAGTTTTTTAAACCTCATCCCATTACAATAAACATGTTAAATACATGAGCTGTGCAATGAATAAATGCTGTGTAATGTTGAACGCTGCTCCCATCCTAGGCTGATGTCAACACCTCGTCATGGGATTGAATTACCAGTTTTGAGTCATCAACAGTTTTGAGTCTACTGTAAATGTGCTCCAAGAACTTCGCCAAGTTCCCAGTAAAAGTATTTGTTTCATGATTAAAGGTCTGTTGCTTCTTTTATTGTGCTAGCGATAACTTCCTGAAAGTCAGTCTGAGATATTTACTGCGCATGTCTCACAAGCGCGTGCACAGGCATAAACTCTGCTGTTCAGGTTTATGGTGCACAATTGCAGCGTCTGCAAGTTTTTGATTCTTTTTCCAGGAGCTTTCAAACTGTTTCAGCGGGATGTAAAAAAGATGAAATCTTAATTATGTCTATGTCATAGTGTCTTCCAAGTTGAGTTAATGCATTGCTGTCTAAGTTGGAAGTAGGGTTCCTGAAGGTGTGTTTAATAAGACACATCCTCTAAGTCCCTCCTTCTGCTCGAGTCCCAGAGCCTTCCTACTGGACCTTATAGGGTTTGAGTGTCATCTTTTCAGCAAGTCTTCCATCGGTGGTACCTTCTGTTCCTTGGTTATGGATGTGACGTCGGTGACAGAAAATGGAAGAGTGCGCACCGGGTCCGTTACCAGATCCTGATCAACGATGCTCCTCGTAGTGACTTTTCTTGCAGTGGCATATTTAAAGAAAATATTTATTTATTTAGATAAACGAATGAGTTCAACAGCGGGTTAAACTCCAGACAAATCATTGGGTGAGAGTAAATAATGTTCTTGTGCCTTGTATGTCTATAGTTTAAAATTTGTAGAGATTTTTCTCATTGAGTGAGATAGCCGGGAGGAGTTTTGCATTCAGAGCTCGAATTGTTGTCCTTATGCTCTGCCACCCTATATTTGTGAGACCTTTTTAAGGCTTTGTTTAATGCACATGCTGCTTTAGACTTTAACTCTGCCAGATGTTGAGGACCCTTAGCCATGATCCACTGTAAAGTCTAGATAATCATAGCAATCTATAGACTACAGGCCTAAACTCCGATTAAATTGCCATTTTACCTTTCCAAATGAAACTATTTTTGTCTTTGCAATATTAACCATTAAGCTGTTCTTTAGGTTGAATTCTATTTAGAGCTTTTAATTGATTCTTAAGCGAGTTTGAGAGCAAAGAGCGAGATCATTGGCATAGGCTAAATGACTTATCTGGTGATTTCCAAGTTTGGGAGGAAAAAAATGTGTTTTGTGGATGAAAGATTTAATGTCTGAAATATAAAAACAAAAGAGAAGGGGTGCTAAAATGCACCCTTTTTAAGTCCATTTTCTACAGGAACCTTTGGTGATGTTGCAGAATGAACCGACAGTTTGACCTGTAACTATGTGTTTGAGAGGAAGGCAATTACACGATGGAACAGAGGAAAGGACGTAACTGAATTATATGCGGCTATGACAGTGACCATAATAGGATGTGCTCCCAATTGCTATAATTTAGGGCTCAGCCTGCAACTCCATATCAGTTTCTTGTTGTTAAAGTTTAATGTCTCGTTAGGCAGACTTAAAAAAAGCCTTAAAAGGGGAGTTTTCTGTCTTGTCACAACTTCAAGTTTTTTGCAGATATGGTAGTTGAAGAAGTGTATTAAGGTGACGCTAATAATACATTTTTTGCTGTGGTCATAACAAAGTTCATAATTGCAGGCTGATCTTTGGTAAAACGCCCATTGAGACAAAGAGATCCTGTTTCTATGATAAAGTTATAAAGTATTTTTGATGTTTTTTTAGCTTCCGTTATCATTTTATGAAGATTGGTGAACGAATATGCACAGCTGGATCAGGGCTATCTCCGCAAGGAAAGGGCTCAGAAAACAGTTCCAGCAGATTTGCATTAAAATCGCCAGTTGTTATTGTGGGAGGTTGTTATATCGCTCGATGATGGTTTCAAGATCTGGGATGGAAACTAGTACGGCCAGATCCTTCAATGTTGGCGGGAAGTTGATGATTAATAATTGATCACTGGTTGTGTGATTTTTATTAACACTGCAAGAGTACACTTTGGGGCATATTCACAAGAACGTGTGATAACCACCGCAAGTTTAGCGTAACGCAACTTTTCACATCGCAGTCCATCGTGGGAAAACAACGCCGTGTTAACGTAGCATTCTCAACCTGGCGCCACCATGCAATAGTCCCACGATAACGCGTCAAATGACTGCGTTAAAAATAACGCAACGCAGAAAAAATGCGAAACACCAACGCGAATAAAGCTGCGATGAGGCCAACCACGAAAAAAAACCCAGCAAAAACCAGCGATAGGCCTGCAATTCCCACGCGTCTGGCGGGAAAATGCACCATAAAAGCTGAACAAGAAAAACACACCATAAACAAATCAAACTGCGCAGCAACATGGATGCACCCGGAACGAGTGCCCAGGTCAACGCGAACCCCACAAGCCCCACAGACCACCAGCAATGAACCTCGGGGTCGGGGAAGGCCAAGGAGAAGAGGAAAAGGAAGACGGGGTACAGTCCGCAGGAAAACCCGATCGTCGTCACGGAGGTGACAGAGCACCAACAACAACTGTCCGTCACCACCACCGTGTCATTGGCAATACAGACGGAAAAATGGCATCC
This sequence comes from Calotriton arnoldi, assembly GCA_963921515.1. Lineage (NCBI taxonomy): Eukaryota > Metazoa > Chordata > Amphibia > Caudata > Salamandridae > Calotriton > Calotriton arnoldi. The sequence continues at coordinate 2,419,414 of CAWUFW010001618.1, forward strand.
CATCGTGAATGCAGTCGGAGTGCAGAGGAGGCCCAGATGCGCTGGCACGATGTGAAAAGCCAAACCAAGCAGAAACCCACTGCCAAGAGGAAGGCAGCAACGGCGAATGGAGGTGGGAGTCCTGCGCCACAGGAGGAGCTGGAGCAAATGGCGGCCACAGTCATCAGTGTGGAGACGGTGCAAGGAGTCGGGAGTCCGGACACTGCTCGACATGACCTGACACAACAGCAACAGGGTGAGTAACGAACAGGGACTGTGGGGACGGGCACAATGGCACACATGCACAACGACGTGTAGCACACCGCATATCCACAATGACCCTGGGTCATGTCCCTGGTCCCCGTGGCACACTGCAGCACACATACAAACATCAAGTAGGCCCCCGTCCACCATGTGCCCAAAGGGGTCCCACCCCACACATCACCAATTACACAACACACACATGCACCCGTGCGAAACACAGCAAAGATGCGTATGTGAGAGCCAAACTGACAATGCAAGTGACACCACATGAGGAGCAGCATGGCTGGAGTACAATCACCATGACATTGTGCACGCCACGAGACTGAGGTGGCTGAGTGTGGACCACATCCGGAAAGGAGCAGGTCACACTCTGACACATCCACCTGCACAAACAACCACTGACGTCAACAACACATCTGCAGACAAACAATGCACAAGAGTACAAAAACCGTCCAAGAGCACAAATGACCCAAGTCACCAACATAACAGCACCTCAAAAGCACAAAAGCCAAAGGCACACCGCCTCCAAGGGATAAGGGGCAGCAAAATCACAGCTGCAGGTGCGACTCCCACACAAAGCAGCACACACACATAGCAATGACAGCACACCCACATGGACGACAATGTGGTACACAGTCCAACACCTACACTGCAGAACAGAGGACACAACTGGGTCCGCCTGTGCGTAGAAAATGGCCATACACATCTGACATAGCAGGAAACTGTGAGATGCAAATGTACGTGTACAACCTCACCTACGTCATGTAGTCCAAATGTCCACTGTCCCGCATCAAATAGTCCGCCCCTCCCAAACAGTCACAATGTACATTGTCATGAAGTCTGAATGTAAACTTGAACAATGCGGCAACATACATGCCAACACAATGTCAACAAGCATCTCCCCTTCACATTGCAGAGGGACAAACAACACCTCCAGCAGAGCAGACCAGACAACTCTACAGTGATGCTGAAGAGGACCACCACACTTCCGACACCTACGCCCCACAACAGTCCATGGACATCTTAGGCAATCGACCTCCAGGAGCAGGGCAGCACCGCTGCATCGAGGATACCCCACCCCCTGCACAAACAGCACAGCTGGACGCACCCACCACCCCGGCTGGCTCCTAGCAGCCCAACGAAGCACACATCGCATTCCAAGGCCAGGTGTCAGACTGCCAGAAGGGGGTGGCCGAACATGTGCGGGTGGGGTACTACCTCATGGAAGCCGAACCAGATCACATATGTGGGTGTCGAAGTCCCATCAGGGCCCACCAACACTCCCCAACGGAGACCCACACTGCGACAGAGACACATGCCTTTGCACATTTCCAGTACTGAACCACACCCAGAGCCACGGGATGATCAGCCACACCCCCACGCTGGACTGGCGTACGCCGGCCCAGTTCACTCCTCTTACGTATTGAGTGGGGGACGACAAAGCTACATGTGCAATGTCCCACCCGCTGCCTGCGGTGACATGGCTGCGTCGGCTGTACACGGCACAATGTAATGTTGTAGTGCCCGGGGCACAAATGCATACATCATGAGCACCCGGACACACACAGATAGTTCGTTGAACTGGCCACGGGCACATGCGCTCAACACCATTATTGGCATGGTCATATGTACAGTGACGCATGTGCTGGATGTGTGTGGGGTGAATGTAAGCCACCCCTCATGGAGTCGTTGGTGCTGGCAACAACTTGAACAGTGATCACAATTGAAGCAGAAACATAAAACACCAGCACAACAGAAACAACTGTGAAGCATCATGGTGGTAGCCGGAGGGAGTACAGTGTTCACCCAACATGCAAGCAGAATGTTCCTTGATTTGTGGTGCATTGAGTTAGTGGCACCTGAAGAGCTGAGCAGGGTATCAAGCTGATGATGGCACCCACGACAGGTGTGAGCAACTCTGACAGTCTGGCAGTAAGACACTTCCGACTCTGGCACCTGTCGTTTAGAGTTGGTCCTGGCGGTGGTGGCGTGAGCATCCTGCGGTGATGCGATGTCCGGGCAGGTCAGGACTCGATTTGATGTGTGAGCCCAGGTGGACCGCAGTTGAGGCCGGAGGCAGCGGACAGCGCAGGGCCACAGACACATGGCGTTGATGACTCCCAGACCATCGACCCAGAGGCCATCCAACATGCCATCAGACTGGGGCCATGGTTTGAGCTGCACAGAGTTAGTGGCCCCGGATGCACTGCGGCCGGCACAGGCACACCGCCACGGGACGGTGACTTGCGGTGCAGTGAGATAGGGCCACGTGAGGTGAGCGGGTCCTCGTCGATGTCGAAGGTGAATGTAGCGGAGGTTTGTGGGGGACAGTGGAAGGTGTCCTCCAGGGCATGATGCAGAGGGCAGGAGCTGGCCGGAAGCGGCAAATGGAGGAGTGGAATGCTACAGCCTCGTTTTGGCCACATAGTCAGTATCACCGACATGATGATGAAGACAACCCCCAGTCCATGGACTCAGTCGCCAACAAATCTCAAGAAGAAAGTGTCCATGGTTGTCGGGGAACAGACTTAGTGGCACCGGAGCTGAAAGGGGATGCAGTCTGCGACGAGGCCAGTAAAATGATATCAGGTCTGCCATAAATGAATCATGACTGAGTTCCCAATGTGTGCCTTACTCAACCGATGTGTAGTCCGGAGGCAGCGGCCAGCGCGGGCCAACCGCTGTTCAGCAAGCTCCTCCTGGAACACTGACACACGGCGTTGAAATGGCATGTGGGGATGACTCGTGGTTGGCCGAGGCAGTAGCGACAGAGCTGAGCGGGTGTTTAGCCAGCGACGATGCCGTGTCCTGCCTGATACGGACTGGCATGGATTTGTGTGGGGCCTGCAGGACCGCAGTGTAGTCCGAAGGCGTAGTCATCAAGGGCCCACAGACACGTGTGGTTGGGATGCCATGCACATACTTCGTGTCACCACATCGAAGGGAGTACAGTGATATAAACGCTGCCATGAAGTGTGTACTCTAATCAAGACTCAGTTCCAAATGTGTGACCTTCTTGAGCGTAGTGTAGGCCCGAGGCAGCGGTGGAGTACGTCAACGAAAAAGGAGTAAAGCGGGCCTGTGTCGCGGAGGCCGTGATGGTCTGAGGAGGCTGCGAAGGTCGCGGGCCTCGGGCTTGGAGCTTGCGCCGGCACGTGGTGGGCCCTCTTTGACAAACGCCGGTGTCGGCAGGTGAGCAGTGAGGCCTGGCTGCGCAGGAGCGGGCATGACGGGTCCGGGGACCAGCGGCCCGGGGTGCAGCAGGCGCACAGGATCGCAGGCCACACCGCTCACGGCGACGGCATCGGCCTCGTGGCGGGGTGGGAGGCGCCGCCCTTGCAGACACGTTGGGCATTCCGGAAGTGAACCACACCCAGGGCTACGTGCTTCTTATTCACACCCCTACGCTGGCCTGGCGTACGCCGGGCCAGCCCACTCCGCACACGCTTACAGGGGGGGACGTCACAAGCTACAATTCCGCGATCTTCCACACTGGCTGGGGTGACATGGTTGCGTCCACTACACTCCAAACACCAGCAGTGCATGTAGACATGGCCATGTCTGTGGTCTGCATACTGCAGTCTGTCCAGCACATCTCCGCCATACTTGGCATTGTGTGCATACTCATACATGGGTCACTTGCCTCCTTCGCACATGCCTGGTTCCCACCTCTCCCCACATTCCGGTATTGTGTGGCTGAGGTGCCATGCCGTTGATGGCTCATGTACATGGCTAACCAAGGTTGCCACAGTAAGTTGTGCTGTCGTGTCTGGTGGGGGGGGCATGTTGTTTGGCATGTTGTATGTGATTTTGTGACGTGTGCAGTGCCAGAGTTGTGAGTTGCATGATTGTGGGGTTGAGGTGTGTGGTGTGTTCATTTGGTACTTGCCAACGAGCAGTGCATACCCATGGGTGCCATCCTGGAAGCGCTGGTTGATGTTGGACTGTCGGAGGATGAAGGAATCATGCACACTGCCTGGGTAGTTGGCTATGACATTGGTGAGGAGTCCCCTGTGGTCCACTATTGCCTGCACGTTGATGGGATGCGTGTGCTTTCTGTTGCGCTAATTGTGTGCGGTGTTGGCAGGGGGCACAAGTGGGACAAGTGTGCAGTCAATTGCCCCCGACACGTGCGGGGATCCAGCTATGGCGTATAGTCCTTGCTTGGTCTCCAGCTGTTCCTGCGCATTGTGGGGGACGAATGGGTGCTGGGGTCCCTAGCTAGTGAAGGCATCCAGGACAGGTGTGAGGAACTTGGATGGGGCTGGCTGTGAGACTCCTCCGACTCGGGCGGTTGTTGTTTGGGAGGATACCAGAGGCCAACAGGTGCAGCACAGCCAGCAGCTTTGTCTGCGGAGGGATGTTGGTTGTCCGCTGTGTTGGTACCGTCAGCCTGTGGGCAATGATGTTCAGGATGTGGAGGATGGTTGTCCTTTTGGGCCTGTAGTGGGCATTGGCATTGTCTGGTGTTAGCTCTGTGGGGCTGGTGCATTTCCTGAAGGTCCGCTGTCTTTGTCTGCGCTGCCTCTGTGGTGGTCCGGGGGGTCTGTTGGGGGGGGTGGCGGTCCTGGGGGTGGTGGCGGTGGGTGTTGTTGCCCTCTCGGGGCTCCGGGGTGCATGGTGAGTGGCTCCATGGCATCTGTTGTTCTTCAGGTGTGGCTGTGGGCTGGGCTCCCTTTTCTTGTGCAGGTTGACGTCCGACTTTGCACCAGGTCAGAGCAGGTGTTAATTTCCTGCTGGTAACGCCCCGTATCGCCTGTTTTGTGTTCCTATCGCCGATGTGGCTGGTCGTTGAGAATGTTGCGTTGTGGTGTTGTCGCGGCTTTTTGCTCGGGAACGTCTACTCTGCATCTCATTAGCGTTAGTTGCCGGGGTCATCTGTGTTACATATGTTTTTTGCGACTGCTTTCGCAGGAAAACTGGTGTTATGGGCTGTTAGCACCAGCTTGTGAATGGGGCGATAAATTTTGCGCGACTTTGGATGCGTTTAAGTGCTGATAACTCGGCGATAGCTCCTTGAGAATATGCCCCTTTGAGTTTATTTTAATGTAACGTTATTCGGCCTCCGATGTATCGGACAATGTTCGCTTTTGTTGCCTTTTTCTCATATAATGTAAAATTTGATAAAGCATATTTTCCATTTTCCCAGGATTCTTGAAGGCAAATGATATGGGGGTAATTTAAGATTAATCCCAGGTCTTTACGTTTTGTGTTGTAATTCCAGCAATATTCCACGAACATATCAAAGTTGCGTTAGTTGAGCGCTCATTCCCGGTTTTGTTGATATTAGGGCTACTGAGGGGCACTGATACGATTTCGTTAGTAAGGCGCCTTCCTGATTGTCGTTAGATTCCCGACATGTTTAGATTGAACAAACATGGGAGGTATTTAAGCTTTTCGACTTTAAGTATGGAAATTTCCATTTCTGCTAAATCATCTTACCTCTGTGCTCTGTAGATGTGTGTCTTAGTGAGCGAGTGAGTCTATGTATGTGTATGTGGGTCTCTCTGTCCATTTTGGATCTCCTGGGTAAGAGCGGTATAGAAAATGAAGGCTAGTGAAAACTTGCCAGACAGGGGATGTATGTTGGAATTAGTCCCTAGAACATTCCTGGAGGGATCTGAAGTGGACCAGAATTCTCTGAAATGCAGAAGGAGGCGGAGCCTCTTTGACATGTATGGCTAGTCTCTGCCTACTTCCTATTCCATTCTTCCCCAGAAGTGTGCACAGTTTTGTGTATTAGCCGTGAGGGAAGCCCAGCACCATTGTTGGACCCTTTTTGGGGGTGGGGGTGACCAGGCAGACTTCTTTGGAATGTTAGTGTGGGGGTACTTAGGGTCAGCACTCAACACCGCCCCAGCACAGTAATAAGGTCACTGTTCAGCTCAGTACTACTCTTTATGAAAAAGAAGTGATTTATAACACAGAAAGCAGAGGTAATATACACTACAAGCATATAGGAATACCAGATTCACAGGTGTGAGTCTTGGATACTTCCAAGTGGAGCCACTCCTTCTAGGCGCTATACACGCCTTACCACTCTGTCTCTGGGTCTTCAGGGTTTATAGCCTAGCGTCTGATAAGGCGCAGTGCACTTCCTCCCACTTCTCTTAGCACACACAGTCTCTAGGGTATGAGTCCATTGGAGTTTCTCACCCGCCCGGGGACATCTTGGTTCTTCGCGCAGCTGTGGGTTCACTGGCAGTAGATGGGGCCTTCCCTGTGTGCCATGTGGCAGTCCCGGTGGATACAAACAGCTGCCGGCGCAGCAGCGGTTCCTCCAAAAGGCTGTGGCAGGAGCAGGTGCTTCTGGTGATGGCCCGCGGTATTAGATGATGGGGCGGGCAGGCCTGGAGGCTTTGGCAGTCCAGGTACTTTGGTAAGTCTCTTGGTGTCAGTCGCGCTGGGGCCTCCCTGGACGGAGGCAGCTGGCAGTCCTCTTCTCCCAGTCTGGGGCTCTGGTCATAGCAACACACTTCCAGGCACTGTCCTGGGATGCAACAGTCACCCAATTGGGCGGGGAGGTCTTTGGCTCCTCAGCTGCCAGGCGCTATCTATCTACAAGGTCAACCCCTTGAAGGCTCTGAGCAGGGCGGCCCTGGAGAACTTCTGGGCAGCACAGAGTCCTCGACTCATTAAAGGGCCCCCGGGGGCATCCCAGGGTTAGGATCCTTTTTTCTGGAGCAATGGTCAGGAACACACAGAATGGACTGGCAGTGTCGCGGGCACATCCTCCACATCCCTGGGCAAAGACAGCGGGAGCCACGACCAGGCACTCATCCCACCTTCAGTCAGGCCTATCAGTCAGGCACACAGCTCCTGGTGCCTTGGTGGCGACGTATAGGATAAGGCACAGATATCGCCCATCACATGGTTCCTTTGATGAAGCAGCATAGACACATTGGCGCTCCCCATGTTGTTGGTCGTGTTCGATGGCGAGTCTGTGGTGGACCCACTGCTACGCCAGGGTCAATTACTGCTGTCCCTTCCTCTGTCGCCTCCTCCTGCAAGGTACCTGCTTCCTTCCCTCTTGCATAGGCCAGACCTCTTGGTTTCCAGGACAATTTTAGCAATTGCTCCTTCAGATCGGACACAAGATGATGTTCCCTCACCTCTGGGAAGTTGTCTGTCACACAGACTCCCCAATCCCTAGTAGCGCAGTAGTCCTCTGAGTACTCCCTCCCTGGTGGAAGAAAATGTGGAACTGGAACAACTGGTTCCGCAGGTCCCACTTTTATATGGTTTTTGCAGACAGAGGATGTGGATGCCAAAGCGGCCTTCGTCGAACCGGTTTGGGTTGGTTTCTCTTCCATGGGTCCCGGCCAGGCTGTCTCCCTAAACCAGCCTTTGTCTCGAGTGGTGCTGTTCACAGTAGGGCAAACTCCAGGTTGGAGAACCCACCACTGACGTACAAAGGATCGGTGAGCAGGCTGCACCCCGGCTACTTACAACCACTTCTGACAGAGATCAAGAAGAGACAGAGGTCGGCTCCCCTTCAAATGAAACCTTCCTCCCTGACAATAGACACTGCTGTCCTCACGCTTCACCCCTCGGTCATTCCTCAAACGGCAGTACAGGAAGACTAGTGATCTGCCTCCGATTCAGAAAGGACCTGTACAACTTCCAAGAGAAAGCCTGTCTCCGCTTTCCTCACTTCGGTGTCTGGTCACCCATCCCGTCTCAGGAATGATGTCAGCCACACACTTCCACCATCTGGGGAAAGCAGCCTCACCTCCACCTTCTGCACATTCCCAAGCCAGGGGCTTTCAACATGGAACACCCACAGGTCTGTGTCACTCTGGTTCATTCAGACACACATGTACATGTATACACATTCAAACATTACTGCATACTAGCACATGCTGTGGGTCTCAGTGCTATGATTCTGGGTTCACCATGAGCAGCAGAGCTTTCAGATGAATGGTCTGGTACTCTCGCATTTACATGACTCAGGTAAAAAGGCCTGATCACTATAGTCATTTACAAAACATGGTATGTTGCCACCACTGCACTACATGTGTGAAACCATGACACCTATAACACACACAGTAGTCCTTCGGTCATTATGAGGCTCACTTCGTGCGCCCCTCCAGATTCAGCACAAGCCCAGAACCCATTGTAGTCAAGAACAGGTCCAGGTCTTTGTGTGCACACTACATTAGTGTGCGTCAAGACCAACATTCAAACAGATTTGGGCAGCTTGTGCATGCAGGGCAGGGGATATGACTGTTCGTCATGCAGGAGAGATTCCTGTCCCAACAACCATTTGTCTTACAATCCCCTGTCTAGGAAGACTCTGGTCCACTCTCCTGCATGCAATATTTACATAATAATGGCATGTGGGTGAGTAGCCAGGTGTGAGGGGAAACCCACCCCCTGAAACCAGAATATCTAGGCTACTAACCTGGTAAAAATAAAGGATGGCATTCCATATCATTAAAGGTATTTCCCACTGACTGGTGCCAGATAGTCCACAGCTGCAGACAGGGGAAGATTTCTGATTTCCAGAGCTGATACTATAAGGCAGCCAACTCCCTTCTCATGTCACAAACATACCCTGAAGTCCTGCTACAATCTCAGGAGAAGGAGGTATTGCTGCTGACCCCACAGCGAAACACAATCTAGGGCCCATATTTATCAAGGTTTTCCGTCACCCTTACGCCATGCAAGGGGGCGCAAGGACGCCACAAAACCTAAGGAAGATTTATCAGTCCACGCAAGGTCACCTTCTGCATTACACATAGAAAAAGGAAAATGCCTCTCAGGATTATTTTTGTGCAGGAAGGTGCCCCTTCCTGCACATAAACAATCCTGCCTACAATGCAGGCACCCTTGCAACATGACGCAAGGGTGCAAGCTTTGGCAATAGGCAGCCAAAAGTGTGTCAGCACTACAAAAGGACAGGAATGTGCCATATAATGTTAAATAGGGCGCATTCCTGCCCTTTCACACAGCGCAGAAGGTGGCTTGCTGCTTTGCGCTGCATGAAAGATTGATAAATCTGCACCTGGGGAGAGCAACCTTCAGTCAAATACCTGTAAAAAGGAGGTCCTGTGGAAGAAGGAACAAGCAAGAGCATGAAGCACTGAGAGAAGTGTGGGGAAGGAGCTACGTCACCCGGAGTGGGGGTGAGAGGCTTGTAAATCCCCCCCACCCTGTTTATGCACCGCTTGGTTCGTCCCTCAGTAGGCCCGTGGTCAATCTTCAGGAACAGGAGAACCCCTTCTAAAGTGAGGTTAGGTGTATGCACAATGTTTCCCACAAGCCATGACCCATAGCTGTGGGGTCGTAAACATGAACTGCGGCATTGGTGCTGCAACTTCCAGAGCCACGAGGTCGTCTACAAACTTGTTTTGGTCATACCTGTGTGACCTTATTAGATTTGAAATGTTGTTTCCGTGTTGCACAGCCTCTAAATGCTCCCTTTGCTACTTTCAAGCTCTATTCCGTGTTAAGTTAGCATTCATGGCGCCATCTTTATTGACACCATCTTGTTCTGTAACTAAGATCGAACTTCTGTCTCATGATGCTTGCCTCAGCAGAAAGGCCGCCCCGCGCTCACAGCCTGTACTTTTCAAGGTTGAGGCTTCGCTGCACTAATGAATGTACCATCTATTGTTGCATACCTTTACTGTTAGCTAGACTTGTTCCCACATCTTAGAATGGTAGGCACCGGCAGAGTGGCCTTGGGGTCGAGATAGCATGTTCCCATCCTGTGCCATAGCCCATCTTTGTGTGCCTTCTTTGTTCACCATGGCCTGAGCTGGAAAATTCCAGTTTGGGCGGGACTCTAGAGGTGTTGGAAATGTATATTTTGTGTTACCGTGTGGACGGGGGCCAGTCCCTCGGCAGTCATCTAAGGAGACTGGTCTGACTGGGCTCCGCTGCAGCGTATTTGCAATAAACTAACTGGTTTTTATTCTCTACTGTCTGACCGACTCTTCGTTTATTGGGAAGGCATAGAGGTGGTCGTGAGTGACCCGAGTGACCCTAATCGGGCCACTTCCTTCATTTGGCGCCCGAACAGGGACTCCACCAGGTGACCCATCCTCGCCCGCAACCGGGTGTGGAGGTCGGGGCCGCGTCCGGTCGGATGGGCGGATCGGGGATCCCCACACGACCAAGCTTAGTTCTCGCAGCTGCCCCGCCTGTCTGATTGGGTGGTGCCTCGTCTAGTGGTCATCCCGGCTGGGGTCCTGAAAGGCAAAACCCTTGGAACAGGCCGTTTGCTCCGAAGAGTCGGCAGTGGAGAATAACTTTGTTCGACCTGTGTGCACCAGGTGAGTTTGTCTTGATTTCTAGTAAATATGGTGCCGTGTTGAATAATTTTGGATGTGGTCTGGAGACCCATTTCTTTTGCTTTGTTTGTACAATTGACAGGTCTGCGGACCGATTTGGAGATACAGGGTGTCTGTGTGGACCCTCTGCCAGGTGACTTGGTAATTTGGCTTCTCTTGAAAACCCCTGGGGTTTGGTTAGTGTTTGAGACTAGCGGGCGGAGTCTAATTTGAAGAATTTGTGCAGTCTGTGGACTGATCTTTGGGTTTGGAGTGTTTGTCGGATGCAAGTAGCGAATTCGTCTTTCTGTATTTTTGAAGATGCCCTGTTTTAGCAAGTTTTGCTGTTTCGGATGCCGTTGTTGCTCTGCTGATGCTCGATTGGAGGAGAGGCAGCCTGCGCCTCCGGAAGGCACTCCGAGTTATGATATGTACGTGAAACATGGCCTTGGCCCTATTATGTTTAGTACATTATGGCACAAATATACGAGGGACAACGCCGAGTTACAGGGGCCTTTGACAGGTACCTTTGATGAACAGAAGTTGATTTTCCTGCAGGATAAATTGTTTGCAAAGAGAAGTAGGCAGTCTATGTTTGACAACCTTCAGATATGGCAAAAGGAAGCTAAGCAAAGATGGATAAAAGCGGAGAAGGAGGCCCGGAGAGGGAAGATGCAGACAGTAACGCAAAAGGCTATAGCGTATGAGAGGGAGAAGATAGAGAAAGGCATAGAATGTGCTGATCGAAAGTTTAGACTGCAATGTGATAAGTCTTATGTTACACGTGAAGAAGGCGATCCTTTTGTGGAGGATCTGTTAAATGTGATGCCACCACCTCCTTATGCCCCGCAAAGGGTATACACAGCAGTTCCACCGACGCCTCATGCTGCCGCCCCTGGCACCCCTGTCCCTGACCCGGCCGCTTCAGATGGAGCACCCCACATGCCCTCTTCGGCTCCAGCTGCCACCGCGGCAACAATTGTAGACCGATCTGCTGTGCCTGTTGTCCCAGGCCCTTCCCTGTCCCTCTCGCTTACACCCCCCTCCGCAGACACTAGTGTCCCCGGTTCCTGTTACATCCATGTGTGCGTCCTCCCTACCTTCCTTTTCCCCGCCCTTGCTGTATGCGGGAACACCACTGAGAGGAGAGGGTGATGGGGATCGGGAGGCTGCTAAAGAACGGATGGGGCGAGTGTTGATTTGGTCTGACGTGGGTGATGCAGAGAAGAAGATGGTGGCTGATCAGGCCTCTCAGTGGGCCCGGAGTCCGATTTACAGTGTAGAGGACGTGTGGAGTGTGTTGAAAGACTATGAGCTGTTTGTGCAGCACCACGCCCTTAAGCATATGTCGGCTACTTTGATTGGGCTATGGGAACAGTGTTTTAATGGTGTTGCCCCCCCCCCCCAGATTATTTATGATATCCGGGATAGTGTGTATGCAACTGGCATGGCTCCTAATGACGTTTTCAGTAATGTTACCACGTTGATTGGATACCGAGGCAGGTTGATCCAAAGGAGTCCGATTGCAGTGTCTCAGTTCCCAATGAGAGAGGTGCATCCCATTAATCACCCCGAAATACCGGAGCTTCGCAATGGACAGGATCAAGTCATCAGACAACGAGTGGAGGGCCGTTTTCAGGAGCAGTGGGTTTATATGCCTTGGAAAAGGAGTGAGGTTTTATCTCTTAAGACCCAGTTGCCTGACTCTAGAAAAAAATCCGACTGCCTATTATAAAGAACTGACGGAGGCTGCGTCCTCGACGGTGATGACGCTGGCCGACATTGATATGTTTTTCGGCTTGCTGGTGCCGGCTGATATCTGGCGGCAGGTGCATACGCAGGACCACGTAATGGGGTTGGATGGCACTTGGGATGAGATTAGGGCATGGGATAAGGAGAGGAAGCCTGGCGAGAAACCTAAAGCTGGGAAATAGCTTTGCCAGGCCGGATTATCACGTATATGCACTCCTTGATCCCACCAAGACGAGTGGATTGGGATAAGTTGACAGCATGTCGTCAGAAGAAAGATGAAAGTGTATCTGACTTCTTCACCAGGTTTGAAGGGGTGTTTCTGGATTTTAGCGGACATGATTTGTCGATGGAGGGAGGTGTCCGGTTGTTTGTTAACAGGTTTCTCACAAACTTGCTTCCCCAGATCGCGACTCGGTTGCAGGCTTCGGAGAGCACTTGGACTACATCCTCCCCATCGGTAATATTAAGTATGGCTCAGTATTATGAGCACAGGGAGAACGAAGAGAAGGAGAAGGTAGAGAAGAAACACAAGGACTTGAAGACGAACGTGTTGATGCAGCAGGTGTCCTGGGGCAGTGGTAGAGGGCGGGGCATAGGTCCGGCCCGGCAGTTACCTCGCACTAGCCGGAATACTATGCCTGTGGGACCAAATCAATGTGCGTATTGTAAGGAGGAGGGACATTGGCATAGTGAGTGTCCGACGCTGTTGCAAAGGGTTGAGGCTCCGAGAGGACGGGGGTCACGAGGGAGAGGCAGGGGAGCAGTTGGATATGGTGGGAGCCGGGGAAGTGAGGACCAGCCAGGTCGGTCTGAGCAGAACTATTTTGGGCGCCAGTATTACCATGATGATTATGATTTTGACGAAGTGACGGGATTTGACCACGGCTAGGATAGCCAGGAACAGGGTGGGGGATCAGTCCAGATCACTGTGGACCAGCGAGGACCCTATGTCACTACTGATCTACAGGGCTCCGCGAAAACATTCTTGGTGGACACAGGCGCAATGAATAGCTCTGTTTCTCGTTCACTGGTCCCCGGGGCAGCCCTGTCTGGCCAAAATAATGTTTCGGTAGGTTTCTCAGGCGTACCAGTTGTGAGCCCTTTCTCCGAGCCTCTGGCTTTGACTATTGGTCCTTTTACAGTAGACTCACCCTTCCTATTGACATCAAATTGTGGAGAAAATCTAATGGGTTTGGACCTGTTGAAGAAGTTACATGCGACTATTTCGTGCTCTCCGGATGGCGTCTATATGACCAAATGTGGTGACTTCTAAGCAATGTTTGTCAAAAGATGAGCCTCTTCCTGTTGAGTTTAGAGAGGTGCCGACTACATTATGGGCTACGGGTGACACAGACGTAGGGCTGTTGCAGATACCTCCGGTTTCCATCAGAGTTAAGGACAATGCTGTCCTGCCTCGTCTTCCCCATTATAAGATACCGCAGGCAGGAGAAAGGGCGCTACTGCAGATTATACAGGATCTGATTGCGTCTGGTGTGGTTGAGGAGACGAATGCTAATGTGTGCAATAGCCCTATTCTTCCTATCCTAAAAAGGGTTCCCCCAGGTTCTCCGGATGACCATCTTGATGTCTACCGTTTTGTGATTGATTTGCGTGAGGTGAATAAAATAGTGATTCCCCAGTTCCCTGTTGTTCCTGACATCACTGCTCTCCTGACAATGATCCCCCCTGCTGCTACATATTTCTGGGTCATTGACCTGAAGAATGCATTCTTCAGCATTCCCATACATCCAGAAAGCAGGTATCGTTTTGGATTTTCCCTGGCTGGCAGGAGTTTTAGATTCTGCCGGGCTCCCCAGGGCTATACTGAGAGTCCCAGTATATGTAGTCAAGCCTTGAAAGCCCAATTGGACTCCCTCACTCTTCCCTCAGGTAATGTATTGCTCCAGTATGTGGACGACCTTCTCATTGCCTCTGACACTGAAGAAGGTTGTAAAAAGAGTACAGTTAAATTGTTGCGGCATTTGGCACACCATGGACATAAAGTATCCCTTTCTAAATTTCAATATTGTCGACAGGAGGTCACCTACTTAGGTCACCTACTGTCGGAGGGAAGGAGACTAACACCTGAGCGTGTGGCTGCTATAACTAAGATGCCTATCCCTAAGACGCAGCGGGATGTGCGAACGTTCATAGGCATCACTTCGTATTGTCGCCACTGGATCCCTAATTTTGCTTTACTAACGAAACCCTTATTGCAACTAATCACTAAAGATGTGCATGAACCCCTGCCCTGGACGCATGATTATCAGCATGCTTTTGAGCAAATAAAAATAGCGCTTTGCACCTTTGCTTGGCACCCCAGACTACCAGAAGCCATTCACGTTGTAGGTACACGAAACGGCTGGCTGCACACTCTCTGTCTTAACACAGGCCTTTGGAGGTAAGCAAAGGCTGTGTGCTTACTTCTCCGCTCTGCTTGACAACATCGGTAGAGCCCTCCCGAGCTGTCTAAGAGGGGCCGCAGCAGTGGCCATTTCCATCCGACAATCGGTAGGGCTCGTCCTTGATACTGATCTCACAGTCACGGTTCCGCATGCTGTGGACATCGTTTTGAACAGAACGAAGACACAGCACCCTACCAGTGCACATCTTACTAGCTATGAGCTGACCCTGTTTGCACCACACGTCACCATCAAAAGATGTGCCACTCTGAACCCAGCCACGTTACTACCCCTCCCTTCTGAGAGTGAGGCGGACGTGCATGATTGCATCTACCGCACACAGGAAGAGACGAAGGGATGGGTAGACCTGACTGATGTTCCCCTATCTGAACCCCAAGGGGAGCTATATGTCCATGGCTCTTGTTTTAAATTACCAGACGGCGCGACAACAGCAGCCTATGCTATCACCACCTTACGCACTGTAGTTGAGACATCACAAGTTCCCTACCAATCAGCGCAAACTGCAGAGCTAGTGGCCCTTCTTCGTGCCTGTGAGTTGAGTGAGGGACTGGCTGTCAATATATATACTGACAGTCAGTATGCATTTGGTGTGGCCCATAATTTGGACGGCTTTGGGCGGAAAGGGGGTTCTTGACATCCCATAGCATGAGGATACAGAATGGCCCATTAATACACAGACTTTTGTCAGCCTTGACACTCCCTAAGAGACTAGCAATAGTGAAGTGTAGTGCTCATAAGGCAATAACTGATGATGTTAGGAGGAGGAATGCATTTGCAGACCAGACAACAAAGGAGACAGCTCGGACTAAAATGAAGAGTATGTTTGTGGCAGGTCCAGCTAGATGGGTGCCTGAAAATGGGATGTTTGAGGATACCTTAGAGAACGTGAAAGAAATCCAAAGCGAGGCAACAATTGAAGAATTAGCAATATGGCAGGAGAGCAGAAGTAATTTGGATGAGGATGGGTGTTGGACGGACAAATCCGGGAAGCAGAGATGGATGCTGCCGGATGCGTATGTCCTCCCTGTGGTTACCATGGCGCATGGGCCAGCACACATTAGTGCGAAGGGCATTTGTAAGCTGTTAGACCCTGTATGGCCAAATGACAACATTTCCAAAGTTGCAGCTCACCTAGTAAAGTATTGCATGGTTTGATGCATAATCCTGGAAAAGGTACTCCCACTCCTGTTGGCAGCTTTGCACCGCCCTCCTTCCCCTTCGAGGTTCTCCAGATGGATTACATCGAAATGTAACAGGTCAACAACTTGAAATATGTACTGGTGGTTGTCTGTGCATTCAGTAAATGGGTTGAGTCTTACCCCACGAAAGAGAACACCGCCATGGCGACGGCGAAGGTACTCTTGAAGGAGGTCTTCCCGCGTTTTGGTTTGCCCCGTTTGATCTGGAGTGACAACGGCAGCCACTTCAATGCTAAGATTATCCAGTTGGTGTGCGATGGATTGCACATTAGGCAGAAGTTTCATGCAGCGAACCACCCCCAATCCGCAGGTCTCATTGAGAAGTACAATGGCACTCTCAAGTTGAAAATGGCTAAGATCAAAGAGAGCACAGGATTGCAGTGGCCTGATGCTTTACCCCTAGCATTAATGTCTACGAGAGTCACAGCTCACTCTAGAACAGGATTGTCCCCGTACGAGGTAGTGTTTGGACGCCTGGCAAATGTCTGGGGTGTCCTGCGACCGCGCAGATTCTCTGAAATTGAATACCCCTTGCTTATTGATTATCTTTACGAGTTAACCAAAAACCTGCGTTCTATTCACCAACAGATCGCTGAGACGTTGCAGCAACACCCAGAGGCTCCTGGTCATGAACTGCGGCCCGGAGACTGGGTGTTAATACGGAACTTTCAAAGGAGCAGCTTGGAGCCACGCTGGAAGGGACCGACTTCTCCAGGTCCTTCTGGCCACCAGGACAGCAGTAAAAGTCGACGGGGGGAAGAAATGGATACGTAGCACCCACTGCAAAAGGGTGCCCCTTCCTCTGCCCTATGACCAGTGGGTGGCGGACGGGATTGGGGACTGTGAGACGGAGCAAGTGCAGCGGTTCATCCCCTTTTCGGATGCTCGGCTCAAATGGGCACCGACGGAGGAGGAGAGTATGTAGTGCTGACTGAAGCAGTGCCACCTGAAATTAAGGCCATACAGGAGCCCCAGCATGCTGGCCCACCAGTGATTGAGTCGCGTCCAGCTGACACCCAATCCACCGATGTGCCTGAGTCTGGCCCCTTGTCCCTTGGTCCCCTTGAGCCCGACCCCTTGTTCTCTGACCCTGCTGTGCCTGGAGTGTTGAGATACAATTTGCGCCCCCGTAAGAGGAAAAGCGCACCAAAGGGAAAGTCAGGTTAGTAGGGATGGACTGCATTGCTGAAGAATAGAATGCATGTACCCTACTTGTGGTACCAACGTTAGCTCAGGGACAGAGGGATTGGTGCGTCATTCGGACAGTCACCGAACAGGGTAAATGGACTGTGTTTCTGAAGGAGAAGATTCTTTGCCCTGCAACGTGGGATCTGAATACGAGCTGGACGAGCAGCTCCACCGCCGGTGCTCAACAGTGCCAACGTTTAATGGACAATATATTGTTTGATTTCTTTTTGTTTATTCCAGCTTGGCTCCAAGTGTAAGTCTTCCCACGGTTCTATAAAAAATATGTATCCCTTTGGTCGCCCTATGCAGGAGGAGGAGCAGCCTTTTGCAGCTCCGCGTCCTTCGCAAAATGAGCCTGTTTGGTCCTCCTGGTCCGTTAGAAGCAAAGTTGTGTTCGTAGCAATTATCCTAATTTCTTTGATATTAGTACTTGGGGTGACGTATTTTCTTGAGGAGAAATATCCTGCTCATACTCTGATTGGTACTACGACTGTTCCCCCCAAGCATATCTTTGTTACCCTGGCGCCCCACAAGGAGGAGCACAGGAAGTCCTATAAGGATAATGTTTTCATCCAGACCTTACACCAGACACACACTGCTTATAATACGACAAAGTGTTGGGTATGTGGATTGTTGCCCTCGGCAACTCATAGAAGTGAGAACTTACTATCCATGCCCTTGTCATATGTTAGTAGTTGTGAGGGGTGGTTTGCAATACTTAG
This sequence comes from Calotriton arnoldi, assembly GCA_963921515.1. Taxonomy (NCBI): domain Eukaryota; kingdom Metazoa; phylum Chordata; class Amphibia; order Caudata; family Salamandridae; genus Calotriton; species Calotriton arnoldi. The sequence continues at coordinate 2,437,218 of CAWUFW010001618.1, forward strand.
CATGCTCCGTTCATTTCATCAAGCTGATACCTTGGAACGGAAGAGTACTAGTTCTCGTACCCTGACACAGAATGTGCGTTTCCACCATAGAGCTCCCCCTGGTGCTCCCCTTGGCAGAGAGCCGTTCGGTAGGTTAATTTTGAGTTCTTGAATGCATACAAGGGAGTCAGAAGGGGAAACAGGTCTCGGGTGGAGAGAGATAGTTTCCTACAGTTCAATACATCAAAATATTACCAGTCTTTTCAGGCTCGTAACGTTACTGAGGATAAGCCGATACCCTTGTCAGTGATGGATGTTACAGCTCCTTTCTGTGTCCAGGGGGTTGGGGACGTAGAAGTGGGGGAGAGCAGATGCAACACTACTTGTAATTTGAGAGCTACAAAGAGTCCACCCCTGATCTTGCCTCCTAACGTTTACTTTGTTTGCAGATCCCACGGTTATGTTTGGCTTCCTGAAGGATGGTCAGGAAGGTGTTACCTTTCTTACCTCTTGCCACCTGTATACATAGCCCCTCCCAATTATCATAAGGACCATCGTCTACAACGTAGAGAGGCCCATGGACTCCGGTTTAAGAGAATGATTGATACTGAGGACATAGATCAACCAGACACCACTTTACAGCAATTCACAGATGCAATGAAGGGCATTGTACCCTTTTGGGGCCCCATGGCCAATAGTCTTAATATTAGACGGCTCACTAGGGTGGTGGAGGGAGTCATTAATACGGCTGCAGGGATATTGACAAATATCACAGTAGAGATCCAGGCTACGAGACTTGTTGCCCTCCAAAACCGTATGGTTCTAGACGTTATCTTAGCTGATCGGGGTGGGGCCTTTCGTGTCATTGGCAGCAGCTGTTGTGTGTACATACCTGACCACGCCCCCACTGTGTATGCTGCCATACAGAAATTGCATAAAATAGCATCTGAGATACACCAGGAGAATGGTACATGGTCATTTAAAAGAAAAGCATCCACTCGGGGGACCCCACCGACCCCTGCCCCGCTCACATCTACCACAGAGCCGCGGCCGCCATCGCACCCGAACTACAACGCACCATCAACACCACCTTCAAAACAGGCACCTTCCAGACGACTGGAAGCGCGCAGAAGTCAGACCCCTGCTCAAGAAGCCCACAGCTGACTCCACCGACCTCAAGAACTATCGGCCCATCTCGCTCCTCCCCTTCACAGCCAAAGTTGCAGAGAAAACAGTCAACAGGAAACTGACACGATTCATTGAAGAGAACGCCGTCCTCGACCCGTCCCAATCCGGATTCCGAAGCAACCACAGCACAGAGACCGCCCCTACTCGCCGCCACAGACGACATCCGCACCCTCCTGGACCAAGGCCACTCCGCAGCCCTCATCCTACTTGACCTATCAGCGGCCTTCGACACCATCTCCCACCGCACACTAGTCGCCAGACTACACGACGCATGCATACAAGGAACAGCCCTGGACTGGATCCGATCATTCCTCACCGGAAGAAGCCAAAGGATCAGACTCCCACCCTTCCTCTCCGACCCCACGAAAATCACCTGCGCAGCCCCACAGGGTTCATCACTGAGCCCCACCCTCTTCAACATCTACATGGCCCCCCTCGCAGCCATCGTCCGACAACATGGCCTCAACCTACGCCAACGACACCCAGCTCATCCTCTCCCTCACCAAAGACCCCACCACTGCCAAACTCAACTTCCAGAAAGGAATGCAAGACGTCGCAGTCTGGATGACCAACAGCTGCCTGAAGCTCAACGCCGAGAAGACAGAAGTCCTCGTCCTCGGTACCACCCCTTCTGCATGGGACAGCACCTGGTGGCCGACCGCCTCGGAAGCCCACCTACCCCCTCATACCACGCCAAGAACCTCGGCATCGTACTCGACTCATCACTCACCATGAACCGACAGGTCAACGCCGTCACCTCCAGCTGCTTCAACACCCTCCGCATCCTCCGCAAGACCTTCAAGTGGATCCCCCCTGAGTCAAGGAAGACAGTCACCCACGCACTCATCACCAGCAGACTGGACTATGGAAACGCACTCTACGCCGGCATCAACAAGTCCCTACTCCGCAAACTCCAGACAATACAGAACACCGCCGCCAGACTCGTCCTCTGCATCCCCCAACACAAACACATCAGCCAACACCTACGAAGTCTCTACTGGCTCCACGTGGAGAAAAGAGTGACTTTCAAAATCCTCACTCACGCCTACAAATGCCTACACAACAACGGACCCAAATACCTCAATGACAGAATCAACTTCCACATACCCAAAAGAAGCCTCCGATCTTCCAACCTCGCACTGGCCGAAACCCCGCGCATCCACAGAGCCAGAGCAGGCGGAAGATCCTTCTCTCACATTGCAGCTAAGACCTGGAACGAGCTACCGGCAGACATCAGATGCGCCCACTCCCTGAACACCTTCAGGAAGACCCTCAAGACCTGGCTCTTCGGCTAAACAGATCTGCGGACCCCCCCCCTCAGCGCCTTGAGACCCTCACGGGTGAGTAGCGCGCTTACAATTCCCTGATTGATTGATTGATTTACAGGATGGTTCTGGGGCTTGTTTACTACTTGGGGTTGGAAGATTATTACTTTCCTCGTTGTTATAGCAGGTATCATCTTGACGTGCGGTCTGTGTATACACTGCCTCCCTGCTTGTTGTGCTTGCTGTGTATCAATGTTCAAGACACGTCCTAGGACCGCAAGGCGCGACTCTACTGCAAGGGCTATGATGATGCAGGGTATCCAGGATTTGTTGAACATAGACGAGGGTATTTTTGAATATTGATTGTATGTGTTAGTATTCTACAGTCACAGCCTTAATGAACAGGTCAGATGTTAACAATGGTAGTGTATGTGTGAACAGTTTCCTTGTCCCCGTTTTAGAATTGTAAAGACCCTTACCTGATGACACCAATAAAGCTTAGCATGAATGCTAAAAGGAGGGTCTGTTAGATTTGAAATGTTGTTTCCTTGATGCACAGCCTCTAAATGCTCCCTTTGCTACTTTCAAGCTCTATTCCGTGTTAAGTTAGTATTCATGGCGCCATCTTTATTGACGCCATCTTGTTCTGTAACTAAGATCGAACTTTTGTCTCATAATGTTTGCCTCAGCAGAAAGGCTGCCCCTGCGCCTCCAGCTTGTACTTCTCAAGGTTGAGGCTTCGTTGCACTAATGAATTTACCATCTATTGTTGCATACCTTTGCTGTTAGAGAGACCCGTTCCCACATCTTTGAATGGTAGGCACCGGCCGAGCGGCCTTGGGGTCGAGATAGCATGTTCCCATCCTGTGCCATAGCCCATCTTTGTGTGCCTTCTTTGTTCACCATGGCATGAGCTGGAAAATTCCAGTTTGGGTGGGACTATAGAGGTGTTGAAAATGTATATTTTGTGTTACTGAGTAGACGGGAGTCAGTCCCCTTGGCAGTCATCTAAGGAGACTGGTCTGACTGGGCTCCGCTGCAGCGTATTTGCAATAAACTAACTGGTTTGTATTCTCTACTGTCTGACCGACTCTTCATTTATTGGGAAGGCATAGAGGAGGTCGCGAGTGACCCGAGTGACCCTAATCGTGCCACTTCCTTCAACCTGTGTTATGATTTGGGGATCCTGGAGCACGAGTACTGGGTGACTTCTCTAGTACCCCATCGGCGTCCTGTAACAATCCCACCAGACAACCCAGCATCAAATTTATTTTCGGTTTGCTCTCTCATCGTTTGGGTGGAGGTGTTTTATGGTGGGCCAGATGAGGATGTCCCCAAGGGCACCTGCATCACCTGGGGAGTTGGGGGCCAGGTGCAGGGCACAAGTCCTAAAAAAAGAAGCAGGGGTACGAAACAAGTTAGGCAGTTTGCAAGTGACATCATGGTGCGTGACATCACAGCACGTGCCATCACGTTGCGGCCATCACAACACATGACCTCACAGGAAGTGACATCACAAGAAGTGACATTGGATCTTAACATCTCACATATATGTGTAGCAGGTCTATCATGAGTACATTTGAGCGCATTACAACATTTAACAAATGAGATTTTACATCTGGTTGAGCCAGAAGTGACTCAGCTCCGAAGCAAATCTGGGCCTCAACTTATACATTTATTTGTCAAAAACTCTGCCACAAAGAAATTAGCAACAAGGAGAAACGTGGCAGTAAATCTGTTCTGCTTAATTGGTTGCAAAGTCTGCATTATAAAATAACATATAGGGGTTAAGGCACTTGCTGCTGAGTTCTTTGTGTGCCCAGTAAATCTCAAGGAATAATAATAATGGTAAGATAACTCTGGAGGTTAATGCATTTGTTGGAGAGATCTGTGTATTGTCTACCCCCAGTTTTAAATCAAATTAGCATAGAGGGTAAATGCGCCTCCTGCAAAGCACATTATGTAACACACAGATGGCATATTTTTATTTATTGTAGCTAGGTAAGTGGGTTACTGCTTTTAATACAGAGGTTCTTTTGTTACTTGCAGTTCATAAATCGTAATCCTTCTAATAAAGCATGGCTCTGCAGGACATGTGACTCCTACACCTTGTAACCCTCACTGCTTATGCAACACATCTTGTACATGAATTTACACATTTATGATTTATTGTCAGTGTACAATGTGTACATGTGATGTAAAGAGCTCAGACAGCTTACATTGGGATGAGTAGCGGTATAAAAGAAATAAAACAAAATAGTGATACTTAAATTGTTATTTGTGTAAATACTGGAACAGACCAACACATCTGACATTCTTACAGCACATGCATATGTCTTATATACAGGGACTGCACAAAGTCAAAAGCGTGCCTAACAAGCTGCGAGCCTTTGCTACCCTTCCCCATGCCTCTCCTAAGTACTTGTGAAGTAATAACAAGCTGCGAGCCTTTGTTGCCCCTCCCAGTGCCTCTCCTAAGTACTTGTGAAGTAATAACAAGCTGCGAGCCTTCGTTGCCGCTCCCCATGCCTCTCCTAAGTACTTGTGAAGTAATAACAAGCTGTGAGCCTTTGTTGCCCCTCCCCATGCCTCTCCTAAGTACTTGTGAAGTGATAACAAGCTGTGTGCCTTTGTTTCCCCTCCTAGTGCCTCTCCTAAGTACTTGTGAAGTAATACCAAGCTGTGTGCCTTTGTTGCCCCTCCCCGTGCCTCTCCTAAGTACTTGTGAAGTAATAACAAGCTGTGTGCCTTTGTTGCCCCTCCCCGTGCCTCTCCTAAGTACTTGTGAAGTAATAACAAGCTGTGTGCCTTTGTTGCCCCTCCCCGTGCCTCTCCTAAGTACTTGTGAACTAATAATAAGCTGTGAGCCTTTGTTGCCCCTCCCCATGCCTCTCCTAAGTACTAGTGAAGTAATAACAAGCTGTGTGCCTTTGTTGCCACTCCCCATGCATCTCCTAAGTACTTGTGAAGTAATAACAAGCTGTGAGCCTTTGTTGCCCCTCCCCATGCCTCTCCTAAGTACTTGTGAAGCACTAACAAGCTGCAAGCCTTTGTTGCCCCTCCCCATGCCTCTCCTAAGTACTTGTGAAGCACTAACAAGCTGCGAGCCTTTGTTGCCCCTCCCCATGCCTCTCCTAAGTACTTGTGAAGTAATAACAAGCTGTGTGCCTTTGTTGCCCTCCCCACGCCTCTCCTAAGTACTTGTGAAGTAATACCAAGCTGTGTGCCTTCGTTGCTCCTCCCCATGCCTCTCCTAAGTACTTGTGAAGTAATAACAAGTTGTGAGCCTTCGTTGCCCCTCCCCATGCCTCTCCTAAGTACTTGTGAAGTAATAAGCTTTGAGCCTTCGTTGCCGCTCCCCATACCTCTCCTAAGTACTTGTGAAGTAATAACAAGCTGTGTGCCTTCGTTGCCCTCCCTATGCCTCTCCTAAGTACTTGTGAAGTAATAACAAGCTGTGTGCCTTCGTTGCTCTCCCCATGCCTCTCCTAAGTACTTGTGAAGTAATAACAAGCTGCGTGCCTTTGTTGCCTTTCCCCATGCCTCTCCTAAGTACTTGTGAAGTAATACCAAGCTGTGTGCCTTTGTTGCCGCTCCCCATGCCTCTCCTAAGTACTTGTGAAGTAATAACAAGCTGCGTGCCTTTGTTGCCCCTCCCCATGCCTCTCCTAAGTACTTGTGAACTAATAACAAGTTGTGTGCCTTTGTTGCCCCTCCCCATGCCTCTCCTAAGTACTTGTGAAGTAGTAACCAGCTGTGTGCCTTTTGTGCCCCTCCCAGTGCCTCTCCTAAGTACTTGTGAAGTAATAACAAGCTGTGAGCTTTTGTTGCCCCTCCCTATGCCTCTCCTAAGTACTTGTGAAGTAATAACAAGCTGTGAGCCTTCGTTGCCGCTCCCCATGCCTCTCCTAAGTACTTGTGAAGTAATAACAAGCTGAGTGCCTTCGTTGCCCTCCCCATGCCTCTCCTAAGTACTTGTGAACTAATAACAAGCTGCATGCCTTTGTTGCCCCTCCCGTGCCTCTCCTAAGTATTTGTGAAGTAATAACAAGCTGTGTGCCTTTGTTGCCCCTCCCTGTGCCTCTCCTAAGAACTTGTGAAGTAATAACAGGCTGTGTGCCTTTTGTGCCCCTCCTAAGTACTTGTGAAGTAATAACAAGCTGTGTGCCTTTGTTGCCCCTCCCCATGCCTCTCCTAAGTACTTGTGAAGTAATAACAAGCCGTGTGCCTTTGTTGCCTTTCCCCATGCCTCTCCTAAGTACTTGTGAATAACAAGCTGTGTACCTTTGTTGTCTCTTCATTGCATTTGCAACTAGGTGTGAGGCTGCGGATAGCTCCCAGCCAGGATACTAGAACAAAAGGAGACCTGATGGCCCCTTAACTTCAAACTTTGTTTTGGCCGCAGCTCGAGTTTAAAATAACAAAGCCGCCTGCGCGCTTTGCTGGGAAAGGAAAGCAGAGAATGTGCAGGCTCTGCTAAAAGTGTCCTGGTGTCAGAAAATCACACCGGGATGAGTTCAGCATAGTTCAGTGGGGCCCAACATCTGAGCAGGGTGGACAGCGTCCACCCTGTGAAAACAGTGGGTGGATGCTGTCTACCCATATTGATTTGTATAGCTCATTAATCACCCGAGAGGGTATCCAGGCGCTTGGGCAGGTTTGTAGGCATGAGGTACCTAGCTTGTGAAACTCAAGAAGTGAGGAGGAGGCTCTGATGTGTTGAGTGAGGTCATTCCATGTCTTGGGTGCGATGTAGGAGAATGAGCGACCTCCAGTTTTGCGGATGCGGGGAATATGTGCGAGTGAGAGTGAGGCAGAGCGTAGGTTGGCAGATCTATTAAGGCATGCATGCATGCATCGAAGCGGCGCAGTATCAGAGTAGTGCAGTATTGGAGCGGCAAAGCATCAGTTCAGTGCAGCTTCGGAGCAGCGCAGCATCGAAGCGGTGCTGCAACGGAGCAGCACAGCCACCTGAAAAAATGGTCAGCACACAAACACAATACAGAAGGAGGACAGCACGCTAACTAAAAGACGATCAAGAGTTGGGGAGAATCTCAAAAAGATGGGAGCCGGGCCTACAGCTGGCAGGCTCTCAGGGTTTGGTTAGCCTCGCTGCTGGTAATGGTAACCCTAGGATTTCCTCATAGTGGGTATCTTGTTCTCTGTACTTACATGTAAAAAACACCATCATGCTGATGGTAAAATAAAGCATTTTTCTCTGAATAAACATAAGCACTAGTTAGACATTGACGTATTGTTACCCGTGTAGGAAATCCACATTTGCGCATTGGCCTTTTTCTCTGCTACACTCGGCTGGTATCTTCATTCTGCGCATTGAAAAACCACTAACTGGTTTCACAGTGCCTGCGTGTGTTTCCTTTAAGGTGCATAAGTTGATTGTATTAAGCCTGTTCTTTGCAGAAAAGAGCTGCAGACCTTCTGACCTCACAGGGGTCTGCAGAGGAGGAACTGAGGGCGGTGGCCACCTTCCTAAGAGGCCTGTTGGAGATAAAAATGGAATGTCTGTCAGTGAGTCTTCAAAGGGACGGGCTGGGATTTGAGAGGTGGAAAGCTATATTTTTAGGCCTCGCGTGAGATAGCGCATGTGCTGTCACTTGCAACGATCTTTTGTTTCTTAAAAAACCTCTAAAAAGGGGCGTTTAGCCTGCCCTTACTTACCATTGGTTGACTTGATTGTCACACTTATTTTCTTCCTTTTCATTGGTGAATGCATGTCAGCGCATGTCGGCTTCACTTGATCTCTGTGTGTTTGTTTTCTTCCCTAGATTAGTGTTCTTCTCTGCTGCTTTCTTGCAGATTGTGGTACTTTTTGCTTTCCTTGTAGGACAACGTCAGAGTTGAAGCTTGGGCTTCCTGGTATTTCAAAGAAACCAGCACACACAGGTATCAATAACGAAGCTTTGTTCACGTGACCAATTTCCTGAAACATACATTTTTGCCACCTGTCACTTTTATTGACGGATGAAACTGTAAACATACTCCCTTCGTTTAACCCCTTCCATGCTCATGACGAGCTCAGCTCGTCATGCTGCGCAGTGCTCGTGTGCGCATGACGAGCTGAGCTCGTCATGATCCCGCCCGCTTAATGAAAAGCCCCGCACAGGGCGAAAATCGGCCGCGCATGCAAGGGGTTAAGAATGTTGCCATATAGTATGAGTTTTTTAGAATTAACATTTGGCGTTTGTGTTACATTTACCTATTTGTTGGTCACTTATTTTATAATTTAGAGGATGTTTTATTCATCACCAAACACAGTGTTTTCAAAAGGTTTATGTTTCACCCTTACCTCCCTTTACTTCTACCTACATCTAAACCCTAAAATCACCCTTACCTCTCTTTACCTCTACCCACTCCTAAACCCCCAAATCACCCACCTTCCTTTACCTCAGCCAACCTTGAAACCTAAAATTACCATTATCTCCCTTTATCTCTACCCACCCCCACACTCCCCGAACTCTAAAATCCCCCTTACCTTCCTTTACCCAGCCCAAACCCTAAAATGAGCCTTACTTCCCCTTACCTCTACCCATCCTGAAATCTAAATCACCCTTAACGCCCTTTACCTCTACCCACCCCAAGCTCTAAATTCACCCTTCTATCCCTTTACCTCTAACCACCCCTTAACCCAAAAATCACCCTTACCTCCCTTTACCTCTACCCATCCCGACACTACCCTAAACTCTAAAATCACCCTTACCTCCCTTCACCCACCCCGAACCCTAAAGTGACCATTACTTCCCTTTACCCATCCTGAAACCTAAATCACCCTGACCTTCCTAAACCTCCACCTATTCCTGAACTAGTCTGGAGGTGGGAATGGCCCTGTGTAACGGAGGGAGACGCCTCCAGCCGTCACTTGTGAGTACTGGGAAGGAACCTTCATTGACTGTCCATGCAGAATGGAGGAGCCACGTGGAATGGAACTGTCTCTTTAAGAAGCTATAACTTTGCAGTGACTGATCCAACTTTTGTCATTTTGGCCTTATTTTAATCATAAAATACATTTTGATTTTACTAAAATAGTCTAGGAGCTTTAATTAGTGGTTTTGTGATCCACGTGTTGTGGTGGTAGGCTAACCCTAAACACGGTTGCCACCTAGCCAGTTTTATACCAGCATGAACATAATTTTAATGTCTTGCCAGTAAAAAAAAAGTAGAAAAATCACCTGAAGTCGGTATTTTTTCCCCTCATCTGTACACACTTTAAACAGCAAATGTAAGAATAATACATGTTCTACAGCTGCCCTAGTGACCCCTGACTGATAATTAAAGTAACAATTATCAAGATAGGGGTAGTTCCTCCTTTGCCAAAATGGTCACCAAGGGTTGACCGAAGTGGCTGATTAGTCCTGCCGCAAGAAGATCTGAAGGTCAGAGCTTGGTGCCTTCACACACCCATTAGGTGTCATGCTTCATCATTGGGCGCTCCTCGTCAGGTCAGCGCTGCAATGCCTGACGGGCCTCTTTGTCGGAGATCTTTTGATCCGAGGACGCCGTATAGATGTGTGCACGTGAGGGAGCGAACTAACCGTGTAACTCGCGCCCACTCGGCGGAAAACCTGACCCAGACTGCCGAACCCTAAGGGTTCGGCAGTCTGGGTCAGGTTTTCCGCCGAGTGGGCGCGAGTCTCTGAAACCACGCGTTGATTAAACGCGTTCACTTCACTGCCGATGACCGATGTGGCCATTTCCACTTATTAATTAGATTGGCTACAGCACCTACGGACCTCCAGCCGATGGTGCTTGTGAACTGGTAATCTTGAGGTTATTACACCACCATACCTAACACTAGTGTAGATCTTGTACCACTGTGTTTTAAAAAAAAAATATTTTCTATTTATCCCTTGGTCCTGAAGAATTGCCGCTTGATCCCATTACGGGACTGATAGGCAAGAAACATGTTGACCTGACTATTGCCACTAGCTGCAACATTACTGTAGCTAGCCGCGATACACCTTTTTAATCAGGGTAGGAGGCAGGATTATTAAAGAAGTGGCCCTGACCACCGTCCCCTGTTTTAATGCACCTTTTCACTTGTTACACCTCTACACCTTAGAGCCCCTCACACACACGCACCATACGGCAAGGATAAAAAGATCTCCGCCAAAGAGCCCCCACTGAGGGTGCCCGTCGGGTATTGCACCGCCGACCCGACGAGGAGCATGCCCAATGATGAAGCATGACACCCAGCAGGCTGGGTGTGTGAGGGCACTTTATCCGAAAGGAGGAATTCCCCGTCCCCTTTCTGGCTAATTAAACTTTTCGTAGCCTCTCTCTGCCGGTTACTTACACAAACTTTTCAGGAACTGCATACTACTTCTTTGGTTTATGAGAGATTTTAAAGCCATTTTTTGTTTTTGGGCTCTCCTTCTGCCCAGCTTTAGGCAGTTCACCCTGTCTGACCAAAATGTCTGACGCCTAAATTAATGGGAACAGAGAGAGGACTCCCAACAGCTTAAACACACACACGGGGGCAGCCATCTTTGAGTGGTGTTCCTGTGTTCCCCTGGCAACATTGCAACTTTTTCTTGCTTATTTAGTATATATTATTTACTATTGCTCATTGTATTAGCGTTTTATTTTTATCCTTATTTATCTGATGCGTTGTGTAAAATTCACTCGATCAGCGGAATATGTACCTTCTCCTTCCAGTACTTCTATTCGCTACCCTAGTGGCGCTTTCCTCTTCCCCCCACCACCCTCCCCCTCCTCCTTCTCCAACTATGGCAACCAATCGAGTTAAGACTGGAGTTAACTGTTTCAAGATCATCTATCCCCCAAATTTATCCAAAGCTCCAGCAAAACGGTTCAAACATAACACCCTTGAACAATTTCCTGATTCCCTCTTTGTTGACCAATTCCATAGTGGTTGTTATGGCAGGCTCAAAACTGACTTTATTTTCTTCACTCACGACATCCCTTCCTGGTCCACCAGCTTCTATAACTCCTTCAACGTCATCTCCTCCTCCTCTATCCCACATGGGCAACAGCTAAAAATCTCCCCCTCTACTTGTTTTAATGGCTCACTCACTATCTCTCTCTATAACAATGGTACTGTCCTGATTCAAGCTAAAGACACTTGTCTCTCTCTTTTCGACCACCTCTTCCCTTCCCTTCTCCCCACCCCTGTGACCGTGATCTCCCTTGATTCTTCATCTAACTCCTCCCTTTACTCCCCATCTCCTCCCCTGACCCTCCTAAACTCCAAAAGTCCACTCTACCGGGAGGCGCAGGCCTCCCCCCTAGCCAACCCTTTGCCCCCCCCCTATCCCCTGCCCCCTCTTCTCCCAATCTTCCCCCTTCCAGATGGGACGTTACCCTCAACACATCAGCCTTACCTATGGCTAACACTCTCCTTTTCCCCTCTACACCATCCTGGAATTCAGTAGTAAAATCCTCCCCCCTAACCCTGCCCACCACCCCCTTTTTAAATCCATCTTTCCCACAGCCTGATTTCCCAGTTAACTCTGCGTACTTTCCTCCTTATTCCCCCCCTTTTCCTCTTCCCTACCCGCTCTCCCCCTCTCCTTGTATCCTGAATTCAGCGCAAACTCCTTTCTTCTCTCCTCATCCTCCCTTCTCTCAATTATTGCTGCTCAACCCTGCCCCCTTCTCCCCCCCCCCCCGGCAATCTCGTCCTTTTCCCTCCCCTGGGCCTAGCAGACCCATACTCTTCTTTCAACTACCCTCTAGGTCAATCCCCTCCGCTCTATTTGGTGCCAGCCCCCTTACACTCACCTCTCCTAGCCCACATTACCTCTCCAGCCCCTTCTCCTCTCTTTTCCCCTAACCTCCTGCCATTCCATGACTCCCCTCTTTCCCCTCCCCGCATTCCGCCCTCCCTCCATTCTCCACACCCGTCTCCTCCTAAATTTGAACTCAATTCTTCTCCTCTGTTCAACAGCTGCAAAGATAACTCTCTTTCCACCTCAGATGCACCGACAAACTTCTTTCAACCACCATCTATCTCCACCTTTCACTCCAGCACCCCATTACTCCTTCCTCAACCCCACCTCTCCCCGCCCTCACTCGCCAATTGCACCCCCTCCGGAACCCATCGATCCTCCCAACATTCCATGCTCAGCCCTACTCTCTTTAGAAAACAAACTAGGACTTCTCATCTCCTCTCCCAGCTTGAAGCCTCCATCTCACTCCTAAGTACTAAAATGTCCACCTTTCCCAACATCCCAATTCCCCTGGCAAGCACCCACATCCCCAAACTCCCGAGGAATACCTTGCTCCCGCGCCCCAAAAAAGCCACACATAATCTGTCATCTGCAGACATCGCTAATTTATTGGCTAGTTACAAGACTTCTAACGCCATCCCCCACCTCTCCAATTACGTCTACTCTGTGCACTATCTCGACCATCTCCTCTGCCAGAACTAAACATCAGCCTTATTCTACCCTGGCACCCTCATACAGGAACATTATCCCTATCACCCCTATAAGCCCAAACGCCCCCTTCACCAAAACAGTCCTATCAGAGTTGCACTGCTTGCTCCACAACTGCAGATCTGCAGTTAAACACAAGCTGGAAATTTCTGACACCATCACTGTCACAATCTTGACATTCTTTTCCTCACTGAGACCTGGTTCAACGTCACCTCTCATACTATTTTTGATCTTCTGCTACCCACCGACTACTCCGTCCTTAGAAACGATAGAACAGATAAAGTTGGGGAGGTATTGCAGTCATCTTCAGAAACTCCCTTCATTCCAAGGTTTTTCCTAACAGCTCCTTCCACACATTCGAATGCCTTTCTCTGCAGCTTCAAGTGCAACACTGCTCCCCTTTCAGATTTCACGCCATTTATAACCCGCCCGGTGACTGCTCCTCTTTCTTGGAGGAACTCACCGACTTCGCTAGCGACCAATACTCACAAAGTGACAGACAGATTTTTCTGGGAGACCTTAATCTCCACTGGGGCTCCTTGGAAGACTCAGCTGCCAATAGGCTTGCCACTTTTCTCTTAGTTAATGATCTTATCCAACACTGCACGGAACCAACACATTCTAAGGGCTCAATTCTTGACCTTGTTATATCCAAAGCAGATATGCTAACTATTGCTGTCCCTATTCCAGTAGACTGGTCCGACCACTTCTTCATCCCCTTCTCTCTGCACCTATCTCACTCTGTAACTCTTGGCCAACCTAAAAGGACTACTACCTGGTTCCATAACACCAAAAACATTGACCTTGACATTCTTTGCGATTCTGCTATGCTATCACTTCCAATATTAGACCCTAATTCGGATGTCAACGATCTTACCTCCCAATGCCTCTCCAGCCTTGCAGTCGAAATTGATAATGTTGCTCCACTTCAAAGCAAAAAGAAAAGGCCTATTCCTTTTGCTTCATGGGTCAATAAATCCCTTTATGCAGAAAGGAAGAACCTGAGACTCCTGGAGAAACAATGGAGACAATCACCATCCACCACTAATCTCTCTATTCTGCGCTCAGCAAGATCAAAATACCACAAACACATCTTCCACGATAAAGCGTCACACTTCAGAACCCTCCTCGACTCAGCCAAAAACAGACCCAAAAAACTATTTGACCTCATCAAAAATTCAAACGTCTCTCCCTCAACCTTCAAGCCTGACGATCCTCCAAAGAAAGCAGCCGAATTCTCTATATTCTTTGATGAAAAAGTTAAATCACTGGTGGATCAGGTCATTCATCCTCCCCCCCCCCCCAGAGGAGCGTAAATCCTTAGTCACTTGGCAGAACTTTGACGTCATCTCTGAAGATGCCCTCCTCAAATGCATTCTTGAAACGAAACCCTCTAACCATTCTTCCGACCCCATCCCGAGTGACATCGCCATTGACTTCTACACCCACACTCATTCCTATTGGACCAGTCTGGTTAACCTCTTCCTCAGCCAAGGCTCCCTTCCTGTTGCCCTTAAAACAGGACAGGTTACCCCACTTCTTAAAAAACCCTCCGCTGATGCGAATGACCTCAACAACTTCCACCCCATCACCAACCTCCTTTTTCTTGCGACAATCACAGAAAGATGTGTAGCGAAACAACTTTCCCTGCATATTAAGGATAACAATCTTCTCGACAAATTCCAATCTGGTTTCCTGCAAGACTGCAGCACTGAAACAGCCCTGCTGCAAGTGATCGACGATGCCCTGCGTGTACTTGACTCGGGGGAGTCTTGTCTTCTGATTCTTCTAGACCTTTCTGCAGCCTTTGACACTGTTAATCACAACACTCTCCTTAACACTTTAAAGTAGAGAATGGACTTGGAAGGCACAGTGCTTAAATGGTTTGCTTCATTCCTCTCAGACAGATCTCAAGTGATTAAAATAGCGAACAGCCTTTCGTCTTCAATGGCGGTAGGTCAAGGCGTCCCTCAAGGATCTGTTCAATCTTTATTTGAAACCATTGGGTAATCTCTTAAGGAAATCTGGGATACTTTACCACCTCTATGCTGATGACACCCAAATCTACCTTAAGCTGTCTTCCTCTCACGACATCTCAATCCTCAACTCTACTCTCAACTCTATTCAAAACTGGATGTTAGCTCATCAACTCATTCTGAATCCTTCAAAAACTGAATTCCTCCTCCTCTCTACCTCACTCTCTCCTCCTCCTGTTCAATCTTGGATGAATAAACTGAACTTACTGAACAACAAACCTATCATTGTCGACAGCGCTAAATCCCTTGGTGTCATTCTTGACAAAAGGCTCAATCTACGCTCCCACATCAATTCCATTGGAAAGAATGCACGTTACCAACTGCGCCTTCTCTGGAGGATTCGACGTTTCTTTCCGGAGCAAGACCTAAAAACCTTGGTCCAATCTCTGGTTCTCTCTAGATTGGATTATTGCAATTCTCTGCTTGCTGGCCTCCCCAAATCTCACCTTTCCCCTCTCAAATCCGTACTCCATTCAGCGGCTCGTTTTGTCTTTGGGGCCAAGAGAAGTGACCACATCACAACCATACTTTTTTCTCTTCGATGGCTTCCCATCGAAGCAAGATCAATCTACAAGACTGCCTGTATCACCCACAAAGCCTTTCGCACTTCCTCCCCTCGATACCTGGCAAATAAACTTAAAATCTCTGGAGGCTCTAGACCTTCACGTAATGCGGAAAATTTACTGCTTGAGCCCCCCACCTTCAAAAGGGAAAGATCGATGGCTCAATCCTTCTCAGGCAATGCAGTTAGAATCTGGAACTCGCTTCCTCCACTACTCCGTACCACCACCTCTACCCGGACCTTCAAAACTGACCTCAAATCTCTCCTCTTCCATAGACACTTCCAGGACTAATACATCCCCTTTCATGTCCCTCAAAGGCGTTCTTACAGTTTTGTAAATATGTAATCTATGCCTGTACGATCCTAATCCTATTGCGTTTTTGATTTTTGTGTGACTGCCATCTATTGTTTTATTTTACTTTTTCATCTATCTCGTCTGTATCTGTAACGTGTAAGTATGTAAATTTCCTCATGTAACGTACTTGGTTCTATTGTGAAGCGCTCGGACACCTTTGGGTAAAGTCTGCGCTATATAAAATTGCATTAAATAAGATGTGCTCCACTGAGATTCCTACAGCGTCCTATTAATGTTTACACTGAGTTCTGAGTCTCTGACCCCACATCACCTCCCCTGCAAGCCTCCTTCACGTGACTACCACACAGCGCCTCCTGGTGGGAGCAATGACTGCGCTGTCTGGCGTTAATGGTTACTCTGCAGCACTGAAAGATACTGAGCTGCAAATAAACCCCTGTTTGGTAACCTGCCTGTGAGCCCCCCGAAGAAAAGAATACTCTTCTCTGAAGAAGCAAAAACATTTTAGGCGATTTCCAGGAAGTATTTGACTGCTTCAATAAATGCGATCTGAGCAAAGTGACCTGCAAATTAAACGTGAATACACTGGACTGCATCTCCCACAACGCACTGCGGAATGCGGCTGCAACATGGGAGATGAAAAAATGAATGTTCCCGTTTCTGTTTTTCTCATAGATGTTAAAATGAGGCGCGTGCAGCACACAATGCATTGGTATTCATTATTTTAAACTAGGCGCTTCCGTCCCAGCTTGTGTGTTTCTGCCTGCTGCACCCCTGCCCAGTGTCTCCTGTGCCTCTGCCTTCTTTGATTCTGCTTGTAGTACCTCTGCCTGCTAGCTCATGCCTGCCTACTGTGCTGTGCCTCTCCTACTATGCCTCTGCGCTTCGCCTGCTGTGCTCGCCTGCCCCTGCCTGGCCTGCTCCGCCTCCCTTGCTCCTGCCTGCTGTGTCACTTCTGCTCCTGCATGCTGTGCCTCTCCTGCCCTTGCTTGCTAGGCTCCCCTGCCTGCTCCGCCTCTTTTGCTCCTGCCTTTTGTGCTTCTCTTGCTACTGTGCCTCTCCTGCCCCCTGCCTGCTGTGCCTCTCCTATCCCTGCCTGCTGTGCTCTCCTGCCCCTGCCTGCTGTCCCTCTCCTGCCTGCTGTGCCTCTCTTGCTCCTGCCTGCTGTGCCTCTCCTGCCTGTTGTGCCTCTCTTGCCCCTGCCTGCCGCCCTCTCCTGCCCCTGCATGCTGAGCCTCTCCTCCTCTGCCTGCTGTGCCTCTCTTGCCCCTGCCTGCTGTGCCTCTCCTGCCCTGCCTGCTGTGCTCTCCTGCCCATGCAGTGCCTCTCCTGCCCCTGCCAGTGCTGTGCCTCTCCTGCTGTGCCTCTCATGCTCCTGCCTGCTGTGCCTCTCCTGCCCCTGCCTGCTGTGCCTCTCCTGCCCGCCTGCTGTGCCTCTCCTGCCCCTGCCTGCTGTGCCTCTCCTGCCCCTGCCTGCTGTCCTTTCCTGCCCCTGCCAGCTGTGCTGCCCTGTCCCTGCCTGCTGTGCCTCTCCTGCCCCTGCCTTCTGTCCTCTCCTGCCCTGCCTGCTGTCCTTTCCTGCCCCTGCCAGCTGTGCTGCCCTGCCCCTGCCTGCTGTGCCTCTCCTGCCCCTGTCTGCTGTCCTGTCCCTGCCAGCTGTGCTGCCCCTGCCTGCTGTACCTCTCCTGCCCCTGCCTGCTGTCCTGCCCCTGCCTGCTGTGCCTCTCTTGCTCCTGTCTGCTGTGTTCTCTCCTGCCCGATGTTCCTCTCCTGTCCCCTTCCTGCTGTGCCTCTCCTGCCCCTGCCTGCTGTGCCTCTCCTGCCTCCTGTGCCTCTCCTGCCTGCTGCTGTGCTCTCCTGCCCCGCCTGCTGTTCCTCTCCTGACACTGCCTGCTGTCCTCTCCTGCCTGCGTTTCCTCTCCTGCACTGTACCTGCTGTGCTGTCTTGCCCCTGCCTGCTGTGCCTCTCCTGCCTGCTGCTGTGCTCTCCTGCCCATGCCTGCTGTGCCCCTCCTGCCCGCCTGCTGTGCCTCTCCTGTCCCTGCATGCTGTCCTCTGCTGCCCCTGCCTGCTGTGCCTCTCCTGCCCTGCCTGCTGTGCCTCTCCTGCCCCAGCCAGCTGTGCTGTCCTGCCCCTGCCTGCTGTGCCTCTCCTGCCTCCTGTGCCTCTCCAGCCTGCTGCTGTGCTCTCCTGCCCCTGCCTGCTGTGCCTCTCCTGCCTCATGTGCCTCTCCAGCCTGCTGCTGTGCTCTCCTGCCCGTCTGCTGTGCCTCTCTTGCCCCTGCCTGCTGTGCCTCTCTTGCCCCTGCCCCTGCCTGCTGTGCTCTCCTGCCCCCTGCCTGCTGTGCCTCTCCTGACCCAGCCTGCTGTCCTCTCCTGCCCGTCTGCTGTGCCTCTCCTGCCCCTGTCTGCTGTGCCTCTCTTGCCTCCTGTGCGCTCCTGCTGTGCCTCTCCTGCCCCAGCCTGCTGTGCCTCTCCTGCCCCAGCTTGCTGTGCTCTCCTGCCCCCGTCTCTCTCCTGCCCCCTGCCTGCTGTGCCTCTCCTGCCCCCTGCCTGCTGTGCCTCTCCTTCCTGCTACTGTGCCTCTCCTGCCCCTGCCTTCTGTTCCTCTCGTGCTCCTGCCTGCTGTACCCCTGCCAGCTGTACCTCTCCTGCCTACTGTGCCTCTCCTGCCCCTGCCAGGGCTGTGCCTCTCCTGCCCCTGCCAGTGCTGTCCTGCCCCTGCCTGGTGTGCTCTCCTGCCCCTGCCTGCTATGCCTCTCCTGCCTGCTATGCCTCTCCTGTCGCTGCCAGCGCTGGGCCTCTCCTACTCTGTTTCTCTTGCTCCTGCCTGCTGTACCTCTACAGCCTCTGCCTGCTGCCTAACTAGCTCCTGCCCCTGCCTGCTGTTCCTCATCAGCCCCCTGCCTGCTGTGCTCTCATTCCCCTGCCTGCTGTGCCTCTCCTGCCCCCGCCTGCTGCTGTGCTCTCCTGCCCCTGCCTGCTGCTGTGCTCTCCTGCCCCTGCTTGCTGCTGTGCTCTCCTGCCCCTGTGGTACCTCTCCTGCCCCTGCCTGCTGCTGTGCTCTCCTGCCCCTGCCTGTTGTGCCTCTCCTGCCCCTTCCTGCTGCTGTGCTCTCCTGCCCCTGCCTGCTGTGCCTCTCCTGCCCCTTCCTGCTGTGCTTTCCTGCCCCCGCCTGCTGTGCCTCTCCTGCCCCTTCCTGCTACTGTGCTCTCCTGCCCCAGCCTGCTGTGCCTCTCTTGCTCCTGTGCCTCTCCTGCCTTGCCTCCTGTGCCTCTCCTGCCCTGCCTGCAGTGCCCATCCTGCCCCTGCCTGCTGCTGTGCTCTCCTGCCCCTGCTTGCTGCTGTGCTCTCCTGCCCCTGCTGTACCTCTCCTGCCCCTGCCTGCTGCTGTGCTCTCCTGCCCCTGCCTGTTGTGCCTCTCCTGCTGCTGTGCTCTCCTGCCCCTGCCTGCTGTGCCTCTCCTGCCCCTTCCTGCTGTGCTTTCCTGCCCCCGCCTGCTGTGCCTCTCCTGCCCCTTCCTGCTTCTGTGCTCTCCTGCCCCTGCCTGCTGTGCCTCTTTTGCTCCTGTGCCTCTCCTGCCTTGCCTCCTGTGCCTCTCCTGCCCTGCCTGCAGTGCCTCTCCTGCCTGCAGTGCCTCTCCTGCCCCTGCCTGCAGTGCCTCTCCTGCCCCTGCCTGCAGTGCCTTGCCTGCCCCTGCCTGCTGTGCCTCTCCTGCCCCTGCCTGCTGTGCCTCTCCTGCCCCTGCCTGCTGTGCCTCTCCTACCTCCTGTGCCTCTCCTGCGCGTCTCCTGGCCCTGCCTGCTGTGCCTCTCCTGCCGTGCCTCTCTTGCTCCTGCCCCTGCCTGCCGGTGCTCTCCTGCCCCCTGCCTGCCGTCCCTCTCCTGCCCCCTGCCTGCTGTGCCTCTCCTGCCCCAGCCTGCTGTGCCTCTCCTGCCCCAGCCTGCTGTGCCTCTCCTGACCCAGCCGGCTGTGCCTCTCCTGCCCTGCCGGCTGTGCCTCTCCTGCCCTGCCGGCTGTGCCTCTCCTGCCCTGCCTGCTGTGCCTCTCCTGCCCCTGCCTGCTGTGCCTCTCCTGCCCCTGCCTGCCGTCCCTCTCCTACCCCCTGCCTGCTGTGTCTCTCCTGCCCCCTGCCTGCTGTGCCTCTCCTGCGCCTTTCCTGCCCCTGCCGTCTGTGCCTGTTGCTCCTGCCTGCTGTACCTCTCTTGCCCCTGCCTGCTGCTTTCTCTCCTGCCCATCCCTCCTGTGCTTTCCTGCCCCTGCCTGCTGCTTTCTCTCCTGCCCCTGCCTGCTGCTTTCTCTCCTGCCCCTGCCTGCTGCTTTCTCTCCTGCCCCTGCCTGCTGTGCCTCTCCTGCCCCTGCCTGCTGTGCCTCTCCTGCCCCTGCCTGCTGTGCCTCTCCTGCCCCTGCCTGCTGTGCCTCTCCTGCCCCTGCCTGCTGTGCCTCTCCTGCCCCTGTCTGCTGTGCCTCTCCTGCCCGTCTGCTGTGCCTCTCCTGCCCCTGTCTGATGTGCTTCTCCTGCCCCTGTCTGCTGTGCTCTCCTGCCCCTGTCTGCTGTGCTCTCCTGTCTGATGTGCCTCTCCTGCCCCTGCCAGTGCTGTGCCTCTCCTACTCTGCTTCTCATGCTCCTACCTGCTGTCCTCTCCTGCCCGCTGAGCTCTCCGCCCCTGCCCTGCCTCTCCTGCCTGCTGTGCCTCTCCTGCCCCTGCCTGCTGTGCCTCTCCTGCCCCTGCCTCCTATGCCTCTCCTGCCTGTTGTGCTCTCCTGCCCCCTGCCTGTTGTGCTCTCCTGCCTGTTGTGCTCTCCTGCCCCCGTCTGCTGTCCTCTCCTGCCCGCTGAGCTTTCCTGCCCCTGCCTGCTGTGCCTCTCCTGCCCCCTGCCTGCTGTGCCTCTCCTGCCCCCTGCCTGCTGTGCCTCTCCTGCCTGTTGTGCCTCTCCTGCCCCCTGCCTGCTGTGCCTCTCCTGCCTGTTGTGCCTCTCCTGCCCCTGTCTGCTGTCCGCTGTCCTCTCCTGCCCGATGAGCTCTCCTGCAGTCCCTCTCCTGCCCCCTGCCTGCGGTGCCTCTCCTGCCTGCTGTCCTCTCCTGCACCTGTGTCTGCTGTGCCGCACCTGTGTCTGCTGTGCCGCTCCTGCCCGCTGAGCTCTCCTGCCCCTGCCTGCTGTGCCTCTCCTGCCTGTTGTGCCTCTCCTGCCCCTGTCTGCTGTCCGCTGTCCTCTCCTGCCCGCTGAGCTCTCCTGCAGTCCCTCTCCTGCCCCCTGCCTGCGGTGCCTCTCCTGCCTGCTGTCCTCTCTTGCTCCTGCCTCCCAAGATGGCGCCTGCGGGATGCGTCCTCCAGGGCAGTGTCCTGGGTGGGGCAGGGCTGTGTGTCTCAATGAGGATACGGTGCCTCGGGCGGGGAGGGCAGACCGGCTGGGCGGGGAGGGGCATGATGGAGGGGGCAGGCTAGACTGGGCAGGGAGAGGCTGAGAAGTCCTCCCCACCCGGCAGAGGCCAGCCTGCCTGGAAGGGGAGGAGACCTAGCAGGCTGGAGAGGAGAGAGGGAGAGGCCAGGGATGGATGGGGGAGGAGAGGGAGAGGAGGGGGAGAGAGAGGGCGAGGCCAGGGATGGAGGAGAGAGGGGGGCGGGAGAGAGAGGGGGCAGCCGGGGAGGGGGAGGAAGAGGGAGGGTAGCGGGGGCTGGCACTGGGAGCTGCTTCCTGCTGCTGATTGTTGCTGCTTCCTGCTGCTGATTGTTGCTGCATCAGAGGAAGGTGAGGGCTGCCAAACCGGGGGCGCAGGGCCAGTGTGGTGGGCGCAGGGAGGGTGCTGAGGGGTATTGGGGCAAGGTGACCGGTGATCTTACAGTACAGGGGGCAGCAGCTGTAGTGCCGTGCTGGACAGATGTCACACAAGAGGGAGTGGAAGACACGAAGAGGGGGCCATGGGGCAGTAGAGGGGCGCTGTAGTGTCGCGCTGGGAAGTAGGAACACAACAGATAGTGAGTGGACTAGGAGGGATTATTCGGGCAGTAAAGGTTTGATGTTTTGGGGCAGTAAAAAGTAACTGGGTAAAATACAGGGGCACTTGATGCTAGAGTGCTTTGAGGCATTAAGGGGCGCTAGGAGGTGCTGGTGGGCTTTGGCAGGAGGCGTGCCGGGCATTAGAGGAGGCTGGGGCATGGCATGTGCGGGCAGTACTCGAGGATTGGGGCATGGTTGGAGGGTGGGTGGGGCGAGTTAGGCGTAGACTCGCATGGAGGGAGCCGGGGCAGTACGATAGGCTGGGGCATGGCATGAGCGGGCAGTACGGGAGGATGGGGGCATGGCAGGAGGGTGGCTGGGGCAGTACAGTAGACCTTAGACTTGCATGGAGGGGGCGGGGCACTACAGGCGGGGGCTTCGTGTACCACGTTATTGTTCCTGCCCCGTCGCCTGCAAACGCTGCTTGTGATCTGCGTGTGCACATGCCAAGGGGCATGTACGAGTCAGCCGTTATTGTGTAAACACATGATTGGCAGAGATGGAAATAACTGTAAACAGGCCTTCTGCGTGCACACAGCCCTTAAGAGAGATGCAGTGTTTACACCCCCCCCTAGAAGGAGACAAGCTCCCTTGAATGCATGCACCCGAGAGACAGGCAGGGTCTGTGTGTGCCTCCTAGGAAGAGGTGGGTGTGTGAGTACTTGTAATTGCATTTGTATAGCGCTTACTACCCCTGACGAGGCGTCGAAGCGCTTTTTCGGCGAGTAGCACGCTACTCCGGAACCCATAAAGGATTAGTGTTGAATTAGTATAGTGAAATATGAATGTAATTTGAGTGGTGGATAGGTTAGTCAGTTATTTGGATTCAGAAGGATAGCGGAGGGATAGAAGAGGGGAAAAAGGTTTGCATTTAATTTAGCGCTTGTTACCCCTGATGGGGTGTTGAAGCACTTTCTTGGCGAGTAGCACGCTACTCCGGAACTCATTAAAGGATTAGTGGTGAATTAGTATAGTGAAATATGAAAGAAATTTGAGTGGTGTACATGCACCTGATCCAGCGCGGCTAATATAAATTGCTCCTTAGGACACCAATCCAGAAAGAACACTTACGCAACCTTTGTCATTTAAAACTTATGTCGGTGGGGCCCATGACACTGCATACATACATTCATTTAATTTCTGGATTAAACGCTAAGGAGAATGAGCTGCTGGACGAACGGGATAACTATTTAAATTTGACAGAATAATAATCTATACATTATATACATTAACTTTGGATCCTGTCGGTTCTAAACATCAAGGTACTCCGCTATTCGGTCGATGGACCAACTAGTAGAATTAGTTGATGGTGATTAAGACCAGCTCAATCACAATTAAAACCTTTAACATTTGTTAATCCTAAATCTATTAAAGAACCACAGACTCATTTTAGAGTTGGAATATAATTTTATCTAAAATTATTCAGTCAAATAAGTGAAATTCTTTATTAAGCAAAACATTTAAAATATCAATAAACATTTTAAGAAAGGTTTTAAGAAAAGTGAAAAATTATGCATTACCCTCGGCCATGGGGCGATGACAAGAATGGTTCACCAAAAGAAGATGAACTGCAGATCACAGGATAGGACTCCCAAACTGACTGACTATCCCGCTAACCTCCTCGGACGGTGCACCTCCCGGGCAGAATTCCCGCAACAATCTCGTTCCTATCCCAGTCAAAGTTCAAAGTCCAAAATGACAGAGTCTCTCACAGCATCAAGGTGGAAAAATGAAAAATAAGAAGCAGCGCTTTTTCACAACGTAAGAGTAGACTCTCTTATACCCTATTCTCTGGCTCACTACACATAAAAGTTGCAATCCTTAGGGGCAAGAATCACGCTAATTGGTCCATTGGAGGGGTGGTGATGGTCACCTCATCTCCCTCCTTGTTCAAACTGGTTTGGGGACAATAAAGCACACACTAAGTCTCATGATCGCAGGGTCAAAAGTAGTCCAGTTTGTTAATTCATTTTGTAGCGATCTTTGATGGTCACACATTAGTTCATCCATTGGCACTCGGCTCTTTCCCATCCGTTCCCAGGAATATATGCTGAATACTTGGCACGCTCTTCATTGCAGGTCAGATTGGCCTTGACATCTCTCACTCCGGGCACAGGCCACATACATGTGACAGGAGCGTTCATTCTGCATCTGCGCAGGAGCCATTTTATTCAATACACGTGATCTCGTCCTTTCCAGCGGCCATTTTAGAAGCATGGCCTAGCAGGCCCGAACGAAACTAATATAAAACAAACACAATAGAAATTAAAATATGGAAAATTAGCCTTTCTGTTTACCACCCGCCATTCTAAAGACCTGTGTTAGATATTACCTAGCGAAAGCGACATTTAAAGCCATTTTACTTACCATCTGCATTCTTTGCCACAATACAATTTTACTACGCAACACAAATTATGCAATTCACTCTAATTACTATGCAAATCACAATACTAACGTTAATTAACTTCACATTTGTAAATAAATTAGATTTTGCACAAATCAGCATGTTGCCCACGTGTAGTGTCTACTAAAAAGTGTATTTGTTGGTTAGTTCATGCATATCAAACAGTTAGTATCATTAATCATTATGAGGTCATTAACTTCCAAGGGGTACAACATTATTTTGTTTCCCCTGCTCCATCAATTCCCCCCTTTGGTGATTCACCACAAAAACCTATCCCTACAAAATTTATCAGATAATTGTTTCTTGTCCACTTGCATTTGTTAATTTAGACAACCGTGTTCTTTTCATCTTGTCTTATAGACCTTTTGTACATGTTCTCTTTAAACTCTTCCAATTCTATCTCTCCCATCTCCCTTTCTCTTTCTTTATTTTTCTCATTTTCTCTTTTACTTTATTTTGTCTTTTTCTTCTTTTAATACACACATATGCTAATCTCAATAAGAGCATTATTACTATTACTACAGTCACTGGAATTAGTATTTTCCCAATAAGAGAACTACCTATTTCTGTGAACCATTTCTTCATTGAGGAAAAACTCTTACCAAGTCTCTCCCACGCACCTTCAACCTCCAGTGGGGCAATTTCTTTATGCAAATCAGTAATGTTCTTTATATACTACTGTATATTCTCACTTTTGTCTGGAATGTAAGTGCAACAATGTTGTACCTTCAGCATTCCACAGACTCCACCCTCTTTTGCCAAAAGAATGTCAAGGGCAAATCGATTTTGCATTACCATAGCTCTCATGGCAACCATTTCGGTATTTACCATCAAGAACCCTCCAGCAGTATTCGTTCTGTAGACAATTTCCGAATCTTGTATGCATTCAAAGATATACCCACTGCTGGTATCAATGCTCCAAAAATGTCACCTATTATTTCTGAGAGGCTTTCCCTCCTCCTACGGGTTAATGGTTTACCTATCTCGTGAATTCCTTTCGTTCCTCTTTCCACATGACAAATATTTGGAAAGACCAGGCCTAGATAGCATGTTCCGTACCAATGGTCCAGCAACCTATAATAAGCTCTATTTCCGCAAATATAATAGATCCCTGGAAATACTGGATCTTTTCCTCCTTTAAATCCCCATCCCCCTAAAATTTTGTATGTATCTCGGCACTCACTAGAACCCACGAAATAGTTATCACACAAAGTGTTATCTCTACTAATACACAATTTTCCCTGTTGGGGCCAATCTAGAACCATAGCTGCATTTGTTTCACCTTTGTCATAACTTCTCTCTTCAAACGCCCAAGGTGGGGGTTTTGTCTTTTCTCCTGTTGCCTTTCTTTGAAATTTAGCCCTTCTGTCTTCTACCATGTCCAAGAAAACCTTTTCTTAACTCACAAGTAAGATTATGTCTAAATGCATATTCTAATGTTAATTCTTTTGTTTCTAAGAAAAATTCTCCAAAAACCTTTGCAACTTTCACCTTATTTAACTCGGGAATTACGGGAACTTTAGCAAAGATAGCATCTGTGTCAGTATAATAATACTCTAATTTACCTGTTTTATAAAATAAGCTAGCTAAAACACTATAAGTTATTCCATACGTCAAAGGAAGGTAACTGCATACAGACATAACAATCTCTCACATCCATTGTCTCCACATATTCGTACAAAAGTTTCGTGAAGACATTCTTGGAGAAATCAGTTATTGATTTATCCTTATGAAAATCAGTACTATCTACTAATGTTGCAGTGTTCTTTATGTTAGATTTCTTGTCACTACTCGTGTCATTTATAATTTCAGAGGTGTTTTCTCTAACTAAACTAAATGGAATTATTATTGTTAAAACAAACCAAATAAGCATTAAAAAGCACATACAATAAAACACATCCTACACCAGCTACGTTAAAACTCACATCTAGATCTTCTATTCTCAGTGTCTACCATGTTAAAATACTTATCTAATTATATGTACAGAAAAATGTGTTTCCACACCTCAAATGACGTAGTGTTGATTAAGATCAACTGCCTTTTGGCACACCTGTCGGTTTTTCAAAAATCTTTCTTTGACTTTATGAGTTTATGTGTCTAGTCCGGTTTTTCTTTCAGGTTTGGTGCAGTTCACTCTCACCCACTTGTTCACAGTCTTTGTCTGGGATTTCGTGACTGCTATTCACTTCTCTAATGTCGGTTAGTGCTATGTATAGCCATTCAGGTGACTTGTATTTCAAGTTAGGTCTTTTCACTCTTTTTGGTCTCTGTAACTGTCTTTCACTTGTTCTTCTATGTCCTTTCTGACTTATTTCATTTACTTGTTCTGCATTGTCTTTGTTCAAATTTATCATTTTATATCTCAGTCTTTTAATTTCGTTGGGCCAATTGTCTCCTTTTCTTGGCCTTTTCAGTTCACTTTCTTTTTCTTCTCGTTCTGCTCTCCAAGTTCTCTTTCTTGGTCCTGTTCTTTACTTTCTTTCTTCTTCACTTTCTTCAGATTCTGTCTCAGACCTCACTTCACTTTCCTAACTTTGAACTTTATGATCTTAGTATCTTTATCTGAATCCGAATCTTCTGGTTTTTCTTCTGCTTGGAATACTGAGTCTAAACCTCCTCGTGTTTCTTCCGCAACTTCCCCAATCTCTCTATCTGAATCTAAATTTTCTTGAGTTACTTCTGTAATTTCCGGAGGAATTTCCCTAAAGCTTGTGCTTGGCTGTTCAGTGTCACTGTTTATTAGTTCGGTTTCTCCTGTTCCAATATCAGTTCTTTTGCTTTCGGATTCTTCCTCCAGTTTTTCACTGGATTCAGGTTGGTCTGATTCAGATGCCCAACTGGTATCTGATATTTCCAGATGTAGACTTACAGGTCGATCTTCAAGATCTGGAACTCTAATCGTTTCAGTTTCTTCTTCAGTTGTCAAACTGGTACCTGATTCTTCCAGATGTCGACTTACAGGTCGAGCTTCAAGATCTGGAACTCTGATTGTTTCAGTCTCTGCTTCAGATGCTGAGCTGGTATCTGATATTTCCAGATGTCGACTCACAGGTCGAGCTTCAGGATCTGGAACTCTGATGGTATGACTGGCATGAATTCAATTTTTCACACCTGCACACTTTTACAGCAGTTGTTGTCACCAGGATCTCTTGACGTGGCTTATCCCAGCGAGGAACCAAGCAGTTTCTTCTTCTGTGGACTTTAATGCGGACCCAGTCTCTTTGACTCAAATCATGAGCTGGTTTTCTTTCAAGAGTGGTCGCATCCGGTCCAACCTGATGAAACACAGAATGCACCACATCAGCCAATCCTTTGCAATAGTCCAATACGAGATCATCAGTTATAGTCATCAGTTTGTTGACAGGTACGTGTGCTTGTCTCATTGCTCGTCCCATGATTATTTCATGAGGACTCAGACCTGTTTTTCTGTCGGGTATGCTTCTGATGCTCAGCAGCACCAATGGCAGGGCATCGGGCCATTTGAGTCCTGTGGCTTGACACATTTTCCCTAACCTATTCTATATTGTACCATTTACTTGCTCTACTACTCCAGAAGCCTCTGGTCTGTAGGCACAGTGCAGCTTTTGTTGAATGTCAAGTGCTTCACATATCAGTTGGATGATTTCATTCTGGAACTGTGTTCCTCTATCTGTTTCGATCGTTACTGGAAAGCCATATCTAGGAATGAATTCTCTCAGAAGGAGTTTAGCCACAGTAACTCCATCATTCCTTCTTGTTGGATAGGCTTCCACCCAACGAGAAAACAAACAGACGACTACCAGGACATACCTCAATCTGTTACTTGGGGCATTTCGATAAAATCTAGTTGCATTCTGGTAAAAGGACCTCCCTCGCGTCCTATTGTTCCTAAACTCACTACTGTCTTCCTTCCAGAATTTATTTGTTGACATGTGAGACATCTTTGACAAAGGCTTTCAGCTATAGCCCTAAATTTTGGGTTGTACCAGGTCTGTCTAAAAAGTCTGATCATGGCATCCCTACCAATGTGTGCCTGTCCATGGTACATCCATGCCATGTTAGAGATCATGCTATCAGGCATAACTGGTCTTTCATCTCTGTAAACCCAGACTTCATCTTCCTCACTTTGTCTGCAACCTGCTTTTATCCAACCATCTTTTTCTTCATCATCTGCTTCTTCCTGCAATTGTTTTACTTCATCCCAGGTTTCAACTGGGTTAGTAAACAGCAAGGGACATGAAACATTCTCTTTTTCCCTTCTCCGATTCATCGAAGTCATGTTTCGGGCACAATATTGAGCTAATTCGTCAGCGAATTTGTTACCCACTGCAATATAATCTGTTCCATTTTTGTGTGCAGCGCATTTTACCACTGCAATCTGTTTAGGCAGCTGTATCGCCTCAAGCAACTTCTTCACAAACTCACCATTCCTAATAGGAGACCCTGCAGAAGTCCGGAATCCCCTCTGGGACCAGATCTGTCCAAAATCGTGGACCACTCCGAAGCCATACTGGCTATTCGTGATCACCGTAATTCGGAAGTTCTTTCCCAGTTTGCACGCTCGAATCAGAGCAATCAGCTCAACTACTTGGGCTGAACGTATTCCTCTCAAACAAGATGCTTCCATTATGGTTGCCACCGTACATACAGCATATGCAGCACTTAAAACTCCTTCACTTGTTCTCAGGCATGACCCGTCCACAAACATCATATAATCTGACTGTTTTAAGGGTTCATCCCTGATATCAGGGCGATGCTTTGTGCAAAATTCAAGCACATCCAAACACTTATGATCAACATCATCTTTGACTTCTGCATTTACTTAATCTGGCAGGGAAGTGGATGGATTCACACTTGTGCATCTTACAATGGTTACATTGTCTGCACCCAAAATCACTTTTTCATACCTAGTCAGCCGACTATGGGTCATGAATTGGGTTTTTGTTCGGGTCAGAAGGATTTCAACAGAGTGTGGAACATATACTCTCAAAGGATATCCCATCACAATGCCTTCACTCTGTTCCAGACTCACACAAGTAGCAGCTACTGCTTTCAGACATCCAGGCAACGCCTTTGCTACTGGATCTAAAACAGCTGAGAAGTAGGCGATTGGTCGTTTCATTTTTCCATGCCTTTGCACTAACACTGAAAGTGCACATCCATCTCTCTTGCTACAATACAGCTCAAATTCTTTTTCATAATCAGGCATTCCCAATGCCGGTGCCTCACACAAACTTGTTTTCAGTTCCACGAAAGCCTTCATTTACTCCTCATCCAACTCAATCGGATCTTTTACATCCCTCTTTGTCAATCGCTGTAAAGGTTTCGCAATCAATGAAAATCCACGTATCCACTGTTGACAATAACCAACCATTCCAAGGAACATTCTCACCTCTCTCTGTGTCATTGGGGCTCTCATTCCTTTGATAATCCTTATCCTTCCTGTTGTCACCTTTCGCATCCCTTTCTCAATCTTATGACCTAGGTACTGTACCTCCTGTTGACAAATTTGCAGTTTTGATGGGGACACCTATGTCCTCTTTCTGCCAAATGATTCAATAAAGCAATTGTGTCAGTAATACATGCTTCTCTGGTCTTTGATGCCACTAATAGGTCATCAATATATTGGACGATCACAGATTTTTCAGGCATTTTTATATCCTCTAATGATTTCTTCAGAATCTGATTAAAAATTGAAGGACTTTCAGTATACCCTTGAGGAATTCGGCACCAGGCCAAAATACGCTCTCCGAAACGGAACGCAAATAATGGCTGGCTGTCAGGGTGCAATGGAATAGAAAAGAATGCATGACACAAATCAATAACTGTGTACCATTCTGCATCATGTGGGATTTGATACAGTATTACAGCGGGGTGTGGCACAATTGGGCAGCAAGGAATAACAATCTTATTTGCCTTTCTCAAGTCTTGTACTATCCTATATGTTCCATTTGGCTTTTTCAATCCCATTATAGGAGAATTACATGGGCTGCTCATTATTTCTCTCAAAATTCCTTGTTCAATCATCTTATTAACTACAGGTGTTATTCCTTCAATAATTACTGGCGTCAATTTGTACTGTGGGGTATTTGGGTAATTTGTTCCTTCTCTTACAGTAATTTTTACAGGATTAACTCCTCTCATTAGTCCAATATCTTCGCCTGTGAAATCCCATACATCAGACTTGACTGTTCCTTTCAATTCAATAGGAATTTTCTCTGCATCAAACACAGGAAACATCTCATTTATTCCTGGTTCTAATTCTGCCATTGTCATTTTATAAAAAACATCCTCATCTGGTGTCTGAAAAGCAATACCATCTGGGGTACAATAGATGGTACAATTCATTTTGCAAAGCAGATCGCGTCCCAATAAATTTACAGGACTACAATCACACACCACAAATTGATGCATATCTTTCAATGGACCAATTTCCACTTCTATCGGTTTCGTAAGAGGGGTTTTAATCTGCCTGTTTGAAACACCTACAACTTGGATATGTTCTCCTGAGAGAGGAAGTTTTAGAATTTCCACTGATCTAACAGTAGAACGGGTAGCACCAGTGTCCACAAGAAATGTAACATTTACACCATCCACCTTTCCATCCACAAATGGACCTGACTGATCTACCTCTGGAGTTGCGCCAAGCACGCACTCCTCTTCCTCTCCTAGGCACCGTCATAAGCTTTCATCCGATTCATCTCCATCCTGCCATAACCAATACTGCGAAATAGCAGCTGCGAGCGGCAATTTTGTTACCTGCTCTCCTCCGTAGAATCCTGCCTCTGCACTGTATCTCTGAGGATTTACACTCTTTGGAAGAGGTGGTTGCGGCACCTGACACTGTTGAGTAACTACCTGCGGCTGTTGCAGCTGTTGGTAACTCACCTCATTCTGCATCTGTGGATTCAATGATTGATTTTCTGCATTAACTTTCGGAGGAAATTTACACTCGTTTCTCCAGTGCCCTAATTTTCCGCAATTATGACGTGGCCATTTCTTTTTAGCCTCTTCTATACTCATTTGACCTTTTCCCTTACCAATATTCGGTTTGGACTTAGTCTGCCCTGCATCACTAGACTGATTATTCATCTGAGCTTCTTGCTTTTCGGCAACCTTTACTTGTGCCCACATTGCCTTTTCCTTGAGTATACGCTGTCTACATTCAATATCGTCACTACAATATTTTGCATACCTTAATACTTCATCTACTGTGCTATTCTGCCAACACAACATATGCTGCTTAATCATTTCACTTATCTCAGGTCTCAAGCCATACACAAATCTATACACAAAATGACTCATGTCTTTTTCGCTCAAGTTCTCGTAACCACTATATTGTTTAAAAACCAACAATAATCTCTCATAGTAAGCATGTACAGATTCCTTACTCTCCTGAGTTGTTCTATCAATCTTTACCCAGTCCGTTTCTTTTGGTGGGATTTTATTTTTCAGAAACGTGATTGCCTGTTCATATTTTCTCATTACTTCTGAACCTGGGGCTCCTGTTTTTGCATCTCTAGGATATTCTTCCTTCGGCCAGTCAATTGTAATTTTACACTCTGTCCATAAATCTGCTGGAACAACAATCTCAAACAGTCCATCCAAATCTTCCCACAATACTTTTGAAACTTTTACAAACCTTTCTACCTGTCTATACCATTCTACAGGTTTCTCTCTCAATCTTGGAAAGTCATTTGTAAATGACAATATATCTTGTCTGGACCATGGGACATGTACATAACTTCCTCCTGGAGTTTCTCTCATTGGACACTCCATTACTATCGGTTCTTTCTCTTTTACCGGAAAAGCTAATGATGCTTTATCAGTTGTTCCCTCCTTTCTTCTTATCCACCTGCTTCTCCACTTGTCTACATCTCCCCACTTTCTCAATAACACAATCAGTTCCTTTATCTGTGTTAACCGTCCTGAAGTGTTCAGATTTTCTATATCCTTTTCACTAAAATCTACCCTGTACGGTTTCTGCAATCCTTTGATTTTTCCAAACTCTACTCCTAGTTCGTTCGCTGTTTCTTCCAATTTTTCATGTAAGTTCCTAGCTCTCCAAGTGATGCTTTTACACATAAACATTAGTTCATCATCTTGGTAGGACTTCAATCGATCTGTACCAATAGTCCCTAGAATCAATTCTTCCATGTCTATCTTTAATCTGACCACATCCAATAGTTGTGGTTCCGCATCCTTTTTCTGCAAGCTCCTCACCCAATCATTTAATTCCTCTGCAGTCGGACCCACAGGGGTTTTGTTTATTTCTGCCCAACTTGCATTTCTCTCTGGGGTTTCAGTTGCTGACTCGGCTCCCATAGGAATCCTATTTATCAGACTCTCATTAACTGTCAAATTTACAGGTGGACTTGACCTACAAGGACCAACAGAATCTTCTTTCTCTCTATTTTCTGGAATCATCCCTTGTCTTACCCTTTGCATACTGGAATTTAAGGGAATTGTTAAGGAGTGTTCATCTATCCTTTGATTTTCAAATACTGGGATTACTGGCCCTATAGTTACTGGCACAGTCACAGCTTCCATATTCTTTGTCAGTTCTCTTATCTTTTCAGTCAACTCTCTTGTGGTTCTGGCTAGTTCGGCTGTATTACCATTATCATGTTTCACAGTCTGTGGTGTTTCTGGTTTATTAAGTGGACTATTCATTTCAGACATTTGTTTGGGACTTTGATTTATTACAGTTCCCATTGGCGGTGCATTTGGTGTCACCACCGCAGGATTCTGTTGATATGGAGGGGGTCTTTTATTTAAAATATCCTCCAGCAACTCATCCTCTGTATCGCTAACTCCATACCCATATCTCTCTGTTACTACATGCTTCTTTTTCTCCGTACACTTTCTCCCTGTAACCTCTTCAACTGTTCTGACAGGAAACAAACCATCCGTCATATTAGCATACCTCCATCGTCTCATCCTGTCTTCATGATTCAATCCCCATACTCTTCCATGAACTAAACTATAACTCTTTGCACCTCTGTCTCTTTCATACATCTTCCCATTCACCTAAGGCTTCGAACTGTGTCGGTCTAGGTCTCGGTTCAAGTTTCATCATCTTTTCTCTCAAATTTCGAAGTACAGCTGTGCTAAACAAACCATTTTCTGGAAATGCCAATACTCCATCGCCTTGGGTATATTTCGCCCAATTTTCCAACCAAATGCAGGTATGATAGCCATATTTCAACATCATATGAGATGCTGGCGTTTTCGGCGGAGGAAGTACTTCTCCTTCCCTAGTCACAACCTTCTTGTCTTTCTTGAAAAAGTTTTTAATCTTCGCAAACCATTATGGTTTCTCTCTACCATACTCATAATAAGCCATATTTCACTGTTCCTTTCCCAAAATAAATACACGCAATTCTTCACCACTCTGCTCTTTTCTACTGCTCGGCTATTCGGACCTATCCCAGCGCGTCTCACACTAACGCACCAATCCGAAAGCTTTACGTCACTCTCACACTATCCAATACCAGCGCGTCTTCACACTAGCGCACCAATCAGGAAGCTCTTCGTTCTTCCACAACTGGCCAATACCAGCGCGGTTTTTGTTGACGTCAGTTTTACTCCTGTTTCTACTGACCCCTCCTTTACAAAAATTATCGGCAGTTTTTTCTTAACTTTTCTTTTCTACAAAATTTATTAGTTACAACATAAAATACATTTCCATTGCCTGTTTTCACTAAACAAAAGAGATAGTTTATTTCAACTTACAAGAAATACTGTTTCATTCGATAAGTGTAGCACTTCCCTCTACCTTACCCTTCTCTCAAGCAAGAGGTAAACCCGTTTCTCTGGGGTTAAAACACATGTGGAGACTACACTGCTCCTGAGAAATAAGGCCAAAGTTTCACAAGAAAACCTGTTGCTATTTCACTCAAATACAATTCATGCATGAAATTTCCCTAACATAACACAGTCCTGTGTTATCACCAATTTCAAATCAGACAATGCACAATTCCGTGTGACTTCTCTTGCCACACGTGTCCACTTCCTACTTCCCGGAAGCTTCAAAATTTCGACTTACACATAACGTAATACAAACTCGACATAAAGTGTTAGACATGAAAAATCAATAAATCAGTAATCAATAATCACCAAACTAATCTATAGAAACCATAACTCTGCTACCAAGAAATCTGATCCAGCGCGGCTAATATAAATTGCTCCTTAGGACACCAATTCAGAAAGAACACTTGCGCAACCTTTGTCATTTAAAACTTATGTCGGTGGGGCCCATGACACCGCATACATACATTCATTTAATTTCTGGATTAAACGCTAAGGAGAATGAGTTGCTGGACGAACGGGATACCTTGTTAAATTTGACAGAATAATAATCTATACATTATATACATTAACTTTGGATCCTGTCGGTTCTAAACATCAAAGTACTCCGCTATTCGGTCGATGGACCAACTAGTAGAATTAGTTGATGGTGATTAAGACCAGCTCAATCACAATTAAAACCTTTAACATTTGTTAATCATAAATCTATTAAAGAACCACAGACTCATTTTAGAGTTGGAATATAATTTTATCTAAAATTATTCAGTCAAATAAGTGAAATTCTTTATTAAGCAAAACATTTAAAATATCAATAAACATTTTAAGAAAGGTTTTAAGAAATGTGAAAATTATGCATTACCCTCGGCCATGGGGCGATGTCAAGAATGGTTCACCAAAAAGAAGATGAACTGCAGATCACAGGATAGGACTCCCAAACTGACTGACTGTCCCGCTAACCTCCTCGGACGCACCTCCCGGGCAGAATTCCCGCAACGATCTCGTTCCTTTCCCAGTCAAAGTTCAAAATGACAGAGTCTCTCACAGCATCAAGGTGGAAAAATGAAAAATAAGAAGCAGCGCTTTTTCACAACGTAAGAGCAGACTCTCTTATACCCTATTCTCTGGCTCACTACACATAAAAGTTGCAATCTTTAGGGGCAAGAATCACGCTAATTGGTCCATTGGAGGGATGGTGATGGTCACCTCTCGCCCTCCTTGTTCAAACTGGCTTGGGGACAATAAAGCACACAATAAGTCTCATGATCGTAGGGTCAAAAGTAGTCCAATTTGTTAATTCATTTTTTAGCGATCTTTGATGGTCACACATTAGTTCATCCATTGGCACTCGGCTCTTTCCCATCCGTTCCCAGGAATATATGCTGAATACTTGGCACGCTCTTCATTGCAGGTCAGATTGGCCTTGACATCTCTCACTCCGGGCACAGGCCACATACATGTGACAGGAGCGTTCATTCTGCATCTGCGCAGGAGCCATTTTATTCAATACACGTGATCTCGTCCTTTCCAGCGGCCATTTTAGAAGCATGGCCTAGCAGGCCCGAACGAAACTAATATAAAACAAACACAATAGAAATTAAAATATGGAAAATTAGCCTTTCTGTTTACCACACGCCATTCTAAAGACCTGTGTTAGATATTACCTAGCGAAAGCGACATTTAAAGCCATTTTACTTACCATCTGCATTCTTTGCCACAATACAATCTTACTACGCAACACAGATCATGCAATTCACTCTAATTACTATGCAAATCACAATACTAACGTTAATTAACTTCACATTTGTAAATAAATTAGAATTTGCACAAATCAGCATGTTGCCCACGTGTAGTGTCTACTAAAAAGTGTATTTGTTGGTTAGTTCATGCATATCAAACAGTTAGTATCATTAATCATTATGAGGTCATTAACTTCCAAGGGGTACAAAATTATTTTGTTTACCCTGCTCCATCACACCCCAGAGACCAGCAGGGTCTGTCTATGCCTCCCAGAAAGAAGCCGGCTGTGTGAGTACATACACCCTGGAGAGCAGCAGTGTGTGTATACACCTCCTAGCGAGAACAGGCTGTGTGAGTACTTGCAGTGTGTGTGTACACCCCGTAGAAAGAAGCTGGCTATGTGAGTACATACCAACACAATAAGTCGATGGATAGAATCCTGAACATTGTCAAACATTCACCCCCAGTCACAGCTCTGTGTTAAATCGATAATTTTTTTGCTCCCCATGCAACCCCAGTTCAGACCCAGCCATATGCAAATCAGTCTTGACCCTGTGCCTCATGGGAACAGTCCAGCCCGAACTGCCAAGCTGGGTCTTCCCTGGACTGGAAAAAAGCATCCTGGGACCGGTTTTGGGGTAACACCCCTCATCAGCTAGGCTAGCTTGAATCCAGTGGCAGTGAGCAAGGGAGCACTTCTGGGCATACCCTGCCAACTTCGGGCGAACAAAGCAAACGCACAGAGATGATGGACGGAGCGCTGAAACTTTTCAGACACTCACCCCCAGTCACGGATCTGGGTTGAATCCATCATTGTTCTTTAGCTCACTTCGCCATCTCAGTTCAGACCCAGCTATATGCAAATCAGTCGACCCTGTGCCTCATGGGAACAGTCCAGCCCGAACTGCCAAGCTATGTCTTCCCTGGACTGGAACCAAGCATCCTGGGACCGGTTTCGGGGTAACACTCCTCATCAGCCAGGCTTGCTTGACTCCAATGGCGCAGTGAGCAAGGGACCCACATCTGGGCATATCCTGCCAACTTAGGATGAACAAAGCAAAACCAAAGAGATGATGGACGGAGCGTTGAAACTTTTTGGACACTCACCCCCAGTCAGAGATCTGGGTTGAATCCATCATCGTTCTTTAGCTCACTACGCCACCCCAGTTCAGACATGGCTATATGCAAATCAGTCTTGACCCAGTGCCTCATGGGAACAGTCCTGCCCGAACTGCCATGCCTTGTCTTCCCTGGACCGGAAACAAGCATCCTGGGACCGGTTTCGGGGTCACACCCCTCATCAGCCAGGCTAGCTTGAATCCAGTTGCGCAGTGAGCAAGGGACCCACGTCTGGGCATACCCTGCCAACTTAAGGCAACTATTGCAACACAAAAAGATGATGGGCGAAGTGCTGAACATTGTCAAACATTCACCCCCAGTCACAGATCTGGGTTAAATCCATTGTTTTTTTGCTCACCAAGCCAACCCAGTTTGGACCCAGCTATAGGCAAATCAGTCAATGGATTTAACCCAGATCTGTGACTGGGGGTGAATGTTAGACAATGCTCCGCATTCCGTCCATCATCTTTTTGTGTTATCTTTTTGTGTTGCTGTGTGAGTACATACACCTGGAGAGAAGCAGTGCATGGAAACAAAGCTTTGTGAGATCATACACGCGAGAGACGAGCAATATGTGTGTACCCCCTACAAAGAAGGGGCTGAGTGATTACATACACCCAGGAGAGAAGCAGTGTGTGCGTGTGTATGTGTGTGTGCACCCGCTAGAAAGAAGCTGGCTGTCCAGCCCTCTTGAAGCAAAGCTCATGGCGGCCGCCTGGGCAAAAGTGTGATTTCTGCTGTCTATCGTTCCCTAATGATCAACGCCCCGGATCTCGTCCCGCATCTCCGCTGTAAATGAGAGGACTGGAGGACGAGGCCTGGAGAGACGTTTGCCTAGCCCCGAGGGAACTAGCTATTTTCTCAAAATTGCAGATGGGCCAAGTTAACTACCTTCACGCAACATACTTGTCCCCACGGTAACTGCAGCGGATGCGTGGGAGGGGGCTAACTGTGCACGCTGCCAAGCCCCAAGCGCCGACTTTTTTCATATGGCGTGGTCTTGTCTGCACGGGAGATCTCTGAGGTCCTGGGTCAACATATTGAGTTCGGTCCCCGGGAGGCGTTACTGGGACTGTTGGAGGGGACCGGCGAGTCCTGTGCTGAGAGGATATGTATTGGGGTGTCATCCTTGGTGGCCAAGAGAGACATTGCTCACTGCTGGAGGCGACCGGAGGCCCCTCCTTTGGGGTGTGGCAGATGGGCGTAGATTGGTGTGCGCGACAAGAACGACCAATTTATGAGGCCCATGGCTGCCCTCAGAAACACTAGAAAATATTGGGGGGCAAGGGTGCACCTATCATGCACTGCCGCTGTAAAGATATAGTTTGGTTGGACTGCCGGTATTTAACAATCAAATCCAGTGAGATGATATTATGGGATTGTACTTATATGTGGATGATGCTGTCTACTACTAAATTTAACAACATTTGGTTATTAAAAAAAGAAATAGGCTGGCTGTGTGAGTACAAACACCCCGAGTGCTTAGTAGGGTATTTATTAGTGACTTCCAAGGAAAGATGTGTTTGTGGGTGCGATCATGGCAGACATACAGGCTCTGTTTCTACCCGACTTCGTGTGTGTGTACATTACAGGGAAATAACTTCCTGCATATGCCGTTTGAGCAGTTTTGTAGACACACTCCTCCAAGGTGTTTGTGTACACGCCGTAGTGAGAGGCAAATTCAGTTTGCACACTTTTGTGGAGGGTAGCCTTTTGTATGTGTACACACCCGTGGGAGAGAGAGCACCTGTTGTGTGTGTGTGTGTGTACATTGTTGGGAAAGACTACATTCTTTCTGCGTGCACTACACAGACTGCTGTGTGTGTAAAACGTTCTTAGAAAGGCAGTCTACCATATTTGTATTTTTAGGATTGAGACAGCCTACTCTGTGTGTGTACACGGTCTTAGGAAAGAAACAACAGCCCACTGTGTATGTGTGAACACATTCTTGGGAGAGTGGCAGCTAGTGTGTGTATACATTGTAAGGAGAGAGACAGCTTATTGCATGTATGTGTGTGTGCACATTCTTAGGAGAGAGCCTAGCTACTGTGTCTGTGAACACATTTATAGGAGAGAGACACCCACCTGTGTGTGTGTGTGTGTGTGTATCACATTCTTAGGTTAGAGACAGCTTACTGCGTGTGTGTGTGTGTGTGTGTGTGTATACACATTCGTAGGTTAGAGGAAGCCTAGTGTGTATATGTACACATTCCTAAGAGGGGTAGCCTACTGTGTGTGTGTACACATTTATAGGAGAGAGACAGCCTTCTGTTTGTGTGTATGGATACCCATTCATAAGAAAGAGATGGCCTACTGTGTGTGGGTGTGTGTATATACACATTTGTAGGAGAGAGACATCCTTCTGCTTGTGTGGAGATAGATAGATAGATATTGATCCAGCTCTGGTGTAGCATCTAAAGCAAATTTTACAGTCGCAAAACTGCACAAAAACCCTTTTTAAAGTGGTAAAAGAACTTTCTGTTCCCGAAAAATAGACAAAGTCTCCTGTTCTTTCACATAGTCAATGCAAAGAACTTGCTCTCTTTTATTGATAAAATTGATAACATACACACGGGGCTTCAAAGCATAAACAAACCCGATATTAGGGCAGAAGTAGCAGAATCATCTAATACCAGAGTGGCTCTTATATCTGATTCCATAAGCAATCCTAGCTCCCCTCTCAAATTGTCTACCTGGGCCACCATGGACTTCTCCTCTTTTATTCGCCTCCTTTTAAATACTAAATCTGGATCCCCAATTGATCCTTTACCTCCACAGGTTCTCGGCCGGCTGGATCCCTCCATTTTAGTCATGATAATGGAGCTTTTAAATGCCTCTTTAAAGGACTGGATAGTTCCACATAGATGGAAACATGCTTTGGTCCTTCCCCTACTTAAGAAAGCCAATTCCGATCCCTCCATCCCTTCTTACTTCTGACCTATATCGCTGCTCCCCACTTGTGCAAAAATTTGGGAGAAGCATGTCACTGGCCAGCTGACCTCTTTTGTGGAAGCCCGGAATTTTCTGCACACCTCCCAATCAGGTTTTAGAGCTGGTTTCTCTACAGAATCCTGGTTTCTCTACAGAAACCACACTGTTGGGGGTGACTGAAATGCTAAGGCATCGCTTAGATGAAGGCGAAACTGCAGCACTTATTTTATTAGATCTCAGTGCTGTTTTCGACACAATATCCCATCATGTCTTGGAGAAAGCTTTACAATCATTAGGCTTGGAGGGAATGGCGTTAGAATGGTTTCGCTCCTTTCTTAGGGACCGGACCTTCCAGGTCTCTTCAGCCATCGCCTGTTCGAATTCCCATACTTTCCCTTATGGTGTTCCTCTGGGCTCAGTGCTGAGTCCGCTGCTATTTAATATATACGTCCACCCGTTAGCGTAGGTGGCTGAAAAGGCAGGACTGTCTCTGTTTTCTTATGCTGACAATACACAGGTAATCTTTTCTCTCTCCTCGTCACAAGGACACTCGCCCTCGGATCTTAACCTAGGACTGAGTAAAGTGGCCGTGTGAATGCAAAATAACCTGCTCAAACTAAATGGCGACAAGACAGAAGTTATGATCCTAGGCAAAAGACATGACCTATGGGGTCCTCAACATTGGCCCCCTGAATTAGGCTCTCTACCCATGCCAGTGAACAGTGTTCGGAACTTGGGTTTCATTATTGATGAACACCTATCGATGAAACAGCAATTGGCTAAGATCTCTTCCACCTGCTTTGCAGTTTTGCGCTGGCTAAAGAAGATCGTATAGCAGATTCCTCTCCCAGTCCAGAGAACTGTGGTCCAGGCTCTTGTTATTTCAAGACTGCACTACAGCAATGCCCTCTATCTGGGAGCAGATACAGAGGCTACAATTAGTTCAGAATGCCGCTGTAAGACTACTGTTCCGATTGCGTAAGTTCTCTTCTGTGTCCGGGTGTCTCCATGACTTACACTGGTTATCAGTGTTGAATCGGGTCAAATTTAAAGCGCTGTGTTACATGTTTAAAATCAAAACAGGTTTGGCCCCAAAATATCTGCAAGATTTGATGAAGTGGCTTAGTCCGCTTCGCCCCCTCCGCTCTGCAAATTCGTTTTGTTGTTCCCAAAATCAGACGGGCCCGCATGAGAGGCCGGTCACTAGCCTATCTAGGACTGACACTATGGAATTCCTTACCCGATATATTGCGAGCTTAGAACTCTTCTCGCTTTTCGTAAGGGTTTGAAAACTTGGCTGTACTTAAATTAGTGTGATTTATAACCTTCTTTGCTAGCCTATCTTGCTTGGTGCCGGGAAACCCTTCGGGGTAGCTGTGCGCCCTACAAATTCAAAATAAATAAATAAAATAAATAAGGCCCCTTCTTCCCCTTCTGCTCTCCAGTACTTCCAGCCCTCTGTATGGATAGATAGATAGATAATAGATAGATAGATAGATAACGAGTAATGAGGTGCATGTGGTACTCTGGACCATGTGATATGGTGCAGTGTTGCCACTGAGGAGTTCTTGTGACATCCTAAACCACAAGCCTGAGGCCTGGATGGTTTCTAAATGTCATTACCGAGAAGGCAATGTGGGACCACATTACACAAGTTACTGGTTGTTTTTTAGGTTTCATCTTTGTCTCTGGGTAGGCAGCTTGAAAAGGTGGCTGTTTTTCTTTCAGAAAGGGAAATGTTTATTGGATCGAGTAAGTGAGCGCTTTCATAGGAGGGGGATGGGTATAATTCCCAGGAGGATAATGGTCGCGGGGTTAGTATGTTCTGTCATATTACGCAGTTGTATTAATGGTCGCGGGGTTAGTATGTTCTGTCATGTTAACCCCGTGACCATTAATACCACTGCGTATGTCCAGTCATGTTACACAGTTGTATTATTGGTCATGGGGTTGGTATGTTCAGTCATGTCACGCAGTTGTATTAACGGTCGCGGGGTTGGTATGTTCAGTCATGTTACATAGTTGTATTAATGGTTGCGGGGTTATGTTCAGTCATGTCACGCAGTTGTATTAATGGTCGCGGGGTTGGTATGTTCAGTCATGTTACGCAGTTGTATTAATGGTCGCGGGGTTAGTATGTTCAGTCATGTCATGCAGTTGTATTAATGGTCGCGGGGTTAGTATGTTCAGTCATGTCATGCAGTTGTATTAATGGTCGCGGGGTTAGTATGTTCAGTCATGTCATGCAGTTGTAGTAATGGTCACGGGGTCAGTATGTTCAGTCATGTCATGCAGTTGTATTAATGGTCGCGGGGTTAGTATGTTCAGTCATGTCATGCAGTTGTATTAATGGTCATGGGGTCAGTATGTTCAGTCATGTCATGCAGTTGTATTAATGGTCACAGGGTCAGTATGTTCAGTCATATTACGCAGTTGTATTAATGGTCACGGGGTTAGTATATTCTGTCATGTTACACAGTTGTATTAACGGTCGCCAGGGTGGTATGTTCTGTCATGTTACACAGGCGTAATAATGGTCACAGGGTTGGTAAGTTTTGCCATGTTGCACAGTTGTATTGATGGTTGCTGTAAGAAAGTGCCCTCTTTTTGCATGGTTGCCCCCACTTTTTGCTGAACTGCTGATGTGCTTTGACTGAGTGTGCCCTGGGTTCCTGCCAAACAGGTGCCTATGTTCTTTCCCTAAAACTGCATTGAAACCAAAACCCAATTGGCATTTCTGGCCACAGGTCAGTCCCTTGTAAATGGTACCACAGGTACCCAGGGCACTGTGGCCAGGGAAGGCCTCTAAGGGCTGCAGCACTTATTGTGCCACCCTTAGAGGCCCTGTACCTTTACACTCACACACTGCCTTTGCAGGCTGCGTGTTTTGGTGCAGAACAAAGTGAAGAGTCGACATGGCACACATCCCTGTTTGCCATGCCTACAACCCACTGCCCTGGCATAGATCAGCCACCCCTCTAGCTGGGTGCACTATACCAGTGGTGAGAGTACAGGTGCATGAGCCCTGTACCCCTACAATGTCTAAGTCAATTCTTAGACATTGTAAGTGCAATAATGCCATTAAGAGTATATGGTGCTGGGAGTTTGTCATTACGAACTCACCAGTACCATAATGGCTTTACTGAAAACTGGGAAGTTTGGTATCAAACTTCTAGGCACATTAAACCCACACTGATACCAGTGTGGGATTTAATGAAAAATGCACACAGAGGGCATCTTAGAGATGCCCCCTGAAAAACGACCTAACACTAGTGTCCAGGCTGAGAGGCTGCTTTCAGCTGCCACCACCAGGCATGTTTCTGGACCCCTGGGTCGAGAGCCTGCTGCTCTCGGGGGTCTGAAACTATGCAGATCCTGGGACGAGGTGCCAAGCCTCCTCCCCCAGGATGGGCAGGG
Organism: Calotriton arnoldi; assembly: GCA_963921515.1. Classification (NCBI taxonomy): domain Eukaryota; kingdom Metazoa; phylum Chordata; class Amphibia; order Caudata; family Salamandridae; genus Calotriton; species Calotriton arnoldi. Next base: position 2,480,372 of record CAWUFW010001618.1, read on the forward strand.
TCCACGAAGGGGAAGCTTCAAAGGCTTGCCGCCTTTGTGAGCTTCCCCAGGCCCTTTGCTACTTCCAGCAACTGGCCCCCACCGGTTCCGACCCCCACTTTGGGCAGGAGAATTGGCTGGAAAACTAAGTGAGGAAGTGAGGTGTGCCAACCTTTGCCAACCCCACCCCTCAGGTGGGGGAGGCAAGGTGAAGCACAACTCTGTCCCTGCCATCTTGCAGATGGGGGGACCCAGCAAACCAGAGTGAACCGTATGCCCCCCTCCCACTGGAGGGTGGCATAATAGGGGGTGTACCCACCCCAAGGAAGGGACCCATTGGTCTCAACCTTTTACCTACCTGTAACGCCCCTAAATCTAGTATTTAGGGCACCCCTGAACCTTGCCTCCTCAGACAAGAAACAACCAAGAAGAAAAGAAGAAGAAGGACCGAACAGCTGTGCTGATGCTGAGAAGAGGAGGAAGCCCACTGTCTTGGCCCCAGCCCTATCCGCCTGTCTCCACCTTGAACCTGCAGAAGCGAAACTCCGGTGTGTCCTGCAGCTAGCAACCTCAAGAACCCCAAGGACCTGCCCTGCCTTCTACAGAAAAGACTTTATCTCCCGTGAACACCGGATTTGTTCACCCACAGACTCTGGCTCTGGCCAAATCCGCAAGTCTGCACCTGTCGCCCATGGCCTGCGTTCGAGTGGCCCAACACCACGAGGAGGTCTCACCGGCGATCCTGACCCGAGATCTGGTGATCTCTGACCTACCTCGAATCTCCCAGCGAAACCTGCAGTCTCTTTCTGGAGACTCCCCCCGACTGCGACCGGAGCTGGTAAGAGAAACCAGGCGCCTAAAGACACCCCTGCGGCCGAAGCCCCACGGCCTTGGGTGGCCCAACCAATGGTGTCCCAGCATCCTCAGTCATCCCAACTTACCTCTCCAACCGGGGTTTACCTCCACAAGATCTTTGTCCCCGAGCCTGCAGTCTTTGTTGAAACCGGAGAATCCCCATTGAAACCAACAGGGCACCCGATGCCAAAACAGCACCCTGCCCTGCGCAGCTGCGGGTGCACTTTGGGTGCTAAACCGGATCCCCCTTTGCCCTGAGTCTAACACCAGGAGCTTTGCTCCCACAACTCAGTGGCCTGCTCGTAAGCAGCCACCAACCGGAGGCCCCCTATCCCCCATTGGATAACATTGGGCCTCAGCACTCTGCACCTGGCCGCCCTAGTTCCGCTGAGGGTGTTTTGAGAGTGTATCCTTGACCCTGGGGGAACCCTTGTTCTAACCCCAGAAACTCAACCCCAAAGACCGAGTACTTACCTGGTAACCGATAACTTCATTTCTCTCCATAGGAATACATTGACTGTTTTTCTCTCAAAAATGTTCTGTGTGGAGTTGATTTGTATATGCATACAAAGATCAAAGGTACCCCCTGAAATTAATTACGAGGTCTGGGAGAAGGGGGAAAAACAGAAATATAAATATGAAAAGCCTCCCACTCGACCTACATCTATTCATCAATGGCTAAACCTAGCTCAATGGGCCTTCCCTTGCTATAGGAATCAGTGGATTCAACAATTATGCATTTATTTCTATCTTTGTTTATTATAAATCCTTTTTTTTTTTTAGCAAAAAACATTTTTATCATATGTTTTTATATTTTAAAACATGAGGTCATAGCTTTGGTGTTCATATATACAGTGCAATTCATGAATGATTCAACATGTTGTAGATCTCTTATTTATACACAAAACAAAGCATGATTATGCATATCCCCATATTGTGATACAAATTATCATCACAACACATCACACCTCACATTCCATCACACACACATTCACGCACCAAGTACATTACTGATCCAGCTTTGGTTGGCATGCAAAAACAACTCATGGCGAGAGCCCTTCACTAGTGTCCATGGTTATACTGCCAGCTGGAGGTCCAACAGGCCGACGTACGTTTCGGTGGATGAGGAGTGCTTAAATCCACCTTCTTCAGGACCGCTTACTTTCGTTAATTTGTATAGCGGAGGTAAGATGGGGAATCTAGAAGCAAAGGGATTGAAATCACTTGTGACGCCCTTAATGTTTTATTCTAATAAAGTTAATAGTAACTACTGCTCCAGTACAAATGTTAAGAGGAAAGAAAGAATTTATGACATAAAAAATGTTTTTAGAGATAGGATAGTTATCCTCCACCATTACTCCCAGTGAGAAGTTAAATAAAAGGGGAACAAATTCCCAGAGAATAAAAGAAGACCTATAATAGTCGAAAGCCTCTCACTCACTTGATGTGCAAAAGGCTAAGAGCCCGTGCTAATATATTTGTACCTTATAACCCTCCTTCTCATTTGCAGGCATCATGCAACTGAAAAAACACCAAGGAAACTTAATCACTAACCAATTCAGGTTGGCTTTGTACACACAGGTTAAAGCACGTATGCCGAAAATATTGGCACATCTAAGGCCTTTTCCTCTGATGAAAGTGATGACCCTCTCAGTGGTGCCGCTAACGTCTATGTGCGCTGTAACAATATAGAAAACAGCATGAGTATCCACTCTGCCCTCTATCATGTTTTCAGATGGAGCTATTGCGCATGTGCACAATACATAGAGTTTTTACCTTATGGGTGTTTTTAGGAGAAAATGCCGCTTCCAATGTTATTGGTCAATTGCTGGTTCATTATATCCCATATAGCACTGACGGTGCTGGTGCTACGCATACTTGACGCACAATGTCCAATTTTTGGTCTGGGTGCCAGTTCTTTATACTATTGAAAACTACAAGGGAAAGACAAAAAAAGGGATTTCATGGTATCCTCTTGCAAGCAAAGCGGTATCTCACACCTACCGCTGCTTTGCCCATATTATCTATCATATACTGACATATCGGAGTGATATTCGTCTATTATGTGTCACTCTCATGCGGACATTAATAACTCTAAAAGGTTTGTAGCATGCAATTGAGCATGCTAGTCCTAGACGCTGTCAGTTTGCCTACCCTTATGTTTTAATACGGCTTTGACAGCACTCTTGTATATATTATACTCCCCTAAGGGCGATGTAAAGTTTATGGCATCCCTTAGGCGTATTGAAAATTTGTGGCGTGCAACTAGGCATACTCATTTTAAAAGTCATCGGTTTACCTGCCTGTACGTTCTCAACCTACTGTAAGGGCAAACTTTCTCCCAAAATAAGCCTCCCTCAAAGCATTTAATATCGCATCACTTGCAAAGGCTAAAACATTACTGTACCCCATTGTGGGGAATACACGAAGATGAACTTAATCGCATCATGCTCCCTCACGTAGGCTACTCAGTACTCTTACTCAGAGTAGTCTACCGTAAATGCAAAAATAGATATAGCATGTTTTTTAAGTCGTGCGTTTTTGACTCACCCTCCTCTTTCTGCCGTTTTATAAAACGTAAGGCACGGAGGTCCGCCTACCTAAGCCTACTACCTACATTCTAAGGAAGTTTTATGCGTGTGATAGCTAAACTGCCTGCCTATATGGCTTCAAGTGTCTAGTTGGAAGCCTGATTTTACGTGAGATAAGTTCTAATTATCGAGAAACCTCCCGAGAGTCGTCCCCTCAGACGAGGGGTTTCCCTTACCTTCTTAGGTTCTATTTCTTTTAGCCAGGGCACCGGGCTGCCTCCGTCCCGCTAGCACAGAGAAATTAGACGCCATTGCGTTGCCGCAAGATATACGGAACGCACGCTGGTCACATGGTCAATCTCTATTCATACGTTACTCGGGGTCTGCCGCAACATAGGCGCCATCTTAGAGGGGCTCTAAATGTGTGTTAAGTTTCTACTATGGGAGGATCCAACAGAGTACATGCTATTTGATAAACATATTATCCCGTGGTGTAATGTTTTTATATGATTGTCGAACAGCCTCAGATCGTTACTATTGGTAATGAATGTAACTAGAGGAGAACTCATAGTAATCGCCGTTGTACAGGCGCCATCTTGTAAGGATGTTTAATGCATGGGAGGCAAATAATTACCTGAGTGAAACTCATAATGGGTCTCATTTTATACTGCTGTTGTTTTAATATATGCACTAAATAAGATGGCCCAAATAAGTCTCTACAGCGCATGATATTGTAGAAAGGAAAACACAAGAACATTCTGCCTCACTTGGGAGTGTCTATGGGTTAGCATACCAATGATGCTGGAACAGATTATATATTTAATGATTACTTGATAATGACCTATCATCCTTCATGTAGACGGTGAATGTTGCTTTTAATTATTTCCAAATTTGTGTATTTAGCATACAACTGTATCCACAAACAACATTGCCCACTAGATAATTAGTATGTGGCAGGGCTGTCTGGTATACTGATTGTTGAGGAGATAAAAAAGATGTTTATGGACACCCAGACGTTGTTTTAGATAGTAGCTCTATTCTAGTATCCAAATCATGCAATAACAGACATTGGACAGGTATGCTCACTCATACACCTATCATAATGTTTATAGGGGGATGTTGTATATATTAATGGTACTCTACATTGTTGTGCACTCAGGTGATTTTCCATATTATTTCCTCGTTAAGACCCTCCTTAACAGTATTAAAGGTGAATATCCAGTAAGTTTCTCTTTGTTTCCGCGTCTCGGTCTCATTTTTGCCTGGTTTAGTTTTGACCTTTTCCAGGATCAACCAACGTAGGTCTTTTTCCGTGTGTGCATAATCATGGCAGTGCTGCACCATAGGGGATGTCAACTTTTTTGTCCATATTGCTGATTTGTGCTCAGAGTAACGCTTGCGAAACTCTCTCCCCCACGTATCCCTGATTACAGGGACACAGAATGAGGTAGACTACATTAGGACTCCTGCAATTTGTCTGATCTTTTAGTTTACCAGAACGACCTATATATTCCCATCGTTCTGTGACAATGGCAGTGTCGCAGGCTACACAAGAGCCGCATCTGTGGTTGCCTTTAATCACAGGTAAACCTGTGATGGACCTATCTGCGATGGTCTTGTGTGCAGGTTCCCTGGTATGTACTGAAAGGGATTTCGTGGTATCCTCTTGCAAGCAAAGCGGTATCTCACACCTACCGTAGATAAGTTAGTGTGCGTCATTAACCATTCCCCTTTGAATTTCAAAAAATTGGAACATCCTCAATGCACACAAGACCATCGCAGATAGGTCCATCACAGGTTTACCTGTGATTAAAGGCAATCACAGATGCGGCTCCTATGTAGCCTGCGACACTGCCATTGTCACAGAACGATCGGAATATCTAGGTCGTTCTGGTAAACTAAAAGATCAGACAAATTGCAGGAGTCCTAATGTAGTCTACCTCATTCTGTGTCCCTGTAATCAGGGATACGTGGGGGAAACAGGCAGAGAGTTTCGCAAGCGTTACTCTGAGCACAAATCAGCAATATGGACAAAAAAGTTGACATCCCCTATGGTGCAGCACTGCCATGATTATGCACACACGGAAAAAGACCTACGTTGGTTGATCCTGGAAAAGGTCAAAACTAAACCAGGCAAAAATGAGACCGAGACGCGGAAACAAAGAGAAACTTACTGGATATTCACCCTTAATACTGTTAAGGAGGGTCTTAACGAGGAAATAATATGGAAAATCACCTGAGTGCACAACAATGTAGAGTAACTTTAATATATTCAACATCCCCCTATAAACATTATGATAGGTGTATGAGTGAGCATACCTGTCCAATGTCTGTTATTGCATGATGTGGATACTAGAATAGAGCTACTATCTAAAACAACGTCTGGGTGTCCATAAACATCTTTTTTATCTCCTCAACAATCAGTATACCAGACAGCACTGCCACATACTAATTATCTAGTGGGCAATGTTGTTTGTGGATACAGTTGTATGCTAAATACACAAATTTGGAAATAATTAAAAGCAACATTCACCGTCTACATGAAGGATGATAGGTCATTATCAAGTAATCATTAAATATATAATCTGTTCCAGCATCATTGGTATGCTAACCCATAGACACTCCCAAGTGAGGCAGAATGTTCTTGTGTTTTCCTTTCTACAATATCATGCGCTGTAGAGACTTATTTGGGCCATCTTATTTAGTGCATATATTAAAACAACAGCAGTATAAAATGAGACCCATTATGAGTTTCACTCAGGTAATTATTTGCCTCCCATGCATTAAACATCCTTACAAGATGGCGCCTGTACAACGGCGATTACTATGAGTTCTCCTCTAGTTACATTCATTACCAATAGTAACGATCTGAGGCTGTTCGACAATCATATAAAAACATTACACCACGGGATAATATGTTTATCAAATAGCATGTACTCTGTTGGATCCTCCCATAGTAGAAACTTAACACACATTTAGAGCCCCTCTAAGATGGCGCCTATGTTGCGGCAGTCCCCGAGTAACGTATGAATAGAGATTGACCATGTGACCAGCGTGCGTTCCGTATATCTTGCAGCAACGCAATGGCGTCTAATTTCTCTGTGCTAGCGGGACGGAGGCAGCCTGGTGCCCTGGCTAAAAGAAATAGAACCTAAGAAGGTAAGGAAAACCCCTCGTCTGAGGGGACGACTCTCGGGAGGTTTCTCGATAATTAGAACTTATCTCACGTAAAATCAGGCTTCCAACTAGAAACTTGAAGCCATATTGGCAGGCAGTTTAGCTATCACACACATAAAACTTCCTTAGAATGTAGGTAGTAGGCTTAGATAGGCGGACCTCCGTGCCTTATGTTTTCTAAAACGGCAGAAAGAGGAGGGTGAGTCATAAATACGCACGACTCAAAAAACATGCTATATCTGTTTTTGCATTTACGATAGACTACTCTGAGTAAGAGTACTGAGTAGCCTACGTGAGGGAGCACGATGCGATTAAGTTCATTGTCGTGTATTATGTGTCACTCTCATGCGGACATTAATAACTCTAAAAGGTTTGTAGCATGCAATTGAGCATGCTAGTCCTAGACGCTGTCAGTTTGCCTACCCTTATGTTTTAATACGGCTTTGACAGCACTCTTGTATATATTATACTCCCCTAAGGGCGATGTAAAGTTTATGGCATCCCTTCCGGCGTATTGAAAATTTGTGGCGTGCAACTAGGCATACTCATTTTAAACGTCATCGGTTTACCTGCCTGTACGTTCTCAACCTACTGTAAGGGCAAACTTTCTCCCATATTAAGCCTCCCTCAAAGCATTTAATATTGCATCACTTGCAAAGGCTAAAACATTACTGTACCCCATTGTGGGGAATAGACGAATATCACTCCGATATGTCAGTATATGATAGATAATATGGGCAAAGCAGCGGTAGGTGTGAGATACCGCATTGCTTGCAAGAGGATACCATGAAATCCCTTTTTTTGTCTTTCCCTTGTAGTTTTCAATAGTATAAGGAACTGGCACCCAGACCAAAAATTGGACATTGTGCGTCAAGTGTGCGTAGCACCAGCACCGTCAGTGCTATATGGGATATAATGAACCAGCAATTGACCAATAACATTGGAAGTGCCATTTTCTCCTAAAAAAAACATAAGGTAAAAACTCTATGTATTGTGCACATGCGCAATAGCTCCATCTGAAAACATGATAGAGGGCAGAGTGGATACTCATGCTGTTTTCTATATTGTTACAGCGCACATAGACGTTAGCGGCACCACTGAGAGGGTCATCACTTTCATCAGAGGAAAAGGCCTTAGATGTGCCAATATTTTCGGCATACGTGCTTTAACCTGTGTGTACAAAGCCAACCTGAATCGGTTAGTGATTAAGTTTCCTTGGTGTTTTTTCAGTTGCATGATGCCTGCAAATGAGAAGGAGGGTTATAAGGTACAAATATATTAGCACGGGCTCTTAGCCTTTTGCACATCAAGTGAGTGAGAGGCTTTCGACTATTATATGTCTTCTTTTATTCTCTGGGAATTTGTTCCCCTTTTATTTAACTTCTCACTGGGAGTAATGGTGGAGGATAACTATCCTATCTCTAAAAACATTTTTTATGTCATAAATTCTTTCTTTCCTCTTAACATTTGTACTGGAGCAGTAGTTACTATTAACTTTATTAGAATAAAACATTAAGGGCGTCACAAGTGATTTCAATCCCTTTGCTTCTAGATTCCCCATCTTACCTCCGCTATACAAATTAACGAAAGTAAGCGGTCCTGAAGAAGGTGGATTTAAGCACTCCTCATCCACCGAAACGTACGTCGGCCTGTTGGACCTCCAGCTGGCAGTATAACCATGGACACTAGTGAAGGGCTCTCGCCATGAGTTGTTTTTGCATGCCAACCAAAGCTGGATCAGTAATGTACTTGGTGCGTGAATGTGTGTGTTTGGTATGTTAGGATGTGATGGAATGTGAGGTGTGATGTGTTGTGATGATAATTTGTATCACAATATGGGGATATGCATAATCATGCTTTGTTTTGATTGTATAAATAAGAGATCTACAACATGTTGAATCATTCATGAATTGCACTGTATATATGAACACCAAAGCTATGACCTCATGTTTCAAAATATAAAAATATATGATAAAAATGTTTTTTGCTAAAAAAAGGATTTATAATAAACAAAGATATACATAAATGCATAATTGTTGAATCCATTGATTCCTATAGCAAGGGAAGGCCCATTGAGCTAGGTTTAGCCATTGATGAATAGATGTAGGTCGAGTGGGAGGCTTTTCATATTTATATTTCTGTTGATTTGTATATGAACATGAAAAACTACAACTGTGCAAAACTGATTTTACTCACCTTTTCTCTAGGAAATGTCCCAGTGTGATATCTAGGCATATCACACTGAGTAGAAAAAGTAATCTAAAAAGTAACTGAAAAGTAATCTGTACAGTAATTTCGAATCCTTGACTTACCTGTATTTCAAACAAACTGCATTTGAACCTACATTCAATTGTAAACACTGCATAAGATTTTGCAAACCATTTATTTCACTTACCTGTGCCAGGCATGACTTGGTTCTAGAAATAAAATAACTTAACAATATTTTTATACAAAACAAATTGGTCTGAGTTCAGTCTTTGAGTGTGTGCAATCATTTGCTGATTGAGTGTGTACAACAAATGCTTAACACTACCCTCTGATAAAGCCTTACTGCTCGCCCACGCTTCCACAAATAGAGAGTAAGGTGCTATCTACTTTTACCTCTGCCTACCTTTGGGGTTTCACTGGACTCTGTGCACACTGTACCTCATTTTGGTATAGTATTTACAGAGCCAGCTTCCTACAGTTGCTGACGTGGTATATTCTGTCATGTTACGCAGTTGTATTGATGGTCGTGGGGTTGGTATGTCCTGTCATGTTACGCAATCGTATTGATGGTCGCGGGGTTGGTATGTTCTGTCATGTTACGCAGTCGTATTAATGGTCGTGGGGTTGGTAAGTTTTGTCATGTTGCACAGTTGTATTGATGGTCGCAGGTTTGGTATATTCTGTCATGTTACACAGTTGTATATAGCACATTGTTTGCTGTTTCCACTACTTGCTGGTGCTGTTCCGTGTCCGAGCCGGGTACTGCTTTGTCCCACTGAGGGTGTGGTCACAGGTTAGGTTGTGGGGGTCCAGATCAGTCATGTGCCCTCTCCATGGGTCTCGGTGCTGAATGCCCTGGTACTTGTGTTGAGTGCACGGGAGGGTGGATTGTGGTGTTTGTGTCAGTGGTCCGCTCTCAGGCCCTGGTATGGGTTATGCCTGGATGAGGGATGAGCTCCTTTGCTTCACGCGGCCTCTTTAGTCTCCCCATCTTTCCACATTTGTTCTCAGTGTGTCCATGCCACCAGAATGTTCTCTAAAGGTTGTGGTGTGGGCAAGTCCATGTGTGCTCTTACCCTGGGTCTCAGTGCTGAAGGCCACAGTACTTGTGTTGAGTGTACCGGAGGGTGGATTGTGGTGATCGTGTCAGTGGTGCGCTCTCAGGCCTGGTATGGGTTATACCTGGATGGAGATGCGCTCCTTTGCTTCACGCGGCTTCTTTAGTCTCTCCGTCTCAGTATTTCCACCTTTGTTCTCAGGGTGTCCATGCCCCCATCATGTTTTCTGGAGGTTGTGGTGTGGGTAAGTCCATGTGTGCTCTTACCCTGGGTCGCAGTGCTGAAGGCCATGGTACTTGTGTTGAGGGCACGGGAGGGTGGATTGTGGTGTTCGTGTCAGTGGTCCGCTCTCAGGCCCTGGTATAGTTCATACTTGGATGGAGATGCGTTCCTTTGCTTAACGCGGCTTCTTTAGTCTCCCTATCTTTCCACATTTGTTCTCAGGGTGTCCACCCCATCAGAATGTTCTCTGGAGGTTGTGGTGTGGCAAGTCCATGTGTGTCTTCGAAGAGTGTGTGGTCTTCTGACTTTCCTCAGGCCTAGTCCAGCAAATTTGTGCCCCAGGGTCAGAGTGAGACCAAGATTGGGCCCAGCACTTTACAAAGTGCCCATATTTATGGATCTCAATCAATCACAAAACATTGCTTAACTAATATCAGGAACTAATTTGTGGAGAAATTTGGGAAAATTACGTTTTTATTTAAAGCTTGTAACATACCAAATGTATACATAGAGGGCACGCTCAGCCCAAGGGGGTGCCTTGTGCTCTTGACAGATAAACGGATGGTAATTGTTATCCATCTCACCTGCACTTCTCCATAGTTCATGTTTACTCCCATGCGGGGCCATCTCACACGAGGTGTAAAGATATCCACTGATGCGCGCCTTCACACAAATCAGAAATCTAGTGGAAAGCCGAGGGAAGGCGCTAGATGGGGGTCTCTGGGAATAGAACATATAAAATAAAAAAAACTTTAATTTCAGTATAGATCAATGGCAGCTCTGAGATCCTTGTGCATTCTTCTGCTGCAGATTTACAACCATGAGATTTTACGGGGTAGAACCTGCTATAATAGAGAATAAAGATATAAGTTTTACATATCGCTTATTAAAAAGTTTTACAAATCGCAGGGGAAAAATAAATGCAGCTTCCTCAACAAGTCTGATCGTTGACGTGAAAGAATATCATTTGGGGAAGGTCTTCGTGGGCATCTCTGTAGGACTGGAGTGGCCTTTGATGCGAGCGGCTCTTAAGTTCCTGATACAATCCCCTTGTTCAGATCCATGAGCAAAGGTCTCTGATATGAGTACAGAACCCGTGGACCAATGAAGAGAGAAAATAAATAATGCCTACTTACTTTTCACCCATGGAAAGATTCTTACAAACCCTTAAAATAAATATAATTTAGGCCCCTAGCTCAGTGGGACATGTAGTCCAAAATATGCTCTTAGTAATCTCTGTAGGCTTGATTGGATTTGAAGGAATGGCTCTGAAGTGTTTATCCTGGGGACCTGGTTTAGAGATGGAGGTTTCTGGAGCCAGGCCGGCCTGTGGTCGGTGAGCGTTGTGGTTCACCCTGTGGAAGATTCAACCAGGTGCAGTGATATGCCCAGATAGAAATGTAACAACCTGGTCTGAATAAGTTTGCATACAATATTTGCAGGTTTATAGTCTTGCACAAGGCAGAAAGATGCTCCTTCTAAATCGGCTATTTCCTGGACTCCTCGATTATTACACAAGTCAGAAATCTAGTAGAAAGCTCTGGGATTAGAAGATGGATGAGATCTCTGGGAATAGAAGCTAAAGTGACAAAAAGGAGGACCAACTACGTGGAAATTCTCATGTGTTCTTCTCTTAGCGATTCACAACATAGGATGGGGGAATTCGGAAAATAGAACCCGTAATAACAACGAGAAAAAATAATAACGTTTACATATCACTTCTACAAAATCAAATTTACAAAACTGCTAAAATATATACAGTCTAATTCCCCAACAAATTCTAATCTTTTACCTCTATGTCATTGTTTTTATTTTAAGTCTTTACTATGATTTCTCCATGTAAGTGATTTTTTGTAAGAAGTGCTCGGAAATCTCTGTGGGTCTTTCATGGTCCCTGATTCACAGGGGAGAGGTCTCCCAGCATAGTCCTTGTATTGGCAGAGAAAGTAAATATCACTTGATTAGACAATACAAAAACATATTGCAAAATTCCACAACAAATTAAATCCATCTGCATTACAATTTGGGATATCCTGCCTTGAAGTGTTAACTTTTGCTCAAACTCTTCCCTAGACTTACTCCCTAGGGCTTGAGTGACTTTGAAACAATGATTTTAAAATTTCTGGGGATCCTTTGCATGCTGCAACTCATGGAAGAGAAGTCTCTGATATTAGAACCTGTAATTACTGCAAAAAAAGAATGAAGACTACAATAACACCAACAAAATGTTATTTAAAAAAAAAATTCCTCTATTCTAATTTGTGATCTTTTCCTTGAAATACCTAGTTTTCCGAGACGTTTTCACTGGGTCATCTCCACAGGGCTAGAGTGGCAGCGACCGATGTGAAACACGTGAATAATTGTGTTGTTCCGAATCACCATGTCTTATTTCAGAATTGTGTTTAGAGATTGGATCTCTGCGTGCCAGGTGTCTCCTGGATTTTATTTGCAGGTTGTGTTGTATCTTTTGTTTGAGGGGACTGGTCTTGTCACTGTTTGTCGTCTCCTGCTTGTAGGTTCAGGGTTCGCGTGTTTAGTGGTGTACAGACCTTGATTCCTGTTTACGATAACCATTGATCATACAGCCCATGTTCTCGTTCAGACCTTGAGTCCCGTTTACGATCAGCACTGATCTCCCAGCCCACGTTCTCCAGCAGACCCTGGTCCCACCTTGTTTTCTTGACCAGCTATTGATCCCAGCTCATGTTCTTGATCAGAACTTGGTTGCAGCTTGTGCTCTCAACTGCACCTTGCTCCCAGCCACCATTCCTCGTTACACCTTGGTCCTAGCTGGGTTCTTCATCCCAGTCTGCATTCTCAATGAGATCTTGATCTCTGCTCACTTTCTTGATCAGTGTTTCGTTCTGGCCCGTGCTCTCAATCGGATCCTGTTCTTAGCTCATGCCCTCTTGGTTCTAGGCCTCGGCTCTCAACTTATGTCTCTGATCGCACCTTAGTCCCAGCCCTTGTTCTCAATTACACTTTGATCCCTGCTTACTATTGCGATTAGACCTTAGTTTCATCCCCTGATATTGATCATAAATAAGGCTCCCAGTTTTCCGATTATATTGATTTTTTACAGATAAATACAGACAGAAATCAATGTGTTTCCTCTCTGTATTTATTTTTAAAACCAGAAAAATACAGAGAATTGTGCTTCTTGTGAGTGACTCTCCATACTGCCCTTCATGAATTCCAGGCCAACAGCTGAGCACATAGACAGCATGAGGAGCTAAAAGACAGGATGAGATTTCCTTAAATACAGGGATATTTATTTATTTTATTTATTTATATAAAGTTTTATATAGCGCGGACGTGACCCAAGCGGGTATCAGAGCGCTTTACAGATGTACAGAAGTACAAACAGAGTTGCATGTAAAAAAACAACAACAATGATAAGCAAAGTAATGGAGACGATAGAGGAGCAGTAAAATAAGCCAAGGCAAGAGGAAATAGTGAAGCATATAAGTGCAACAGACAAATAGAGGTTGAGCACAGACCAACGTCGTAGACATAGTCAAAAGCATAGGACCACCAACTGGAAACCAAAAAAAAAAAAAAAAAATTAAGTAGCGTCAATGGAGGTAGGTGCCTTCAAACAAGGGCATTCATCCATCGAGCTTTCAGTTCTTTTTTGAAAGAAGCCGTAGAGGGAGTCAATCTGATTATAAGTTTTCTTTTTCTGGAATTTTTGAGGTTTCAGCAGCAGCAGAGTGCTGGAACTCCTAGAGGATCGGCTCCCACCAGAGAGCTCCAGTTTTTGGGCTAGGTACAGAGGGGTGTTAAAGTGAAGGGCCTTGTGAGTCATGCATGCAATCTTGAGATGAATCCTAGCCCCCAAAGGCAGCCAGTTTAAGGATTTCAGTACTGGCGTGATGTGGCTATTTCTTCTGGAACCTGTGATGAGCCTTGCCGCTGAATTCAGGGAAGCCCTGAGCGGAGCCAACTTGTATCTGGGTAGCCCACAGAGTGTTGCGCAGCCATAGTCTAGCCTGGAGATTACTAGCGCTTGAACAACAGACTTGAAGACGTCCGGGGAGAGGAAGGGTTTTATCTTTCTTAGAATACTCAAGTGGAAGTTGGCACCTTTGGTGGCTGAGCTAATGTGTTCCTGTCGGGGGCAATAATCACTTTACATAAAAGGAGTGAATCAAAAATGTAAACAAATTAAACATTGTACAGAATCACAGAAAGAGGTCAAATTATTTTTGGAAAATAACATGTACGTTACATGTAGTTGAAACACAAAAACACCGACTAGTGGATGTTTGCACAATTCTTATTTTATATGATTTGACGCTTTCCAAGCTATATACAAAAATTGAAGAGGCTGTCAAGTGAATAAATTTACAGGTGACATGTAATAAAGTGACTTAAGGTGCTCAGTGACGGTGGTGCAGTGGATATCATATATACAACGTGAGAATATGTACAGTTTAACAAGAAAAATAACTACAAGGTGGTCAGGATGAGGGAGAACAATGTCTCTGGTGGGCAGCACTTTCGCTTGCTAATTTGAGCCAAGAGACTTGTGAATAGCTGAACCATATGTGTTCGTCGACGTTTCGACCCAGATAATGCGCTTTTTAAAGGTCATAGCGGGTCTTCTTCAGGACAAGGGGGTGGCGGATGACAGCCTGAAAGCATTAAATGGAGTATTCAACATTGTGTTCCAACTGATCTAAACAAGCGCTACTTATGCCAAATAGTTCCGGGTGATATGCGCAGTTAATGGTGTTCAGTGTAAAGTACCCAAGCGGTGGTGAAAACAGGCAGTTAATGGTGTTCAGTTTTGGGAGCCCAAAGGGTGCTGAGTGCGGGCCCAGGGTCTACTTTGCAAACGTGATCTGCAAGGATCTAATCCTGCGATGGGAATTGGAGGAGTCACGGATGTGCAAATCGGAGACTCACCAGCAAGCGTCAGTAAAGTTACTAAAAAAGGTAAGGTCTATTATGCGCTCAATTTAATTAAATTACCCAGGTGGGTGTCGCTGGTTGGGTAGGAAAAGTCAGGGAAACAAAAGGACTCACCAGCAAGCGTCAGCGAAGTAACTCAAGAGCAGAGTCTTTGAGTTGAAGTAGTCTGGAAAGATCTACAGGTGAAAATAAGACAATGAATGTGGCCAGACCGTAGTGGACCATGTCGGTCAAGTGTAAACCCAGTGATGGCATGGTACTGGTGACTGGCTGTGCCTTACCTAGTAATTAGGTGCCGGTTGGCCGTTGAGGAAAATCGGCCACCGTGAGAGGGGGTTTGTATCCGTTCCCAACTGCTAACCAGTTCACAATCCTGAAAAAACTTGAAGAGATTTGGCGCTGAAACTCGGTCTGGTTCTAGAATGTGCTCTGGATCTAAAACGCGCTCAGAAAAGGACAGTAGGTAGCAATCGCGCTTACCTGGCACGGAGTACTTGTCTCGCAGCAGTCTGGAGGTCGACTGTCCAGGACGCGAATAAGTACTAGACCTGGCTGCGTGTACAGGGTAAAGTGCACGTAGTTGGTGTGCGTTGCCCCTGGCAACAGCTGAGTGCCGTGCAAAACGTCAAAATGAATGGGCCAATGGGAGGGGGGCGGGGGTGTGTGCACTTTGACAGCGTGCACGCAGTGAGCAAGCGCGGCCGGTAACAGCAGCTAGATGCTGTCTGTTACGTATTTTGGAGAAATGACTGAAGGCGTGTAGATTATGAGCGGTGGCGCTGGAAAGCACGCGTCAACGTGTTTGGACCGCGAATGTAAATGCGGGAATGATCACACGCATGCAAGTTTGAAATAGTTAAGGTATATCAAAAACGTACTATTATACACATGATCAACATGGTAAAGAATGAATAATTTACAGATAGTTCATACGTGATTATGTATATCAATATACAAGGTATTCATACATAAAATCGGGGTATGGAGAATACTTCTGCAGATAGCCAGTATAGTTAGTACAACATTTTAAACTGGTGAACGTGAGAAGGAAGGTCCTTAGGTATGCATTTCACCAGTGTAATGTAATGTAATGTAAATGGAAACTTGTATAGCGCTACTATCACTCCAAGGAGCATCTTGGCGCTGGGACGGAACACCAGAGATGGAAAAAACTGGTATAATACTCATGCCAGAGGGGAGATAGGTGTTTAAATCAGAGTTTTGCATAATGTATCAGGTGCACTGTAGATCCAAGTTTTAAGTGCCTTCCTAAAGACAGACTCGGAAACAATCTGACGGAGCTGAGATGGAAGTTGATTCCAAGCCTTTGAGCCTATGACTACAAGTGATTTTCCTCCCTTTGTCACCAATCTAAAAGATGGAATGGTCAGTAGATTTGCATTGGATGATCTTAGGCTACGGGAGGGAACGTAGCGTTTGAAGCTAGTTTGAAGATATTGTGGGCCACGTGAATGAAAGGCCCTAAAGGTAATAATAAGGACCTTAAACAGAATTCGTTTGTGAACTGGCAACCAATGTAAGATGTCTAGTGCAGCAGAGGCAGATGATTTCCTAGGCCACTTCAATACCAGCCGGGCAGCCGCGTGCTGGACCATCTGAAGCTTGTGCAAGACTGATTTATTTGTTCCTGCATAAAGACTGTTACAGTAGTCCAGTCTAGATGTAATGAGTGCCACAGCAACGGTTTGCCTGGCTGAGAAGGGGAGCAAGTCAAAGAATTTTTAGACTTTTTATAAGATGAAAACATGTGCCCGCAACTGCCAGAGATTGTTGTTTGAAAGATAATGTGGTGTCAAATTTTATTCCTAGATTTCTGGCTGCATTTATTGTATTAGGAGGGGGTGGCATCTTCTGGCCACCAAAGTTTAGGCACAAAGGGATTTTGTTTGCCAAATGGCAGAATCTCTGTTTTTTCCGAGTTACACCTTAGATGGTTGTTACTCATCCATTTAAAGGTTGCTGAAAGACATTTCCTAAGATTTTCTTCCGCCTTAGTAGTGTCATTATCCAGGACCAGGATAAGCTGAGTATCGTCCGCATATGAGATGGTATTGATGTTAAAGGACGATATTAGTTTCATCAAAGGGGACATATATACATTGAAAAGGGTTGGGCTCAGACTCGATCCTTGAGGAACACCTGATATAAGTGCTTTTTCTTCTGAGTTATATTGTCCTAGCGTGATAACTTGACGCCGGTCTTGCAAAAAGTTCTTAATCCACTCTAGGACATTCCCGGATACGCCATATGATGCAAGACGGTCTAACAGAATGGTATGTGAGACCGTATCGAAAGCCGCGGACAAGTCGAGCAGCACCAGGACTGCTTTCTTTCCCTGATCCAGGGCAGCTCGTAAGGTTTCTGCAGTGTACAAAAGGGCAGATTCAGTTGAGTGTTGGGCTCTAAAACCTGACTGGTTAACATGCCATACATTTGTTTCCTCTAAAAACGTGGTAAGTTGTTTATTAACAAATTTTTCAGTTAACTTACACAGGGTGGGTAAAAGCGAGATGGGTCGTAAGTGGCGACCATATAACAATCTGGTAACTCCAACGTTATATATGTTGTGAACACATCGGTATAATTGTTCATAAAACAATGCAGTTATATATATTTAACACATCGGTATACTTGCTCATAGTACAAATTTTGAACATAATCAATAAACAGGAGTATGGGGAAGCTAACGGGCTAAGTAGGACACGTGTTTACAAGGTTACAGTGGGATGCCAGTCCTACTACAGTGTGTTATAGCGTGACACTCTCGTTCCGTCACAGTTGGCCCATTTGTTTCAAGGTCTCCTCCTGTTCGTTTAGTCCTTCGTCAACAGTGTTAAGAGAATGAATCCACTTGCACTCCTTGAAGCTCAATGATGCAGTGATTGCGCCACCCTAGGGGTGTGCGCGTATCTTTTCCACCACCCACCATCTTAGGCTTTCTGGTGTGTGATTGAGTGAATTGCAATGTTCAACTAGGGGCGCCCCTTGTACTCTGCATCTAACCCTGCTCATATGCTGTAAAACTCTGGCCTTAACCTTTTGTGTGGTTTGTCCTATGTACAACATGTCGCAGTGACCCTTGATTGCATATATAACATTGCTGCTGTTGCAGTTCGTGTGCAAGGGAAGATTATATGTTCTGCTTTGGTGTGTGAATGATGTGCCTTCCACAGTCTGTGGGCAGGCCTTGCAATGGCCACACTTGTGGTGTCCAGTCATCGGGGGGCAGTTCCAGCATGTTCCTTATATCTGGGGGTGTAGGTGGTTCCAGGTAAGCTTTTACCACGTTGTCCTTTATATTCCTTCCTCTCTTGAAGGCAAAGATTGGATTCTCAGTTGTGCCAAGTTCACTGGAGACTAAGCTCCAATATTTCTTCACAATCTTTTTGATCTCATTACTTCTTGAGTTGAACGTGGTGACACATACAATATTCTCCCGCCCTGTGGTTTGTGGTTTGACTTCAAGGAGGGAGTCTCTGGGACAGTACCAAGCTCGTTTCTTCGCTCGCTTCAGCAGCCCAAGGGGGTATCCTCTTTCCCTGAGCCGGTTGGTCAAGGTCTCAGTTTCTTTAAAGAAGTCCGTCCTCCGGGTGCAGTTTCTCCTCAGCCTGAGAAATTGCCCGTAGGGCAGGTTGTCTCTCAGGCTCCTTGGATGATGTGAATCATACTTGAGCAAGGTGTTTCTTTCTGTTGGTTTTCTGTAGAGGTCCGTGAACAGTAGCCCTTCCTCCACTCCAAAGGTCAGGTCCAAGAAGTTAATGTTTTCGTTACTGTATGACATCGTGAACTGGATATCACTGGATCTGCTGTTGAGCCAATCTTTGAAATCAATCAAGCGTGATTCAGTGCCCGACCATATCATCAACACGTCATCTATATACCGCTTCCATGCAGCGATGTGGTCTATGAAGGGATTGGTGGGGTTGTAGAGATGTTCATCCTCATACGAGTCCATGAAAAGGTTTACAAGGCTGGGAGCAAACCCAGGGCCCATTGCGACGCCTTTGCATTGGTAGTAATATTGGTTCCTGAAGATGAAATAGTTTTTTGTCATTGCAATATCCAGTAATGATACCAAGAATCCAGTCGGGATCCAATGCGGTCTGGGGCGTTTTTCCAGGGTTTCTTTGGTCACTTCCAGTGCCTTCATCTGTGGTATGCTAGTGTAGAGCGAAGACACATCCAGGGTCACTAACAACTGGGTGTCGGTGTCAAAGGGTTGACCTTCCAATAACTGGATGACATGCATCGTGTCTCTTACAAACGATTTGGTTTTCATAACCCAAGGTTGAAGGAAGTTGTCGATATACTGGTTGAGGGGTTCCAGGAGTGAACCCCATCCAGAGACGATCGGCCTTCCAGGGTTTTTTTTCAAGCGTTTGTGTACTTTCGGTAGAGTGTAGATTGTAGGGATCCTAGGCTCCTTTTTATTGAGGAAGTCGTGCTCATGTTGACTCAGGAATCCCTGGGCGAGCTCGTCCTTGGTTAGATTCTCAATTAGTTTCTTAATCTCCGGTGTGGGATCCTTTGGTATAGGATGGTAGCTCTCTCTCACACTCAGTTGTTGCTCAATCTCATGTATGTAGTCAGGCGTATTCTGCACGACCCTTGCTCCACCCTTGTCGGCCGCCTTGATGACAATAGTCTCGTTGGTTCCTAAGTACTGTAAAGCAAGCCTCTCTTCTTTACTGATGTTATATTTGATATATTTGCGATTTTTCAGTAGGTCCATGGTTTCTTGAAGGACAATCTGTTCGTATGCCAAGATTTTTTGACTCATCAGATATGCAGCGGGAGAAAAGGTTGATGGTGGTCTGAAGTTAGTGGCGGCAGCAGTGGGGTTGTATTCCTTCTTGGAAAAATGATATTTGAGTTTTATTTATCTGAAAAATCTTTGTAGCTCCAACTTGATGTTGAAGGAGTCTGGTGGAGAGGTCGGGACAAAAGTTAATCCTTTGGAGAGAATGCGTTTCTCTGCGTCCGAAAGTCTATAGTCTGACAGATTGATGATGGGATCAAGGTTGGCAATCGTCATGGCATTGGGAGCTCCAGTGGGCAAGGTTAGGAATGTGTATATGTCCGAGGGATGCAGATTCCCTCCCGGTGAGTAGCATTGTCGTCAAGGGTGAGTGCCTCGTATGTACAGTCTCTGGGGGCTCAAGGGCTTGAGGTATAGAGTTGGAAGTCTGCTCAGGCCCAAGGTCTGTGGATCCAAAAACAGTGTCACTGGGGTCTATGGTTTGTGTCTGTGGCTCAGAAGTCATGTTGACTACCATCTGTATGTTTGTCTGCGTGTTTGAATCTCGCCGTGCGATTCCGGTTGGTAGAACCTCACTTGTGAGTTGCCCCTTTGGTTCTTCCTGCCCCGTTCCATCCTCGTTGACGTTCCCAGTACTGTTCTGTGCCCCCACCTCTGTTGGAGCTGTGATTGCCCTCCCCTAAAAAATGTTGGTTGTCCTGGTATCTTTGTCCCTGATTCCCTTGACGACTTGTGGAGGGTCTATCTGAATCTGTGTCAGAACCACTGCCAATGGAGGAGTCCAAGAAGGTCGCGAACCTCCTAGGTCCTTGTCTGCTTCTATTTGTAAAGAACCCTTGGCTATCCTGCTGATAGTACTCGTCTGCCAGGTAGGGGTAAGTGACCTTATCGTAATTTCTTACGTCTTTTGTTAATTTATCCAACTTTCTATTCAGTGTCACTGTGTTGAACTCAGCTAGTGCTATCTGAGCTCGTTCCAGTGCTTCTTTTGCAAAGACCTGGCAGACCAGTACTATCAGCAGGATAGCCAAGGGTTCTTTACAAATAGGAGCAGACAAGGACATAGGAGGTTCGCGACCTTCTTGGACTCCTCCATTGGCAGTGGTTCTGACACAGATTCAGATAGACCCTCCACAAGTCATCAAGGGAATCAGGGACAAAGATACCAGGACATCCAACATTTTTTAGGGGAGGGCAATCGCAGCTCCAACAGAGGTGGGGGCACAGAACAGAACTGGGAACGTCAAAGAGGATGGAACAGGGGCAGGAACAACCAAAGGGGCAACTCACAAGTGAGGTTCTACCAACCGGAATCGCACAGCGAGATTCAAACACGCAGACAAACATACAGATGGTAGTCAACATGACTTCTGAGCCACAGACACAAACCATAGACCCCAGTGACACTGTTTTTGGATCCACAGACCTTGGGCCTGAGCAGACTTCCAACTCTATACCTCAAGCCCTTGAGCCCCCAGAGACTGTACATACGAGGCACTCACCCTTGACGACAATGCTACTCACCGGGAGGGAATCTGCATCCCTCGGGCATATACACATTCCTAACCTTGCCCAAGGAGCTCCCAATGCCATGACGATTGCCAACCTTGATCCCATCATCAATCTGTCCGACTATAGACTTTCGGACGCAGAGAAACGCATTCTCTCCAAAGGATTAACTTTTGTCCTGACCTCTCCACCAGACTCCTTCAACATCAAGTTGGAGCTACAAAGATTTTTCAGAAAAATAAGACTCAAATATCATTTTTCCAAGAAGGAATACAACCCCACTGCTGCTGCCACTAACTTCAGACCACCATCAACCTTTACTCCCGCTGCATATCTGATGAGTCAAAAAATCTTGGCATAGGAACAGATTGT
This sequence comes from Calotriton arnoldi, assembly GCA_963921515.1. NCBI lineage: Eukaryota > Metazoa > Chordata > Amphibia > Caudata > Salamandridae > Calotriton > Calotriton arnoldi. The sequence continues at coordinate 2,501,980 of CAWUFW010001618.1, forward strand.
CCTTAAAGAAACCATGGACCTACTGAAAAATCGCAAATATATCAAGTATAACATCAGTAAAGAAGAGAGGCTTGCTTTACAGTCCTTAGGAACCAACGAGACTATTGTCATCAAGGCGGCCGACAAGGGTGGAGCAGTGGTCGTGCAGAATACGCCTGACTACATACATGAGATTGAGCAACAACTGAGTGTGAGAGAGAGCTACCATCCTATACCAAAGGATCCCACACCTGAGATTAAGAAACTAATTGAGAATCTAACCAAGGACAAGCTCGCCCAGGGATTCCTGAGTCAACATGAGCACGACTTCCTCAATAACAAGCATTGGCATAGCCAATAGGTCTCGCCTTTGGGACCTTATAAGTGTTTAGCCATGCAACAGTTGATGTTGTTTTACCAAGGATATTGTGCTGCATAACTAAATACTTATAAGGTCCCAAAAGCGAGACCTATTGGCTATGCCAATGCTTGTTTGAATCACAGGCTGTTGAGCCGACGTCAGGCTTGAACCTGCCCTCTCCGCTCAAAGGTCGGCAGCTTTAGCCTTACACCACAACCTCCCCCACGAGAAGAAAGCATTTTCAATATTATATACAATGAAGCCATAGTTGTTGCTTATTTCTGCTATGCAACTTACAGCCATTGACAAAGCTAATAGTCCCAGCTTGTTGTAGGTGTAATGTACGGACAGAACCAGCAAAATGCCAGGGCGGCACACTATGCTAAGTACAGATGTTTAGCTTAAGTGTTTTAAGCCACGCCCTTAATTACATCGGCCACACGCCTATGAGAGACCCCCCCCCAGTCTTTTCATACCACGCAAAGCCCTGCTCCTGGCTCAATGGAAAACCGGCAACAAACGGCTGCAGTGTCATATTTCAGTTTAGTATAAGTCACTGCACCAAGAGAGCCTGGGCATACCCAAGGTAACGAATTTAAAGCACACTGAAGCTCTCTTACATACCCACTGCACAGCAACAAACACACGAGCAGTTTCGCGTTCACCCGTGTAATGGTTGTTTAAAAAGCAAGTTTCTGGTAAAAGAATGAGCAAGCTGTTACAGGCTTGTTCAAAGGCTCGCCTATTGATCCCAGACGCATGCGCATTCCCTTCTGGATGTGCACTGCACTAGGAAGCGAAAGCCTAAACATCAGACTTCAAGCTTCCAAGCATGATCTCCAGCTGAGTCTTCAATGCAGATCTGCCCTCCTAAACAACCCACCGGCTTCTGTTGGTGTACTAGTATTTAGGGAAAAAACAATTAAAGGTGATGAGCACATTAGTCTCGCTTGGAAATTAAAGTGGCAACTTTTTTTATTTGTAGGATAAGGGCATCTATATTTTAGCAAGCGGGAAGCAGCTGGCATTCTTCGCGGGCTCCTCGTTCCTCAAAACTGTAAATAAAATGTAAAACTTTTACAACTGCACAGACCGGTCTACGGAAGAGTCCCGTTAAAGGCCTGTTATTTGAGGTCATTTGTCTCATTGTGTTTGTGAAGCAGGAGAGGGGCCCTGCACGGGGCATTGAACTTTTCAGCTATATCGTTATTTGGTGCGTATTTAAACTTGATGTGGAAAGGCCTTTGCAGGAGGCATCTTGAAGTGTTGTGGGTAAACATCCTGGGGCCTTTCTGTCTTTCCTCCCCCAGCCAGCGCCGGCTTCTCTCAAAGGGAAACCTTACACGAGGTGAGTTACCTCCCGCCCGGGCTGCAGTCACTGGGAGCCAGAGCAAAGGTGGATCCGGTGCGCGCCCTCTGACTCCCCTTCTGTTTATAAGCAGCCATGCAGCAAATTCACGTAACCCAATGCTGCGCACGCCCCTGCCTTGCCCCTTTATTTCGTGAGAGGAAAATGTGGCCATTGCGAGCGAGAGGAGCGCGCATAAAGTTCTTACAAGCTTCTTGCGCCATGCTTGGAACAGCGTCCCGTCCATATGCTGTCTGTGGAGTGCTCCGGAGCCTCACCACGCCCCCTCATCCCTGGGGACAGTAGCCGCATAAAATCTCTGCATCAGTTCCGCTTGCCAGCCGCTAAGAGTGATTTGCCCAGAACCTCAGCACGGGAATTCAGCCCTCCGCACAAAGCATTGCTGCAACACGGAATGGGAGCTGTAATCGCATGAACAAGCAGAACAAAGGAGGAATACAGCTGCAGCGTCCCGCGAGTGGTGCGCGCTCGTGTAGGCCGGAAGTTCAGAGCGATTCAGACGCGCAACGGCAAAAGTGAAAGCAAGGAATAGCGAGGAATGCAGCTGGTTACAGAAAACAGTGCCCGGACGCACGGCCACAACGTGAAGGAAGCCTTTGAAATAGGAAACCAAACAGATGGCACACAGCGCGCCCCGTGCTCGCTCCCGCAAGGTAAACGCCACATATGCACGAGGGCTCATTGGGAACAGTGCAGTACATGCACGAGTTTCCCAAAAAGTCCTGAGCGATTCCAAGAGGTCACTACTAAGCAGCGCTTGCGCGCTGCGTTAGGCTCGTCCTAAAAAGGAGCCTAGGATCCCTACAATCTACACTCTACCGAAAGTACACAAACGCTTGAAAAAAAACCCCGGAAGGCCGATCGTCTCTGGATGTGGTTCACTCCTGGAACCCCTCAACTAGTATATCGACAACTTCCTTCAACCTTGTGTTATGAAAACCAAATCGTTTGTAAGAGACACGATGCACGTCATCCAGTTACTGGAAGGTCAACCCTTTGACACCGACACCCAGTTGTTGGTGACCCTGGATGTGTCTTCGCTCTACACTAGCATACCACAGATGAAGGCACTGGAAGTGACCAAAGAAACCCTGGAAAAACGCCCCAGACCGCATTGGATCCCGACTGGATTCTTGGTATCATTACTGGATATTGCAATGACAAAAAATTATTTCATCTTCAGGAACCAATATTACTACCAATGCAAAGGCGTCGCAATGGGGGCTGGGTTTGCTCCCAGCCTAGTAAACCTTTTCATGGACTCGTATGAGGATGAACATCTCTACAACCCCACCAATCCCTTCATAGACCACATCGCTGCATGGAAGCGGTATATAGATGACGTGTTGATGATATGGTCGGGCACTGAATCACGCTTGATTGATTTCAAAGATTGGCTCAACAGCAGATCCAGTGATATCCAGTTCACGATGTCATACAGTAACGAAAACATTAACTTCTTGGACCTGACCTTTGGAGTGGAGGAAGGGCTACTGTTCACGGACCTCTACAGAAAACCAACAGAAAGAAACACCTTGCTCAAGTATGATTCACATCATCCAAGGAGCCTGAGAGACAACCTGCCCTACGGGCAATTTCTCAGGCTGAGGAGAAACTGCACCCGGAGGACGGACTTCTTTAAAGAAACTGAGACCTTGACCAACCGTCTCAGGGAAAGAGGATACCCCCTTGGGCTGCTGAAGCGAGCGAAGAAACAAGCTTGGTACTGTCCCAGAGACTCCCTCCTTGAAGTCAAACCACAGGGCGGGAGAATATTGTATGTGTCACCACGTTCAACTCAAGAAGTAATGAGATCAAAAAGATTGTGAAGAAATATTGGAGCTTAGTCTCCAGTGAACTTGGCACAACTGAGGATCCAATTTTTGCCTTCAAGAGAGGAAGGAATATAAAGGACAACGTGGTAAAAGCCTACCTGGAACCACCTACACCCCCAGATATAAGGAACATGCTGGGACTGCCCCCGATGACTGGACACCACAAGTGTGGCCATTGCAAGGCCTGCCCACAGACTGTGGAACCGAGAACAAAAGACAAGGGAACCCTACTCACAGGGAGCCAGGGCAGTTAAATTATTAGCAGAGAAACAGTGGCTCCTGTGGACTAATGAAAGCTTATTCTTAATAAAGCCTGCACAATGGCAATGTACAGGGTTAGATCGATGTCAAAAAGAGAGCAAGCCAAATACACCATGGATTTGATTAATGTGGACAATTATTTATGCAGTGAGTTGAAAGAGTCAACAATACATACATAGTGTTTAAAAAAGAAAAGAATTGACATACTTAGTTTCAAAATGATAATTAAACAATAGTGAGAGGTGTCCCAGTGAAAAAAATTGGAACCTAAACTAATGGTGACATATTTTGTGACATATGTACAAGGTTTCCTTTAAAACATAAAGACGACCATTAGGAGATATGCATTGTATTAATCAACACTTTATGCAATAAGTGCTGGATAATGGTTCGCTTTTGTTAACAGTCGACGGCGTTTCGACCCTGTGTGCAATATAGGGTCTCTTCAGGACCTAGGAGAATAGGGACACCAAAAAGAAATGGAGGGATACCGTCAGTATGTGGCTGTGGGAAACAGCTGGGCTTGTCAAGGGAATGAGCAGTGTGTGTAATAAACCTGAAGGATGGCCTGCAATGCCTAGTGTAGAAAGAGTGTCACCGTGAGTACAGTGAAGAAAAATACTCACAGGGGACCCAGCCGGGCGCTGTGAAGTTTGGAAAAATAAACATGTAGAAGTCAGATACATACATGATATAGCTACCAAGTCTACACTAAGGAGGCAGATGAAGGAAATGAACTTACCCCATGTGAGGGTAGTGGTAGGCAGGCAGAAATGGATGACACAGTCGGGAAAAACCACAGCAATACAGAAGGCATGTGGAGTGCAGTAATGATGAGCGCTGTGTAAAAAAATGAAGCTATGTAGACACTCATATGATACTGCATACAAAAGGAAGTGCGAGAATGTTGGTACAGACTTACCCGTGTGGGTGTGTCTGGGCGCTGGAGGTGTGGGAGCGAGGCCGAACTCTGTATATGTTCGTAGCGTGACGGGCAGTAGCTCCGTTTCAACGTATGTTTAAATGGCTTCCATCCAATGGTGGTGATCTAAAATAATAACAAATGTGCCGGATGCTTAGCGTACCTAGACTCGGTGGATAATACAAGAAGTGTCCGTAGTTAGCTATGGATGTCATAACATCTCTTACCTAGCCGAAACCTGGATAACGATGTGCCTGCTCCCGGGAAACTTCAGAACAGAAGAGCCTGTGTCTCTCTGCTCGGTGCAATGACAGCGAACTGCAGGGTGGCTACGGATACTTAAGGGGTCTGTTCCCGCCAGAGGACGGTCGAATGTGCGAACAGACATGGCTGCGGAATGCAGTCGGCCGATTCGATCTGATGCTCTGTGTGCATCGGTAGAGATAAACAAAAGACTGGTGGTGGTGCAACAACCGCAATGGCACTTTGCAGGGGTGATACGTGCTGAAAGTAAAATGGTAACAGTATGGGCATGTAGGCGTGTTTGACTTTCTGGCGGAAGATGTCTATGTGCATATGTGTGCCGCAATGACAGTTGTGGTATTGCTGTGGTCACTGTGTGTTAATGATGCACGTGATCTCGACACTAGACATGTGCGTGTGCATACATATTAGTCCATGGATGTCAATTATGGTGACGGTGACTCAGACATTTTATGTTAATAAATCGTAAATGCACGTAAACACAATGAATCACTTTCGCGTATGCACACATATTACTGTATTTGTGTTATATACAGTGACAGTGACTTGGTCAATGTATGGGTATAGTGGACCAATCTTAACAGTATATAAACATACAAATTCAACGTGTTACATACAACTGGAAAACAATGAGCCAAACGTTACGTTACGTACTGTATGCAAGATATTATTTAGCCTACAGAGTGACTCAAGAAACACGTAAAGGAATCAATTTCCAGTGAATGCATATGATATTTCAACATTAATCTATTGATTATATACATACAGAAGAGGGTGAGAATGTATACATTAAAGTAGTCAGTTACTTAGTGTGGTAACAAACCCATGCCATTCTTCAGCAGAGTTTAACCCTTGGATGATGGCGTTAGTGCGTTGTATCCAACGACATTCTAGTCGTTGTAGAATTTGCGTAAGATCTCCTCCTCTTTGTGGAATAGAGGCTTTGTCTATGACTTGCCATCTAATATCGTCTGCTGTGTGATTTTTGTTGGTAAAATGATTTACCAAAGGGGCGTTGACTACTGAATGTCTAATTCGGCTGCGGTGTTGCCCTATTCGAGCTTTTATTGGTTGTTGGGTTTGCCCGATATAGGGCAAGCCACAAGGACATGTTATACAGTATACATTTCTCGTGTTGCAATTGGCAAAAAATTCAAGTGTGCGTTTGACGTTTGCGTGTTCAAAAGTCTTGGTGTTGAAAGTGAAGGCACAAGCTACACAATTGCCACATTTGAAATGACCCTTGACTTCTGGTAGGCCCCAGGTGGACTGCAATGATCTCGTTGTTTGTAGTGGGTTTTCCAAAGAAGACCGGATAAGGTGGTCTTTCACATTTTTGCCACGTTTGAATGCAAACATGGGCACTTCGATACTGGAATCTATACTTTTGATGATGTGCCAGTTTTTGGTGATCAATTTGCGGATTTGGTTGGTATGTGAACAAAACGTAGTCACGCAGATAAGTCTGTTGATTTTGGTCTTTTCTTTTGGGACTAATAATGCTTCTCTGGGGCAGAACCAGACCCGTTTTAATGATTTCTTTACTAGCCTGTTGGGATACCCTCTTGCCAGCAATTTATCTTTCAGTGTATTTGCTTCTCTCATGAAATCCTCTTTTTTCGCGCAATTTCGGCGCAACCACAGAAACTGCCCAAAAGGTAGACCATCTCTGAGTGCGCGCGGGTGGTGACTTTTGTAGGCGAGTAGTGTGTTTCTTTCAGTTGGTTTTCTGTGGAGAGAGGTATACAGCCCCCCATTTTCATGTTCAAGTCCAGGAAGGCTATGCGGGATTTGTGTATCGTTGAAGTGAAAGTGAGGTGTTTCTGTGTTGTATTTAGATATGCGACAGTCATTGAAGTCACACTCACTGCCTGACCAGATTAGGAAAATGTCATCTATGTACCGCTTCCAGCACTTAATACTGGAGCGGTACATGTTTGTGTTGTTAAGGACAAATTCGTGTTCTACATGATCCATGTATATATTCGCCAGATTAGGAGCAAAAATTGCTCCCATACTGGTCCCAAAACATTGTTGATAGTAACTGCCTTCTGACACAAAATAGTTATGTGTCAGGGCGATTTGCAAAAGTGAAATGATGAATGTAGTAGGTACTTGGGTTGGTCTAGGTCTGGTATCTAATAGGTTTTTTATCACCTGCATACTCTGTTTGCAGTATATTAGTGTAAAGGGAGGCAATGTCGAGAGTGGCGAGCCAATCTTTCTCGATGTTGTAGGGCCTTTCTTCTACAAAGTTGATCATGTGCATGGAATCTCTCACATATGTTTCCTGTAATGGGACATAGTCTTTGATGAAGAAATCTATATATTTGCCAAAGGGTTCTAAGATTGAACCACACCCTTAAAGTATCGGGCGGCCAGGGGGATTTGTGGGGCTCTTATGAATCTTAGGGATGGTGTATAGAACCGGAGTCCTAGAGTGTTCCGCATTAAGAAATTCAAATTCTTTCTTATTTAGAAATTCTTGATCTTTTCCTTCTGTAGTTATTCTCAGAATCTCTTTTGTTATTCCAGCTAGTGGGTTACTATCTAGTTTTTTATAGTGTTTTACTTCCCCTATTTGTTTCCTGATCTCTGTGTCGTAGTCATTCCGATCTTGGACAACAATGCCACCCACTTTGTCTGCTGGTTTCAGTATGATGGATTTATCAGTTTTGAGACTCTCTAGGGCTTTACGTTCACTCAGGCTGATATTGTATGGTATGTAATGGTTGTTGTTTTTCAAGTTGTCTACTCCTGCAAGTACTAGTTTTTCAAACGTTAGCAGTTCAGGTGGCATCATGCCATTGGTGGGGTAAAAAGTGGAAGGTGGTCTGAGTCCTGTGACAGAGTCTGGTATGGAGTCTTGTCTGTCCATAAAGAACAGTTTGAGACGTATTTTGCGAAAAAACTGGTATAGTTCTGTTTTGAGATTGAAAAAATTGGTGCGTTCTGTGATCACAAATGATAGTCCCTTACTTAATAGGGAGATCTCAGACGAAGATAGGACATGATATCCTTCAGGTATATTACACACACTGCTCATTCCCTTGACAAGCCCAGCTGTTTCCCACAGCCACATACTGACGGTATCCCTCCATTTCTTTTAGGTGTCCCTATACTCCTAGGTCCTGAAGAGACCCTATATTGCACACAGGGTCGAAACGCCGTCGACTGTTAACAAAAGCGAACCATTATCCAGCACTTATCATTGCATAAAGTGTTGATTAATACAATGTATATCTCCTAATGGTCGTCTTTATGTTTTAAAGGAAACCTTGTACATATGTCACAAAATATGTCACCATTAGTTTAGGTTCCAATTTTTTCACTAGGACACCTCTCACTATTGTTTAATTATCATTTTGAAACTAAGTATGTCAATTCTTTTCTTTTTTAAACACTATGTATGTATTGTTGACTCTTTCAACTCACTGCATAAATAATTGTCCACATTAATCAAATCCATGGTGTATTTGGCTTGCTCTCTTTTTGACATCGATCTAACCCTGTACATTGCCATTGTGCAGGCTTTATTAAGAATAAGCTTTCATTAGTCCACAGGAGCCACTGTTTCTCTGCTAATAGTCACAGACTGTGGAAGGCACATCATTCACACACCAAAGCAGAACATATAATCTTGCCTTGCACACGAACTGCAACAGCAGCAATGTTATATATGCAATCAAGTGTCCCTGCGACATGTTGTACATAGGACAAATCACACAAAAGGTTAAGGCCAGAGTTTTACAGCATATGAGCAGGGTTAGATGCAGAGTACAAGGGGCGCCCCTAGTTGAACATTGCAATTCACTCAATCACACACCAGAAAGCCTAAGATGGTGGGTGGTGGAAAAGATACGCGCACACCCCAGGGGTGGCGCAATCACTGCATCATTGAGCTTCAAGGAGTGCAAGTGGATTTATTCTCTTAACACTGTTGACGAAGGACTAAACGAACAGGAGGAAACCTTGAAACAAATGGGCCAACTGTGACAGAACGAGAGTGTCACGCTATAACACACTGTAGTAGGACTGGCATCCCACTGTAACCTTGTAAACACGTGTCCTACTTAGCCTGTTAGCTTCCCCATACTCCTGTTTATTGATTATGTTCTAAATTTGTACTATGAGCAAGTATACCGATGTGTTAAATATATATAACTGCGCTGTTTTATGAACAATTATACCGATGTGTTCACAACATATATAACGTTGGAGTTACCAGATTGTTATATGGTCGCCACACTGGTGAAATGCATACCTAAGGACCTTCCTTCTTCTCACGTTCACCAGTTTAAAATGTTGTACTAACTATACTGGCTATCTGCAGAAGTATTCTCCATACCCCGATTTTATGTATGAATACCTTGTATATTGATATACATAATCACGTATGAACTATCGGTAAATTATTCATTCTTTACCAGGTTGATCATATGTATAATAGTATGTTTTTGATATACCTTAACTATTTCAAACTTGCATGCGTGTGATCATTCCCGCATTTACATTCGCGGTCCAAACACGTTGACGCGTGCTTTACAGCGCCACAGCTCATAATCTACACGCCTTCAGTCATTTCTCCAAAATACGTCACAGACAGCATCTAGCTGCTGTTACGGGCTGTGCTTGCTCACGGCGTGCACGCTGTCAAAGTGCACCCCCCCCTCCCATTGGTCCATTCATTTTGACGTTTTGCACGGCACTCAGCTGTTGTCAGGGGCAATGCACACCAACTACGTGCACTTTACCCTGTACGCGCAGCCAGGTCTAGTACTTATTCGCGTCCTGGACAGTCGACCTCCAGACTGCTGCGAGACGAGTACTCCGTGCCAGGTAAGCGCGATTGCTACCTACTGTCCTTTTCTGAACGCGTTTTAGATCCAGAGCACATTCTAGAACCAGACAGTTTCAGCGCCAAATCTCTTCACGTTTTTTCAGGTATGTGAACTGGTTAGCAGTTGGGAACGAATACAAACCCCCTCCCACGGTGGCCGATTTTCCTCAACGGCTAACCAGCAACTAATTACTAGGTAAGGCACAGCCAGTCACCAGTGCCATGCCATCACTGGGTTTACACTTGACCGACATGGTCCACTAAGGTCTGGCCACATTCATTGTCTTATTTTCACCTGTAGATCTTTCCAGACTACTTCAACTCAAAGTCTCTGCTCTTGAGTAACTTTGCTGACTTCAACTCAAAGACTCTGCTCTTGAGTTACTTCGCTGACGCTTGCGGGTGAGTCCTTTTGTTTCCCAGACTTTTCCTACCCAACCAGCGACACCCACCTGGGTAATTTAATTAAATTGAGCGCATAATAGACCTTACCTTTTTTAGTAACTTTACTGACGCTTGCTGGTGAGTCTCCGATTTGCACATCTGTGACTCCTCAAATTCCCAGAGCAGGATTAGATCCTTGCAGATCACGTTTGCAAAGTAGACCCTGGGGCCCGCACTCAGCACCCTTTGGGCTCCCAAAACTGAACACCATTAACTGCCTGTTTTCACCACCGCTTGGGTACTTTACACTGAACACCATTAACTGCGCATATCACCCGGAACTATTTGGCATAATTAGCGCTTGTTTAGATCAGTTGGAACACAATGTTGAATACTCCATTTAATGCTTTCAGGCTGTCATCCGCCACCCCCTTGTCCTGAAGAAGACCCGCTATGACCTTTAAATAGCGCATTATCTGGGTCGAAACGTCGACGAATACATATGGTTCAGCTATTCACAAGTCTCTTGGCTCAAATTAGCAAGCGAAAGTGCTGCCCACCAGAGACATTGTTCTCCCTCTTCCTGACCACCTTGTAGTTATTTTTGTTGTTAAACTGTACTTTTTCTCACGTTGTATATATGATATCCACTGCACCACCGTCACTGAGCACCTTAAGTCACTTTATTACATGTCACCTGTAAATTTATTCACTTGACAGCCTCTTCAATTTTTGTGTATACCTTGGAAAGCGTCAAATCATATAAAATAAGAATTTTGCAAACATCCACTAGTCGGTGTTTTTGTGTTTCAACTACATGTAACGTACATGTTATTTTCCAAAAATAATTTGACCTCTTTCTGTGATTCTGTACAATGTTTAATTTGTTTACATTTTTGATTCACTCCTTTTATGTAAAGTGATTATTGCCCCCGACAGAACCACTGTAGCTTTCTATATATACACCCATGTTCTGAGGGACACAGGGTTACCCCATTGTAGTTATACCTGAGCTAATGTCGTCCTGCATGCTCAATGACTTGTCAAGTATAATTCCAAGAGACCTAGCAGAGTCAATGATGTGTGGGGTACAGTTGAGAGCTGTTAGGTGGTTCAAGCACTCAGCGATGATTGCAGTCTGTTTGGTTGGTGCTATCAGGAGGAATTCTGTTTTTGAAGAATTGAGTCTAAGATGTTGGGAAGTCAGCCAGTGTTGAGTTTTGAGTAGGGTTGCGTTGAGTGATTCGATGTCGTCTGGGGAAGAGATTTTCAGGTAAAGTTGGGTGTCATCAGCATACATGTGATAGTGAATGTTGGATGAATTGAGTATATCCCTAAGAGGCTCCATGAACAAGTTGAAGAGCATGGGAGAGAGTGCAGATCCCTGAGGGACACCAAGAGTGGATGGCAGGGAGTTAGAAAGGGAATGATTGACTTTAAATATTTGCGTTCTGTTGATGAGAAAGGAGGCAAACCAGTTTAATACAGGGCCAGAGAGACCCATCCTCCGTTCCAGTAAGTCCAGGAGGTTATCATGCTTGACCGTATCAAACGCTGAAGATAAGTCAAGGAGGATTTGAAGGCAAGCTTCATTCCAATCGAGCATTTTCATTTTCCTTTTTATTTGAGCAGTCGCCCAGAGTGCATGCGTTTTCCAGATGTTTCCGTAGTGTGCTTCTCTTACCTTCTCTCTGCTGCTCTGTCTCGCTCGTATGGTTCTCCCCACCCGCTGCTGTGAAACGCCTGCCCTTGTGTGATCATGCACCCACGTTGCTTTCTCTCCCAAGTATTTCTCCCCCTGCTTGCTCTACATTGCTATCTCTTTCTCGCCCATGTTCTTTTCTCTCCCACCATCTGCGCCCATCTTGCTCTCCCTCTTAACTGTTTGCTTCCCCCTACGCCGGTTGTGCTGCTTCCCACACACCCACATCCTCCATGTTGTCTCAGCGCCCCATATTGCTTCAGTGCCCACTGGCCCCCGCGTAGCTTCAGTGCCCACTGGCCCCCATGTTGCTTCAGTGCCCACTGGCCCCCGTGTTGCTTCAGCGCCCACTGGCCCCCGTGTTGCTTCAGCGCCCACTGGCCCCCGTGTTGCTTCAGCGCCCACTGGCCCCTGTGTTGCTTCAGCGCCCACTGGCCCCCGTGTTGCTTCAGCGCCCACTGGCCCCCGTGTTGCTTCAGCGCCCACTGGCCCCCGTGTTGCTTCAGCGCCCACTGGCCCCCGTGTTGCTTCAGCGCCCACTGGCCCTCGTGTTGCTTCAGCGCCTACTGGCCCCTGTGTTGCCTCCGCGCCCGACCATGCTGCTTCCCCAACTGCTTTGCCCTCGTGTTGTTTCCTTGTCCCAACCCATGCTGCTCCCTCCCACTACTCTTAAAAAAAAATGCTGTCTCACATTTTGTTTCTTTTTGTTTGTGGATCGACAGAGTAAAAAACGCGAGTGCTTGTAGGCGCACATGCGTGGTGGTGATATGATCATATTACATCAGGCCATGGATGAGACGTGCATTGCCCTGATCCCAGTACATAATGTTATTCAGACCTCGGGTCTAGCCCTTGTTTTATATCCGGCTTTAAACCCAGCCATAATTCTTCTTCAGACTATGGGCCTAGTTTAGAGTTTGGCGGACGGGTTAATCCGTCGCAAATGTGATGACTGTGCCGTCCGCCGTATTACAAGTGCCATTGGATATCATCAAGGCCGGAGTGGCTGTACTGGGCATCAGGTGTTTCTCTGGAAGGCTGGAAGGGTGGGGGTGAGGGTGCCACTTTTTTTTTTTTTACTGGTGTCTGGTTTTGTAGCAGTGCAACAGTTTTAAAAGCACTGCAGAGTTCCTTGTATATCCAACTGTTTCCAGGCAACAATAAAAGTTGCCAGATAACTCCGGTGATTAATGTACCTGCTCATCAGACTTTTGTCTAGTGGCAGTTTTGACTCATCTAAGGTAGCGTAGAGGGCTAATAATCCTGCCTCAAAGAGTGTGTACTATGCATATCAGAACAGTGTTTTATGTGCATAGCTGTGGTTTACTGCTTTTGTCACCAAGATCCTTTTGTTACTGTGCAGTTCATAAGTTACAATCATTATCTAGGTTAAAAAGTTATGTTTTTTAGCTCAGTCTTTTATTATCTTAATTTTGCTAAAAAGGGTTTGTTTGGGTAGAAATAAATTCTTATTAGTAAAGCCAACCCTAACCACTGTGTTACGTCCTGAATCCTGGGTTTGTGCTTCCCCAGACCAAGCACTCTAAAAAATGCCTGCCAGTATAGATGACATGTGAATCCTACACCTTGTCGTCCCCTTTGCCTTATGTAACATTTCCTATACACTGATTTACACACGTATGGTTCATTGTCTCTGCATGTGTGTGTGAGATGTAAAATGCTCCGCTACCCTACACTTGTATTAAAGGCACTATAAAACAAATGAAAGACGTGAGTGAGGGTCTATGGAGAGATGAGAGGCACTGTTGTAGGTTGATAGTGAGGGAATCATTGAAGAGCCCTAATAAAGATTGCTGTATCCTGGTGCACTGTTAAGGTCATCATCTACTACATGAATGAATGAATACAATTGAATATATAATGAAAAATGTGTTGTAGAATGCACAATTTTTGCCATTTTTCCCAAATTCTTTTGGAGGGAGAACCCCCAACCTCCCTTGTGTTGGTCAGGCTCGTTGGCTGTGCTCGCTCGCTATGCACGCACGCTGTCTTGTCCGCCTTTCACATAATGCAGAGTTCTACAACACGGTGGCCTAAACACGGCGGAGCAGGAGACATAAAACACAACAACACCTAGAAAGGGGTTTTACTTTACAAAAATGCAAAGACTCTCTTTTTAGAATAAGGCTTGGGGTTCTATTTATGCAATGCTCTCTAACAGAAAGGCTTTCCCAGATGCCAGATGAAGCACATTCAAATGCATATAGAGATATATATTTATATGCAAGCAATAATAACACACTTGGTAAATGCAACAGTTAAATTCATGAATAATACTAATGAATAATAAACAAGCAGCAAATAGTACGAGATAAAACTCAAGTAAATAATATACTGGACATCCTCAAAAGAATAATCAGAAAGATATATATGTACACTAAATACATCAAATGATTACTTTGGATGTGCACTCTGACTCATTCACACATCACAAAGACAACACCTCAAATGACCACAGCCACTGGAACCACGCATCACAATGGCACTAGTCAGAAACAAATCACCTCAAATGATCAAAGCCACTGGCCACACATCACAATGGCAATAATCAAAAACAAATCACCTCACCCGATCGTTCACTCGACATCCTTGCCAACTCCAGCTAGGGGGCCCGTTCACAGCTGGGCTTGGACTCATGACCGGGGCTCAGGTTCAGTTTGTCTTACGGCAGTACGTCTACTCCGTAAGTGAGCTCCCACCCTAGCTGTCAACAACCCTCAGCTTTATAGTCTCAAAAACACACTAGAAGGTTCAAGAGTCTTCCCCTCTGCGCCAAGGAAACTTACTGGAACTGGCCATCTTTCAGGCAAGCATTCCACGGCAGGAAGGAGTTCCCAGGTTCCCTCTACATTCTCACATGTTCCAGCCTTTATCTTGACGAAGCTTACGGAAGCCTTCCAGGGTACAGTAAACAATCTCTCACAAAACAATCCTTGAACTTGATTAACCCAAACAACTTGCAAGCCTTCTCCGTGCGCGCAGAAAAGCTCAAGCAAGGCAGAGTCAGAATTCAGGATGACATGAGGCCATGTCAAAGCCAATAGTAAGAACTTAATAATACTTGCCAATGTACAACACAATGCACATTTGTGCACCACTGCCTATAGCATCACATACTTCATCTCTCAATGTACAACACAGTGCACATTTGTGCACCACTGCTCATAACACTGCACTTCGAGCCCAAAAAGTACATTCCACACCTCTCTCTCTCTCATGCTTTCAAATGCACATCCCACATGTTCTGTTCTTGGCAAGGCTGTTCTACTCTGTGACAGCTCCCACTGTAAGACTGCAAGATTACAAGAAAGAAACCTTTAAGAGAAACAAGGCATATGCAGGACGTTGTACATTCAAACTAGGATAAAATAACACACCAAAGTCAATTAAAATGATGGTAGTCAAAGGTCATCACAGGGTGTCAGACCATAAGAGTGCCTCTAGCACTACACACACTCGCTATGCACGCTCGATATGCACCGTATGGGGACTAGTCTGACAACATTTGCCAGGGCTGTTTTGAGTTCCCAGGCTCGCCCTGGATATGATGCACTTGTATTACGCAGATGGGATATCCGTCACGTTTGCAAGAGAGTTACCCATCCGCCGAACTCTAATTCAGGCCCTATGTTCTTACTGACCTAGATCCCAGCCTATCTTCTGCATCAGACCTTGGTCCACAGCCGGTGTGCTGATCAAACCTAGCTCCAAGCTCCACCAGCCCATGTACTCGAACAGAAAGCGGTCCCATCCCTCCCCTTACACCTTCTCACTCGAACCTTGGTCTCGGCCTCTGTTCTCGATCAAATCTTGGTCCGAGCCCCCACTTGTGTTCAGACATTGGTCCCAGCCATGAGTTCCCAGTGTTCTAGATCAGACCTTGACCCTAGAAAACTCTTCTCAGCAGTCGTTGGGCCCCAAGCTACACTCTCAATTATATCATGGACCCCATGCTGTGCTCTTGATCATACCTTGGAGCCCAGGCTGCGCTCTTGATCAGACCTTGGACCCCAAACTGCGCTCTTGATTATACCTTGGACACCAGGCTGTGCTCTTGATCATGCCTTGGACCCCAGGCTGTGCTTTTGATCATACCTTGTACCCTAGACTGCGCTCATGAGCAGTTGTTGGACCCCAAGCTGCACACTAGATTATATTATGGACCCCAGGCTGCGCTCTTGATCATAACTTGGACCCCAGGCTGCGCTCTTGATCATACCTTGGACCCCGGGCTGCGCTCTTGATCATACCTTGGACCCCAGGCTGCGCTCTTGATCATACCTTGGACCCCAGGCTGCGCTCCTGAGCAGTCCTTGGACCCAAGCTGCACCCTCGTTCATATCATGGACCCCAGGCTGCTCTCTCGATCAGACCTTGGACCCCAAGCTGCCCTCTTGATTATACTCTGGACCCTAGGCTGCGCTCTTGATCATACCTTGGACCCCAGGTTGCTCTCTTGATCAGACCTTGGACCCCAAGCTGTGCTCTTGATCATACCTTGGACCCTAGACTGCTCTCTTGATCAGACCTTGGACCCTAGACTGCTCTCTTGATCAGACCTTGGACCCAAGGCTGCGCTTTTGATTATACCTTGGACACCAGACTGTGCTCATGATCATGCCTTGGACCCCAGGCTGCTCTCTTGATCAGACCTTGGACCCCAAGCTGTGCTCTTGATCATACCTTGGACCCTAGACTGCTCTCTTGATCAGACCTTGGACCCTAGACTGCTCTCTTGATCAGACCTTGGACCCCAGGCTGCGCTTTTGATTATACCTTGGACACCAGACTGTGCTCATGATCATGCCTTGGACCCCAGGCTGTGCTTTTGATCATACCTTGGACCCCAGGCTGCGCTCTTGATCATACCTTGGACCCTAGACTGCGCTCTTGATCTTACCTTGGACCCCAGGCTGCGCTCTTGATCATACCTTGGACCCCAGGCTGCGCTCTTGATCATACCTTGGACCCCAGGCTGCGCTCTTGATCATACCTTGGACCCTAGACTGCACTCTTGATCATACCTTGGGCCCCAGGATGCGCTCTTGATCATACCTTGGACCCTAGACTGCTCTCTTGATCATACCTTGGACCCTAGACTGCTCTCTTGATCAGACTTTGGACCCCAAGCTGTGCTCTTGATCATACCTTGGACCCTAGACGGCTCTCTTGATCAGACCTTGGACCCCAAGCTGTGCTCTTGATTATACCTTGGACCCCAGGCCAATTCCGGATTACCAAATAGGCAAAGTAGGCACCGGTCTATGGGCCCCACTCCTTTTAGGGACCCTGCAACAACGGATCAAAATACAACTTAAAGTACATAAACCAGAGACATCAGATTCACATAAGTTTGTCTTTTAAAAGCTCGTCTTCTGGCAGCTGTCAGTTTGTAAAATAATTCAGTGCATTGGGTATTAGGAGATAATTTGCAAGGCGGGCCCCGAAATTTGGACTACCTAGGGCCTCAGGGTTTAATTCGGCACCTCCCCAGCCTGTCATCGCCATACCTTGGACCCCAGGCTGTGCTCTTGATCATACCTTAGACCCCAGGCTGTGCTCTTGATCATACCTTGGACCCCAGGCTGTGCTCTTGATCATACCTTGGACCCCAGGCTGTGCTCTTGATCATACCTTGGACCCCAGGCTGTGCTCTTGATCATACCTTGGACCCCAGGCTGTGCTCTTGATCATGCCTTGGACTCCAGGCTGTGCTCTCGATCATACCTTGGACCCCAGGCTGCGCTAGCGATCATACCTTGGACCCCAGGCTGCGCTAGCGATCATACCTTGGACCCCAGGCTGTGCTCTCGATCATACCTTGGACCCCAGACTGCGCTCTCGATCATACCTTGGACCCCAGGCTGCGCTCTCGATCATACCTTGGACCCCAGGCTGTGCTCTCGATCAGACCTTGGACCCCAGGCGGCTCTCTTGATTATAACATGGACCCCATACTGTGCTCTTGATCATACCTTGGACCCCAGGCTGTGCTCTTGATCAGACCTTGGACCCTAGACTGGGCTCTTGATCATACCTTGGACCCCAGGCTGTGCTCTCGATCAGTCCTTGGAACCCAGGCTGCGCTCTCGATCAGTCCTTGGAACCCAGGCTGTGCTCTCGATCAGTCCTTGAAGCCTAGACTGGGCTCCTGAGCAGTCCTTGGACCCCATACTGTGCTCTCGATTATATCATGGACCCTAGACTGCTCTCTCGATCAGAACTTGGATCCCAAGCTGCCCTCTTGATTATACCTTGGACCCCAGGCTGTGCTCTCCATACCCAGGACCCCAGCGTGTGCGCTCGGTAAGACCATCGTCACAGCCCAGAGTTCCCAACCAGTTTCATCGATCAGAGTTTGGTCCCCAACCTTTGTTCCCAATCACACCATGTCCCCAGCCCTGTGCTCCCTTATGTTCTTGCTCAGACCTACATCCCCGCCCTGAGCTCCCCACAAGTGTTCCTGAGAAGTCTTTGGCCTAGCCAGAGTTGGATCAAGACTGAGCTCCCAGTCAATGTTCTCAGTCAGACCTGGGTCCCAGTCATTGTTCTAGAGCAGGTCTGTGACCCAGCCCTGAGCTCCCACCCAGTGTTTTCAATCAGAGCTAAGCCTCGCCCAGTGTTCTAGATCGACTTTGGACTCAGCCTGAAGCTCCTCACCCGTACTATAGAGCAGGCCTTGGGTCCATCCCTGAGCCCCCAGCAGTGTTCTAGAGCAGGCTTAGGTCCCAGCCAGTGTTCTAGCCACACCTAGGCCCAAGCCAGTGTTTTTGGAGCAGGCCTAGGCCCAAGCACTGAGCCCCCACTGGTATTACAGGACAGGCCTTTGGTTCAGCCCAGAGCCCCCATCAGTGTTCTAGAGCAGGCCTAGGTCCCCACCTGTGTTCTAGTGCAGGCCTAGGCCCCAGCCAGTGTCTACAGCAGGCCTTGGACCCAGCCCTGAGCCCCCCACCAGTGTTCTAGAACAGGCCTTGGACACAGTCCTGAGCCCCCCGCCAGTGTTCTAGAGCAGGCCTTGGACGCAGTCCTGAGCTCCCAGCATGTGTTCTAGAACTGGCCTAGGTCCCCACCTGTGTTTTAGACCAGGCCTAGGTCCCCCACAGTATACTAGCGCAGGCCTTGGACCCAGCTCTGAACCCCCCCACCAGTGTTCTAGAGCACGCCTTGGACCCAGCCCTGAGCTCCCCGCCAGTGATCTAGAGCGGGCCTTGGACCCAGCCATGAGCCCCCCCGCCAATCTACTAGAGCAGGCCTTGGACCCAGCTCTGAGCCCCCCAGCAGTGTTCTAGAACATGCCTTGGACCCAGCTCTGAGCCCCCCCCCCCCGCCAGTGTTCTAGACCGTTCCTTGAACTCAGTTCTGAGCCTCCCCACCAGTGTTCTAGAGCGGGCCTTAGACCCAGCTCTGAGCCTCCCGCCAGTGTTCTAGAGCGGGCCTTGGACCCAACTCTGAGCCCCCCCCACCAGTGTTCTAGAGCGGGCCTTGGGCCCAGTTCTGAGCCCCCCACCAGTGTCTACAGCAGGCCTTGAACCCAGCCCCTCCAGTGTTCAACAGCAGGCCTAGGTCCCCGCCCTGAGCCCCACCCACCACTGTTCTAGAGTAGGCCTTGTGTCCAGCCAGTGTTCTACAGTCAGGCCTTGGAGTCTGCTCTGAGCCCCCTCCCGCCAACGTTTTAGAGCAGGCCTAGGTTCTAGCCAGTGCTCCAGAGCCGTCCTAGGTCCCAGCCAGCGTTTTAGAGCCATCCTAGGTCCATGCCAGTGTTTTAGAGCAGCCTAGGCCTAGTCCGGAGCCCCTACCAGTGTCCTCGATCAGACCCAGGTCGCCACCCACTGTTCTGGAGCAGGTCTTGGGTCCAGGCAGTGTTCTACAGCAGGCCTTGGACTCTGCTCTGAGCCCCCTCCCGCCAGTGTTCCAGAGCTGGCCTATTCACAAAGTCAGTGTTCTTGAGCTGGCATAGGCCCCAGCCCTGAGCTCCCCGCCAGTGTTCTAGAGCAGGCCTAGGCCCCCACCCGTGTTTTAGAGCAGGCCTAGGCCCCCACCCGTGTTTTAGAGCAGGCCTAGGTCCCCACCCGTGTTTTAGAGCAGGCCTTGGCCCCCACCAGTGTTTTAGAGCAGGCCTTGGCCCCCACCAGTGTTTTAGAGCAGGCCTTGGCCCCCACCAGTGTTCTAGAGCAGGCCTAGGTCCAGCCAGTGTTCTGGAGTAGGCCTATGCCCCCCACCAGTGTTCTAGAGCAGGCCTAGGTCCAGCCAGTGTTCTAGAGCAGGTCTATGCCCCCCACCAGTGTCCTAGAGCAGGCTGTAGTAAACTACTACTCTGCTATTCCCCACTGTACTGCTCTATTGGAATGCATCATGACATCATAGAATGTCTGAGTGCCTCTCTGTGATTAGAGTGTCAGTTGGTCTACTCAGGCTGAGCAGCTAGGAGCTTGCTCCTGGTGGGGCTGCATCTGTACCTCCTATCTTCTCCTACTAACCTATCTTGGAACCAAGCTACAATAAAGGATTATTCTACCTATACTGCTGGACGTTGTATCTTCCTTTACAACATTTTGGCGACGATCTTGATGAACCTACTTGTTGAAGTAAGGAAGGCTCTGCACTAAGGAACTAAGGAACCAAGAGATTGAATCTTTAAGTAAAGGAAACTAAGACTTTGTAACTGTGCAGAAACGCCCTGGTCAGCCCCACCAATGTCCTTTCATCTGGACAGCCTACACCCTGGGCGTTTCACCTTCCGGTCTGCATACAGTTACTGTCCAGGTAACTGCCATCCTGCTGCCTTGGAAGTGTTACTTCTACCCTGCTGTCCCTACTACAGTCGTGAGTTTGGCAGTTGCAATTGGTGTTTGGGAATTGGCAGCAGCGACGTGTGCTGGGGAAACTGGCACCTCTACGTGGCGTTACACTTGGCAATTATGCAGAGGCTTGTGGTCCACTAACAGTTAAAGCCTGCGAACACTCTCTGGATCTGTGCTTAGGAACTACTTCAGTACAGCCTGCGTCGGCATCACAAACCTCTGCATCGGAAACTGTTTGGGACATCTATTTTTTATTGGTGAGTGCTTACTATTTGATCGGCAATGACCTTACAGTTGGTGGACTCAAGTAGTGTGTCTTGGGAGGAACTTTGAGCTTGGTGATGTTGCGGTGGCATTGAATTTGAAATTACGTCAATGAGACATTTTTGTCCATTATTGTCTTTTGTCAGTCACTTGTGCCATCCTCATACTAGTGCCCGTTAAACCGTTCATGGTCCAGTTTGAAAACTGGAAGCGCGAGTCTCGGCAAGCGTGTGCACTCTTACCTTCATTGTTGTGTCGCGCTCACTGGAACTCTGCTACTTTTGAACGCATGGCAGCACGTCTTCACCGTAAGCCACCCGGCGCGTCGTAACAGTGTGCCGCCATTTTGTGCCGCCACTTTAGCGACTCTGTCTACTGTTTTCTTTCACTGCGTTTTCTGCCACCCATGTCAGTTTTCATGGCGGAACAATAAAGTTAAATTACTGGTACTCTCACGCAACTCAGTAAAGGAAAATTCACCGGCGTCCTCAAGTTACACCAAGGCATTGGTACTTATGTCAGTTTCCTTCTCAGGCTCCGTGGCTGTTCGATGAAAGTTCCTGTCCCACAGAGTTGCGATCTCTTCCTATCATTCCTGATCAACCTAGCATCCTGTCTTTGGACACCTATTAATTGTCAGTGTGAATTCCTGACATAGGATTGTTGGCAGTTTGGCAGCGCAGCTATAACCACACACTTCCTGATATGAATCTACAATCTTCTGGACAAACTTACGACTTGGGTCAAGACCTCGGGTGAGAGACCGCTCACCGGAGCTCGAGACTGTTCTTTCATTATTTTGCTGGTCACTTTAATGCATGTCTCGTTATACTTAGGGTGTACTTATGGTCATAGTTTGTGAGTTGGGTTCTTAACAGTTGTAGGGCAGCCCTCTTTTCAGTTTACCCTGCACCGTGTACCCATCTTTGGGGGAAGTCATGGGGGTGAGGTACCGTGCCTTGAGAAAATGTTGTGGGTGGTCGCTGTCTGTGGTGTCCTTTGTACCAATTTTTATTCTGTCTATGGGTGTGGCGTATTTTGTCATGGTGAGTGTGTGGTGGCAGTCAGTGAACAAATTCAGTTTTCAGGGTGTTTCTTACCCTGTTGTGTACCCTATCATGGGGATGTGGTATGGGCGGTCAGTATTCTTCATGGTTAGTGTGTACTCATGCTTGGGGAGGTTGTGTGTCTGGAGAGTGCCTAAGTTAAGTTTAGTGTTGATTGTACTTATTTTGTGGTGGTTGTGGGGCCAGTCTAATGCTACAATTTCATATCTTAGGGTGGTGTATACCCTACGGTGTACCCTTTATTGGGGAGGTTGTGGGGCCAGTCAAATGCTCCAATTTTGTTTCCTAGGGTGATGTATACCCTACGGTGTACCCTTCTTAGGGGAGGTTGTGGGGCCAGTCAAATGCTCCAATTTTGTTTCCTAGGGTGCTGTATACCCTTCGGTGTACCCTTTATTGGGGAGGTTGTGGGGCCAGTTAATTGCTCCAATTTTGTTTCCTAGGGTGATGTATACCCTACGGTGTACCCTTTTAGGGGAGGTTGTGGGCCAGTTAAATGCTCCAATTTTGTTTCCTAGGGTGATGTTTACCCTACGGTGTACCCTTCATGGGGGAGGTTGGGGGGCTAGTCAAATGCTCTAATTTAGTTTCTAGGGTGATGTTTTTACCCTACGATGTACCCTTTATTGGGGAGGTTGTGGAACCAGTTAATGTTCCAATTTAATGTTTTTTCTAGGGTATTGCATACTCTTTGGTATATCGAGTGGTGGCTGTCCCTAACCATGCCCTCGCAATGTTGTTGTTCTTCCTCAAGGGAGGGGATGGGGCCTTTATGGTGGTTTTGGGGCATAAGATCTTTCCACTTTCATTTGTGTATGCCCTAGAATGTTTCTTCCTTTATGCATGTCCTTTCATGCCAGTGGTATTCTTGATACCTCATGTACTACACCTTTGTATATTTGCATCTCAATGTGATTCTTTAATGCTGATGTTATTTCTGAGGTATCTTACTGGTTTTTCCTCCTTATTCTTGTTGTCGTTCCCCAAGGAAGGAGGATGTGTAGTAAACTACTACTCTGCTATTCCCCACTGTACTGCTCTATTGGAATGCATCATGACATCATAGAATGTCTGAGTGCCTCTCTGTGATTAGAGTGTCAGTTGGTCTACTCAGGCTGAGCAGTTAGGAGCTTGCTCCTGGTGGGGCTGCATCTGTACCTCCTATCTTCTCCTACTAACCTATCTTGGAACCAAGCTACAATAAAGGATTATTCTACCTATACTGCTGGACGTTGTATCTTCCTTTTCAACACAGGCCTAGGTCCAGCTAGTGCTTTAGAGCAGGCCTAGGCCCCCATCAGTGTTCTAGAGCGGGCCTAGGCCCTAGACAGTGTTCTAGAGCAGGCCTTGGGCCCCACCAGTGTTCTAGAGCAGGCCTTGGGCCCCACCAGTGTTCTAGAGCGGGCCTGGGCCCCAGCCAGTGTTCTAGAGCTGACCTAGGCCCCCATCAGTGTTCTAGAGCGGGCCTAGGCCCCAGCCAGTGTTCTAGAGCAGGCCTTGGGCCCCACCAGTGTTCTAGAGCAGGCCTTGCTCACAAGCAGTGTTGCCAGCTGCCGCTGCCTGGACCCGAGCCCCGCTGGCCCCAATCATCAGCAGACCGGAAGCAGCAGCTCCCATCAGCCTGGCCCCGGTGCTGCCTCTAAGCCCATTAGTGGGATGAGCTGTGGCAGTGAGTCCTGCAGTGGTGTCTAATGGATGTGTGTGTCTGCACCCCTCCCCCCCCAGCCTCTTTCTTGGCTTGCGTAAAGCTGATGCCCCCTCCCCCTTCTCTGCAGCTCTGTGGTGCTGTATCTACACCCTCCCTGCCAGGCTGGCTATGGGGCTGTGCCAGTGGGTGGCCCAGGAGGGCAAGTGGGTGGGACCTCATGCACATACAGGCTTCTTTCGTGGCATGGGAGGGATTGTGCATTACTGGTGTGAGAGCTGAAGCCATGAGACCATTCCTGCAGCTGGGGATGCAGTGACAGACTGCCTCCATATGTGAGCCTGTGCACATGCACTCACATTGCCTCTGTCTCACTCTCTCTTCTCCTCTCTCTTTCACTTCCTCTTACTCCTTTATCTTCTCCCTCCTCAGGGCCACTAATTTACCCCCAAATCCCTTTAGTTGGTAATCCAGGTGCAGTGCTTAATTTGTAAAATAAGTGCCAGTCCCCCCTCCCAGCCCCCCCTGACCAGGAGTCCATTGCAGCTTGCACCACCCATCGCCCCTGTCATCGCTGCCATAACAATTCCTAAGCATCTCTATCGCCTGGAAGTGCGACAGCTCAGATGAGTCCAGGTCCCCAAACCTGAAGGAATGGCTGGGGAGGCAGGTGTTAGTAATCTCTGCCACTGCCTCTCATTCCAAAAAACTCTCTTGTTTCACTGTGCTTTCTCTGATTGCGCGTGACCCCCATCAGAGCATCAAACAATATGAGTATACAAAGGAAGATTTGGTCCTTAACGTTTCGATCCTTTTAAAAATATTAAAAGTCACCGGTCATCACCAGGACAGACTGTTCATCCTTACTTATTTCTTCTGTAGTACTGACGACTAATGAAATCGGTTGCCAGCCACATATAGTGAACCAGCAGTGTTTACTCCGCTTCTACCTGCTAAAGCCGCTCACATAAGTCCTATGTGAGGGCATATATTTATATATGTTAACTGAAAAAAACCAAAGGTTACAGGGACGTTATAATTTGGCTCAGATTTCACTCGTACAAAACCAGTGAAATTCAGGCGTTATAGTTACCGGAGCTAACTATAGCTCACACCCCCACAATGCACTGCTCATGAGCTCACATATTGCATCACTCATGACGTGGTCAGTGACATCACTCATGACATCACTCATGACCTCATCCAGTGAGTGTTTCGTAAAAGTTTTTGAGTGTTAAACAAATATACTAAGATACTACAAAAGATAAATGAGTATTATTTCTGTATTACTAATGAGTGATTCTATTTGTAACACATATTGGGGCAGATGTATCAAGCATTTTTGAGTTTGCAAAAGAATCTACCCGTTTGCGAACGCAAATATTGCTTTTCCGATTCAGCAAACCTAATTTTGCGATTCGGTAATCTGTTACCGAATCGCAAAATGGGTTTGCGATTCGGTATTAGGAAGGGGCATGTTTAGGGCGTCCCTTCCTAATACCGAATCGCATCGGTATGTATGAATGTTTTGTGACCGCAGTTGCGGTCGCAAAACATTCGCATTTTACCACCTACTTCAAGTAGGTGGTAACCCATTCACAAATGGGAAGGGGTCCCTAAAGGGACCCCTTCCCCTTTGTGAATGCTTGTAAAACTATTTTTAAGAGCAGGCAGTGGTCCCACGGACCACTGCCTGCTCTTAAAAAATGAAAAGAAAACTTCATTTTTCGTTTTGTAAAGCATCTCGTTTACCTTTAAGGAAAACGGGCTGCTTTACAAAAAAAAAATATTGCTTTATTGAAAAGCAATCACGGACATGGTGGTCTGCTGATCTCAGCAGGCCACCATCCCGTGATTTTTGCGATTCCTAGGGGTCACAATTGCGACCTACCTCATTAATATTCATGAGGTAGGTCATTTGCGACTCCTTAGGAATCGCAAAAGGTGTACTATACACCTTCATACATTGCATTTTGCTATTTCTTAATTGCAAATCCTTGTGATTCGCAATTAGGGAATAGCAAAATGCTAGCTACATACATCTGACCCATTATGTGAGTGGCTGTATGACTGTGTATCCATGTGTGAATAGGTCTATGGGTGTGTGAGTGGTTGTATGAGTGAGTGACTGTACCGGTGTGTGAGTGGCTGTATGGGTGTGTAGGTGGGTGCATAGGTGGCGTATGGGTGAGTGAGTGACTATGGGAGAGTGAGTGAAGGTTAGAGTGGCTGTATGGGTGAGTGTATGCTTGTGTCAGTGACTGTATAGGTGAGTGCCTACATGAAATAGTATCTGTTTGAGTAAGTGAATGGGTGTGTGAGAATCTGTATAGGTGAGTGAGTAGGTGTGTGAGTGGCTGTATGGGTGTATGAGTGGGTATGTATGTGTCCGTATTTCTGTATGACTGGATGTGTGAGTGACTGAGTAGCTGTTTGACTGTGCATCCATGTGTGAGTAGATCTGAGTGGATCTATGGGTGAGTGAGTGGCTGTATGGGTGAGTGAGTGGCTGTATGGGTGAGTGAGTGGCTGTATGGGTGAGTGAGTGGCTATGTGGGTGGGTGAGTAAGTGGATGTGTCAGT
Organism: Calotriton arnoldi; assembly: GCA_963921515.1. Classification (NCBI taxonomy): domain Eukaryota; kingdom Metazoa; phylum Chordata; class Amphibia; order Caudata; family Salamandridae; genus Calotriton; species Calotriton arnoldi. Next base: position 2,528,278 of record CAWUFW010001618.1, read on the forward strand.
GGGGCATGAGTGAGTGGCTATGTGAGAGGCTGTATAGGTGAGTGATGGGGTGTGTCATTGGCTGTATAGGTGAGTAAGTGGGTGCATAAGTGGTGTATGGGTGACTCTATGGGAGAGTGAGGGAAGGTGAGAGCGGCTATATGGGTGAGTGTATGCTTGTGTCAGTGACTGTGTAGGTGAGTAACTACATGTGATAGTATCTGTTTGAGTAAGTGAATGGGTGTGTGACTGGCTGTATGGGTGAGTGAGTAGGTGTGTGAGTGGATGTATGGATGTATGAGTGGGGTATGTAAGTGTCTGTGTTTCTGTATGACTGGATGTGTGGGTGGCTGCGTGACTGTATCCATGTGTGAGTAGGCCTGAGTGGCTCTATGGGTATGTGAGTGGTTGTATGAGTGAGCGTGTGGCTGTATGGGTGAGTGGGTAGATGTGTCAGTGATGTGTGAGTGGTTCTATGGATGATGTTTTCAGTGATTTCACCATTGATGTTAATGACCATGTCATGAGTGGTGCAATATGTGAGGCCATAAGCAGTGCATTGCGGGGGCGTAAGTTATAGTGAGCTCAGCTAACTATAACTGCTGAATTTCAATGGGTTTTGTACTAGTGAAAAGTGAGCCAACCGGCCCCCCTCCCAGTATTATTTATTATTTAAGCCACGTGGAGGTGGTGGTCCCTGGGGTCCAGGGAGGCCTTGCGGCCACTTGCCAATTCATTTTGTTGCACTGGGGAGGTGGTTCCTGGGGCTTCTTAGAAACCCAGGAGGGGGTCTATGCGGCCTCCCTCCATCATTCAAAACAAAGCCCCGGGGGCTTGGTGGTCCCCGTGACTTCTTAGAAGCCCAGGAGGGGATTCGATGTGGCCCCCTTTCCATTATTTAAAACAAAGCCTCGGGAGGTGGTGGTTCCCTGGGCTCAATGGGCCTTAGGAGGGGGGCCACCATGTGCCCCTCCTTTTTTTAAACAAAAATATAAAAATCCCCCAGGACCTGCCCACCCGGGGGCTCTATTCAAAACAAGCATGGCAGCCTGAGCTTTTTTTAAAAAATATATATATTTTTGCTGCAGATTCGCAGTTCCTTTGCGTTTCCGCAGCTATTTCTAAATGCTTTTTTGTCCATGTGGGGTCCCTCTGGGATCCCACAATCGGAGATAAGGGATCAGGGTAATCCTACCCCGCCCCCTTTTCTTTTTTAGGTCTCGCCTACGCTGCGCGCAAACGCTGCTTTGAAGTGACCTCTTGGAATCACTCCGTACTTTTTTGGAAACTCGTGCATGTACTGCACTGTTTCCAATGAGTACTCGTGCATGTACAGCGTTTACCTTGCGAGCAGCGGCGCCATCTGTTTGCAATTATCGCGCCTGCCGCTGCTCGCTCCCGCAAGGTAACCGCTGTACATGGACTTCCGGCCACGCTCCACTGAAACCCCTTTGAGTGGCGCCCTCAGCGTCTACAGGCATCCAGTAAGCGCCTGCCGCTGCTTGCTCCCGTAAGGTAAACGCTGGCGTCGCTTTAACTTTCGCGGCCGTGGGGCTGCGCTTGTCTTTTTTAGGTCTTGCGCCTAGAGTTGCAGTGCGCATCACTGCTCGCGCAGCGAGAGACCTCATGTAGGGGGTTTAGAAGCTGAGCTAGGAATCGCACACGCTCGTGCGTGTGCTTTTCGTTTTCCCCCCGGCTATTGGGCTTTGCGTGCGTCTTTATAAGAAAGGCAGCACGCAATTGGGCAAAGGCGGGCGCATGTCCCGCCTTTGCCACGCCCATTCCCACCGGTGTCTAGCACTCGCAGCAGCGCGCGTTCGCCTCGCTCCCTTTCCCCCCCGCTCCTCTGTGGTGCGCGCGCACCACTGTTTTTTTCTCTTTTATCGCGCGCCATGCGCATACGTTTAATATGCACGGCCGCTTTCATTATATTACCATGGCGGCCATGCTCCTAACTTTTCAAATGCACGGCCGCCCGCCTGTTTTTTTTTTTTACATTTACTGTTTATTTTACCTGCTGGTAACTCAAAACGCCAACACGCGCCACGCTTTCACTTCACCCGTTTCCCGTGTTGCCTTTAGCCCCGCCCTCCCCTCCTCATTCTTTACCCCTCCCGTTGTTTCTGTGAAGTGCTGTTAGTGCCACAGGCAAGTGAAACATGAGGCGGCATCTTGGCGCCCACTCCCTGCCACCCACTCTCCCCTTGTCATAGTAAAGCACGTCCGTGCCTCGGGGAAGCTCAACAAGAGGCGACATCACAGCTGCCGCACTTCACGCATGTTTCCATACATCACCTTATCTCCCCGTGGCATCCTCCTCCCGCACGTTGCTGCTTTTTTCACGTACAATTGGACACTCTATTTGAACTAAAGCTCCCCCTGGGTGTTAACTTCATTTTGCGGACGCACTATTTTACCGCGAGCTGCCCTGAAGGTATTAAAGCACTTAATGTTGATTTTGTATCGCTGTGCAGGCTCCCTTTAATACTATGGCGGAATTGCTTGTTGTTATTTCCTGTAAGTCGCGTTCTAGCCCGCAGTGCATATCTCCTAAAACCCAACTTACAGAAAATAACAACAAGCAATTCCGCCATAGTAATAATTCAAAATGGGTGTTACTTCGCCTCCCCCCACTCGATTTGTTTTGTCTTTCCCCCGTGTTGCTTCACCTAACCCTGCTTGCCCATGGTGTGTGGGTAGCAGTTTGGAAATGGAAAGGTTTAACTCTTGAATGGTAAAGTTGTTTCTGCATGCTCTATAAGTACGTACATTCCGTGAGGTTTGGGTGAAAATTAGTTACCCTTGCTTGTCCCTCTCTTGTGTCACACCTCTACAGCTGTTGACTTGACTGCCTCTTCCTGTCAGGAGTGACACAGGGACAAAAATAAACATCGCACCTTCCAACATACAATATCGCCAACTATAAATGTGTCTTTTGTGTAATGTAACTGGTGCTCATGTAAAGCGCTCGAATACCTTCCAGACGAGTTCACGCTATAAAAGTGCAAAACACAAAAACCCAACCTCCTTCCTGTTGCTTCTATCCCCGCCGTTGTGTTCTAATGTAAATGGTGCAGTAGACTTCTTCCACTTTTGCAGGTAGGAGGATTTTGGGTCCTCATTGTAGAGAAACTGTTTCAGAGGTAGTTTGCAGAGGTGTACTCAAAATAGGACTGCATGTCATGCAGCTTTAGAAAGTGTCTCTGGGAACTCTGTAATTGCCAGATACAAAACAGGCAAAAAAGTGTAGCCCTTTTATCTGTCATTGGCGCTGTCATAAAAGCTCCACGGCTGACAATCCTTAATTATGGTTAGGGCTCCCGGTTTTATGGTATTTATTTTTTTGCCATTTCTGTCTGTATTTATCTGTATTTATTTTTTGGGCACACAGCTACAGCTAGTATTTTTCCACATTTATTTAAATTGAAAACACAGGGAAAATAAAATGCCTTTCTACACTTGAAGTTGAAGGCATTGAGTAAACTTGGTGCTGCACTACTTCTATAATATACAAAAATGCATTGCATTTGTTAGTATCACAGTATTAATTGATCCAACTTTCGAGTGCCATGCTACATACATTAGCTGCAATTCCCACAGTAAAAACGTCTGCATTTTTCATAGTAATTTTTTTTTTTTTTTATGTTTCCTTACCGGTGCTTTGGTAGCCATAGTTCATTCAGGGCCAGTTTTCAGCCTGTCCCTCTCTTGCTCTGGATTAAAGTGGCAGCAGGCACAATGGGCCGGTGTCAGCTTTCTCAAGGTCCGTGCTTTGTTCAGTGTTTATCAGAGCACCCGGGGAGCTTAGCTGCGATAAGCCCCAGGAGTTAAAAAGTTCTTGGGGCCAGCTCGCACTTCTCTTCGGAACTCCACGGGATGCAACAGCCCCTCCCCGACCTCGCACAGGCTATGGACAGCCCGTTGTCATTCTGACTGCAGATGATTATCACATTTAGAATGACAATGGTCCGTCTGCCTTTAACATAACGTGCACTGCAAGTGAGTGTCTTTGAGGCGAGTGACTCACTTGGCGCCAGTAGATTTTAGCAGAGGAGCTTAACGTGCGCCCGAGGTGTGCTTCCTCACTGCTGATCAGCACATGCCAGAAGGCGACCTCATCCATGCACAGTTTTACTAGTATTTTGCCATTTCTAAATATAAATACAGACAAAGGAAAAATAGTTTTCAGTCTGTATTTATATGTAAAAATCCGTAAAAACTGAAAACCGGGAGCCCTAATTATGGTGTATGTGAAGGGCGGTGTGAGTGGTAGGTGGGACAGCTGCATTTGTGGAATAAATGAACACGGGGGAGTTTCTTTAAAAATCTAAATTCCTTTATATCTGTAATCCTAATCTTAGCAGCAACAGGAGATCTCAGTGCTCGTTTCATTTGCAGCGAACACACAGCTGGCTGCTGTGAGCAGTGTAATTGGAACAGTGTTTCTACTTGCCTGCCACTCATTTCTATAAGTGGCCACAGTTAGCCACTACATAATCGCATTACAAAATAAAACAAGCATTTGCAATGCAATAGGTCTCGCATTAATGAATGTTTGAGTTATTGGCGTTGCTAATAATAATGCAACGCCAATAGCTTAAACTTCCAGTAATGCGAGACCTATTGCATTGTAAATGCTTGTTTTTCATTCCACTTAAAGCCCTGACTCTTCCTATTATTGTCAATGCTCTAACCAGTTTATTTACGGAGCTTTGGAGTCAGTGGGAGCACATCTACAGAGCCGCCATCTTGCTCGACTGCCAGCCACGCCTAGGGACATATACTCGTGTCTGTCCGAGGGCATGTCTTGTATGTTGGTCTTTCTTTGTTTGCTTCTATTTGTAAGAATATATGTTTTTGAGCCATTATATCTTTATTTTTATATATGTAAATCTGCCTTGGTCAGTGTGTCTGTTAGTGTTGTGACAGTATATGCACGTTTGGGCATTTGCGTCCATCTTTCTTTATTTGAGTCCGCCTGCCTGTATGGGTTCATATGCATATATCTAGCGGTCTGTATTTACGTGTGTGCCTGTCTGGTTATTTGTGTGCATTGTTGTTGCGCGTGTGGGCGCTCATGAATTGTATGAGCATTTGTTTTGTTACGTGTATCAGTATTCATGTGTAAGCAAACATATTAATGTTTGTGTGTTGAGTCGGCCTGTGTGTGTTGGTGAGCGTCTGAGTCTGCCTCTACGCATGCGTCAGCCTATCTGTGTATAGGCGTCATTGTGTTTACATGCGCGAGACAAGCTCGCGGGATTAATGCGCTGTGGTTCCTGCACGGCGAGGATGACAGACCGTCTTTGCTGGGTGAAGCAGTTTTAGGGCAGTGCCTCGGTTAATAAAGCACACCCGCCTCTCCTTTCATCTTTCGAGTCTCCCTCTGACAGCTTCAGCCCGCTGGGCTCTCGTGTTTGTCACAGTACAGACTTCCTCTTGCTGGTGTGCGTGACCTCTGCCCTCGTCTAACAGAAGAGAAGCAAAGGGAATAGCATTTCTTGGACTTGTTTACTGTGTTCTTGGACTGTGCTGTGTACGGGTCAACAGTTGTTAATCTCCCGCTCAGCAGCCGCGGTGCTTGTTACATGCGGGGCACCTGCTGTCTTCATCTGGCTGCTTGTATGTTAAAAACATAACGAGGGTCGTCATCAGTGAACCTGGCTTCAGGGGGGTTGTGTAGCGCTACTGTTGTGACTGGGATGGCAGTCAGTGCTTTATTTGCGCTGGTGTTTGCTGGTGGTGGGCACCAACCTGGGGCCTGTGAGTTGTTTTCCATCATTAAACTTTGACCTGGAGCAAGAGAGAGAGAAAGGCAAAAAAAACAAGCATTGGCATAGCCAATAGGTCTCGCCTTTGGGACTTTATAAGTGTTTAGCCATGCAACAGTTGATGTTGCACCAAGGATATTGTGCTGCATAATTAAATACTTATAAGGTCCCAAAGGCGAGACCTATTGGCTATGCCAATGCTTGTTAAATCTTTTTTTGTTGAACTCAGCTGAAGCAGAGTCCCAAGATGGCTGCCAACACTTCCTGATTGAAGTGTTGGCAGCCAATCAGATTTCAGCACGGAGACTATCGAATCCTCTGAGGTTCCACGTCCCTATATATACAAATTTGGATTTCTTTTAATAAGTCAAAAACTACTGAATGGATTTACACCAAATAACAACAAGCATTGGTAAATGCATTAGGTTTGGCCTATGTGATTAATAATAAGCTTATTGTTGTTGTAAGTTGTAGCTTGCTGAGTTGTTGTAAAATATTAGTTACAGAAAGTCCATTAAAGTGTTATGACTTGTTTATGTGCAAAAAGGCAATTTATTGTACTGTTACTAGTGGTATAGTGTGGGTAAGCAATAGCAACATATTGAAAAATGAAATGAAAGAGGGAAATATAATTAATTGATGTAATGGCAATATTATGTGTTTAGAGGAGTTCTGACAACTTTTGGGCCCGGTGCCACTGCACCTGCTGCACCATTCAAAGCATGCCCCTGGTGCCTGCAAGATAACTACATTTGTGACAGCCTGTTTAATAGTAAAATATAGCAATATTTGGTGTTTAGAGGGGTTCCTAGAGCTTTGGGTCCCGGTGTCACTGCACCTGCTGCACCATTGAAATCATGACCCTAGTGTCTGCATGGTAACTAAGCTTGTGACTGCTTATTTGGTGGTTAAGTATAGCAATATTTGGTGTTTAGAGGAGTTCAGCTTTTTGCCCCGATGCCACTTCACCTGCAGCACCATTGTAGTCATGGCCCTAGTGCCTGCTAAATAACTGCACTTGTGGCTGCCTGTTTAGTAGTAAAGTTTAGCAATATTCTGCGTTTAGTGGGGTCCCTAGAGATTTTGGCCATGGCGCCACTGCACCTGCTGCACCATTCAAATAATGACCCTGTTGCCTGCAAGGTAACTGCACTTGTGGCTGCCTTTTTAATAGTAAAATATAGCATAGCTCTTGTATATTAACTTTATTTTTTACGTGCAATGTTTATTACAACATTTAGAATTGGATCATAATTACCAAATAGATTAAGTTGAAAAAATCAATCCGATAAGGCCTACAAAGTGCAAAGAAAGGTACTGGGGCATGAATAGGAAATGCTGCTGAAGCATCTGCTTTACACAACTAACTAATAAAAAGCATTCCAGCAAACTGTTAGAAGCTGTCTGCCTTTTCTGTGGGAAGAGATTTTATCTTGACAGTGAATGGCACTTAAAGAGTGTGAACAGCTTTAGTAAAAGTATCTTAAATGCATGCAGCCAAGGAAAGTTAACAAAAAAAAGTTTGATGCAAAAGCGCATGAACACAGTAATTCAGTGTTGGGAACTGATAAGAGCCCCCTTTTTAAGATATATTAAATACAAGAGATTTCACTGCGCTGTGTTGGCAAAACCTAAAAAGGGTTCTTTCTGGTGGGTGTGAGTACCCTGGGACAGGTCCAATGCTGCTGCTGATGTGTGTCTGGTGGGTGTGACGTACCCTGGGACAGGTACACTGCTGCTACTGTGTGCCTGCGTGCCTGGTGGGTGTGACATACCCTGGGACAGGTACAGTGCTGCTGATGTGTGGCTGCGTGCCTGGTGGGTGTGATGTATCCAGGGACAGGTACACTGCTGCTGATGTGTGCTCACGTGCCTGGTGGGTGTGGAGTACCCTGATACAGGTACACAGCTTCTGGTGTGTGCCCGCGTGCCTGGAGAGTGTGACGTACCCTGGTCCCGGTACACAGCTACTGATGTGTGGCCACGTGCCTGGTGGGTGTGACATTCCCTAGGACAGGTACACTGCTACTGATGTGTGCCTGGTGGGTGTGACGTACGCTAGGACAGGTACTCTGCTGCAGTTGTGTGCATGGTGGGTGTGACGCACCCTGGGGCAGATACACTGCTGCTGATGTGTGCTCGCGTGCCTGGTGGGTGCGACGTACCCTCGGACAGGTACACTGCTGCTGATGTGTGCCTGGTGGGTGTGACGTACCCAGGGACAAGTACACGGCTGCTGGTGTGTGCCCGGTGAGTGTGTGTGCCCTGAGACAAGTACACTGCTGCTGATCTGTGCTAGCAGGGTGTGACGTACCCCGGGACAGGTACACTGCTGCTGATCTGTGCCTGCAGGGTGTGACGTACCCTGGGACAGGTACCCTACTGCTGACGTGAACCCACGTGCCTGGTGGGTGTGACCTACCCCGGAACAGGTACACTGCTGCTGATCTGTGCCTGCAGGGTGTGACGTACTCCGGGACAGGGACACTGCTGCTGCTGGGTGTCTGGTGGGTGTGACGTACCCCGGGACAGGTACACTACTGCTGACGTGAACCCACGTGCCTGGTGGGTGTGACCTACCCCGGAACAGGTACACTGCTGCTGATCTGTGCCTGCAGGGTGTGACGTAGAATTGTGGGGGGAACGAGAAGACAAAATAATTTATTGTCTCCCTTCTTTAATTCACAGGGCCTTTAGCGTGCAAAAGCGCTACCTTTAATGGCCCTGTAGGCAGAGCCAGCCTTTGCTAAGATAGCGCCCTGGGCGAGAGACATTTGGCGCCCTTGCTGATGGTAGTGAATTGAATGAGGCAGCAGAGGGTTACTTTTGTGTACACTCTTCAGTACCTGGATGAGCAGGGACTCACAGTTGAAACCACACATCCCGGACCTCCCGGAGCTCACCTAATTCACATTTAGCTTAGCTGCCCAGCCAAATGATGGGTTTGATGATGTGTGCCAGCAGGGGTCAGAGGGTGAAGGGAGGGTAAGGAAGGGGGCTAAAGGGGTGTTAAAAACATCACCTGCCATATGATAATGAAGGACTAAAACCACTTTAAATTGGCAAATCAGACAGAAAGAAACAGGCAGGGACAAGGACAAGGCTGTAGCAATGTGAGAAGGGCGCTGCTGTTGGCATAACCATAATGCACACAGCTCCGTGCGCCCCTCAGAAAATTGGTGACCAGGGCCTGGGCCCAGCTCGAAAGGCCAGCCCTGGCTGCACATGACCTGTGACCAGCCTCCAGTTACCTGTGACCAATCTGACATTCACAGAGGCTACAGCGTCACCGGGTCGACGCTGTAGCGTGCGCAAGTCCCGCAAGAAGCGCAGCTTCTCCTTTCGATTCCGCCTGACTGCAAGATGGCGGATCCCTAACCCTTGTCGATCCACTTCGGCCCCAAAGACTGGTTTCTATTACACTCCGCTGCACGGGACACCATGTGATAGGATCCCTTCTGCCCCAACCAAGAAGGAACCTATACAAGAGCACACAAGTCCCTCAGGGAGCCCAACACCCTCAGCCGAGCCTGCCTGGCCTCCCGATGGCCGCTCCCTAGAGCCCAACGATCCACATCCAACCAATTGATAAGATCCACTAAGCCAAATAACAGATGCAAGGGCTCTATATAAGGGGATAGCATTGGCCTCTACCCCTAACAAAAGAAGATTCTGAAAATAGCGCATAAGTCCTACACGGAGCCACTCTCCCTTTCGGGACCTTGCCTGGCCTTAAGATGGCCGACCCCCGACCATCGGAGTTCCGAGTCTAATTCAAGACAGGATTTGTAAAAACAACCAACCGCTGTAAGGGCCACCAAGCAAGAGGAATATATTCGGCCCTTTGCCTATAAGTTTAGAATTATCGCGCCGCTACGCTGCCCTCTTTCCCCAGCTTGCAATTCTCCTCACCAGTTCCAAGTTGGACGCCTTCATTACCACAGTGTTCACTCCCCAAAGAAAATAACAAAAGGACTACAATTTCGTTATGTCACCTTACCTTAACCTCCTGCTCGAGAAAACTGCCAATTAGACAGGCCAGGTAAATTATAAGCAAACTCCTCCCACAGCTCTTGCAGCTAACTCTCCCAAATAATTGGTCAGAAGCTACATTCGCCTAAAACAGCCGGGACAAGGAAAAGCGAGTTGAGGGGGAACCCTATCCACGGTTGCTGACCAATTCACACCTGACCCGGAGGCCTGAAAAAGGGTGGCCTCCTGAAGTCAGTACCCCAGGACCGTCATCGACAGGTGTGTAAGGGACCGCTCAGTTACAACCGCATCCTCCTGACACAGCTTTTTGGCGACAACCTTTAACTCACTCACTGCTGATCTGTCTTATCTCACCAACTTTCCTAAACTCCCTTTCATAGGCTCGATCCCCCATCTTGTAGAAATCACACAATGGCCCTGGACACGCCAACTCACCCCATCCAATCCCTACCGACCCACCTGAAGCCTCACAGTGCGAACACATACACTATTAACTCCCCCCCCAACCTTTCTTCTAAAGCGAGACGAAATTTCAAGTAGAAACTGATCAGACAGCACAGAGAAACCCTATTTACAGACACATACCACTGCTCATCTAAAGGACTGATTAAGATGGACTTAATCTTCCACACTGAGAGACCAGAAGACTGGAACACCACTCTCAGAGCACAACTCTACATCTCCAAAACCACAACCACACCACACAGCTGCAAATTAACATCCTCACTCCCTAATCGTTCGTCAAGAAGAGGGATCACATCCGTGACCATCTACACTAACGGCACTGTCCTCATTCAGGCAAATAACGAGAACCTAGAGGCTTTCGACTCCCTCTTCCCCACACTACGATCCGCTCTCCCCCACCTGCCTCAACCCGCCCTAACCCAGCTCCCACCTACAGCTAAACGGCCCCAACAGGAAACACAAACTGTCGCCACCCCGCCCCGCGCCCCCGCCGTCCACCTCCCCCGAGTCACCTCCCACTACAGCGCCTCCTCAAAGCGTGCTCTCCAACTCTCTAAGGAAAGTATAAATCCACTTCCTAATTGGACCCACCCACCGCTACCCCACGATCCAGCTCTACCGACAATGACCTTTAATCACACTAGTTCCCGCACAGATCTCAGAAATCCAAATTCATATCATGACCCAACACACCCCCCTCCCAGGATCCCAAAAGGTGACAGCATGTCCTACACAATGATTAATAGACAACATTCCATAAACCCGACCTGCACCACACAGGGCGAATCCCCCCAAGATGCCCTCACCCCCTCCCACGACTCAATGGCGCAGCGTCTCGTGTCACTAGAAAGCCAGATAGACGCAATTTCCCGGGGCTTGTCCGAAATCCTCACCAACCTAGACAAGGCACGCAGGCCCCACCAATCCCCTCCCTGGGTACCTTCTACATCCAACACCAACCACCACAAGTGCCCTACCTGGCCCACAGCAACCCCCGGGACACGGTTACAGAGACTCTCAAGATCGGACGCGGAAGCCTGGCCACAAAAATCCCTAAGAAACTCAGCCCCCCCACTAGGGCTCAGAGACGCTCAAATACCGATATCGAGCCTCGGACCTCAAGACCCACCAGGACATAAGCAGCAATGTCTGACAAAGAAGCAGCCGATCTAGCCTCCTCATATGACACACCTCCCATCGACTCCCCAAAATCCAATATCCAAGTGATCACGGGTTTCCGAAAAGACCTTCCTTGCACAAAACCCCCTAAACCGCCCTTCCTCACCACCCTACCTAGTGCGCCCAAAGGAAAGAGCCCCAGCAACAAAGAGCTTTCCACCAACTGCTTGCTCATCAACTGCAGGTCGGCGTCTATGCATGCAACTGAACTAGCAGAAGCCATCCTCTCGCAGGACATAGACATAGCGTTCATCACGGAGACCTGGCTCAACGAGCTCTCCTCACCATGCTTAGACATGCTTGTGCCCCCAGGTTTTTCCATTATTAACAAAGACAGAAAAGACCAGCGAGGGGGAGGGGTAGCTATCATTCATAAAGACAACATGGTCATCACGGAAATAGAATCATGCATTTACAACACATGTGAATGTCTTTCAACCAACATAAAGACCAAAGATAATGGAACTTTGCTCTGCCACCTTCTCTATCATCCACCAGGCAACACCTCCGCATACGGGGAACACTTATCTGACCTGATAGCTCAATGTGCACTCGGAGACGCCAACAATCTAATTCTTGGCGACCTTAACCTGCGGTGGAATGAAACTAACAACCCGCTAATTGAAACGCTATACAATCTCCTCTGTGACAACAATTTAACCCAACACTGCACGGAGGAAACGCACTACAAAGGTGCCACCTTGGATGCCATCATCGCTCAACGAAACGCAATTACAATCAACCACATACTCCCCGTGGACTGGTCAGACCACCACATGATCTTATTTCATATCAACCAACAAACTCTCTCTCAAACGCCTATGCAAGACCCCCAAATGGATCAGAAACTTCTCCCAGATTCCCATGGTAGTCCTTGAAGAACGGATAAGCTCGCTTCTTCCCTACACCAACGATCACCTCTCCACAACCGAACTCACCGAGCGTTACAACGCAAATCTAGTCATGCTTGATCAGCTAACTCCCCTAAAGCTGAAAAAAAGCCGAACCATTCCATCCAGGTCATGGTTCAACTCCGACCTCAATTCTGAAATGAGAAAACTAAGAGCCAAAGAAAGAAGCTGGAGGAATAACCTTACCTCCATCCTCCGCGAACAACTCAAAACAGCCCGTAGGAAGTACAACAATCACATCAAAAACAAGAAATCCAGCTTTTTCCGCTCGGCGCTGGACAGCGCAAAAAATAAACCCAAGGAGCTCTATAACATCATCAGGCAACAAACCTCCAAGCCCGTGACCTCCTCTTTACAGGCGTCCAAAGAACTCTGCGATAACTTCGCCAACTTCTTCAACGATAAGATCACTAAGATCGAACTCTCACTGGACGTCAGCAATACGCACCCCACTAAGAGCATCACATCCGGAACGCTTGATTTCTCTCTCTGTACCTCTTCCAATTCCTGGCTAAGCTTCCGCCCCATTCAAGAATCTGAGATAGTCACGCTGATCTCCACCTCCAAACCCTCAGCTCATGTCCTAGACTCCATTCCTCCCCTACTGACCAAAAAACTGAAGCGCGCCCTAGCTCCGCATTGGTGCACGATCATAAATAGCTCCTTGAAAAACGGAGTTGTTCCAGACTGCCTTAAAATGGGACAAGTCACACCCTTGCTGAAAAAACCCGGCCTCGACATTACGGAGCTGAATAACTTTAGACCTGTGTCGAACCTCCCCATTCTGTCCAAAACCCTAGAAAGATGTGTACTCCAACAACTAACCCAACACCTGGACAACATCAACCTCCTGGACCCCCACCAGTCTGGCTTCAGAAAAGGCTGTAGGACAGAAACCGCGATCCTCAACATCATTGACGATATCCACAGATCACTAGACTCTGACCAATGCTGCCTCCTCATTCTCTTCGACCTCTCGGCAGCATTTGGCACGGTTGATCACAAACTTCTCCTTAGGGCTCTCCAAGAAAGAGCTGGTCTTGGCGAGGTGGTCCTCCAATGGTTCTCCTCCTTCCTGCAGAATCGCACGCAAAAAATAAAAATCAAAAACTTCACTTCCGACGTCCACCAAGTCAACAAGGGTGTCCCTCAAGGCTCGGTGCTATCCCCTCAACTTTTTAACATCTACATGGAACCTCTCTCCAAACTACTAAAAAAAGCCAACATCCGCTTCCATCTCTACGCTGATGATACTCAGATCTATTTGGAAACTACCTCCCTCAAAGACATTCAAAGGCTCAATGACGTACTGAGAGATGTCCAACACTGGCTGTCATGCAACCACCTTAAACTAAACCCTGACAAGACTGAGACACTCCTCATCTCGAATAAGGAAGAGAACCCCCAAATTGCCGAATGGTTAAAGGCCGTTGATGCGCTCAACGGGAATCTCACTCTAGCAGACTCTGTCAAATCACTAGGCATCACTCTAGACCCGAAACTGAACATGACTAGACACATCAAGAATTCGGCCAAGAGCGCTTTCCTTAACCTCAGACTACTGAATAAAATAAAACCCTTCATTCCACCCAGTGATCTCAAACAGGCCACCCAAACTCTGGTACTGTCAAGACTGGACTATGGGAACGCAGTCCTCTCAGGAATTCCAAAATCACATCTGGCGCCCATCAAAACAACGCTGCATACAGCAGCCAGAATGATCACCGGTATCAAGAAATTCAACCACATTTCTCCTGCACTCAGGGAACTTAAGTGGCTTCCAGTCGAAATGCGGATTAGCTTCAGAACAGCCTGCCTCACGCATAAAGCCCTACACACCGGCAAACCCGAATATCTGGCGAAAAAACTCAAAAAAGCCGGTCAGGCCAGGAACCTCAGAAGCTCAAACTCCCTCCTACTCATCCCACTAAAAACTCGAAAACAAAAAACTGCGGATCGATCCTTCGCCGGAAGCGCCCCAAAAATCTGGAACTCTATTCCCCCTCACATCAGAACCATTCCCTCCTTTGTAAAATTCAAAAGCCAACTCAAAATCCTGTTCCTCAACCGCTCCCTAGGAAGTGGATAGGATCAATTGGAGCAGCTAGCCGACACCGCGCACTGCTCCAACTCTAAGACTTCGAAAGACTCCGAAGACTAAGACTGTCCTGCACTGTTAATGTTGTTCGCTCTTCTGTTTTGTGAATCTTTGCAAGGTATCTGCTGTAAAGCGCTCTGATACCCTAGGGTCAGGCCAGCGCTATATAAAACTTCTTAAATAAATAAATAAAATAAGAGGCCACCCGCCCCCTACACTTTTGTTGCACTGCAACCCTCCAGGAATTGTTTATAATCTCAGCCACAGCTGCCTGCAGTCTGCTGAGAACAAAGGGAGAGAGGTCCTTTGTTGATTGCTGTCTGATACTGCCCCTCCTCAGCCCTACCCTACCTGCCGCCTTGAAGACCCAGGTCTGAAGGCAGCAGTAAGAATTGAAGAAGTAAAGTAAGGAGATTTGGGAAAATACAGTATTTGCCTAGGTGCTTCACCACTCTTGCAGCGAGCATCCTCAAAACACACACACATGCATGCAAACACGCGCGCGTACACACGGCGCACACACACGCGTGCGCAAGGTTGTCCGTGGCCCCCCCAGAAATTTTGTGTCTCCTACGCCCCTGGCTGTGACGTGCCATGGGACGTCACACCCACCAGGCACAGATCAGCAGCAGTGTACTTGTCCCAGGGCACATCACACTCACCTGGCACTGACTGCACTTCGCTCAGCTAAATGCACTGAGCTCTCTTGCTTGGCGTGCCCCCTTACCATGCCATGCCCCCTTACCATGCCATGACTCACTCGACTCCCGCTCGCGTTCTGTTCATTCGGCCCCAGCACACAAACCAAACATTCACAGTCTGCGTCTTCTGTCGACACTAGCATCTACCACCTTACAATGCACCAAGCACTTTCTTTCTGCAAACTTGCACTATGATCCTCCTACAGCTTAGTATATACCATGGCATAGCGCTTACCATCTCTGCTAACGCCCTAAGCACTTTCTCCTTGTAAACAGGCAATGATCGCCTGGCGACACGTGCGGATTCCGTTCCTTGTAAAAGGATGTTTCAGGGGGCCCTTTCTTTAATGGGGGGCAGGTGCAAACAGTATGGATGTATCTCCCTTTGTATATCGGCTGCGCCGGCATGCGGACTCAGTGGTTTTTCTCAGCCAGACAGGAGCGTTGCATCTTGTTGGGAAACTGCCTAGCAGACATTCAGCAGCTTGAGTTCTGCCTTAACCCAAGCAGTTCTCCTAGATATGGTTGTGGTGTTAGGAGACCGTATGTGCTGATTGTCATCAAAGCCTGTGATCTTTGGCAGCAGGGCTTTGTCGTTCAGTGAGGAGAGCTTCTTCGCTGCTGAATTAATGGCTCTATTAAAGACTCGCTGCAATAAACAAGGTAAGCATTGGGATTTTAGTGACTGTACCCGTGTGTTTGACAAACCCAGTTTGGGTCACTGGAACCAGAGAGTCTTCTGCTGCCCGATCGATGAGCTCGAGCAGCCAGAGCTTGGCGGAGGCTTTTCCTCTAACAAAGCAATTAGCCGGTAATTGGATGGTAATGGTCTCTTCCCAGCTTTGTCGATCGGGGCTATGATCGACCCCCGCCAGCTGTCAGGGATAGCCTGGTAGGAAAATGCATAGTTGTAAAGGTGGCACAGGTGTTCAACTTCAGCCCAATATTGAGGGTTCTCTTTAAAAATAGCATGTGGAAGACCGTTGGGGCACATCCACGAGCCCTGAAACAATTATTTATTTCACATCATGCATAAGATCGTTCAGCCTCCAAGTTTGGTGACTTTCTTACGTGATTCGCCTGTACCACCTTGATGCCCCCAAACATTTCCTGAGGTGGGCAGTCCAAGATGCTTCTAAGATGGTAGAGGATGCAGGGGACGGCCGAGGGCCTGTAGGGTGAGTCACCAGCCTCCAGGATTCTCTGGCGTCCTTTCTTCTAGTGCCTATGAGAAGTCTGAGCAAATACCAGTCTGTCTCTGACTTTCCTGACTCCCATGTGGCTCTTTTATGTAAGGATCTTAACTTGGGCGGGACAGCCCTCCGAATTAGGGATCTTGATCTGTTTTGGAGCATCCGCAGTGCACGATTCAGGTGACATCTCAGGTGTGCCTTGCCGCTTAACCCTGACCTGCGTGATACATGGGCCAGCAACTCCCTCTTCCCTTCCATGCACACACTTGGCCACTAGAACCACCACATTCTTTTTCACTTCTGTAATTTTGGAAGGTCCCTTGTAACTGGATCTCCCATTAGGAACCTACCCCTGTCTTTACAAATACCAGGTTGCCCACACTCCACTTCCTCCTAGCCACACAACACTTGGTGTTAAAACATTCACAATATTCCCCTTGATAATTTCTCACTATTTATAAAGTTTTATTTATTTATAAAGTTTTATATAGCGCGAACAAGATCCCAAGGGATATCAGAGCGCTTTACAACATGATGGGAGGAAGGACAAAAATGCAATATCCATATCAAGTAGGAGAGAGAAAAAAACAGGAATGGTCGCAGATTACAGGACAATTGCACCTAGGAGGGTAATACAATAAACAGGTGTAAGCGGGCAACGAGGGGGGGGTCACAGTATGCAGTAAAGAAGAGCCGTGTCAGATGGAAGTACAAGGGTAGTAGGAACAATGTCAACGGGCACGTGAGCCTATCCGTATTAGGGTAAGAATTTGTTCATTAGGAATCTTTTGGCTTCCAATTTGAACGCCGGCACTGTACTTGCATTTCTTTTTTTTTTTTAGTTTTCTATAGCGCGAACTAGACCCGATACATCTGCTATCAGAGCGCTTTACATGAGCACCAGTTTCGTTACAGAAGGACACATTAATCTTTTTTAGGCACCGGGAGATTATGTGATGTGCCCAGAATCACAGGATGTTGAGCGTCTTTGTCGAGACTCTAACCCGGTACCCCAGCTTCGAGGTCGACTGCTCTAGCCTTA
Source organism: Calotriton arnoldi (assembly GCA_963921515.1). Lineage (NCBI taxonomy): Eukaryota > Metazoa > Chordata > Amphibia > Caudata > Salamandridae > Calotriton > Calotriton arnoldi. The sequence continues at coordinate 2,545,610 of CAWUFW010001618.1, forward strand.
AGGCTACATCCTCTATCCTCTCACCACCAACTTCTTTTGACCACCCACCCAAAGAGGATTGAGTTTAATTTTCCACCAGCCTCCCCCTTAAGCACTGAAAAGGAGAAATTGTAGTGATGGTTCGGAGTTGTATGCTGAGCCCACAATTTGTCACCCAAAATCACCCAGAGGGACATCCGTCGTTCAGTTGCTACCAGCGCACACTCCTTCACCCGCCGATTCATCCTTTCCACAAGACCATTTGCTTGTGGTGAGTAAAAATCAGTGGATTAATGTTCAATGGAAAAATCTGTCAGAAAATGTGTCCTGTCACCTGAGACCATTTGAACGCCATTGTCTGTAACAAGCGTATTCAGAACACCCTCACCTGCAAACACATCCTTCAGAGACTCGAAGACCGTCTTGGTGGCAACAGACCCTACACAACCCACTGATACCCATGTTGGGGTGCAGCCTGCAAGGATCAAAACAAACATTTCTCCTTGTGACAACAAATCAAAAGGGCAACTATATGGAGACCTAACTTGCTCCAAGGCGCTTCAGGTTTAGCTACTGGGAAAGGTGGAGCAGCCCTGATGAACCTGGACGTGTCGTTGGTAGCGCACTGTGAACAACCCTTCACAACCACCGCAGTTTCTTAACCATACTAGGCTACCAGTCTCTCTCACGCTCTACTCTTGGTGAGTTTCCTGCCTAGATGTCCTTCGTGAGCTCGAGGAATGCTTTTCCTTCTAAGGGCCACAAGAGGTATAAGGCGGTCCCCACAATGTAACTTTCTTTTCCATGATGCTTAATTCATTCCAAACCTTCCAAAAATCCTTGCCAACCTTTGACAACTCAGCAAAATCAGGCTAACCTTGGGCCATATAAGTTATATTCTTCTACAACAGTAAGCAAAGTTTTAAAACCACTCCTGAGTTGTCTCTGGAAGAGACAACGCTTTATAGCTGTCGCTCATCGGTGGGACTGGCGAATTAAAAAAGCATTTCAAATCCATAACATACCCAGGCATTAAAGCTTAAGGAAACAGTTACAATGGGGAACTCACTTCCACCTGGTCCCTGAGGGTCTTCAGTCACTGCAAGTGGTTGAGATGAACCTGGAGTACATGCAGAAAAGGACTGAGTGCACAGGTAGGGAAGTCAGTCCAGAAGGGGAGCGAGAGCTCACATTACAAGGTTACGGGGTGGGCAGCTCTGGAAGGGTCTGCAGCTCTTGGAGACCCCAGGACAGGTCTTGGAAGGGTGCCAGGCTGAGACTGGGTGAGCTCAGACCATGGCCTGGCACCCCTCCCCCACATCCCCAGAGAGTTGCTTACGCAATGGATGAAGATGTCCTAAAATCAATTTCTGCTTTTGAGTGTTCGTGAACCATGAACAGGGATCCTTGCCACTGAAGGAGCTTTAGTGAGCAGGTTTCCTCTGTTGGTGGGTGAGGGCAGCTTTAGAACTCCCCAGTGTCAATTAGTACTGTAAGATTAAAGCGCCTTGTTGCTTGTGGGGCCACCAGAGTCAGTGTACCTAGTGGTACCGGTGTCCATGGACCTTGGGAGCCCAGCTGGGCAAGAGTTTTCTTGCTTGTCCTGGGATAACTGCAAGACCCATCCTAGCAAACGACCTTTGCAGTGCAGATGTGGTGTTTGTGATGGGTCCGGCTGATGCCCATGCTAGTGCCCTGGTGCTTCAGGAAGAAGACCCCTCAATCCAGAAGGAGGGCCAATCAATCACTCAATCATAACATTTGTAAAGCGCACTACTCACTCGTGAGGGCCTCAAGGCGCTGAGGGGGGGGGGAGAGGGGTGCTGCTACTGCTCGAAAAGCCAGGTTTTGAGAAGTTTCCTGAAGGTTAGTAGGTCCTGGGTCTGCCGTAGGAGGATGGGGAGGGTGTTCCAGGTCTTGGCGGCGAGGTGGGAGAACGATCTGCCGACGGTGGTTGCTCTTCGGATGCGGGGGACGATGGCGAGGGCGAGGTTGGCGGAGCGGAGCTGTCAGTTCGGGTGTAGAAGGTGAGTCGTCTGTTGAGGTATGCTGGTCCGGTGTTGTGGAGCGCTTTGTGTGCGTGGGTGAGGAGCTTGAAGGTGATACTCTTGTTGACGGGGAGCCAGTGCAGGTCTCTCAGGTGGGCAGTGATGTGGCTGTGGCGAGGGATGTCGAGGACGAGGCGTGCAGAGGCGTTCTGTATGCGTTGGAGTCTTTTCTGGAGTTGGGCTGTCGTTCCTGCGTAGAGGGCGTTGCCATAGTCCAGTCTGCTGCTGACGAGGGCCTGGGTGACTGTTTTTGTTTCGGTGGGGATCCACCTGTAGATCTTGTGGAGCATGCGGAGGGTGTTGAAGCAGGAGGACGAGACGACGTTGACTTGTTTGGTCATGGAGAGTGTAGAGTCGAGGATGAATCCCAAGTTGCGTGCGTGGTCAGTGGGAGTCAGTGCTGCCCCCAGTGCGGTCGGCCACCAGGAGTCGTCCCAGGCTGAGGAAGTGGAGCCGAGGATGAGGACCTCTGTCTTGTCCGAGTTCAGCTTCAGGCGGCTGTTCTTCATCCACTCGGCGACGGCTTTCATTCCTTCGTGGAGGTTGGTTTTGGCGGTGAGGGGGTCCTTGGTGAGGGAGAGGATCAGCTGGGTGTCGTCGGCGTAGGAGATGATGTTGAGATCGTGCAGTCGTGCGACGTGGGCGAGCGGTGCCATGTAGATGTTGAACAATGTCGGGCTGAGGGATGATCCTTGGGGTACGCCGCAGGTGATCTCGGAGGCTTCGGATCGGAAAGGGGGAGGCTGACGCTCTGGGTTCTGCCGGAGAGGAAGGAGGTGGTCCATTCAAGAGCCTTGTCTCGGATCCCTGCGTTGTGGAGGCATGTGCGTAGCGTGCGGTGGCAGACAGTGTCGAAGGCGGCTGATAGGTCCAGGAGGATGAGGGCCACGGTTTCGCCGTTGTCCAGCAGGGCCCTGATGTCATCGGTGGCGGCGATGAGGGCAGTCTCGGTGCTGTGGTTGCTGCGGAACCCGGACTGGGATGGGTCCAGGATGTTGTTCTCCTCGAGGTAGCGGGTCAGCTGTCTGTTGACGGTCTTCTCAATGACCTTCGCCGGAAATGGGAGCAGCGAGATGGGCCGGAAGTTCTTGAGGTCCTTCGGATCTGCCTTGGGTTTCTTCAGTAGGGCGTTGATCTCGGCGTGCTTCCAGCTCTCCGGGAAGGTCGCGGTCTCGAAGGAGATGTTGATGGTCTTGCGGAGATGGGGTGCGATGGTGGTGCTGGCTTTGTTGAAGATGTGGTGAGGGCATGGGTCTGACGGAGAACCGGAGTGGTTGGTGTTCATGATTTTGATGGTGTCGTCGTCGTTTATGTTGGTCCAGGTGAGCAGGGGATCGATGTGGGTGGTGGCCGCAGGGTCTGAGGTGTCTGTGGTTGCCGGGGCGGTCAGGTTGTTGAAGCTGTCATGGATGTCTGCGATCTTGCGATGGAAGAAGGTGGCAAGGGAGTCGCACAGGTCTTGCGATGGTGGGATGTCGTTGGTGTTGGAGCTGGGGTTGGAGCCAAGGTTCATTGTATGGCTGCTGTCCAACACCAAGGCTGGAGGCGGATCGAATGCCTGGAGACGGCGCTGGATCACTGAGAGTACCAAGCGTGTGCTCTTGGTGACGCACATCAATTGACGGTGGAAAGAGGTTTGAAGAAGGAAGACCTCAAAAGGAAATCTCATTTGGATGAAACAGGGCGCTTCTGATCTACTCCAGGCTTGGGGTTCCCCGCCTGACCATTAAACAAGCCACTACCAGATACCTGCTTCCAAGGGAAAGGTTTGTGCAGGCAGCAGGAGAATCCAGAAGACAGATCACGTTTCTTTATAATCTCTCACTGACATCAACCTGGCCCCCGCTCTGGCCTTCAAGTAATTTTGGGACATAGATTTAGGGATGACTATACCGGGGCACAACTGCGACACCCGATGGTTCTTGCACTCTGGTGGGTAGAGAGGCCCATTAAAAGGTCATATATGACTAGTATCTCTACCCCTCTAAACCGGGGACACTGTACAATACAGCCAGCACACTCCGCTGGAGGAGAAGTGGTCTACTATTGGGGGACTTCGACCGTGTGTGGTGGAATTGTCCAGTTTTTCCTCCATTTGGAAAAAAGGCCCAGATGTACGACCGTTTTTTGCGGTCACAAAAGGGAAATCAACCCTTTAGCTACCGCAAAAAACGGTGGTGGTATGTACAAACGCTATTTTGCGAGTCACTTACTCGCAAAATAGCGTTTGTGACTCGCTATTAGGAAGGGGCATGCCAAGAGCGTACCTTCCTAATAGCAACTCTGACACCTATGTACTATTATTTTGCGACTGCATTTGTGGTTGCAAAACACTTGCAGTTTACCACCTACTTCAAAGTGCTGAAGTACATTGGTGAAGGATGGCTTAAAATGAAATTTCTTAGTGGCAAATTGAGGAGTTACAGGGAAATTAAGTGTGAAGTAGTTGATGATTCTGGATTTTTGCTGAGAAGAGGTAACGTAGTATCTCCTTTAAGTTTCAGACTCAGGATTTTGTGGCTTAGTCATGAGGGGCACCTCAGTGTAGTTCAAAACAAGAAAAGAGTTAAAGTCTGATACTGGGGGTTGGGTACGAACTGTGGAATTGAAGGGTCAGTTTGGGATTGTATCGAGTGTAATACTACAGATAAGTCCCAACAGTGTGCTCGGAAATGCCTTGGGAAGCGTTGGGAAGTGAAATTTTGGGACCCATACAAGGTGTAAATAGGTATTCTACATTTATTAATGTGGTGTTGAATTTCTTACTCTAAATAGCCTTAAACTGGAATTGTGAAAAGAGTGGATTTTGATATGTCGATAAACATTTTAGATAAAGTGTTCCATTGGCAGGGTTACCCAGGTCGGTCCTTGATGAAAATGGACCTCAGTTCAACCCTGAATCCTTTAGAAGTTTTTTGACACAGAATGGAATAGTGCATAGGATCAAAACAGTATATCACCCTGTGAATAATGGTTCTGTCGAGAGAATTAATAGAGTAATCAAAGGTGTTGTTCAAATGGCTAGCAACAGTAGGAAGTGCTGGGAAGTGGAAGTGAAAAAAAATTAGGGTGTAACTCCTACTTTAGGTGGGTTCAGCCCCTCACAACCTTGAGAGGTGGGACTCCCTGTAACAAGGGCAGCTTGTGGTGGGTTACAGCAAAGAGATGGGGAGGTAGGTCTCCAGAAGGGATGAATAAGAATATTGTAGAGTCTCCGGCTGTTAACAAGGAATATTCTGCTCATGTGCATGAGCTCAGGAACTGACATTAGGAGAGAGACACGAGCAGTAGAAGGACCTTCTACTTCTCCTAAACTCTTGAGATGCAAAGGGGAGATAGAACTAGAGCATCTGTGGAGGCTGGGATAAAGGCTCTGGTGGTTGGATGAAGAGGAGCGCACTGGTACACGTGCAGAGGGATATTCTGGAACTGGTAGGAGAGTGCAGGACAATGTATTACCAGGGAGAGAGACAGACAGGTTGGGCGTGAGATTGACCTGTGGGCATGTCATTCCGAACACAGGGTAAGGTAAAAGTGGGAATATGGCGGAAGGAACAACCAGATCTGGTCGCGTGATTTCAGTTCCAAAAGAACCAGAGGAGTATGTTGTAGGATGAACCTTCCTGTTGTATGTTGAGATCAGAGCCTATTGTAAACTAAGGATAGATCTTACATTTCTTGTTATTTCATGTTCTAATATTTTAGATGTTGTTTTTGTTTGGTAAGGGGTTGCGTACTGTGTGCCTGTCCTTTAACCACACTGGTGCGTGTGGTATTTTCTTTGTTCTTGTGATAGATTCATGGTTGACTGTGGTTCTAACCTGGTGGTAGTTGCTGTTTGGGAGCCGTGGTGTGAGACTGCTTTCCGGGGTGACCTGTGTCTTCCATCTTTACCACAGGTCCTTGCACGTATGGGGGTGCAAGCGCTCCACTGGCTGGTTTTCATCTGTCAGTTCACAATTGGCCAGCAGTGGGGGCCACATAGTCACACCTGACAGGGTCTGACAAGTGCCCAGAAGCCCACCTCCAGCGCTACCACCACAACCAGGGCACCCCTGTAGGATAGGTCTTACATCCATACATAGGTGCCCCTTGTGTGGGATTTACACACACACGTCACTCTGCTCTTGGGCCAAGGATCAGGGTACACAAATTGCATTGAAAGCCCAGAAGGGCAGAGGCTCTGTGATGTCCAGATATTCCTCCTCTTAACTTTTGTGTCCAGTGGTCTTGTAGTTTGATGCGAGGGGAGGCCGTGCTGCCTCTGTCGCCTCTCCTTCCTTTGGCATAGTGTTACTCCTGCGCTGTCTCTGTCGCCTCTCCTCCCTTTGGCACAGTGTTACTCCCGTGGTCTCTCTCCGTCGCCTCTCCTTTTTTTGGCACAGTGTTACTCCCGTGCGGTCTCCATCGCCTCTCCTCCCTTTGGCACAGTGTTACTCCTGCGCTGTCTCCCTCGCCTCTCCTCCCTCTGGCGCAGTGTTACTCACGTGCTGCCTCCGTCGCCTCTCCTCCCTTTGGCGCAGTGTTACTCCCGTGCTGTCTCCATCGCCTCCCCTCCCTCTGGCACAGTGTTACCCCCACGCTGTCTCCGTCGCCTACCCTCCCTTTGGCACAGTGTTACTCCCGTGCTGCCTGCGTCGCCTCTCCTCCCTCTGGCGCAGTGTTACTCCCGTGCTGCCTCCGTCGCCTCCCCTCCCTTTGGTGCAGTGTTACTCCCATGCTGTCTCCGTCTCCTCTTCTTCCTCTGGCACAGTGTTACTCCCGTGCTGCCTCCGTCGCCTCTCCTCCCTCTGGCACAGTGTTACTCCCGCGCTGTCGCCTCTCCTCCCTCTGGCACAGTGCTACTCCCCCGCTGTCTCCGTCGCCTCTCCTCCCTCTGGCGCATTGTTACTCCCGTGCTGTCTCCCTCGCCTCTCCTCCCTCTGGCGCAGTGTTACTCCCTTGCTGTCTCCGTCGCCTCCCCTCCCTCTGGCACAGTGTTACCCCCCCCCCCGGTGTCTCCGTCGCCTCTCCTCCCTTTGGCACAGTGTTACTCCCGCGCTGTCTCTGTCGCCTCTCCTCCCTCTGGCACAACTTTACTCCCATGCTGTCTCCGTCGCCTCTCCTCCCTTTGGCACAGTGTTACGCCCGCGCTGTCTCCGTCGCCTCCCCTCCCTCTGGCACAACTTTACTCCCGTGCTGTCTCCATCGCCTCTCCTCCCTTTGGCACAGTGTTACTCCTGCGCTGTCTCCGTCGCCTCCCCTCCCTCTGGCAGTGTTACTCCCGTGCTGTCTCAGTCGCCTCCCCTCCCTCTGGCAGTGTTACTCCTCTGCTGTCTCCGTCGCCTCTCCTCCCTCTGGCACAGTGTTAGTCCTGCGCTGTCTCCGTCTCCTCCCCTCACTCTGGCAGTGTTACTCCTGCGCTGTCTCCGTCGCCTCCCCTCCCTCTGGCAGTGTTACTCCTGTGCTGTCTCCGTCGCCTCCCCTCCCTCTGGCAGTGTTACTCCTCTGCTGTCTCCGTCGCCTCTCCTCCCTCTGGCACAGTGTTACTCCCGCGCTGTCTCCATCGCCTCTCCTCCATCTGGCACAGTGTTACTCCCGCGCTGTCTCTGCCGCCTCCCCTCCCTTTGGCACAGTGTTTCTCCTGTTTCACAGTCAGTTCCCAGTGACTTTAGATTCATTAAACTTCTCAATATTTTCTTCTTCTCTGAGTGTCCTTTCTGGTTTGCAGAGCCTCCAGGCTAATGTGATTGTTGCTAGCACCAAGAAACCTGTGCTAAATGTAAGAGAGCGCTAGAAGGACCGCAACCTAACCATCTCATCCTTTTCTTTTCAGGACCCCCCTTACCAGGATGGCTTTCTACACATGCGGGCCCAACGAGGCCATGGTGGTGTCCGGTAAGAGCTCCTTTCCAAGCTGCTTTAGGAGAGGGTGAAATATGGGGTCGGAGTCATGCACACCATTCTAGTCTTGGCCCTTGTCATGGTGGTTGTTTGTGGCTGTGTGCTGTTGTGCATTCATGTATGCTGCTGTGCTTAAAATTATTGACTTCCTTCTGATAGGCAGGTCCTTAAACTCCTAAAAAGTTTCCCATAGACTGTAGAGTACCTAGACATCTTATGATAAAGAAAGGCCACCTTTACAGTATCTGTACCCTAACCCTAGAGGGGAAGGTTGATCAAGGCCGGGGTCTTAAAATGTGGCTTGCCCCCAGAATTCCGTGCGCGCCTGTGAGGAACCATCCGGTTGGTACCTCCATCCAATGTGTTTGTGGCATCCTCTGTGGAATGCTCTAGTTCAGCCACCAGGTGCTGGTGTCATTGGTGGGAATATCCTAGAATGGGGGAGGAGCCATCTCTCTTCTTCCAGAGGACCAAGCCCTCTCCTCCAGTCATGGCCACAGAAGAGGGGGGTTTGGAGGGGCAGAAGGTGGTTCTTCGAGATCGCAGCAGCAGTTCTTCTGCTTGGAGTAAAATGCTGGGTCTTGCAGACGTGTGTTCCATCTGCTGGGTCTTACGCTCTTTGGGTTTTCTTGCAGGGCTCTGTCGCAGTCCACCCGTGATGGTTGCTGGAGGAAGCGTGTTCGTTCTTCCGTGTGTCCAGCAGATTCAGAGGTAGGTACCTGCTCCTTGTCCGAACCTCTCTGTAGCTGTAAGACCAGGCTTTCCTTATGTCTTTACGATTACTTTTCGATTACTCTTATATCAAGTTTACGGCTGCTGCCTACCGAAGGCATCTGAAGCGCACACTGTTTTCATTGTGCGAGGTGGTACTAATTGTGGACGATTGGTTCTCTTTCTTTGTCTGGATATAGAGGGCAGTGGGATTGTCTTTCGATTCTTTCTCAATACTCCAAATCAATTCTCTAAAAGGGATAAGGTCTACTTTACAGCAAAGCTTGCTGAAGTGACTGAGATCTCTTGCAGCAATGTCAGCCCTAATGAAAGACTGAATCCAGCTTCACTCAACATTCTCAGAAAGACTTTTCATTCTGTGGAAGTCTGTGCTATTAAAAGGCATATATAATAATACATGCAAAATTCCTTGTGAAGATGAAAGGAAGATTAGATGTTTTGTTTCTCCACCTCTAATCTTCATGTCTACTGTGATACTCCCCTCTTAACTTTTGTGTCCGGTACTACACTTAACAATCAGGGGGCTTCTTCTTCAGTCAGGAGCGGTGTCGTGTGAGCTCTACTTCTACCAAGTCAAAGATGGAGGGAGCTGCAAATGAGGGGGCTGGACTTAGTCAGAAGCTGCAGAACCACCCTATCCTGGAAGGTTGAATTAATTGGGTCAAGAGACAAGCCAAGTAAATTGCTTTGAATCTGTAGAACACATTCCTCATGAGAAGTACTATTCCGACCACCTGCTTATAAGGGTCTCGACGAGGATCTATATGGGTGAAATCTAGTTCCAGATATTCGCATAGATCTATGAATTTAAGACGCCTAATGCCTAGATGACATTTACAGGAGACCATTTTCCCCAAAGCGCCATTGTCTGCCTCTTACCAAGCGACCTCATTTTCATGAATTTCCAAAATGGAGAATCCACTGCATGATGACCAATATGGGCAAACTTTAGTTGGAATGTTAGATGATTTTCTTGGAAAAAATGTACCGTAACCGGGATGGACTACCTTGTTCTAGATATCATCTCTCTGACTATATTTCTTCTTATACTTCCTAAAATATTAGACAAAAAATGTAGGAACCGGAGGAGGGGGACAAAGAGCACATTTGCAGTGGGGGATTTAGTAGGAACAAGCCTCACTATTTAAAACAAAATGGGGAAGAGAGAAAATGTTGCTGAAGGGGCAGGTTTAAAGGCAAGAAAACATAGCCGGCATAACATAAGTTGGAGGGGTGAATGGAAACCCCGGCTATGCCATTATAAATATTTGCAAAGAAGGGTTTTCACAGGTTGGTTTCACCAGCCTCGTGACTGATATTCAAGATGAAAAATGTGAAAAAAACAGAGTAAGTGGGTCATCGAAACCGGTTACAACCTGTTGTAGATTAATTAATGAGAATGTATGCACGTATGTAAAAGCAGTTTCTGTAGCGCAAAAGGCCGCGGAGTGCTGTACATGGTCAAAGACAAGCGTAATGTCAACAATAAGAGAGGAAGCTGGGTTTTGGGCAATTAATGCATTGTGAAGTACTGTTCTTTAAAGAGGTGAAACTTCAACTCTTTTCTAAGTTGAAGAAGCATTGGGGCGGTCCAGATGAACATGGGGATGTTGTTCTAGATCATAGATGCATAGGTGGAAAAGGCCTGCTGTCTTGTGTTTTTTCTTTTTTACACTTTTCATTTTGCAGTCTGATGGTGTCCTGGCTGCAGGTGTGTTGAGAACCCCCAGAGATGGTGAGCTTGTCTGAAAGACAAGCAAGCTTTGCTGGTCAGGAAAGCGTAGTAAATGGTGCAGCTAGTTCTGAAGATGTGGGCCGGCATGAGAAGTTAATGGAGTTCCATCAGGATAGGGCTGTTGTCATCATATTTCTTCAGGTCCTGGATGAGAATTGCTGCAGTGTGTAGAATGCCCCGAAGGAGTGCCATTGTGGAGTCTGGGCCTGCATGGTGAAGGGGGGGGGTACCACCATCCAGGTGTAAGAGTAGGAGGGCTTGAACATAAGTTCTGAAGTCACTTTCTAGAAGAAATAGTTGGACTTTCGTTAGAAGAGACAGCTGGTCCCACGCAGTCTTTGTTTTTTGGCAATGGGTTCCTTAAGGGGGAGGTTGGTGTCCAGGATGAAAAAGTTGAGGTTTAAGCCGTCAAGCTTCATGTCATTGAGTCAGATCTGTACTTTGTCTTGTTTGTTGTTCTTGGCAAATAACATGAATTCTGTCTTGGTTGGGTTGAGCTTCAGGTGGGTGCTGGAAATCCAGGTCTGGATGATGTGCAGACAGCGTTTGAGGAATTGGATGTCTGAAGCGGAGGAGACTTTAAAGTGGAGTTCTGTATCATCGGCATATTGGTGAATCTTGATGCTGTTTTCTGTGAATAGAGCACAAGCAGCTCCATGTAGAGGCTGAAGATGACGGGTGATAGTATGTAACCCTGGAACCTCCGCAGGTGATGGGGATCTTCTGAGACCTGGAGGTGCCCATGTAACCAAACTGGTGTTTGTTGGAAAAGTATGAGGCGAACCAGTGATGGACTTTGCCCATGAATCCCATGCGAGACTTCAGGATGCGTTTGAGGGTGGGAGGGCCGACTGTGTTGAAGGCAGCTGGGAGGTCCAGCAATATCAGGAGGCGGGGTCATCTGTGGTCAAGAGGGCATTGTCTACGATGTGTACATTGGTGGTGTCCGTGCTGCAGCGTAACCCGCAGCGTAACCGAAAGCCAGACAGGTTTGTGCGGAGATGGTTAGCACTGATGTGATCTGGGAGTTGAACATTGACTGCTTTTTAATGATCTTAACGATAATTGGTAGGCAGCAATGGGCAGGTCATTGCTAAGGTCATCGGGGTCTAGTGGAGGTTACTTAAGGAGTGGGAGGATCGGGCCTGTCTTGAGAGCTGCTGGGAAGATGCTTTGCGTGAGTTAGGCATTGAACGTGGTGAGTGGGGGGGGGGAGGGCTTTGATGTAGGACAAGGGTAAAACATCCTCTTCATAGGAAATGGCTTTGAGGGAGCTGAATCTGACGGCAAGTTCTGTGAGAGACAGGGCTTTGAAGGATGGCCATTGTGGGTTCTATGAGAAGGGGTGGATGTCGGAGGAGAAACAACTTGGCATTGTCGATTTGCTGTTGGATCTTCTGCATTTTTTCCACTGAAGAAGAGGTTGATGGCATTGCTTTTATCTATTGAGTGAGGAGTTTATCGGTCCCACGGGGGCTGCTGCAGTGCTGGATTGTCTTGTAAAGCATTCTACTTCTGCTGGTGGCTTCATTGATGGTGTTGGTCTAGTACTTTGCTTTCGCTGACGTGATAAGCTTTCCACATGTTGCTCAGAGGGACTTCAGTATCAAGAAGTCCTCAGGAGTTTTCTTTTTCGTCAGTGTATTTTCCTGTCTGTGGCTGGATCGTTTGTCAGCAGGGTCTTTAGAGTATCGGGGTGCTAAAGGCTTTGGCTTGCCCTGGCATGTTGTTATTGGGGTCTGGATGTCCACACAAAAAATTCCTGAAGTTGTTCAGAAGGGTGTTGTAGTCTCGAATGTGGAGTTCATAGGGTGAGAGATGTGTTCAAGAATGAGAGATGTGTTCAAGAATTAGGTTCTCTATGGAAAAGTCTTTAAAGGATCTAAAGGTTTGGTCTTTTCTTTTGGGTTGACCTTGGTTTGTGGGTAGGACAATGAGCAGGGAAATAGGGATGGCAAAGTGGTCGGTCCAGTTCAGGGGGATTTTGTTGATTTGCATTGGATTATTGGTGATGTTGAGAAGACAAGGTTGAGGATGTGGCATTTGGAGTATGTTAGTTGTGTAACATGCTGTACCACGTTGAGTGTATTGATGAGGCGGAAGAATACTTATATATTTTATTTCAGGTTGTGTTGTCTTGTACGTTGACGTCACCTAAGAGGCTGGTATGAGTGTGTCGAATGGACAAGGTAGCAAGGAGATCTAAGAATTCATCAATGAAGCCTTTGTTTGGCCTGGGAGGCCAGTAGATGAGATGGAAGGTGGTCGTCCTTGATGCAGAGAGTGGGAAATGGCATGTCAGCAGCTCCATGGAGTTGACTTACAAGCTTGATTGGGGTGCAGGAGCAGGAGGACTGCCCATGCCTCCTCTATCACTACTGCCCATGCACCCTCTCTATCATTACTGCCCATGCCCCCTCTATCAGTACTGCTCATGTCCCCCCTCTATCACTGTTGCCAATGACCCTCTCTATACCTACTTATCTTGACCCTCTCTAGCCTTACTTCCATGCCCCCCTTTCTAACCTTACTTCTCAGCTCATTTCTCCAACTCTACATTGACTGCGGTCCCCAGCTCTGTTTCCTATCTCTCGCTCCCCTCTCTAGCCATAATTCCCCATCCCTTTTGCAAAAGCCCTGCTTCCAGTGCCATACTTCCCATGCCTTCCTGCTACCTGTGTGCCCACCCCTACTTCCCATGCCCCCTCTAACCACACTTTCCATACCCATCTCTCAAGCATACTTCCAGTCCCCTCTCTAGATCAGCTTCCTGTTACCCCAGTCATACTTTTCATCCCGCCCTTCCTACCTCTGATTCTCTGCCCTCTTTCTAGCCCTGCCACTACCCTCTTTCTACCCCTACTCGCCATCCATAAGTCTCCTTCCCAAGCCTTTTTTAGGTCGAGCCTCGAGTAGCGCGCAAGCGCTGCTTAGAGGCGAAGACTTATTGTAAGCGAGTTTTCAAAGCAGTCCAACAAACGCTCGTGCGTCGTGGCTGGCCTTTTTGAGATGGGTACGCGCGGCAAACATGTGTTTCCAATTATCGTGCCCAGACGCGGGCGCGATAAGTGGAAACACATGTCTGCCGCGCGTACTCATCCAAAGGCCAGCCACGACGCACGAGCGTTTTTGGGACTGCTTTGCAGGCTGCCGCACTCGCTCGCCCCCGCTCCATGTCCCCCGATGCGCCCCGTAGTTTCCGGCTTCGCTCACCTTCTGCGGCTCACCGCTCACGGCCCCGCTCCCCACATGATTTCCGTCGCTCGCCGCCTCGTTCTGTCTTGTGGATTGTTACCTGCCTTGTTATGTTGGCCTAGGCCTGGCTGCCATGCTGCTTTTCTTTGCGCACGTTACACTGAGCCGGGCCTTCCTCGCCCTTTGCTCGTGCCAAGTTCTTTTGCACTGTCTGCATTTTCTGTTGTTCACCTTTTTGGGCTCAGTCTGCACAAACATGTACAAGGTCGCATAACAATGTATTTCGGTTCTTCCTGATATGGCCAGTCTCGCGCACCCAGACATAACATTAGGTGCAATTGCCATGAGGAATTTGGTATGCTTTTAATACTGTGGTTTACTAGCGCTTAAGATCACTTGGAGAAATCCCTTTCAGTGAGAAGAGCTATGATGTCCTGCTGATGTAATTCTGCATCTAGAGACTGAGGTATGGGGGTTCGCTAGTCAAAGCCCAGAGGTCTTCTATTATTATAATAAACTATCTTACTGCAAGGGAGGGTGGTAATGTTATTTATACGTTTATCCACTGAGCTCTGAGATGCTTTCCCCGTTTGTATTCTATGGAATTGTAACCATGCTGCTTATATTAGTCATATGCATTATGCTATTAGTACTGACACGTGTACTGTACATTAGAGCACGTAAGTTGGAATAAACATTTTAACCTATCCAGTGTCTCTTCCTACGCACCTTGTGGACAAGTACGAGTGAGTGGCGAAAGAGTGTTCTTGCTTCAGTGAGTCCTGAGATAAAGATACCGTGTTCTGGGTTGTCCAAACATTAGTACTTGGGTGCTAATGGGATGCTAAGCTAGTTGGGTTGGGGTTTTTGGGTGCTACGGTATATGGTAGGCAAACCACTGTATTCCGGGGTCCCATTATCCTGTGCATAGCTCTGTGTATGTGCAGAAACCTTATGACATGGCGCGACCACCGTGGGGCGGCTTATCTGCGAGACGCTTGAGTAGTACTTGTGCTTGTCCACAAACCCCTCGCGTACGCTTCCGGAGGCGTATGTGACGGTGATACCTCCTATATTGAATGTTTTATAGGTTCTTTCAAGCTTGATATTATTAAAAAGGTTAGTTAACAGACCCATTTTTGTGCTCCCTGTTAGGTTGTCGAATATAATTGTTTAGTCATGGCTGGTGTGGCGATAGCTGCACATAGTCGAGGAGCACTCCGAGACCACTTAGCTGTGTATGGAGTGCCCGATACAGGGGTCGAGTTGGTCTTTGTGGTTCAAGCCGATCCGGCTTATCACTTTGAAGTGTTTTACACTTGGATCACTTTTGAAGCGGTGGATGCAGGTGATAAGCTGTTTCATGAATATAAACCCACCGTTATTCCTGCTGCATATCGACCCTATACCACTCTTGAAGTACCTCTCACGGCTTGGCAGCACCGTGTTTGGTTTAATGGCGCCCTACCACAACCAACTACCGCAGTTCGTTTAGGCCCCTTGTCAATTCAGGGGGCCACTTGGCCTGTATTGGCCGGGTATACCCCGCATCCAAATTATCTGGCATTACCGCTTGCGGAACTGCGCACTATGCATACCGAATTGGTACGAGTGCATCGAGCCCTAGTGACATACGTTACAGGTAGTCTACATGGAGCTGCTCCTGTAGTCGCAGGCCAACCAGCTATAGCCGCTGGAGTGACCATAAGTCCTGTCATGGTAAATTCTGTGATGGGCAAACGTCCACAAAATAAGGACGACTATCCTTACTGGCTTGCAGAAAAGTTCGATCAGATAGAAGCAGTGTTTCCCCATACATCCCCAGTAGATAAACACCGCATCCTCACGATAAGTTTGCCAAAAGACATAATCCCCGATTTGACATCATGTGAAAACTGGGGTAAGGTATTCGCAGCAGTTTATTCAAAATGTTTTGGAACTCCTTCCATGACGGTTCTACCCTCTGTAATTAAAAAGTACAGGATGAACATGGCCCTGAAGCGGCTGTGGAATTAGGGATGAGACTAGTGGGAGTGTTTGATGTAGTAGCTGAGCTGATCCTTGGAAATGTCAAGGGCGATGCTATGAACTTTCAAGTAGCGAATGCTTTGGCTTTGGTCCCAGAGTTGGACAGGCCTCGCGAATTACCGAAAATAATAGCCCGGGCTTATAAAACAATTGGAAGAAATAGCCTAGGCAACAAGCCTTTTGTAAAAATGCAAACTCAATCGCAATCACAAGTTATACAAACAAAAAGTACATCTGAGAAAGATGATAAACCAGTCTTCACTAAAAAGAGTTGGAGACAGAAAAAACAGGGTAAGCAACAAAAGAAGCCGGGGTCGAGAGGCGCTTCCCCAGTTTCGGTTTCTTCTGAACGTACTTATGATTTACGTGATAGGTCAAGGATTAAATCACCAGAAAGGTTTCAGAGCTCTGATACGCGTTCTCCTCGTTCTTCACAGGCCCAGACGTCGTCACAGGCTGGTGGAGGAGGACGGCAAGATAGAGGAAGGGGCCGAGAGGCTCCCCAGGAGCGAGACCAACCTCGACAACAAGTCAGAGGGAAAGCAGAAGATTTTCATCTTCCTCGACCGCAATTTCAGAAGAAAAAGGTTGCCGCTGTCACAGCGAAATATGCCTCAGACCGTGAGAACGAGACTCCAGAATTGGACGTGGGCAGTGACCCTCCTAGACAGCGCCGCGGAAGTTACCATAGTGCGGGAGGCGCTACGTCCTCATATGGAGGCGACAGCAACTGAAACATTTGTTACAGTAGAGACAGCTGACACGAGAGTGGCACCCCCTGACAGACTTTACAACCTAGTCATACAAATTGAAGGTGACATACCGCGTGAAATAAAAGGGATTTTTTGGGAAAATCTAACCTCTTCATATGACATTTTGTTAGCAGAGGTGGATTGGCCATCCCCATTCGTTTTAGCTGCACATAAAGGAGAGGAGGTAATCCTTCCAAGCTTTTCAAGGCATGTCCCAAAAGACAAAGCTGAAGCACTTGCAGCTGAGTGGGCTGTGTACCTGGCACCAGCGTTATACCGCAACCATGTGGGATGGGATGAAGAATCACCTCCTCATGCAATACCTTTGCGGTCACTACCGCAGCCACAACCCCAATATCCCATCAAACGGCAGGCAAAAGGCCCCGTCTCCGAAATTCTGACACAGTTGGAATATCAGGGAGTAATTGAACCATGCGTATCACCTATGAACAATCCCCTTTTCGTGGTTTCTAAACCCGATGGATCGTACCGCTTAGTTTTGGATTACCGGCATTTAAATACTCATTGTCGGAACTTTGCGGTGCAAAATACACACAGTTCTGCGCTTGTAGACAGTCTTGTTCGTAAAAAATACAAAACGACACTTGACCTTTCAAACGGTTTCTACACGCACAACCTAGCCCCGGAGAGTGGTCAATGGACCGCATTCACTTCCGGTGGTAAATTATTCCAGTTCCGGCGTTTACCCATGGGCTACAAAAATAGTCCGGGTATATTCGCCGCCCGTGTTGTTTCTTTGTTAAATGACATTGATCAAGACGCATGTTCGTACGTAGATGACATCTATCTGACGGACGACGAATTATTTCAGCATTTGTCCCGTGTGGACCGCATTATTCTTGAATTTGCGGAGCAGGGTTACAAATTTAACTTTGCTAAATCACACATTGCTGAATTTACAGTTCTGTTCTTGGGCTATGAGCTCAACAACGAAGGTAAGGGCTTAGCCCCCATTTCTTGGAAAAATGTGCACATTTGTGCCCCCAAATACTCTGAAGAAACTTCAGTCTTTGCTGGGTTTCTTGAATTTCGAGCGTACTTACATTCCCGAATATGCCCAGCGTATCAAGCCTTTGTATGCTTTGATACAACCTACTTATTCAAGGTCTTGCTGGCTGCCTGAGCATACCTCAATTCTGCAGTCTTTGCAGACAGACCTTTTAGAGTCTAAATATCTTTTGACTCGTGATAACCACACAAACCTGGTGATTAGAATAATTCCGGGGGCGGTGGGATTCACCTATTTAACCTTTAATGAAGGTGATACAGTACCTATCGCATACAAGTCACATCTGTACACTTCCGCTGAATTGCGCTTTACATCTGTTGAAAAAGTTCTGACTGCAGTGCAAATGGCGATTCTAAAAGAACGCGCACTGGCACAGGGTAAGCGGATTCTGGTGGTAACACCCTGTCCTGCCCTGGAGGCAGTAACAAAGGCAAGTGTACCGAACTCAAAAGCAATGCATCCCCGTTGGATACAATGGGCTACATCTTTGACGTCTTCGGACGTCACTTTTGTTTTTGATTCTTCTCTTCAGACTCAGGAGTTTTTGCAGTATGAATTCGTTCATCCTCCTCCTTTGTTTTTACTACCGCTTGAGGATTACAAATGTGTGATCTACACCGATGGTTCGGCGCAACCGGCCACTGGGTCCAAGCACGCTTATTCAGCTGCATGTGCTATTGTTGCGGGTTCCTTTGTGAATGGAACGTTCAAATCCTCTGTAGTGCACACTCGCACACTTGGAGATAGTACCGCACAATTGGCCGAGCTGCATGCATTGCTACTTGCGCTTGAGTTCGCTTCTCAGGATGAGACCACTCTTATTGTATGTGATTCTTTTTACTGTGTACAATCTTACAATGACAATCTGTTTTTCTGGTCGAAAAACGACTACAAGGACGCAAAGGGAGCACAATCAAGCATAAAATGCTTTGGGTTCGAGTGGCAGAATTGCAACAACGTCTGCCCCTCACACAGGTGGTTCACACCTTAGGCCATCAGCGGGTGGGCGCACACGCTATTGGTAACGATCTGGCAGATGAAGCTGCCCGTTCAGCAGTAGTCACGTGTTCAGTAGCAGCGGTTACCAGGTCCATGTCTAAAATAGACCCTGTTATTTTAGCAGCAATTGCTGCAACCAAGGAAGGTAATAATTACCCTACAGGTTTTCCTTCCAAATATTCTTACACATTAAGTCCCGATCAGGTTCCTTATGTAACTATACCTGACGTTGGAGATCGGCTGATCCCCAACGCGGACCGCAGGAGTGCCTTGATATCAGCTGCACACGAAGGCATGGCTTCTGCTCATGCAGGTGTGTCAGCTACGGTTTCCATCTTGCAGCAGCGTTATTGGTGGCGTGGGTTATATAAAGACACCCGTGCTTTTGTGCTTTCTTGCGACGTTTGTCAACAGATTAAGCCTTCCACGGTAACGCGTCCACCACAAACACCGCTCTGCATTGCTAACAGACCCTTTGGGTGTGTTTACTTGGATCACTGCGGTCCATTCTCATCAGACACTGCTTATAAATACATCTTGGTGGCAGTGGACTCGTGCACACGGTTTCTCTGGGTCTGGCCACAACGGAGTGCTGACGCCCGAAATGTAATCAGGGATTTGCGTGTCTTTGTGGGAATTTTCGCATGCGGCACCTTCCATTCGGACCAAGGTCCAGCGTTTGCCTCTAGGGCTTACAAGGATGCAATGGCTTCGCTTGGGGTGCGGGTGAAATTTTCGTCTCCGTATAGGCCTGAGGGCAACTCTATCGTTGAACGAATGAACCGTGACTTAAAGCAATCCTTAACAGCTAGGGTTATAGGTACTGGCAGGAACTGGCTGGCCCATTTGTATACCGTTCAGCGTGCACTTAATAATCTCCCTAGAAGACCTCTGGGTGGGCGGACCCCATACGAAATGCTCTTTGGCATAAGAATGTTTGTGCCTGACCTTGAGGGTCCAGACATCGCGGCGCAATCTGCCAAGTTTGATGTAGATAACCATTCTGCTATGTTACAGGACTTACAAGAAGCCCGAGACAAACTTGCAACTACACATTTGCCTTCAGCCACAGATCCTGCGTTGCAGATTCCGGTAGCCGGCTGGCTTCCGAAAATTGGAGAACTGGTTCGAGAGAAGGTTGAAAACAAAAAAGAATTTGGCCCCTCTTTTCGTGCACCGGTTCCAGTTCTTGGCCTGAAGGGAACACGTACAGTCATTTTACCACCGCTTCCTGGTCGCAAAGAGAACAGATACATCTCAGTTGAAAATGTCAAGCTACAGCGCCTGGCCGATCCTGAATAGTGTCACACCAGCGGTCTCTTGTCCTGCCATTTATCGGACATATGTTCGTGGCCCATCTACACGAACGGTCGCTGATGCTGTAATTGAGATGGTCGATTTGCCTGAATCCTCTATTTTGCCTGAAACTATAATTGATCCCCAACTCTCCACCAACATCGACGAGGACGAGTATACTTATCCTGCATCTGAATCGGTGGCACATCAACCAACAACGCCACTTGGCCCGACTCGTTATTCCTTTGATTCGGATTCCACCTCTTCAAAAGTCCCATCCAAGTTCAGTATTTTTGTATCCTGGTTTAGAGACAATTTTTTGATTCCCCCTGGACATACATCTGGTTGGTACTTTTCTTGATATTTTTGTTCATGTCCATTGGCTTTGTCACAGTGTTTTTTCTACTAATTAATGGTCACTATTTACCTGAACGCTCTGCTGTAGACTATGTTTCTGGAACTTTGGCTCCTCATTCCTCGTCTCACATCATGAAGCGTGACCACACATTTGTGAACATTTCAGCTTTCCCAGTTGCTGATGGCATCGTATGGGATGCAGTGAACTATCAAATCCATGGTCCGACGGAAATTATTAATGTACCTAATGTCCTTCGTGTTTCAATGGGTGATGTAGTACAAAATAATATTCATTCTGATGATTGGGATGTGCATGCCGTTGAAGCATTGTTTGCCGATTTAAAATATTATGCATCTTTTAATGCTGAAGATTTATATATGAATTCTGCTAATTATGCCGATTTGTATTGTTACCAACATTGGGGTAATCATTTTCTCCATAAGCCCAGTGCCCTGCGTAGTTCTGTTAACTATACCCAATGGGAACATTGTCCAAACCCCTTGCCAGGTAGCTCTCAAACTCTTCGAAATAAGTTTAATTATTTTACTGATTTTAATCGGTCGAACCCTGCATCCTATTATTTTAGACTTAATAACACATCAACTCAGAAAATTATGTTAACACACACCAAATTGCTTTATTCAGGTTCCTTTCTAAGTGCCCTAGCTGTGGGTGGTTATGAGTACTGGGATAATACAGTGGATTTAAAATCTATTTGGGGCTCCAAGCCATGGCAGGTACAGGGAACCGAGGCGTTGCATCGTGCTTGCCTCATCCCTACCCAAATTATGTTCCTAAATGCTTCCATCTATCAGACTACATGTTGGGGCTTAGCAACCACTAAACAATTGAATACGCCATCAATACCATCCCTGTCGAGTTTTCCAAATGAAAGCTCACGATTCAATATGTCCCTTGTGTCCCTGCAGGCAATGTTACAAAATAATTTGTTTAATGTTTCTGAGCTGGTTCAGTCACCCTGGTTAATATGGCCTATATCATCTAATGCATGTCAAATGCGTTTTCATGATACTGGTGCTAGCTACACACAGAATAGGCCTGATCCGAGGTTTACTGATGCCCGTACTGTCACTACATACTCTGTTGGTAAATTATGCAAACAATGGCTGCAACATTCGTCCCTTGATTCTGTTAAACAACATTTGTCCCTCCTTACAGGCAATATTGATCTGTCCGACTTTGTTTTGGGACCTCGTGGTCCCCGACCTAAGAGATTCATTTATGAAACGTATAATGAACTCTGGAAGCTATCACAAATGGAAGCTGCTTCCCGTCTTCGGGAAATAGATCAAGCAAATATGGAAAAGGTGCTTGCTGTTGTTGACAATAGTATTAATACCCTGTCTTCTCGCATTTACACTTTAGAGAATATTGTGTCCTCTGTTGTTGATATTGTACAAGATGATGTTTCTGTGTTATATCATGGTCAGAATCAATTGCGCTCAGTTATGCAGTTTGCATGGACTTTACAAACACTTAAGTTAGGTAAAGTGCCTTGGCATTTCTTGAACACCTCTGCCTTATTTCTACCTTTTAACTTCACTGATAAACAGCAATTTATGTCCATGAAGGATGCAACTTACACTCTATTACATATCGAAAAGGTGGATCCTTTGCCGTTCTCTGTTGCAGAACTCGATTCTGCTGTATGGCTAGTTCATGGGGTTATCGTTTTACCTTTTTCCTTGTTTGAATTTGACTCGTGCATGAAACATTATCCTGTGGGCCGTTACCGGCCATTGGGCAGTGCTTTCCTGCATGAACTCTGGTCCTTGCCTTTCATGTATAAATGCCTTCGGGACGGCAAGGAAGTCTTTCTCACGGGGAGTACTGCGACTCGACTATAGGTCATTCGCTTATTTGTAAACACATTAAATTGCATGGCTCATGTAGCGTTTCCTCTCCTAATCTTGCTTGTGTGCTGAAAGGTATTCCTGCTCCTGTTATTTCTCCTACTTTCACTCTCCTTTCCAATGGTAGTTATTTACTTTTAAATAACGAAAACTGTTGTGGCCTGCAGGCTGGCATTCCTTACATTGTAACAGTTTCGCACAGGGTTGTCTGCTGCAAAAATGTGCTTTTTCCTCCCCCTCATGGCAAGGTTGATATCTCTATTTGGCCTTCCATCCCTACCATGGAAGC
The DNA here is from genome assembly GCA_963921515.1 of Calotriton arnoldi. Classification (NCBI taxonomy): domain Eukaryota; kingdom Metazoa; phylum Chordata; class Amphibia; order Caudata; family Salamandridae; genus Calotriton; species Calotriton arnoldi. Next base: position 2,567,808 of record CAWUFW010001618.1, read on the forward strand.
AGATTTCAATAGACTGAGCAGAATAAAGGCACTATTATTAAACGAGGAAGTTATGCTCACGTCCGCCCGGGAGACATTCATTCTCCAGGTGGCGAGTACCCACAGTGAAATACAGGCCCTTTTAAACACTAATCTCCCCCAACATTTTGGGGAGTTAATACATCGTATTTTTAACGCATCTAACACTGAAGGCCTAGTACACTTTTTTAAGGTCGTTGGGTCGGGCTTGGTGTCCTCCTTCCAAACTATTTTTGGTGTCATCCCGGCTTTCATACATTCTATATTTTCCAGTGTCTTTGGCGGTTTCCCATTGATCCTCGCTTTAGCGGCTGGTGTCTTGCTCTTAATTTGCTTTCTGCGCAATGGCTGCTCCCCGATGGGACCTGCTCGATCCAGAACGCCTCCAGCTGCTCCGTGAGCGCCTTTTGGCCGGTTTTGGCGTCTTGCCATTGGCGACACTGAGTGTGTCATATACTCTTTCTTTTCGCTTTGCGTATTTCACTTGCGTGCAACCTGTGATGACTTGTGTCCGCTGTCCTTTCACCTGGACTCTGGATTATTGCCTCTCCAATTCGTCATTGTCTGTTCCGGATTTTGTTCGGTTGATGGGTCCCTTAGAGTCCCATGAGCAGGACTGTTCCGTCGCTGGCTGTATGGCGCGTGCGGCTGCACTGGGGATTTTGGCGCAATGGGATATCTGGGCGGCTGCCCAGGATCTCCTACAACGAAGCTGTTTTAATTATCACGCAAGCTGTTCCGCATTGCTTCTGGATGCTCCCTTTGCTGAGGAGCATTCCTGCTCTTTTGATCTCATGGATTGGATGGCATCTATGTTTTTTGACAATTCCAATGATGAACTCTTGGAGGGTATGGCTTTTCTCTGCACTTACACTTTCATGGACTGACCTGCCCTTCGCCGTTCGGGCGCTCCCTGTGCTCCAACGGCTGTGTTTTTCCTCTGTCCTGGCCGCTGGACTGACCAGGGAGGGTGTCTTGTGGATTGTTACCTGCCTTGTTATGTTGGCCTAGGCCTGGCTGCCATGCTGCTTTTCTTTGCGCACGTTACACTGAGCCGGGCCTTCCTCGCCCTTTGCTCGTGCCAAGTTCTTTTGCACTGTCTGCATTTTCTGTTGTTCACCTTTTTGGGCTCAGTCTGCACAAACATGTACAAGGTCGCATAACAATGTATTTCGGTTCTTCCTGATATGGCCAGTCTCGCGCACCCAGACATAACATTAGGTGCAATTGCCATGAGGAATTTGGTATGCTTTTAATACTGTGGTTTACTAGCGCTTAAAATCACTTGGAGAAATCCCTTTCAGTGAGAAGAGCTATGATGTCCTGCTGATGTAATTCTGCATCTAGAGACTGAGGTATGGGGGTTCGCTAGTCAAAGCCCAGAGGTCTTCTATTATTATAATAAACTATCTTACTGCAAGGGGAGGGTGGTAATGTTATTTATACGTTTATCCACTGAGCTCTGAGATGCTTTCCCCGTTTGTATTCTATGGAATTGTAACCATGCTGCTTATATTAGTCATATGCATTATGCTATTAGTACTGACACGTGTACTGTACATTAGAGCACGTAAGTTGGAATAAACATTTTAACCTAACCAGTGTCTCTTCCTACGCACCTTGTGGACAAGTACGAGTGAGTGGCGAAAGAGTGTTCTTGCTTCAGTGAGTCCTGAGATAAAGATACCGTGTTCTGGGTTGTCCAAACATTAGTACTTGGGTGCTAATGGGATGCTAAGCTAGTTGGGTTGGGGTTTTTGGGTGCTACGGTATATGGTAGGCAAACCACTGTATTCCGGGGTCCCATTATCCTGTGCATAGCTCTGTGTATGTGCAGAAACCTTATGACAGTTCCCATGTCTCCCCACATGATTTCCGTCGCTCGTTGCTTTGTTGAAAGAGGTTTATTTCGCAAACCTTGATTTTTAGAACTGTGTATTTCTATTCCAAGATGGGCAACAAAAGAGTGTCTTGACAGGGCTGGGGGCTGTTCGTGTGCCCTCCTTTCAAGATGCAGGCAAGGCCTTGCCAGTCTCTCCAGGGACAGGGGGTAAACACAGCTGCGAGGGGAAGAAATCAACAAGACACTTCCCTCTGCTCTTCCCTTTTAATCAGAACTTTTCCAAATCAAAGGAGGCAGATGGGAGGCTTCTCCCGGGCCCCCTCCGCCGCGGAGGACGGCGACAATGCAAGCAATTAACAAAGCATATTGTGGGGGAGGCTTCACTGCAGGCAATTAGATGAGGGAGCCGATACCTGCCGCCCATCTCCTTTCATCATTTCTTCTTCTCACTTGATAGCCATACATTTCTTATCACATTGTTCCCAATCTATTTTCCTCACCCACCACTCCCCGCTCTCTTTTCTTTTCTTCTCGCTCCCTCTTCCCCACCTCTACGCCCCCTTAATCTGCCGTCCTTTCTATGGTTCTGCATCCCTTCCACCCTCCCTCGGTCACCTTCTCTTTCCTCTCAGGCTTTCTTCCTCTTTCTCATTCACTCACTCTCGATTTCCCTTTCGTGCTCCCTGTTTGTCACACTCCATCGCTTTTCTTCTCTTTCCTTTCTGTCTGCTTCTCCTTAATTTTCCCTCTACTCATCTATGCCCCCCTTCTGTGTTCTTATCTTTCGCTCCATCTCTGTCCCTTCATCTGTCTTCTTTCTATCTGTGCTCTTTTTCTCTCCCATCTCTTGCAATTCGCCCTTCGCCTCCACATCTTTCGTTTTGTTTCACTCATTCTATTTCCCATTTTCGAACACTCCTGTCTCACTTTCTCTACTTTCCTAGATATATCTTGTATTAATCTCCTGCTTTCTCTACCCCCTTCTCGTCCTTCATGTCTCTATTTATTTGCTGGTTCAGTGGTAGAATTCTCTCCTGCCCCGCCGGAGGCCCAGGTTCGGTTCCCGGCCAATGTACCACCAACAATACTGTATAGTTGGCCCTGGCTGAGGCGACCCGAGGAAACGATCTGCAGGCTATGCGGCAAGGCAACAGAAAACTTGGTTCACACCATCTGCCTTTGCGATAGCATCTTGGGCATCCGGCGCAAACTCCTACAGCCTCAAAGGATCCAGCAAGGGGGGCGTACTTGCAGGGAAGCCATCCTGTCCTGCTTCAACGCATCAGACCAGGGCTCAACTGCCAGAACTGTTAAGTACTTACAAGGGGTAGAGAAGGCCCTCAAAACGGCAGCACAATAGACTGGGCCAAACACAACGAACTGTCCCTATAACTAATATACTTCAGCTCTGCCCTAATTCCCCTTTTATTCTTCGCATGGTTTTTACTCACACTTGGCTACCTGTCCCAAGAAATTTACTAACTGCTGCTGGTTGCTCTTTTGCAAATTTTTTTTTTTTTTAACTGCCATTTTTACATGATTGTTTTTAGGATCGTTTCTATTGTAAAGATTTCAAATAATCAAACAAACTTATTAACTTAACTTATTTATTTATTCATTTGGGGATGTGAATTGGCCTGGCGCAGGTGTGCATCAATGTGCTAAGCAACATCTGTAATAAATAGCTGTGAAAGAAAACATAAAGAAACGTTGCTAATAAGAGGTGTTTAGGCAAATATAAGGTAAAACAAGCATTGGCATAGCCAATAGGTCTCGCCTTTGGGACCTTATAAGTGTTTAGCCATGCAACAGTTGCATAACTAAATACTTATAAGGTCCCAAAAGCGAGACCTATTGGCTATGCCAATGCTTGTCTCTAGTCTTCTTCACGTCTCCCTCTCTAGACATACTTTCTCTCCCCTCTAACCCTTCTACCAATATCGTACTTCCAATGCCCACCCCTCCTGCCCTCCTTCCAATCCCCCTCTCTTTAGCCCTCCATCCAAGACCTTACCGCGGTGCCTCCCTCTAGTCTTACTTCCCAGGCCACCCTATAGCTTTACTTACCATTATCCTCTTGATTCAGGACAAAACACTTGGTCACTGCCATCTGGGTCCTCAGGCTGCCATCTGCGTACAGTCACACTGCCATCTGCATACAGTCACACTGCCATCTGCGTACAGTCACACTGCCATCTGCTTACAGTCACTGACTCCTCCTGCATACAACCCCTGCCTGCCGACTGCCGTACAGCCACACTGCCTTCTGCGTACAGCCACACTGCCTTCTGCGTACAGTCACACTGCCTTCTGCGTACAGTCACACTGCCTTCTGTATACAGTCACACTGCCTTCTGTGTACAGTCACACTGCCTTCTGTGTACAGTCACACTGCCTTCTGTGTACAGTCACACTGCCTTCTGTGTACAGTCACACTGCCTTCTGTGTACAGTCACACTGCCATCTGCGTACAGTCACACTGCCATCTGCGTACAGTCACACTGCCATCTGCGTACAGTCACACTGCCATCTGCGTACAGTCACACTGCCATCTGCCTACAGTCACACTGCCTTCTGCCTACAGTCACACTGCCTTCTGCCTACAGTCACACTGCCTTCTGTGTACAGTCACACTGCCATCTGCGTACAGTCACACTGCCATCTGCGTACAGTCACACTGCCATCTGCGTACACACTGCCATCTGCGTACAGTCACACTGCCATCTGCGTACAGTCCCTGCCTGCCATCTGCGTACAGTCCCTGCCTGCCTTCTGCGTACAGTCACACTGCCATCTGCGTACAGTCACACTGCCACCTGCGTACAGTCACACTGCCACCTGCATACAGTCACACCGCCACCTGCGTACAGTCACACCGCCATCTGCGTACAGTCACACCGCCATCTGCGTACAGTCACACCGCCATCTGCGTACAGTCACACCGCCATCTGATTACAGTCACACTGCCATCTGATTACAGCCTTCTGCGTACAGTCACACTGCCATCTGCGTACAGTCACACTGCCATCTGCGTGCAGTCACACTGCCATCTGCGTACACACTGCCATCTGCGTACAGTCACACTGCCATCTGCGTACAGTCCCTGCCTGCCTTCTGCGTACAGTCACACTGCCATCTGCGTACAGTCACACTGCCACCTGCGTACAGTCACACCGCCACCTGCGTACAGTCACACCGCCACCTGCGTACAGTCACACCGCCACCTGCGTACAGTCACACCGCCATCTGCGTACAGTCACACCGCCATCTGCGTACAGTCACACCGCCATCTGCGTACAGTCACACCGCCTTCTGATTACAGTCACACTGCCATCTGATTACAGTCACATTGCCATCTGATTACAGACACACTGCCATCTGCGTACAGTCACACTGCCATCTGCGTACAGTCACACTGCCATCTGCGTACAGTCACACTGCCTTCTGCGTACAGTCACACTGCCTTCTGCGTACAGTCACACTGCCTTCTGCGTACAGTCACACTGCCTTCTGCGTACAGTCACACTGCCTTCTGCGTACAGTCACACTGCCGTCTGCGTACAGTCACACTGCCGTCTGCGTACAGTCACACTGCCGTCTGCGTACAGTCACACTGCCGTCTGCGTACAGTCACACTGCCGTCTGATTACAGTCACACTGCCGTCTGATTACAGTCACACTGCCGTCTGATTACAGTCACATTGCCGTCTGCGTACAGTCACATTGCCGTCTGCGTACAGTCACATTGCCGTCTGCGTACAGTCACACTGCCGTCTGCGTACAGTCACACTGCCGTCTGCGTACAGTCACACTGCCGTCTGCGTACAGTCACACTGCCGTCTGCGTACAGTCACACTGCCGTCTGATTACCGTCACACTACCGTCTGATTACAGTCACTCTGCCGTCTGATTACAGTCACAACGCCGCCTGCGTACATTCACACCGCCGTCTGATTACAGTCACACTGCCGTCTGCGTACATTCACACTGCCGTCTGCGTACATTCACACTGCCGTCTGCGTACATTCACACTACCGTCTGCGTACATTCACACTGCCGTCTGCGTACAGTCACACTGCCGTCTGCGTACCGTCACACTGCCGTCTGCGTACCGTCACACTGCCGTCTGCGTACCGTCACACTGCCGTCTGCGTACCGTCACACTGCCGTCTGATTACCGTCACACTGCCGTCTGATTACCGTCACACTGCCGTCTGATTACCGTCACACTGCCGTCTGATTACCGTCACACTGCCGTCTGATTACCGTCACACTGCCGTCTGATTACCGTCACACTGCCGTCTGATTACAGTCACACTGCCGTCTGATTACAGTCACACTGCCGTCTGATTACAGTCACACTGCCGTCTGATTACAGTCACACTACCATCTGATTACACTGTCTGATTACAGTCACACTGCCGTCTGATTACAGTCACACTGCCGTCTGATTACAGTCACATTGCCATCAGCGTACAGTCACACTGCCACCTGCGTACACACTGCCACCTGCGTACAGTCACACTGCCGACTGCGTACAGTCACACTGCCGTCTGATTACAGTCACACTACCGTCTGATTACAGTCACACTGCCGTCTGATTACAGTCACACTGCCGTCTGATTACAGTCACTCTGCCGTCTGATTACAGTCACAACGCCGCCTGCGTACATTCACACCGCTGTCTGTTTACAGTCACACCGCTGTCTGTTTACAGTCACACCGCCGTCTGATTACAGTCACACCGCCGTCTGATTACAGTCACACCGCCGTCTGATTACAGTCACACCGCCGTCTGATTACAGTCACACCGCCGTCTGATTACAGTCACACCGCCGTCTGATTACAGTCACACCGCCGTCTGCGTACAGTCACACCGCCGTCTGCGTACAGTCACACCGCCGTCTGAATACAGTCACACTGCCGTCTGAATACAGTCACACCGCCGCCTGCGTTCAGTCACACCGCCGCCTGCGTTCAGTCACACCGCCGCCTGCGTTCAGTCACACCGCCGCCTGCGTTCAGTCACACCGCCGCCTGCGTTCAGTCACACCGCCGCCTGCGTACAGTCACACCGCCGTCTGCGTACAGTCACACCGCCGTCTGCGTACAGTCACACCGCTGTCTGCGTACAGTCACGCTGCCATCTGCGTATAAGGCAGTGTGTTCTAAACAGACTGAGCCAGCAGGCACATAGGGCAGGCCCCGCCCCTCACTTAGTGCTTAGATACAGTTCCGGCCAGTGGTATGACGCATTGTGCCCTGCACCTTAATCTGACCTTGCCTTCTCTGTGCCCCCTTCCAGGATCTCCCTCAACACCTTGACTCTGAACGTCAAGAGCGAGAAGGTGTACACGCGGCACGGGGTCCCCATCTCCGTCACTGGCATAGCCCAGGTAAGGCACTTGTGAACCAGGCCCAAGTGTTCGGGTCAACCGGGGCTACATGGGGCACAGAGCGAGCAGAGAGGCATTGGTTCAGGCTCTGATGCTCGCAGCCAGGATATCTGTCTCTCATGTTCTAAAGATCTTACAAGCCCAGACAGCAGAGCTATCTCTCATGTTATGAGATCTTACAAGCCCAGACAGCAGAGCGATCTCTCATGTTATAAAGATCTTACAAGCCCAGGCAGCCGAACTATCTCTCATGTTATGAAGATCTTACAGGCCCAGACAGCAGAGCTATCTCTCATGTTATGAGATCTTACAAGCCCAGACAGCAGAGCTATTACAGGTTACAAACATCCTACAGGCGCAGGCAGCAGAGCTATCACTCCTGTTACATTGATCCAACGGGCTCTGACAGTGGAGTTATCACTGAGGTGACACAGTATTTACAGGCGCAGACAGTGGAGTTATTCCTCAGGTTAACGTTCACCTATGGAGGAGGATGGTAATTTATAATCCTTAGATCTTATCCCTACATTTGGATTTAACTCCACTCAAATTGACAGGATCACTCCTGTGTGATTTTATACAAAATTCATCTTTATTAAACCGACTTCGGTAACGCCAGGTTTTTCTGGTACAATTCAAGTTAAAAGGGAGGCAAGGCTGCCTTGGTAGGTCAAGTCTCTGTAAGATCTTGGACACGCTGGTAAAAGTTCTACTCTGGAATAAGATGGCAAAACATATAAATAAAAGAGAAGGATTGGCTAATGACTTATTCCTTATGTTATACAGAGCCTAAAGGATAAAGCATCCAAGATTGACCTCAGATTAACAAAGTCTTTCATGTTCAGGTAAAAGGTATCCCAGATCTCCTACACTTAGATTTCAGATCTCACAGGCTCTTTCAGATTACACAGATATTATGCAGACACCACAAGAATGCCTCTGGCTACGCAGACCTTAGGACTCTAACAACTGAACTACTCATAAGGGTTTTCAGATTTTAGAAGCTCGGACAGCAGAGCTACCCCTCAGATTTTACACACTCAAGCTTCTGGTCTTTGCTCCACATCTAACTTCTCACCACCTTCTCTCCTTCCTTCCCCTCCCCCCCTTTCTTACCCGTACGACACCTGCTCCTTCACAGGTGAAGATCCAAGGGCAGAATAAAGAGATGCTGGCGGCCGCCTGTCAGATGTTCCTGGGGAAGTCCGAGAACGAGGTAGCCCACATCTCGCTGGAGACGCTGGAGGGCCACCAAAGAGCCATCATGGCCCACATGACCGTCGAGGTAAGGCCTTCTGTGGCTGCTTGTGAGGCGTCCCACCCACTCTGTCCATCTCCTCCACCTGATCTGTTTCATGGTCCATAGCAGGCGCCGTGCGGCGGAACCACCTCTCTGGTGGTGGCCAACCATGCAGACCGTGTCTTCCTGTTTTACTTCTTATCATCGGGTGTCTCCAAGGCTTGTATGTTCCATCATCAATGACTGTAGAGTGAGAGCGCAGAGGTGGCGCTGGAATCGGGCACAGCACGGTGCATGTAGGTTTCTAGGCTGCTGCGTGGTGGTATGATCATTTGAACATCCAGGTCTTGAGTTTTTTCCTGAATTTATGGAGAGACGGTGCGGTCCTGATGTGCAGGAGGGGGGTTGTCCATGCCTTGGCTGCCAGATGCGAGAAGGAGCGTCCTCCCTCCGCTGTTGGTTCGGCGGATCCGTGGGTGTCTGCGAGGGAAAAGAAGAGGTACGAGGGTGTTTTGTCGGTTGGTGGAAGGTCAGACATTTGTTGATGTATGCGGGTCCTTCGTTGTGCAGGGCTTTGTAACCCTGGGTCAGCATCTTGAACTGGCATCTCTTGTGAATCGTGAGCCAGTGTAGTTTCCTGAGCTGGGGTGTGATGTGGGTCCTTCTGGGGAGATCGAGGATGAGTGTTGCCGCTGCGTTTAGTATTGTCTGGAGTCTCTTTAGGCAGTGTGCAGTGATTCCTACGTAGAGTGTGTTCCCGTAGTCCAGTCCGCTGGTGATGAGCGCCTGCGTGACTGTCTTCCTGGTGTTCACTGGGAGCCACCTGAAGATCTTGCGGAGCATCCGAAGGGTGTGGAAGCAGGAGGATGAGACTGCTCCTACTTGTTTACTACCATTTAGGAGCCAGTGGCACCTGCTGACCGTCCAGCAGGAGTCTGGCTTCCAGCGCTGCTGCCCTACCACCTCTTCCTGACCCGTGGTGTAAGGTCACAGTAGGTCCTATGCGGCGCGAGAGCTCTGTGGTCACACTGCACCAACAGAGTCTTTTTAAGAACACTCTGGTGACAGCTTGTTTCAGTGTCTGCAAGTTTAGCAAGAATAAGGGGGAACATACACTATCTAGGAGTGCGAGTCATCTTGAGTAGCGCTTAAAAAGGGACAGATTAGGAACAAGATACTAGCACTGTGGTTAACACATCAGTAAGAGCAAGGAAGCTAAGACCAGATGCTAGAGAGCTGTGGCAATCTGTGGTAGCGAGAGTCGTGGCTGTTATGAGAGCGCTGACTCCGTAGCGGTCGTTGGGTGAGAGGAAGCAAACAGCTTGTTGCATCATCCCTAGAAGGCTTGGATTTCAGTGCAGTGAGAGCCTTAAGCACAACTGTACAAGTAAAAGTAAACAAGGGTCCTGAAAGCCTTCCTATGTGTCGTATCATTGCAGGTTACATTCAAAGGCTTTGATAGGGGACCGCTGGTGTTTACCATTTATGCCCCCTTATCCTTGACTCCGCATCCGTGGGTTTGGTCAGCCCCCTAAATCCAAATCCACCAATGAGGTTAAGATGTCTCTGGCCAAGTGCTTCGTCTTGGAGGTGGAGCATCAGTCCCTCCGCGTCAGTGAGCCCGTCCATTGGAACCAGCGGACTTAGGACAAGGACGTTTTTACTGATACTATAAAACAAAAACCCTGTCCTACTGTAGACTGAATTAAGGTGTACTACATAAAAGTACATCAGAGTTGGCCACAGTTGGACTGCAAAGCTGAATGCACAAGACAGCGCCTAGAAGCTATACAGACTGATTATGTCTAAGAAGTACTGGGTCGAAATGTAAATGGGCTGCAGCAAACTGTGCCATAGAAGATGCTAGACTGGTTATGCTTCAGCTTAGATTCCTGATTTGTGTGCTCTGTTGCATTCATTTTGACTGAGGTCTTGCCGGTGTCTACGCAGAGTCTGGTCCCTACTGTTACGTTTGAAGCTTCTCTGGTACTGGATGCTGTTTCTCAAACCTTGATTCATCCGGCTTCAGGGGCAAACAGTAATCCTGACTCTGAAGACGGGTTTGAGGAGAAGTGCTCTTTTTCTAAACCACCAGAAGAACTGCTTGGTATCCCAGCAAAGGAGAGTAGACTTTCTTGATGGTCACAGGACTTCCCTTGGACAATCTTTACTTCTTCCTCTGTGGGGAACAGTGGTGCAGTGATGGGGTCATACGTGACAAAGTTCATCGTCACCGCAGAGCGTTGCATTTATTTATTTATTTATTTATTTAAGGAGTTTTATATAGCGCTGGCCGGACCTGGGGGTATCGGAGCGCTTCACAACAGTTTTTCCTAAGAGTTATATAATAGAGCAGTATCTGAAAGAGACACGTTAGTGACAGATTCCTTACCTTAGAATATCCCCAGGCGTCAGGCTGGATCCGGAAAGTTTTTTGCGTAGCAGTACCCTTGCGCGTCGGTAGGCGGCGTCGTGCGGCTCCGCGTCCGTCGTCGGCGTCGTGATCGCCGGGATGACGTCGCGGGCAGTACTTAGGCGCCGCCCCTGCGCGCTGACGTCAGTTCTTCTTTTTCCGCGCCAGTAAGCGCAGATCCGGGAAGAGCAGTGCCCTAGTCACTTTTTGACTATCTTTTTGTGAAATTTTTCACTGTTCTCTTCAACGAGTCTTCACGACTCCTAAGGTGTCGTAGGGATGCCCGGCTTTAAGCCCTGCGAGGTATGTGGTCGTATGATGTCCATCACGGACCCCCACCTCGAGTGTCTCTTCTGCCTCGGCCGAGGCCACGACACGAAGTCGTGCCCTGACTGCCGGAAACTTCATCCGAAGGCTTTGCGAGAGCGGTCTCGAAAGCTCCTTGAAGTCCGGCAGTCGGCTCCGCGCCGCAGCAAGCCCCGGTCCCGGGAGAGGTCGAGGGGCCGGACGCGGAGTCCCCGCCGTTCGTCGGAATCCAAGTCTTCGCGCTCCTCCGGTAAGTCGAAGCACAAGAAGTCTAAGCGGCGTCATCGCTCTAAGACTTCGCCTCGCCGGTCGCGCGACTCGGCTGAGGTCCCTGTCGGCACCGTCCCCGCGGCCCCGGACGTGCCTGTCGAGTTGCCCCCGCATTACCCGTCCTTCCCGGGTTCGGGGCGACTCCGGCCGAAGTACAGAAATTCCTGTCGGCCATGGCCCGCCTCTTCGGGCCTCAAGGTCCCTCCGGTGCGCCTTCGGGCCCCGCGGGCCCAGATGGGGTTGCTCCGGCGTCGCCGTCGACTCCGGTCCCGGCGTCGCCTGTCCCACCAGCCTTCGTCCCGGCCTCGGCTCCGGCCCCGGCCTCGACCCCGGTTCCGGTGGTGCCGCAACCTCCATCGACGCCGGTTGACCTAACCACGCCTCCGCCGACGCCGATGTCCCCGGTGCCGTTTCCGACGCCGTCCGGGGCTCCGGGCGGCGTCGTTCCCCGGTTCTCCCCGGGTCCGGACATGGAGCCGGACCGGCGCCGCCCGACGCCGGTTCCGGCGCCGATGAGGCCTTGGGTCCCTTATGTCCCTCCTCCTCCATCTTTTCAACCTGAGGAGGACCAGGAGAGCTGGGAGGGGTCTGACGACCCTCTCACACAACAGTGCGAGTTTGACCCGGACTGGGTTGAGGAACTTGGGGATGCCAGTGGGCTGGATACCTCCCCCGACTCTGGCATGCTGTCTCCTCCCGTGGCAACGGAGGAGGGGGCTAATTTTGCAACGGTGTTGCGTAGAGCTGCTGGAGCCTTAAATCTCCAGTTGCCTACAGTGGCCGCCAGGACTAACCTCCTGACTGAAGTGCTTCAGCCGGCGGCCTCCTCTTCGGAGCCTGTGCTGCCGTTCAACGATGCACTCACTGACGTTCTTTGGGTGCCTGGTCCAAACCCACCACAGGGGCTCCTGTGGATAGGAACGTGGCCCGACGCCATCGCCCGGCTCCGGGCGACCCCCTGTTTCTCTCCCAACACCCCACCCCTGAGAGCTTGGTTGTCCAAGCCTCTGCCTCCCAAACAGCCTTCCCTACCGCCCCTCCGGATAGGGAATCCAAGCGCCTGGATCACTTTGGGAAGAAGGCTTTCTCTTCCTCCAGTGCTGGCTTGCGGTCTGTTAATACCGCTTGCCTCTTGGGCCGATACACCCACTCCCTGTGGGATTTGGTGGCTGATGTTTTGCCGCAGTGTTCTGAGGAGGTCCAGACACTGCTTACCCGCGCTATTGCGGAAGGGCGTGATGCGGCTAAGTATACCATCCGCTGTGGCCTTGATACCGCCGACTCGCTGGGCAGATCGCTTGCAACGACGGTGGCGCTGCGTCGCCACGCCTGGCTGAGAACCACTGGTTTTTCAGGGGATGTCCAGAATACTCTCATGGACATGCCCTTTGATGGAGTCGGTCTCTTTGGTTCAAAGGCGGACCATGCGCTGGAGCGTTTCAAGGATTCACGGGCTACTGCTAAGTCCCTGGGCCTTGCTGTTGTGCGCCCTCCGCAAACGTCTGCTTTTCGCCCCTTTCGTGGCCACGGAAGGGGCGCCCAGTCACGTCCACAGCCCGGCCAACGGCCCGCGCAGCAAGCGCCTTCGCGTGGCCGAGGACGTGGATACCGCCGTGGCGGTTCGGGCAACCAGCGTGCGGGTCAGGCCACCACCTCCAACCCGTCCGCGGCCTCCAAGCCCTCCTAGTCCCTCCTTTCAGGTGCACAGCACGCCAGTCGGGGGCAGGGTCCGCCATCACCTTCACCACTGGCGTCCCATCACCTCGGACAAGTGGGTCTTGGACATTGTCCGAAGGGGCTACTCCCTCCCCTTCGAGACCACCCCCCAGCCATGCCACCTCAATTCCACCGCATGTCAGGGGATCACTTGGTGCTTCTACAGAAGGAAGTCACGGCCCTCTTGGCCAAGAGGGCCATCGAGCATGTTCCGACCCCAGAAGTAGGGCGTGGTTGCTACTCCCACTACTTTCTGGTGCCCAAAAAGGACAAGGAGGACATGCGTCCTATCTTGGACCTCCGGAACGTCAATCGCTTCCTCCGGAAGGAGAAGTTCAAGATGCTCACCCTAGCTCAGGTCTTGACTGCCCTCGACCCCGGAGACTGGTTGGTAGCGTTGGACTTGCAGGACGCCTATTTCCACATCCTCGTCCTGCCGGCCCACCGGCGTTACCTTCGGTTCACGGTAGGCCTCGAGCATTTTCAGTTCACCGTGCTCCCTTTGGCCTTACCAGTGCCCCTCGGGTGTTCACGAAAGTGATGGCGGTGGTCGCAGCTCATCTGCGCCGGGCAGGGGTTTCAGTCTTCCCCTACCTCGACGACTGGCTGCTGAAGGCGGGCTCGTCCCAGGCAGTTGTCTCCCACCTCCAGACTACGGCCGAACTCCTGCACTCGCTGGGGTTCTCCATCAATGTGCCAAAGTCGCATCTGATTCCTTCTCCACAGCTCCTTTTCATCGGAGCAGTTCTGGACACGACGCAGTTTCGGGCCTATCCTCCCGAACGGCGAGTCCGGGATATTCAGGCTATGATTCCGATCTTTCAGCCCTTATCCTGGGTTTCGGCACGGATGACCCTGAGGCTGCTGGGCCTCATGGCCTCCTGCATCCTGCTGGTCACTCATGCCAGATGGCATATGCGGGCTCTGCAGTGGGACCTGAAGTTCCAGTGGGCGCAGCACCAGGGCGACCTGTCCGATCACGTCCAGATCTCGGAGGGGACTGCAAAACAGTTGCAGTGGTGGCTCTCGAACCGGCAATGGGTCATGGGCAGATCCCTCTCCCTTCCCCAGCCAGAGCACACAGTTGTGACGGACGCGTCCCTTCTGGGATGGGGCGGTCACATGGGAGAGGCGGAGATCAGAGGCCTCTGGTCTCCGGCGGAGTCCCGGCTCCATATCAACCTTCTGGAGCTCCGGGCGATCCGACTTGCACTCAAGGCATTCCTTCCCTCTGTCAAAGGGAAGGTAGTGCAGGTGTTCACAGACAACACCACTGCCATGTGGTACTGCAACAAACAAGGCGGGGTGGGGTCGTGGACCCTTTGTCAGGAGGCTCTGCGCCTCTGGACATGGCTGGAACACCAGGGCATGTTCCTGGTGGTTCAACACCTGGCAGGTTCCCTGAACGCCAGGGCGGACGAACCTGCAGCCGCAGGTGCATGATGGATCACGAATGGCGTCTTCACTCGGAAGTGGCGCAAGGACTCTTTCTACAGTGGGGAGAGCCTTGGTTAGATCTATTCGCCACCGAAGAGAACGCGCAATGTCATCAGTTCTGCGCGTTGGAATTTCCAAGGCGGCACTCGCTCGGCGACGCTTTCGTCACGAGTGGAGTTGCGGTCTATTGTACGCCTTTCCGCCTATACCACTTCTACCCAGAGTGTTGAAGAAGATTCGGCACGACCGGGCCCAAGTCATTCTTGTGGCTCCGGACTGGGCTCGAAGAGTTTGGTATCCCGAGCTACTCAATATGAGCGTAGATCCCCCGATCCGTCTGCCTCTTCGGGAGGATCTTCTGTCGCAGCAGCAGGGGACGGTCCTCCACCCGAACCTGTCCAGTCTACACCTGCTTGCGTGGAGATTGAGCGGCGGCAGTTGATTCCTTTCGACTTGCCTCCCGAAGTTTGTGATGTGATTCTGGCAGCCAGGCGTCCCTCCACTAAGGTGGTATACGCCTGCAGGTGGAACAAATTTGTGGCATGGTGCACAGCAAAGGCTGTGGATCCCCTTTCTGCCCCTCTTTCTGAGGTCCTTCTGTTCCTTCTCTCTCTGGCCCAACAGGGTTCTGCCCTGGGTACCATCAAGGGTTATCTTTGTGCTATCTCGGCCTTCCTCAGGCTCCCTGATCAGCCCTCCCTTTTCAAGTCCCCTGTTGTTAACAGGTTCTTAAAAGGCATTACTCACCTCTTCCCTCCTGTTCCGTTTGTGATGCCTCAGTGGGACTTAAACTTGGTTCTTACCTTTTAATGTGCGCTCCCTTTGAGCCTCTACATAACTGTCCTCTTCGTCTTCTGACTCTGAAGACAGCCTTTCTGGTGGCCATCACCTCCGCTCGGCGGGTGAGTGAGCTCCAGGCTCTATCTTGCAAACCTCCCTTTCTGTCTGTTCATCCAGACAAGGTTGTTCTTCGGACGCGTCCGTCCTTCTTGCCAAAGGTGGTTACTGCTTTCCACATTGGGCAGACCATCACTTTGCCCACCTTCTTTCCGCCTCCGCATCCTTCCAGAGAGGAAGAGAGGCTCCACCGTCTGGACCCAAAACGTGCGCTCTCCTTCTATATTGACCGCACAAAACACTTCCGGGTGGATGACCAGCTCTTTATTGGCTACGTGGGCGCCAAAAGGTCGGGCGGTGCACAAGAGGACCATCTCCCGCTGGGTTACCTTGTGCATCAAGACCTGCTATTCTTTGGCTAAAAAGGAGCCTCCTGTTGGGCTGCGTGCCCATTCCACCAGGGCAACGGCTGCTACCACGGCCTTGGGCCGCGGTGTTCCGCTGCCGGTTATCTGTCAGGCAGCTACGTGGGCCTCGCTGCACACGTTTACAAAGCATTACTGCCTTGACAGTCAGGTCCGGAGGGACGGCTTCTTTGGCCGTTCTGTCCTCCAGGACTTCCTTGTCTGATCTTTGTTCGCAGACCCACCACCGGGGTTGGTATTGCTGGGGTATCTATTCTAAGGTAAGGAATCTGTCACTAACGTGTCTCTTTCAGATGCACAAGTTACTAACTTGTGTAACGATATATCTGTAAGAGACAGTAGTTAGTGACAGATTCCTTACCGCCCCACCCATCCTCCCCGTTCTGCGAACTGATTTCTAGGGTTAAGGACATCCCTTTCAGGGCCCTAGTATTTTTCAGACACCTATGTCAGCTTCTTGCATGGCTCTGCGTTCCTGGCGCGGAAAGTCGTGTACAGAACTGACGTCAGCGCGCAGGGGCGGCGCCTAAGTACTGCCCGCAACGTCATCCCGGCGATCACGACGCCGACGACGGACGCGGAGCCGCACGACGCCGCCTACCGACGCGCAAGGGGTACTGCCACGCAAAAACTTTTCCGGATCCAGCCTGACGCCTGGGGATATTCTAAGGTAAGGAATCTGTCACTAACTACTGTCTCTTACAGATATATCGTTACACAAGTTAGTAACTTGTGCGTTATACATAATGGTTCGGAAGTCCAAGTGTGCTGTGCAGTATTGAGGTAGTACGTGAGTCCTGAGGTAACCTCGTTGATTGCACATTGTCTTGGGTTGAACTGAGGTAGGTCTTTGTGATGCAAAGTCAGAGAGCTACTTTGCATTTCCTTGAGGTTTAGACACTAGGGCACTGGTTACTACCCATTGTAAAACAATGGGATTTGGAGACCGTCCCATTGGATCGCTTCTAGCAACGTTTCATCAAGTAATGACAAACCTTGTGTGATACTGAGGGTAGAAAAGAGCTTACTGCAAGTGCGTGCATCAGGAATGGTAGAAAGAAATCTCAAACCCCTCACGCCACCGTTTCCCAAAATGTTCTAAAGGGCCTGGTTGGGGTAGCCATGTGCATTTCCTTCCATGTGGGAGGGTGGGTTGGAAATGTAAGCCGAATAACTCTGGGTCATAGATCAGTAGGTTCTTCGAACCTAGAAGCCGAGACTGTGTGGGTCACTGTGGGCTTCCAGGCCACTCATGTCTGCTAGTCTCCTGCAAACATCTCCCCCCGTGAGCTCGGCCTGGTCTCTAACCTTAACCCGTTGACATGACATCCTCTGTATCCATCCCCCGTCTTCTGTAAATGTGTTTCGTCCTTCTTCCCTGTTGGTTTCGTTCCCTCACCTTTTCTTGTTCCTCTCTCTTCAGGAGATCTACAAGGACCGGCAGAAGTTCTCGGAGCAGGTTTTCAAGGTGGCGTCATCGGACCTGGTGAACATGGGCATCAGCGTGGTCAGCTACACTCTGAAGGACATTCACGATGACCAGGTAGGGAGGTGGCATTTTTGCCTACAGTGGGAAGAGGGTGTCTAGAGGTGGGCACTGCCCTGCCATCAGTGTAGATTATGCTGGAGGCACCTGATAAGGGGTTCTTGGGAGGCAGAGGGCGAGTGTTCTTCAAAGCCATATTACCTGCACTCACTCAGGGACATATACATATTACCCTTCCCCACCTCTCTTGTGATTATCTGTGTTAGATTTTAGTTATATTTCTATCTCTCTTCATACCCATGCCAAGGCACTCAAGTGATTTGTGGGCAGCAAGTACTCTGCTCTGTAGTTTGTGCTTGGTTGGAAGTGTGTAGGCTGGCAGTGTGGGTTCTGTGGGAAGCTTTTTGTGTTGTGTGTGATGGCAGGAATGGTGCTCTTACCTTGCCATTTGTTGCTTCGTTGAGTGTGTACTACATCAAAGAGGAGGATGGAGGGTGTGAGTTTTGTATTAAGGCTGTGTTTGGCTGGAAGGATGCAGTTTGCTGGTCTGGCCTGTGTGTGACATGTTTCAATGCCATGTGTGCCAAGCAATGGGTTGTTTTCCTAGTGTCTCTGTGGTCATATATCTGCTCGTATGCTTGGAGAGGAGCGATAGTTAGTGAGAGTGCGGCCTTGCCATACCCTCCTTTTGGGAAGGTTTGGTTCTAGATCTTGGAGGATAGCATGCAGTTTCCTGTTCCAGTCACACCCTTCTTGTGATGCTGAATGGTTATGTTTGTTGGGTTGGTTAGGAAAGTTCTCCGCCCCCTCCCCCACCCCAATATCTGTTTCCTCCCATCAACTGTGGGGTAGACAAAGTAATATTACGGCGTAAAGGATCCCCGCCCAGTGGTATGAGAAGCTCATCTTCTGTTCTGGTTTCATCTTCGGATCCTGCCCAGCAGACAGCGGGGGACCTACTTTAGGTCTGCCCTACTAGAAAACGGGGAGTGAAGGAAAGAGCAGGGCCACTTGCATGCACCCTACATCTGTGTGGATTACCTGCCCCAGCCCCTCTCACACTTAGAATGTTTGTATCACGCTGGTGAGCTGCCAATGCAATCCTCTCCGATGTATTCCAGTTCCCCAATGTGACCAAGTGAAAGAACCATCATTGTGATCAGTTTATCTTCTCCAATGCCTTCTTTCTAACAAGATGAAAGCACCAGGGATGGAACTCCAGCTTCGGTGCAGCTGGGACCCCTGTCTGTTATTACACAGACCACCAGTTTCTTCAGGCGTAATCAATTCTCCATAATCCACCCGGTGATGGACGCCATGCCTGTAAACTTGGTGCCAGGAATGTGTCTCTCACACAAGACAGTTTATTTCTTTTGCCTGATTTTAAAACCTTCTTGTGTTCCAGGTGGTCTTGGGAGACTCTCGGCTTTGGTGGGAGAGAGGTTGATCATTTTGCTGTCTGTGTGAAGAAGGAGGTTCCACTGAAGCATAACGTTTTCTAGTGTTGGATCATCAGTAGGGTGTTTTGGGTCTAGAGGAGAATTTTGTGAGTTTTTCTGGGATGAAGTTTAGAGCGCAGCTGAAGGTGGGCAGGTAGGTGATGCATAGTGGCTTAAAAAGCAGCATCTGGCAACGAGTAGCCAGTGAAGGTCTATGGTATTGTGATCCCGCAGGCAGATATGTAGTAGATAGGGCTACCGCATTTTGGATTCTTTGCTGTAGGAAGAGTGGGGCACCTAGTTGGAGGCCGGGTGCGATGGGACTAGGTAGATGGTTGAATGGAGCTTCTATGGGAACCATAGGTGTAGGAAGATGCAATGAAGAGTTTGTACGGTGTAGAAGGCACTTCTTATAACTTGGTTCACTTCAGGGACTACTTCTCACTTGCCAATCCTATATTTGCTAATTTCCTGCCTCACGCCCCTCTCTCCTAGGATTGCTTGAACTCTCTCAGCTGCTGTTTACGTATTCCTTCTTTTTGCCATTCTCTTAGGATTACCTGCACTCGCTGGGAAAAGCCAGGACGGCACAAGTTCAGAAAGATGCCAGAATGGGAGAAGCAGAAGCGAAACGTGATGCAGGCATTAAGGTGAGATCATCTGGGTGCCGTGGGAATTGAGTGTGGGCAAACCTGTGTCTAGATATATTGATCTTTGAAAATAGCAGGACACATCTCCCTCAGACCTTCTTACCTGCCTCCCACAGCGCCATCACCACATCTTTTTTCGTCTAATTTTGTAATATCGTCTGATGTCTGCGAGCTAATCCTTCTTTTTAACCCTGGCTCGCTTACTTTCTCCATTCCATGGTGACATTACGGAATTCTAAATGATGTTCTGAAGGTTCTGACTACCCTACAATGACCCAGGAGAGAAAGCGCACACATCGTTCGCACAGACATGATCACAGTTAGAAAGAAAGCACAGGAGCATAATACTTGTCAGTCTAACCTGAGGACATACCCTGTTTTGAGTAAAATTTGGACATAATCCAGATGTATCCCTTTTCCACTTCTGCCAAGCAATTCTGATATACAGATAATTTGAATGTGTGCCTTCTAGGAGCTGTACTAGGTGCTCAAGGAACTGTCCTAGGTGCCTTGAGCTACAGTGTAAAAGAGCTGGACCCAAGCCACTCACTCTACCGCCTCCTTTTTGCTTCTTCCCACAGACAGTCCTGTGTATACACAGTTTCTAGTGTTGACCACTCTTGAGAGAACCCTCTTCTGCTCATGGTTGGGTTGGTCCCTCTTCTAATCTCCGCTCTCCTCCTTCCCTCTTCAGGAAGCAAGTCCCTCTTCTAATCTCTTCCCTTCTCCTTGCCTCTTCAGGAAGCAAGTCCCTCTTCTAATCTCTGCCCTCCTCCTTGCCTCTTCAGGAAGCAAGTCCCTCTTCTAATCTCTGCCCTCCTCCTTGCCTCTTCAGAAAGCAAGTCCCTCTTCTAATCTCTGCCCTCCTCCAATCTCTGCCCTCCTCCTTGCCTCCTCAGTAAATCAAGTCCCTCTTCTAATCTCTTCCCTTCTCCTTGCCTCTTCAGGAAGCAAGTCCCTCTTCTAATCTCTGCCCTCCTCCTTGCCTCTTCAGGAAGCAAATCCCTCTTCTAATCTCTGCCCTCCTCCTTGCCTCTTCAGGAAGCAAGTCCCTCTTCTAATCTCTGCCCTCCTCCTTGCCTCTTCAGAAAGCAAGTCCCTCTTCTAACTCTCTGCCCTCCTCCTTGCCTCCTCAGTAAATCAAGTCCCTCTTCTAATCTCTTCCCTTCTCCTTGCCTCTTCAGGAAGCAAGTCCCTCTTCTAATCTCTGCCCTCCTCCTTGCCTCTTCAGAAAGCAAGTCCCTCTTCTAATCTCTGCCCTCCTCCTTGCCTCCTCAGTAAATCAAGTCCTTCTTCTAATCTCTGCCCTCCTCCTTGCCTCCTCAGTAAATCAAGTCCCTCTTCTAATCTGTGCCCTCCTCCTTGCCTCTTCAGGAAGTCAAGTCCCTCTTCTAATCTCTGCCCTCCTCCTGGCCTCTTCAGGAAGTCAATTCCCTCTTCTAATCTTTGCCCTCCTCCTGGCCTCTAAAGGAAGTCAATTCCCTTTTATAATCTCTGCCCTCCTCCTTGCCTCTTCAGGAAGCAAATCCCTCTTCTAATCTCTGCCCTCCTCCTTGCCTCTTCAGGAAGCAAGTCCCTCATCTAATCTCTGCCCTCCTCCTTGCCTCTTCAGAAAGCAAGTCCCTCTTCTAATCTCTGCCCTCCTCCTTGCCTCCTCAGTAAATCAAGTCCCTCTTCTAATCTCTTCCCTTCTCCTTGCCTCTTCAGGAAGCAAGTCCCTCTTCTAATCTCTGCCCTCCTCCTTGCCTCTTCAGAAAGCAAGTCCCTCTTCTAATCTCTGCCCTCCTCCTTGCCTCCTCAGTAAATCAAGTCCTTCTTCTAATCTCTGCCCTCCTCCTTGCCTCCTCAGTAAATCAAGTCCCTCTTCTAATCTGTGCCCTCCTCCTTGCCTCTTCAGGAAGTCAAGTCCCTCTTCTAATCTCTGCCCTCCTCCTGGCCTCTTCAGGAAGTCAATTCCCTCTTCTAATCTTTGCCCTCCTCCTGGCCTCTAAAGGAAGTCAATTCCCTTTTATAATCTCTGCCCTCCTCCTTGCCTCTTCAGAAAGCAAGTCCCTCTTCTAATCTCTGCCCTCCTCCTTGCCTCTTTAGGAAGCAAGTCCCTCTTCTAATCTCTGCCCTCCACCTTGCCTCTTCAGGAAGCAAGTCCCTCTTCTAATCTCTGCCCTCCTCCTTGCCTCTTCAGGAAGCAAGTCCCTCTTCTAATCTCTGCCCTCCTCCTTGCCTCTTCAGGAAGCAACTCCCTCTTCTAATCTCTGCCCTTCTCCTTGCCTCTTCAGGAAGCAAGGGCCATGCAGGAGAAGGTGTCGGCACAGTACATCAGCGAGATCGAGATGGCGAAGGCCCAGCGGGACTTTGAGTTGAAGAAAGCAACCTATGACATCGAGGTGAACACGAGGAAGGCAGAGTCAGACCTGGCCTACCAGCTGCAGGTGAGGAACCTTGGCAGAAATCAAGGGCGAGGCTGAGAATCTGTGATTGATGCCAAGGATGAAGCACCGTGGTGGGGGAGAAGGCTGGAGTCACCGGTGTGTTTTGTTTTGGGGCTCTAAGTCAAATGTGTTGTCAGTCCCTGTGTGAGAAAGCGTTCATGGAAATCCCTGTGTGCCTTGTGACCCTCAGCTCAGTATTATCACACTCCAGCCAGTAATGAGGAAGATAGCTCTTTGGAAACCTGTGCTTGCCTTCAGTCTACCAGTGACACAATTCTAGCACTTCCCAATTTAATAGCAATTTAACAATTTGTAGGTCCACAGTTTAACACCAGACTCGAAAGTATTTCTTAAAATGATTTAAAATTAGTGTTCAAGGCTTGTGTGGCTGGCGATATACATGCTCTGCATTCTTCCGCCATCTAAGGTTGGGTCCAGATCTGTGCAAGATGTTTTGCAGCATGAATCCTTTTCTGGATTCATATGCTGTGCATTTTTCCGCCATCTAGTGGTCGAGTCTGGAATAGTCTTTTTGTTTTTTTATTTTTTTTTGCTTGGGGCCGGCGTCTACCACCATTTGGTGCTAGGTCTGTCTATCCCTTGTGTGTCGTCAGACTGCGCACCGGAAGTTCCTGTGTGTGGTAGCCATCTTCAGATTCTTTTTTCCGTTGCTGGGTCTGGAAGCAAAGGGAGACACTCTGAAGTTTTGGATGAAATCCATGAAAGAATAAAGGAATTTGAGTGAAAAAACCATTGTTCATCGACTGAGAAGACACCGGAGAAGGAGAAGACCCCGACGGAGCAACGATGCAGATGGGTCAAAAGAGGGCGAGGTTAGGGGCCATGGAAATGCCCCTTTCAAATTCTCCCCAAAGTGCCACCACAAGTTTGCACAGTGCGATCCACACAACGTTTGTAACCTCTGCCAGCCGAGGGATCACAAGGATAAAGAGTGTGAGGCCTACGCAGTGTTCATGTCGAAGACACTCAAGGTACGCCAAAAGCAGAGGGGGGATCATCACGCAGTCATGGTCCAAAGCCAGAAACAACCATTGCTGAGGGACTTCGCCCTCTCAAGCAATGAGGATGACCAGGGAGTGCCCACAGAATCGACACGGGGTCAGACATCGAGATCCTCGAAGGGGACGCCGAGAAGAGGCGTACCGCTATGAAGGCGACAAAAGACACAGAGAAGAAAACAGACAAGGTAAGAAACCATCAACTGTTGGAAACCAAGGGCCACGAAAAGAAGGCACAAAAAGCAGCCCAGGCGTCGAAGAAAATGATGACCAAGGGTCAGCCGCGACCAAGAGAACCCCACGGATCCCACACCAGGGATACTGACGAGGGAAGATCGTCGAAACCGACGGAGGCAAGCGCCGAACGAGAGCCCGCGAAGGAAAAGTCCACACACTCGGAGCCAGAAACCACCACACCCCGGCCTCAGACGTCAAAAGGGGCTTTGAGGTGGAGAAAAAGAAGAGACGCCTCGAAGCGGAAATGGCGGCACTCAACGGAAGAAGGAGTTCAACGAGGCACTGAAGGAATTTCGAAGAAGAGAAAGATATCCTCAAAGCTCTGGCAACCCCCGAACCGCACAAAGAAAATGTCGAAGAGGAGCTCGACGCTCCAGAAGAGGTGGGAGCCTTGGTGACTTTTGAGGAAGAATGGAACGACCTTGACACAGAAAGCCCGGAAGAGGAAGTCTGTAGCTATCGCTCGCAGGCTTCGCCACCAGACGACATAGCCTTCTACAACAGCCTCATCAAGAGAGCAGCTGATACCTTCAGGGTCCCCCCTTAGAGGAGGAGAAAGGAGTCTCCTGCTTCCTCCTAGAGACTATGGTATCATTCACCAAGGGGACACAATACCTTCCAATGCTAC
The DNA here is from genome assembly GCA_963921515.1 of Calotriton arnoldi. Classification (NCBI taxonomy): domain Eukaryota; kingdom Metazoa; phylum Chordata; class Amphibia; order Caudata; family Salamandridae; genus Calotriton; species Calotriton arnoldi. The sequence goes on from CAWUFW010001618.1 coordinate 2,591,597, forward strand.
CAAGCATTTTGGACCGGGGCACGGATTGCTTCAAGGAGCCTGCCTCAGCAAAGGGGGTAACCCAACGGTTGAGACAAAATACAAACCCTCCACAAAGGACCCGAAATACATTCAGGAGAACATAGTGGCAGACTCCATCATTGTCACCACAGCAAGAAGAAGGAGCAACGCTCACTCCTCCACTGGCCCACCTCCAGAGAGAGAGAAAGCAAAAGCATGGACATGGAGGGGAGAAAGATGGAGAGGGAGGCAGCAACTCAATGGCGCATTGCAAACTCCAATGCCCTCCTGAACAGGTATGGCCACCAACAATGGAATGACATTGAAGAACTGATGAACAAGCTCCCAGAAGAGGATAAAAAGAGAGCAAAATCCATCATACAAGAGGGGAAGAACATAGCAAACGCCTGCCAAAAATCAGTCCTAGACGCAGCCGATACAGCCAGCAGAAAAATGTGCATAGGCACAACGTTAAGAAGGTACGTCTGGCTCCGAATATCAGGCTTCAAGCAAGAGGTCCAAACCTCAATTATTAACAGACCCTTCACAGGAGACGCACTGTTTGGAAGTGAGGTGGATGAATCCCTCCCAACAAATACAGGACAATGAGATGGCCAGGGCTATGGGAACCCTGCAACAGAGGGGCACCTTCAAGGGGGGAGGTTGTAACCTCAGAAGACCTACAGGAAGGGAAGTCTTCTCAACAGGCCAACAAAATCAAACCACCAGTCCGGATACCAAGCCTGACAACAGCAACCAAGGCAGCCCTTTCAGGCCATAGGAAGAGCCAGGGGACAATCCTCGAGAAGGGGAGGAGCAAACTCCAAGTGACTTGCCCACAACAAAAGACCCCCACACAACACCAGTGGGAGGCAGAATTGCGCATCACCTACTTCAATGGGAAAACATCACCACAGACAGAATAATTTTAAACATGGCACATCACAGCTATTGTATAGAACTAACAAACACCCATCAAACCCACCAAGAAAGAAGAAGGTCCAAGGAACATAACTCTTACAATTAAGACAAGAAATAATGGAACTCTTACAAAAACAAGCAGTAGAGAAGCACTTCAAAGGAAACTATTCACCTTACTTCTTGGTACCAAAGCAAGATCTCACGCTAAGACCCATCTTAGACCTCAGATTCATAAACAAATTCATTTGCACGCAGCATTTAAAAATGTCAACACTAGAGGAAGTAATCCCACAGCTGGAAAAAAGGGGATTTTATGGCAACTATAGATCTAAAGGACGCCTATCTGCACATCCCCATTGTGAGAAAGTGCCCTCTTTCTGCATAGTTGCCCCCACTTTTTGCTGAATTGCTGATGTACTTTGACTGAGTGTGCCCTGGGCTCCTGCTAATCAGGTACCCAGGGCCTATGTTCTTTCCCTAAAACTGCATTGAAGCCTAAACCCAATTGGCATCTCTGGCCACAGGTCAGCCCCTGGTAAATGGTACCACAGGTACCCAGGGCACTGTGACCAGAGAAGGCCTTTAAGGGCTGCAGCACTTATTGTGCCACCCTTAGAGGTTCTTAACCCTGACACTCACACACTGCCTTTGCAGGCAGCGTGTCTTGGTGCAGAACAAAGTGAAGAGTCGACATGGCACACATCCCTGTTTGCCATGCCTACAACCCACTGCCCTGGCATAGATCAGTCAGCCCTCTAGCTGGGTGCACTATACCAGTGGTGAGGGTACAGGTGAATGAGTCCTGTACCCCTACAGTGTCTAAGTCCATTCTTAGACATTGTAAGTGCAGTGCTGCCATTAAGAGTATATGGTGCTGGGAGTTTGTCATTACGAACTCCACAGCACCATAATGGCTACACTGAAAACTGGGAAGTTTGGTATCAAACTTCTCAGCACATTAAACCCACACTGATGCCAGTGTGGGATTTAATGAAAAATGCACACAGAGGGCATCTTAGAGATGCCCCCTGAAAACTAACCTACCACTGGTGTCCAGGCTGAGTGGTTGCTTTCAGCTGCCACCACCAGACATGTTTCTGGACCCTGGGTCGAGAGCCTGCTGCTCTCTGGGGCCTGAAACAATGCACATCCGGGGACGAGGTGCCAAGCCTCCTCCCCAGGATGGGAGGGGTTCACGAAGGGGAAGCTTCAACGGCTTGCCGCCTTTGTGAGCTTCCCCAGGCCACTTGCTGCTCTCAGAAACTGGTCTTCACTGGATTTAACCCCTACTTTGGGTGAGAGAACCGGCGGGAAAACAAGTGAGGAAGAGAGGTGTGCTCACCTCTGCCAACTCCACCCCTCAGGTGGGGGAGGCGAGGTGAGGCACAACTCTCAGTCCACGCCATCTTGAAGATGGGGGGACTCAGCCAACCAGGGACAGGCTCATGCCCCCCTCCCACTGGAGGGTGGCATAATAGGGGGTGTACCCACCCCAGGGAAGGGACTCATTGGTCCCTGCCTTTTACTTACCATTAACGCCCCTAAATCTAGTATTTAGGGGCACCCCTGAACCTTGCTTCGGCAGACAAGCAGAAACAACAAGAAGAAAAAGAAGAAGAAGGACGAAACAGCCGTGCAGCACTAACAAGAGGAAGACGCCCACTGACTTGGCCCCAGCCCTACCGGCCTGTCTCCACCTCGAACTTGCTCCCGCGAAATCCCGGTGTGTCCTGCAGCCAGCAACCTCGAAAACCCCGGAGGACCTACCTGCCTTCAACCACAAAGACTTTGTCTCCCGTGAACACCGGATTTGTTCATCTCCAACCTCTGGCCTTGGCCGGAAACCGCGAATCCGCACCACTCTGCACCTGCCGTCCACGGCCGGAGCTCGAGTGGACAAACACCACGAGGAGGTCACCCCGGCGATCCTGACCCGAGATCCGGCGACCCCTGACCTGCCTCAAGCCTCCAGCCGACGCCTGCAGTCTAAATCGAGAAGGCCCCCCTAACCGCGACTAGGAGCTGGTAAGAAGATACGACCCCAAAAGGCACCCCTGCACCCAACGCCCCACGGCCTTGTGTGCCCAAACCGACGGTGCCTAACCAACCCCCAACTTACCTCTTGAAGTGGTGGTCGCACCCAGAAGACCTTCGTCCCCAAGCCTGCAGTGTCTTTGCAAACCGGAGGTTCCCCATTGCAAACAACAGGGCGCCCGACGTCAAAACAGCACCCTGCACCCGGCCGCCCTAGTGCCGCTGAGGGTGCACCTTTGGTGCTTATTTGTTTCCCCATTTGCCCTGAGCTAAAGTCCAGGAGCTTTGCTCCCACAACCAAGTGGACTGCTTGCCAGCAGCCACCAACCGGAGGCCCCCTGGACCCTATTGGATAACATTGGGCCTCAGCACTCTGCACCCGGCCGCCCTAGTGCCGCTGAGGGTGTAACTAGAGTGCATCCTTGACCCTGGGGAACCCCTGAGTCTAACCCCAGAACCTCAACTCCCAGTACCAAATACTTATCTCAAAACCGATAAAACTATTTTCCTCCATGGATAACATTGACTGTGGAGTTTGAGAAACTAAAGAAATTCTTTAAAATTGCATAATCTAACAAAAACGATTTTACTTACCTGTTTTCAGGAAATGTCCCAGAGTAGTATCTAGGTATACTACTCTGTGTAAGCCTAGTAATCTCAAAAGTTACTTACCTGCTATTTTACTAAAAAGCCTATTGAAGTCTATGTGCAGCATTTACTAAGTATTGCATTTCTCTGCATCCATACTGTAAATCAAACCAACGTGCATATACAATTATCATTCAAACTGTATTTCAATTGCATTACTACTGTAAAGTACTTATTGCTTACCTGTGCCAGGCTTGCTTGGTTCTAGAAAATAAAATAACTAAAAGAATATTTTTATACAAAAACAATTGGTCTGAAGTTCAGTCTTTGAGTGTATGAATTAATTTGCTGACTGAGGGGCATATGTATCAAGGAATGTTTTTGCGATTCTCAAATAGCGATTTTTAGAGAATCGCTATTTGAGAATCGCAAAACGAGATGTAATTAGAAAATAGCAATGTTTTTGCAATTCCCTCGCATTCCTTAATTGCGACTCGCCTTCCCATTCATTCAATGGCCCATAGGAATGAATGGGAATTGCTGCACGCAATTTGGAAGTACCCAATAGGTACTCGCAAATTGCGCAGGCAATTTCAAGGGTGCAAGGGTTCCAAAAGGACACCCTGTTGCACCCCTGAAAAGGCTTTTAGTAAAATAGCAGGTAAGTAACTTTTGAGATTACTAGGCATGTATGTGTGCCACATGGCACTTTGAAAAAAAGCTAAAAAGTGCTTTTTGAAAGGAAATCGCAAATTACCACCAACTTGAAGTTGGTGGTAATTTGCTGATTCTAAGGCAATATCGCAGTTTGCGATGCCTACTAGCATAACATTTAGGGAATCGCAAATTGCGATTCTCTACATGCTATAAGCAAAATAAGGAATCGCAATTTTTGCGATTCCTTATTTTGCGAGTAGGTATTTGCCTACCTACATAGCACATAGCTAAATTGCGAACGCAATTTAGCTTGATACATCCGGCCCTGAGTGTGTACAACAAATGCTTAACACTGCCTTACTGCTCGACCACACTACCACAAATAGAGAGTGAGGTGCTATCTAACTTTACCTCTGCCTATCTTTGGGGTTCCTCTGGACTCTGTGCACACTATACCTCACTTTGCTATAGTATATACATAGCCAGCTTCCTACACCCATGAACCAAGCTCACAAGAAATACCTCCGGTTCTTCCAGAAGAACATTCACTACCAAGTCCTGCCTTTTAGGATAAAATCGGCACCCAGAGTCTTCGCAAAGTGCCTAGCAGCGGTTGCTGCATCCCTAAGAAGGAGAGGAATCCACGTCTTTCTCTACCTAGACGACTGGCTGGTGAAGGCAAATTCAAAGCAAAGATGTTACACACACGTTCATCAGGTGATCACAACACTGCAAAAATTGGGGTTTTCAATAAACCAGAAAAATCCATCAACAAAGCCAGACAAGAAAAGATCTTCTTAGGAGCAAGATTAAACTCCAAGGTTGCACAGGCATACCCGACCCAGAACAGAATACAAGCTATCAGACAAGAAACTAACCTCTACCAGAAGGGTCAGTCTCCTCAATGAGGACTGTCATGTAACTCATGGGCGTGATAGCATCATGCATTCCCCTCATCACCCATGTACATCTCCACATGCGCCCTCTACAGGAGTAGCTATGCAACAGTTGGTCACAAACCACAGGGAGTTGGGAAGATCTAGTGGTTGTAACAGAAAAGGTTCAGACTGAGATACAATGGTGAGCATCCAAGAACATAACACTAGGCAGACCTTTCAAATCAACAACTCCCTCAGTGACCATCACCACAGATGCTTACCACAAGGGCTGGGGAGCACATTCAAGAAACCTGAGGGTACGGGGTCAGTGGAACGATGCAGACTCCATAAAGCACATCAACTTCCTAGAGATAAAGATGTGTTCCTGGCACTAAAGGCATTCCAAGCCCACATAGAAAGGAAGACCGTATTGATCCAGATGGACAATACCACAACATTGTTTTACCTCAACAAACAGGGAGGAACGAAATCATTCACCCTAGCTCAGGAAATATGGAAATGGCTGGCAATTCAAGGAAAATCAGCCTACAGACAATTCACCTGCCAGGAAAGGACAACACCAATGCAGATCAACTCAGCAGACTGAACAGCAGCTCGCACAAGTGAGAGAGAAAACAAAGGAGCCTGCAACAGGTCTTCAACCGCTGGGGAACTCCAGAAATAGACCTGTTCGCAACAATGGATAACAAAAAATGCCAATCCTTCGCCTCCAGGTTTCAACACCATCTATCAAGATGGAATGCCCTGTCACTAAACTGGCCAGGGACATTTGCATACACTTTTCCTCCAATTCTTCTATTACAAAGGGTTCTGGGGGGGGGGGGGAAGTCAGACAACAAGGAACAAACCTAATACTCATAGCCCCTCAATGGGCAAGACCAACCTGGTACTCAAGCCTACTCGAACTGTCCAGGGGACAAATGATCAAGCTCAAGGCAGAAAAGGACCGCCTCACAATGCAGAAGGGGCAAATCTTTCACCCAGAACCAGCGACGCTCAGCGTAGCAGCCTGGTGCCTGAATACATAGAGTTCAGACATTTAAACTTACTGCAAAGAACAATGGAAATTCTAAAAGAAGCAAGAAAACAAACCACAAGACAATGCTACTCAGCTAAGCGGAAACAGTACACCATATGGTGCACAAATAACAATACCCTAAACTCAATTTCCCACACATGAGACAGCGCTCATATATGTGACACACTTGCTAGACAGCAAGATCAACTGCTCAAGCCTCAAGGTGCACCTGGCAGCGATTGTAGCCTACACCAGGGGAGATTCATGTAAAGGTTTCTTCACAGCATGTTAGAAATGGGGGTCTCTAGTTGGCAAGGGCTTGCACCTTTGTCCAAATAGGGACCCTTCTTCCTAGTCCGGATAAGGGAGTTACACTCATAAAATAACCCCTGCTCACCCCCTTGGTAGCTTGGCACGAGCAGTCAGGCTTATCTTAGAGACAGTGTGTAAAGCATTTGCACATACCCAACAGTAATACAGTGTAAGCGCTACAAAAGGACACCACACCAGTTTAGAAAAATATCCAATATTTGTATATACTTAAGACAAGACCAAAAACGATAAAAAAATCCACAATACAGTACTTAAAAAATCTACAGTTATCAAAATACGCTTGAAAAACAGTTCCTTGATGTCGATAGCTCCGTCCGGGGCTATCACGGTGTCGTGAGCAAACAAATCCAAACAGTTCTGGCTGACCGCTGCATCGCGGGCCAGCTACGGTGTCGGGAAGACCCCCAAAACAGTACCTTTTAGAAATGCAAGGCGTCGGCGACCTCTCGTTGAGCTTCCGAAAACACGGCGTCCGCAGGCGTCGGTTCCGGAGGTCGGTGCAGGAGTCGTCGGGCCCTCGAAGTCACACGCGTTGCAGGTCGATCTCCTCTCTGTTGGAGTCAGGAGCGCTGGCGTCGGCAGGCGTCATGTGCTGTGGTGCGAAGTGCAGCGGTGCGGCGTGCGGTGCCCTCAGGTCGCGGTGCGAGCAGCGGCTCGGTGGCGGCGTCAGATGGCATCGCGGTGCGAGATGAAGGCGGTACTCGTCACGGTGCTGGCAGGTCGCGGTGCAAGCAGCGTCATCGTCGTTGCTGAAGCGCTGTCATCGGCTGACGAACTGGAGTCTATGGCGCCGGCGTCGGTAGGCCAAGGCTGCGGTGCAGGATGAGGGCGATGCGTCGTGTAACTTTACGAGCGGTGCCCTCGAACCACGGTGCAAGCAGCGGCGTCGATTTCGGCGTGGAGCGGCGTCATCGGGGATACCAAGGCGTCGTCGTGAAGCGAGGCGGTGCGTAGTGCGGTGCCCACAGGTGGCGGTGCGAGCAGCGGCTCTGTGGCGGCGTCAGCAGGTGTCGGCGGTGAGACCAGGGTCGCGTTGCGGCGGTGCCAAGGCGTCATCGTGCAGCGAGGCAGTGCGGTGCCCACAGGTCGTGGTGCGAGCTGCGGCTCGGTGGCGGCATCAGCAGGCGTCGTCGGTGAGACCAGGGTCGCGGTGCGGCGTTGCGGCGGTGTCCTCTGCGGTGCCTTCAGGACACGGAGACGGCAGCGGCGTCGTAGACGTCGCTTTTCTTCTGTTGCAGCACAAAACACACAGTCCCCAGTGCTGAGGGCAGAAGAGCTTGAAGGCTTTGCTGTTCCTGAGACTTCTTGAACAAGCTCTACCTCAAGCCCTTGGAGAAACGCACAAAAGTAGATTGCAGAAAGTTCAGTCCAGTCCTTTCACTGCCCAAGACAGAAGCAGCCACTGCAGGCCAACACAGCAAAGCACACAGCAAAGTGGTAGTTCCTCCTCCCCGCTTCTGCAGCTCTTCTTCTTGGCAGTCTTCTTGATCCAAAAGAGTTCTAAAGTTCAGGGGTCTGGGCCCCAATTTTTATATCCCAAAATCCTTTGATCTCTTAGGCAGAGAGTGTCTGTGCCCAGCCAGAACCAGTTCTGCCTTCTTTGGTGTGACTTCCTGGCAGGTGGTGGAGATGGCATTGTCAGAGGCAGACCAGGCCCTTTGAGGTGCAAGGAAATCTCCTCCCCTTTCTCCCATTGCAGCCCAGGTCTATTCAGCCCTTTCCTGACCCACCTAGACTATCTGGAGCCACTCCTGCTCCCAAGCCTTCTGTCATCCAAAACCCAGACAGGCAATCAACATTCCAGCAGAGGCACACAGGATGACTGAGCAAGAAAATACCCACTTTCTAAAAGTGGTATGTTCGAGGCATATGAGCTGCAGATTGTATACTTTTGCATAGATCGCCATCTGGTGTTGGGCTCGGATGTTTGCAGTTTGTTTTTGTCTTGGAAGAAGTCTTTGTAGTCACAAGGTAGGTGACTCCTCCCTAGGACAATAGTGCACACGGGCATCGGCTCCATCCTTAGATTGGTTTTTTCCGCCATCGGGTTCGGATGTACATTACTGCGCTCCGGGTCGATATCGGTTTCGAATCCCCCTTCGACGCGTAATTCTCTTTCCACTCGACGGTATTGTCTCGATCGCGTTTCCCCTTCTCGACGCGCATCTTCAAAACAAACTTCTCGACCATCTTCGACGCAGGCCGTTGGGCCTCTCCGCGCCGTCCACGCCTGCAGTCAATGGAAAGGACTCCTTTCAAAAAATGCCCCGGGTGTGGTGCTAAGTTCCCACACACAGACTTGCACGAGGTGTGCAATCTCTGCCTCTCCCCGGAGCACGAAGATAAGAACTGCAAGGCCTGTGCATCTTTCAGGTCGAAGAAAACCATCCGTGATCGTCGGGCCCTATGTCATGAAATGTCTCGCAGAACCAGCTCGATTCCGGACGTCTTCGGAACAGATCCCGAACTCCAGCCGGAACAATCGGGTGATGAAGACGACGTCTCTGTCTCCGAAGCCGCCGAGGACGAGACAGTCACCTTGGCTCAGCGGTCCGTGAGTACCGAAACCCCTCTCCCAAAAAACAAACCGAAGGCCCCGGTAACACCCTCGCCCTCCAGCTCGAGTCGACACCGGCAACATACTTCAGACGCCTCGCCCTCGGGCCCGGCTATGAAACCAAAACATAAGCCTTCCGACTCGGGCTCAAGTCAACCCCATTCCGGCACCGGGAAGTCCTCCCCGGCACCGAAGCCACAAGGCAAAGATCCTTCGTTGACGCCGAAGACAGCCTCGACGTCTAAGCTCTCGGCGTCAAAGCACACCAAAGACAAAGACTCGGAGCCGCAGAAATCTTCGGAGACGAAAAAGGCTTCGGACTCCGAAAAGTCGTCGGAGCCGAAAAAAGCCTCGGAACACAAAAGCCCTAAAGAGTTTAAGACCCCAAGGAAACCCTCACAGACTCACTCCAAAGAAGGCTCGGACCCGAAATCTTCGGCACCGAACAAAGACATTTTGCCTACACCGGAATTTTCGGACCCAAAACAGAAAACTCTGTTCATTGATCCGTCTACGGACAAACTAGTCGCCAAACCTCCAAAAAAGAGGAAACTGGACACCTCGGAGGAGCCTCCAGTACCTCCCAAGAAGCAGGACATGGGTACTAACACTTCCCCACCTGCTTCTCCTGTTCCAGTTAATCCACACCTATTGATTTCCCCTCCACACTCCCCACAACCTATAGTTTCACCTCAAACATCAGACACTGATGATGACCAGGGTGGGGATACAGATCCACAGGGGGATGATAATGACGATTCACACACCATCCCACATAACATAGACCCTTGGGAGGACTACAATACAGACCCCGACCCACATAATGACCCGGATGTCTATCCATCTAAGCCGTCACTGCCCGATGACAACACTGGGTTTGCACAACTTATCACCACAGCTGCCCAATACCATGGGGTCACCTTACACTCCGACCCCTTAGAGGAAGATTTTTTGCTAGAAACCTTCGCACCCTCGCAAAAAACAGCATGCACCCTGCCAATGTTAAAAGGCTTGTTAAAACACGCCCCGGAAGTGTTTAAGGACCCAGTCAGAGCCAGGGTTCTCAACCCCAGGGTGGATAAAAAATACAAGGCAGCTCCTAATGACCCAATTTATATTAAAGGTCAGATCCCCCTGGATTCCCTTGTGGTAACTAATGCACGCAAGCGGGCAAACTCGCAGGGTACAGGCGACACTCCCCCCTCCTGATAAACAATCCAAATTAATTGACTCGTCAGGAAAACGTATCACGTCACAGGCGGCAAACCATTGGCGAATCGCCAATGCCCAAGCCTTATTGGCCTGGTACGACAGAGCTCACTATGACGAGCTTGAAAAGTTCAAGGAACACCTCCCTGACCAGTACAAACAAAAGGCCAACGATCTTATTCAAGAGGGCCAATTGATTACCAACACATCAATAAAATGCGCTTTAGATGCGGCTGATACAGCATCTCGCACAATTAATACTAGCGTCTTGCTGCACAGACACGCCTGGCTCCGGGTTTCCGGATTCAAGCAGGAGGTTCAAACTGTTATCTTAAATCAGCCGTTTGATCAAGAACATCTTGTCGGGCCCACAGTTGACACATCCGTAGAAAAGATGAAAAAAGATACAGAGACTGCTAAGTCTATGGGGGACTTACAGTTCCCTTCCCCTAGAGGTCCTTTTCGCCGCTCTTTCTACAGAGCCGGCTCAAAAACCATGGGTTCAGAACAGCCCTCTTCATCCTACAAGAGCCCCACTCAAACATCCCCCAAGGGATACTTTTGCGGAGGATACAGAGGCAACAATAATAAAGGAAGAGGTCGCGGCAACAACAACCGCACCTCCCCTACCACTAAACAGTGACTTCCCTCCACTTCCCCCCGATCATGCCACTCGTGTCGGGGGATGTCTGTCACAGTTCCTACCTGTCTGGAATTCCATCACAACAGACAAGTGGGTAAGACAAATTATCCAGTATGGTTATTGCCTGGAACTCACTTCTACCCCCCCAAACATCCTTCCCAGACAGTGCCCGTTGTCCTTAGAACATCTAACACTTCTCAAACAAGAGGTTCTCTCTATGTTACAAAAACATGCAATAGAACCAGTCCCTTTGCCCCATCAAGGCACAGGGGTTTATTCCCTCTACTTCCTAATTCCAAAAAAGGACGGCTCTCTCATGCCCATACTGGACCTCAGGCCACTAAACCTCTACATTCAGTCAGACCACTTCCACATGGTCACTCTCCAACAGGTACTTCCACTACTTCAACAGGGCGACTTTCTCTCCACTCTGGATCTAAAGGACGCCTACTTCCATATTCCCATTCACCCCGCTCACAGGAAATATCTCGGGTTTGTGGTAGATGGTCAACACTACCAATTCAAAGTCCTCCCATTCGGGGTCACTACAGCACCCAGAGTTTTCACCAAGTGCCTCGCAGTAGTTGCAGCCCACTTAAGGAGACCGCACATTCATGTCTTCCCTTATCTGGACGACTGGCTCATAAAAGCCAAATCACACAGCAGTTGCGTGCAACACACACACAAGACAATTCAGCTGATTCACAGTTTGGGATTCACAGTAAACCTTGCCAAATCCCATCTACAATCGTCCAGCATACAACAATACTTAAGGTTACAATAAACACTACAAAAGCTCTAGCATTTCCCAATCCAGTCAGGATAAGCGCCGTACAGGCTCTAATCCAAATATTTCAGCCTCAAGACTCACTGCCAGCGCGAGTGTTCATGCAGTTAATCGGGATGATGGCCTCATGCATTCTCCTAGTACCTTATGCAAGACTACAAATGCGTCCCTTACAGGAATGTTTGGCACGTCAGTGGAACCAGGCTCAAGGTAAGCTGACAGATATGGTGGTGTTGGACGACCGCACCCATCGCTCTCTGCAGTGGTGGAGCACACAAAATCTTTCCAAAGGGCGGCCGTTCCTCGACCCGGTTCCACAGACAGTGCTAACAGCAGACGCATCGCTCACCGGCTGGGGAGCTCATCTTCAAACCCATACCATTCAGGGCATATGGACCCCCCAACAAAGACAATTCCACATAAACTACTTGGAACTGTTAGCAATCTTCCTAGCGTTGAAATCTTTTCAACTCCACCTCCTAGGCAAAGCTGTCCTGGTCCACACAGACAACATGACAGCAATGTACTACATACAGAAACAGGGGGGAACACACTCGCTGCAGCTTTCACACCTAGCTCAGAGCATATGGAGATGGGCCATTCCGCAAAACATATATCTCATTGCAGAACACCTCCCGGGTGTCCACAATCAAATCGCAGATCTGCTCAGTCGTCAAACACAGCAGATCCACGAATGGGAACTTCATCCTCAAGTTCCTCTTCCATTCTTTCACATGTGGGGCCAGCCAGAAATAGATCTGTTCGCCACACACCAAAACGCAAAATGCCCAACCTTCGCGTCCAGGTATCCACACCCATTGTCCAAAGGCAATGCACTATGGATGAACTGGTCAGGCAAATTTGCTTACGCTTTTCCGCCTCTCCCACCCATTCCGTTAGTGGTTCGGAAACTCAAACCGCATTCTCTCACAATGATCCTGGTTGCTCCAACATGGGCACGGCAACCATGGTTCACAACCCTATTGGAACTATCAGTAGTTCCTCATCAAAAACTACGTCTCTCACCCAAGCTTCTCACTCAGAACCATGGAGAGATAAGACATCCAGATCCCAATCAACTCAACCTTGCGATCTGGCACCTGATGTCTTAGAGTTTGGCTACCTAAATCTTCCGCCAGACTGTATGAACATCATTAAAGAGGCTAGACGCCCTACCACCAGAGCATTCTATGCAGCAAAATGGAAACTATTTGTCATTTATTGCACAAACAACAAAGTCGATCCACTAGATGCTTCTATTCAGAACATTATCTGCTACCTTTTGCATCTACAACAATGTAACCTAGCATATGCATCTATTAGGCTACATCTAGCTGCCATAGCAGCCTATCTCCAAAACAGACATTTGCCTTTGTTTAGAGTACCCGCTATCAAAGCTTTTATGGAAGGACTTAAGAGAATAATTCCACCCAGAGTCCCGACCTCGCCAGTGTGGAACCTAAACGTGGTCCTTACCAGACTCATGGGTCCCCCTTTTGAACCTCTCCACAAATGCGAACTACAGTTCCTCACTTGGAAGGTAGCTTTTTTGGTCGCTATCACATCTCTCAGGAGAGTTAGTGAACTCCAGGCATTAACCATACAAGAACCATTTTTACAAATCCATCATAACAAAGTGGTTCTTAGGACTAACCCTAAATTTTTACCCAAAGTCGTATCTGCCTTCCATCTCAACCAGTCTGTTGAACTCCCAGTATTTTTCCCTCAACCAGACTCCGTGGCAGAACGAGCCCTTCACACGTTAGACGTTAAAAGAGCAATAGTCTACTACATTGAAAGAACAAAATCCTTTAGAAAGACCAAACAACCCTTTGCGGCTTTCTCCACACCTCATAAAGGCAATCCCATCTCAAAGGCAGGAATTGCTAGGTGGATTGTTAAATGCATCCAAATATGCTATATCAAAGCCAAACGCATGCTAACCATTCCCCCTAGAGCTCATTCCACAAGCAAGGGGCTTCTATGGCATTCTTAGGGAACATTCCCCTAGATGACATCTGCAAAGCAGCAACTTGGGCTACACCACACACCTTCACAAAACACTATTGTGTAGATGTGCAGGCAAAACAACAAGCTAGTGTGGGCCAGGCTGTATTAAGAACACTTTTTCAAACCACTGCAACAGATACAGGTAGGCGCCGCTAAGGAGGTAACTGCTGTATAGTCTATGCAGAAGTATACAATCTGCAGCTCATATGCCTCGAACGGAAAATGCTACTTACCAGTATGCATCTGTTCTTGGCATGTAGAGCTGCAGATTCGTATACGCCCACCCGCCTCCCCGGATACCTCTATCTGTTCCAGTACTATCATACTTAGATACATTACACATGGACATCTCTTTCTACTACTTACTACTCCATTGTAACCCTTCGTGGCAAAAACAGTCTAAGGATGGAGCCGATGCCCATGCGCACTATTGTCCTAGGGAGGAGTCACCTACCTCATGACTACAAAGACTTCCAAGACAAAAACAAACTGCAAACATCCGAGCCCAACACCAGATGGCGATCTATGCAAAAGTATACGAATCTGCAGCTCTACATGCCAAGAACAGATGCATACTGGTAAGTAGCATTTTCCTTTCAAACACAGAATGTAAAAATCACCTTCACTAAAAGATGCATCTTTAGATTCTGAGTTCAGGCATACTAAACTTTATTTTCTTACCTAATTCCCCGGGCCAGTTATGTTTATAAGACGTTATAAACAAACTTCCCATTCTGTCCTATGGGGACCAGGTAGCCTTGCTGTAGCGAAAAACGAAATGGGCCGTAATTCGCTACCAGGATGCCACACACACCAGGGCATGTCCTACCTTTCACATACACCGCACCAGGCCCACAGGGGTACCTTGGGCCTACCTTAGGGGTGGCGGACATGTAAGAAAAAGGAAGGTGGGGGACGGGCAAGTGTGGGCACTTGCCGATGGCAGGCCAGAGTTACCTTTTACGGGCCGTTCGTGTGGGTGTGGCACAATCCAGTGCTGCAGCCCACCAACGGCATTTGATTCACAGGCCCTGGCACACGCAGTGCACTTAACTAGGTACTGACAAATGAATCAAACAGGCCAATCATGGAAACACCAATCCATAACACATTTTACCACAGGAGCACTTGCACTTTACCACTGATCAGCAGTGAGAAAAGTGCGTCAAAACCGGGAGGTCAGAAAGTAAAAACTCAGGGGAAACACGCCAAAAGGTGCCAAGTCTAACACAGCACCAGTCATCAAAAGATTCCTTGAGAAGTCCAAGAGGATTGCACCCCAAAGGAAGGCTCCAGCCCCAATGTGGAGCTTAAACACAGTCCTAACACAGCTAATGTCAGGACCATTCGAGCCCATGCACAAAGCAGAACTCAAATACATCACCATAAAGACTGCCTTCTTAATAGCCATAACATCTCTACGACGAGTAAGTGAACTACAAGCGTTGACGATTGAGGAACCGTACATGCAGATCCACAAGGACAAGGTTAGCCTAAGGACCAACCCTCAATTCCTACCTAAGGTAGTGAGCAAATTCCACATGAACCAAAGCATACAGCTGGCAGTCTTCTTCAAAGACCCGCAAACACTACTGGAAAGAAGCCTTCATACCTTGGACTCAAAAGGGATTTACTATACTATCTACAGGAGACAAAACAATTCCGTAAAGGCAATCAATTGTTCGTCTCTCACTCAAGGTCCAACAAGGGAGCACCAGTGACAAAGGGGACAATTGCATGTTGCACTGTAGAGGCAAATCTGAAAGAAACACGTTAGTGATAGATTCCTTACCTTAGAATTACCCCCAGGCGTCAGACTGGCTCCAGAAAGTTTTTGTCAGCAGTACCCCTGCGCGTCGGTAGGCGTCATCGTGCGGCTTCGCGTACGTCACTGGCGTCGTAGTCGCCAAGATGATGTCGCTGGAGCTACTTAGACACGCCCACGCGCGCTGACGTCAGTTCTTTCTTTTTCCGTGCCAGCAAGTGCAGATCCGGAGAGAGCGGTACCCCCAGTCAATTTTTGACTGAGTTTTTTGGGACTTTTGTCTCTGTTTTTTGAGTCTTTGACTCCTGGTGTGTAGGGATGCCCGGTTTTAAATCTTGCGCGACTTGTCCCCGCACGATGTCGGTGACGGACCCGCACCGTGAGTGTCTCTTATGCCTGGGGTACGACCACGACTCCGAGTCGTACCCCAAATGCCGGGCCCTGGCTCTGAAAACTTTGCGGGAGCGGTCCCGGAAGTTGCTGGAGGGCCGGGAGTCGGCTCCGTGCCGTTCGAGGTCCCGGTCCCGTGGGAGGTCGAGGGACCGGTCGCGGAGCCACCATCACCATCGTTCGATGAAGTCCTCGCACTCGGAGTCAGGTAAGGCGAAGCACAAGAAGTCGAAGAAGCGCCGTCGCTCTTCGCCTTCCCCTAGCCTGTATCGCGACACGGCTGAGGGTGCGGGTGGCGCCGCGACTCCGGCGGAGCCTACGCAGTTGCCGATGGCCTACCCGCCCTTTCCGGGTCCATCGGCGACTCCGGCCCAGCTGGAGTTCCTGTCAGCCATGGCACGCGTCTTTGGCCCGTCGGGCCTCGTCGGCACGCCTTCGGGCCCCGCGGGTCCGACTAGGGGTCCTTGCTCTTCTACGTCGTCGGCTCCGGCCCCGACGTCGTCGACGACTCCGGTCTCGACGCCGAGAGACCCCCATGGATCCATGCATGGATCCCAGCCGATGTCGGTTGGCCTAGTACGACCTCCACCGACGGCGCCGCCGCCGGCATCGGCCGGCTCCCCGACCGACGCCGTCCCCGGCTTCCACCCTGACGTGGGGACGGTGCCGGACCGGTGTCAATCGACGCCGATTCCGACGCCGATGGGGAATTTCTATCCCTTTCTCCATCCACCTCCTTCTTTTCCGCCTGCCCGGCAGGTTGTGGAGGACGGGGAGGACTGGGAGGGGTCTGAGGACCCTCTCGCAGCCCAGTGCAAGTTAGACCCGGACTGGGAGGAGGATTTGGAGGATGCAGGTGACCTGGATTTTACTCCAGAACCTGGCACACTGTCTCCTCCTACCGTGGCTACGGAGGAGGGTGGTACATATTCTGTGGTGTTGCGTAGGGCGGCCGAGGCTCTCCACCTCCAGCTCCCTACGGTGGCCGTCAGGACTAACCTCCTGATAGAAGTGCTTCGGCCGGCGTCTTCCTCTACGGAGCCGCTGCTGCCCTTTATTGACGCACTTTCGGACGTTCTTTTGGGCACCTGGTCCAGACCCAACACAGGGGCTCCTGTGGATAAGAACGTGGCCCGACGCCATCGCCCGGCCCCGTGCGACCCCATTTTCCTCTCCCAACACCCTACCCCTGAGAGCTTGGTTGTCCAAGCCTCTGCGTCCCCAAGCGCATTCCCTTCCGCACCTTCGGACAGGGAATCCAAGAAACTGGAACAATTTGGGAAGAAAAGTTTTACTTCCGCCAGTTCAGGCCTGCGGTCTGTGAACACCGCATGCCTCTTGGGCTGTTATTCCCATTCTGTGTGGGACACGGTTGCGCAGGTGCTGCCTCAGTGTCCGGAGGAGGCCCGGACGGTGCTCTCCCAAGCTATTGCTGAAGGGAGAGATGCAGCCAAGTTCACGATTCGTTGTGGCCTTGACACCGCCGACTCGCTGGGCAGGGCGATTTCCACGACAGTGGCGCTATGCCGCCACGCCTGGCTGAGGACTACTGGCTTTTCCGGGGATGTCCAGAACACTCTGATGGACATGCCCTTTGATGGCACTCGCCTTTTTGGTGACAAGGCAGACAGTGCGTTGGAGCGTTTTAAGGACTCGCGGGCTACGGCCAAGTCCTTAGGCCTTTCGGCCACGCACACTCCTTCCGCTTCTGCTTTTCGCTCCTTTCGTGGCCAAGGAAGGGGCGCCCAAACACGCTCGTTTCAGAACTCCCTCCCCTTCGAGACTGCCCCTCCAGCCATGCCACCTCAGTCCCACCGCATGTCGGGGGATCACTTGGCACTTCTCCAGCAGGAAGTTACGGCCCTCTTGGCCAAGGGGGCCATCGAGCGCGTTCCGACGCCAGAAGTAGGTCGTGGTTGTTACTCCCACTACTTCCTGGTTCCAAAGAAGGACAAGGGCCTGTGTCCTATCTTAGACCTTCGGAACGTCAATCGCTTCCTCCGGAAGGAGAAGTTCAAGATGCTCACACTTGCTCAGGTCTTGTCTGCCCTAGACCCGCAAGACTGGTTGGTAGCGTTGGACGTGCAGGACGCTTATTTTCATATCCCCGTCCTGCCGGCCCACCGGCGTTGCCTGCGGTTCACGGTAGGCCACGAGCACTCTCAGTTCACCGTGCTCCCTTTTGGCCTTACCAGCGCCCCTCGGGTGTTCACGAAAGTGATGGCGGTGGTCGCAGCTCATCTGCGCAGATCAGGGGTTTCAGTCTTCCCCTATCTCGACAACTGGTTGTTGAAGGCGGGCTCGCCCCAGGCAGTCGTCTCCCACCTCCAGACTACGGCCGACCTCCTGCATTTGCTGGGGTTCTCCATCAACGTGCCGAAGTCGCACCTGATTCCCTCTCAGAAGCTCCTCTTCATCGGAGCGGTTCTGGACACGGCGCAGTTTCGGGTTTATCCTCCCGAACAGCGAGTCCGGGACATTCGGGCTATGATTCCGATCTTTCGGCCCTTGTCCTGGGTTTCGGTCAGGATGACCTTGAGGCTGCTGGGCCTCATGGCCTCCTGCATCCTGCTGACCAATCATGCCAGATGGCATATGTGGGCTCTGCAGTGGGACCTGAAGTTCCAGTGGGCGCAGCATCAAGGGGACCCGTCCGAGTACATCCAGATCTCGGAGGGCACTGCACAACAGTTGCAGTGGTGGCTCACGAACCAGCGTTGGGTCAGCGGCAGATCCCTCTCCCTTCCCCAACCGGAGCACACTGTGGTGACGGATGCGTCCCTCCTGGGATGGGGCGGCCACATGGGAGAGGCGGAGATCAGAGGCCTCTGGTCTCCGGCGGAGTCCAGGCTCCATATCAACCTTCTGGAGCTCCGGGCGATCCGACTTGCACTGAAGGCATTCCTTCCCTCTGTCGAAGGGAGGTGCAGGTGTTCACAGACAACACCACCGCCATGTGGTATTGCAACACACAAGGCGGAGTGGGGTCGTGGACCCTATGTCAGGAGGATCTGCGTCTCTGGACATGGCTGGAACTGTGGCAGGTTCTTTGAACGCCAGGGCGGACGAACTCAGCCGCAGGTGCATGATGGATCACGAATGGCGTCTTCACTCGGAGGTGGCGCAAGGTCTCTTTCAACAGTGGGGAGAGCCTTGGTTAGATCTATTCGCCACCGAAGAGAACGCGCAATGTCATCACTTCTGCGCGTTGGAATTTCCAAGGCGGCACTCGCTCGGCGACGCTTTTCGTCACGAGTGGATCTGCGGTCTATTGTACGCCTTTCTGCCTATACCACTTCTACCCAGAGTGCTGAAGAAGATCAGGCGCGACCGGGCCCAAGTCATTCTTGTGGCTCCGGACTGGGCTCGAAGAGTTTGGTATCCCGAGCTACTCAGTATGAGCATGGCTCCCCCTATTCGACTGCCTCTTCGGGAGGATCTTCTGTCGCAGCAGCAGGGGACGGTCCTCCACCCGAACCTGTCCAGCCTCCACCTACATGCGTGGAGATTGAGCGGCGACAGTTGATTCCTTTTGACTTGCCTCCTGAAGTCTGTGATATCATTCTGGCAGCCAGGCGTCCCTCCACTAAATCGGTATACACCTGCAGGTGGAACAAATTTGTGGCATGGTGCATGGCAAAAGCTGTGGATCCCCTTTCTGCCCCTCTTTCGGAAGTCCTTTTGTTCCTTCTTTCTCTGGCCCAGCAGGGCTCTGCTCTGCTCTGGGCACTATTAAGGGCTATCTTTCTGCAATTTCGGCCTTTCTCAGGCTCCCTGATCAGCCCTCTCTTTTCAAGTCCCCGGTTGTGAATAGATTTCTCAAAGGCATTACTCACCTTTTCTCTCCTATTCCGTTTGTGATGCCGCAGTGGGACTTGAATCTGGTTCTTACCTATTTCATGTGCGCTCCTTTTGAGCCGCTTCGCAACTGTCCTCTTCGTTTACTGACTTTAAAGACTGCTTTCCTGGTTGCCATCACCTCCGCTAGGCGCGTGAGTGAGCTCCAGGCTCATTCCTGTAAGCCTCCTTTTCTGTCTGTCCATCCGGACAAGGTTGTGCTTCGCACTCGTCCTTCCTTCTTGCCAAAGGTTCTCACTGCCTTCCACATCGGGCAGACTATCACCTTGCCCACTTTCTTTCCGCCTCCGCACCCTTCCAGAGAGGAAGAGAGGCTCCACCGTCTGGACCCAAAACGTGCGCTCTCATTCTACCTGAATCGCACACAACAGTTCCGGGTGGATGACCAGCTCTTTGTTGGCTACGTAGGCGCCAAGAAAGGCCGTGCTGTACACAAGAGGACTATCTCCTGCTGGGTTGTCTTGTGTATCAAGGCCTGTTATTCTCTGGCTAAAAAGAAACCTCCGGTGGGGTTGCGCGCCCATTCTACCAGGGCGACAGCAGCTACTACGGCATTGGGACGTGGTGTCCCCCTGCAAGACATCTGTCAGGCAGCCACGTGGGCCTCGCTGCACACTTTTACTAAGCATTATTGCCTTGACAGTCAAGTCCGGAGAGACGGCTTCTTTGGCCGTTCTGTTCTCCGTGACTTTCTGGTGTGATCTTGGTTCGCAGATCCACCACCGGGGGTGGTATTGCTGGGGTATCTATTCTAAGGTAAGGAATCTATCACTAACATGTTTCTTTCAGATGAACAAGTTACTTACCTTTCGGTAATGATATATCTGTAAGAAACATTAGTTAGTGATAGATTCCTTACAGCCCCACCCATCCTCCCCGTTCTGCGAACTGATTTCTAGGGTTAAGGTCATCCCTTTCAGGGCCGTAGTTTTAATGCACCAGTGGTCAGTATCTTGCATGGCTCTGCGTTCCTGGCGCGGAAAGTCGTGTATAGAACTGACGTCAGCGCGCGTGGGCGCGTCTAAGTAGCTCCAGCGACGTCATCTCGGCGACTACGACGCCAGCGACGTACGCGGAGCCGCACGACGACGCCTACTGACGCGCAAGGGTACTGCTGACAAACTTTCCGGATCCAGTCTGACACCTGGGGGTAATTCTAAGGTAAGGAATCTATCACTAACTAATGTTTCTTACAGATATATCGTTACCGAAGGTAAGTAACTTGTTCTTCAAGTATGCTATGCCTCAGCAGGAACACGTCCAAAAGCACACTCAACAAGGTTAAAAGGGGCAGCCCTGGCCTTCATGGCCAATAGACACTATGTGCTGCAGCAACATGGACATACCCACACACAGTACCAAACAATACAGCGTGGATATACAGATGACTAAAGAAGCTCAAGTGGGACAAAAGGTACTTCAACACTTGTTCGCAAGGTCTTTCTCATCTTACCACAACCACCCCCAAGGAGGGGGAAACCACTACATAATCTAATGCACAGCATGTGAATCCAGAAAAGGATTCACGCTGCAAAACTAAATGGTTACTTACCAGTAGGAGTAGTTTTGCAGCTTGAGTTTTCTGGATTCACATGCGACCCACCCACCTCCCCTCAGAAGAGGAATGCTAACAGGTGGGTCAAACGATCACGTAAACCAAAGAACTAACATCTAAAGACAACAGGATTTTAGACATAGCCTAGAGAAAAAATGGGGAAAAAGAATCCAAAGATGGCTACCACGCACAGGAACTTCTGGGGCGCCGTCTGACGTCACACAAGTGATGGACCTAGCACCAAATGGTGGTCGACGATGCCCCAAGCAATAAAATAAGAAAAAAAAGACTATTCCGGACCCAACCACTAGATGGCGGAGTAATGCACAGCATGTGTATCCAGAAAACTCTTCAAGCTGCAAAACTACTCCTACTGGTAAGTAGCCATTTAGTTTTTCTTCGAATAAGTCTTTTGAGTCACGAGACAAAGTGACTCTTCCTCTTGGTGATAATGCGCATGGGCATCAACTCCATTTTTAAATTGTTTTCTTTCCGCCGTCTGGTTCGGAGATCAGTACAGGTACATGGGACATTCGGTATCCAAAAGGAAAGAAAGGAATGCCATCACGTGTATTTTGACCTATACAATCTGTTATGTTGCTTCTTCGGGGCTAAGAAGATATATACTGGAATAATTCAATGTGACAGTTCAAAGTTCATGGTTCAAGTTAAATATTCATCAAGCGTTTCTGAGATCTGTGAGCAGGATAGAATATTTTAAAAGAAGATGGTGTCTAGACTAAGTGTTTCTACAATCTAAGGGGAGGGACGAGACCGTGATTACGGTTCCACTCGGTGTGTCCATTTGAGTGAAACTTGAGTTGGCATTTACAATTCTTCCCTTTAGTGTATCACATGTCCCATGACCTTGAATTTATGTTCAATAAACCCATGCAAACACACCGCTTTATGAAATACTTTTAAGTCGGGTATTAAATTGTAACTTGTGGACCTCACAATTGTCAGATATATATTATCACGTCCGCGCTGGTCAGTGAATGACAAGTTGTGATTCCCTTTGCACTTAGTGACATCCTAACTTTCATCAACTTCCGTGTATTGTTCGGTGCATGAGAGAGTGCATGTGACTCTCATCTCATCTAAAAGGGCTGTTTTTTTAGTCGCTTCTGTGTTCCAGTCCAAGGGCCTGCTTTAGATCTTGGCGGACGGGTTACTCCATGTCAACGGTGATGGATATCCCGTCTGCCGAAATATAAATGCCATAGGATATAATGGGATTTATATTTCGGCGGACGGGATATCCGTCACCGTTGTGACAGAGTAACCCATCCGCCAAGATCTAAATCAGGCCCCAAGTGTTTTAAATGTGGATGCTGCGTGAAGGAGGTGGATGCTGCGTGAAGGAGGTGGATGCTGCGTGAAGGAGGTGGATGCTGCGTGAAGGAGGTGGATGCTGCGTGAAGGAGGTGGACGCTGCGTGAAGGAGGTGGACGCTGCGTGAAGGAGGTGGATGCTGCGTGAAGGAGGGGGATGCTGATGCGCTGACTGCATTCCTGGGTTCTCCTTGTCATGTGTGTGATTGGTGGTGTTGTGTGGTTCCTATCCCACTTCTGCCTGCTGTGAGAGGAGAGCGACGTGAGTGGGTAGAGTGAGGCTAAAGGTGATCTTCGACCCCACCTGACTCCTGTCAATGCCCCCGCAGGTGGCGAAGACGAAGCAGAAGATCGAGGAGCAGAAGATGCAGGTGCAGGTAGTGGAGCGCACGCAGCAGATCCAGCTGCAGGAGCAGGAGATCACCCGCAAGGAGAAGGAGCTGGAGGCGCGCATCATGAAGCCAGCCGAGGCCGAACGCTTCCGGCTCGAGAAGCTGGCTGAAGCTGAGAGGTAGAGACGGGAGGGAGGAGAGGTGGGTGAGGGGAGGCATGGCCTCAGAACAGAAGATGGGCCGGGAGGTACATCTTGTTTGAGTCAGAGGTAGGTCTTTGGGGCTGTGGTTTCCAACAAACCAAACTCGACTATGACAAATGTTTCAACTACTTTCTGCCACATCACCCACCCTTCCTTCCGAGCACAAATTCTTGAGCGGGCAGCCAACAACCCGCTTCTTGCGCATCTTGACCTTGCAGGCACCCCCAGTCCACCTAGTCTATGACGTGCCTACTTCCCAGCACTGGCTTTGACCTGTCAGTGGCCTTTGACACCATTGGCAATTTAGCTCCACTAGAAACTCTCTTGTCCCGTATGGGCCACTGGTATTACTACTCGATACCCATCATAGTGTGCTCAGCCAGATAGCGCAATAGACGTTGTTTCTGCCAGGGCACCAGTCCCACCTAGGCATCTTCCTTTCAACTCCGCCTCAACCAAGAAAGTGTCTTCATTAACGCTGGCTAAGTTCTGGATTAGGACCAGGCTTTGCTCAACAGCGTGAGCCCGCTTACCTCCTCATCGACACTAATAGCCTTTCACAAAGCCTGTCCATCAAACATCAAGTGAAGAGGAGCTCAGACAGCTGATTTCAGTTTGGACTACTGTGCAACACCAAGCCTTTCATCACCACTCCAAAGCAACTTATGGCCCATGATCCAGGCTGTCCTTTTCACACACTGACATGACCAACGCACTTCCAGCTAGCATTTCAGGAGCGTTGTTAGCATAATGTGCCACCCAACACAATTGCACCATACTACAGGCAAAATCAACATTTCTAGAAGCAGCTGCTCCACCCACTGCACCTCCCTTTCAAGATTTAAAATCATAGGTAAGCATGCAAAAGTAGGCCTTCTTATCTTCTACTGGGAGCATGGAACTCTGGGCAGAGGTCAGGCAGACAAGATGGCCCCCATAATAGCAATAAAAGAAACACTGCTTTAAGAGAACCATGGGCAGTTTATTTGCACACATACACTATTACTCTCTCCTTTTTTTCCTCTCCACCTTTCTCTTAGTCTCTCAGTATTGTATACAACACACTTGCATACTCTGGTAACTGGAAGAGAGAGTGCATTCTTGGAATGTAATCAATAATCATCCTCTACTGGCTGTCCTATAATCAGGAGATCAAGGAAGTGTATACTGCACACAAATAGCAAGGCCGTCCCAAGGACGCTCATAGAAGGTGTTTTGAACCCAGCGTGTCAGGAGTGAAGCCCAGTCTGGGTAACACCACATTTCATGTAACTAAACAATTATTTTCTGCCAGTCCATTTGCAGGGGGCAAAACCGGGTGCCGGATATGTTTGCAATGGCAAGAATGTTGAGAGACCGGTTCAGCTACAGAACTGACAGGGAGAAGTGAAGGGAAGAGGGGCGCTGTGATGATAGAGCACAAGCTTTTTCTGAGACCTCAGTCGTTGACAGCTCCTCTGACGAAGAGAGTTCAGAAGAATCTCAGTTCAGCATGTGGATATACGGAGTTAAGGGTGACCATGTGTCCATGTCTCCAGGCTGTAACATGTCTGTTAACAGAGATAGTTGAGGGTCAAAGGAGGGGTCATCTTTGCTGGTACACTTTGATCGGGCTATCACTTAGTGTCCTTGACAGTCTGTCGAACATTTTACATGTTGTCCATTGTTAATTTACTTATTGTTAATTTAACTTATAGTGCACACGAATCTTCCCGGAAGGCTTATCTCGGCGCAACAACGTTATAAGCAAAGTACAGACTGATCAAGCCTGAAATAACAATGATGTTTTTAGAAGTTCCCTGAAGTTAAAGTAAACTTCACATTGGCGTATGTGACGTGGAGGTTTGTTCCACAAAAAGGGAGCCAAGTAAGAAAATGATTTGCCGAGATTTGGAGATACGTGGAACTGAAAGCAAGGCTTTGTCACTGGATCTCAAAGCTCTGCAAGGACAATAGTAGATGAGTGTAGCTGAAAGATAGCTCGGGCCTTGCCTTGCAAGGACTTGTAACTCAGGCTGCAGTCCTTAAAGAGGATTCTTTTGCGAATCGGTAACCAGTGAAGCAAGCACAGCAGAGGGGCAGAGGCCTTCCTAGCTGCGAGATTATAAAAGAGACGTGCTGCCGTATTTTGAACTACTTGGAATTTGCTTAATCCATCATCTTCTTGTGATGGACATGATGCCGTACTTCATCCAGGTGTTGACTTGGCCAGGTTATGGTGAGCAGAAGGCCGGTTCGCAGCTTAAAGACCAACAGCAGCTCATCTGGCGACTTACTGGCAGTGCTTTGAGGGATGCTGCAGTAGTCAATTGACATGGCATAAAACACTCTACAATTCATTCCACCAGATGCCATGATGCAAACCATTTCAAGTCCTTGCTGTTGAAGGGTGGTCTGTAACCAAACCTGACTGTTGAAGGAATGTCAGAAGTTGAGAATGTTCTTTATAGACCGAAGCACCATGCTAGGAACAGCCATGACTTAAGGGAAACTGGAGAACTCATCTGTCACGACAAGAAGATCTTTACCCAAGCTGACTCGGCTACAGATTGCCCGCAGCAGCTGCGACATTGACTCAAGGTCAACTAGGCAATCCACAGCTCTAGAAAACATGATGGGTACTAAGCTCCTTCTCCAACAGGTTATCTAGAAACAGAAGTCACGTCTTCTGTCTGAAGAGTGTCTTGTTAGCTGCCATGTTTTGATAATCTTCTTCATTAGTGAACTCCACAACTCGTTTACTAAAGTGTTTGGAAATCTCAAGGCTTTCCTGTGAGAGGCAAGTAGTTAGTGGAAACTACAGTATTGAGTCATTTTATTCCTTCTAGATGTACTACCACTGGGTGCTAATTAGCTCGTCCTTTGCTCAAATTGTGGGATCCTCGAGAGGTATCAATGAACTCAACTTTGCTCAGGGCCAGAGGGCGAGCATGCCGTTTCTGAAGTATTGTTGCGCAACTGCAAGTTTCATTTTACCTTTTGCAGTAACTGGCCATGCCCAGAGCATCCCCAAAGCATTGTCAGGATCAGGCACCGAGGTGAGAGCTTCAACCTTGTCAGGGTCGGATGCTTGTGGAGAACAATTGTGCATAAAACTTGAGCATAAGTTTGCCAATGTCGCTTTCATCCTTGTGCATCATAAGGGTGCTGAATACAGCTTACCAGCGTGCTGTCATGATCTTCAATGCTTATTTCGTCATGATAGTTCAGGCAGCGTGGAACGCCTCTGACGATTCGCTTGATCACTTCTTGGAAAACCTCTGCTGCGGAGGGCACCCCAAAGCAGAGTCATCTGTATGTAAAGGGCCCATGTGTGTGGCAAATGTGTCAATGCAGCAGAGGGAATCTTCCAGCTAATCGCAGACTTTGTCAACTCATGAATCATGTCCTCCATGTGGGGAGGGAGATGCCTCTCTCGCTGTATGGCCTGATTCGGGTGGGTCTTCTCCACACGTGCAGATCTGTGCTTGTGTTTGGGTTGTTTTGGCACTGGAACGATGTGCGAAACCGAAGATTTAGGCGCAAAATGTCTCCATCGCCCGTGTAGATCACCTGGGTCTACCTTTCAAACCACCACTTCTGTGATCTGCAGTTCGTCTTGAAATGTGGCCACCTCAATAGAAATCACCTCCCTCAGAAGCATCGCTGTTACAGGCTTTAACCATAGAGAAACCTTTCATTCAGGTCCAAAGGGACAGGGTGGCCCTTAAAACCAATCCCAGATTTCTACCAAATGTCGTCTCACCATTTTATATTATTCTAACCATTGAGATGCCCATCGTCTTCCTTCACCCAGACTCGGTGGCTGGACTGGCTCTACACACATTAGATATTAAAAGGGTGTTTCTGTGTTTCTGTATTACTGCAAAAGGACTAAGTTATTTCATAAGACAAACAACACTTTATGGCTTTAATATAAACCTCACATGGGACACACCATCTGCAAGTCCGGTATTGCGAGATGGATTGTTAAATTAATGCAATCCTGTTATGCCGAAGCCAAGCACACACTGTCTGTGCTTCGTAGAGCACATTCTGCACTCAAGAAGGGTAACATCCCTTTAGCAGACACCTGTAAAGCTGCTACCTAGTTAACATCACATACCAAACACTACTGTGTGGACATTCAAGCTCATCGAAAGGCTTTAGTTGTACAGATTGTGTTAGAAACTTTGTTCCAAACATCTGCATCATCTGCTCGGTACCCATCGGTTTGGGGAGAATCTGCGTTACCGTCTATGCAGAGCATGTGCATCTACAGCGACTCGTGCAACAAATGGAAAATGTTGAAACCAGCATTTACTTTTTGTCCTCTAACCATCTTTTCATGGTGTTGTTGTGGTGTAGATTCACGTGTCCACCTTCCTCCATGGACGCCAGCAATGATGCCAGATGTTGTGATCTTGCCTTCAATGTACACAATGCACAGTACCCTTGTTATGGACAGTACACTCCACTTACACTGCTCACCCGCTGAGAGGAAAAAAGTTGGAGATGTCTGAACCCATCTGTTAGACCTGGCATCCTGGGCACCAGGGCACTCGGGGGGGTTACTGCGCTCCAATCGCATCAAGTGAAGTGTTCCCCGCTGGTGCCCTGGGGCCTCAGTACTAGTGGACCCAAAACTGGATAACCAAGTACTCCTCTCCAGCACTTGACTCTCTCAGGGTAGCGAGACAGAGCAGTCTAACACTTACTCTAGGAGGAGATTTGGGGTTAGACATTCAGAATACAGTGCACACTGTACTACCAGCTGATAAAATTAATGTCCAGTCAGTGCTTTACTTTTTATAAAAGAAAAGTACTGTAATACACACGAGAATTATACTACACATAAAACTAGGATAAACAGTGAAAACCAGATGTCTCTACAACCCTCTGGGCCAGAGTTCTGACCCCAAACAGTATTATAGCATCTAGACACCAAGCACTGTAAAAACACAGTTAACATGAAGAGACACAATTAGCATTGCATCTTACAGACCATGTTTCACAGGGTTGCTCTCATTCGCTGGAGCCTTGATACCAATATTTGGATTGAAAGGATATAGTTTCAGCATATGATGTGAAGTCAAAGGTTCTTAATCAGCCCCTTAACCCCCACTCAAAGCAACAGAAGTGCCCTCCTGTCCTGAGCGAGGACACCGCTCTAGTGGCGTCAGGAATACGACCACAGGTGCCTGATGTCTTGGCACAGTTTACTGGAGTCCCACTAGTGCAGTAGCCACTGGCTAGCTATAGGAGGGTAGTGCTGGACAGAGTGCCAGTTCACCCTGATACCCGCAGATATCACAAAAAGAAAGGTGGGGGGCCTGTTTCACTGGCCTCTATTCCCCAGCTACAGCTTGTACCGGCTCCCAGAGCGCAGGAGAGGGGCCTGGGCAAAGCGATCTCACCTTCAAGGACTGGGATCAAGCTTCCCCTTCTCTGTCTCCCTTGATGTGCTGCAAGCTTCCTTTCCACACGGGCTCCCACAGCGTAGGGGAGGGGTCTGGGCAAATCGATCTCACCTTCAAGGACTGGGATCAAGCTTCCCCTTCTCTTGCTCCCTTGATGTGCTGCAAGCTTCCTTTCCTCCTTGCGCATCTGTCTGCAATGTCCTTGTTCAAAGCGCCCGCTCAACAAGTCTCACAGAAACAGCTGGTCCTCTCCATGCTGCTGATGCCCTGGATCCTCATCGAACACTTTGCATCAGAATCCGTCCGTCATAGAGAAAACGTCCTCAAGTTCCATACGCAGTGAGCAAGTGTCTTATCTTTCCTTCACACCGCGGGTCGCGGCTGGCTTCCTCTGGACGGACCTGGTGTGAGCCCTCTCTTCAGTCATAGACCAGTCTTGAACAACAGCTGACCACTCAGGCCAGACTTTTATCACCTCAGATTGATAGGCTGATCCAATCAGAGGTCTGCTACTTTTGAATCCTGATTACACCGCCAATCACAAAGCCTTCATGGTGTGTTCAATGCGTGACCAAAGCATGCATAGATGACCTACTGTCTTCCCTTGTACCAGCCCGTGATGTTCCCTAAAGCGGAATTTTAATTAACTCCAGACCAGGAGGCACTGACCAGTGGGGGAGGGTCCACTTAGCAGAGTTAGTGCAGCTAAACCCAGATAGGAGCTGAGTGTCTACCCCAGCCCACCAGGCCTCTCCAAGGAATTGGGAGGGGCACGGGGGGCTGGGATGTCCAGCAGAACAGCTTGCATTACACAGAATGGCTCAACTCACCATTCTTCCCCAATACACACACTGGCTCTCAAACACATGTCGGGTAGACAAAGGGAACAGGACCTCAGGCAAGGGAGAGGCTGCTCAGACTTGATCAGGAGGGTGGCTAGTTACTCACGCTCCTGACTATAGATTTATTGCTGACACTATCAGACTACCCCAGCCTGGGTAGAGAGGGCAGAAGCCACTCTCTGAAAAATATGGGTGCACTAGGCATGCCCCTTCGACCACAGAGCCAATCTCTAGGGTCTCAATCCATGTAAACAGGGAGACCCTCCGTGGACATGTATGATTGTCATGCTCACTGAGGTAGGGATCTAGAAACCATACAGTAGCTTTTGAGTGACTTGCCTGGAGATCAGCATAAGGCAGGGGAAGCACTCTCTCCAGAGACATGCAGTAGACTTCTCGTCCCAACACCATCACTGTATGGTAGGAGTATTCGCATCATGGGAATTTACAGCAGTACACAATACGAACAGATGGCTACAGGGTACCATTTTCCTTTCACAACATTACCATCCAGTATTAGTTCAGTAAGGTTGTTATCATTGTCTGCGTCAGAGAGTGAACTGTTACCACCGAGAACACTTTCATGATCATCTGGGCATGTGGATTTCTCAAAATAGCTTCCCCCCGCTGGCTTGATCCCTGGATCTGTGACTTGAAATGTGTTTAGGCATCAAACACACAAAAGGTGATGGGGGAATGCTTGCAATAACCATTGGCAAACGCTAGAGGTAGCCTTCCAACTCCTTGTTCTTTTGCCACCTCAGATTAGATTAGATTAGATAGAATGCCTATCTGCAAACATTAACACAAGTGACAACAATACACTTCACTGTTATCTCCTAAACCATCCCCCCGGCAACACCACCACATTCACCGAACATCTGTCCGACCTAATTGCTCACTGCTCACTCCGAGACGCCAACATCCTAATTCTGGGGGACATGAACCTACACTGGAATGAAAAAAACAACCCGCTAATCCAAAACCTGAATTATCTACTACTCAATAACAACCTTAACCAGCACTGCTCAGATGAAACCCATAACAAAGGAGCAATCCTCGACGCCATTATCGCCCAACGTGACATAATCGCAATCGACCACATCCTGCCCGTTGACTGGTCCGACCACCACCTAATCCTATTCCACATCACTCAACCAATCACATATCAACCTCCCAACCAAGACCCCCTCCCCCAAATGGACGAGAAATCTAGCACAGATCACCACGTCCGACCTAGAGGAAAGGGTAGGCTCACTCCTGCCTATCTCCACAGATGATCTCTCCACAACGGAACTCACCTCTCACTATAACTCAACTATGACATCCATCCTGGACCAATTAGCCCCCCTGAAACTAAAAAAAACTAGGAACATTCCATCCAGATCCTGGTTCAACACAGACATCAACACCAAAAGAAGACAACTAAGAGCCACAGAACGACTATGGAGGAACAACCCTTCTACTAGCCTTCACGAACAACTCAAAACAACCCAAAGGAAATACAAAAAACACATCCACAACGAAAAAACCACCTTCTTCTGCACCGCCCTAGACAACCCAAAAAACAGGCCTAAAGAACTCTTCAACATCATCAAGCAACAAACTTCCAAGCCCTCCGCTACCCCAGGTCAGGCCTCCAAAGACCTGTGCGACAACTTCGCCAACTTCTTCAAAGACAAGATCACCAAGATAGAGCTTTCACTAGACATCAACCTCAATCCCTCCTGCACAAACCAACCCCAGAGACCGAAACCAGCACACGCAAGCACCCCATGAAAGCCTGGAAATCCTTCAACCCCATACCTGAGGATGAGATTCTTAAACTGATCTCCACCTCCGAACCCGCATCTCACGTCCTAGATCCGATACCCACCCAATTGACCAAAAAGCTGAAAC
Organism: Calotriton arnoldi; assembly: GCA_963921515.1. Taxonomy (NCBI): domain Eukaryota; kingdom Metazoa; phylum Chordata; class Amphibia; order Caudata; family Salamandridae; genus Calotriton; species Calotriton arnoldi. The sequence continues at coordinate 2,622,830 of CAWUFW010001618.1, forward strand.
TCTCCTTAGCCCCATTCTGGTGCAAGATCATAAACAGCTCCCTAAAAACTGGCGTCATACCAGTCTGCCTCAAAATCGGCCAAGTCACGCCACTACTGAAAAAACCGGGCCTGGACACCAACGATCTGAATAACTTCAGACCCGTTTCCAATCTCCCCCTTTTATCCAAAATCCTCAAAGTGTGTTCTCCTACAACTGATTCAGCACATAGACAGCATCAACCTGCTAGACCCCCACCAATCGGGCTTCAGAAAAAACTGTAGCACCGAGACCGCGATTCTGAACATCGTGTACGACATCCGCAAGTCTTTAGATACCGACCAATGCTGCCTTCTCATCCTCCTGGACCTATCGGCAGCCTTTGACACGGTTGATCACAATCTACTCATCAAGGCTCTCCAAGATAGAGTAGGCGCAGACGAGGTGGTCCTACACTGGTTCTCCTCCTTCTTACACAACCGCTCCCAAAAGGTAAAAATCAAAACCTTTACATCCGACCTACACCCAGTCAGCAGAGGTGTCCCCCAAGGCTCAGTGCTCGCCCCTCAACTGTTCAACATATATATGGAACCCCTCACCCCCATACTCAAAAAAGCCAACATCCCATTCCACCTCTATGCAGACGATACCCAGATCTATCTGGAAACCTCCTCCATTGAAGACATTCAGAGACTTAATGACACTCTTAAAGAAGTCCAACACTGACTATCAACAAACCACCTTAAACTCAACCAAGACAAAACAGAAATCCTCCTCATCTCCAACAAAGAAGAAAACCCTCAAATCGTGGAATGGCTAAAAGCAATTGACGCTCTCAACGGTAATCTCACTTTGGCCAACTCTGTAAAATCATTAGGAATGACCCTAGACCCAAAACTCGACATGGCCAAACACATTAAGAACTCCGCAAAGAGCGCCTTCCTCAATCTGAAAATACTCAATAAAATAAAACCCTTCATCCCACCCAAGGACCTCAAACAAGCCACCCAATCACTGGTGCTATCTAGACTCGACTATGGGAATGCAGTCCTCACCGGTACAGCAAAATCCCACCTAGCTCGCCTCAAAACAACTATTAATGCAGCTTCCAGAATGGTCACCGGAGTTAAGAAATGCGATCACATTTCTCCTGCACTCAGAGAACTAAAATGGCTCCCAGTAGATATGCGAGCCTGCTTCAGAACTGCCTGCCTCACGCATAAAGCCCTGCACACAGGGAAACCCGACTACCTGGCCTCCAAACTGAAGAAGGCCGGTCAGACAAGGAACCTCAGGAGCTCCAACACCCTACTTCTCATCCCTATGAAAACACGCAAACAAAAAAACCGCTGCACGATCCTTCGCCAGAAACGCACCCAAAGTCTGGAACTCCATCCCAGCTGATATCAGGACTATCCCTTCCTTTGTAAAATTAAAAAAACTCCTAAAAGACTTCTTCCTCAACCGTGCCTTCCCGAACTGATAGCCGCAGATGAAGCGTACAAGCCAGCAATCTGTAGCACCCTGACACTTTGTCATTAAGACCTCCCTCCCCCCAGCGCCCCGACTACCCTCCTCGTCCCCCCCCTCCCTGAAAGAGGTTCAGCCCATGACAACGTGCTCGCATTGAGGTTTCTCAGGACTCCCATACCTTAATGGTGCACTGCACGCTGGGACTTCCAAATCAATATGTATACTTATGCCTTATTGTGTGATTCCTGCATTATAACTGTTGTAAAGCGCTCCAATACCCTCGGGTCTGGCCAGCGCTATATAAAACTCCTCAATAAATATTTAGACCCAGCCATATGCCAATCAGTCCTGGTCCTCCTCCAAAAGTTCAGTTCCAAGCTCTTTATTTCGACCACCTGGGCCTTAAAAGTAAAATTTATCACACTGGTGACATATGTCTAAAATAGTATAAATACATCCAAATAGTACCTAAAAACATATAAAAAATGTAAATACATATAATTATACACACGTACTTAAAATAAGACATATAATTGAAAATGTAATGTTAAAAGGATTCCCCCAATATGGTCCAGATGGCACACGCAGAAATGTAAGTCATCGAGGGAGAGAGCGACCTAGGGCTTTTTTGCTTGGCACCCACATTGCACCCAAACATTTTGTGATAGAGATAACCATTGGCATGGAAGAGTCTGATCTAAAGATACAGAGGGCGTCCTGGTAGTTCCGTACACCTATTGGCCTACAAATCGATGCCAACCAATTGTGCCGGGGGGATAAGTAGCCTGAGCAAGCAAACATATTATGTGCTACACTTTCCTTCTGGTGGTCACATATAGGACAAGTGCTACCTCCTTCGCCCTTCCAGCCCGATGTAAATGACCTGAGGGGTAGAGTGCCTATATGAAACTGAAAATAAAGTTTTCGGTGCAGTTGAACCGTCACTACATCCCAGAATAATTCCCGCCCCAGCATGACCTAATGTCCATGTAATCCCTTGTTAGCTTGGCAGCGGACTGACTTCCGAACATCCTCAGCCTCCACAAATGACCCATATTTCATTTTCATCTCAGTCTTAGATGGAAAGACAGATGTATTCGGTTGGTCCCACAAATTAGGGAGTCCTAACAAATACAGGGCTGACTTCGTGTTTGAGAGCCATGGAATTGAATTGGTCCGCCTTCATAACGTCCTTTAAACTGTCTGCATATTGAGCGAGCTCGAGAGTGATCCACAGTGCCTCCAGTACAATAAGGGCGACAGGCGAATTTTATGTGTGACCCTAGTAACTCCTAGATCACAGAACAGTGGGTATAACGGGGTGCTGGCTGGGAGGGGAATCAGGTTCCTAATGAACTTGTTCTCAGATTTTACAATGTTATCGTGTTTGGAGAACCCCCACAGCTCAGCCCCATACAAGGCTGACCCCCAAACCCTTGGCTTCGTAGATTTTAAGTGCAGGAGAAATGCGTTTAGAGTAGATGTCGAAAACTCTAAGTATTGCACCAGGGATCTGTTTTAGCCTGGTGGTGGCCTTGCGAATGTGCGGCTGCCAAGACATACCCTCTGCAATGGTAAACCCCAAATAAACAAATGAGTCAACTTGTTCTAGGGGTATCCTCCCAAGACTAGTTTGCTCTTGAAAGATTTATGCTGCTTAAAGGACATCACCTTAGACTTTGAAGTGTTAATTTCCAGGCCCCGATCCACACACAATAAAAATCATGGGGGGGGGGCATACCCAGGTCAGCCAAAATACTCCACAATTTTGGTCTTGAAATCAAATCGATAGACGATTTCGGGTCGACAAACGCAACGTACAAACTGCAAGCCACGGATCAATACAGTTCTCCAGTATACTAGCATAAATCGAAAGGCCTGCTCGTTAGTTGATACCCTGGTGCGGAAGCCTGCTTGAAAGGGGCTAAGGATGTTATACTCGTCTATCCAATTTAGTATCTTATTCAGTAGATACCAACCAAAAATATTCTGAATGCAATCTATAAGGCTTATTGGCCAATAGAAACAGTCTGAAACTGCCAGGTCAGTTCCTTCCTGAACCGGAACACAAGCAACCCACGGCCGGTTTTGGCCTGATTGGGCCTCCACGGTCAGGTGCAGCTTTGCTCCAGTGGCACAGTTAGGGGGATTGCACCCGGAAGTTCTGGATGGACTGTTCCCATGATAAGCAGGGTCAGAACTCATTTGCATAAGACAGGCCTTTGTCTAGATTGGCACAGTGGGTGAAAAACAATGGATTGGAATGCTACCCCGAGCAATTGCCAGTGGTTAGACTATTTGCAGTGTACTCCCATCACCTTTTCTGTGTGTTATGAAACACCATAAGTGGCCAAGGGTGTGCCCAGATGTGTGTCCCTTGCTCACTGCGCCATATGAGCTATACTTTACTGACAGTAGGCTGTAACTAGTGTGGGGTTGCTTGCTGGCCCTTCTGAAGTGGCCCTTGCATGGCAGTTCAGGCTGGACTGTTCCCATGAGAAGTATCAGTACTGATCTGCATAAGACAGGCCTCTGTCTAGAGTGGCACAGTGGGTGAAAAACTATGGGTTGGAATGCTAGCCGAGAGATTGCCAGTGGTTAGACTATTTGCAGCGTCCTCCCATCACCTTTTCTGTGTCTTAGGAAACACCGTAAGTGGCCAAGCGTTCGCCCAGACGTGGGTCCCTTGCTCACGGTTCAATATGAGCTTTACTTTACTGACAAGCCCTTAGTAGGCTGGAACCATTGTGGGGTAGTTTGTTGGCCCTTTTAAAGGTTAGAATATTTGCAGGCATTCATCCTATCACCTTTTCTGTGAATTGTGTGTTTAGGCTTGTCAGGCTTCAGATGTGACACCCTTTGTCTGGAGGAACCAGAGTATCTCAGTGCACCTTTAGCCGTGTGCGACTTCCACATTCGTAACACTTGCGGTCAGTGGCAGCGCATGTACCAGTGTGCAGGAGGCTGTAGCTGCAGTGTGTGCAGTCTTACGGTAGAGCGCTTTGTGGCATGAGTGTCTTGGAGGTGACCGAAGAGTGTTGCCTGCACCTTCCTCCCTCCATCTCCATGCAGTAACCCTGCTTGAAGTCCAGCAGGGTGGGCAGCCATTTGCTGTTTCAAGGGTCCCAGCCGACATGTGTGTTGGCTCATGCTTTTTTTGATCATAGTTCACCTCACCATGAACACATGTGGATAGCACAGCCGCTTCTCCTATATATGTCTCTCTCTCGACACAGGGACGGTGTCTCTCCAGCCACTGAGACGGTCTCCTGTGCATTCCTCTCTAGGACAGCCAACACACCACTTTTCCAGTCCTAGAATTTATTTGACCAAATCAGTGTATCTGAAAGAGACACGTTAGTGACAGATTCCTTACCTTCGAATATCCCCAGGCGTCAGGCTGGAGCCGGAAAGTTTTGCGTAGCAGTACCCCTGCGCGAGGGTAGGCGGCGTTGTGCGGCTCCGTGTCCGTCGTCGGGATCGCCGGATGACGTCATGGCCAGTACTTAGACGCCGCCCATGCGCGCTGGCGTCAGTTCTTCTTTTTCCGCGGCAGTAAGCGCAGATCCGGGAAGAGCAGTGCCCTAGTCATTTTTTGACTAACTTTTTGGGTGATTTTTATCACTGTTTTTCTCGAAGTCGTTCGACTTCCAAGGTGTCAGTAGGGATGCCCGGCTTCAAGCCATGCGACGCCTGTAATCGGATGATGTCGATTACAGACCCGCATCGAGACTGTCTCTACTGCCTCGGACGCGACCACGACTCCAAGTCGTGCCCCGTCTGCCGGGCCTTAAATCCGAAGGCTTTGCGAGAGCGGTCTCGAAAGCTCCTCGAGGTCCGGCAGTCGGCTCCGCGCCAACCCAAGCCCCGGTCACGTGAGAGGTCGAGGGGCCGGTCGCGGAGTCCTCATCGGTCGTCCGGATCCAAGTCTTCGCACTCCTCCGGTAAGTCGAAGCACAAGAAGTCGAAGTAGCGTCATCGCTCGACGACTTCCCCTCGCCGGTCTCGCGACTCGGCTGAGGGTCCTGTCGGCACCGTCCCCGCGGCTCCGGGAGTGCCTGTGGAGCCGCCGTGGCATTACCCGCCTTTCCCGGGTTCGGCGGCGACTCCGGCCGAAATACAGGAATTCCTGTCGGCCATGGCCCGCCTCTTCGGGCCTCAAGGTCCCTCCGGTGCGCCCGCGGGCCCTTCTGGGGTGCCTACGGCGCCGCCGCCGACTCCGGTCCCGGCGACGCCATCCCTGGTCCCGGCCCGACCCCGGCTCCGGCGTTGCCGCAACCCCCATCGACGCCGGTTGACCTAACCACACCTCCACCGGCGCCGTTTTCACCGGTGCCGTCCCCGACGCCGTCCGGGGCTCCGGGCGGCGTCGTGCCCCGGTTCTCTCCGGACACGGCGCCGGACCGGCGTCGGTCGACGCCGGCTCAGACGCCGATGCGGCCCTGGGTGCCGCAGGTCCCTCCTCCTTACTTTGAACCTGCTTTGGAGGACGAAGAGGACTGGGAGGGGTCCGAGGACCCTCTCACTGCCCAGTGTGAGTACGAACAGGACTGGGCTGAGGAACTTGGGGATGCCAGTGGTCTGGACACCTCTCCAGACATTGGCATGCTGTCTCCTCCTTCCGTGGCTACGGAGGAGGGAGCAAACTTTGCAACGGTGTTGCGTAGAGCAGCTGAGGCCTTGAGCCTCAAGTTGCCTACAGTGGCTGTCAGGTCTAAAATCCTGACGGAAGTGCTTCAGCCGGCGGCTACCTCCTCGGAGCCACTGCTGCCTTTCAACGAGGCACTTTCTGACGTTCTTTTGGGCACCTGGTCCAAGCCCACCACAGGGGCTCCTGTGGATAGGAACGTGGCCCAACGCCATCGCCCGGCTCCGGGCGACCCCTTGTTTCTCTCCCAACACCCCACCCCTGAGAGCTTGGTTGTCCAAGCCTCTGCTTCCCAGAGCGCCTCCCCTACCGCCCCTCCGGATAGGGAATCCAAAAAACTGGATCAATTTGGGAAGAAGGTTTTTACTTCCTCCAGTGCTGGCTTGCGGTCTGTCAACACCGCTTGCCTCTTGGGCCGATACTCCCACTGTTTGTGGGATTCGGTGGCGCAGGTTCTGCCCCAGTGTCCTGAGGAGGTCCAGACACTGCTTTCCCGCGCCATTGCGGAAGGAAGGGATGCAGCAAAATATACCATCCGATGTGGCCTAGATACCGCCGACTCGCTGGGCAGATCGCTTGCGTCGACAGTAGCGCTGCGCCGCTACGCCTGGCTGAGAACCACTGGTTTCTCGGGTGATGTCCAAAACACTCTTATGGACATGCCTTTTGATGGTGTCGGTCTTTTTGGCAACAAAGCAGACCATGCGCTGGAGCGCTTTAAGGACTCACGGGCTACAGCCAAGTCCCTGGGCCTTTCTGCTGTGCGCCCTCAGCAACAGTCTGCTTTTCGCCCCGTTCGTGGCCACGGAAGGGGCTCCCAGTCACGTCCACTGCCCGGCCACCGGCCCGCGCAGCAGGCGTCTTCGCGCGGCCGAGGACGTGGCTCCCGCCGTGGCGGGTCAGGCAACCAGCGTGCAGGTCAGGCCACCACCCCCGCCCCGTCCGCGGCCTCCAAGCCCTCCTAGTCCTTCCTTTCCAGTCCACACCACGCCAGTAGGGGGCAGGGTCCACCATCACCTTCCCCTCTGGCGTACCATCACCTCGGACAGGTGGGTCTTGGACATTGTCCGAAGGGGCTACTCCCTCCCCTTCGTGACCACTCCCCCAGCCATGCCACCTCAGTGCCACCGCATGTCAGGGGATCACTTGGTGCTTCTTCAGAAGGAAGTTGCGGCCCTCTTGGCCAAGAGGGCCATCGAACACGTTCCGACCCCAGAAGTAGGGCGTGGTTGTTACTCCCACTACTTTCTGGTGCCCAAAAAGGACAAGGAGGACATGCGTCCTATCTTGGACCTCCGGACCATAAATCGCTTCCTCCGGAAGGAGAAGTTCAAGATGCTCACCCTAGCTCAGGTCTTGACTGCCCTCGACCCTGGAGACTGGATGGTAGCGTTGGACTTGCAGGACGCATATTTTCACATCCCCGTCCTGCCGGCCCACCGGCGTTACCTGCGGTTCACGGTCGGCCTCAAGCATTTCCAGTTCACCGTGCTCCCCTTTGGCCTTACAAGCGCCCCTCGGCTGTTCACGAAAGTGATGGCGGTGGTCGCAGCTCATCTGCGCCGGGCAGGGGTTTCAGTCTTCCCCTTCCTCGACGACTGGTTGTTGAAGGCGGGCTCATACCAGGCAGTCGTCTCCCACCTTCAGACTACGGCTGAACTCCTGCACTCGCTGGGGTTCTCCATCAGCGTGCCGAAGTCGCACCTGATTCCTTCTCCACAGCTCCTTTTCATCGGAGCAGTTCTGGACACGACGCAGTTTCGGGCTTATCCTCCCGAACGGCGAGTCCAGGATATTCAGGCTATGATTCCGATCTTTCAGCCTCTATCCTGGGTTTCGGTACGGATGACCCTGAGGCTGCTGGGCCTCATGGCCTCCTGCATCCTGCTGGTCGATCATGCCAGATGGCATATGCGGGCTCTGCAGTGGGACCTGAAGTTCCAGTGGACGCAGTATCAGGGGAACCTGTCCGATTACGTCCAGATCTCGGAGACAGTTGCAGTGGTGGCTCTCGAACCGGCAATGGGTCATGGGCAGATCCCTCTCCCTTCCCCAGCCAGAGCACACAGTTGTGACGGACGCGTCCCTTCTGGGATGGGGCGGTCACATGGGAGAGGCGGAGATCAGAGGCCTCTGGTCTCCGGCGGAGTCCCGGCTCCATATCAACCTTTTGGAGCTCCGGGCGATCCGACTTGCACTCGAAGCATTCCTTCCCTCTGTCAAGGGGCAGGTAGTGCAGGTGTTCACAGACAACACCACCGCCATGTGGTACTGCAACAAACAGGGCGGGGTGGGGTCGTGGACCATATGTCGGGAGGCTCTGCGTCTCTGGACATGGCTGGAACATCAGGGCATGCGCCTGATGGTTCAACACCTGGCAGGTTCCCTGAACGCCAGGGCGGACGACCTCAGCCGCAGGTGCATGATGGATCACGAATGGCGTCTTCACTCGGAGGTGGCGCAAGGACTCTTTCTACAGTGGGGAGAGCCTTGGTTAGATCTATTCGCCACCGAAGAGAACGCGCAATGTCATCAGTTCTGCGCGTTGGAATTTCAAAGGCGGCACTCGCTCGGCGACGCTTTTCGTCGCGAGTTGAGTTGCGGTCTGTTGTATGCCTTTCCGCCTATACCACTTCTACCCAGAGTGTTGAAGAAGATTCGGCGCAACCGGGCCCAAGTTATTCTTGTGGCTCCGGACTGGGCTCGAAGAGTTTGGTATCCCGAGCTACTCAGTATGAGCGTCGATCCCCCGATCCGTCTGCCTCTTCGGGAGGATCTTCTGTCGCAGCAGCAGGGGACGGTCCTCCACCCGAACCTGTCCAGTCTCCACCTCCTTGCGTGGAGATTGAGCGGCGGCAGTTGATTCCTTTCGACTTGCCTCCCGAAGTTTGTGATGTGATTCTGGCAGCCAGGCATCCCTCCACTAAGGTGGTATACGCCTGCAGGTGGAACAAGTTTGTGGCATGGTGCACAGCAAAGGCTGTGAATCCCCTTCCTGCCCCTCTTTCTGAGGTTCTTCTGTTCCTTCTTTCTCTGGCCCAACAGGGTTCTGCCCTGGGTACCATCAAGGGCTATCTTTGTGCAATATCGCCCTTCCTCAGGCTTCCTGATCAGCCCTCCCTTTTCAAGTCCCCTGTTGTTAACAGGTTTCTAAAAGGCATTACACACCTCTTTCCTCCTGTTCCGTTTGTAATGCCTCAGTGGGACTTGAACTTGATTCTTACCTTTTAATGTGCGCTCCCTTTGAGCCTCTACATAACTGTCCTCTTCGTCTTCTCACTCTGAAGACAGCCTTTCTGGTGGCCATCACCTCCGCTCGGCGGGTGAGTGAGCTCCAGGCTCTTTCTTGCAAGCCTCCCTTTCTGTCTGTCCATCCAGACAAGGTTGTTCTTAGGACGCGTCCGTCCTTCTTGCCAAAGGTGGTTACTGCTTTTCACATTGGGCAGACCATCACTTTGCCCACCGTCTTTCCGCCTCCGCATCCTTCTAGAGAGGAAGAGAGGCTCCACCGTCTGGACCCAAAACGTGCCATTTCATTCTATCTCAACCGCACACAGCAGTTCCGGGTGGACGACCAGCTCTTTGTTGGCTACGTGGGCGCCAAAAAAGGTCGGGCGGTACACAAGCGGACCATCTCCCGCTGGGTCGTCTTGTGTATCAAGGCCTGCTATTCTTTGGCTAAGAAGGAGCCCCCTGTTGGGCTGCGTGCCCATTCCACCAGGGCGACAGCCGCCACCACGGCTTTGGGACGTGGTGTCCCATTGCAGGACATTTGTCAGGCAGCTACTTGGGCCTCGCTGCACACGTTTACCAAGCATTACTGCCTTGACAGCCAAGTCCTTGGAGACGGCTTCTTTGGCCGTTCTGTTCTCCGGGACTTCCTCGTCTGATCTTTGTTCGCAGACCCACCACCGGGGTTGGTATTGCTGGGGTATCTATTCTAAGGTAAGGAATCTGTCACTAACGTGTCTCTTTCAGATGCACAAGTTACTAACTTGTGTAACGATATATCTGTAAGAGACAGTAGTTAGTGACAGATTCCTTACCGCCCCACCCATCCTCCCCGTTCTGCGAACTGATTTCTAGGGTTAAGGACATCCCTTTCAGGGCCCTAGTATTTTTCAGACACCTATGTCCGCTTCTTGCATGGCTCTGCGTTCCTGGCGCGGAAAGTCGTGTACAGAACTGACGCCAGCGCGCATGGGCGGCGTCTAAGTACTGGCCGCGACGTCATCCGGCGATCCCGACGACGGACGCGGAGCCGCACGACGCCGCCTACCGACGCGCAGGGGTACTGCTACGCAAAACTTTCCGGATCCAGCCTGACGCCTGGGGATATTCTAAGGTAAGGAATCTGTCACTAACTACTGTCTCTTACAGATATATCGTTACACAAGTTAGTAACTTGTGCATTCTGGATTTTGGCAGCGTGGTCTGATCCATTGAGCCAGCTGAACTTACACACCCACATTTGGTTAGAAAAAAAGGAAAGCCCTTGACTGGACATGGATCCATCTGGTCATACTGCACATCCCCCAAGCCCCCGCTGCCACTCCCTGAAACAGACTTCATCCCTCTATTTCTCTGTGCGCCCCGCCATTTTTCTCCCCCATCCATGTGTTGGCTTTTTAAGTCTCCCTGCACTTGGATATTCTCCAGCCTGCCTCCCTACACTCTTTCCCTTTCTCTCAAACCTCTGACAGGCTTGTTTCTGAACACCTCCCTTGTGCTCTTTCTCTGCCTTGTGCTCCCTCTCCAGGAGACTGATGTTCACTTGCCTTCTCTTCTCTCCTGTTCAGACTGCAGCTGATCATGCAGGCGGAGGCAGAAGCGGAGTCGATCAAGGTAAGTTGTCACTTCTGTAGGCCAAGCTTCTAGTCCCCTCATGCTGTGGTCTCCCTGCAGGCCTGCCTGGTTCCTCTGTGATTGGCGCACCTTGAGGACCAAACTGAAATCATCCTTCATTCTACTCTCTTCTGACTCCTCTGACTCCTGACATCCAGTGTGCTGCAGGCACCTTTGACCCCCTGACTCCATGTGTTCTCTCCTGTCCTCCTCAGCTCCCTGGTGCTGCATGCTTTTTGCAGACCTCACTGAGCCGTGACAAAGTGTGCTCCCTGCCTTCCGATGTCCTGCCTGCTGCTCCCTCCCTGCGGATTCTAGTGCCTCCTGGTTCATGTGTTCTCCCTGCTGGCCTCACTGGCTCCCAGGGTGCTCTGTGCAGCCTTGTATCCCACTCTCCCCTCACACCCTGCTTTCTGCACCCTCCCTGCAGATTTTAGTGACTCCTGGTTCATGTGTTCTCCCTGCTGGCCTCACTGACTCCCAGGGTGCTCTGTGCAGTCTTGTATCCCACTGTCCTCTGACTCCCTGCACACTCCGTTATCTCCTGATTTCATCTCCAGTCCCTGCTGGCCACACCAGTTCCCTGCTTGCTACATACTGTCCCGTGCTAGCATTCCTAATTCCTGGCTCTGTGTATAGCGCTTTCCCTCCACGGATCCCTTTTGGAGCATGAAATGTTTACTGGATTCACATGCTGTACATTATTCCACCATGTAGTGGTTGTGCCGGAAGTGCAAGGTGTTGACATAGATGGAGCCTGAATGACTCACTGTGATGTCGATCCTAAGCCCACAATGCCTCCTAACGTCACCTGTAGATTTGTTTTCTGCCACTGTGTTCAGAGGTTCATCATTTGAGCTGGAATTAAAAACAAATATACAGGTACCCAACTGATCGCTAAAAGTCCTCGAAAGAGTAGCGGAGGTCGATGCTGGATTGAGGTTTTCAGGAATATCCTGGGGGGGGGAGGGCGGGGGTCTTTGCTGTAGTCTCAGAAGGAGCCTTTGTGGCAGGGGTGCCCTGGGATTGCTGGTGCTGCTTGTATTATGAGCTCGAGGTTCAAGTTCTGCCCTGATCGTCGTCAGGCGTTTGCCTTGAACATCCAGTATGTATGTCCTCCTACAGAGGGACCATAAGTCCAAGGATTGCTGTGCAGGTTCGCTTTTTAAACCAAAAACCCTGGTACATAAAAAAGGTTTCACCTGCTCACTGGGCAGCTGGGACCATGGCAGGACAATTGGAACAGGAGAGGCAGGAGAGAAACCATCAGGCGATGGTAAGACATGGATCTCTCGAAGGAAGAGGGTGTAGAGGCGAAGAAAGGAGCTCGCCAGGCAAACCTCGAGGAATTCACACCAGAGGTCCATCTCAAGAGAGTTGGAACCTAACCCTACTTTGCCTCAAACTGCGAAACCTTTGAAACCGTCAAACAAGGCGCCCAAGCTTCCGATAAGACGCCCCGAAGTCGACAGCTTCAAGTGAACACGAGGGATCTCACAAGCGCCAAGAAAACCTTTAGTCGTAGAGGTTACCAGTACATACCATCCTCTCGGGTCCAAAGACCAGGTTATAGGAGGCAGGTGGCTCAGGGCGTTGGCGCAACTTCAACAGACATTTGAGCACCAAAACAGAAGGAGAGAGAGGTGGCCTCCAAGGACCAATCCAACACAGTCAAGTTACAGAGGAAGAAGAGGGCACCAGAGGCAGAGATGGACACTTGATGAAGAAGAAGAGGTTCTGTGAGGAATCCGTGGCAGCGCAGAAGAATACCTCAACCACTGGAGGGCAGGAAGCCTAGACAGGAGTTGGAGCTTCCTTGGAGTAAAGGCACACAACAAGCGGTTGTAGAGGAGCAGCTAGAGGTCGGAAATGAGGCATGCCATTACACACAGAGACAGACAGAATACATGGTGTTCGACATACAGGAGAAAGAAGATACCCTATGGGAGGACACAGCAGCCGACTCGCCGCAGGAGGAGGCGGACATGTGTCCCTTCGAGGGGATCCCAACTGATTACATTTCAATGGACCATGGAGCAGTAAAGAGGGCAGCGGATGTGCTTGGGGTCCAAATGGGGGGCGCATAATTCCTTTGAGAAATCTTGAATCCAGCCCATCGGGAAAAATCTGTTTTTGTCTATGCTCCCAAGTATACTTCGGGGTCAGGGAGGAATTTAATAAGCCAGCAACCTCTAGGGCTGTGGTGCCATAGACACAAAAGATTTGTAAGGCATCAGTGCAGGGCCAGAAATACATAGAACTCATGCAGAGCCAGACTCCCTCATAGTCTGTACCTCCAAGAACAGAGGCGATCAGTAGACCTTTCTAGCGCTTAAAATTCCCTTGCGGTCCCCCCTCTTTGCTGCTTCTATAACAGCTGATTTGGCCTGTCTGCAATCACTTGTATACCATCCAGGAGGATTTGTACTACAGACACCCCTACGTCTTTCTCTAGTCAAGAGCAACTTCATTTGCTCCATAAGTTTAACATGTATGCCCACTAGATCGATGTTACTTGGATCTAAGGACTCAAACAGGGCCAACTGCTCTGCATACAAGTTATAGATATCCACCTGCACCTTGTCATCACCCGCTAAGACAGCCCATTTTACATTCCTCCTATTGTTACATATATTTGTCCTACTTATTGAAATAGTACCTCCCAATTCCATTACATTTGTAAGCGATCTCGGTGAAAAATAAGCCTCTAGTGCGTTGGGATCACTATCATTCCTTGGGGTCACCGACATATCTATTAGGGATGGCCAAAGTGGGCTGTCCAGCATGATGTAGTCTATATTACTCGTGTACAACCCCTGCTTGAATGTAGGGTGCGTGGGGCAGTCCGACTTGGTACAGCCATTAATAATGTTCAGATCATAAGAGGCAATCCGGTCAATGAATTGTTCAACCAACCTGGGATATCTTATCTTGTGCACAATACCACCGGCTGTGGCTGTATCCGACCCGTGGCTTAGTGTCGTTAGGTGCTTCGGAACTAAACCCTCTGGCATGCTATGATTTTAAAATGGATTTGATGTAAGGGTTCAATAATATATGAGATAATTGAGTCATTATCCCTGAATTATGGTTTGATTGAGTAGGGCGAATATACACGTTTATAACCGCAATATGCCCATATTCCATTAAGGGTCCAGCTGGAATGGTTACGCCCAATAAGACTCTGCAGTCACCTCTCAGTCATTTTATTTTGGGGAATAATTCCATTTTGAGCCATATCAACAGCCCTCCTGATGGTCTGCCCACTTGTGAGGGGACTGCGTTAGATGCCAGGGTAACATATCCCGCTCTATGCACTGGGTCTATAGCCCAGGTTTCCTGCAATAAGATTATATGAAATTGATCTATAAATGCACCCCATTCAGGGTCATCCAACTTTGCCCTAATCCCAGCCAAATTCCATGACAGTAGTTTTATGGCATCTATCTGCTCCACCACTTCTCTACGGTGTTGTATTGCTGTATTAATTACCTCTCTGCCATCTGACGTTGGTATATTACAATCTTTGAATACTACTCTTTTTGGATTGTAGGACGGGTTACTTTTAGGAACATCTAATGCAAATTCCATAGGTGACTGGCATTTTAGTTACTTCAATCTGATGGGCTAGTTGTCAATCGAGATCAGATAGGGACCCCCACACAATCCCCAAGAGTAGTAGATGGATAGTTGCAGGCAGGTTCTCTTGGTTTGTTGTCAGTGCCAATCCAATGCATGGTGTCTGGGGGATTCACCTTCAATCTTATGTGTGATTGTACCGGTGCCCTCAACCTATGCTCGAGCCCTATTAGTCCTTCTACTAAATCATAGTTTGATAACCTTAGACCAATGTGATCTGTAAGACGCAGGGTATCGCTAAATCTGTAAGCTTCCAATAGATCTTCTCTTATATTGCATCTGCAGCCCCTCACTTTCCTGAGCCAATGAATGACTTTATTAATTAATGAGTCTTGGGTTTCTCTGACTGAAGTAGACATTTTTGGCACACCCACTAGGTAAATATCCCAATCCTCTTTTGCCCCCCTAAAGCTCCAGTTAAATTTGGAGATGTAACTGCTGTCATAGCCTGGCTTGTGTTTTGCAAGACCTTTACTCTTTTGCCCACTAGAGCTTCACTAGAAGTCGAATCTGAAAGAGACACGTTAGTGATAGATTCCTTACCTTAGAATATCTCCAGGCGTCAGGCTGGATCCGGAAAGTTTTTCGTCAGCAGTACCCCTGCGCGTCGGTAGGTGGCGTTGTGCGGCTCGCTGGCGTCGTAAGCGCCGAGATGACGTCACGGAGACTACTTAGGCGCCACCCATGCGCGCTGACGTCAGTTCTTTCTTTTCCTCGCCAGCAAGCGCAGATCCGGTTAGAACACTTACCCTAGTCATTTTTTGACTAATTTCTTTTTGGGACTTTGTCCTACTTCTTTTGAGTCTTTGACTCCTGGTGCCACGTAGGAATGCCTCGGTTTAAATCCTATGGGGCCTGCCGCCGTACGATGTCGGTGGCTGACCCCCATGGCGTCTGTTTCTACTGTCTGGAGCGCGACCATGACTTCCGGTCATGTTCCGACTGTCTGGCCATGGCTCCGAAGGCTTTGCGGGAGCGGTCCCGAAAGCTGCTGTAGGCCCGACAGTCGTCTCTGCGCCGTTCGAGGTCCAGGGGTCGCTCGAGGGACCGACCGCGGAGCCATCATCATCGCTCCTCGGGGTCCACGTCTTCACCCTCGGAATCGGGTAAGAGACGTCACAAGTAACAGTCGAAGAAGCGCGTACGCTCTCCGACCTCCCCCCCGTCTGTCTCCGGACGCGGACGAGGGGGCCAGGGGTCCTTCCCCCACGGCTCCGTTGGAGCCTGTGAGTCCCGCGGCCTACCCGCCCTACCCGGGTCCGTTGGAAGCTCCGGCCCAGGTGCAAGAGTTTTTTGCCACCATGGGCTGCCTTTTCAGGCCTAGGGCTCCCGCCGGCGCGCCTTCGGGCCCCGCGGTCCCTATTGAGGGCCCTTGCTTGCCACCGGCTCCGCCGCTGGCGCCGTCGGCGGCTCCAGCGCCGCAAGGTCCTCTGCCGGCGGCTCCCGCCCCGGCGCCGCAAGGTCCTCCGCCGGCGGCTCCGGCCCCGGCACCACTAGGTCCTCCGCCGGCGGCTCAGGCCCCGGCACCCCCTGCGGCTCCGTTCCCGGCGCCGCACTGGGTTCCGTCATCCCACCTCCTAATTGGGACATGGAGCCGGATCGGCGCCGTTCCCGGCGCCGTTGGAGCGGAGGACTCTGAGGATGCAGGTGGCCTTGACCTCTCCTCTGAGCCTTGTTTTGTGTCTCCTCCCACTGTCATGGAGGAAGGCGCCACATACACTGTGGTGCTCCGTAGAGCAGCTGAGGCTCTTGACCTTGACCTGCCTACTGTTACCCTCAAAACTAACCTCCTTACTGAAGTGCTTCAGCCGGCGGCAAGTTTTGCAGCGTGAATCTTTCTGGATTCACTATGCTGTGCATTATTCCGCCATCTCGTGGTTGGGTCCGGATTCGTAGTCTTTTCTTTCTTTTTTTTTTTTTTTTGTTGGCCCAGGTGGGCGGTGACGCCCCCACCATTTGGTGTCCTCGGTGACGTCGTCGCGCTTCCTGCGGAAGCTCCCACCTTTGGTCGCCATCTTCAGATTCTTTTTTCCGCCATTGGGTCTGGATCGTCGACGAGAAGTTCCAGAAAGTTGGACGAAGAATCTCGAGAAGTCGAAATATTCACCAAAAGATCGTTTCCTGAGGACACTGGACGAGGGGACGAGTACAGGAGGCGACGAGAAGGACTACGAGGTAGAAGGTCCACGACCAAAATCTCGACGCCTACAGAGAATGCGCTCACAAGGGGCCCCCTGAGCGCGGGTATGGACAAGACACCGTTCAAGTTTTGCCAAAACTGTCACCACAAGTACGCCCAGAAGGACCAGCACCTAGTCTGCAACATCTGCTTGCCGCTTGAACACATCAGCGAAGACTGCAATGCGTGTTCGGCGTTCACCCCGAAAACCATCCGGGTGAGAGAGAGGCAAAGAAGGGCGAAACACAGCATGCAGGGCCAGGGAGCACCTCCATCGCTCCAAGACCTGGGCCTCTCGAGTGGAGAGGAAGACAACATCGCAGAGGGACCGGAGGACTGCTCAGTCGTCGAGGTCCACAAGAAAACTTCGAAGGAGGTAAGGGAGACGTCGACCCCGAAGCACCCAAGCGACGCTCGAAGGAGTGAAGCTAAGACCCCGAGCGACACTCAGAAGTGAAGCCAAGTCCTCGAAGGGAGCGTTGCCGCCGAAACACTCGACGAAAGCAACAGCAACCAAGGACAAACAACCGAGCGGATCCTTCGTGAAGGACTCCCAATCGGCAAAACCCTCCGAAAAACCAAGGGCGTCGAAGGTAACCTCCGAAAAGGAAGCCTCGACACCCAGAAAGGAAGGCCCGGCGTCATCCTCGACGTCCGAGACCGCGAAGAGGGGCGCTTCATCCGTCGACGCCGAAAAGGTCCACGAGATGGAGAAGAAGAAGAGAGGCTCGAAGCAGAGATGGCGAGCATCCTGCAAAGGAAAAAAGACTTCGACGAAAAAATGAAGCAATACGCCATTCCGTCGAAGCCAGCACGCGAAACACTCGCGGAGGGCGACAACGAAGACATCGAGCCCCCTAAAACCCCCGAACCGCTCGACGAACAGGGCGAAGAAGACTACTACTTCGAAGCTGAAGGCGAAGAAGAGTTCCAGTCTTACCGGGACTCGGCGCCCTCAGAAGAACAAGACCTAGACTGGCAAGACCTCGACGCAGAATCACCAGAAGAAGGGGTAGACTCTTATCCCTCGAGGCCTTCGCCGCCAGACGACATTGGAGCCTACAATGTGGTCGTCCAAAGGGCTGCAGCAACGTATGGCGTCGAAATGCAAGAGGAGAAGGCAAAGGCATGTTTCCTTTTGGAAACCCTACTTCCTCAACAAACAAGGTCCCAGTTCCTACCCATGCTCCCTAGCGTCCTGGACCAGGGAAGGGAGGCCTTCAAAGAACCGGCAGTCTGCAAGGCTGTTACACCAAGGAGCGAAAAGAAATACAAGCACTCCTCTAAAGACCCTGCGTACATACAAGGGTCAGTGCCAGCAGACTCCATTATCACTGCAACGGCAAGGAAAAGGGCAAATGTGCCCACTAACACAGGTCCACCTCCAGACAAGGAGAGCAAACGAATGGACCTCACAGGACGAAAGGTGGAGAGGAACGCAGCCATACACTGGCGCATCGCCAACTCCAACGCCCTCATCAGCAGGCATGCATACCAGCATTGGGATGAAATGAGCCAGCTCATAACACACCTACCACAACAACACCAACAAAGGGCTAATCACCTAGTGGAAGAGGGCAAGGCTATGGCAAACACTTGCCTAAAATCAGCCTTGGACGCAGCAGAGAACTCCGGCAGGCAGATGATGATAGGGGTGACCGAAAGGAGACACGCATGGCTCAGGATCTCAGGTTTCAAACCTGAGGTACAAAGCAACATCCTGAACACGCCATTCGACGGCCAGAAACTGTTTGGAGCCCCAGTGGACGAGAAGTTAACGCAGCTCAAAAAGACAATGAAACTGCGAGGTCCATGGGAGCACTGCAATTCAGAGGGATGAGAAGAGGAACACCCTCAAGGCGGCCCAATGGTAGAGGGGGCAATGCGCCCGCCACTTCCCACCAATCTCCCCAACAAGGATACCAGGGGAACAACCAGGGCCAGAGCCAACAGGGACAACAGCAGCAAAATTGGCAATATCAACCCAGAGGACGGTCCTTTCGAGGACGCGGGTACGGACGGGGACAATCCCGAAGAGGGGGTCAGCAGCCCACCTCAAAGTGACTCCACAAACAAACCAAACCCTCCCCTTTTAACACCAAGGGAGAGGAGAAGTCAACAAAAGGACAAAATAAGAAAAACTCACAGCAAACAAATAACCACCGAGCATACAACCCCGGTGGGGGGCAGAATAGGAAACTTCCTCACACAATGGAGGGAGATTACCACGGACAAATGGATACTAAACATCATACAGCACGGGTACTGCATAGAACTCCAAAGACACCCCCCCCATGCAAAAAACCAAGACACCGGGCAATTCCCGCAAGGGAGCTCGCCCTCCTACGTCTAGAAGCAGAGGAGCTGCTACAAAAAGAGCAATAGAACCAGTTCCAATCAACCAAAGGAACAGGGAGTCTACTCAACGTACTTCCTAGTGCCAAAGGTAGACGAAACACTAAGGCCAATACTGGACCTCAGATTCCTCAACAAGGTCGTAAAAACTCACAAATTCAAAATGACGTCACTTCAGGAAGTAATACCCCAAATCCAAGAAGGGGATTACATGGCGACCATAGACATGAAAGACGCATATCTACACATACCCGTCAACCACAAACACAAACGTCTACTAAGATTCGTGATTGGCCACAATCACTACCAGTTCACAGTGCTAGCCTTCGGGCTCAAGTCCGCACCAAGGGTTTTCACAAAATGCCTTGCAGCAGCGGCAGCGCACCTACGGAGAAAGGGCATACATGTATACCCCTACCTCGACGACTGGCTTGTGAAAGCAGGATCATACAAACACTGCAAGGATCACATCAAACAAGTCATACAAACACTGTCCAGACTAGGTTTCTCAATACATTGGGAGAAATCGTCAACAGAACCTCAGCAGATCAAAATATTCTTAGGGGCACAAATCGACAGCACACAGTCCAAGGTGTTCCCCAGCGACAAGAGAACTATAGCGCTCCTGAGGGAAACACGTCATTACCAGAAGGGGCAAGTTCTGACAGTGAGGACAGTGAGCAGACTAATGGGAATGATGGCATCATGCATCCACCTAGTCCCACATATCAGGCTGCACATGAGACCGTTCCAAGAATGGATACAGCAGCAGTGGTCACAAGCGACAGGGAGTTGGGAAGATCTAGTGGTTGTCACACACGCAGTGCAGCAAGAAATAGCGTGGTGGAAGGAAGAGAACATATTACAAGGGAAGCCATTCACACAGCCAACTCCAACAGTGACCATCACAACAGACGCCTCACAGCAGGGCTGGGGCGCGCACATGGACAGACTCCGCGTCAGGGGCTGTGGTCACAACAAGATGCAGTGAAACACATCAACTACCTAGAACTAAAAACTGTGTTCCTAGCCTTAAAAGCCTTTCAGAAGCAGCTTTACGGACAGCGAGTGCTGATACAAACAGACAACACAACCACCATGTTCTACATCAACAAACAAGGTGGAACACAGTCAGCACCGCTATCAAGCCTGGCACAAGAGATTTGGAGATGGGCCATCCCTCTAAGGATAGACCTACTGGCAATACACCTTCCAGGAATAGACAATGTAGAAGCAGACCGACTCAGCAGGCAGACGTCTGCGTCCCACGAATGGGAACTCAACGAACAGGAGGTGCAGCGGCTGTTCCAAAAGTGGGGTACACCACGGATAGACCTGTTTGCAACACTCCAGAATGCAAAATGCCAACATTACGCATCCAGACAACCGGACCAAAGGTCCCTAGGGAATGCGCTATGGATAAGTTGGTCGAACGAATTTGCATACGCTTTTCCCCGATACCACTGTTACACAAGGTACTCAGCAAATGCAGGAGCAGCAGCATGACACTCATACTGGTGGCACCTCAGTGGGCCAGACAATCATGGTTCTCACAAATAATGGAAATGGCACAGGAACCAGCGCACAGGTTCAGCAGAAGGAAAGACCTCCTAACAATGCAAGAAGGAAAAGTGCTCCACCCAGAACCAGAGAGCCTCAGCCTAGCAGCATGGCTCCTGAGGACCTAGAATTCGCACACCTCAAGTTACCACCAAGCACCATGGCAGTACTCAGAGAAGCAAGGAGACCCACTACAAGAAAATGCTACATTGCAAAGTGGAAAAGGTTCTCGCAATGGTGCATTAAAGAGGGACTGCAACGAAAGGTCACAAAAGAATCAACGGTACTACAATACTTAACGCACCTACTACACAGCGGGCTAAGCTACTCGTCACTAAGGGTTCACTTAGCAGCCATAGTGGCCTACACCAGGGGAGAAGCGGGGAAAAGTTTCTTCACCTCACAGGTGGTCAAAAGATTCCTGGAGGGAGCTAAGAGAATAGCCCCCCCAAAAAGGATGCCAGCCTCAAGTTGGAACCTCAACACAGTGCTAACACAGTTGATGAAATCACCATTTGAGCCCATACACAAGACCACACTGCACATGCTCACACTAAAGACAGCATTCTTGGTGGCTATCACGTCACTGCGAAGGGTCAGTGAACTGCAGGCTCTTACACTACAAGAGCCCTACTTGCAAATACACAAGGACAGAATTGTCATGAGAACGGACCCACACTTCCTGCCAAAGGTGGTGTCGCGGTTCCATATTAACCAGACAATACAGATACCAAGTTTCTTCCAGAAACCATCAACGCCCACAGAAAAGGCGCTACACACGCTAGACGCCAGAAGGGCAGTGATGCACTACATAGAAACGACGAAGGAATGCAGGAAAACAAAACAACTCTTCGTTTCCTTCGCAAGCAGTTTCTTGGGACGACCAGTAACAAAAAATACCATAGCACGATGGATTGCACAAGCAATACAACTCTGCCACAAGCAGGCAGGACAAGAATTACAAGGAGCCGCCCAGGCTCACTCAACAAGGAAGAAGGGAGCAACGGTTGCGTTCCTAGCGAACACACCTATACAAGACATTTGCCAAGCGGCAACATGGTCTTCCGTGCACACGTTCACCAAACACTACTGTGTTGATATCCAGATGAACAAAGAGGCACAAGTAGGACAGAAGGTCTTACAGCACATTTTCAGCAACCAATGCTCATCTTCCACCCAACCACCGCAATAACAGAAAACCGCTACAAAGTCTATGCACAGCATAGTGAATCCAGAAAGATTCACGCTGCAAAACGAATAGTTTCTTACCTGTCGGTGTAGTTTTGCAGCTTGAAGACTTTCTGGATTCACTAGCGATCCCACCCGCCTCCGCCAGGAAGATAACATAGGAGGTTAAGGGTAAAACTAGACTACATACAGAGTTTAGAGGGATCAAAAGGAAAATAAAAGGATAAAAGAAAAAGACATAGACGACAAAACAATAAGAGGAAAAGAAAAAAGAATCCGAAGATGGCGACCAAAGGTGGGAGCTTCCGCAGGAAGCGCGACGACGTCACCGAGAACACCAAATGGTGGGGGCGTCGCCGCCCACCTGGGCCAACAACAACAAAGAAAGAAAAGACTACGAATCCGGACCCAACCACGAGATGGCGGAATAATGCACAGCATAGTGAATCCAGAAAGTCTTCAAGCTGCAAAACTACACCGACAGGTAAAAAACTATTCGTTCCATAGAACCTCTGCTTCCGTTCAATGAGGCCTTGACGGATGTTTTGATGGGCACCTGGTCTAGGCCAGCCACAGGGGTTCCTGTGGATAAAAACGTGGCCAGGCGTCACCGCCCGGCACCGGGTGACCCTTCCCTTTTGACAACTCATCCGACACCGGAGAGCCTGGTCATTCAGGCCTCCACTTCCCAAACTGCATTCTCTGCCGCTCCGCCAAATACGGAATCAAAAAAGCTGGAGCAGTTTGGCGAAAAGTTGTTTTCCTCTGCCAGCCGGAGGCTGCGGTCAGTAAACACTGCATGCCTCTTGGGCCGCTATTCTCACGCTGTGTGTGAAACGATAGCGCAAACTCTGCCCCAGTGCCCAGAGGAGGTTCGGGCTGTACTTTCCCAAGCTGTTGCGGAGGGGAAGGATGCCGCGAAGTTCGCCATTCGGTGTGGGTTGGACACCGCGGACTCTTTGGGGATAGCCATCTCCACGACGGTGGCCTTGCGGCGACACGCCTGGCTGCAGTCCACGGGGTTTTCGGGGGATGTCCAGAGTTCCCTCATGGACATGCCTTTTGATGGTACTCGCCTGTTTTAAGGACTCTCGGGCTACAGCCAAGTCCTTGGGTCTCTCCACCACACGCTCGGCCACATCTACCTTTCGTTCCTTTCGTGCCACAGAAGGGGCGCCCCTACATGTCCGTTCTGCCAGAGGCCTGCGCAGAACCAACTTCAGCGCGGCCGCGGGCATGGTGGCTGCCGTGGCGGCACAGGGGGCCAGCGTGCGGGTCAGTCCACCTCCGCTCCCGCAGCATCCGCCTCAAAGCCTTCCCAGTCCGAGCTTTGGGGTGCACCCCACGCCGGTGGGCAGTAAGATTCAACATCACCTTCCCCTCTGGCGCTCTGTCACTTCGGACAGGTGGGTGCTGCAAATCGTCCGAAGGGGCTACTCCCTCCCCTTCGAGCCTGTCCCCCCCGGCCATGCCACCTCAGTTCCACCGCATGTCGGGGGATTACTTGGCACTTCTCCGACAGGAAGTCACGGCCCTCTTGGCCAAGGGGGCCATCGAGTGCGTTCCTGGGCCAGAAGTAGGACATGGTTGTTATTCCCACTACTTTCTGGTCCCCAAGAAGGAGAAAGGGGGCCTGCGCCCCATCTTGGACCTCAGGAACATCAATCGCTTCCTCCGGAAGGAGAAGTTCAAGATGTTGACTCTGGCTCAGGTCTTGGCTGCCCTCGACCCTGGAGAATGGATGGTAGCGTTGGACTTGCAGGACGCATATTTTCACATTCCCGTCCTGCCGGCCCACCGGCGTTACCTGCGCATGGTAGGCCAGGAGCATTTTCAGTTTGCCGTGCTCCCCTTCGGCCTTACAAGCGCCCCTCGGGTGTTCACGAAACTGATGGCGGTGGTCGCAGCTCATCTGCGCAGGTCCGGGGTGTCAGTCTTCCCCTACCTCGACGACTGGTTGTTGAAGGCGGGCTCGCCCCCGGCAGTCGTCACCCACCTTCAGACTACGGCCGACCTCCTGCATTTGCTGGGGTTCTCCATCAACGTGCCGCAGTCGCACCTGAGTCCCTCTCAGAAGCTCCCCTTCATCGGAGCGGTTCTGGTTTCGACGCAGTTTCGGGTTTATCCTCCCGAGCAGCGAGTCCGGGTTATTCAGGCAATGATTCCGATCTTTCGGCCTCAATCCCGGGTTTCAGTCAGGATGACCCTCCGGCTCCTGGGCCTGATGGCCTCCTGCATTCTACTAGTGCAACATGCCAGGTGGCATATGCGGGCTCTGCAGTGGGATCTGAAGTTCCAGTGGGCACAGCATCAGGGCAATCTGTCCGTTCATGTCCACATCTCGGAGGGCACTGCACGACAATTGCAGTGGTGGCTCACGAATCGCGATTGGGCAAATGGCAGATCCTTCTCCCTTCCCCAACCAGAGCACACAGTGATGACGGACGCGTCCCTCCTGGGATGGGGCGGCCACTTGGGAGAGGTGGAGATCAGAGGCCTCTGGTCTCCGGCGCAGTCCCGGCTCCATATCAATCTTTTGGAGCTTCGGGCGATCCGACTTGCACTGGATGCATTCCTTCCCTCTGTCCGGGGAAGTGTAGTGCAGGTGTTCACGGACAACACCACCGCCATGTGGTACAAACAGGGCGGGGTAGGGTCATGGACCCTATGTCAGGAGGCTCTGCGCCTCTGGACATGGCTGGAACATCAAGGCATTACCTTGGTGGTTCAACACCTGGCAGGTACTCTGAACGCCAGGGCGGACGAACTCAGCCGCCGGTACTTGATGGATCACGAATGGCGTCTGAACTCGAACGTGGCGCAAGGTCTCTTTCTGCAGTGGGGAGAGCCTTGGTTAGATCTATTCGCCACCGAAGAGAACGCACGTCATCAGTTCTGCGCGTTGGAATTTCCAAGGCGGCACTCGCTCGGCGACGCTTTTCGTCGTGAGTGCAGCTGCGGTCTGTTGTACCCCTTTCCGCCTATACCACTTCTGCCCAGAGTGCTGAAGACGATTCGGCGCGACCGGGCCCAAGTCATCCTTGTGGCTCCGGATTGGGCGCGAAGATACTGGTATCCCGAGCTACTCAACATGGCGATCGATCCCCCGATCCGACTGCCTCTTCGGGAGGATCTTCTGTCGCAGCAGCATGGGACGGTCCTCCACCCGCACCTGTCCAGCCTCCACCTCCATGCGTGGAGATTGAGCGGCAACAGTTCACAGCTTTCGATCTTCCTCCCGAAGTCTGTGATGTCATTCTGGCAGCCAGGCGTCCCTCCACTAAGACGGTATACGCCTGCAGGTGGAACAAGTTTGTGGCATGGTGCACAGCTAAGTCTGTGGATCCCCTTTCTGCCCCTCTTTCTGAAGTCCTTCTGTTCCTGCTCTCCTTGGCCCAGCAGGGCTCTGCTCTGGGCACTATCAAAGGTTATCTTTCGGCCATCTCCGCCTTTCTCAGGCTTCCAGTTCAGCCTTCTCTCTTTAAGTCCCCGGTTGTTAACCGTTTCCTGAAAGGCATTGCACACACGCTTCCTCCCGTGCCTTTCATAATGCCTCAATGGGACTTAAATCTTGTCTTGACCTATCTCATGTGCGCTCCCTTTGAGCCCCTTCATAACTGTCCTTTACGTCTTCTTACTCTCAAGACGGCTTTCCTGGTAGCTATCAACCCTGTGTCCACACAAAAGAAAAGGGGAAGAGGAAATAGTATGTCCTGTATCGGCCTCCTCAAGAAGTATACACACACACAAAGATACAGGACCTATACTCATCAAAAGAAATCTAGCTGTAATGGGGGATACCCAGGTGTATAAAAACTGCCCTCACACACAGCAAGCTGTGTCATGCTTCATCATAGGGCTGCTGACACACCCCGCGCTAGCCAACGCTGGGGTGGAGCAATAGGGAGGGGGTTGTAAAATTTGCAGCCAGCTTCCTGGTGAGCCAAGGGGCGCTGCCTACCTATTCTCATGGACTCCAGAGTCACTTCTAAAATGGTCTTATTTAAGGGGCATGCTACATGACTAACTCAGTAGTTCCCTCCAGATATAGCTGTATCTCCTCTGCTAGTTGGAAATTCAGCTTCAGAGTTTTGTAGGAGTTTAGTACGAAGTGTCTGTACTGTCTCTGTTAATCTATCAACCTTATCATTAATCATTTTTGTCAAGTTACTTCTGTAATCCTTTAGGCCTGCTATCTGTTCTTGTGAGGCTGCTATCTGTATATTCATATCAGCCTTCTCTAAGGCTACAGTGTTATTTTGTTCTAAAGTAGGGTGTCTGTGTACAGTTTTATCTACTTCTAGCTCATCCATACCGCCTAGTACTTCAAAGCAATTGCAGCATTCAACCATAATTACAGGAATAGAGGGGTTAGGGTTGGTTCGCTATCCTAGCTTCTTCTCCTTCTGAAATTTTGGGAGTAGGGCTAGTGGCAGAGACGCCATTTGCACTACTACATGTCAAATTATCCCTGATCTCACGCTTCTTAAACAATTTAATGTCCCCCTTCCCTTGCTGTTTTCCTTGGGGTCTATTCACCTTGGGTGCTTTAGACACTGAGTCCTTCCACTTCCTCCAGCAAGACATCTATTTCATCTAATGTACAATTTTCGGCTGCATGTTTTGTTTGTTTTTAGGTCTCGCATAGGCAGCGCATACGCTGCCTCTCCGAGGCATCAAGTAATCAGTATTACTAGTGAAACTCCACCCATTGCGTTTCTCTTTGTTTTGTCGCTTGCCATTGGTGAAATCTGGCATTGCTCTTCTTAACTCACTTTTTGTTGGCTAGTGGTCCGATACGTCACTTCCGTTTTCTTCCGTTTCTGGAGGAAGCAGCATCGACCAACTACTGTTAACTTGCGCTGCAGGGCGGCATCTTTTAATGTAGGCACTACTTTGTTGTTTTTTTTCAATGGCGCCTGGTTCGCGCCCCTCGCTCCTTGTTTATTATACCAGCGTATGTGCCTTGGTGAGACTTGAATTTCGGCTGCGGGTGCCTCGTAGTAGTGAGATCACGGGCTGCTGTTACATTTGGAGAGGATCAGCTTCTACTGGCCCGGAGTGAGACATGGAGCACGGGCTGCTGCCCCCGGGCTCTGCCATGGAAAGGTGAATAGCGACACAGGGCGGTGCTTGTTTTCTTTCTCTCCTGTTGTGGCAGCCTGAATGCATCGTAAGCCCGAGCACGCATCTCCACAGCACGTAGCAGATGAACGTTGTCACCCTTACAGAGAGCGCGCGCTGTGCAAGGCAGCCACGAAAAGTGAATTCACGTGCCTTAAATTACAACAGTTCTCGGTCTCCCAACGTGAATTGAGGTACTGTTTAGTCCCTCCTTGCATTCCATCTCAAGTTTCACAGCTCTGCCCGCCATAGCAGGCCTCCCGGTGGCAACAGACCATAGTGATTCCCAGAATAAAACAGGAATTAGAGTCCCCTCTCCCACTTATCCTATGAAGGGAAGTGCACACCGAGGAGCTCATCAATGTTTATTGACGCCCACTCCAGCTCTATAGCTATATTACTGGGGAAAGTCTTCTCCTCACGCACATTGCAAATGCTTGTATTGTTCAACACTCCCTTTGTACAGAGAGGTGAAACGTGCATCTGAAGTGAGCAACTGTGACTCCCTGCGTTTCGATTGCCTGGAAACGACCACTAATATTCAGTTTTTATCTTTCATACTCTGAAGGAGAGGACGGCGAATGATACACCCAGGATCACACAATTTCCAGACGATGTTGCGACGCCGGGATTAGTGCCTAGGTTATGGACCAGCCATTTAGCCGCCACGGCACAAGTTTTCCCTTCTTGCAGACATCCACCATCTCTTTATTCTCTGTACAGACGTTCGCCTTGAAGGGCTCCCTCAGCAGCAATGCAATAGTTCAACGCCTCGTCAGGGGTAGTAGGCGCTATATAGATACAATCACAATACAGGGGTTCCGCCTGCCCCGGCCTGGGAATCCTCCCGAGCACCCTAGGCTACTGACATCGGCTGCCACCCTCTGAGTTTTCTTAAAGCAGCTGCTATTTTTCACACTTGCCGAATACTCCCCTTGAATGTTTTTGCAATGAGAGCAGGGTTTACAGAAAACCGCTGGGGTTCACCCCCCAGTGCAAATGTGTTCAGGGTGTGACTGGCCTGGTTCCCCACGTCGTGCTTAAAAACACGTTTGGTTGACATTTTACACACCAGGCAACACGTGAAGTGTTTGGGGTGCGCCTGGTTTGCTCAGTGTAATCTTTACTGGGCAAACTCGCGCGTGAAGATGTGAGCTAGCATTAAGCGTCTCGGCGCCTCACACGGGGTAACAAGCGCTATGCAAGAGCTACAAATAAGACACACAGTAGCTGGCTGAAAGATATTGTTCCAAACGCTATATAGATAGATGCATCTTCTGGTCCACTCACACATACTGGCATTGTAAGGTTTGCGCCTGGTCTCCCCCACCCTTGAGTGTGGTAGCTCAGTTGATTAATGCCCCTACTGCTGATACTTGTGTCTGCATCCAATACTCATCAGCTAGAATTTTGGCAGGTCCTCAGCGTGTCATCCTCCCATAGCTGACGTCAACACCATTGGCATTTGCGTCAATGTACGTCTTTACCTTTCAGTAGTGCTTGCCTTAGACGCATTGTGGGGAGAGACATACTCTACATGTTATGTGTGCAGCGCTGTGGTGGTCTACATAGCTCTAACAATTAATTATATAGGAAATCCCCATTCCGAATGTTAGTAGGGCCAGTTTTGGATAAGAGAATTCGGCGAGTTACATCATTGTTGGAAAAATTTGAAATCTGCCTTTCACAGGTCCTGATATGTACTGACTCTGCCTTCTATCTTTCCGAGGCCCTTCTATAGGCAGTAATAGGCAGCGGTATAATAAAAGACCTTGCTTTCACTAGCCTTGCCACAACGTGTTCTTAATAGGAGTACAAAGAATGGCTCAGCATTTTCTCCTTTTAAGGTCAGTCAAACAAGTTTCACTGACTTGGGGAATAACAACACATGTAATCAATGGCAGCGCAATGACGGACCTCTTAGTTGCTAGAAACTAGAGCCAATAAAAAAGGTAAGTACTTTTTATTAACACTTCTCCAAAGCGGCGTGACGTTGGCAGCAAGCGCTATGTATGCAAAAACAAGCTGTCTCCGGCTGGGAAGCCCCGGCGCGCCTTGATCTTCCTTTGTTTTCACTCTGCAGGTGTCGAGTTGCCAGTCTTTACTGCAGGGACACACTTTCTATGTGCCCTCGGATCACATTTTAAGCTGCTTCAGACGGGGAAAAGCTGGAACGGACCAGCTGCACCCAGCCCGTCTAAGGGAAAGCACTTTTAGGGGTCGAACAGCGCCTCAGCGAGTCAGAAAGCACTTTTACACCCCAGAAATCTCAGTCACAACAAACTGGGTGGCTTCGGCTGGCAATTAAAGAAACCAGCTCGGATGAAGTAGCCAATTAGAGGTCACCTTGTAATTAGAGGCCTCTGCCGCTGCCTGTCCTGCCTTCACCTCCTCACCGGGGTCGCATGCAACCGGGCGCTTCTCTCCCGGGCTCTGCTGTTCCTGACTTCAGAAATCCCTCGTTTGAAGGCGTCCGCTTCCTCATTAGCAAATGTTTTTCACCACCTTAAAATGCCTTTTAATTTTGTGTTTGAAAACCTACAAGCGGTGCGCAGACGCGCACTTTTTCAATTCAGTTAGTCTTTATTTCGATTATAAAAATCATAAAAGACAATACAGTCAGTTAAAAATTAAAACAGTATAAAAATGCAAATTTAAAAAGACTAAAATCAACAGAACGCTACCATGATATAAAAAGACAACAAAGGAAGGTACAGGAAGTTATACACTGATACATCAGTCGACCCAGCAGTGGTTTGTGAATACAATAAGATTTAGGGTGTCGAAACACCTAACCAGTGTTTTGGGCAGACAACTGCCCCAGTCTACAACGAAATCGCTAGACCCTAGGTCAAACATCAGCGGAGGGGCAGAGTCACCTCACACACATCCCTCAGGCTGGTAAAAGATAGGGTTGGCTCAGATTAAAGTTATCTTAATTTTTTAGCCCGAATGGCCCATGCCCAGCTCAAGAATTTTGCCATAGCAACAACAATGTAATCCTGAGTGCATGTCTGCAGAATCCTTAAGGCCACCATGGCCGATCTTGGACCCAGATTAGCACTAATTGGCTTGAGCCATTTCTCCCTAGGTGACCTATAGGCCGGGCATACAAATAGAATATGAGCGATTGATTCAGTCTGTGCTAAACATAGGGGACACATTTCTGACGTTGGCGAGTGCCATCTACTGGTAAAGGTTTTGATCGGGAGGGATCCTACCCTAAACTTATGGTATAACTTCCTGTCAAGTGGTTTCGAAATGATATCCCAATAGGGTTCAAAACCACTCTCGTGTTTAATCGTCAGGAAGTTCCTAGACAGGGTAGTCCTTGTAATAGAAGAAAAACGCTTCATTTTCACCAGGTCCAGATAAACTGCCTTAAGCTCCTTTTTTGACGGAAAGGGGTTAACTTCTGGATTGTCCCACAGGGTGCACATCCCCATTTCGGTCAGGGTGTGTTTAATATGCTGAAGCCATTTAATCTTGCCTAGGCACCCTACCCTCCTGAAATCCAGCAGGGCTTTGGCATACAGGGAAAGCTCGGGAGTAACCCAGAGTCTTCTCCAAAGAGCTATAGGCCTAAATCGAGCCAAATCCTCTATGCAAAGGCAGCGTAGGTCCAGGAATAAGGGCAGCAATGGAGTGGATTGTGGCAGACCCGTGAAGGCCCTGACAAATTTATTCTGGGCAGTCACCAAGGGGGAAATATCCTCGTTACCCCAAAGTTCGGCGCCATACAGAATTGCGCTAGCGACTTTGGAATTATATATCTGGAGGGCGGGGGCAATTGGCTTGGTGAAGGAAAGCCTGTGCTCTTTTATAAGCGCCCCTGCCAACTGGGCGTGTTTTAAAGCTAGCATGTCAATCTGTGACTTCCAATTTAGCTTCCTATTTAGGGTTATCCCCAAGTAAGTAAATACTTCGGTCTGTTCTAAGAGGACACTGTTCATGGTCACTTTGCCCTTTATATCTTTATACTTGTGAAGAACCATGAACTTTGTCTTGTCTACATTGACCTCCAACCCTTGGTCGCGACAGAACTCCTCGAACCGGGACAGGGCAACCTGTAACCCCGCTTGAGTCTTAGATAAAATCAGGGTATCGTCCGCGAACATGAGTAGGGGGATCTTCAAGCCCGCCAAGGTCGGAGCATCAGTGGGACATAAGGAATAATACTGGACAACCCTGTTAATAAAGAAGGAAAACAGGGTAGGAGCTAGGACACATCCTTGGCGCACACCCTTTAGAACGGGAAATCTATCCGTAACTTCACCTAGTGTGCCCCAACGCACTTGTGCATAATTCGAGGCATGTAGTTTAACTATCATTGCCAATAACTCCAAAGGCATCCCCATGTCCATGAATGCTCTCCACATTTTGTTACGGGGAACCAAGTCAAAAGCGGACTTAAGGTCAATGAAAGCTACATATAGTGTGCCCCCTCCTATGATTACTACTCGCCAATATATCATCACAAACCTGAGCACCTGGTCTATAGTGCTGGTATAGGGGCGGAAACCTGCCTGCAGTGGTGATAGAATCTCGAACTCCTCTATCCAGAGCTGGATGCGACGCAGAACCAACCTGGCAACTATTTTTTGGATGGAATCAATAAGACTAATTGGTCTATAGTTGCCAGGTAGGGCGCGGTCCCCCTTTTTATATACAGGTATTATAACTGCCCCAGACCAGGTATCAGGAATACAAGCACCACTGGCAATGGCATTAGCGAGATAAGTAATATAAACAACCCAATTAGCCTTATCATAGACCTACAGATCCGCTGGGACACAATCAGGACCCGGGGCCCTTCCTCTCGGAATTAAGGAGAGGACAGACTCAACCTCCGATTTATTAAATAAAAGGATGGGTATCAATGACGGGATTTGAAAATGGACCGATATGCTGTTAGAAGCAGAGAACTGGGCCTTATAGTAAGAGGCCCAATGTTCAGACGGGACATAGTTAACAGGTGTCTGGGGTGCACGACCACTCCCCCACTTTACTAACTGCCAGAATTTTACCATGTCTTTCTCACGGCTGGCAGTAAGCAACTCAGCCCAGCGAGTGTCATCCCATTCCTTTTTAGCTGTTGCTTGAGTTGCTTTATACCTTGCCCTGGCAAGTTTAACCTCTCCCATGTCTTTAGATCTAATAGCCCTAGTCAGCGATCGATATGCCTCTCTACAGCTTTTATTATACCAGGTTTCTGGTTTTATCCCTGTCTTCCCCTTCTTTTTGCTGGTCCTTATTAAAAATGTTTTTAAATTTGAGAATAGGTCTCTGTGAACATGGGGGACAGTAAGGTTAATATCCTCCTGAGATTCACAACTCTGAAGACAGAATATTGAATGGGCCTGTATAGTTTTCATCTTGCCCAGGTCCTCTTCATTCTCAATATACCTGGACCATCTTACTCTCCTGGTGCAACAACCATTGTAGAACTATTTAATAAACCCGGGACTTTAATTGTCAAGATCATGATCACTTTCTATGCGTTCCTGGACCATCATATCGTGGAGGGCGGGCCAGGATTCTACATTAAGGAGAATAAAATCAATACGACTACTCCTTATGCCATTGTTAAAGGTGTGCACACCCTTCCGGTCCGACGAGGATCTCCCATTTACCGCTCGCACTCCCCTTTCCAGGCACAGCCCCTTAAGCTGCAAAGCAGCTTCTGTCCATTTTTTAATTGGACTCAATTCAAGGGACGGGATATTCCACTGAGAATCTTCGTAGATACTTAAATTAGCATCCTCTAAATCAAGCGGTTCAAAGGTGCAATTAAAATCACCCATGATTATCAGGTCACACCCTCCCCGTTGGTTGTCCAGGAAACTATCAAGAAGAGCAACTGTCTCAGAACGCCTCCCTCCCGGAAGCCCTCTAGCATAAATGTTAATAATTAAAATATCTCGTACAAGAGGTATTCAAAGCCGTAGGGCCAGAATATCCGGGCTGTCTATAGGGACCACCTCCACCTTGTAGCCCATTTGCTGTCTTACCCAAAATGCAAGACCACCAATGGGCCTTCCTTTCCGACCCCCTTGTGCAGGTTTAGAAAAATTTAAAAACCCAGGGAAGTGGACTGGGTCAATAGACCAGGTCTCCTGGAATGCCCAAAGATCATACTGTTCAATATAAGCTGCCCAGTCACTGGATGCTATTTTGGGCCGAAGCCCTGCTATATTCCAAGAACCAGCTACCATAACGGACTTTATATGCCCTTGGGACGGACTTGCAGGGGGAGGTTGGCAGAGAGGTGCGCTCACAGCCAGCCGGCCTCACTTCCAGGCCATGAGGGCTATCTTGTGGTAGAGATCCAGCTAGAAAGCCAATATCCCTGTCTTCCGTCCTCTCCACCATCCTCGCTTCCACTCTAGAACTACAAGTACCTCCTAGATGGCCGGAATTGTTACCTTTTACTTCATCTTCAGATGAAGTATCCCAAGATTTAATAGAGTCAAGTGGGTCACATATTGGGCGGCCGTTACCAAGGACCGTATAACCCCTTGGTGTACCTATCCCTGGGGATGCAAAGCAGACATCTGGAGCAAGTCAGTCAATATCTTCTAATGAAGAAAAAACCTCAAAACGATTGTTGAGAGGGACCGAGTAGTTGTTTTGGCCAACCAATTGTCCTGAACCTCTCCAGGTGGTACATCTATTGTTTGCTACAGGCCGGTAAAAGTACCCCAGAGGAAGAACAGAAATATCGTCCCTGACTACAAAATCCCCAGCCCTCTCCAGAATAAGCCTGACCAAGTCGGGGGACCTAAAACTTAGAACCACACAGTCGCCCCTAAGGAACTTTCGGGACTTCCCTACCCATGGTACTCTACGGGCCATTTTAAATTCGGTAAACAGATGATTTTTAATCCCTGTCCTTGAGCACAGCAGGTGTAATGCCTTGTTTCTCAGAATGGACCAATCCTCCTGTGCTTGCGATGGTAATTCTGGAACATTTCCTAAAACTATAGTGTAAGGAGTAGCTTCCGGGGAAGATGTAGGAAATTAAAAGCAGGCCGGGCAACTGCGGGGCGTTGTTGGGGAGAGCGAACACAGGTTTCTCTCGGGACGGGCTGCACATCCACTGAGCTGCTACCACCCTGTTGCAAGGAGATATGATGGTTATCTGCAGGGGCAGCTTCGATGGAGTTGGATGCAATCGTTGCAGACCCTCTAGAATTCACACCCACCCCTCCCCTCTTAGAGGAAGTGGCCCCCCCCCCACCCTGCTGAGCACTGGGGTTGCTTAAGGTGCTATGGGGATAATCCCTGCTCTAATTTATTGAGTCTATCTTCTATCAAACATAGTTTTGGCTTCAAAGGATCAATTAGGTTGGAGACTCCCTGCACTATCCGAGTGTGGAATGTTTCCTCATTAAGTATAGGTGAGCTGGCAGTAGCACGGCTGGATAGGCTTTCACTAGTGGTAGCCGATGATGTTTCACAGCACCCACCACACCCCCCAAGGGCTGCCTTCCGTTTGACTCCCCCCGCTGGCTGGGCGATCACCTTCGGTGGGCCTCGGGCTTTCCCTTTCTTGGATGGAGGTTCCACGTTTCCAACCCGAGTTGCCTTCTTACCCCTAGTTGTAACCATTGTTGTGCCTGTGCGGGAATCTGGGCTAGATGGAATTGATGGTGAGCGGGCAATAGCTCCTAAGGTGGGCTGACTTAGGGACAAGGGAGATAGGGCAGAGGGTAAATCTGTATGTGTAGAACCGGTTGGAAGAGCCAGACTACCATTATTGAGCGACATTGGAGGTTCTAAAGATAGCCTACGCTCAGTTATTTGGATCTGGTGCATCAGCACGGATTCTGCCCTATTCAGGAAGGCATCAAGGGTGCCCACTACCCCCCCACCCTCTCCTGTCTTACGTTTACTCAGTGTGCGGGCCCCCACAGGAGGCATTGTAAGATTACAACAGAGAGCGTAGGCAGAACCATACAATAATGGGGACAGTTGAACATAAAGTAGCCCAGCCCAGTCCAGCCTCTGCCAGGCTCAGACGGGCCCGCCCTTGGTCCGGGCGTCGTCCCACGCGCGTCCCGCGCAGCGGGGTTAGAGGCAGCGCTATATGCGCGATGACCCCGCCTCCCCCTCACTTGCGGCAGCTGGGCAGTGACTGGTGCTCCCTGGGGGCTGAAGTCCCCACAGTAAGGCGTCCTCCGGCTGCAGGTCAGAACGGGCACAATCCAGGGCAGCAAAGCCTTCTTGTTCAAGGATGAAAGTTCATGCGGTCAGTACGGGCACAATCCAAGGTAACCGAGGTCTCCCAATTTACTCACTCTGAGGACCTCTGAGGTCTCCAAAAGTGTTTCTTCACCCTACAATAGTGCTCCGTGTAGGTACAGCTAACGGAACAGCACTTTGCAGCAGATCTGACTGAGTCATTACTGGAAGCAGGAGACCCTAGTCTACGCGTTTTCGATGATCTGCACTTATGCAGTAGCAGCAGCCCAGTGCACCGCTTACACAACCGACTTCCATCTAGAGAGCCTTTCTACGCACTTTCTACTTATGGTCATTGCTTACGAGAAGAAAAGCTGTGGCAATAACTGTGCCTCTTTTACTGCCAGCCTTGCTTCTTATAAGCAACGACTAGAAGTACAAACTGCTTGTTTACGCACCGCTTGCAGGTTTTCAAAATATATAAATAAAAGGCAATGTTATTTACAATGCCAATAGCTCAAACTTTAGCAAATGCGAGACCTATTGCATTGCAAATGCTTGTTTTGATTTCCCAGCTTCCGGGGACTTCCCAGTAGCTTTCCGCTTCACCATTGTTATAGCTACTTGTGTTCTTGTTGGACTTTTCCTATTTCTAATCTTCTTATTACAGCAAGGGAATCTACCCTTGCTTTAATTTATTTATTTATTCATTTGTAGAGCGCCTGGTTACACCACCGGTGTGTCCCCGCGCTGAAAACATACTCTGGGGGGAGATAGCTGTCATCCACCTAAACTGCTATGCTGTGTAGAGCTCCTTAACCTGTACGTCTATCCGGTTTGCCTGAACAGCCATGTCTTTAGCTGTCTACGAAAACTGCTTTCGCATGGTTCTGTTCTTAGATTTAGTGGTAGGGCATTATGGCTGCACGGTACCTGAATGAGCGAGCTCCCATTCTAGCTCTGAATATTCTCGGTACAGTGACCTGTGCCATCCCCATAGACCTTAGGTTCCGTCTTGGGATGTAGTGGGTTATTAGCTGTTGCAAATATCTAGGGCTTTTCTTTGCTAGAATACGATGGCAGTGGCACATTGCCTTAAAAGCGATTCTCTTTTCTACCGGGAGCCAATGTAAGGCTATCAATGCTTTCCTCGTATTCGCTCTTCTTGGTAGGCCCAGTACCAGCCGTGCTGCCGCATTCTGTACTCTTTGCAGTTTGGCAAGACCCCTTTTAGTAGCACCTAGGTAAAGTACATTCCCGTAATCTAGTTGTAAAGTTATTACCGTATGTACTATAGTTTTCCGGGATTTCGGTGGTAGTAGGTCTAGGACCTTCCTCAGAATTTTCATATTCCCATAGCATTTGCCTGCTACCTTCCGAATCTGACTTTCAAAAGTCAGCTCGGGGTCAAGCCATATACCGAGGTTTTTAACTTCTGATTTGGGGAGAGGCAGTTGGCCTAGTGCTTCAGGCCACCACGCGTATGACCATAAGGATGGTGTTCTGCCTACTACCATGACCTCCGTTTTGCTCCCGTTCAGCTTGAGGCAGTGATTAGACATCCAGTCTGCCACCTCTTCTAAACATTTGGAGAACCGGGTCGCTGCCTGGCCCCTGTCTTGTGCTAGCATCATAATTAGTTGTGTGTCGTCAGCGTAAGAAACAATTGACACCCCATACTTCTCCACACACTCCGCCAATGGCCCCACGTAAATGTTAAACAAGGTGGGGCTCAGGATTGAACCCTGTGGGACCCCTTGAGCCAAAGGGGTCTTCTTAGACAGATGGGTTTGTTGAGCAACTTGGAAGCTTCGTGTGGAGAGAAATTATGTCAACCAACTCAATGCCCTACGCCTTATGCCACATGCCTCTAGTCTTTGGATAAGAAGCTTATGGGAGATAGTGTCAAACGCCGCACTGAGATCTAATAAAATCAGTGCGGCTGTTTGTCCCTCATCTGCATATTTCCTCAATATTTCTGTGGCTATAAGAAGAGCTGACTCAGTCGAGTGGGCCACTCTGAAACCTGATTGGGAAGGATGCAGTAGGTCGTTTTTATTTATGTGGTCTATGAGTTGCTTATTAGTCGCTTTTTCAGCAACTTTCGCTACAAAAGGCAGCAGCGAAATAGGCCGTAAATTTTCCAGCACTGTGTACTCCAGTGATGGCTTCTTTTTGAGTGGTTTCACAATGGCCTGTTTCCATTTTGTGGGGACCACGCCATTTTGATAGGAGCAAGAAATAAGATCAGAAATATATGGCATGATTACATTAGCTCCCTGCATTATAATGTTTGGTTGGGCTGGGTCCAAAGGGGATCCCGATTGTATCCCTTTTGCTATGGTGGTGATTTCTTCAAGTTCCTGTATCTTGAACTCATCCAGCGTTGCTCCAACAAAGTTTGTCTGGCTATCACATGCCCTAGTAGTTCCTTCACGCACTTCAATCGGGAAGGTGTCGTAAATTTTGGCCACTTTATCTGTGAAGAAGTCTGCCACCTTGTTACAGCTCTCCTCCGAGGCCTCTGTATCGTTCCTGTTTTCCTGTGTTCTTAAGGATTTCAGTATCGCAAACATTTCTTTCTGGGAATTGCTGGCACCTTCTATCCTTTCAGTGTAAAACTTACATCTGACTTTCTTAATTAAGGAATGGTATAGTTTTAGTTCTTTTTGATAATTTCCTTTCGACTCACTATTATATTCCTTCCTCCAGACTCTCTCGCACCTTTTGCATTTTTTTTTGGCTATCATCAGCTCTTCATTAAACCAGGGTGCTGTTATATTTTGTCTTTTAGGAGTCCTGGTGCTCCACGGTGCTGTCTTATCTAATGCCTCTGTGATCCAGACTTCTAGTTGACTGTTAGCTAGATTAACATCTATATCTAAGATGGGCATTTTCTCCATCAGGGCATGTGTGAAATAATTGGAGTTAAAATCCTTCCAGTTCCTTGTAGTAATTACCTTAGTAGGTTGTACTTCCCTCTTCCTGTGCGTAGGGACAGAAAACTGGACTAGATAGTGATCGGACCAGGGGATAGGCCATGGTGTCTCAACCTCTATATCCTCAAAGTTGAAGAAGATAGGATCTAGAATGTGGCCTCCTTGGTGCGTTTGAGATCCTACTCTTTGAACTAGGTTAAGGGTCAGTAGATCGTTGCGTAGGGTGCATACTTCTTGGTTCTTCATGTTATCAAAATGTAAGTTCAGATCACCTAGTACCAGAAAGTTTTTATGTCGAAGTGCGAGTTGTACTACTTTCTCTTCCAGGCTAGTTATAAATTGTAACCCTGGGCCTGGGGGACGGTAAATTAGAAAGCCGGCTAAAGTATTATGTGCTGTGTCCGCTAAAGTAAAAAAGAACGCCTCGCATTTGTCAAGGTCGGCCTGTTTAATTTCACACTTCATTGAGGTTTTAAGAATAATGGCTATGCCCCCTCCTGTTTGTCCTTCCCGATCTTGCTCATTCTTGATCTTGAATCACTGGGGATTACATCCAGAACATCAGGGGTGGAGCTCTCATTCAGCCATGTCTCAGTCAGGAATAGAGCATCCAATGATCTTTCCCTGAGAAGGTCCTGTACCTCATATTTGTGTTTCGCTAAAGATCTACAGTTTAGCAATGCTAGCTGCAGTCTATCTTTATTGTCCTTGTCATTAGTAGCTCTTAATGTCTTATTGCAGTGATCACATTTCAACTCATTACTGTCTAAATTTATGTTGTGTTTGCAACATATATCCATGGGCATTGCCAGGTTCCACAGCTCTTCAGCTGTGTACCGGAGTCTCCTAAGTGGCTCAGCAGGGCCAGGGGTCCTGGCCCCTGGACCCTGCCGGGCGCGGACGGGCGCAGACGGAACACACATGGGTCTAGGTAGTGGAGTGGGCGGGAAATTCCTGTTCCGCCTCCCCACCCGGAAATGATGGCCTACGCAATGTCAGCCACGCCCTCCACACAACGGCACACAGCCGGAATGGACCGGGGCGGGCTTTAAGGAAGCCTAGCTATGCCTAATGTCA
Source organism: Calotriton arnoldi (assembly GCA_963921515.1). Taxonomy (NCBI): domain Eukaryota; kingdom Metazoa; phylum Chordata; class Amphibia; order Caudata; family Salamandridae; genus Calotriton; species Calotriton arnoldi. The sequence goes on from CAWUFW010001618.1 coordinate 2,662,020, forward strand.
ATCCTGCCCACGTTAAAAGCAGTTGAAAGTGCTAAAGGGGCTTACCAGGTCCTTTGTTAAAATCTGACCACATAAAAAGAAACACTGACAGGTACTAAGAAAAATATCGCTTACATCGCCCCTGACAATCCAGTTGCCTATAAATGTATAAAATCGATCATATGCTACTTGTACAAAAATCTTTGATGATAAAATTATGATATATAAAAATCACATAGGTATAAAATCATAGAGAGAGAGTTAAAAAGCCCTACACAAAATTGATAAAGAATAGATTTCCAGCCTCACTCGAGGACTTGGACACAGTTCGCAGTTCTCCGGGCCTTCCCCTTCCTCCAAAGGACCCTGACCCACAGCTAGGAAAGAAGGGCACAACTGTATCAAGTCCGTTAATCAATTCAGCATTACTTCCCTACGGAATAAAGTTTTGGGATAGCTTGGCCTATTCCCCTGTTGTCCTGTCCTCTAGCTAGCACGCCTCCAATACAGTAGACTCAGGTAAATCCAATCGCACTCCGTGCAACAACCAAGCGTCCAATGGAGAGCCCAGCAAACAATATAACAAAATTTGAATGGCTCCCGCAACAGGCACAATTACTACTTGGAGTTCTTACCAGGGGCGTAACAAAGGATCCCGCAGCTCCGCGGTGCGGGGGGTGCCCAAGCTCCAGGGGGCCCTCTCAGCACAACACTTCGGCCCGAGAGCTTCTGATTGAGTTCGGAGGCTGCCCCTCCACGTACCTTGCAGGGGGGCCCCCTCAAGTTTCGTTACGCCACTGCTTCTTACCAACTTACGTGCAGTTTATCTTCGAACGAGCCTAGAGAGGTGGCACTGACCTACCTCTTCGTGGCAAGGACGGGCCTGCGTCACGGGGCACCCACGTGCTTTAATAGCGCTGATGGTCTTCAGGTGGGGCCGAAGAGAGGATTGTGGAACTTGTAGTCCCCGGCGGCCCTACTCGCAGCAGCCTAATCCTCTGTGGTTATGTCGGGTACAGAAAGGATGCCCGGGAGCCTTGTTACTGCACAGATGGTAGTGGCACAGAAGAAAAGCAGGCTACATAGACGCCAAACAGTCCCCTGGAGTTCACATTAGGGAGAATTGTGGGCTTAGTGTGGCTGTCACAGTGAGTCATATAAGCTCCACCTATATGCAGGGCAGGGCCACTGAAATTTTGTGATTGTGCGGCCGTGGCCATTTTTGCATATTTGTATTTGCCACATAATCTGCAGATTTTTAACAAAAAATGTGTTTCTAGCTCAAACGGTTCAAAGGTTAGTAAAAACGCATCGGCACGTGCTGCTGCGCACTGTAAGGTCCTTTGCACAGGTTCACTGGTCACCTTTCTGTAGCTTATTGCTACGTTTGTGTGTTCAACTGGTACTAATGAGGTGCAACCAATGCCCAATGTTAACAAGATTAAAAGTGACAAAATAATGAAGCAATACTATCACAAAATGTGCAGCATCATGCCTCATAATATGCCTTTTAGTGCCGCATAATTTACTCAACCCTGCCGCATAATTTGACCCTCCCTTGCTTCATAATTCCAGTGGCCCTGCCTATATGTTCATCTCCGAGTGGAGAAAATATCTGTAATCCAGCACTTCCGGATCCAACCACTAGATGGCGACTAAGGCACAGCATATGAATCTAGAAGTGCCTAGCTGCAAAATCATTGTTAGAGGAAAGTAATAGGTTTCTTTCCTGCAATGATAGGTTCTTTCTGCATATTGCACTCTCCTTGCATGCTGCACACCGTCTGCCAGCCCCACTGACTCATGTCTCCTTGTGTACTACGCCCTCACCGAGTGGTGCACTCTGCAGGAGGCCTCACTGACGCCTAACTCACTGCCTGCTTTACACTCCCAGTGGGCTTATGTATTCCCTGCATGCTGCACACTGCTTTTAGGCCCACTGGCTGCCGACTCTTTCAGAGCAGTGTGGACCCTGTGGGGCACACTGACATCTGACTACCTGCATGCCGCGCCCTCCCTGCTCCTTCCACTCTATGCATGCCACACCCCCTGCTCCTTCACACTCTGTCCATACTGCGCCCTCCCTGCTCGCTTCACGCTCTGTGCATGCTGCGCCCTCCCTGCTCCCTTCACGCTCTATGCATGCTGTGCCCTCCCTGTTCCTTCACACTCTGTCCATGCTGCGCTCTCCCTGCTCCTTCACACTCTGTGCATGCTGTGACCTCCCTGCTCCTTCACACTCTGTCCATGCTGCGCTCTCCCTGCTCCTTCACACTCTGTGCATGCCGCGCCCTCCCTGCTCCTTCCACTCTGTGCATGCTGTGACCTCCCTGCTCCTTCACAGTCTGTGCATGCTGCGCCCTCCCTGCTCCTTCACACTCTGTGCATGCCACGCCCTCCCTGCTCCTTCCACTCTGTGCATGCTGTGACCGCCCTGCTCCTTCACACTCTGTGCATGCTGCGCACTCCCTGCTCCTTCACACTCTGTGCATGCCGCGCCCTCCCTGCTCCTTCCACTATGTGCATGCTGCGCCCTCCCTGCTCGCTTCACGCTCTGTGCATGCTGCGCCCTCCCTACTCCTTCACACTCTGTGCATGCCGCACACGCCCTTCACACTGTGCATGCTGTGACCTCCCTGCTCCTTCACACTCTGTGAATGCTGTGCCCTCCCTGTTCCTTCACACTCTGTCCATGCTGCGCTCTCCCTGCTCATTTAAACTCTATGCATGCTGGGCTCTTCCTGATCCTTCATGCTCTGTGCATGCTGCGCTCTCCCCGCTCCTTCACACTCTGCGCATGCTGCGCCCTTCCTGCTTGCTTCACTCTGTGCATGCTGTGCCCTCCCTGTTCCTTCACACTCTGTCCATGCTGCGCTCTTCCTGCTCGCTTCACGCTCTGTGCATGCTGTGACCTTCCTGCTCTTTCACGCTCTGTGCATGCTGTGCCCTTCCTGTTCACTTTGTTCTGTGTGCATGCCGCGTTCTCCCTGCTCCTTCACACTCTATGCATGCTGTGCCCTTCCTGCTCCTTCACACACTGTGCATGCTGCACTCTCCCTCCTCCTTTAAACTCTATGCATGCTGCGCTCTCCCTGCTCCTTCCACTCTGTGCATGCTGCGCCCTCCCTACTCCTTCACACTCTGTGCATGCCGCGCACCCCCTTCACACTGTGCATGCTGTGCCCCCCCCCCCCCGGCTCCTTTGCACTCTGTGCATGCAGCGCTCTCCCTGCTCCTTCACGCTCTGCGCATGCTGCGCCCTCCCTGCTCCTTCACACTCTGTGCATGTCGCGCTCCCCCTGCTCCTTCACACTCTGTGCAAGCCGCGCTCCCCCGCTCCTTCACACTCTGTGCATGCCGCGCTCCCCCTGCTCCTTTGCACTCTGTGCATGCCGCGCTCTCCCAGCTCCATCACGCTGTGTGCATGCTGCGCCCTTCCTGCTCCATCACGCTGTGTGCATGCTGCGCCCTCCCTGCTCCTTCACATTCTGTTCATGCCGCACTTCCCCTGCTCCTTCACACTCTGTGCATGCTGCCCTCTCCCTGCTCCATCACGCTGTGTGCATGCTGCGCCCTCCCTGCTCCTTCACACTCTGTGCATGCTGCGCTTTCCCTGCTCCTTCACACTCTGTGCATGCTGCGCCCTCCCTGCTCCTTCACTCTGTGCATGCTATGCTCTCCCTGCTCCTTCACGCTCTGTGCATGCCGCACTTTCCCTGCTCCTTCACACTCTGTGCATGCTATGCTCTCCCTGCTCCTTCACACTCTGTGCATGCTGCACTCTCCCTGCTCCATCACGCTGTGTGCATGCTGCGCCCTCCCTGCTCCTTCACACACTGTGCATGCCACACTCTCCCTGCTCCTTCACACTCTGTGCATGCTGCGCTCTCCCTCCTCCATCACGCTGTGTGCATGCTGCGCTCTCTCTGCTCCTTTGCACTCTGTGCATGCTGTTCTCTCCCTGCTCCTTCACACTCTGTTCATGCCGCACCCTCCCTGCTCCTTCCACTCTGTGCATTCTGCGCCCTCCCTGCTACATCACACTCTGTGAATGCTGCACTCTCCCTGCTCCTTCACACACTGTGCATGCCACACTCTACCTGCTCATTCACACTCTGTGCATGCTGCTCACTCCCCGCTCCTTCACACACTGTGCATGCTGCGCCCTCCCTGCTCCTTCACACTCTGTGAATGCTGCACTCTCCCTGCTCCTTCACACTCTGTGCATGCCGTGCCCTCCCTTTTCATTCACACTCTGTGCATGCCACGCTCTCTCTGCTCCATCACACTGTGTGTGCGCTGTGTTCTCCCTACTCCTTCACGATCTGTGCCTGCCGCGCTCTCCCTGCTCCTTCACGCTCTGTGCATGCAGCGCTCTCCCTGCTCCTTCACGCTCTGTGCATGCTGTGCCCTCCCTGTTCCTTCACACTCTGTCCATGCTGCGCTCTCCCTTCTCCTTTAAACTCTATGCATGCTGCGCTCTCCCTGCTCCTTCATGCTCTGTGCATGCTGCGCTCTCCCCGCTCCTTCACACACTGCGCATGCTGCGCCCTTCCTGCTTGCTTCACTCTGTGCATGCTGTGCCCTCCCTGTTCCTTCACACTCTGTCCATGCTGCGCTCTTCCTGCTCGCTTCACGCTCTGTGCATGCTGTGCCCTTCCTGTTCACTTTGTACTGTGTGCATGCCGCGTTCTCCCTCCTCCTTTAAACTCCATGCATGCTGCGCTCTCCCTGCTCCTTCACACTCTGTGCATGCTGCGCTCTCCCTGCTCCTTCACACTCTGTGCATGCTGCGCTCTCCCTGCCCCTTCACACTGTGCATGCTGTGCCCCCCCGGCTCCTTTGCACTCTGTGCATGCAGCGCTCTCCCTGCTCCTTCACGCTCTGCGCATGCTGCGCCCTCCCTGCTCCTTCACACTCTGTGCATGCCGCGCTCTCCCGCTCCTTCACACTCTGTGCATTCCGCGCTCCCCCTGCTCCTTTGCACTCTGTGCATGCCGCGCTCTCCCAGCTCCATCACGCTGTGTGCATGCTGCGCCCTTCCTGCTCCATCACGCTGTGTGCATGCTGCGCCCTCCCTGCTCCTTCACACTCTGTGCATGCTGCGCTCTCCCTGCTCCTTCACACTCTGTGCATGCTGCGCCCTCCCTGCTCCTTCACGCTCTGTGCATGCCGCACTTTCCCTGCTCCTTCACACTCTGTGCATGCTATGCTCTCCCTGCTCCTTCACACTCTGTGCATGCTGCACTCTCCCTGCTCTATCACGCTGTGTGCATGCCACACTCTCCCTGCTCCTTCACACTCTGTGCATGCTGCGCTCTCCCTGCTCCATCACGCTGTGTGCATGCTGCGCTCTCCCTGCTCCTTTGCACTCTGTGCATGCTGTTCTCTCCCTGCTCCTTCACACTCTGTGCATGCCGCACCCTCCCTGCTCCTTCCACTCTGTGCATTCTGCGCCCTCCCTGCTACATCACACTCTGTGAATGCTGCACTCTCCCTGCTCCTTCACACACTGTGCATGCCACACTCTCCCTGCTCCTTCACACTGTGTGCATGCTGCGCTCTCCCTGCTCCTTCACACACTGTGCATTATGCGCCCTCCCTGCTCCTTCACACTCTGTGAATGCTGCACTCTCCCTGCTCCTTCACACTCTGTGCATGCCGTGCCCTCCCTTTTCATTCACACTCTGTGCATGCCACGCTCTCTCTGCTCCATCACACTGTGTGTGTGCTGTGTTCTCCCTACTCCTTCACGATCTGTGCATGCCGCGCTCTCCCTGCTCCTTCACGCTCTGTGCATGCAGCGCTCTCCCTGCTCCTTCACGCTCTGTGCATGCTGCACTCTTCCTGCTCCTTCACGCTCTGTGCATGCTGCACTCTCCCTGCTCCTTCACACTGTGCGCTTGCTGCGCTCTCCCTGCTCCTTAACGCTCTGTGCATGCTGTGCTCTCCCCGCTCCTTCACACTCTGCGCATGCTGCGCACTTCCTGCTTGCTTCACGCTCTGCGCATGCGGCCCGCTACCTACAGGCTGTTCTGCAGGATGCACTGACCCTCTTACTTCTCCCTCCAGGTGAAGGGTGAGGCCAAAGCATTTGCCATTGAAGTGAAGGCCCGAGCTGATGCTGAGCAGATGGCGAAGAAAGGAGAGGCCTTCCAGCAGTACAAGGATGTGGCCATGGTGGACATGCTGCTCGAGAAGCTTCCTCTGGTGAGAGGCCAGGGCACTGAAGGGGGCGAGCGGGGTGTCCTGCAGCTCCCTCTGCTGAGATGTAGCTATACTGATGCACTGTGATTCCTGGACTAGAATCCATGCCAAGCACTAACCGCGCACGAGTCCATGCCCAGCACTGACCGCACACGAGTGCACTGACCGCGCACGAGTCCATGCCCAGCACTGACCGCGCACAAGTCCATGCCCAGCACTGACCGCGCACGAGTCCATGCTCAGCACTGACCGCACTCGACTCCATGCCCAGCACTGACCGCGCACGTCTCCATGCCCAGCACTGACCGCGCACGTCTCCATGCCCAGCACTGACCGCGCACGTCTCCATGCCCAGCACTGACCGCGCACGTCTCCATGCCCAGCACTGACCGCGCACGACTCCATGCCCAGCACTGACCGCGCACGACTCCATGCCCAGCACTGACCGCACACGACTCCATGCCCAGCACTGACCGCGCACCTCAGTTCAGGCTTTTCAGACATTTTTAGGTGCACGGGTTAGAATCTGGATGCGGGGCGCATTGGACTCTTCTTCTCTTTTTGCCTGATGCAATGAACACCTGATTTTAAATATAAAAAAGTGCTTGTCCGCCAGGGAAACTGAAATACTGTAGTTCTATATCTGGCATCATCTGGTGGCACAACCATAGAAGCTGCCTCATTATTAATAAAAAAAAGATGGCTTCCGGGTCTGGTGGCTTAATGGTCTAATGCGTCCACTGTAGGGTTCTGTGTTTGAGCTCATGGTCATAGGTCCAAATCCCTGTGGGTCCACTCATCCTTCTGAGTTCGATAAAATGAGTACCATTGAGTTGGATTACAATAAACATCTGTTATTCAGTGCCGAGATACCCTTCTGGGTGAACATGCGCTTTACAAATACACGTTATGTTATATGTTTAGAAATCTTTGCATACATTTTGCTGGAGGAGCACAGGGCCCTAACCCGCACAGCACCTGGCTCATAATGCCCCATCAGACTCTCCCGCCTCCTACGATGTACATCATACAGAACTCGCCAATATCACTTAATTCTGACCCGCTGTGCACCCCCTGCCCTCCAGTACAAGTGCCCCCACAGAGCCCTACAACACTCCTAAATCCTAGTCTGTACACCCTACGAGTTCAGTACTGGAACCCTACACCAGCACGGCCTCTGACGTAGCTTCACCATTTGTTGCTCAGTTTGTGCCAGTGTGCATTGTCTTATTCTTCTTCTCTGGTGTTTCCAGATGGCAGAGGAGATCAGTAAACCTTTGACCCAAGTCAAGAAGGTGACGATGGTGTCGAGCGGCAGCGGGGAAGTGGGAGCCGCCAAGCTTACTGGAGAAGTCCTGGAGATTCTCAACCGGCTGCCAGACACTGTGGAGAGGCTGACCGGAATCAGCATTAATCAGGTGTGTATCGCCCAATAATGGCACCCGATCCGGGCAGTGGCTGGCCATCAGTCTGTTGTGTATGGGCGCAGATCAGCACAGCGCCTGGTGTGCATTGGCAAAGTTCACTCAGTCTTGTGTGTCTGGGCAGAATCGGGATATGCCCTTTGATATGGGTGCATCTGACGTGTGGCCAGAGACCAGAGCGCAACACGATGCACAGGCAGCATAGAACCACTATCTAATTTGTTCTTAAGTTCGTGTGAAAAGATGGAGGGTGACTCAGTGTAACCTTGAGGAAGGAGAATCCATGTAAATTGGGGCCTGCCTAAAGAGAATGTAAAAGGGAACTCACTGTCAGGATGTATGGGGTAAAGAAGACAGAACGTAGATCAATAACAGTAAACCAGATGGCGGTAGGAGGAAGACATGACAGAATGATAGCAGGGTTTGGCACAACAGGACAACTTGACAACACAATAGCATTAATAGCACGTAAATCTGCACAAATCGACATGTATTTTTACCAGCCTTTCTGATGGGCAGGATTGGGGTGTTACAGATGCTTACATTGAGTAAAGGAACCCTTTACTTTACAAGAGCAGAATTAACTGGGCGGATTTCTGCTTTCGCCACAGGATGCAGTTGATATTGTGGGAGACGAGGCAGCTTCTTAATTTAGTTCAACCTGATTTTGACAGGATCTGCAGTTAAAATGCAACCCACATAGTGCGCTGGGACTCCAAAAGAGGGTGGAACTTGTGCCTTAGTTTCGGGAGATGTATTCATACTATCATGAACAAATCATCCTGGTAAAGCAGCATTTTCATTTTGAATCTTACCATACTAGTAAAGAGTACCACTGTTGCAGTACACAGCACAGTTCAGTTTACAAAGGAGCTCCCTTGAAGCAGGTTTGCTGGAGGGGTGGGACTAAAGTGGAAGGCGTGTTGCTCTGTAACCAGAGCCAAAGAAGTAGACACAAGGCTGAGAACATGTTAGAAATGCAAATGCACCAATCAAATTGCCCAAGAGAGGAAAAGCGGGAAACCCAGAGTTTCGTAGAGCGGATCGACTGGCCCTGGAATCAGTAAGGCAGGAAGTGGGCTTTGCATTGATAACACTTAGTTGTACAGCCCTTTCTCATCTGATTGAACTAAAGCATGCACGGTGCTCCCCCGGGGCTTCCGAAAATGATGGGCAGCTGCTCGGTGGAGGAAGAAGAAAATGAGATTGTTCTGGCAGATGGTGAGAATTTTGGAGCAGAACTGGGCAACCATGTTTCCAGTTCCCTAAACTATCACAGATGAAACATGAGGAGTTACTAGGTGGAGCCAATTCTCTCCTTCACTGTCCTTCACCCCTGCCTGCTCTCCCGCCTCCATCTACCCTGCCTATTTGGCTCATCCTGTCACCCCACTCCCCCAAGGCTCACGACCACTAAATATTTGCAGAAAATATTACATTTGGAATCACATTGCTTTAGATTCAGCGGATTATGTCTTACACACATCCTACTACACAGTGATAAGCCACAGAAAACATTCAAGACAGATGTTTGCTATCTAATGTATATAGCTCTTAATTGCTCTTGTAACTTTGGTAATAACCCTTGAACAAAAGCATCAATTACCTCTTGAGCTGGTTCTACAGCATTTACAGTACCGGAGTGACAAGCAAATACATCTTTCAAATGATGAAGTAAGTCAGAGGATTTTCCCTTTGTCCTGTTTACGATGGTTCATTTTGATTCAATCAGGTTTTTTCGGACAGACTACAGTGAGCACATTCACAGAGCATCTCCAGCAGTAATCAAAGCAGCATTGTCCAAAATCAATTTTGTAGCCAGTTGACTTTTGTTACCGACTGGACTTTCACTTTTCTCTTCCCCAGACACAATAACATGTAATAGTTGAGTCACATCTGCCCAATTTAGGGTTATAACATTCAAAAGCCATTTGGTATTCTTCTCTGAATTTCTGTGGGTTTTCTCGTGTGAGAAGTTGGCCTGGTATATGCTGTTCACTAATTAAAGTGGACACCTTGCACCAGAACAATTCGACTCTTATGGTAGGTAGGTTTAAGACAACCTTTATAGAAAGCTATCCTAGTGGTAGCTGTGGAGAGCAGCCTTCAGGCTAAGTCTTGGAGGAATGTAAAGCAGCTTGTTTTACCACACAATCTCTTGAATCACCAAATGAAAAGACACCACCAGGTATATATATCAAATATATATGTATTTATTAATAAACAACTCTCTACTAATCTCTTTATGAGATTAGAAGTCAGGAACATATGTACAAATCAAATGTTGTCAAAATAAGTTAGCACAATCAAATATCACAATCTTAGCTTGGCTAGACCTAGGTCTAGGGCATCTAGAATCGAGGGACCCCCCAGAACCACCCCAGGTAGTTGTAGGAGACCCACAGGGGACGGACGCGGTGTTCAGGCACCGGTGCGAGTCCTGTCTGAGTCTATGCGAACAGACGCGAATGGGATTTCAATGTTAAAGGTCCCTTGCGTGTTCGAGGCGAACACACCGATCGGTCCTTGTACGAGTCGAAGGACGCGGTTACAGATAGAGTTGCAAGGGGGATGGACGCGCTGTGTCTAACACAGACGGGAACCTTGTACGAGTCAGCGCATTTGAGAGTTCAATGTTACAGGCCCCTTGTGTGTTCGAGGTGAACCCACCGATCGGACTCAGTACGAGTCGAAGGACACGGTTACAGATAGAGTTACAAGGGAGATGGACGCGATGTGTCTAACACAGACGCGAACCCTGTATGAGTCAGCGCAATTGTCGCACTTAGAAAATAAGAGTTTTAGGGCACTTCTAGGGTAGCTACAAGCAAGCCACTTACAGGGTTAGTAGTTCTAGGGCCCACACCCACAGGAGCACCGTAATGCTAAAGTTACCTCACCCAGGGGAGCCGGGTGCATAGGTGTCCTTTGGTGTCGGGTCGCGGCGTCGTTTTCAATGGGAGCCAGTGAAGACTTGCTGCTTGCGGCGACTGAAGAAGTGTCCGTTGGAATCCAAGCCTGGATTCAGAAGGAGGAAGACCTGAAAGCAGAGGGGACAGTGTTCAAGGGCTCTTGGCAGTGACCCGGGGCAAGGAAGATGAATGCCCACCGTCATCGACAGATTCAGGTCGTTCACTGGTGTCTTGACTCTTCGACCAGGAGGCGTCGAGGACGGCCAGGAGCTGGATTCAGCGTGTCCCACGAAGTCTGCAGCTGACTGCGGTGTCGGCGACCCTATTGGAGCCAACAAGCCTTGGTAGCAGCAAGTCTCGTGGTGGAAAGAAAAAGTCAATGGTGCAGACCAGCAAGGTCTGAGGAACTTACCCAGCGAGGGTAGGTTAGGGCAGGCCTGGAGCAACCAGGGGAGCCCTTTGGTTTCTTTGGAAAGTCTTCTGGGGACCCACAAGCCGGCTGGCAAGGGATCGCGAAGACGCCTCGGGCGGATGTACTCAACAGGGGCCCACGGTCACTCGGGACGGTTTAGGCCTCTGATTTTGGGAGGGATCTCTGTTAGAGGCTGGGACCACACGTGGTCCAAAGCACAAGTTCGTAGAATGTCGTGAAGGGGTTGCACTCGACAATAGTGCACGGTACCTAGGGTCTGCGGTTCCTCGTTGCTCGTGGGGTCCACTTGCCTCAGCTTCGCTGGGGACTCACGATGGCCTTGGAGAAGTCAGGAAATCCTCTTCCTGGGCTGCAGGGACTTCGGGCTCCGGCGGGAGCGGCGTAGTTTGCGACCGTCGTTGTCGTTTTTGGTGCCTGCCAAGCAGGGGAGTCACTCCTTGACTCCAAGGGAGATTCTTCAGTCTTCCAAAGGTAGTGGAACGTCGAAGGTCCGGGATTCTTCTTGTAGAGCGTCGTCCAGGGGTATCTAGGTTGCAATGCACAGGTTCCCCCTCTTATACTAAAAGGAAGGGAGGGACTAGCTCTATGACCCCACCTATGGGAGGGTCAGGGGAGTGGGTGGCTACACCCACTTCCCTTTGTCCAGTTTCGCGCCAGAGCAGGGGCAGGTAGCCCCTGAGCCGGTTTGAACTGGCATATGCACAGAGGAGCCTTCTGCTCCCCCAGTGCAGGATTTCAAAGCACTCTAGGAGTGCACCCACCCAGCCCCAATACACTAAACCCTGTCTGGGAGGTGGTCACACCCCCTTGGGACAGGATATCTATTGTTGGGCTTCCTCCACTGCGAGTGTTGGTCATCAGCAGGAGGGCAGCCCAGTGTCTGTGACTGGTGGCATCCATTTTGTGGTGCCAGGGCTCTTCAGGATTCTACCGCGTTTCCACAGTAGTTACATGTCTATCCCTCTAGAAGGGTGGGATCATACTCCCACACCAGTTACTGGTGTGGGGGTATGATTCCAAAGTGTTTGACACCAAACACGACATGTTTTGATGCAGCCATTCGATAGTTAGCATTTACCGCGAGGATATAATGCACTTAAGAGTATATGGTTTGACTGCATTCACAAACAGCCCCAGAGAATGGACTCTGAGGGCTGCAGAGGGGCCCTGCTCAGGCAGAGGCACCCCCTCACATGGAAACTAAGCACCCTGCCCTCAGGATTGATAGGGCCTGCTTTAGGGGTGACTGATAAGTCTCAATGTGTGTGCAAGGAGAGATATAGGGGACCTATATCTCAGTGAGGGGTGCCAGCACCTCCTCACCCAGGCTGCAGTAGCAGGCCTGTGGTGTCAGATTTAGTCTGCTTCCCAGGGGTGGCATAATACATGCTTCAGCCCCTGGTAGGCCTGTGAAATACCTATGCCTTTGGTACCTAAGGTACCATATACTAGGGACTCATAAGGTACCACAGTATCCAATCACTAGTGTACCTAGAGTGCACTCCAAATCGTTTAGAGAGAACAGAGAGGCTGTGGCCCTGATTGGCAGGGTCCCAGCCAGACTATAGCCAGAAACCAGTGTAAACATCAGAAAAAAAGTGGGGGCAACATAAGAGGCAGATCCTACTCTCCTACATCTCGTATTTTGGAACATTGACGATGGTATCCGAAAGATCAAATGTGGGCCATGGGATGTGAATGGGGATCTGAACCACCCCTTGTAGGAAACTGGCTCTATATATACTACACCAAAGTGAGGTATAGTGTGTATAGAGTCCAGGTGACCCCAGAGGTAGGCAGAGGTTAAAGTTCCTTACTCTCTATTTGTGGTAGCTTGGTCGAGCAGTAAGGCAGTATCAGAGGACAGTGTTAAGCATTTGATGTACACACTCAGTCAGCAAATAAATTCACACACTCAATAACTGAACTCTAGTCCAATTGTTTTTGTATAAAAAAATATTCTTTTAGGTATTTTATTTCTAGAACCAAGCAAGCCTGGCACAGGTAAGCAATAAATACTTTGCAGTAATAAATGCTGAAAGTAGAACATCCGGCTCCTCACCCACCTGTCGGTTTCAGACTATCCTGGGTAGTAGTTACAATGTGTGCCTGACTGTCCGGGGCATGCGTTTCGGATTGGTTGGGCAGCAATCTAGACCACAATAAAGGTGCAGAGAGTGGCAAATATGGAGTTGTCTCACCCTCTTGTCCAGCGCTCCCGCTTGTCATTCTGCTGTCAGTCGCACTGACACTCGCCTGTGCACACCATCCGCCAGCCCTTCCACTGGAACTGTACCTTGTTCAGGTGCAACCCGTGGAACACCCTATGCATCTCTTGTCAGAATTGGAAAACTCAGTACCCCTGATATGTCCTCCTCCATTTCTTCAAGGATATTATTAGTCATTTGGGCAATTAAGTGTGCAGGAGGTGGTGCAGTAGGGGTACGAGCTTGCAATCAGTCCCTCGGAATGCTCATTTGGGATCTCAGTTTCTCTTGGATGTCTTTGAAACCCCACATCTAAGATTCCTGCCAGCTTTTCATGGCTTTCTTCATGGTTTGCTTTTAGGCTCTCTTGGGTTATTCAGATATTGTATATCAAAGGTACCTTCTTCTGGAAGGGACTTTCTCTTCTCACCATCAGTGCTTGTTATCCAGTTTTCTGAATCTGTGCACGTGCTCTCAAGTTACTGTTTGTCCATAACATGGACGTGTGGCCCTCTAGGAAGGACTTTACTCAGTTTTGATACTTTGGGTCCCATTTTCATTTCTACACCCACATTCACATCCAAGGAAGAACTTGGATAGTCTGATGCCTTGAGCCACAGTTCATCCCTGTGGGGGAGGTCAGAAGGTGCATTCACTCTTGCTCCCGCCCCCATGCAATAAAACACCTCTAGTCACAACTTGCAGAAGGTCCGAGCGGCTGAACCAGAGTACGTCTTTCAGCACATTCATCCAGTAGGGTGTGCACTGAGACCTAGGAAATCACTGCAGCTTTCTACTCTAATATTACATGTTAGAAGGTGGTTCTGACCATCTGAGCCGCCCGGATTTTTCGCTTTTTGAACACCTAATTGTTGAGCTTTTACTGTGGGAGAGCCTCATAAGTTGGGACTCGCCCACAGTAAACTCATGATGAAAGAGACTGCATGGGGATTTTACCGGTGTCCCCTTGGTGAGACTAGGCCGCTGCACTGCAGCCGGAGTAAAGGGCACCGGGCTGGTTACATGCAGACACGTGTGTACATGCAGGTGCACAAGTGTAAGGGCTGCGCAGGGGAGATTCCTGGTGTGCGCAGCCCGGGAGCAGCTACAAAGTGAATGGTGTGGCAGGACTTATGCAGAGCTGGGTGGTGACATGGAATAGGCTTTATACCATGTGAAGAAACATAGAAGGGAAAGTCAGTGTGCTTTAATGTTTTCACTGAAGACATGGGATAGTTTCACTTTCCTAGGGCCTACAAATTCCAGACACGCACTAAAGTCCACTGTTACTTAGGTGAGAAGAAGTATTCTGCAGAGTCCAAAGTCATATTTGTACTGCTTTTGGGTCATCCAGAAATGTCATGTTCCTCGGAGTCAGCTCATAACCAGAGCCTGGCTGGGGCTGACCCTGCCAGGCTGGATTAATGACCTTCCTCCCCAAGCTGTAGCATCAGAGGCCTAGCCCTGCACGACAAGTATTCCAAGGGCGAAGGCCTCCTCTCCGAGAAGAGAAGATGGGTGGAGCTACAGGTTAATCCATCAGCATCTGTCACCTGGTGCCAGGCATCAAGCTGCTCTGGAGAGAAGGCAGAAAGGGGGAAGGGGCTTTTCAGAGACCATGTGGCATGAGACCCCTGGACGACGCCATTTTGAACAAACCCAGAGGCCTGGGCAGGAAGGAGGGAGCAGGGGCAGAGAAGTGATGTGTCGCTGTTTGATAGGGCAAACAGAGACTTCCTGCCAGCCCCCCTCCAAATTCTTTAAAAGAGTTTGCACGGTGGCGTGGCTTGGGCGCGCATGGAGTGAGACGTGCATCATCGAGTCTCCGCTCCAGCGCCTCTCGCCCGTATCTTCAGCTTGGTCTCCGGGCTCCGCTTTCACCTGGGGCTTGCTTTGATTCCGGCCGGGACCCCCCGGGCAGTGTTTGGAGGCACGGGGGTCCTTTGGGGGCTTGGTGTTCCCGGTTCTCCCTGGCCAGCCCTGGCCCAGCCTTCAGCGACCGCCATCTTGTCTCCTGGCCGCAGCGGTGCTCCGGGCGGCGCTGGGAGCGCTGCGCCTGCCGGGAGCTGGGAGCGATACCGGCGGCGGGGCACACGGGGGCCCGATGCCTGCTGCAGCCTGGTGACTGGACGCCGCTGCCTGGATCCCTGCGGCCTTCTCTCTTCGGCAGGCCCGGATCTGCTGCCCGCCGTCCGCCATTTTGGGCCCCGGCAGAAGATGCGCGCCTGTTGGTGCCTACGGCGCCTCCCTGTGAGGGGGTGCATGAAGTCGCCTCTGGCTAGTGGATCGCTCCGCTTCTCTGGTGCCCCGCGACATCGTTGACCCTGGTGTGGGGCCCCTGGAGCACACGGGGCCTGGCGACGGCCTCTCCCTGCCTGGCAGACCCTGGACGGAGCATCGCCCGGCGAGGGCCACTGAGCTGCGGCTGGAGCGGTGCAGGTACCGGGTCGGGGGGTCTTTTTCGCCCATATGTGGGCCCCCTGACGCCCAGCTCGCCGCTGCGATCCTGCCTGCCTTCGGGGGGCGTCCCGGCGCTGGCCTTGCCCTGGTCCCTTACCCTGGTCCCCTGTCTGGATTGTGGTGCCTGTGAGAAGGGGCGGAGGGGCGCTCGCATCCTTGGGGGCCACTTCACTGGCGCTTGCCTTGGCCTCCTTGGACTCTGCTTAACAGCTGCCACGACTTGGGCTGCCCTTGGACTCCGCTGGGCGTTTGGTGTACGCTGCTTGCCCCTATCTTCTGCCTTGAGTGTCCTCCCCAACGCTCCTGCTACGATAGCCCCTTGCGTGGGGCGCTCTTGCTTCTGGAGGGGCCACGGAACTGAGCTGCCCTGCCTCCACGCTGCTGGCCGCGCTTGCCACCTAGGGGAGGCCCCCCTGGATCCTGCCCGTGGCTGATCAGACTGGCCCACATCTCGGCTGTCCCGTCGACTCTCACCCTTGGCCCTGACTTTGGCGGCTACTGGTCCTTTGGAGTCCCGCCGCCATGCCACCTAAACACAGGGGTCACAAGGAGGCGGATGCGGCCGCCTCCCGCGATAACTCGGTGACCTCCATGTGGGCCAAGGCGCCTCACTCTACGCAAGAGGGCCCCCCTGTCTCTTCAGGGCCCACGGACACGCCAGCTCAAGCTATCCCTATCACTCAGGCCTACATGACGTCCTTTCTGCAGGAAATCAAGTAGGAGATCAGCTCCCTGCGGCAGGACTTCAAAACTGGGTTGCAGGATGTCCGCAGGGATGTTGTGGAAATTGGGGATAAGGTCGACGGTCTCGAGAGGACGATGGACGCCAGGACGGAGGACATCGAGGGCCTCTGGAGGAAGATGTCAGAACTGGAGGACCAGAACATCTCCTTACAATTGAAACAGGAGGACCTGGAGAACCGCGGACGGCGGAACAACCTCCAAATTCGGGGTGTGCCATTGGGCGCAGAGGGATCTGATGTCTTGGCGTACACCGCAGACCTCCTACATGCAATCCGCGAGGGGGAAGGTACCACGCCTCCTATGCTGGACAGAGCCCATCGCGTCCCGGGTCCCCGCCCTAATTTTGTGCCGGACATTATCACCCGAGTCCATTTCTTTGCAGACAAAGAAGCCATCCTTCGTAAAGTGCAGGGGATCCAGTCAGTCTCCTACAATGGACTATCCATTCAAATCTTCCAGGATCTTGCACCGTCCACGCTACATCGGAGGAAAGCTTTTAAACCTGTCACCGATAAATTGCGGGCCATGGACATCAAATACCAGTGGGGCCACCCCTTTGCCCTGATGTTCTCCTGGGAGGGTCGACGACGGGTTATCCGGTCCTTGCAAGAGGCGCTGCGCCTTCTTCGGTTCTCTGTGGACTCAGACTCTGATGATCCCCCCTCCTCTGGTGTTCGCCCCGCGGATTCGATCCGGCCGGAGTGGTCCACTGTTCCCCCGCCTCGCTCTGGACGCTCCTCGAGGGACATCGACTCCACGCAGGCCAAACGGGACGTCGTCAATCATGTCCGCTCCCTGAGCGCCTCCCCATCCCTGGGGCCTTGAATGCTCTTCTCCTTGCGGCATGGCACTTGTTAATGCTCCCGATGAGGTTTCGCTCCTGGGGGCCCTTTGTCTGAGCCTGGGGGCTGAAATGTGTTGCATGCTTACCGTCGCTTGGCGGAGGACTGGCAGCGGAGGCCCCCCGTTCTCAGTGTGCCCACCACTTCCCCCTACTTCTTTTTGCCGAGTCCTGAGGGACAGTGACTTCTCCGGAATGCCCTACCTTCGGGGATCTGAGCTATTCCGCGCCGACTCTGCACTACTTTGGCCCAGTTGGCCAGTTTATTTTCTTCTCTCCTTTTTCTATTTCTGGCTTTCTCCTTTCTTGCCCTGCTTTGGGCCCTTTTCGGCAAAGTCCTTGCTCGATCCTGCGGGGTGGCTTGGCTCTGGGGGGACTTTGGGGTGTTGGGGCATCCTGCTTGGGGCTGGTGGGACCTGTCCCTCTGTGCTTGGCATGCTTCCCCTGTTGGCGCTCTTGGTGGAGTGTCTCTCTCTCTCCTATGTGGGGCCTCAGCTGACCTCCCCATCTTTGGGGCTCCTGGCCCGTCCTGTGGTGTTTGCTGAGCGCTGTCTCCCCTCTCCTTTCCCCTTCTTCTCTTACCTCCTAGCCGCTACCTGCTGCCCCATCAGCTGCAGCGCGCGCTTGGTCTCTCTTTCTTCCAGTTATGGCTACCGCACCTGGTTTGAAACTCGTATCCCTCAATGTGAAGGGACTCAACTCCCCCAACAAGCGGCGACAGATTTGGAGATACCTTCTCCAATTGAATCCTGACATTGTCTTTCTTCAGGAGACCCACCTGATCAAGCATGGCCCATCCTCGCTTTCCGCTTCAATTTTGGGCTTATACCTCTTCCAAGGTAGCTGGAGTAGCAATACTTTGCCGAACAGGCATTCAGCAGGGGGCCTCCAAGGCGGTTCGAACTCCGGATGGCAGGTTCTTCCGGGTGATGGTTCGAATTGGCCACAGGTCCTTAACCCTTTGTAACATTTATGCCCCCAATCAGGCGCAAGACTCATTCCTCCGGGAGACCTTGCGGGAACACCTGTCGAACTCGGATCCCCTCCTTATCCTCGGGGGTGACTTCAATCTGGTGTGGAATGCCACTGATGATCGCAGCGACGGTTCCTTCCATGGCGCCGGGGCTATGTCCTCTGCCCTCAAGAATCAATTGACCGAGCTTAGTCTAATAGATGCCTGGCGCTACCACTCGCCCGATTCGCGCGACTACTCGTATTACTCTCTTGTACATCGCTCATATTCGCGCATCGACTATCTCTTTGTCTCGCATTCCCTCATTGGGGAAACGCTTTCGGCCTCCATGTCCGACATTTCAATTTCAGATCACGCGCACCTTGAGCTCCTCTTTAGGGATCTGTTTTCCCACTCTAGCTGCCCACTGCGGTGGCGGCTTCCGGCCCACATACTTCGTGACCCGGTTGATATTGAAGAACTTCGGGCTGCTATTGTCGCTTACTTCGAGGCGAATGACTTGCCAGAAACCCCTTTTCCTGTGGTCTGGGACGCCTTTAAGGCCACTATACGAGGCCATATTACTTCTATAGCATGTGCCTGGGCCAGAGAGTCGCGCCTGCTTGAAGTTAAACTCTCCAGTGACATTAAGGCGCTGGAGCGCCTCGATCAGACTCAGCCACGGGCTGCTCACAAGCGGCGTCTGGCCGTGCTGCGCGGCCAGCTCCGAGTACATCGCACCAACAAGGCTGAACGGGCTTTATTGGCTCTCAAGCAGCGATATTAGGAGGGAGGAGATAAGGTAGGTACGGTCTTAGCCCGGCGATTGCGGACACGAGCAGCCAAAGCACATATAGCTAATATTAAGTGCCCCGATGGCACCCGGGCCATTACTGGGAACGCTAAGCTTGACGTGTTTCATACATACTATTCGTCTTTGTACGCTCAGGAGGCGCCCCCTCCAGAACAGATCCGGGCTGTCCTTGATAATTGCACTTGGGCTCCGATAACCCCTTATCATGCACAACTACTGGAAGCCCCTCTTTCACAGAGCGAACTTGCGGGCGCTCTGAAGGACCTCCCTCTTGGGAAATCACCGGGCCCGTATGGTCTGCCGCTTTCCTTCTATCGGGTCTTCTTTCCGCAGCTTCAGCCCCATCTTCTCCGTCTCTTCAATTCTTTCACGGACACGACGGGCCCCTCTGCTTCCATGGGATTAGCCGAAATAGCGCTACTTCCAAAGCCAGGCAAGGACCCCGCATTATGTTCCTCCTTTCGCCCCATTGCCCTACTCAATACGGATCTTAAACTTTACACCAAAATCTTCGCTAAACGGCTGGATCCGCACCTCCCGGGTCTGATCGACCCCGACCAGGTCGGTTTTATTCGGCAGCGACAGGGGGCTGACAATGTGCGTCGAATCGCCCATCTTGTTGGGAAAGCCCAACACTGGAATATACCTGCCTGCCTGCTGTCTCTCGACGCGGAGAAAGCGTTCGACCGTGTGGACTGGACCTTTCTCCGCGCGGTGCTCTGTAAAATCGGGCTTGGCCCCTTGATGGTGTCCCGCATCATGGCTCCTTATCTCTCCCCTACGACCCAAGTCCGGGTCAATGGCCAACTCACACACCCCATTTCTATACATAGAGGTACGAGGCAGGGCTGCCCCCTCTCTCCTCTTTTGTTTGCCCTTGTGGTGGAGCCGCTTGCCATTTTGATTCGCCAGGCGCCAGACATACATGGCATCCCTCTCGGAGGCCAACAGCACAAGGTAGCCCTGTTTGCGGACGACCTCCTTCTCACACTGTCGCATCCACGCACGTCTCTTCCCGCCCTTTACCATCTTTTGTGTCAATTCGAGCGGGCGTCTGGCCTTAAGATTAATCATAACAAATCCTGGGCCCTGAACCTTACCATTCCGGCAACGGAGCTCTCGACGTTGCAGGCGATGGTCCCCTACAAATGGGCCCAAAGTTCCATTTGCTATCATGGGCTTAATTTGACTCCTACCCTTGCTACCTGGTCGCAAGCTAACTGGCAGGAATGTCGTCGGTCTGTGCTGGAGGACTTGCGGGTCTGGAAGCCTCTCACTCTCTCCTGGCTGGGCCGTATCCATGCCCTCAAAATGTCCATTTTGCCCAAAATCTTATACGTCTTCCAATCACTTCCCACTCCTATTCCGCGTCACCAGATTCTAAGCCTACAGCGCGAATTCACCAGGTTTATCTGGGGGGGTCGTCGCCCGCGCTTTTCTAACAAAATTCTCATGTCGCCTCGGGATAGAGGGGGCTTAGCTTGTCCGAACCTGTTGGACTATTATTGGGCGGCGCACCTTCGCTTCATCTCTGAATGGATGGCATGGGAGAGTGAAAAGGTGTGGTTTCACATGGATAGGGCGGTGACTGGGCGCTCCATATGGGACTTGCCCTGGCACTCTCGGGTCTCCCGCTCCCGTAGTGCTTACATAGCCGTTCCTACCAAAACTGTCCTTGACATCTGGGACCGGATTGCTGTACCCAGGGGTCTCACCACCTTCCCCTCCCCTCACACCCCCATCGCAGGCAATTCTCTCTTTCCTCCTGCGCTGAACCCTACCGTTTTCATTGACTGGTTGGATGGCGGGTGCCGTACGATACGGGACCTCTTTGTCGGTACCACCTTCAAGACTTTTGAACAATGCAAGCAGGAATTTCAACTTCCTGAAGGGGCTCGGCTTCAGTACTTGCAACTTCGGCATTGGGTACACGACGCATCTTTGGCGTCGGCGGCCACACGTGCTCTCACTCCCTTCGAACGGCTGGTCCGTTCGTTAATTCCAGGGGTCTTATTGCACGCACTTATCGTATTCTCCAACACCATCCGCGGCTTACTCCGCATCTCTATCAAACTCGATGGCAATCGGACCTGGCCACGGACATTGCGCCCGCGCAGTGGGAGCGCCTTTGGCAGGACATTCCGAAGGTCTATCGCTGTATCTCGCAGCGAGAAACCGCTTACAGAGTAATGTCTCAGTGGTATTACACCCCTCGATGATTACATAAAATGTACCCCTCTTTGCTGGCGATGCTTTACGTCACCCGGAGACTTTCTTCACATCTGGTGGTCCTGTCCACTCCTGGCCACTTACTGGAAGGAGATCCTCAGCCACATCAAACTGGTTCTTGGCTTCCCCCTGCCTGAAACTCCAGCTACGCTCATTTTGTGTATCAAGCCTACTAATTTGCGCGCACTGACGCGTGGCGATTGGCAGGTCTGTCTCCACATGCTGGGTGCGGCGAAACAACTTATAGCCCTGTACTGGAAGAAAGCAGAGACCCCCCCGATCACGGCTTGGTTCACCCATCTATGGCATACCATGGCCATGGAGCTCCTCACAGCGCGCTTGCAGGATCGAGACACTCGCTTTACCAGGCTCTGGCAACCATTAATCGATTACTTTTGTAGAATGGAGCATGCTCGCTTCATGCCCCCGAAACTCCGGGCGTTACGCCTCTTTGAGGATGCGCTGCTTCCCTTTGCCTTCACTGTGCCCTCCTGAGCCCCACGCCATCCAGCTGCCCCTGTTCCACCAGGTTGTCGTTCTTTGCAAGGATCACCTCCAACACCTCTCTTTCTTCTGTCCCCTTTCCTCTATTCTTCCTTCTTTCCTGCCCCCCCCTTTTTTTTCTTTCTTTCTCGCCGTTCCTTCTTCCTCTCTTTCTCTAGCTGGTCTTTCCTGTTTGTCTCTCTTTCTCTTCTTCTATTATCTTGTTTGTTTCTTGCACAATGTGTGCGTTTGTTTTATGGTTCTGGTTCAATGCTCTTGGAGCTGTTGTAAAACGAACGCCTGCCACTTTTGATCATTACATCACGCGGCCGGCCCTAAGCGGGTTGTAGGCGACTTGCTGTGTAACTAAATATGTATGCCTGTTATCTTTATTGATATGCCATTGCCTCCCCTTTTTTTGCTTATCTTACTTTGCGGCCGGCCCGCCACAGGGTTGTAGGCGACATGCTGTGTAGCTGCGGCTTATTTTTCTCTGTCTTAATAAAACAGATTTATGGGGAAAAAAAAAAGAGTTTGCACAGGAAGAGGAGCTCTCTCTGGGGTGTGGTCTGCTGAGGACGACTGGTGCTGGAGCCTGGCACCATGGGCAGCTGGAAGGAAGAACCTCCAGACTGGCCCAGGACCCTGACTTGCGCCACAAGGGGAGACCAGGACCAGTGAGCAGAAGCCTGGGTCTCTGCGCAAGGAGAAGAGGCCCAGGAAGAGATCCAGGCGAAAGGCTGGCGCAGGGAGCCAGTGAAGACCGCTCCCTGCTGAATCCACCCTCCGTGAGACCAGGAGGGCGAAGGAAAGTGCTCCCAGTGGCTGGGGTGCGCCGCCAGAAGCAAGAAGAGGCCAAAACCGTGAAGATCCGTCCCCTGGGGGCTGAGATATGCCCCCCACAAGGTAGGCGACCTTTGACCTCTGGCCGATCGACAACGAAGCGCGTGGGGCTCCGCCGCCGGTCCAGGATATGCCCCCGGGGTAGGTCAGGTCCCGGGGAAGCAGAAGATAAGTCAGGGAGCGCCGTCGCGCTCCCTGTGAAAAATGCCCCCGTGGGGTTCCAGGAGCACACCCTGGCCCCCGCCGAAACTGGGGACAGGGGAGCGCCGTCGCGCCCCCCTGGGAATGGTGAGAAGGGGCCCGGGATCCCAACTCTGGGCCCAACTGGAGACAAGGGAGCGCCGTCGCGCCCCCCTGGGAATGGTGCGAAGGGGCCCAGGATCCCAACTCCGGGCCCCGCTGAAGGCGGGCAGCACCGTCGCGCCCCCGCGAAGACAAATGTCGGGGTGCCAGGAGCCCATCCTGACCCCCGGCGACAACGGAGGGCGGGTCGCGCCCCCCGCAACGATGTCTCTGTTGCCCCGGATCCCAACTCCGGGCTCCGACGCCTAGAAGCAAAGCCGGGGAGCGCCATCGCGCTCTCCGTAAAGGTGTCCCTGGGGGGCCCGGGACCCCATCCCCGGGCCCGAGGTGAACCCCCTCAGTAGAGGGAAGGCGGGGGGAGTGCCGTCGCACTCCCCCAGAGACCCGCTGGAGCGGGGAAGCAGCCTAGTGTCTGCCCGCCGGAGCGGGCAGACCAGAACAGGGAAGCCGGCTCCCGCGGCAGCACGCGAGGGTGGAGATGCGGGGTGCCCGAGTGGGACCGGGCCCCCGTGGAAGAAAAGAAAAAGGAGCGGCCGGGGGTGGGCTCCCCGAGCCGCGGATCAACTCACCTGGGCATGCACGGGGTCCGGGTGGGACCGGACCCCCAACGATGGGCCGACGCCGCAGGAGCAGCAGGGGGTGGGCTCCCCGAGCTGCAGTAACAGCTGGGGGTCCGGGTGGGACCCCCCCCCCCCACGAGGATCGGAAGCGGCATGATGCCGCCGGTTGGGCTGAGCGGCTCTCGCCAGAGCAGCTCTCGCCAGAGCAGCGGGGGAGCCGCTGCTCTAATATTCCTAGAGCCGGAAAGAAGCGCCCCATAATGCCCTACAGGCCCGGACCTGCCTGCAAGGGAAAGCAGCTTTTTCTCAGTTCGTGGTGGCCCCAGGTGGACGGGGTCACCGCCAAATGTGTGACAAGGTGCAGGGGGAGCTGCAGGAGCAACGCAGTCTCCCCCAGCACGACGAAGGAAAGTCCCTCACTAAGTCTCAGGGGGCTTGCAAAGAATAACCCCTCAAGGGCTCGGTCAGTCGTCAACAGCATCCTGTGGCTGGAACTTTTTTTCTTCAGCTGGGGGTGCGTTAAGGATTGCACCAAGGTGTGAAATGTGAAGGGTTGAGTTTGGGATGTCTGGAAGAGGGCATCCCCTGGAGGTGAAGAGGTGTAATTGCACCAGAAATGCATTTACCCATGTTATTTCTTTTTAGAGGGACTGAAAATCACATATGTAAGGTGAAGTACCTGTGTAAGGTGAAGTCATAAGCAAAGTGGGGGTATGTTTCTGGACACTCCTGCTAGGGTGTCTGGCTGTATCTGCTTAATCCTGTGATTTTAACTGTGACGACTTTTAGGAGCTTTAATTGCAATGCATTATAATTATCAGCTATGATAAGGACCTCATTTAAAGTGATGCCCAAACATGTATTTTTGCTACTGCGTTAGGGGAAGAACAACCCAGACTGTTAGCCACTAAGATGTAGAGGTGTATACTGTATGGACAGTATGAGATGCTCAGTCAGGGTTATGTGTCCTCAGGGCAGGTGCACCTATTTTAATGCTTGTTGAGATGATGGGGTGGGTCTCCACTGGGATGGTGCCAGTTTGCAAGGCCCTCGCTCCAGGTTGTGTCAACTCACTGCATTAGGGGGCAAGATGATGTGCATACATGGGAGTGGTGGTACCAGACCCCACCCCCCCTGCGGGAGGGGTGGAGATGTTATGCAATGTCACAAAGTAATTCCAACAACTTATGTATATTTGTAAATTGGTGCATAGTATTAAGTAGTGTGTGTGTTTAATAAATCTACTCTTAATTTTATAAAACAAAGTACAGACTGGACAATCAATTATTGAGTGTTATTTCTGAGTACTGGTAAATGGCGATTACTAGCCCACACCACTTCCCTTGAGTAAGCCTTAGACTGCTCTGCAACGCTACCCTCTGAGAGTCAATCGCTACAATGTTTGGTTCCCAGTGAAGGACAAATGTGACATGTTATTTGTGCAAGTCTCACAGATACTGCCTCGTTTTCCAACATTACAGATATCCACCACACCTCTAACTCCTACATCCTAGGACTCTGTCTCCCCACTCCCACCTTCTCCTAGCCAACCAATTTATCTTCCCACCTGCCCAGACGACAAATTAAGAAGTTTATGTAATGAAATAGTACCTAATAAGTAATTCATAATCTTTCAGCAACTCACATTTTCAATCGAACCACTCTTTATAATCTGACCTCATCAGTGAGCCAAACACTGGACTGTCCTCCACCCAAGCACCCCACGGAAAAACCTCTGTCACCCAGCCACCACCAATAGCCAACTTCAATCCTAGCACATCATAGCAAGAATCTGATTGTAGGATTGGTTGCAGATAGATATTTTTGAAGTTAGGATTTAAGGAATAACTTATCGTTGTGCAGCTGGCGTTCTTTATTCTCCATTCATGTATTACATACCTTCAGGTACCAGTTCAAAGTTCTGCCTTTCGGAGTCACTACGGTTCCACGGATGGTCACGGTGTGACTGGTGCTGGCGGTGGTGCATCTGCTCAGAAACACCAGTTACGTTTTTTGTTTGTAGATGACTGACTGATCATGAGAGGCTGCAAAGAGCAATGCCCATCACTGACTCAAACACACTCAAACAGTGTTGCTCCTACTCCACAGCCTAGTATTCACAATCATTTACAAAAAATCACGCCTTCACCCCAGTAGGCCCAACCCTTATCATTCCTAAATGCTATCATGGTAAAAGCCAACCCCAACCAAGAGAAGTGTAGGAAGCTGGCTCTTTATGAGATATATTAATAAGTTGATATACTGTGTAAAGAGTCCAGGGGTTCCCTTATGAGTGGACAGGGGCTTGCTATGCAATTACAAAGTGCTCTATTAGGGTGTAGTGTGATCGAGCAGCCTTCTGCTTAACACTGAGGAGTGCAAGACATTTGCAAATACACATAATGATTAATAAATGACACACTCGATTCCAGAAGGAGATCCACTCCAATTTGTAAAAATACCAAGTATATTTATATATGTTTAGGCATCAGAGAAAAATCGTTCCGGTGAGTACGTTTTTAAATATAAATTCTTTTCACTTTAAAAAGTGGACACTACAATTTTTTCTGAGTTCTGCAATGTTATCCTATGGAAGGAAGAACAAGTTCTCCAAACAGGTTTAGTACATCGACTTACAAGACCAATCTCCAGGAGTTAGGGTGAGTGGTAAGGTCCAAGGGAGCACCAACAGTACACCACCAGCGGCACGAGGGCGGCCGGGTGCAGGTTGCGAATCAGCATCGGGAGCCCAATGCGTCAAAAGTTACCCCAGAGTCTGATCGACCCCGGGGGAATCGTCTGAGTGCAGCTTTGTTGCCCAGAAGGCAAGTTACCACCAAAATGAGAGAACTGTTGAAACCACTGTACCGGGCGACTGGTAACCCATTGGCAAGTGGACTTCTGCCAAGCTCGAGAGGACTTTGATGAATATTGACACTCCCCCCATCACTGAGGCGTAGCCACAGGAACAGCCCTGTCGATCGCACAGCATCATGTATCCCTTGCATCAGGACCACTGTATAGAAGTCAGTGGCAAAGAGCCACTGACGCTGGAACTGGACTGAAAACTGATTTTATTATTTAGGTAACTGTATCTGTGGACCTTGCTGGTCCCCCAGACTGGCTCACTGACAGAGTTGGTCGCCTAAAGTTTACTCTTACGTAACCACATTGATACTTACCCAAGTTTCAAATTTGTTGAATTTGCCAATGCTTGCTCATGGTTAAGTAAAAAGCTGTGATTTACTATACCTTGTAAATTCAGTTTCTTCAGAACCCTCTGGTGGATCTTTTTCATTTTGGTGTCAGAAGTTTGATAAAAATCGAATCCATTTTTATAAATTGGTGTTGGATTCCTTGAGTGTCTCGGTTATTTCTTCTTCAATTGTTTTGGTGCTGTTTAAATGCTTTACCCTTGTTCCTTTGCTTACGTCTGCCTGCTCAGAGCCACAGCTGCCCAGGGCTGAGCTAAGGTTTAACAAAAGAAACCTAACTCGTCCTAAAGGGGGTTGGTAGTGTATTACACGGTGAGGTCACACAGCCACACCATATATTAAACCCCATTTCCTCATTGCTACATGTTGTGCATATGTCACACATGGGTTAGAAAAGCATGTCCTCATAGTTGGCGTGTGAGCCTTTGAAATTTTTGTAATTATTAGTTTGTAGCTATTGTTATACATATTCTCTATATACTCCTGCCATCTAGTGTTGGTCAAGTTGTTTTTCTTCGAAGAAGTCTTTTGTGTCTTGAGATATATATATATATATATATCTCAAAACAACACCCTTTCAGGCATAGAGTGACGCATAAATTATGCAAAAAAGAAGCAGAGAACTCTGGGTAGCTCTCAAGTTTAGGTGGAAAGCAGCTCCTGTATAGAGCTATGTATTAGCACTAATCCTATGCTTAAAGACTTTGATAGAAAAGCAGACATTTGAGGTGAGCAGATCTAGAGTGTCGCTGGTGTTGAGAGTGCTCTATACAGGAGCTGCTTTCCACCTAAACTTGAGAGCTACTGAGAGTTCTCTGCTTCTTTTTTGTGTGTGTGTATATATATATAGATATAGATATTTATATATCTATGTATATGTGTATATATATATATATATCAAGACTCAAAAGACTTCTATAAATATATAGTGACTCCTCCCTTAGTTGGCAATGCACATGGGCACTGAACTACATGTTAGATTGGTTTTGCAGCATGAATCCTTTTCTGGATTCACATGCTGTGCATTATTTCGCCATCTAGTGGTTGGGTCCGGAATTGTCTTTGTGTTTTGTTTTTTCTCTTTGAGGTATCGTCGACCACCATTTGGTGCTAGGTCCATCCCTTGTGTGATGTCAGACACCGCCTCGGAAGTTCCTGTGCGTGGTAGCCATCTTCCGATTCTTTTTTCCTCAATTTTTGATGTGTATTGGGCTCTTAGTTTAACACGCGCTCCTCATGCTCTTGTTCAGGCCCATCTGGTCAATTCGACTCCGACACTCAGAGGAAAAATAGCCTTCATCGCCTGTGTTCCTCAGTGACTTTTTCCCCAGACATAGACTAAAATCAACTTCTGTCGAGGCCTTGAGCCTCTTGTCATCATAGACTTCCTCTGCAACTTCTTCGCAGAGAATGCACACAGAGGCGATGGAATGGACCCCCATCCAGAACTGTCCCCTGTGCCATGTGACCAGGCACAAGCTGTATAATCTCTGCCTCTCTCCCGAAACGACACCACTACTTGTGCAGCCTCGCTTACCTTCCGCTCGAAAAAACTCTTTGTTACCGATGAGATAGAGAGAGAAGGTGTGCACATCAGAGGATGCAGCGGCAAGCCTTCAACAACCTCTTCAGAGTACATCCCTCGCCTGACGCAGAGAAGAGTGAAGAAGACAGCTGTTTGTTCATCCTGCCTCATCATCCGTCGCTTGGCCCTAAAGTGAACTCTTCCAACTACAACCCAGAGGAAAGTGACCAGGAGGCTCCTCTGGCCTCCACATCCTCCGGTCCCTGAACAAAGACCTCAGCTAGGACCGTGAGCATGGTCAGCACCGAAACATGCACCAGGCCTCCAAAAAGGCCTTCAAGTTGTGGAAGAGCACTGCCCCAAAGGAGTCTGGCATCAAGCCCATCAACTAAAACGCAGCCTTTAGACCACCACCTCCCCTGAGCTCTGAGCAGCACCGGCCAACGGTTTCTGACCGTACTACACTCCCATCCATCTACACCGAACTCTCGTGGCCATCGAGCCCGAAAATACTTCACAGGCCTTCAAGGATGAAGACCCTTTTGATGCAGGCATCCAGTCTAGACCCAGCTTCAAAAGCGTCCTTGACGCCGAAAACGCCATTGTCATCAAACTCCTTCAGGTCCAAAGACTCCATTAGCGTCAAAGGCACCATTGGCATCAAGGCCCCCTTCAACAGTGGTCTATAACAACTCGGAGCAGCCCGTTCTCCAGCAGCTTCCCCAGACGGGGACGATCTCCACAACACTGCATCTCAAGCCCACAGAGGCTTTGCCTCCAAAGAGAAAGTTGACCTTCGAGTAAGAGCTTGCTTTGGACCTGCGCCTACACTTTACTACGGCTACATTTCGTAGTTACAGCTGCATAGATGCAAAATAGTGAACATTCCTCCCTGTTGCACATATCTGTTGTTAAAGTGTTCATTGAAGGCCGTAAAAGGGTCATCCTACCCAGGGTTCCCCCTGCTCCAGCATGGAATCTTATCATAGTCCTCACCAAAATCATGGTATCTCCCTTTGAGTCCTTACACTCTTGCCCTCTCCAGTCCCTTTCCTGGAAAGTAGCCTTTCTGGTGGCCGTAAGTCTCCTAGATGTATTAGTGAGTTACAGGCCCTCGCGCTCCAAGAACACTTCATTTGGGTTAACAAAAATAGGCAGTACTCATAACTCACCCAAAGTTCCTTCCAAAGATGTTTTCCCCTTTTCATGTCGACCAAACCATAGAGCTCCCAGTCTTCTTCCTTCAACCAGACTCTGTAGCAGAGAAAGCCCTACAAAGCTTAGATATCAAACCCGCTGTCATGAATTACCAGCGCTTCGGCAAACAGTCTATTGTTTATAGACTTTGCTAAACCTCTTAAGGGCCACTCTATATTCAAAGCCGACAGCAGCAGACGGATAGTCAGATGCATCCAGACCTGTTATCACAAAGTTGAAAGAGCCTCCCTGCTACACCCAGGGTGCACTCTACACGAAAGAAGGTAGCAACCATGGCTTTCTTGGGAAATGTTCCCTTAGCTGACATATGTAAAGCTGCCACTTGGTCAACCCAACACACCTTCGCTTAGTATTATTGTGTGGATATCTTAGCATGGCAACAACCTATGGATGGCCGCTTGGAGGGGATACTGCTTTACAGTCAATGCAGACCATGTGTATCTACAGCATCGCATGCTTAAAACGGAAAATGTCACTTCCCCTGTAAGCATATGTTCGTAGCCTGTAGTGCTGTAGATTCACATGCGCTCATCCTGCTTCCCAGAAGAGTGCAGCTTTGATCACAGATCTCTTCCTTTATTGACTAGCTTCATTGTACAATTCTCATGTGCACCATACTGTGTTTACTCATCACTCCATACTACTCACACCCGCTGTGCGAAAACAATCTAATATGGATTTCGGTGCCTATGCACATTGGCAACTAAGGGAAGATTCACTATATACCTCGTGACTCAAAAGACTTCTTTGAAAAAAAAACAACTTGAAAACGTCTGAGCCCAACATTAGATGGCAGGAGTACGCAGAACATGTGAATCTACAGCACTACACACAACAAACAGATGCTTGCAGTGTAAGTTGCACGTTCCATCCAAGCCATCCTTTTTTCTTTGTCATTGTGTTAACATTCCTACTGTGTTTTGTCTTTTGTAAATACTTGCACAAACTCCTCTTGAAGCAGGGTTTTTGGTGGGCTTTCTGCTCTACATCATGGGATGTGTTGCCTTGTTTAGATGTCCCTGTTTCTTTTCCATCCTCCTCCTCATAGGGCCAGGGACGTTGTCTGAAGAATATCATTTTGTGATCTAATGTTCTTTTATTCTCCCATCTCTCTCTCTGCAGTTCTCTCAGAAGCCTGGAAGGATGGCCTAACGAAGGAGGTGTCAGCGGCGTCTCCGTGGTGCCTTTATGCATGTAAACCCCTCAACCCCCTTCACACTTACTTTATGTACCTTGTCTCCTTCTTCATGTCCACCCCCACCCCATGTATGTGCACCCCAAAGTGCTAGTTCCTTACTGAGCACCCCTCAGGCCCCTGGGGACTGTTCTCATCAGACTGGTTGCAGATGGACGCTACCACTCATGCGGGGTGCACGGTTTTACCGCATCTCCTGAGTTCCCCCTCTTCACCCACTTTCAAAGGTGGTTTAACCCTTGCTGGTCTACCCTACCTCAGCTAAACCTGGTGCAAACTGCTGCAAACCCTTGTGGCCTCTATGTTTTCTGAAGACCCCAATCTGTCTGTTCCTAAAGACTTCCCCTTCACTCTGTCCCAGACTGGAGTGGGCGGCAGGACTCCCTTTTTTTCAAACTGTACATGGTGTGCTAACCATTTGGGTATTAAATGCCTCCATCTGCTGTGACTGCTAATGGACTCGGGAGTGCACGGGGTGTAGGAACAAGAAGGAATGACTAATCCCACACAATGTCTGCCCTAAAAACTTGTTGCTTCTCGCCATTTTAAGGCTTGCCTACCCCGAAGCCTGTGGCAGGGACCCAGACAGAGAAAACTGGGCATGTTTCATCACTTGGACCCATGCCGCCTTGGGGGAGCACTCAAAGAATCCGATGGTGCTGGATGGGGCTGTCACCCTTCAAGACCACAATGACCCTCCCCGCAAGTCTAGTTACCGCTATAACTGGCCCGTGGCGACCCTTCCCACAAGCCCAAGCATCGCCTATCAGCCCCTCTGTGAACAAAAGTAACCACTGTGTACAGGCACACCTCTGCACCCACTGCTCTAAGGTCACACGACACCCACTGCCCTAAGGTCACACGACACCTAGCACGCATGCCCTAATTACAATGTGAATCTGTGTTTTTATTATTTCTGATGTTTTTTTTTCACTACTTCTGCCTTTTGTGCCATACAATTTAGCTGACAGATCAAAAGAAGGCTGGGATATTTCTGACTTGCTTACTGTTATGCCCTTGCCCCCATATCATACACACACCTCCAGGCCCCTCTCACCAACCAAGGTTTTGGGCTTCATGGATTGAAAAAGCTGCAGCCTGCATTCCTACTTTGCCTTCTCATTTAATTGGCTGATTTTGGGCGCTGACCACTCATATCCATGCCCCCCTAATATGCCTTTCAGCCAGGGGTAAATCACAAGCCACCCCATTTCTACCCACCCCTTTTACATCTAGGTACAAGGCCTGGGTGGAGGGACTTCTCCACATCCTCCTCCTGCCTGACACCTTGTGGCCAGGGGCGTGCTTGTTACTGCTGGAATCTCTGCCTGCCTGCCTTACACGGAGCATCCACCAGAGGGCGCCGCTGCCTCCCAGGTTATGAAGCTGGAAGGAGCTTTCTTTTTAAAGGAACATTACATGTATCAATGTCTTTTATATTATTGTATAAGACTATACTTTGTGTTAGGATTATTGTTGTACAACATAATGCAAGTGTGTGCTAGTTTTACTGAGTTTAATATAGAGAGATGACAAACCAGAATTCTTGAAATGATGACTGCGGGCCCGAGGATCTGCCCTTTCTCTGCCCTCTAGAATTCACGTCTGAGTTTGAGCCTTTTGCTGACACTCCGGAGAACTGAGGGGTGCAGAACGGTGGGAAAGGTGGACTGTGGTGCAGGACTGTACTATTGCAACGGGGTAAGGGGCTGTAACTCTGTGCTGGGACTAAGCATGAACTCTGAACCCTAGTGGGAGTGGTGGGAGGAGTGGGGCTACCCACCCGAAGGGTATGTAGGACAGACTAGGTGTGTGGAGAAGTTAGGCCTTTTATAGTAGGGAGGAAAGCTTGCCATGAGGGAGGTGGGATAAGATCTAATTAATGTAGTTCAGCGGAGGGTTGGTGGGGTTGGGTTTTGTAAGATTGACTAGTCGGACTGGGGGGTGTAAGAAGCATTGGAGGGGCCGGAGTGTAAGATGAATCAGTGGCTGTTCTCCACCAACACTGGCCTCAGTTTTGCCCCGTCCCTCAGGAGCACCAGTCCTTGCTTGGCTGTACAAGATGGCAGTCCCTTCATCGTTTATCCCAGGTTCTTCATTGCTCTCCACCAAAAAGATTTACAGCCTGTCTCCTTTCTCCACTCTCCACCTCTCCAGGGCAGCCCTCCTCCTTGGTCTGCGCCATACATTTGATATCATCACATGTGTCTTGTGAAATAAATATGTATGTTATGAATCTGTTTACATTTTCTTGAAGATCTGTGCACTTTCTATCGCTTGGCATTCTTTTCTGAGGACATCACCAGTGAATTAGAGAGAAAATCTTGTAGTGTGGTTGGAAATATATGTGTGTTTGTTTGTAGCATGTGTGGTTTTATTTTAGTTTGTTTTATTATAAGAGATACAAGACTAATATGACTCTCAGGTGCATTTTGTAAATAAATGTTCAAGGCATTTGTGGGTGTAGATACACATGCTGTGCATACTCATGCCATCTAGTGTGCATACTCATGCTATCTAATGTTGGCCCAGGATGTGAGCAAGTTGTTTTTCTTCGAAGAATTCTTCTCTAATCACGAGGTACTGTGACTCCACCCTATGCTTGCAATGCGCATAGCCATCTGTTCTATTGTTTTATTTCCACCGCCAGGTTCAGACGTGTGCTCCGGAATGACACCATTGCGGTGTTCTTTTCTTTCTTCACGATTCCTCTCCCTCCGTTGGTACTGTATTCAATTGCGTTTCCCCTTCTGTCGTATCGGGTGGACGCCTACAGTTGCATCCGGGACTGTTCTCCAGTCTACTCCAGCCCACGGTGGAGCTTCGCCCATCCGAGTCTCTTTCCCTTCCATTCGGTCCGCTCTCAATATGCCTCGCCTGTGACTGAACGGACGCCTTTTCGATACTGCCTTCTGTGTTGTGAAATACCCCTGAGCCTACCACCACCAGGTCTGTAATCTTTGCCCTCACCCGAGCACGACTAGGCCTCTTATGACGCATGTAGGTCCTTCGGGTCGAAAAAGACTCCTTGAGACCGCTGAGATGTTGCAGCAAAGATACCCAGACCTCTTCGGCACCAAGGACCTCAGGGGGAACATCATCCTGAGCCTTTGGCCCCTGACGGGAGGCTTTCTTTCCCAAAGAGAGTTCCACCTCCAACCTCGAGATTGAAGACTTCAAAGTCTTCCCGCCAGCTCAACATTTCGTGAGTACAGCTCCTTCTAACCCTACTCGACACAGCTCCGAGCTTCCACCCCAGAAGGGGCGTTCAGTAGCTCTGGACCCACAGAGGCAGGCTTCTGGACAACCACTGCCTTCAGGCCATGGTCGGCACTGACAGTCGATTTCAGACACTACGCCCAGCTTCGGCTCAGTGCCAAAGAAAATGTTAAAGCCAACTTCCTCAGCGCCGCCCGCTCCCGGCTCAGCGAGGACCCAACCTTTGGATCCAAAGCCGTCGGTGTCGAAACCCAGGTTGGCGCTGGTGCCGACTAGAAAATCAGCCATCAAACCAGTCCTCCAGAAGCTGCAGGATGAACTTGATGATTGCCAGAGACAGATAAGTTATCCATCCCCAGATGGGACGAATCCTTACGCAACCAGGCACTCGACCTTCTAAGAGACAGGGCAGCTTAGAGGAAGCTCTGGAGCCCCCTCCACCACCAAATCAACGGAAGAAGCATGACAAAGCGGCCAGTCCTCTTCCTGATCTTGGGCTGCCACCCCCCTCTCCTACCTCACCCAGCACGATCACTGTCCCCAACTCTTTCTCTGCCTGACCCCCTTTCGTACACCCCACAGGGGTCACCACATTCCAACATAGGTGAACATGGTGGGGGGATCGATACGACATGCCCCCACAGGGAGACCCAGGGGATTTTTCTGACGTTGATTGACCTGCGGCTATGGATCCTGACCATTATCCTGCATGCCCCTCCCTGCCTGACAACACCACTGTAGGGCTGCTGCTTGCCATAACGTCAAAATGCATAGAGAGCCTGTCGAAAAGGATTTCCTCTTTGAAACTCTGTCCTCGGCCCATCACTCCATGTAGGATGTAGCAACAAGTCCGCGAGTTAGAACTCCACCTGTGAGTCCTCCTCTGGTGCTTTCAGCACTGGGGGTTTTGCAGTGTGAATCTTTTCTGGATTCACATGCTGTGCATTATTCCGCCATCTAGTGGTTGGGTCCGGAATTGAAGTATTTCTTCTGGGGGGTTTTGGGGGTTTTTTTTTGGGTGGGCGTCGACATACCACCATTTGGTGTCCTTCTGTGACGTTGACGTGCTTCCTCCGGAAGCTCCCACCTTTGGTCGCCATATTCAGATTCTTTTTTTCCGCCGTTGGGTCTGGATTGTCACGGAAGGAGCTCCAAGGATTTGGAGAGAAGAATCCACGAAAATTGAAAAAATTAGTTCTATAGGTCAGCGATACCTACATTCGACATTCCGGTCGTCGATTCAAGCATTCGGAGTACGCCGAAAGGTGAAAACAACAAAACTTCGACGAACAACCGGAGAATGCACATGCAGGGGGCTCGCCGTGCGAAGTAATGGACAAGACGCCGTTCAAGTTCTGCAAGAATTGCCACCACAAGTACTCGCAGAAAGATCAGCATCCAGTTTGCAACCTTTGACTCCCGCTCGATCACCAAAGTCAAGACTGCAACTCGTGCTCGGCCTTCACGCCGAAGATGTTGAGGGTGAGAGAAAGGCAGAGAAGGGCCAACTACAACATGCAGGGACAGGGCCCTCCATCATCGTTTCGAGACCTGGGCCTCTCCAGCGAAAAAGAGGACAATGTTGCAGAAGGGCCTAAAGTCGACGAGGACACAGACGTAAATGTAAGTAAAAAAATGTAAGGTTGTAATGATCGAGAAGAAGACTTCTAAGGAGGTAAGAGATACGTCAACCCCGAAAAAAGTTGAAGAGTCAGGAAAAACTGACTCAAAAACCTCGAGAGGCGCCTCGGCGTCGAAGCAATGGCAAGATCGACGCAGAATCACCAGAAGAGGCAATTAATACATATCCCTCGAGCCCCTCATCGCCTGATGACATTGGAATGTCATAAAAAATGCTGCAGAAACTTATGGAGTGCATTTGGAAGAGGAGAAACCACAGTCCTGCTTTCTGTTGGAAACCTTGATGCCAATGCAATCAAGAAGCCAATTCCTTCCAATGCTACCAAGTGTGCTAGATTAAAGAGCCTGCTACATGCAAGGCAGTCACACCAAGAGGTGAGAAGAAATACAAACATTCCTCAAAAGATCTTAACTGCATCAAAGGGTCAATAGCGGCTGACTCTATGATCACTTCCACAGCCAGAAAAAAGGGCAAATGTGCCAACCACTGCTGGCCCACCCCCAGACAAGGAAAGCAAGAGAATAGACCTAGTAGGAAGAAAGGTCGAGAGAAGTGCTGCAAACCAATGGCGCATAGCTAACTCGAATGCGTTGCTGAACCGTCATGCATAGCAACATTGGGAAGAGGTAGGGGATCTGCTGAAACACCTACCGGAGCAGTTCCAAAAGAGGGCTACCCACTTAGTGGAAAGTGGGAAAAATATTGCAAATACATGCTTAAAATCTGCTCTGGATGCTGCAGAAACATCCAGTAGACAAATGATGATCGGCATCACAGACAGAAGACATGCTTGGCTGTGAATCTCGGGTTTCAAGCCAGAAGTCCAAAGCAACATAATAAATTCACCATACAATGGATAACAATTATTCGGGAGCGTGGTGGACGACAAGCTAAATCAATTGAAAAAAGACAACGACGCAGCAAGGTCGATGGGCGCTCTACATTTCAGAGGCATGCGTAGGGGCACTACATCCAGGAGACCAACAGGTAGAGGTGGCCACCAACCAACTACCTCACACCAAGCATACCAACAAACATACCAAAGAACAAGCCAAACTCAACTGCTGGGCCAACAACAAAACTGGCAGTACCAGCAGGGAAGACAGTCCTTTCGTGGGCGCCCACGGGGTAGGGGCTAACAACAGCAAAGAGGTGGTCCAGAAACTACCACCAAGTGATTGCACTCCAAAAAGGGCACACTTAAAGAAAACATCACAAAGTGTACCCACAGCATTCCAACCTGCACAAGCTCAACAGCCGGTATGCGAACAGTTCAATCAACACACAACACCAGTGGGAGGCAGACTAAAATGTTTCCTCCAAGTATGGAAGAAAATAACAACGGACAAATGGGTGTTAAACATAATACAATACAGTTATTGCGTAGAGCAAACCAAACAACCACCCAACAAAAGACCAAAACCAAAGATACATTCACAAAGGGAATTATCTCAACTACAGGAAGAAGTGCAAAAACTTCAAACAAAACAGGCAATAGAACAGGTGCCTCACAAGGCAAGGAACAAAGGCATTTACTCAACATACTTCCTAATTCCAAAGGTAGATGGGACATTACGCCCAATAGTAGACTTAAGGTTCCTAAACAAGTACATAAAGACACAAAGGTTCAAGATGACAACGCTGCAGGAGGTGATTCAACAATTGCAGCAAGAAGATTACATGGCAACCATAGATTTAAAGGACCCCTAATTGCACATCCCTATGAATGAAAGACACAAACACCTATTAAGGTTCGTAGTCAACAAAACACACTATCAGTTCAAGGTGCTAGCATTCGGACTCAAAACAGCACCAAGAGTGTTCACAAAATGCCTAGCAACAGTAGCCGCACACCTAAGAAGACGGGGAATACATGTCTATCCATATCTAGACAACAGGTTAGTAAGAGCAAGCTCATACCGTCTCGGCAAACAGCATATACAACAGGTGATACAAACACTAGTTCAGCTGGGGTTTTCAATTCATTTGAAAAAATCATCACCAGAGCCAGAACAAGTAAAGGTATTCCTGGGCGCAAACTTAAACACAGTGTTAGGGAAGGCATTCCCAAGCAGCAAAAGAATATTAGCCTTGCTGAAGGAGACTCCTCTCTACCTGAAGGGGCATCATCTGACAGTGAGGACAGTGGGAAGGATACTAGGAATGATGGCATCATGCATTCATTTAATTCCCAACATCCGTCTACACATGAGACCTTTTCAAGAATGGCTCCAACAACAATGGTCACAGTCAACAGGGGGTTGGGAGGATCTAGTGGTTGTTACACAGAGAATTCATCAGCAGATGGCATTGTGGAACAAGACAAACATATCACGTGGCACAGCTTTCACACAACCAACCCCAACAGTGACCATAACAACGGATGCTTCCCAAAAAGGGTGGGGAGCACACATGAGCAATCTCAAGGTGCGAGGATTATGGACGCACCAGGATGCAGTAAAACACATCAACTTAGAGTTGAAAACAGTGTTATTAGCCTTGAAAGCATTTCAAAAACAAATCTACAACAAGAAAGTGTTGATTCAAACGGACAACACAACGACTATGTTTTATATAAACAAACGGGGGGACTCCGTCTCTAGCTCTCTCTACTCTAGCCCAAGAAATTTGGAAATGGGCAATCCAAAAGAACATAGACATAGTAGCGATACACTTACCAGGGAAGGGCAATATCGAAGCGGACAGACTGAGCAGACAAACGTCATCATCCCACGAGTGGGAAATGATTCAATCGGAACTCAAAAAGATCTTCAAAAAATGGGAGACTCCACAAATAGACTTATGTGCAACACCCCACAATGCAAAATGCCCAGACTTCGCATCCAGGCAACCGTGCAATCAGTCCCTGGGGAATGCCCTATGGATAGACTGGTCAGGGATATTTGCTTACGCTTTTCCCCCGATCCCACAAAGTAATCCTCAAATGCAAAATCAGTCACATGACAATGATTCTCATTGCACCACAGTGGGCCAAGCAAACTTGGTTCTCGGAGATAATGGAAATATCTCAGTGAACAATGCACAAACTACCAAGAAGACAAGATCTATTAACATTGCAAAACGGAAGGGTACTACACCCAGAACCAGAAAGCTTAAGCTTAGCAGCATGGCTCCTGAGGACTTAGAATTTGCGCACCTCAAACTACCCAAGAGTACAATGGCTTTTCTCAGGGAAGCAAGATAACCAACAACAAGAAAATGTTATACAGCAAAATGGAAAAGATGCACACAGTGGTGCCTTAAGAAACAGCTCACAAACAAAATTACTAAAGAAAGAACAGTTCTAAAGTACTTG
The DNA here is from genome assembly GCA_963921515.1 of Calotriton arnoldi. NCBI lineage: Eukaryota > Metazoa > Chordata > Amphibia > Caudata > Salamandridae > Calotriton > Calotriton arnoldi. Next base: position 2,700,741 of record CAWUFW010001618.1, read on the forward strand.
ACTCATTTACTGCACAATACCCTAAGCAACACTTCCCTAAAGGTGCACTTAGCGGCAATTGTAGCATACACAAGAAGAGAAACAGGGAGCAGTTTCTTCACTTTTCATGTGGTCAAAAGATTCCTAGAAGGAGCAAAAGAATAGCACCACCAAAAATGGTGCCAGCACCCACATGGAATCTAAACATAGTTCTAACACAATTATTGAAAGCACCATTTGAACTGCTACATAAAGCAACGCCACAAATGCTCACTCTAAAGACTGCTTTCTTAGTGGCAATCACATCTCTATGCAGAGTTAGTGAACTACAGGCTCTAACATTGCAGGAACCCTACTTCCAAATACATAAGGACAGAGTGGTCATGAGAACAGATCCACATTTCATGCCAAAGGTCGTATCACAATTCCACATAAATCAAACAATACAAATTCAAGTTTCTTTCAAAAGCCAAAGACAAAAGCAGAAAGAACTTTGCATACACTGGATGCTAGAAGAGCGGTCATGTACTACGTTGAAAGAACCAAGGAGTACAGAAAGATAGAACAATTCTTTGTCTCCTTTGCTAAAAGCTTTTTAGGAAGACCAGTAATCAAAAATACCATCGCCAGATGGATTGCACAAGCTATTCAATTATGTCACAAACAAGCAGGTGAAGCATTACAAGGAGCGCCAAGGGCTCACTCAACAAGTAAGAAGGCAGCTACAATCGCATTTCTGGCAAATACTCCAATTCAGGACATTTGAATGGCAACAACCTGGTCTTCCATACACACATTTACAAAGCATTACTGTGTGGACATCCAAATGAATAAGGAAGCACAAGTGGGACAAAAGGTCTTACATCATCTATTCACAAACCAACACTCATCTTCCACTCAGCCACCACTGGACTAGCAAACGCTACAAAATATATGCACAGCATGTGAATCCAGAAAAGATTCACGCTGCAAAACGAATAGTTTCTTACCGGTCGGTATAGTTTTGCAGCTTGAAGAATTTTCTGGATTCACTAGCGAACCCACGCTCCTCCGCCAGATAGATGAGACAGAAGGAAATATATAAAAAGAGGAAAAATAAATTTAAAAAAAGAATCCGAAGATGGTGACCAAAGGTGGGAGCTTCCGGAGGAAGCACGTCGACGTCACAGAAGGACACCAAATCGTGGTATGTCGACGCCCACCAACAATAAAAAAAACACAAAAAAAAACAGAATACTACAATTCCGGACCCAACCACTAGATGGCGGAATAATGCACAGCATGTGAATCCAGAAAATTCTTCAAGCTGCAAAACTATACCGACAGGTAAGATACTATTCGTTTACGGACATGGACCTCTTCATCACTGCAGAAAACGTATGATGCCGAAACTTCACCTCCTGTTATGAACCCCAATGTACCCCAATATATGCCTAGGTAGTTACACGACATTTTACCTACATCTGTCCTACCATTGTTCTACAGAACGGGTTGGCGCTGACCTTTTACCTAGTTAGGTGCTACATGACTGTCAAGTGGTTTTCTCAGAAAAACTAGCCTGCCTCATGTATTATGCATGAGGATTCTCAGTATCACAGCAGGATTACCATCTGTATAATAACTCTGTATAAGGGTCACCTCTATCGTCATCCTTGCCCGACATGCCCACAGTCCACTTTTAGGTAGAACCCCTGAGGGCACCTATCTGAAAGAGACACGTTAGTGACAGATTCCTTACCTTAGAATATCCCCAGGCGTCAGGCTGGATCCGGAAAGTTTTTGCGTAGCAGTATCCTTGCGCGTCGGTAGGCGGCGTCGTGCGGCTCCGCGTCCGTCGTCGGCGTCGGGACCGCCGGGATGACGTCGCGGGCAGTACTTAGACGCCGCCCATGCGCGCTGACGTCAGTTCTTCTTTTTTCCGCGCCAGTAAGCGCAGATCCGGGCAGAGCAGTGCCCTAGTCATTTTTTGACTACATTTTTTGGTGATTTTTTCACTGTTTTCTAAACGAGTCTCTCGACTCCGAAGGTGTCGGAAGGGATGCCCGGCTTCAAGCCCTGCGATGCCTGTGGTCGCATGATGTCGATCACAGACCCGCACTTAGAGTGTCTCTACTGCCTCGGCCGCGACCACGACACGAAGTCGTGCCCCGACTGCCGGGCCTTGCACCTGAAGGCTTTGCGAGAGCGGTCTCGAAAGCTCCTCGAGGTCCGGCAGTCGGCTCCGCGCCACACCAAGCCCCGGTCACTTGAGAGGTCGAGGGGCCGGTCGCGGAGTCCTCATCGGTCGTCGGGGTCCAAGTCTTCGCACTCCTCCGGTAAGTCGAAG